>CM060813.1:0-1335000 GCA_030704555.1 Heliconius charithonia
AGTATGTAAATTGAAATTATGAAAAATGTGAAAAATGATGGTAAGGAATTTTTAATTTCTATTTTTCCTTGATAATATCTATTGAAAATTTTCACTTATAATATAAAATATACAGTCAGAAACTATATAAATCATTCTTTGGCAATCCTAATTTACTATCCTAACTTACTACTCATTATGTTCCTATAATCTCCTTCCTTGTTCCTTTATATATAATTGTAAAAATATTGATAATCTGAAAATGAAGAACATAACAATAACAAAAACATATTAGTATTGATACTAAGAAAATGAAGAATATAATATACTAAGTAAGTAACTAACTAAGTTAATTTATTATTTAAATGTTATTTTTTATTTCCAGAAATTCAGTTCGTCATCTTTGTTACAAGTATTTTGTTATGGCTAGCATGATGGGACCTTTTCAGATATTTAAGGAACATACACAAATACTAGAGTATCTGAGATATGGCTACTGAGTAATGGTATCTTTTTTTTAAGTTCTTTTTGCCTGAAATGGACTTACTTCAATGAAAAATCAAAGATATGAAATATTTTAAAGGTTATCATATCTTCTTCTGCATCTTCTTGTAATATCATAATGAGAAAATCTTAATACACATTACAGGGTATATACTTTTATATACTGTATAAGAATTTAAAAATTCCGAAATAATTGAATTAAAACACATATTTAGAAATGTATAAATTTATTTATTAGAATACAATTAATCTATTTTCAGGTTCTTAATAAGTGTTACAATTATATAATTACAAAACAGCATCAATAAAAAGAAAAATAAATATAGCAGAGAAAAATTTGCATTTGGTATTCTTTATTCACTTTTCATTATTATTTTAATTACTGATATATATGTTAATATTGTATTTATTTAATTATTACATTTAAATGTACTTGTAATTGTACTTTTTTGCATTTTAAAGAAAGAATCAAAATTTCAATTTTATTATGATTGGTTGAATAATGATAGTCAATATTGTCACATAATTGTCAACTTAAATTATTGTTTTATATTTTCTTGTATATTTTGAAAACATCTTTAATTTAGTTATCAGTTTCAGTACAAGAAAATCAAAAGAATTTGAGTTTTTGTACTAAAAACAAAAATTTTGATTAGTAATTCTCCGGCTCACTCTAAAATTAATTTTGTTCACAATAACAATATCGTGGTCCATATTGTAAACTTTTTAAAATATTGTTTTCATATTTTATATCTCGAAATAAACGTTCAAACTATCGGTCTTTTATTTACCTACATACAACAATAACATGTCAAACAACTAGCGACATCTGTAGAACTCTTTAGTCTTTGGAAATTGTCTCTATTGAGATAGGTTATAGAATGATTAAATAAAAAAGTATAGTATATAGGAGGCTACGCACAATTTCGTAACACAATAATATATTCATGAAGGGGAAATTGTTTAAAAGATTACGAATATTTTATTTAACTGATAATTCTCGATATCTAACAATTATTCATCTAACAGGCATTTGCAGTTCATCGATACGTGACAATGCATTTAAGGTTGAATGGTTAATTTCAGATTTTAAAAATTGAGCATATCAGAAAGCGTCTGAGCTATTTGGCAATTTGTGGTGTTGGGAAATCCTTAATTGCCAGCTGTACCTTGGTACGGTGCCTGATGCAGAAACAAGGTATCCTTAAAATTGTACCTCTTCATCTAAAAACGCATTTTGACGTATTGATAAGGATATCATATTCTTTCATGCTAAGAAAGAGTTCGTGAACGTGCCACTCGTGCTCACTCATCTTTAAATTGTATTAATATTTTTTTTTTTTTTACGAACAACTTATAAATATTCACTATTCTGATTTTTATCCTTTATTTGTTCTAGGTATAAGTTCTTACTTCTTCCTTTATAACTGTAGATCCACAAGAAGTACCCCGCGGCAAATTCCATACAAAGTGCAATAAATGCAGTCAACGTATTAGAAGCTTAATTCTTTCTGTTGTCGGTAAACGACACGTTACTTAACATTCAACTTGGCTCCCGTTTCACATTTATGTTTTTGATGGGTTTATATAATTGTATGCTAATATATTTAAAACTGTAGGGAATAGAATTTTTATTTTAAGTTAAAATTATATTAGTCTTTCAATTTTCTTATTATTTCTTCTAATATTTTTTAATAAACTTATAGGTACCTATAAATGTATCTATAACTTAATTCATTTTTTTGTCTAAACTTCTATTATGTCAAATGTATCTTGAATATTTATAGCATTGAATGTCATTTTGTGCAATAACAAAAATTATATTGAAATATCTGGAAACAGTTGTTTATTCACATTCAAATATTGTAAAAGTGATCGTAGTACCGCGACAATTGTAGTGTGCATTGTAGTGATGTAGTTGAAATAATACTACTTAGTATTGTAAATGCCATTTTATTACAAATGTTTAACATGAAGTTTAGAGTAAAGTGTATAAAAAGTATAAAATATAATTTCCCCGATACTTATAATAATAATATATGTAATTAACAAACTTAAATAAATTAATCTACTTACAAACTACAAGACACAGACTCATCACAATGTTTTAAAGTTTCTGGAGAGATTTGTTTGTGCTACATTTTGTCATATTGGCACTTTTATGCTTTTATTTGCATATTATACTATTTATGTTAATAATTAATGTTTCAGCGCATATTTTCGTTACTTATCAAAGAATATGATATTTTACAAATTCACACGAGCATGCGACTAACCTAACGCTTTAGCATGGCTATTTATAATATAGTTGGGCAAAAAAATAATAATTTGTTTTTAATAATTTTTAAGTGTAAACAATAATTTTCTCAATATCTAACAGCATAAAGTACTAACATAATCTTTTTATATAGTTTTTTCTAATCATTGTGTTGTGTGTAAAGTAAAGTATAATTTTTTCTATAAATACATATTATTATTTGTGACTAATAAAATAAAGCATGTAATGGAGTAAAAAAGTATAATAACAATATAAATAAAATGTACATATACAGATCTATCAAAATAAATGTTACATGCGCCCGCGCGGCGTCAGTGCCCTGTCCTCCTTGGGACAGGCAGACGTCGGCGGACTATTTGGTCGAGCTTTGTGAGTGCGAGCGGAGACTGCGGAGAGTCCGGACACTACGCGTCGTCGGCGGCGCCCAGCGCGCGGCACGTCGCGTCGTTGGGCGCGCCCAGCGCCAGCGTGCGCCCCGCCGCCGCCCAGCGCCACGAGCGCGCGCGCCGCACGCGCCGCCCGCCCTCCGCGCGCAGCGCCACGTCGCGGCGCCGCGCCCAGTCCGCCGTGCCGGCGCGCACGCACAGCGACACGCCGTCGTAGAAGTCCAGGTCAGCCGACACGCGCAGCCGCGGCTCCGCCTCCAGCGCCGCCTCCGCGCCCAGTGCGCCCCACGCCGCGCCCACGCGCGCCTGCGCACGCGACACCAGCGCCGCGCGCAGCGCCAGCGCCGTGCGCGCGCTGCGCGACCACAGCGACACCTGTGCCTGCGCGTCCAGCGCCAGCGACAGCACGCCCGCCTGCTGGTGCAGCAGCGACGCGCCGCCCAGCAGCGCCAGCGCGCCGCCCGCCTCTCGCACTCCCAGATGCGCACGCAGCACGGGCGTGGGCTCGCTGCCCGTGCCCGCCCAAACGTGTCCCAGCAGCTCGCCCTGCCCAGTGAACAGCGTGACGGCTGGCAGGCGCACGCCACCCACCGTGAGCGCCAGCCCGCCGCTCATCTCTTCGGGCTCGGCATCGCCGTCGGGCGCGGCACCCGTGAAGCCCTCGAGACCGCGCGTCCACAGCTCCACGGCCAGCAGGTCGACCTCCTCTTCGCCCCCGGGAGCGCGCGCGAGCAGGCGCACACGGCCGCGCCGCAGCGCCCCGCCTCGCTCCAGCTGCACGGACTCCAGCGCGGCGCTCCAGCCGGCGGCGGCGCCCAGGTGGCGCTCGAGCACGGCGGAGGCGCCGGCGAGGGCCTGCTCGTCCCAGGCGCGCAGCTCGCGCGGCAGCACGCGCAGCAGGTCGCGCAGCGCGGCGTGGTGCGGCGCGAGCGCGCGCAGGCGCTGCCAGGCGAGGCGGCGCAGGGCGGGCGGCGCGCGTTCGCGGCGCAGCGCCAGCAGCACGCGCGGGAGGGCGAAGGGCGCGGGCGCGCTGATGCGCAGCAGCAGGTCGAGGGCGGCGGCGCGCAGCTCGAGAGCGCGCGGCTCCAAGACGAGGCGCTCGAGGCGCGGGAGGCGCGCGGGGTGGCTTAGGGCGGCGGCGGGGAGGGCGGCGAGCGCGTCGAGGGCGGCGAGGGCGGGCGAGGCAGCGGCGCCCTCGGCGTGGTCCAATAGGAGGTCGGCGGTGTCAGGGCGGCGCAGGTTGCCCAGCGCGTGAAGGCGCACGCGACGACACTCGTCATCCTGGATGTACAAAAAGGAATAAATATGACATATAAATGTAATGAAAATGGTTGGTCCGTGTTATTATTTTATTCACTCGTGCCTCGTGTATAGTTAAACGGGAAATGTATATATTGACATTTGTATCTCATTCTTAAAATTATTACGTATGTTAAGAAAAATATTAATCATTTTATCAAAATTGCGGGTTTGATTCCCAGGGCAAGTATGCAGAGCCACACGCATGAACATTACGTTTCCTATATTTACTCTGCGTTTTCGAAAGAAGTACGTCTATTACTTTACATTTCTGTTTTTACTATTACTGCGCGTACCTTGCAGCGCGCCAGCGACGCGTTGAGGTGGTCGAGGCGCGGCGCCGCCAGCAGCGCCGCCTCGGCCAGAGGGGCGCCCGGCGCGTCGGCGGCGCCCAGTGCGGCGGCGAGCGCGGCGGCGGGCGCACGCGGCTGCAGCGCCAGCGCGGCCAGGTACGCGCGCGCCGGCCGCTCCGCCACGTCGGCGCCGCGCAGGCGCAGGAAGCGCGCCGCCAGCGCGTGCGCCGCCGCGTCGCGCGACCCGCCCAGCGCCGCGCACGCCGTGTCCCTGTTACACGCACAGTTATTACATTAAAATTCAGTTTAATTGTTTACAAATTGTATGTCACTTTTATTACTGTCACTGTCACTATAATTTGACAGAAATTTTTACTTTTTAACAAATGAAATCGCCTTTTTCAAAAACGAGGGCCTTCAGTTTTTGAAATCTTTGTTTCGGCTTCAATAATTGAAGAATTAGAAGCAAATGGAAGACAACTCACAGCAGCGCGGGGTCGGCGGCGTCGTGCAGCAGCGCGGCCAGCGCCGCGAGCGCGGCGGGCGCGGGGCGGCGCAGGGCGGCGCGCAGGCGCAGCGCGGCGCGCGCGTCCCGCAGCCCCCCGCCGCCGCCCGCCGCCGCGCCGCCCAGCGCCGCCGCCTCCCGCAGCGCCGCCGTCACCTCCTCGGCGCCGCTCTGTAACGTATGTCTTCCTATGTTAAAACCTGTTATATATATGATTTGATCATTTGTTTACCTTTTTATATAAAAAGATATATCAAGTGGGTAATTTGATAATAAATTGATTGTTACACTTTGTGTCTTGCTACCGAGCTCAATAAATGAATATACATTAAATATTGTATTATTTAAACATACATAAAACGTAAAACCTATTATATTATTATTTATTTATATTATTATATTTAAATTTTCAACATACAACAAAAATGTTAAAGCTATATTATTACGAAAATTCTTAAAAATCTGATTTTAAATATTTCTCCATGTAAATCTATATATATATTATTTTTGTTTCCATAACGAAATTATAGTTTCATAAGGAAGAGCGAGGCCTCCTGTTATAAGTACAACTATCATACTAAGCTGGTTGTCTCATTATTAGAAAAAAACACATAATTTTATTATCGCAATACACATTAATTATTTCATTAAACAAATTAAATTTTAAGTTATACTTAAATTCACGTTATTGTTACTGTTAAGATCTAGTCACTATCTTCGCGAGTACCTCTGGTATCTGGTGTGATTAGGTAAGTCAATACCACATTTTGATACAGTACAAAGTATAAAACTGTACTTCATTAGTCTCAAATGTAAGCAAGAGATAACGGTAAAGTAAACAAAGCACACCAGTGGGTGACTTCACAAACTATATCAAATCTTGTTTAATAAACATTTATTTTAGATTATTAAATTGTAATAACCATGCATGAGTTGATAATGTTTGAGTAACATAACATTGATATTGGTGAATATCTCAATTTTGCAAATAATATTATTTTATGTGAGGTGTTCTTGCACAAATTTATTTACTCTTTACTCCACTCATTTTTGGAAAAACCTTAAAATTAAGTATATAAAACTTAGAATTGTAAATCGTTTCTGTTAGCTATTCACACCATACCTCTATCCAAGTACAGTTAGAGAGAGCAGAGTGCCAAACACCAAAATCTCCCAACCCTAAGCCCTACCTCTCTAACTATTTACTACCCTGTCTATTTCTGCATTATTTTTTTTCTGATTTATTTATTTTATTTAAATAAATAAATAAATCTGCTTCTTACCAAGCTAGAAAACGTATAAAAAATTGAACGAACCCATGCCTTCTGGAAACAACAACACAACTTAAGTATAACAAGTGTATAAATATTTCGATGTAGCTTGAAGAGAACGTGTGGCTTAGTGGTTGGTGGCCAGGAGGCGCGGGTTCGAGTCCCGTACGCCATTAAAATGTTTATACTTTGCTAAAACAAATATTTTTCTTTCTTAGGAGTGGAATAGCACTTTAAAAATGTTGGAAAGATTTTATTATGTTAATGTCTTACAAGACTACTTTATTTGATTGCGTGCCTAATAGACTAATTACTATTACGGGCTACTTTTGTTTTGATGTAAGAATATCATCACCAGATTGTGATTTCACAGAATATGTCCTTTGGTGTTTGTATTCATAGAGCCCTGGGACTTTTATCAATGTTGAGTCTAAATTATTTTTGCCTCTAAATAGGGTTAAATGTCTACCAAATATTCTACTAATTCTTAATAGGTATTCATTAAACTTCCTCGATATGCTTTATTTAGTAACTAACAATAATCAATTAATAACTTTCAGCTTTTCTTTTGTTGCATCTAATATTATGAGCATGAATGCACGTAATATTATTGTTTAACTCTATATTGAAGTGCGACATACCGGCGGGGCGAGCAGCGCGTGCAGCTGCGGCGGCGGCGGCGCGCGCAGTGGCGCGGCGGACAGCGCGGGCGGCAGCGCGGCCAGCGCGGCGCGCAGCGAGGCGGGCGCGGGGGCGGGGGCGGCGCGCGGGGCGGCGGGGGCGCGCTCGCGGCGCACGTGCAGCCACGCGCGCGCCTTCAGCTGCAGGTCGGGCGCGGCGGCGGCGCCGAGCGCGTGCAGCTCCTCCGCGTACACCTCGTCCACGGCGTCCAGCGCCGCGGCCAGCGTGACGCGCGTCACGCGCCGCGACGACACGTCGCCGCTGTCCTCCTCCACCGCCCACTCTGGAGACTCGCACTCGCTCTGTGAGTGGAAGTGCATGTGTCATCCTGTCCCAACTCACACTCTTAATACTAGCTACGTGACAAAATTCAATTAAACTGCACCTTAAATTTCCTGATGACCTGCATTGAAGCAGTTTCATATATAACTTTACACATTCCAGAGATGTCTGTTTCATTTGCCTCTCCATCCACAACTTGAAACTGAAATAAAATTTAAATTAATGCTTAAAATTATATTCATTTTATATTAATTTATTACAGTAACAATACATCAAGTCAAATACAAAAACATCAATATAGTCATTCCTATCTACAACAGACCAAAACTGGCTCAGAATTAAATTCTTTTAAAATTTCCCCATTCAGGTAGTGCCACACGCCCACATTGCCAAATTCTTAAAACACTGGTTATTGAATGGCAGAATTAAACGGTGCACTTTGCCTAGTTTCCAGACTGAAGAAATTAAAATATTGAATATTCCATTTCTTTCAAGAGGCAATGAAATCCACAACCAACTTACTGCTCCTGTGCCACAATTGTCTCAAGAATGTCATCTAAAATAACAATCTAAAATTTATCTTTCAATATTATTTTATAATAATCTTCATCATGTGCCGCCTACAAAGTCAACAACATCATAGTTTTGTTAGATATTAAAGTATATATAAGTAAGTAATACATAGAATTTCAAACTTAAAGAGCTATAAATTTAAGCAATTTAAGCTATGTTACTATCCAATAACAAACAATTAATAGCAAAGGGACGGCTAGGATAATATATTAAAAAAAATGTAGAACATCTAGTACCTGGAACATGCTTATAAGAGATCTTTTAAAGTTTTGAATATCCAGTAATTCCTCTTTGTCCAAGAAAACAGCTTGAATAATTCCATGTTTCCAATGAGCATAGAATGTGGAATGTGGGTGGGAGTCCCAGATGGATGGTGATGAAGCGTACTCTGCATTTACATGTTTTCCTTTAGAGTAGAGTTGAGGGGAAGTTAGCTGCAACAAATTGTCTTTGGTTAAGTGGGTTCGATATGGAGATTGATAGCAATAGGGACATGTAAGGTGGCACACCTCGAACTTGAGCAGGTGGTCGTGGTGGTGGTCGCTCCACACGGGGCTGACATCGAGCTCGGCCTTCACCTTGTGGCTGACCTCCTTGTCGCGGCGGGCGGCCTCGTTGAGCAGCACCGTGGACTCCACGCTAAAGCGCTCCGGACGCCGGAACAGCTTCACCTCGCCATAGTCGGCGCGGCTCACCGAGGACGAGAGCGATAAGCTTATGATACTAATATAAAATAACAATGTAATTGAACTATTCATGTTGACTTGGAAGACGTTGCTTCTATTAAATTATAATTCTTTCCATATCGCATCTAAAAAGTTCATGTCAAAAGTTCAAAAGTTAACACCGGACGAATTTGACACTACGGTTTTGAGTTACACATAATATAACGTCACTTGAGTTCATATGACATAAAGATAACAAATAGGACTCCAGACTAGACGTCATATTTGACAACTAAGCGCTGACACTTAGCTGACATGCGAACAGTACAGATAGCTATAGCTTAGGGCGTAGAACCACAACCTTCTTCGTGTCTTCAAACAATTTTCAATCTATATCACAGAGTACATTCTGTATACTATAATAGAGACCAAACTCCAGCATCAAAAGTGGTAACATGGATCAACGCCATCTACAAGTCTTAGTATCAACTATACAAAACAGTTATATACATACATGTATATATAATAATAATAATATTCCCGCTGGGCAGCTTGTGGCGAGCTGTTGGGGAGTGGCGACCCCACGGACCTGAGTTCTCCGGGGGGGAATTATAATCTATCCCCCGCCTCTGGCTTGCGTTTATTGGCCGGCAGAGTGGAGCGCAAGAGCTATATGCTCGGAAGGGTGGAAGTGCTCAATCTGCGTAATAGCGGTCAAACCCGCTCCACCACCACGAGAAGCTCGTAATGATGAAACCGGTGCACACCTCTCTACACCCTTAGCCGACCACGCCGATGTTGCGCCCAAGGCACTACGCCGCTTTGTGGGGGCCCATCTAGTGGAAGGCGAGTCACCGTCCGCCAACCATTCAATTTGAGACTATTGTAAAGGCGGACGTCCGTTAGTCTCACTCAATAGCCCACTCAATAGCCAGTCCACCCAAATTTCATTCCATAGTCCTAGTTTAGATTTCCACATTTTCCATAGTTTCTACGCATTAACCGGCGACCATCTCTGGGCAATTACCTGTGGTTACCTAGAGATGGATCCCGGCTGATGCGTCACAGTAAAACATTTTTATATTCTCTAAGGGGCCTCTACGTGTTGGACCTGTGTCCCCACGCAAGCCTTCCAAAGGACCGGGTTCTTTTGAACCCGTGAATTATGAAAGAGAAACATAATAATAAAAGCCTTTATTTCAGAGAAATTATTTTTTTTTTATATATATATATATATATATATATATGTATAATTGGTATCTTGATTTAGATGACATCGACAACATTCTCTGTATGCCCAGTTTTGGCAAAAGCCTCCTCCAAATACTTCCATTCTAGTCTATTATTGGCTATTCTTGTCCACAAAGGTCCTGCTATATTTCTTATCTCATCTTCCCAACGTCTGTATTGTCTTCCCCTTTTCCTCTTTTTATCTCTTGGGTACCAAAATAAGATAGTTTTATTCCACTTTTCGATGCCTCTTATAATATGCCCAGCCCATTTCCACTTAAGAGTTTTAATAGTAGTAGTTACGTCAGTTATTTTTGTAATACATCTTATGGTTTTGTGGCGAATTTTTTGTTGTTTTTTTTATATTTAGCATACTTCGTTCTATTGCGCGTTCACAAATTTGATGTTTCCTTAGATGAACCTTTGTAGGGGACCAAGTTTGACATCCATATGTTAGGATAGGTAGTTTACAATTATTGTATATTTTTTTTTTATAGAAGATGTTTATGGGCCAGTCGTAGCGCAGCGGCACGAAGTGTGACTGTAAAACCGACTGGTTGTGGGTTCGATCCCCACTCGAGGAGATGAAATATTTGCTTAAATTTATATTTTCATTTCTTCGCTCTGGTGTCGAGGCAAAAGTGCGGCGTTGAGTTCTGCCACTCAACACGCAATGCCTTCAAAATTCGGCAGAAAGTGGGGAACACAGTGTCTTAACACTAGGTTCCCTCTGCCTACCCTGCTGTGTGCGGGATATAGCGTGAAGCTAATTTAATTTATTTATTTATTTTAAGATGTTTATATTATGATTCAACATTATTTCTTTTAGTCCATAGTATCTTTTCCAAGCGTTTCCAATCCTTATATCTATCTCTTTTGACATTAGGTCCTCAAAAGAAATTAACTGTCCTAGATACGTGAATTCGTTGACGTACTCAATTATCTGGTTATTAACTCTGATGGGCTCTTTTGCGACGTTTGTCATATGCATTTGTTTTTTGTGTGTTCAGTTTTAAGCCCACTTTCTGACTTTCGGTAATTAAGTCTATGAGCATGTTTTGGAGACATTCTTGAGAAGTGGCAAATAGAATTATATCGTCGGCAAATTTAAGGTGAATTAGTTTTTCGACGTTTATGTTAAGACCATATTCCAATTTAGTGTTCGAAATATATCTTCTAGGACTGCCGTGAACAATTTTAGTGAAAGAGGGTCTCCTTGGCGTACACCTCGCACTATCTCTATGTCTTTTCCTTCAATTTCCAATTTTATTCTTGCTCTACAATTATGGTAAACTGATCTTATTAGTCTTGTATATTTGTCTTGTACTCCTTGTACTTTGAGGGATTTCCATACACTTTCATGTTCAATCGAGTCGAATGCTTACAGTAGTCCACAAAGCAGCAATAGATCGGTAAATAATTTTGGAGGGTAGTAGTTGCTAGACCCCACGGTGACTAGCCGGCTTGGTTTAATTTTTGTTCTGTTGTGATTCCAGTTGTCGATGTCCTTTAAATGTTTTTTGATCTTGTAAGAGTTAAAGAAGTAAATCGGCTACGAGCAACATAGTCTAGCATATTAGTTTTGTTTACTTTATTTGGGGTTTTATTCAGAGTTTGACTCGGAGATTCCATACATTCTCTTTTCCTTTTATCCCTTTGATCTTCCTTTTGCTCTATGACTACAAGCTTATCCCGTTTGATATAACACTTTTTTCCCTTGGCTCGTTCAGCTTCAAGGCGTGGTTGAAGTTCTTTTCTTTTTTCTAATATTTCTTTGCTAAAATCTTCTTTGACATATATGTTTGTGGGTAATTTGTTTTTATTTTTGTGCACTTCGTTTCTTTTCCATGTGGTTGTAAAACTTAAAACACAGGACGTATTTTGTTAGATTTGGCTCCTAATCTGTGTGTTTTGTCTATGTCTATGAGGCTAATACTGAGTTTATAAGTCCGAAGCATTTTAACAATTCGTTGCACGAAGGACACATCATAATCTTCTGTTTCTTGAATGCCAAAAAATAACAAATTGTTTCTTCTCCTATCCTCTTCCATAAATTTCATTTTGTCTTTGAGAGTTTCTATTTCCATTTTCAAGATTTTATTTTCCTCGATAATTCCTTTCAGTTCTTCATTGATACTCTCTTTGACAGTCCTTGTAACCGATTCGGTTATAGCAATGGTTTGTGCCTCCATTTCATTTTTTCAAAGAATAATTCCAATTGTTTTTCCATTATTTTGGGTATTTTTCTTAGTATGGCAACATTGAAATAGCAATGGTTGTTTATGATATTGTTAGTTTAGTTGGAACAGATTACTTTTTGATTTTGACATTTGACAGGTTAGACTGAACCGACATCTGTGGTTTGTATTTGTCTATGTGAGTATGACAGTTGTCAAATGAAGTCGACTGATAGATTTGAATTTGGCAGATGGCTAGTTAGATGGATATTGTTATTTGGAGGTAGTATTTTTTGTTTAAGTAGTTAGATTTTTATAGTTCTGTAAAATCCAGGCCCGGTCGACTTCCTAAGGGGCATGTGCGACATACCTACGGGGGATTGTAAATAAGTCCCGAAAAAATAAATTATGTATTATTTGATACTTAGTGTTGCTATATTCAAGTAAAACTACTAATTAGTAGTTTCTTGTTAGGACTTTTTTTATAATGTTTTTATGGTATAGTTATTTGAGATTTAATAAATAACTTTCTTTATAATGTTTCATGTATGGAAGGTATCATTATAAAATGCGACTCCGAAAAAGGATGAAGTTTAATCATATAAAATCAAAAAAATAAAATTAAAAATTAATTCGTAATTTAGCTATATAGAGTTTTCAATTGATATGAGAAACAATTTATGTAACCAATATTTGAAACACTGTAGTAGGATTATCTTCTGATATGGTAACATTACAATTTGCAAATGGCTGCTTGTTTTAAATTATGTTAAAAAAGGTGTATAGGCTGAAAAATCTAATTAAAGCATATGTTAAACATCCTAAATGACAATGAAGCAATACAAGGATTAATAAAACACCTAACCCCATCACTAGGATTACTTCTACAAGGGGAATTAAGGAATGCGAAGAGAAAATATGTAGCTAGAAGATGGAACACTGAGCAAGAAATTATTGCACTAAGACTTTACGAGAGATCACCATCTACTTTTCAATTGTTGCGACGACTTTAGTGGTTTCCAGCACCAACGACATTAAAACATATATTAAGAAAATTTCTCCTGAAGTTGTTACAATATTTGATCCACCTCATCTACTGAAAATATTACACAAAACAATGTTAAAGAAACAGGTAATATTTTGTTATTTTTATTTATATTAAAATTACACAATGCATAAATATGCATAGTCCAGTTAAAAGTACAAGTTTCTGATTACTAATTAATTAATTATTAAATAAAACTTGTAAATAATATTTTTTAGCATAGAATGTTATATTTTACATTATAGGTCTTGCAAAATGGGCACACAGAGCATTTCTTCCAAATAGACAATGATGATGGTGATTTTATTTTCACACCAAAATTAAAACAAGACCATATGTGTCCAAATGCCAAGCAGAAAATGAGAGTGAACCTTGCTACTCAAGCGCTAAGTCACTCAGTTGCAGCAGGAATATTTGCCAAAATATCTCAAGGTATTGTTTTAATTTGTTAAACAAGAAGCATTGTTTTTTATCTAACAATAACATGTTGATTTTAGTTTCTGTAACATGACCTTTATTAGCTCTTGTAATTTTCAGGATTGCTATCTGGGGAGGCTGCAGTCACTGTAAATTTAATATCAAATATGGAAAAATTATTTGACTGCTTAAATAGTTATTCCCCAGATAGAAAGAAAGGAAAACCATACTGTACCAACAAAACTGACAATTCACCCATTTGGAACATTTGAAGAAAATGTATGACTTTTTTGAAAACTGTACATTTGTAGGATGTCATAGCTCACCCCCATTTAAGGAAGGTTGGAAATGGACAATTAAAGGTATCCTAAGATTGTACAATAATTTTAAAATAAAACATAAAATAAAAGCTTTATGTACTCGCACCTTCAGCAAGATTCTCTAGAAAATTTGTTTGGTACTATTAGAGGAAACTGGATCAAACTATAATCCTACCTCTGGGCAATTTGTTGCTGGCCTGAAGCCGGCGATTCTATCCAATCTTGCTCATTTGGGGTCAGGAAATTGTAAAGTAGATGATTGTAGTTCTATGTCAGATTATAAGGAATTTTTAACCACAAATTCTCCCACAGGCACATGCACAGAATCAGAAAGTCCATTTGTTTCAGACATGCTCTCATTGGTGGAGTCAATCTTTCAAGAAAGTGTTTCTGATGCACAAGAATTACAAGCTTGTGCATATGTCTGTGGATTTTTATTAAAGAGCTTGGCAATAAATGCAGGCTTTGTGATCCAGTTTTAAAAGCTAAACATACTGACAATATTTTATTGTACACTTTTATGGACTTCAAATAATATAATAATGTTAAAAAGAACTTAAACTATGTATCTGAAGATTTTATTAGATGTGTTGAGACTGAACTGTGCTACAATTTGCAATTATTTATATGAAACTTTATCATATTCTTTAAACCTCAAAAAACTGGTAATCTTTAATTATAAATATAAACAACAATTCAATAATGCAACACTTAATTAAAATATATTTATATAATTAAAATAGAATAATAAACAGCAATGATTTTATTCATCCTTAATTTGTAATCCAAGTCAAATTTAAACAATGTAACTGCCTACAATGTTATGTAATAAGTTAAAAAATATTTAAATTATGATTATGTTACAGATTACATTCTATTTAACTTATATACATTTAAATTATAGTTTGTCTTGCTGCAATAATATAGTCTTTATCACTATTTTATTTGATTTGCAAGAATACTATTTGTATAAATATTATTTATTATTGTTATTATTTGTATAAATATAATAACAAATGTTTATAAACAATAAAAAAGTATAAAGTGTTTATTTCTTTTATTTTTATTATTATACCAGAAATGATTCACTACTTCAAAATCATGTTGAAGTATTTTTCTTTAAAATTAAGTAATAAACTTTCAATTGATTTTGAAAGTGTGAATCATTTTGGTTTTGAATAAAAATTATAAAAATATATATAAATATTAGCCAAATTTTGAATTTCCCGCCCATAACTGAGGCGGTAAATTTTAAATATTGTTTCTGGTGGGCACACGATAGATGGCAGCAGTGGCGTTTAGTCCCCCATTTTTTTGTATGAAGTGAACATTCTTCCCTTTGGGTATATGTGTTCTGTGGTAAAATCTACCCTCACCATCCACCGTAGATCGCCGTATTTCTTCGTTGTTTTGTTGTTTTAACTGTACAATATCACTTTATAATCCGAGGTGTTTAAGTTACTTGCAAGTGGTAGTATCTTTATTGTGTTTTCTTCAGAATAACTCACGAAAACTATTTTATTAGTCAGGACAAGTGTAAAAGGATATTAACGTTTTGACACCGGAACCGGAACATCCCCGTGGATGGATGTAGAGAAGGTATACGAAAATAAAATACATCTCCAATTTATTGATTTTATTGAATCACACATTTATACAATACATTTTAGGGTAATATAATATTATTCGTAGGCAAATTGCGATTTGACCGTCGCCTACATCACAGTATGTAAATAATTTTTTTACAATTTATTCAATAAAATTATTTTAAATATTTACGATGAAATATATATACAGCATGATTATTAGATACAAAGACAACCTGATATAGGAAATACAGTAGGTAATTTCCAATTATTTTAATCCCATATAGTATGCACTGAAATTTTACCGTTTCCGAAACATTAGCCATTTAAAAAAAGATTAAATACCATATATGCATAATCAATTGCTTTTTGTTGAAGTATATATTATTGAAATTATATTTTTGTCATCATCAAATAACATTAGAGTATATATATGTCTTAAATCAGACTAGATCTTTTAAAACATTTATTGAATTTCTTTGCATTTGTTTGGAATTTATCACTATCATCATCAATTTGCTTTCTCCCAGCCAATATCCTATAGATATTTTTTCAATAGTTATATATCAAGCAACAAATCACAATATAAATTATATAATCAAATAATTTATTTTTATGTAAAACACATTGAAAACAATGAAAATTAAAAAAAAATATATTAAATTAGCTTCACGCTATATCCCGCACACAGTAGGGTAGGCAGAAGGAACCTAGTGTTAAGACACTTCGTTCCCCACTTTCTCCCGAATTTTGGAGGCATTGCGTGTTGAGTGGCAGAACTCAACCCCGCATTTTTGCCTCGACACCAGAGCAAGGAAATGAAAATATAAATTTAAGTAAATATTTCATCTCGAGTGGGGATTGAACCCACAACCAGTCGGTTTTACAGTCACACTTCGTGCTGCTGCACTACGACTGGCCTCAATAAATAAAAGAAAATTAATTAATATAAATATTGTAGTTTTGATTATTTCTTTTAATTTTTTTTAAAATTTTGTTTAACTATTTAATTAAACACATCTTGGATATTTAAAATTGATTTAATAAATTCTTGCCTGGGAGTGCAAAGTCACTGTCAATCTGCATATACTATAATTCAATTTCATCTTTGTAAGATAAATGACTCATACATTAACTGCATGATTTAAAAATGTTAGCTCTTGTTTTTTGTAAATATACACATATACTACAGTGGTGGTATTCAGAGAATCAGTTTCTTTCACCTCCAAAGGTGTCATTGCATCATTAAATATAGATTTAAAATCAAATGTGCAGATCGAAGACATAGTTTCTTTATTGTCATTGATGATGGGATAGTGTTGCAAATGTTGACTCAAACTGATCACAAGTAGGGTTGTTTTTGCAACACCTCTGACTTCTTACTGCACTAAAAAAATTAAGGGGGTCTTGGTTTAGATGTTGCAACCACACCGAGTGTTTGTTGTACTCAAACCTTATTTTTTTTAATAATGTTTGAATTCCATTCAGGGTTCACACTCAATTTGATAGTGGAAACAGATTCTACTTTTCCACTGCTTGACAAAAATTTCATTGAATTAAATATAATTTTTGCATCTGTCCATATTTTATTGTGCACCGACTTGGGTGTGGCTGGACTAAGCAATGGTTTAGCATTAAAAGAAATTGGTTTTGCTGTCATTTATGGAGTCCAAAATATTGTCCAAAAGTAATATAAGGTCAGCTGTTTGTTTACATTCTGGAGGTAGAATTCCTTTATCTGAAAATGATGTTAATAAAATGTTAATAATTTAAACTTCACATTATTAAGAATGGGTCCTACTAATACTATGGGGTATTTCATATTGGATTTTTAATTCTGTCATGTGTTGGCTCACAAATGATATGTTCTTAATATATATTTTTTTATTTTAATTTAACGTTATAGCAATAGCAATAGCAATTATAGCAATTTTATAACCAGATAATCTTGAGGAATTTAACTATTGTTCTATCAATCTTAAATTCAATATAAAATAAAATAAAAAGCCTTTATTCCCTAACACCAGTTTGCTTGTTTTATAACTCTACTAAAAACTACATAATTAATAAAATACATAAATATTTTTATAGTAGCTTAGTTATCTAGGGCCCCTCTTTGGGTGAAGGCCTCCTCCAACTCCTTCCATCGCTCTCTGTCTCTCGCTGCTTTCATCCACTGCCCACCTGCTACCTGGGCTACCTCATCTGCCCACCTTTTGTAGGGTCTCCCTACGCTTCTTTCCCTGGTGGTCCCTTCCAGGCGGTAGCTCTCAGGGTCCACCTATTGTCCGTGAGCCAACTTAAATTCAATAGTAAAAATGAATTATTTAATTCAGTGGGAAGGGGGGAATGAACCTTTACCTCCA
Organism: Heliconius charithonia; assembly: GCA_030704555.1. Taxonomy (NCBI): domain Eukaryota; kingdom Metazoa; phylum Arthropoda; class Insecta; order Lepidoptera; family Nymphalidae; genus Heliconius; species Heliconius charithonia. Next base: position 17,858 of record CM060813.1, read on the forward strand.
TGCTGTGTACGGAGGCACAGGTGTTTAAACCTGTTATAGTTTTAATTATAGAATTATAGATAAATGAAATTAACAAACAATTTACATTATATTAAAAATTAAGACTAAAATTATTAACACTAGTAATCGTTACCTGCAACGTTTGAAGCTACTGTACGGCTAAAAATTTGAGTAGCAAACTTAAAGGTTAAGTTTGCATTACATTTTTTGAATTCTGTTAATTTTGTCAGGGTTCACATGGATTTCCGTTAATTTTGAAATCAGTCTGTAGTACCATTGTAGCCAGGGTTTTCTTTATGCAATGTTTGCCTGAAGACATAATGTGCCCTAAAAAATCTTTCCAAAACACACAATACCACACACCACAAGTAACGAGTTCAAACTCAACAACAACCAAAGTTGTAATTATTATTATTTTTCGCATTCAATTTGCAGTGACATCTGTTGACGTTAATTGAAATATTCAATTCTAAAGCGACCTCTAGAATTCTTAGTCTCAACTAATGCAAATATAATGCTACAAAATAAAAAGTTGTCTATAGTGGTCTAAAGCCTCGAAGCTCTAGATACTTCTTAATTTAACAATATTATATGTCAAAAGTTACCAGCTTCGTTGTACTAAGATTGTAGAGCCTGATCTAGACGTGGGTCGTAACGTCTTTTAGGCATAATCGGTTGCGACTAGTTTCAGGTACACGAGTAACTAGTTTTCAAGACTGCTTATTTTCGTAACTAGTTACTAAGCATTTGCTTACGCTTACTTTTGTACTTATGATTATGGTAGAAAGAGTTATGATTACGAAAATACTTAAAGTTATACCGCCTATCATACTAATATGAAACGTATTAATTGCCTATTCCCAGAATATTCCTAAAATTTTAATATTTGAATAATATTTTTTTTTACAAATTCCGTAAGCATGTGTGCGACGATATATTTAAATTTAAAAAAAATGTATGTATGATTGATTGATTTTTTTAAATTTTTTTTAAGTTGTATTCACTTAACAATATAATAAAGTTTGCTTAATTATTTAATAGTACAGGTCTACTTCAAATTAGGTTCGATTTTTTTTATTTCACTATTATAAAATATTTAAAAATATTATTAATAATCAGTATAATTTTTCTTTTTTAGTACTATTTTTAATTCCATAGAATTTAACTTATGCATTTATTAATTTAATTTTTTAGCATCAATATTTCTTTTCATTGAGTGTGTAATCAATCATATTTAATGACGTTTTTGTTCCAAGAATGGATATGAAAATAATGTATGTATAAATAATATTATACGATGTATACAAATTCGATCTATTGCTGTCTCTCTTTTCGTTCGAAACGTAGTAAGATAGAGCGAGATGCGACTATGTTAGAATCGGTGTAATTGACATAACTATTTTATAATATAATCTATTTAAAATAAGATACGGTTGTGCTGCAACTGCTTTTGACAAATATGTTACTGGTTACTGTCAGAAACTGCGTATGTGAAATAATCGTTATGTTTGTCCGCGAAACTAGTTATGCGCTTATTCGACTCGTAAGCAGTTTCTGAAACCGATTACGTTTCATAACGCCCATGTCTAGCCTGATCTATATGTTTACTCGTCGGTGTGTCGGTGTGCGTCATTCTTGACAAATGACGTTTTACTTTACAACGATAATATTATTAACATTGTATTTAATTGCCCAAAACTTAACTATTCTCTTCATGATATCTTTCCTTTTAATGTTCAGCGTCCTGTTAATGTAAAATGTATATTAGCTCTAGTTTTTAGTCCTTTTATTAAAATGTTGGTAAAGTTTATTGTAGATAATGACATTAAGTTATAGTTGTTCTCAATGTGTGTGTGTTTTGTATTAATTATAATATCCCTAAGTGGTTTTTATTTTTTTTCTATTTTTATTCCGATTTCTTTTAATTCCGAGAGGTAGGGAGTGCGCCCTCGGTTTAAAGATACTGCAGGAAGGTCACGTCAAAATCATGAGGATCCTTTGGAGGACATTATGAAGAGGTTGATGACAGTGGAGGTGAAAGAGGTATGCAGAGACCGTAACTGTGCCCTCTACAAATGCCCCGTTAGGGATACAGCGTGAAATTAAGTATCTATATCACACATCAGGATAGGCAAAGGGAACCTAGTGCTAAGACACTCCGTTCCCCACTTTTTGCCGAATTCTGGAGGCATTTCGTGTTGAGAGGCGGAGCTCAACGACGCGCTTTGCCTCGACACCCGAGCGAAGAAATGAAAGCGAATGTTGGCCAGCACTATCTCGGCACACTAAGGAGCTTCACGTCACGGAGATGAAGATGCTGCGGTGGATGTGCGGCGTAACGCGGTCTGACCGCATACGCAACACATTCATTCGAGGTAGTCTTGGAGTCCGTGACGTAGCGGATAAGCTCCAGCTAAGCTCCGTAGGAGATGGTTTGGTCACGTTACGCGCCGGCCTAAGAACTATGTCGGATGCAAGTGCCTTGCTATGTCAGTACCTGGAGTGAGACCTCTCGGACGCCCAAGGAAGCGCTGGTTGGATGTCGTGAAGCAGGACGTGAGAGCCAATGGTCTAACCAACGAGGACGCTAAAGACCGTGCAAAGTGGAGTAGATTGAGTAGGAAGGCAGACCCTGGCAAAAGCCGGGACTAATGCCAGGTAGAAGAAGAAGAGGAGATGAGTGCGAATCTCACCTCGAATCTCGGCTTGTGGCCATCAACCAAACTGGTATGGCACTTGCTTGACCTAAACTAATTTATACGAGTATTTTATGACAGCCGGCGTAGACCTCTTGTATAGACAATTTTCTGCAAAAGTTAAAGTTACAAACGCATACAAAAAGTTTATATCACAATGACATAAAATCAACATCAAAAAAGTAAAAATAATACATAAAAGTCAGGTAATAAAAAATATATTTTTATGTAAATTTTTAATATAACTTTACAATTAAACAAGTGACCACATAACAATTATAACATAAAGAAGACATTTCATATTTTGAACATAGCAACATTTATATTTATGTGTATATTTAGTAACAACAATGACTATAACATCATCGAACAATTTCCACAATGATGGTGTAGTATAAAACAAAAGAAATATTTTTGGTAAGTAATATTTATATATCACAATCTCAGCATTATTATTAATATAACTATATTTATTTAGGATATAAATTATAAAAGTAATTTAAAATCTTTATTACTCACTATTAAGAGTTAAAATTAGCACAGTTTAATATATTAGAATATTAGGTAATATTATAAATATTGTATTTTTATTGCACAAACAAGTTTTATTTCGTAGTTGCTCGTGCGTCGCGACTGTGGATGCACACCGGGGACCGAGCGTCCTCCTGTGCACGCAACGTACATTGGCATTACGAGCCGATTCGTTCTACACGCTATTAGCCCCGCGGGTCGGGGCTTCGATTCTTTGGCCGTTCGCGGTAATAATAATGCATTGCTCTTAGGTGAGACGGCGCGTCGCGTCGCTGCGCGCGCTGACGTCACGAGTAGATGGTCATCAGGATCATCTGCAACGAGAACGTTCTTAGTGAGAGGTACAAAGCGCGGCGCGCGGCGCTCTACGCCACACCTACCTCTTCCAGCGAGAGGGGGTTCGACTTCAGCTTCGCCTCCAGGCTGCGGTAGCGCTCTGCAACAACACAAGGGGCGCGTGAGAGCGGGCGGCCGAGGGCGTGCGGGAGGAAGAGGGGGACGGGGAGGGGCGGGCGTACCGTGCGCGAGGTGCAGGCGCGCCAGCGCCAGCACGGCGGCGGCGGGCGGCAGGCGGGCGCCGCGCGCGTAGCGCAGCACCACGCACTCCACCACCTTGTTGGAGGCGGTGAGGCCGGCGGCGCGCAGCAGCGCGCGCACGCAGTAGGCGCTGGGCGCGTGCGCGGCGAGCGCGGCGCGCCACAGCGCCAGCAGCGCCAGCAGCGCGGGCAGCTCGCGCGCCGGCATGCGGCCCGTGACGCCGGGGTCGCGCAGCGCCACCAGCGCGCGGCACAGCTCCAGCGCGGGGCGCGCGGGCAGCACGCGGCGCCACACGCGGCGCAGGCGCGCCTGCAGCGCGCGCGCGTCGAGCGCGGCGCCCGGCGCGAGGCCGCGCAGCGCGGCGCGCGCCCCCGCCGCCGCCACGGCCGCGCGCGCCGCCTCGTCGCCGTCGCCCGCCACGTCGCGCACGATCGCGTTGTCTTCGTTCACTTCCCTGCCAAATAACAGACTTCAAACGACGCAGAAAGCATAGTACACCGTGTGGTCTCGGCTTAGAATGGGATCCTGGTACTATCTGTCGTAAGAGGTGACTAAGTTGCCAGTTCATTATGCTGTCTTGATAATAGTTCAACTTGCCGTTGTAAGTTTTTTAATACAGTTAAAACAAAAGATCGAAATGCACTACATTTAGAACTCAAATTTGATATCGGACTTACAGCAGCATATTAGAAGTCATTTTAGTTGTCAATTCAAATTTAAGCGGTCGAAGCCGCTGGCGACACATCCTAGAGTATCTCTAGAAGAGATCTCTTCCAGCTAACCCGTAGTACAATTATAGTATTTAGTCTAATTATTAAATTCTTAATTTATTAAGTCATAGTGTAGAAAGTAAAGAGAAGTAGTCACCAAACATCGATGTGCTCGTCGGCCAGGATGCGCAACAGGAACGCAGCTTCGGCGTGCGCGCGCGCCGCGTGCGCCACCACCACGTAGCGCCCCGCCGCCAGCGTGAAGAACGTGGCCACCTCGCGCGCGCGGCACGCGTGCGACCCTTCCAGCGGCGCGCCGCCCACTGCGCCCGCGAACACCGCGAACCCCACGCCCAGCGCGCCCGCGCCCTCCTGCGCCAGCGCCAGCACCACGTGCGCGCGCGCGCCCGCCACCTGCACGCCGAACTGCGGGTTGGCGTGCGCAGTGCGCGCGCGCGGCGGCCCGCCCGCGTTGTAGCCGCGCCGCCAGCGCCGCCGCGCCAGCACCGCGCGCCACGGCCGCCGCGCGCGCAATGCCGGCTCCAACAACCACTCGTCCGGGCCCAAGTGCACCAGCTCCAGACGCGCGTACGTCGCCGCGAACTCCGCGAACGCCACCCAGCGCGGCGCCGCGCCCGCAACAGGCGCGCGCAGGCGCAGCAGCGCGGCGCCGTCGTCGCCGCGCGCCATCTCCGCGACGACGGCGACAGCGGGGGCGGTGGGGGCGGCGGGCGCGGCGGGGACGTTGGGGCCGGGCGCGGCCACCAGCAGCGTGGCGCGCGGGAGGGCGGCGCGCAGCACGTGCAGCAGCGCGGCGCGCGGCTGGCGCGGCGGCGCGAAGCTCTGCACGACGCCGCCCGAGAGGTCCTGCAGCGCGCGCGCCAGACTGCCGCCGCGCAGCGCCGCGTAGCCGCCCAGCAACCTGCGACGTGACATTCATAGTGTTATGCACAGCAGTGAATTCAATATTCAAATTCGAATAATGGAGACATTCTTAATCAAATCCAAAAATCACGATTAAAAATACTAATTATAAAACACCATACAATCCTTACTTGGCGTAGGCCTTCTCGAGCAACGCCAGGGTAAAGTCAGCGCTGGCGGCGCGGGTGAGGGCGTATCGGGGGTCGTGGGGCACGGGGAGGCGGTCGTCCACGACCACCTCGCGCCACGTACCAAACACCCAGAAACTAAACCTGCAAAACATGACCAGATAACTACTACGTACTGTATAAGCTTTTTTATTATAGATATAAACTTTCTTGTTCTTTTCTAAAAATTCACTTCAGCTAATAAAATCTTATATATAACAATTGCGATATAAAAGAGTAAAATGTGTACTATGGGGCACATACCGGACATCGTCCTAGGAGGAGTATGAGGTATACTAGGACACTTACGTGAAGCGGCCGCAGTACCCGACGCGGAAGCTGTGCGGCGGCGCCGCGCGCTGCAGCAGGCGCGGCGTGAGCGCCAGCGCCGCCGCCGCCGCGCGCAGGTGCTCCGCCCCCTCCCCCGCCGCCCACGCCGCCGCCCCCACCGCCCGCAGCGCCTCCGCCTCCTCCACCCCCTCGCCCGCCTCGCCCGCCTCCACCGCCGCGTCGCCCAGGTAGCGCGGCCGCACGCACAGCTCCTGGAACATCAAACCACGGACGACCAAACTCAACTTATTAGTGCCGTCATAATCGAACACAAAGTCTCGTCGCCTCCATTGTGAGCGACGGGGGCCGTGCGACGCCCCACTTCCCACGGCATTGGTGCCGTATGTGTATGTGTGCACCGCACTGCACGGAGAATGCACGACATCGAGTTCATTTACTAAATTAGTATATCATATGATATAATATATCAGTCTCTTATATATATTTAGCTCAAAAACTAAGTATCTCGATCGAAATAGCCTCTTTTTACCACGTATACTATGAGAAATATTCTCATTTAGTTACTTAATCTAATCAGCTTTACGCTGTATCCAGGACACAGCAGGGTAGGCAGAGTTAACCTAGTTTTAAGCCACTCCAACATTTCCCCACTTTCTGCCGAATTCTGGAGGCATTGTGTGTTAAGTGGCAGAACTCAACATCGCGCTTTATCTAGACACCAGAGAGAAGAAATGAAAATATAAATTTAAGTAAATATTTCATCCCCACGAGTGGGGATCGAACCCACAACCAGCCTGACTGGCCTCTATATGGCCTATTTAGTTACTGATAATTTCATAAAAATATATATAAATATATTCTTAAGTTACGTAATTATTCTAAAGCCAAAACCAAATTTAATTAAAATTATTAACCAAAAAGATATTATTAAATATTGTGACGTTTCTCCGTTAAAAATATTTTATATCTCCATATATAATAAAAGGATAGAAAAGTCAATTCTGTACATGAAAGATATAAAAAAAATAAAAATTAGGTCGGTTAATATGTCGATAATAGAACCTAAAAAACCACTCAGCAGAATTCTTGTCTGTCTGTCTGTCTGTCTGTCTGTCTGTCTGTCGGTTTGTTTGTGCGTCAATCACGCAAAAACTACCTGACAGAAATTGATGAATTTTTGCATGGTGTTAGCTTAGGGCCTCAAGGTACATTTTTTTTGGGTTTCATTCCGAATTTCATGATAGTTTTCTTTAAAAAAAAACAAAAACTGAAAAATATAAATCACCTAAAATACCGATAACTACTGTATGAAATTAAATTAATTTTGGCATGGTAATAGTTCAAAGCCTAATGTCACTTATAGGATAGTTTTTATCATGGAGTATAAAGAATTTTTTGTAGAAAAAATTACATAATTATATTTTTTAATAAAAAAAATCGACTTCTTCAAATTCAACCGGATTTCACACTCTGAACTTAACTAAACTTTCACCAAACTACCCCTTATATGTACCCTTTCTAATAAAAAAAGAATCATTAAAATCGGTTGAATTGATATTGACTTATACGTTCATTTGTCGCGCATATACTTAATGTAAATTTGAGATTTATATGATTTTCTCATAGATACCATTGTTGGATATAAACTAAATTAAAATAAGACTACACGGGAGGCATTAGCTTTCAAATAAAAAAGAATCATTAAAATCGGTTCATACAATCAAAAGTTCTAAGGTAACAAGGCTAAAAAATACAGCCCAATTGATGACCCCTTTTAAGAAGTCGGTTAATAGTAATCTGACATAATTAAATTACGACTATTTCATTTAACCACATTTTAAAAGAAGAAAGTAAATTGAGGCCGTTCGTTGCACAGGGGCACAAAGTGTAACTGTTGTGGGTTCGATGACCACGCAAGGAAACGAAATATTTATTTAAATTTATATTTCCATTTCATCGCTCTGGTGTCGAGGTAAAGTGCGGCGTTGAGTTTCACTACTCAGCACGCAATGCCTACAGAATTCCGAGAAAAGTAGGGAACAGAGTGTTGTTGTTAACACTAGAGGTCCTATGCCTACCCTGCTGTGTGCGGGATACAGCGTGAAGCTAAAAAAAGAAGTATAATCAATATTTGTTCAGTCTACCATAATTATTATTTCAAACGTCAACGTTGGTGATATTAACAAATAATAAAGTAGGTATATTTTACGGAATTAGCTCATATGGCGATGTGTAGAATAAAAAGTATATGTATTTGGAAAGTAAATTCTGATTGTGAGTTCATAGTTTATAAAAGTTTATATTGTGTTTAGATGGATCACGTGGTGATGTCAATACGTTTTAATGTCATCTTATGTTATCTGTTAAAATAGCGTGAAGCTGATTAAACTTAGTGTTATATTCAAAAGAAATTAATTGTATGTAATACATAATATGTAATTTATTAATACGTTTCAAGTATGAAAAAAAGAAAAAATGCAATATAATTGCATTTGTGTTTCCTTCCTATATTTTGTATTTCTATTATTTAAATCGATATATCAGGAACGTAAATGTGGGAACAGAGTTGCATGCCATTTTAGTACAGAGTAACCTCTAAAAAATGTATTTACTAAACTGAATAAAAAGAATGTGTAATTCCTCTATACAATATATTATTCTATATTATACATAAAACAGGTTAAAACTGTGCATATGAAGGTCCTCCTGTAGTATAACTATTTTCAATTACTATCAACACTACATTGTCGATACTAATGTGGTATTATAATATGAATGAAATTTTTCCGCCATTATGATGACATAGACAATTTTTTTAATTTGGAAAAATAATATATTAACTATAAGAACGTTGGTAGTTTTTTAAAAGGAATTCTTATAGAATAAAAAATTGCCTAAGCTATGCTTCTTCGCAAGTGGTTGTAATAACTATTGGTATCAATTTTCCAAAAAATCACTATAAATATTAAATATGCTCAATTATACAGAGTTTTTTTGTTAGGACCACTTTAAATGAAACCACAGTTTAACTACTCTATAAAAGCCTATTACATATTAAATTAAAAACCCGAAAATAAAAAAGTATTTTTTTCAAACAAAATCTCCATATATAATAAAAGGATAGAAAAGTCAATTCTGTACATGAAAAATATAAAAAAAATAAAAATTAGGTCGGTTAATATGTCGATAAAAAATTAATATGTTTAAAGTTAATATGTCGACTAAAACTTGACGCTATGACGGTACAATTGAGAGAACTGAGATTTCTGGTTGTAGCACTAGTTGTATTTTAATAGGTTAAATTCCCACTAAGTGGAAGAATATATTTATTTTTCTGCCCGTAAAAACAAACGAAGCGAAGCCTTGTGTTCCGCTATACTATCTAAAGAAATTGGAAAGTGCAAAATTGAGTAAGTGCACCACTATCTTATTTGAAATTCTTTCTTCTCTCCATTATAAATTTTCATAGGATTGAAATGTAATAGTGACGTCTTTGAACAATAGTATATGTTCATAACTGTTAAAGTTAATTATCGAACAAATGGTTTACAACTCTGATGATACAAAGACATTCTGCTTCAGCTGATAATTTAATTAAAATGTCTACCGGATGATCAATTAGCCTGCAGTTTACGTTATAATTGTTATTATGTATGATGTTACGTAACGTTTCTTTACGTTTATTTATTTATATACATATTACATTTAATGAATTAAATATATTTTATAAAAGGTTCACATATGTGATAACATGTTCACACATGTGGTCCACACACGTGACCACATATTCACACATGTGGTCCACATATGTGACCACATGATCACACATGTAATCTTCATATGTGACTACATATTACACATGTGATATGCCCATGTGAATACTTATTCACACATGTGGTACACATATATGACCACACGATGCCACATGTGGTCCACATATGTGACCACATGATCACATATGTGGTCCACATATGTGAGCACATAAACACACATGTGGTCCACACACGTGACCACATATTCACACATGTGGTCCACACACGTGACCACATATTCACACATGTGGTCCACATATGTGACCACATGATCACACATGTAATCTTCATATGTGACTACATATCACACATGTGGTCTACATATGTGACAACATATCACACATGCGATCTGCACATGTGAATACTTACTCACACATGTGGTTCACATATATGACCACACGATGCCACATGTGGTCCACATATGTGACCACATGTTCACATATGTGGTCCACATAAGTGAGCACATATACACACATGTGGTCCACACACGTGACCACATATCCACACATGTGGTCCACATATGTGACCACATGATCACCCATGTAATCTTCATATGTGACTACATATCACACATGTGGTCCACATATGTGACCACATTTTCCCACATGTGGTCCACATACGCGACCACATATTCACACATGTGGTCCACATATGTGACCACAAATTCTCACGTGTGGTCCACATGAAAGACCACATATTCACACATGTGGTCCACATATGTGACCACAGGATCACCCATGTAATCTTCATATGTGACTACATATCACACATGTGGTCCACATATGTGACCATAAATTTACACATGTGGTCCACATATGTGACCACAAATTCTCACATGTGGTCCACATATGTGACCACATTTTCCCACATGTGGTCCACATACGCGACCACGTATTCACACATGTGGTCCACATATGTGACCACACATTCTCACATGTGGTCCACATGAAAGACCACATATTCACACATGTGGTCCACATATGGGACCACATATTTACACATGTGGTCCACATATGTGGCCACATATTCACACATGTGGTCCACATATGTGACCACATGATCACACATGTAATCTTCATATGTGACTACATATCACACATGTGGTCTACATATGTGACAACATATCACACATGCGATCTACATATGTGACAACATATCACACATGCGATCTGCACATGTGAATACTTACTCACACATGTGGTTCACATATATGACCACACGATGCCACATGTGGTCCACATATGTGACCACATGTTCACATATGTGGTCCACATATGTGAGCACATATACACACATGTAGTCCACACACGTGACCACATATTCACACATGTGGTCCACATATGTGACCACATATTTACACATGTGGTCCACATATGTGACCACATGATCACACATGTAATCTGCATATGTGACTACATATCACACATGTGGTCTACATATGTGACAACATATCACACATGCGATCTGCACATGTGAATACTTACTCACACATGTGGTTCACATATATGACCACACGATGCCACATGTGGTCCACATATGTGACCACATGTTCACATATGTGGTCCACACACGTGACCACATATTCACACATGTGGTCCACATATGTGACCACATGATCACCCATGTAATCTTCATATGTGACTACATATCACACATGTGATCCACATATGTCACCACATTTTCCCACTTGTGGTCCACATACGCGACCACATATTCACACATGTGGTCCACATATGTGACCACAGGATCACCCATGTAATCTTCATATGTGACTACATATCACACATGTGGTCCACATATGTGACCACATTTTCCCACATGTAATCCACATACGTGGTCCACATATGTGTCCACAAATTCTCACATGTGGTCCACATGAAAGACCACATATTCACACATGTGGTCCACATATGGGACCATATATTTACACATGTGGTCCACATATGTGACCACAAATTCTCACATGTGGTCCACATATGTGACCACATTTTCCCACATGTGGTCCACATACGCGACCACGTATTCACACATGTGGTCCACATATGTGACCACACATTCTCACATGTGGTCCACATGAAAGACCACATATTCACACATGTGGTCCACATACGTGAGCACATATTGACACATGTGGTCCACATATGTGACCACATATTCGCACATGTGGTCCACATATGTGACTACATATTCACACATGTGATCTATATATGTGACTACACATTCACATAAAAAATTTTTTACTACACGAATAAACTTCAATTAAAGTTTTATAATTTAAAAAAGTTTATTTTTTATGTAGGCTGTCTCCTATCTGAAGTGTAGTTAAATAGAAAAACTAGAAGGACCAGTATGTGTCAGTGATGACCTATTGCGTTGAGAGACAAGGTCCTTCATCCTTAGCCTCATTCGCAGGCTCCAAGTCAGCTATGGAGACAGCTATTTCTCTAAGCTACTGAATTAGAAACGATGGTACGACGAAAGAAGGTTACCGATACATTGTTTCGGTAAATGAGCGATGTATAAATGCACTTTGTCACGAAAGGTATTTTAAATTTGTATTGAAACGAACTGAAAAGTCAAAAATTAAAAGGAGTTATAAAATGTAATTTATCACATGAATTCACAAAACAATCTATACCTATTTTTTATTTTAAGAATTAAAAAAATGATGTTAGTTTTGTCTTGCCTGACCTTGCCGCACTCATTATCTTATTAATGTGATTAATCTCCATATATAATAAAAGGATAGAAAAGTCAATTCTGTACATGAAGGATATAAAAAAAATAAAAATTAGGTCGGTTAATATGTCGATTATAGAACCTAAAAAACCACTCAGCAGAATTCTTGTCTGTCTGTCTGTCTGTCTGTCTGTCGGTTTGTTTGTGCGTCAATCACGCAAAAACTACCTGACAGAAATTGATGAATTTTTGCATGGTGTTAGCTTAGGGCCTCAAGGTACATTTTTTTTCGGTTTCATTCCGAATTTCATGATAGTTTTCTTTAAAAAAAAACAAAAACTGAAAAATATAAATCACCTAAAATACCGATAACTACTGTATGAAATTAAATTAATTTTGGCATGGTAATAGTTCAAAGCCTAATGTCACTTATAGGATAGTTTTTATCATGGAGTATAAAGAATTTTTTGTAGAAAAAATTACATAATTATATTTTTTAATAAAATTTCAACTGGATTTCACACTCTGAACTTAACTAAACTTTCACCAAACTACCCTTTATATGTACCCTTTCTAATAAAAAAAGAATCATTAAAATCGGTTGAATTGATATTGACTTATACGTTCATTTGTCGCGCATATACTTAATGCAAATTTGAGATTTATATGATTTTCACATAGATACCATTGTTGAATATAAACTAAATTAAAATAAGACTACACGGGACGCATTACCTTTCAAATAAAAAAAGAATAATTAAAATCGGTTCATACAATCAAAAATTCTAAGGTAACAAGGATAAAAATACAGTCCAATTGAGTCTTAACACTAGGTGTCCTATGCCTACCCTGCTGTGTGCGGGATACAACGTGAAGCTAAAAAAAGAAGTATAATCAATATTTGTTCAGTCTACCATAACTATTATTTTAAACGTCAACGTTGGTGATATTAACAAAAATAATAAAGTAAGTATATTTTTTGGGATTAGCTCATATGGCGATATGTAGAATAAAAAGTATTTGGAAAGTAAATTCTGTTTGTGAGTTCATTGTTTATAAAAATTTATATTGTGTTTAGATGGATCACGTGGTGATGTCAATACGTTTTAATGTCATCTTATGTTATCTGTTAAAATAGCGTGAAGCTGATTAAACTTAGTATTCAAAAGAAATTAATTGTATGTAATACATAAAATTGTATGTAATTTATTAATACGTTTCAAGTATGAAAAAAAGAAAAAAGGCAATATAATTGCATTTGTGTTTCCTTCCTATATTTTGTATTTCTATTATTTATATCGATATATCAGGAACGTAAATGCGGGAACAGAGTTGCATGCCATTTTAGTACAGAGTAACCTCTAAAAAATGTATTTACTAAACTGAATAAAAAGAATGTGTGATTCCTCTATAGAATATATTATTCTATATTATACATAAAACAGGTTAAAACAGTGCATATGAAGATATCCTCCTGTAGTATATCTATTTTTAATTACTATCAACACTACATTGTCGATACTAATGTGGTATTACAATACATTTTGAATATTTTTCCGCCATTAGGATGACATAGACAATTTTTTTAATTTGAAAAAATAATATATTAACTTAAGAACGTTGGTAGTTTTTCAAAAGGTATAAAAATAAAAAATTGCCTAAACTATGCTTCTTCGCAAGGTTGTAATAACTATTGGTATCTATTTTCCAAAAAATCACTATAAATATTAAATATGCTCAATTATACAGAGTTTTTTTGTTAGGACCACCTTAAATGAAACCACAGTTTAACTACTCTATAAAAGCCTATTACATATTAAATTAAAAACCCGAAAATAAAAAAGTTATTTTTTCAAACAAAATAAATAATAAAATTATCGTTGTAAAATAAAATACAATTTGTTAAGAACGACGCACGCACACATAAACCTATCAAAGGGAAACCGCCGCATACGCCTCATTGCGAAATCGAGTCGTAGGTATTGGCGGCTATAAGTTTAAAGTTCTAAACATTTTAGTACTATTTTTGTAGTAGTATGTGCTTACATTATTGGTACCTATGCGTAACCGCGTCATACGAAATATAGATATGAATAAACATTGTGAAATGAGAAAAAAACCTACGTCTTCACTGTTGATGTATCTTGCTTAAATTCTTTAGGTACGGGTTTAAACTATTTTACCCTATATGCCCAATTGTAACTGTAACGCGACGTTGTGGGTCCGATCCACACATGCAGGATTGAATTATAATTTAATAATATTTTCATTTCGCACATCAGTCACACATTATACCCAATATCTTACACTAAGTTGCCCTACTAAGGGCGGGATAAAGCGTGGATCTGGTTTTAACTTTATGTGAACCGATTAAAATAAAGTCCAGTCCTTTTGAGGCCAGTCGTGGCGCAGCGGCACAAAGTGTGACTGTAAAACCGACTGGTTCTCTGAGTTCGATCCCCACACGAGGAGATGAAATATTTACTTAAATTTATATTTCCATTTCTTCGCTCTGGGGTCGAGGTTAAGCACGGCGTTGCGTTCTGCCACTCAACACGCAATGCGTCCCGAATTCGGTAGAAAGTGGGGAACGGAGTGTCTTAATACTAGGTTCCTCCCTCTGACTAGCATGAAGCTGCTTAAAATAAAACTAATACTTAATATTTAAGGGCAGTTTGCCAGAATACAAACAAAAAAAGTATTTAAATCGGTTAAGCCGTTTCTGAGATTATCGCACATATAGTAAGTATCGATAAGTTGTGTTTTTATTTCAAACATTCAATTGAAGATTCTTATGGGAGGTACGAAAATGCGACCTAAAGTTTTAACAACTTTCTCATAAAAAACTTCATTACATTGCAAACATACATTATAAGTATATCAAAACACGAACATAATTCAGTGTGTTAAATAAATAATTCTGTGGTTTAAGCGGGCGAAGCCGCGAGCGGGTCGCTAGTACTATAATAAAAGGCTAAAACAAACGTCTGTCTATTTGTCTGTGGCTATAATTAATTGCGACTTACTTTTAAAGTGTTATTCCACACTTAGAAAAGAAAAATACTTATTTTGAAAACGTATAAAAATTTGAAATTAACGGGCCTCGAACCCGCGCCTCCTGGAATACGACCAGGCGCTTTGACCACTAAGCCATACGTGCTCATTAAACTACGTCGAAATGTCAAAAAAATACGCTTGTTACAACTTAATTTATATTGTTAGCATTGTGTAGCAGTTGTAACAACAAGCGTATAAAAATAAGCAAACGATATCTCAATTGTAAAAATTATCATAAATAATAAAAACTGCATAACCCTAAAAAGAAAAAAAAAAGAAATTCAAATGAAAAGATTTCATTGGTTGAAATATTTTAGGTTCGACTGTTAATCCTATGAACTATTCAACTTGTTTTTTTTTCTTTTTATTTTCACAATTGGCAAATATAATTTACTGATTTCAGAGTCTTCATGGTAAGTAGATAAAGTTATACTACATTTAGTAAAATTATAAACTGGCGTGTGACTCCTGCGAGGGGCGAGTACCTTCTAAATACCGAGCAGCGACAAGTCGTGTCGGCCAGAGTTCCTTCACGTTCCATGTGGCCTACATTAAATGAAACGTGCTTATTTTTGATATTTGTTACTAACAACGCAGTACGCACGCTCGCGACTTACGATACCGTCATGGATATGAATGAAGATTATGACAAAATACCCAAGCCAGTCGTGGCAAAGCGGCACAACGCACAAGCGTGCCACTGTACAGGCATTCCCATTCCCACTTGGGAAAATGGAACATTTATTATATACATTTCCACGTTCCGATAACGAGGCAAAGCACAGCGTTGAGTTCCGTCAACATACAATTCCTCCAGAAATCGGCGGAAAGTGAGGAACAGACTTATGTTAATGGGGACACATACACCCAACAAACATGATAAGTACGGCTGTTTAATACGAAATTTGTATGGTAGTTACTAAAATAACGAAGGTCTGACTGCCACAGGCTCTTGGACACCAACACGTGTAGTGTGCATGTCGCCCATACAAAAAGTTATCTATATGTTTGCAACAAAGCGGACAGCGGACAGCGGGCACGCGGACAGGCACGTCACGACGGACCACGTAACGGCGCTCCGCCGGCTGCTTTTTGCTAGTCGCTTCTATTTTGTTAGTCGAGTAACGGCAACTCCTTTCGTAATCGTTATTCACTATTTATAAATACTGAAGGTCGCGTCACATTTGCAAGATATTCTTAGTTACTTGTGATTTCTGTTAAAGTAGTTCATCTACTTAAAAAGCTAGTTTATAATATAAATAATATTTAACAATTTTGCATCTTCTGACATCATACTCACATTGTTGAATGTAACTACCGGTGCATTAACGTCATTGTAACATAAACAGTGTGCAACTGAAGTTGTAGTTAGTTAGTTGTGGTAACCCGCGTCGCTAATCATAACATTTTAGTACTGAAATAATTTTGTAGGTAAACTTCTTAAAAGCTTATAAAATTGTTTGAAATGTAAATAAAAGTGATCAGTCGTTATGAGCAACTACAATTTGCACTGTAGGTCGGAGTCACTTTGTCAACTTATTTATTTCGAACAAAATGAATGTTTTTGTTACAATAGCAGTAAAAGAAGCGATGATCAGCGTTACTGCTGTAACAAAGCAAGTACAGGTGTACTCAGTGGAGCACCACTACTGCGCACAATATACGCGCGGCGACGTCCGGCGTTGAGTCGCGCTATTGTTTTTGCCATTTTTGTCACCATGTTTATAGTCTGTGCCTATTTCATCACTTCCGATTATTGTATTATAACCTAGAGACGATTGGTGAATTTTAATTTTGCTTATTCTATTTATCTGAAGGTAAAATATATTTTTTTATTTTAAAGCTTTTGGTTTTGTGAAAAACCATAAAATACTGATTTAGACCATCTATCCCAGTGGTTCCCAGCTAGTGGCCCGCGAATCTCCAGTTGTCCGCTGAGGTCTAAGTATAGCCTGCGAACGATTTTAATTTTAGGGGATGGTGAGGCGTTGGTCATCGAGCATTGAGTGAGAAGAGTATGCTACATGGGTGGTAGTAGTAGAGTATGCTTCGGTCTCAAATATAAATTATTTCGACATAAATATTTATTAAAATACTTTAAAATAATTACATATCAAGTCATTGATCTTATGAATTAAATTTGCCAGTTCACGTAAGGAAGTTATGACGTCACAACGTATGGTATTTTCACAATTCGCAAAGTTGATTTTAAATTCAAAGTACATATTTATGGGTCGACCAGTTCTTAAACATCCTATTGGACGTTTATCGAACTCGCATATAAGATATATGCAATCAATTAGGTACCTACGCTTTGTGCTGTCATTTGCTATAAACGAGTGTCATTTACTTTACCTAAACTACATGAGGATGTGAATCGTTTTCGCTGACTGTTTTATCAATTCAATTAATTTTTTTGAAACTTAAATAATAAAAACCATAAACAGTAGGTAAGTGATATGTTTTGTGTTGATAAATCTTTCGTTTGTTATTAAATGAAAATTTTCACTGCGTCTATTTACCTCACCATCACCGTCACCATCCCCCCATAACCCCGTGTAATACCAGCTACAGGTGGCGGCCTTTGAGGTGAACATAAGCACGATTTTGTTACCCAAGTGGTATCAAACACCTGACCACACAAAGGATCTGAAAACTTTGCCACAGGCCATTTCACAAATGCATGAAAGAAAGTTTTTAAGAAACCACACATGAGTGGAGTGCCAGGTATCTATCTAGATGGTCAGGATGGTATTAAGGCTTGTGACGTACTGTGCGGTTAGAAAATTAAACGGCAAGTGACGGGACAAGTGGTTTAATGAAACACTGCCCATGATGCATGCAGTAGAGAAGGCACAGCGAGGATTCGTCTCTACACAAATACAAAGTATGAAGCTTTTCAGATTATTGGGTCCCCAATGATTCGAACGACTCTACGTTGTATTCGATCAAATGGTTCAAGCTGATACTGTGGTACAACAGCCTAGACTTGAGAAAAGTACTCCATATGAGGCTGAACCTTGGTCCAATACAAGACCAATCGGTGTTTTGGCGTGAAGTACTGTCTCGCTCTGCTTATACCTCATTTTTTTTAAGCTTGGCCTTGCTTTACAGACGATCGCGATACTGCAGTCACTGGATACACTACGGCACAATGAGCTGAGTCTGACCGCGGCTATAAAACGTGTCACCAACACAACAAGTTAATCTTTTTTAGCGGTTAACGTGAAAATTTGTGTTTTCTGGAATTTGAATTGAGCCAGGTTACTTTCATTTCTTTTAGGCAGTGTCCAATGTTTTCCTTAAAAAGACTTGCTGCAACGCAATATTTCACGCAGCACAGTGTTCATTGTGCTATCCAGATGATAGTACTTAGTAGTAATGTTAGAATCAACCAACATGGCATTGTGATTCCGAAGAAACAGTGTTGGGGACAGTATGCAATAAATCGGTCTCGATAGCGGTTGCACAATTTATCGAACGCGTGGATGGCGATCGTCCGATTCGGCAGTAGGTACTTTACGTGACTCGTGGGAGTACGGACTTGCGATACTGCGATATGTCAGAAGAGGGACGAGGTGGAGGTGAAACCAATTAATTTATTTAGAAATTTAATGATTTAATAGTAATTCTATCTGCTTCTGAGCTGGTATTAGAGTCAATCCTGTTCATAATATTTAATAGTTAATGTGTTGTGGTTAGTCCTAATCGGTGGATCTTGAACCTAAACATATTAGATTGGTTTACAATTTGATGTTTTTTCATTATAATTATAGAATGATGAAATAATAAAGACATACATAATTAGATAATAGGTATGTCACAGTGGAGTATAGTGAGTGGGTACGTACATGCGGACGCGCCCAGCGCGTGCGGCGCGCGCGGCGCCGGTCGGCGAGGCTGGCGGCGGAGGCGGGGAACTCCGCGTCCTCCCACAGCGCCGCTCCCCCTAAACCTCCCTCCCAGCACCTGCTGCACACTTCTAGAATGGATCTTCTTCTTATAAAACATTAAAAAAGAACATTGAAACAAAAAGAAATTAGAAAGTAAAATTTTAACAATAACATTCAGCGGTTGTGGTGAAAAAAAATACTTGTTTTTTTTTCTACAACTAATTCCAAAAACTGGCTATTTATTAACTATGTCGTACTTCCCGCGTGATTATGCAGAAAGGCGTAACGCAAGGAACGTTCAAGCGACTGGTAGGATGTATCGAGAACAATTGATAAGAAGAGGTCCGAAGTTTACCCAGACTACCGTGTGTTTTTACGTGTCGGAAACGTCTACATGGAAGGGCGAATACTGGGTACAAAAAAAGCGGAAAAAGTTCTGAAAGCAAAGAAACGACAACCGTCAGAAAGTACAAGAAGAATTGCCTGTTTCACAGACATGTCGCACATGACTGTGCTTACAATATTACGAGCGGAAGGTGCGCCTTTACCATGTAAGGAAAGTGCAGAATTTACTACCCGGGGACCTTCTGTGAGGAAATAATTCACAGTTGTCAAAGTCTTGAATATTTATTTTTCGATAGAATAACGTGGAGCGACGTGTGTAGTCCTTAACGGTGTGGGATTTAACATTTACATAACTGTAATTCGTGAAGTATAGAAAATCCCCACACAATCCGGCCGCATGAATTTCAGCATCAATTTATGAATTGATGTATTTAACAAGCAATTATACTAGATTCATTATGGCATGAGACAAAATGTAAACAAAAAAAATCTGTTTCTCAAACTTTATTGTATTTGTATTTAATATATTTATCGTGGAGTTTTCTGTATACAGTATTATTGCTTGTTGTGTTTGAATGTTATATATAAAATATCTTTATATAAAATAAGAATAGCAAAAAAGAAATATAATTAAAAAGTACAAATTCAAAATCAGCTTCACGCTGTATCCCGCACACAGCAGGGTAGGCAGAGGAAACCTAGTGTTAAGACACTCCATTCCCCACTTGATTGATTATTTTTTTTTAAGTACAAATTTTACTAAAAGTTACTAACTATTAGGATAATAAAATTGAATATATATATATTATTCAATTATTTATTAGAAATCGTAGGATTCTGAGGAACTGTAACCAACATTAATGACGAAACAGTCCACCACATTATCTATTAAATGATATTGAGGCCAGTCGTGGCGCAGTGTTACAAGGTGTGACTGTAAAACCGACTGGTTGTGGGTTCGATCCCCACTCGAGGAGATGAAATATTTACTTAAATTTATATTTTCATTTCTTCGCTCTGGTGTCGAGGCAAAAGTGCGGCGTTGAGTTCTGCCACTCAACACGCAATGCCTCTAAAATTCGGCAGAAAGTGGGGAACGGAGTGTCTTAACTTTAGGTTCCCTCTGCCTACCCTGCTGTGTGCGGGATATAGCGTGAAGCTAATTTATTTATTTATTTTTTTTTCATCTTTTGCTCTGCTTTTATCACATGGTCAATGCAACTTTGCAAAGCTTCTACTGTTGTATTTTTTATTGTATCGTAACAATTTAACTTAATGTAGCTTAACTCGCAATAAGAACAACAAATGTTCGCTACCTCTTGACTGAACTACATTTTTTAACGTGTTATCGTTGAGCTAGCCTTATGAAATTTTCAGAAAATATTCTGCATAAATACCAGGATTTTTAAAATTAGTTGTAGAAAAAAAAAACAAGTTTTTTTTTTCACCACATCTTCTGAAAGTTTTTGTAAAATTTTTCTTTCTGATTTCTTGTTGTTTGAATGTTTTTTTTTTGATGTTATAAAGCTATGAATTACCAATACAATGTGATTCAAGTGGGCTACTATTGAGCTATATTGAGGCGAAAAATCACGACCGCAGACCCTACAGGTAGGACGTATTATCCAATTTGTTTCAAAAATTCGATTTTTGAAATGAAGTGAATAGGTACTGAGGTCCTCTATACATAGACAATCGTTGATCCGTCGATTGTGTTACACCGTACATAGCTACTGTATATAGCTAAATATACTAAATTAGTATAATTTTTTTACAGATACTTATATCATCTATAGCAGGGGTTCCCAACCTTTTCTTGAACAAGGACCACTTTTATATTATTCTTGGTAGCGGGGACCACTATGCATGTAGGTATAATAAAATAATTAACTGTGATAATTAAACAGAAACTTTACCTCATAAAATTAAAATCGTTCGCGGACCATACTTAGGTTTGCAGGCAGACCACTTGTTGGGAACCACTGATCTATAGGTTTGCGTGTGACCTTCACCTGAGGGCTGGACGGGGTGCACGCTTACCTGCTCAGAGTGGAGCGCTCCTCGTACAGCAGACACGAGCTGACGCCGTCTGCAACAACACAAATGTCTCCGATTATTACATATAAATCATAAGTACGTCTAATTCTTTTAAATCGAAGTGATATCAACAGAGATCCATATTTGTGTGCGTGAAGTCAATATACACAATGTATAATGGACGCGGTAACGTCAGCCGTCCTCAATCCTCACTCCATGTCTGATCGTATAGCGGCCTTCAGTAAATCAGTCGGTACGAGCTATATCCGAGCTGTGCAAGAGAGGTGCAACGTCGAGACCGTCCACCATTCAGCACGTGGACGCGATGCACGCGTCTATATTATACATTCTAACAAATAACATTTGAATGAATTGTCGCAGCAAATGATAAACGAACAATAAAAAAGTCAATGGTGTATTGTGTCTGTGTGTGGAGGTGCCGTTAGTCGTTACGCCGTCCGTGAAGTAACGTTATAATATAGTAAAATTGCAAATACTTAATTGTAGACGTGATAGCGTGACGTGGTAGCGGCACCAGTGGCCGACTTCATTTAAGAAAATGATTTTATTTAAAATAGTAGAAATGTTGAACCTAAAAATAATGCTTCATTACAAGCGACCGTGGTCTGTAGCACGTCTACAGTACCGCGACTGCCGCGTACAGCACTGCCTACCTATTTCAAAGAAGTTTTGTTTACACAAGTGACAACAGAAGTAGTCCAAGTACCGAGGACGGAGGAGGGCCGCCTTCTCGTCTAATTTGTACGACTATCACTTTATGTTATTATATAAATAAATTGTTTAAGCATTATATAGAGGAGAAGTATTCAAGTATAAGTACAGTTTACAAAAGTTAACAAACTGGTGCTTGCGGGCATATGAACTCATATGTGCACTCATTTTGTTTGAAACTGAATTGAACTGCAAATATAAGTTTGTGTTTGTTTTTTTCAATGAAATATGTTTAAATTTTCACTTATGGTTTATTTCCTTTATTTGTATTGTAAGTTCGCGAACCAAATGTCATACATTATATTGTACGTGTACGGGACTGGGGAGTACCGTGTAGATTTTGATAGAACGGTGAATATCGTTCCTGAATTTCCTTTTGATTGCGTTGACTTTGAAGCTTGACTTTTCTCTAATAGACAGTCAACTTGATATTTGATATTAATTTCAGTTTGATTCATCCTCACGATCTCGAGATAAATGCTCTTGACGGACGGATAACCAAGGGCTCAATTTCTTCATTTTGAGGTACGGAAACCAAATGAAGCAATCACTTGATTGCGTTGATTTAGAAAATTGTTTTTTTTCCGTGTTTGAAGGAACCATAACCTTGAACATTTGATATTAATTTCAGCTTGATACCTTCACGCGTTCTCGAGATAGATGGTCACAGACGGATAAAAAAGTGAATGTAAGATATCTCTTGTACCGGAACCCTAAAAACACAACATATATGGTCGCATATACGGCGAAATAATCACAAAATTGTGATAAAAAACGAAGAAGTCTTGTTTATAATTTAGTTCAAAACTTTAAATAACACAATCAGCAAACATTTAGTCCCACCGCACAGCGGCGGGGCTGCGGGGGGCGGGGGTGCGTCGAGTGTGAAATGCATAGCAAATTTCGGGCACTTTCACCGTCCGCCGAGGAGCCGTCAGTCCGTGACCGCCACCACTCGTCGAACATACAACATGCACGAACAACATCGAGACAATATCAAGTTGGTGCAATAAAATTCCTGCATGGAGACTATAGCCAGAGTCCAGATTATACTTCAGACTACATTTAAATGACCGAGTTACCAACGCAATTTGGAGTTTTTCGATTATAATACCGCTATCATTCGGGCAACCCCACCGGAGTCCTCGCCCGCAACCCGAAACCCGCGACTCCGCATGCCCGCGCCTAGTCAGTGCTAATCTGTAGTCTGTCCCATAGTAGCTATCTCTGTAGTGGCAATAACAGGCAGCGGGTGCCTGATATTAAGAAACTCCGATCCTCATTTTCTCGCGTGGGAATCGAACCCACAATCTGTCGCACTTACAGTTACACTTGTGCCCCTCCGCCACGACTGGCCTCATTATATGTATTATTAATATTTTATTATGCAATGTGACAGCGTCGCAGCAGCTCGACCTCGCGCGCTGCAAAGAGGACTCGCCGCTCGGTTTGTCGTCGCATCATATTATATGGCATGTGTTAATTAGATATCGATTCAAGAGAGACAAACAAACAGTTGTGGCAATAGTTTCGTGTGCACTAGATGGCTGTGGGTTCTATCACAACAATGTATTGAATCGTTTGGAGTTTAATAAGCTATACTTAGCGTGTAGATTTCAGGATAATCATTAAAATAATAATTTTCTAATAAGAAAAATATAGAAAAGACGAGAAGTGGGTCTGCCTAATAAAGTAGGTGGATAAGAATGAGACGTTAGAACGTACAAGTGAGTACTCACTGGAGACGCCGTTGGTCTTGTGCACGGCGGGCGCGTGCGCGGGCGCGTCGTCGGGCGCGCGCGTGCGCATGAACTTCCTCATGGTGGCTCGGCGACCATCACATCACTGCTACAAATAATTCTAATAAGGTACACTAGATATTTGCTAGAAACGCAAATTAATCGTAACACGAACTTCATTTTGCTTGGAATTTACTGTTTTTTTAGGAGACGCTTCGATAGCGACGTCCGAGTTTTAAGTCTTTTTTAGTCTAGTTTATTATACTTATAGAATATTATCAGATCCAAGATATATACATACACAGGTAAGGTACCTTAAAGGTTTTTTTTTTTTTTTTCGAACTGAGGTTAATGCTGTTAGCCCTATTGGCTTTTACAGCGACACCGGGTAGGTAGGGAAGAGGGTACTCTGTCCCAGAAGAAATGCAAGCACTACCTGGCTGCTTGAGAGGGGTCGACGATTGTGAGGGCGCCCCCTGCGGGACTCGAACCTCGGCTCACAAAGTTATTAAGACTCCGCTGTCTATCTTCCCGTCTGTCATCAGTATGTATCTCATAAATCATGGCAATTAGAGGGTTGTTTTTCTGTTGTCGATATAAAAAGTGGATAAAATAAAAAAGTGGTTTTTTAGTTTTCATAGTTAATTGTAGAGAGCTCTAAGTGCATGAGTCCGACTCGCACTTATTAAATTTATAAGTGATTTGCCGTTGTGGCGCAGTAGCACCACCGTGCGACGTTCGTGGTTTCGATTCTTACTCTAGGCAATGAAATATTTAATAGTTTAATTTTCTAGCTCTGCTATCGAGGTAAAGCGTGGCATTGATTTTTGCCACTCAATACGTAAATACCTCGAAAACTGTACGGCGAAAAATGGGGAACGGAGTATCTTAACATTATGTTTCCAGGTTCTATCTGCCTACCTTGCTATATGTGAGGGATGCAACCTGAAGCTAAAAAAAAGGAATTTTGCTATTTGATCGTGAACTGAAGATATTCATCATTTATCACCACATCTGAGTCGACTGCTAACGGCATCACACGGCACACCGTGCAAGTATATGTGAACCTATCAAACGTAATGTAATACTGAGTTAACTACTTATTTTAATTTTAAACAATACGTGAGACGTACTCGGCGAGGCAACAATTAAACTGCGGTTCAGTGGATAGAAACTGACGCACAAAATCACTGGCAGCAAAGAAAATAATGCACGCGCAAATACTTTCAAGTTAGAAGCGCGAGCGCCGCCGCCGCACTCACACGCACTGTACATAAACAACAAACACCACCGCTGCGCGCGCACCAGGCTCTACAATCTTAGTACAACGAAGCTGGAAACTTTTGACGTATAATATTATTAAATTAAGAAGTATCTAGAGCTTCGAGGCTTTAGACCATTATAGACAACTTTTTATTTTGTAGCATTATATTTGCATTAGTTGAGACTAAGAATCCTAGAGGTCGCTTTAGAATTGAATATTCCATTTAACGTCAACAGATGTCACTGCAAATTGAATACGAAAAATAATAATAATAATTTATTTTATTAACTTTGTATATTTATAATGATTAAAATAAAATTATTTTTACCACAAATAACTTCTTGTATACCTCATTAAATAATTACATATTTTTCGCAATGCTTTCTTCACTATCTGGGGTACTCTGAATAAGTCTATACTCTATGGTACTCTATAGTCTATTTATCTAATAATTATAAAATTTAAATTTAAAAATATCTGTTGATGCTGGTGTTGTCGTCGATTTCGGTATTCAAATAGGATTTTGTAATAGTTTACTGGTTTATATGTACGATTTTCCAGTTTGAGTACGAGTTGAGTTCAAGGTCCGCGGATAAATTAATTTTACTATTACTGTTACAACTTTGTTTGTTGTTGAGTTTGGACTCGTTACTTGTGTTGTGTGACATTGTGTGTTTCGGAAAGATTTTTTAGGGCACATTATGTCTTCAGGCAAACATTGCTTAAAGAAAACCCTGGCTACAATGGTACTACAGACTGATTTCAAAATTAACGGAAATCCATGTGAACCCTGACAAAATTAACAGAATGCAAAAAATGTAATGCAAACTTAACCTTTAAGTTTGCTACTCAAATTTTTTGCCGTACAGTGGCTTCAAACGTTGCAGGTAACAATTACTAGTGATTTAATAATTTTTTTTAGTCTTAATTTTTAATATAATGTAAATTGTTTGTTAATTTCATTTAACTATAATTCTATAATTTAAAAACTATAACAGCTTTGAACACCAGTACCTCCGTGCACAGCATGGAGGTAAAGGTTCATTCCCCACTTCCCACTGAATAATTCATTTTTACTATTGAATTTAAGATTTATAGAACAATAGTTAAATTCCTCAAGATTATCTTTTAAAAAAGTTGTTTTAATATTTTTTTTATAATGAAGTTATATAATATACTATGCTAAATTAAAATAAAAAAATATATATTAAGAACATATAATTTGTGAGCCAACACATAATGACAGAATTAAAAATCCAATATGAAATACCATAGTTTATCCCATTCTTCATAATGTGAAGTTTAAGTTATTAACATTTTATTACCATCATTTACAGATAAAGGAATTCTACCTGCAGAATGTAAACAAACGGCTGACCTTATATTACTTTTGGACAATATTTTTGACTCCATAAATGACAAAAAAAAGAAAAATTTTATGTGAAACCATTGCTTGGTTCAGCCACACCAAGTCTGTGCACAATAAAATATGGACAAAGGCAAAATTTATATTTAATTCAATGAAATTTCAAGCAGTGGAAAAGTAGAATCTGTTATCACTGTGTCAACTTGGGTGTGGACCCTGAATGGAATTCAAACATTATAAAAAAATTAAGGGTTGAGTACAACAATTACTCAGTGTGGTTGCGACACCTAAATCAAGATCCCCTTGATAATTTTTTAGTGCAGTAAGAAGTCAGAGGTGTTGCAACAACAACCCTACTTGTGATCAGCTTGAGTCAACATTTGCAACACTTTTAATAAATAATTTAAACAGTGTCCACATCCTAGGAGAACAGTTTTCTTCTAACCATTGCCAATCATTACATGATCTCATCATCAATGACAATAGAGAAACTATGTCTTCGACCTGCACATTTGATTTTAAATCTATATTTAATTATGCAATAACACCTTTGGAGGTGAAAGAAACTGATTCTCATATAATACCACCACTGTAGTATATGTGTATATTAAAAAAAAAAACAAAAACTAACATTTTTAAATCATGCCGTTAATGTATGAGTCACTTATCTTACAAAGATGAAATTGAATATATAGAATATGCAGATTGACAGTGACTTCGCACTCCCAGGCAAGAATTTATTAAATCAATTTTAAATATCCAAGATGTGTTTATCAAATAGTTAAACAAAATTAAAAAAAATAATTAAAAGAAATAATCAAAACTACAATATTTATATTAATTTTTTTTTTTATTGAGGCCAGTCATAGTGCAGCGGCACGAAGTGTGACTGTAAAACCGGCTGGTTGTGGGTTCGATCCCCACTCGAGGAGATGAAATATTTACTTAAATTTATATTTCCATTTCTTCGCTCTGGTGTCGAGGCAAAAGTGCGGCGTTGAGTTCTGCCACTCAACACGCAATGCCTCCAAAATTCGGCAGAAAGTGGGGAATAGAGTGTCTTAACTTTAGGTTCCCTCTGCCTACCCTGCTGTGTGCGGGATATAGCGTGAGGCTAATTTAATTTAATATTTTTTTTATTATCTTTGTGTTCAATGTGTTTTACATAAAAATATATTATTTGATTATATAATTTATATTGTGATTTGTTGCTTTATGTATAACTATTGTAAAAATATCAATAGGATATTTTTACTTTATCAATAGGATTTTTTTAATGAGCTGGGAGAAAGCAAATTGATGATGATAGTGATAAATTCCAAACAAATGCAAAGAAATTCAATAAATGTTTTAAAAGATCTAGTCTGATTTAAGACATATATGTATACTCTAGTGTTATTTGATGATGACAAAAATATAATTTCAATAATATATGCTTCAACAAAAAGCAATTGATTATGCATATATGGTATTTAATCTTTTTTTTAAATGGCCAATGTTTCGGAAACGGTAAAATTTCAGTGCATACTATATGGGGTTAAAATAATTGGAAATTACTTACTGTATTTCCTATATCAGGTTGTCTTTGTATCTAATAATCATGCTGTATATATATTTCATCGTAAATATTTATAATAATTTTATTGAATAAATTGAAAAAAAATAATTACATACTGTGATGTAGGCGACGGTCAAATCGCAATTTGCCTACGAATAATATTATATTACCCTAAAATGTATTGTATAAATGTGTAATTCAATAAAATCAATAAATTGGAGATGTATTTTATTTTCGTATACCTTTTCTACATCCGCATAATATGTGCAACAAAATATATACGTAAAAAGCTATATATACATTTATACGGCGGTATATACACTTATAGTAGTATACACACATATATATACATATATGTATATAACTGTTTTGTATAGTTGATACTCAGACTTGTAGATGGCGTTGATCCATGTTACCACTTTTGATGCCGGAGTTTGG
This sequence comes from Heliconius charithonia, assembly GCA_030704555.1. Classification (NCBI taxonomy): domain Eukaryota; kingdom Metazoa; phylum Arthropoda; class Insecta; order Lepidoptera; family Nymphalidae; genus Heliconius; species Heliconius charithonia. The sequence continues at coordinate 46,634 of CM060813.1, forward strand.
TCTCTATTATATTATATAGAATGTACTGTGTTCTATATACTATAATAGAGACCAATCTTCGGCATCAAAAGCGGTAACACGGATCAACGCCATCTATACGTCAGTTGTTAAACTATAAATGTCATTTTCATATATATATATGTAGTATAACTTATTTTGTTATACATGTCGTTGAAGAAAATTAAAAAATAAAATACATCTCCATTTTATCGATTTTATTGAATCACACATTTATACTTAATACATAATAATAGATTTTATATAATATACTTTGTAGGCAAACTGAGATGTGATCGCTTATAATCACAGTATGTTAAGACTGTGAGTATAAGCAATATAAAATGTGAAAAAAAACTTTTACAAGTTTTTACACCAGGAAAAGAGAAATAACACAACAATTTTAATAAATTTATAAAATTATTGTGTTATTTCTCTCTTCCTAGTGTAATATTCTTTTGAATACTGCTCAATATTCGTTAATAACAAATTATAGGAGTAATTAAAAAAACTTAATATTATTTAACAATATTCTTCTGTGATTTAGTAACGTCGCAACCTGTTTGCTTTTTATATTAAATAAAAATTTATCGAACTTATTATTTTGTCATCATCAAATAACATATAAAAGTATATATTTCTTAAATCAGCTTTTAAAACATTTGTTGAATTTCTTTGCATTTGTTTGGAATTTATAACTATTATTATCAATTTGCTCTCTCCCAGCCAATAATATATTAATATTTTTTCAACAATTAATAATTATACATCAAACAATGAATCACAATATGAATTATATAATCAACTAATTTATTTTTATGTAGAACACATTGAATACAATGAAAATCAATTAGTATAAATATCGCAGTTTTAATTCTTTCTTTTTTTTTAATACTTTATAAAATACATCTTGGATATTTTAAATTAATTTAATAAATTGTTTGCTGGGAGTGCAAAGTCGATCTGCAAATTCTCTATATTGTATATATTCGATTTCATCTTTGGAAGTTAAATAACTCATACATTGACTGCATGATTTAAAAATCAAATGTGCAGGTGGAAGACATAGTTTCTGTATTGTAATTGATGATTTGAACATATAATGACTGATAATGGTCATTTCCAGTTTTCACCTATGGTTGTTTAGATTATTTATTAAAAGTGTTGCAAATATTAACACAAACTAAACACAAGTAGGGTTGTTGCGAAACTCGTGACTTCTTACTGTGCCAAAAAAAATTTCAAGAGGAATTTCTTGGTTTAGGCGTCGCAGCCACACTGAGTTTCTATTGTACTCAACCCTTAATTTTTTTAATAATATTTCAATTCCATTCGGTGTATACACCCAATTTGACACAATGAGGACAGATTCTACTTTTCTACTGCTTTACAAAAATTTCTTGGAATTAAATATATTTTATGCTTCCGTCCATGTTTTGTTGTGCACCGAGTTGAATGTGGGTGGAAAAATTTTAGTTTTACTGCCACTTATTGAGTCAAAAATATTGTCTACAAATAATAAACGGTCCACTGTTTCTTTGCATTCTGGAGGTAGAATTCCCTTATCTGAAAATGATGGTAATAAAATGTTAATAATTTAAATTTTACATGATGAAGAATGGTATTTCATATGGGATTCTTACTACTGCCATAATAGCCAACTAGTGTTGGCTATTATGGCATTGAGGTAAGCATAGGAACTTTCATCCGAACTGCAAAATAAATCCAAACAATACCAGCCACACATAGAGTAATTATTATTAAATATAAGTTATAAATAGTAAATGTAAAAAGTGACTGTTACTACGTGCTTGTTTCGCACCTTGAAAATACTAAAGGTAGAAAATTCTACGTCCGATACAAGCACGTAGTATAAATAGAAAATAGAGTTATTTGCTTACCCATTTATTATTTTCTTACTTAATATACATATATAATAATAATCAAAATTTGTGTTACATATAATAATTTGAGATAAACTCTAAGGCAGAAAAGCCACAGAACATATATTACGTGTTTTGCTTTTTGTATTGATATTTTTAACTATATGGATAATCATGTACAATTATACACCACATACGTATTTATTATTAGAATCAACGATACCTCAACTCTCCTTGCGCACACGAACAAAGCGTTTTTTGTCTAAAGACATTATGTGCACTAAAGAATCTAATCCTTCCAAGATACACAATTTTGTACAGCAAATGATATATAATGAAAAATGCATTAACTATTACAAAAATACCGTAATTGAATTGATAATTTGATACCAACAAGTATAACAACAGCATCAATAGATATTTTGAATTTGAAACTACCATATAAATAGTAGAGCTGTAGCAAACCGTATGTATTCGTTACTTAGTAACGGGTGCGCCATCTAGTACCGAGTACCGAAACGTTACTCACGAATGCATTTCGTTACTCGTATGTTTCGTATCATTTGTACCTACACTGTTTCGGTTCACGCAAATACCGAACATGTATGTGCGTGTATACGTATATTGGTCAGCTGGGAATTGTAAATGGGTCTCGAAGAATACATTTTAATTAATTGGGTCTTTCATAATGCTTACTTTTTGACGTTGACAGATTTATGAGTATTTAATGCTGCTATACTAAAGTAAAACTACTAATTAGTATTTTTTTTAATATATTTTTTTAAGGATTTAGGAAATGTTTTTGTGATATAGTTATTAAATATTTAATAAATAACTTTCTTTATAATGTTTCATGTATGCAAGGTAACATTATAAAATGCAACTCCGAAAAGGAATGAAGTTTGATCTTAAATAGTAATTAAAAAATGAAAACAAAAAATTGCAGTGTAATTTAGTTATATTAAGTTTTTAATCTATATTATAAACAATTTATGTAGCCGACATTTAAAGCACAGTAGTAGAATTATATTTTGATATGGCAATATTACAATTTCCAAATGGCCAACCTACTGTTTCTTTTTGGCGAAAATATTTACTTTTCTATTGCATTTACGAATTCACTATCTTTAGGTATTTGAATATTTATATCTAAGCAATGGGAGAACTTGAGACGTCTCAAATGTGATGAGTTATCGTGAAGAACTTTAAATTATATAGGTAAGTGATCGCTAAATATAAACTTGAACTTAAAGGCATATTTGTAAAGATTTGTGATACTAGTTGTTATATTAATTATGTGTATTTTGGTTTCCAGATTCAACAAAAATGTTTAAAATGGCTTAAGTATTGGAGCTATAATTTGTGATATGGATGGAGTGATATGGAAAACAGCTTCATGCTGGGATACACCATGAAGTTTTTTTTAATATACACACAGGAGGGTAGCATATTAATGTTAGATTTAATTTGACCCACACTTAAGTTCATTAAACTTTATTATTTTTATTATTGTGTAATTGTTTCAAAAAACAAAAATTCAACAATATAACACAACATTACTTAAAATATTTATTTAATTAAAATAGAATAGTAAACAGGAATGATTTTGTTAATTGAAATTTGACCTGGACTATAAATAAATATTTAACTTTAACAATGTAACTGCCTACAATTTTATGAGTTTATAAATATATAAATTATGATTATTTTACAGATAATAATCTATTTTACTTATATAAATATTAATTATTGTTTCTAACATAAAAGGGCAAGTTTGTCTTGTTGCAATAATATAGACTATATTATATCACAATTTTATTTGATTTGCAAGAATGCTATTTGTATAAATATAATAATGACAAATGTTTATAAGCAATAAAAAAGTATAAAATTTTTATTCGTTTTATTTCTGTATTTATCTTGTATTATTATTATACCAGAAATGCTTCACTCCTTCAAAATCATTTGGAAATATTTTTGTTTAAATTAAGTAATAATATTTCCAATTGATTTTGAAAGAGTGAATCATTCTGGTTTTGATTAAAAAAGTACTATTATTCAAATATTAACCAAATTTTGAATTCACCGCCCATATCTGAGGCTGTAAATTTGAAATATTGTTTTTGTAGGCACACGATATATGGCAGCCGTGCCGTTTTGTCCCTCATTTTTTTGTATGAAGTGAACATTCTTCCCTTTGGGTATATGTGTGACTTGTATCTACACTGTTTCACGCAAGTTCCGAATATGTATGTGCGTGTGTACGTGTAGTGATAAGCTGCGTGATGTATTTTAAACTGTAAGTATTAAATAAAACTAAATTTATTGCAGGGGACACTTAAAGTCAAGTGTACTTAAGACTTGAGGTCTTTTAAACACGCGGCAGAAAGTGACTTTTTTTTTTTAATGGTAACGAAATATCTTAACACTACTACTCCCCTTACTCCCCTCCGCCTATTCTGCGATGTGCGGAACTCTTTGCGAAGCTAAAAAAAAGATCTGCATCAAAATAAGCATATACAAATGAGTTTTATTCAAATTAAATGTTACGATACAGTAAGTAGTGACATACCGCATGACGCGCGTACGTAATACGACTCGACTCAATGGTCCAACCGAACATTGCAAGTTATACCGTATCAGAAGTAACGAGTAACGATACGAAAGTAACGAGTACTGTTTGTTATAGTACCGTATACATACGGGTACGCTCGACTTCGTTACTTTTACAGCTCTAATAAATAGACTATAGAGTATCATAGAGTATCATAGAGTTCATTCGGAGTAAATTAACACAGATAGTGAAGAATTGATTACTTTACGAGCCTTATATTAATTTATTTGTGGTAAAAAAATATATTTTATATAATATAAAAAGTTAATAAATAAATTTAATATTACTGCTCGTGTTCAATTTGTGGCGACATCTATTGACGTTAATTGAAATATTCAATTCCAAAGCGACCTCTGTACGTCAATTGGCGAACTTATGTAAATATAATGCTACAAAATAAAAAAATATCTGTAATGGTCTAAACTCTCCGTAATCCATATACTTCTGAATTTAATAATATTATACATCAAAAGTTTCCAGTCTCGTTGTACTAAGATTGTAGAGCCTGGTGACAACTGACAGATGACGGATGACGCCAGTATTGCCCGCTCAGTCATAATTAATAAGGTCGTACGGCAGATTAAAAATAAACACGTAAAATAGTAACATTAGTCTTTAAATATAATGAGGATTAATTTATTTAACAACAAAAAATATATTTATTTATGAAAATGTTAAATATATTTCGGCGATAGCTTTTTTTAAATTTTTTGTAAAAGTAATCCTTGCGTCCAAACTGCAACAGCTGCATCTTAATTTTGCTTTCGTAAAATAATAACATGACGTTTACGCTGTATGAACATTGATAACGTTAAAAAAATATATGTAAATTGTATACCATCAGCTGAAAAAAAGCTTTAAGAAAATATGAAGGAGCTTATTAAATATGAATTATTGATAAGATCTATCATAATTGCTTTGCTTTTTTTTCCAAAATATCTTGCACATTCGCATTGTAAAGTTGTCGCCTTGATCGTTGACAATGATTGCGAAAATAAAAAAATTAAAATGCAAAAAATTTAAAATTCGATTTATTATTATTTTTTTCATTAGGTACAATATAGATACTAAGACAATCATATTGAGAGTATTATTGTTCCTGAAAACGCTATCTTACCTATGTATAAACAACTAGCAACAAAATAATATATAAAAAGAGTCGGTCACGTGGTGCACCGCGCGCACTATGCGCGCACTACCCGCGCACTACACGCGCACTACACGCGCACTCGCTATACATACATATATATATCCGCACATACATTCAGAAGGCGCCACGTTTCATTTAACTAGCTACAAAATATACAAGTCGTCGCGTCGACGTCACAGCACTGACTCGCTGGCCTGGCCGCCTGGAATGCTTACAAGAGAGCGAGGACAGTCCTTACACTAACTACGCTACGTTGAGATTCGCGAGAGCAGCTCAGTCGGGGCGCAGCGGCTCCGTGTCGGAGTCGGCGTCGTCCCCCGCGGCCGCCTCCGCCTCGTCCGCCTCCGCCGCCTCGTCCTCCTCGGCCTCGTCCGCCTCCGCCTCCGCCTCGCAGTGACAGGCGCGGAGCGGCGGGCGGTAGGGCGCGCGGTGGCTCTCGGGCAGCAGGTGGTAGGAGCGCGAGGCGGGCGCGCGCCAGCGCTGCACCAGCAGCACGGCGGCCGCACACGGCGGCGGCGCGTCGATGGTGCTGCACGAGGCCGACAGGCGCGCGCGCGCCACCTCCACGCGCACGCCGCACACGCGCCGCGGCACCGTGCCGCCCGCGCCGCCCGCGCCGCCCGCCGCGCCCGCCGCGCCCGCGCCCAGCAGCCGCGAGTTGAACTCCAGCGTCTGCGAGGCGCGGCGGTGGCGGCGGCAGGGCGGCGCCACGCGCCACCACCAGTACGCGCTGCCTCGACCCACGCCCAGCGGCCCCAGGCCGCCCAGGCCACCCGCGCCGCCCAGGCCGCCTGCGCCGCCCAGGCCGCCCAGGCCGCCCGCGCCGCCAATGCCGCCTGCGCCCGCCACATTCACGCTCTCGTAGACATTTTCTTCCACCTGAATTAGTTAATTTCCAACATAAATAAAATAAAGTCTTTATACATCTCCATTGAGTTTTTAAAAAAAGTAGTGAGTACAGGTTAAATTAGCTAATTCTATTGTAGATGGACACAATATTTCAAATTGTATATACATATCTCAGTAGATATTGTATGCCAGTGCATACAATTTACGTTTTTTATATATATTTATAATACTTTTAAATATTTGTCATTACCACTACATTAAGAGTGAGTAATATTGAGGCACTACCGGGAACGCAACAGGTTGTGGTTTCCATTCCCCCTTGAGAAAGTACTTAATATTTTTAATTAAATATTTAATATTTTTATTTCTTTGCGCTGATGTCGAGGCAGAGGCCGGTGTTGAGTTCCGCGACTTGACACGCAAATTGAAATCTTGAAAAAATCCGTAGAAAATAGGTAACGGAGTGTCTTAACTCTCTAAGTTCCTCTGCCACCTTGGTGTATGCGTAACACACACAGATTTTTTTTAAAAGCCAATGTGTGTGAGTAAGATACTTAGTTATTGTGATAAAAAGTTTTTTACTTTTTCATATGATAAATATGTTATCGTACCTTACTTGTTTAATATTCGGCAAAATGAATATATATACAAATATTAGTTTACTACGTTTCTAAAGCAAGTACCGGGTGCGCCCGTGGCCGCCAGCGCGCCTCCGCGCCCTCCGCACTCGCGTACACGTGTACGTTGACGTACGAGGCGGGCGAGGCCGGCGAGGCGCGCGAGGCCTGCGAGACGGGCGCGGCCTCGTGTCAGGCGCGCTCCACCACCGCCACGCCCGCGTACGAGCGTCCCAGCGACATGGCGGCGCTCAGCACCGTCCACTGGTCCGCGGCCGGATCGAACACCTCCACCGTCGCCAGGTTGGCGGCGCCGTCGTCGCCGCCCACCACGTAGAGGCGCCCGTGGTGCGCCGCCACGCCCGCGTTGCGGCGCGCGTGCGCCATGGGCGGCGCCGGCGCCCAGCCCTCGGCGGGCCGGTAGCGCTCCACGGAGCGGCGCACGGCGGGCCCGTCGTGCCCGCCCAGCGCGTACAGCGCGCCGCCCGCCACGCCCACGCCCGCGCCCGAGCGCCGCGCCGCCATGTCGGCCGCCGCGCGCCACGCGTCCGCCGCCGGCTCGTAGCTCTCCACGGACTGCAGGCACTGGCGCGACGCGCCGTCGTAGCCGCCCACGGCGTACACGCGCCCCTCCAGCACGGCCACGCCCACGCTGGAGCGCCGCGTGCTCATGGCGGCGATGGGCCGCCACACGCCCTCGCGCACGTCCAGCGCCTCCGCCGAGCTCAGCCCCGCCGCGCCGTCGAAGCCGCCCACGGCGTAGATCACGTGGCCCAGCACGGCCACCCCCAGCGTGGAGCGGCGCGCGCACAGCGGCGGGCCCGGCGCCCACGCGTCCGCGCCCACGTCGTACACGTCCACGCTGCGCACGCGCAGGGTGCCGTTGAAGCCGCCCACGGCGTACAGGCGCGCGCCCACGGCGGCCAGGCCGGCGCGGCAGCGGCGCGAGGGCAGCGCGGCGGCGGGGCGCCAGCGCGCGTCGGCGCCGTCCAGCGCCAGCGCCTCCACGTCGCGCACGGCCTTGGGCGCCTGGCCGCCCACCACGAGCAGCGCGCGCGGCGAGCGCGGCGGCTGGCGGGGCCGCGCGCGCGCGCAGGCGGCGGCGGCGGCGGCGCGGCGCTCGGGCCGCAGCAGGTGGAAGGACAGCGCCTCGATGAGCAGGTCCTTGACGCGCAGCTCTGCGCCGGCCAGCGGCTCCTGCGCCGCGCGCGCCACGAGCGCGTCCTGCGCCAGCAGCGGCAGGCGCACGTGCTCCATGAGCGCGGCCAGCTGCGGGCGGCGCGCGTCGGGCGCGTGGCGCATCCAGCGCAGCACGGCGTCCAGCACGGCCTCCTCGTCGGGCACGGCGATGCGGTCGCTGGCCAGCAGCGCGGCCAGGGCGGGCGCCGGCAGCGCCAGGAACTCCTCGGTGTCCAGCACGTCGGCGAAGTGGCGCTCCAGGAAGCGCTGCGCGGCGTCGGCCAGGTCGGCGCAGGAGTGCAAGTCGGCGAAGGCGCGGATGCCGAGCGCGTTGTCGGGCGCCAGCGCGGCCGCCAGGAAGGCGCAGCAGCGCGCGCGCACGCCCAGCACCTGCAGCAGCGAGGCGGCCGACAGGAGGCTCTGCACATTGTCCTCGGTGATGGTCAGCGAATCGGGCGTGTACACGTACTCTATGATGGCCTCCAGGGCTTGTGGCTCCACGTCCTGAAGACACCGTCGATAAATTTAAAAAAGATACAAACTAATAATTTTAAATGAAAGACAACTCATTATACATTATTTATCACGTTATATTTAGAATAGATTTTACAAAGTGATACCAAATGTGAACGTACCTGTATGGTGACGGTGGCCTGCGTGCGCTCGTCGAACTGCGTGAACATGGCGCGGAAGTAGGGCGAGCTGGCGGCCAGCACGGCGCGGTGCGCGCACACGCCCGCGCCCTCCGCCACGCCGGACGCGCCCGGCGCCTGCGCCTGCGCACGTGCACACAACGAATAGTTTGTTTCAAATTAAATTAAATATATTAAAATGGTAACTGTGGCTTAACCTTCAGGGGAAAAACAACTTCACGGAACATTGAAAACTTTTTAATGGATTATGTAGTAACTTTTTAATGGATTATGTAGTACAATAAATTAGTATCCTCTCCTAATCCTCTAACAAACTACTTATGATACTCTTCATGATTTTTGGAAGGAGGGAGGTGATAGCAGTAGGCTTCTGGCTAAATGGATTTCAACCATCGCCTTTTCCTACTAGCACCGCAGAATTAGAAAAATTGTTCCTCGGTCATCGTGGAGTTTAAGGCAAAGAGAGCACCAAGGAGAGCGGCTTTCTCTTTCACTGTATAGGAAAAACTTGATTGGATAAAGAGAAAAAACTTGATTGGGTCAAGTTTTATAAATTCCTCAACCCATGTTCTCCTATCATAGTTTGGAACAATACTAAGAGATCTCATCTGCAATTTAATCTTCCTATGATTCCTCCTAATGGATTAACAACTTTGCTAACAAATATCTCTTTCCTCTGTCCCATATCATGATTACCTTCCCTAAATACCCGCCAGCCTTCACCTCTGATTACCATCTAAAAACAAATTGCACTTTCATCTACTTTTGGGAAAATTTATAAATATTTTTTAAAAATCGTTTTAAACAATATTTGATTGTGGAAAGCATTAACATTTTAGCACTCTTTCAATTTGGCTTTTTAAAGGGTCTAACTACGATACTATCATTATTCTTACGACAGACATTCGACTATCCTTTGTGAAGGGTGAGAATTTTGTTATGTTATTTTGGATGTTGCTTCTGCATATGACAATGTTCGTCACCTTACAATGCTGAGGCAGAGAACGCAACAGATAAATATTTCTGCTAGGTTGACACATTATATACGCGTATATAATATGTTGATAAGTAGAATAATTTCTGTGTGGCTTCAGCTAATGATTGTCCCGCCCAGGCTCCACAAAACACGACATTAACATCTCACATTGACATGACATTGTCGTCTTACAGTATTTCAAAATCTGTAGATGACATCATGCATAAAATAAATATTGCTTGGCACTATCTTGATAATAGCATCACTGCTGACCGTGGTTTATTCCTATAAGTTACTAAATCATAGGTAGTGCTGTTCAGTTACAATTAATGAATTCCTAATATTAATATTAAATGTAAAGATCAATCTGTTTTAGCTGTTAATAAGGTTAAATTCTCAGACCTATAGCTCCATAAAAGTCTAAATGTGGGATTGTACATATATTAGGCTTTATTAGTAGTTAAGATTTTTTGTCTTTTGATTTGACCCTGTAACAAAGACAAAACAAATAAAATTCAATTTAAATGCAACCGTTACAGCTGTCATCACATCCTTGGTTATCATGTTTTCACAACTATTAGAATTTGTTTCTGATGCAGCACCTGCAGGCGCACGTCGCACAGCACGGCGTCGCGCCGCAGCCGCGCCAGCGCGTCCAGCAGCGCCGCGGCGTGCAGCGCGCCCGCGCCGCCCTCGCCGCCCTCCCCGCGCCGCTGCGACGACTCGTCCAGCGACGACTGCGACGCGCACCGCACCATGCTGCTGCACACCACACGCTCTCTTTTATTACAGACGATACTTTATTACAAACATGACTGTATATGCCCCAGGTACTCTCATCATTGATAGAACAGGTCACATTGAAACTTAATATGATATAATATAGGTTTTGCAGAGGCCAGTTGTGGTGCAGTGGCACAAAGTGTGACTGTAAATCCAACTGGTTGTGGGTTCGATCCCCACTCGAGATGATGAAATATTTATTTAAGTTTATATTTCCATTTTCTTCGCTCTGGTGTCAAGGTTAAACGTGGCGCTGAGTTCTGCCACTCAACACGCAATGCCTCCAGAATTCGGCAGAAAGTGGGGAGCGGAGTGTCTTAACACTAGGTTCCTGTTGCTGAAACTGATTTATTTATTTTTTATAGGCTTTGAAACAAAATTATTCATCACATAAAAAATATATCAAATTGGACCAGCAGAGTTTGAGGATTATGCATTTAACCAAAAAAAGTAAAGTTTTGTATATAATATTACAAAAAAGTAATTTAAACTTTATTACAAAAGTCAGTACAGCCTAATAACATTTCCAATTGAATAGTGATATGTTGAAACCATACCTGTACCTGGCCCTATCTCCATCACCTTCAGCTGCACTGTGTTCCACTCCCACACTGAAAAAATTAATAACAATAAATTTTTAATAATGATACATAAAGCCTAAATAGTGCTAATGCCATTGTAGTGCCATCATATCATGTCTGAATGAAAATATAATAGATGTAGATTTACTTCCCACTAAAGGGATATTTTTTCTATCTCCCTGCTCTCGACTCAACAATGATTCAAGCACAGCTGGAAAATGCAGAAAAGAATGTCCTTACACTATCCATAGGTCAACCTGCTTTATACAGTATACACCATAAAATTGATAAAAAATAATATTATTTTCATTATAATCCAAATAAAAGTAATTTTTACCTCACTTCTGTTATGTCACACTGTGTACACAAATAAACTTTGTAAGGCATTTTCATATGTAAATAAACAACTCTTTATAAATTAATTCTTTAAAAGGGTGGACATTTCATTACAATATAACAATAACAAATATTTTATTGAATCCACTTTTATCTGTTTAAGTCAATTATTATAATACACAAGTTTCATTCTAATAGGACACTTAATGACAACTGATACATAAAAATTATTAATTTGTTATCTCTCTGTTTCCAGTTGACCAACAATATTAGAGGCCTACTCAGTTAGATAAACAAAAGCAAACATATTGGTCAAAGTATTGTACAATAAGCTAGAAGTCACAATTTATCTTTAATATAAATGTAGTGATCCTTTACTTGCCAAGCAGAGCAATCAATAATTGCAGGTGTGTCATGGATAATTTCATCACAAAAATATTAATGACCAACTTAAAAAAATACGTTTATAAAAAAATGAGCACCAGAAATGACTGCACCAACTTACTTGCCGCGATCGTGATCTGAATCCCCATTATTTGCTTCCATCCTACTCTTCAATTACCAAATCATTGACCGTTCACTGCCCTCCCAGCCCCCTACTGCCACAATATTGCTAGTATTTTGATTTTAATTTAAATTGAAAGTAAGTCAAATCATGTTGAACATATTTTCACTTTTCTACTTAATTTTTTAACTATTTCATTAGAAGATCGTTAGCTCATACATAAAATACATTCAAAAAAGTAAAAACAAATAGGTCTTCGATTTTGACGTTTACACACTGACAGTTATACTTTTTTTAGATCACGTTACGTGCCGACGTAAGGTCAACTACTTTATTCAGTCTGAGTAGAACACAAATTTTAATATAAGCATTGTAATACAAAATTATTTTGATATTTTTAGTACAGTATATTTAATTTGGGTTTGTGGAAGCTCAATATATTATTGTATTGTGACGCCATCTGTTATCGTCTTTTTAAGGTGCTTTGTTAGGAAATGGACATATACCTTAAATGTATTAAAAATTAATAAAGATACTATAAAATAGCCTAAACAGTAATATTTGAAATATTTGACAAATACTATTCATTTAAGTATTCCGAAAGCATAAATGTAGTGTTAATTGTTAAATATCTTGAGTTGAGTTCTGCTAGTCAACACACAACACCTTCAGAACTCGACGAAATTTTGTGAGCGAAGTGTCTTAATATTGGGCCACTACTACTGCCCTAGCAGGGTAGTAGTATGCGGCACGCAGCGTGACACTGGGGAAAAGTTCTAGGCAATACAATGAAACAGTTTTTATCGAACGACATACTTTGATACAACTTTTTTATTTATAACTAGCAGCCCGCTGAAACTACATGATTATTGATTTAATAAACAGAATTGATTGACAACTATAATTTATTTATATATTTGTAATGACTTCTAATGTTATTTTTTTACTATATGATCGTAATTTCTATAAGAGTTTTTGATTGTTTTAAATTAAAAAATACGACCAATATTGATATTTGATATTTATAAAATATACACAAAGCTAATAATTACTATTTTATTATATTTATACATTTTTGTAACATTATGTTCTTTTTAGCTATGTAATGTTTTTTAAAACTCTGTTAAATGTGCTGTTGTCAGTGAATAATTTAATTTACTGCTTAAAAAACAGCCCTAAATGTTAAATTATTGATTTGTTTAAGTATTCATAATATTCTTTGTAAACTAACTGTAATGATTGTACATTATTTGTTGCTATACAGTTTTTAAATTAGTTACAAATATTATTAGCTAAATGTACAATTGGTAAATATGTAGTTATTACAGTGTTCACGTAGATAGGATGTTTTAGGCATTTTTATATAGATTTATTTAAAACGGACGAACGTACCAAAAAATCTAAGTATGTATGTACTTGATATTTCCTTGAAGATCAAATCGTTCTTTATCTCTGTTTTATTCGTGTTGTTATTAATTACGACTTAAACTTAACTGTCATGATTTATGAAGGTAATCTCCATTAACAATTCAATTTTGTTTACTATATTGTATAATAGTGCTTTAAAAATATATATTTTTATCAACACTCATAAACCCAGACGTTTCGAATGTCATTCTTTAGCCAAGAATGTTACCAGCGCGATTGCTATATAATATTCGCAGGCAAACTAATGCCTTGAGTTCATTCAAATGACGATAACTTTTTTTTAATGAACCGATTTTGGTGAATTAAACTTTAGTAGATTAGTTGAATTAAAACAAAACAATTGGTGAAATTTTCATAAATTTCAGTAAATCGGTTCAGTACTTTCACAGACAGACAGACAAGAAATTCGAAAAAAATAATTTTGCTTTCTATTATTCTTTTTAAGTGTCTTTGGTGTGATAAAGGAAGTTTGCCAAAATACGCTAGTAATAAAAACTGTAAAAATTCAAATCGGTTGAAGCATTTCTGAGATTAGTGTGCACAGATAATCAGACGAAAATAAAAAATCATTGTTTCGAGTTCTTTTACTTTTCTAAATGTCCCCAATAATATATTTTCTCATATATCTTCAGACAGCGATCAGTTACAACTTTATTGTATGCAGAGGATAGATTGTATACAAGAAGCGTGATAGAATGTTTCACTCGCGTCGTGATACCGGCGCGTTATGCAAATGTGATGAAGAGAGAGAAGAGGCACGCTTCGGTGCCGTGACACGTGTGACGTGATTCGGAGCCTCGGCTGAGCGTGATGGATTGCTTTTTGATGAGATTTGCCGCCGAAGGTCCATCGATGTAACCACTTTATTGTAGCACTTTTAAACATGCTTTAATATTCTATCGCTAGCTACCTTGTCCTTATGATTAAAAATATGCATATATTTTGCATTAAATGAACTAAGAAGATAATATTGTTAGAAATCAGAAGCGGTTAACGATTTAAAAAAAAACCATGACCAAAACACATATCGTTTTTGTGTTTATAAATTACCCGGTAAGAGATTCAGAGATGTAATTGCAATAATTAATATGTATCATCCAACAACAATACTTCACACGAGTTTCCTTCCAATAAGGGTTGTAGCATACAAGCAACAGCTCCCTGGTTGACCTGGACTGGTCTTGACAGTGTCACCGGGCGGGGAGGGGCGACAGTAGCTCACCCCTAAAGAGAGGCACGAGCTATAACGGACGCCTGGAACCCCCGATTGACACAAGTCCATTGCTTTTATTGTCTTTTTCACATCTACCCTCTTCTACACGAGCTTGCTAACAATATTACATATTCAAGTCTACGTCTCTTGTAATTGTAGCACAGAAAAGATCAAGCTATAAGGTCATAATATCATTAACTTTTGCAAAGAAATCATTTTAATAATATTTTATACCGTAGCGTTTGGCGCTCCGTTCCCCGTTCACCCCGCTAGGAATACACGTGGAGCTAAGTTAAGTGTAAACATATAAAATATTATTATATCTGTATCTTTAAAATCGCTTTATATGTTCCTACGTTCTTTAATCTGATTTGCATATGGAACCTTTTTTTACTTCCTTATAGTAATATCAATAATGATCAGTTCAGATTTTTTTGTATTTGAGTATAATAGTCCACCTGGGCATCAAATATCAAGTCTTTAGTACCTAGAAGTGGGTTAGGTTTTTATGAGTGTTCAAAAACGTCTCATTTTATTATTAATATTTCATTACTATACTATTAATTATTACTTGCTGCTTGTTTAGTACAGAATTACAGATAAAGACTATTACAAGATTTTGATATATTACACTTTATACAAAATAAGTGCATATAATAATATACTTTTATAAGTTACGCTATCCGTCCAACTTATGTCCAACTCGCAGTTGACACAGGTTTTAGTATAGACGTAGCAGGATAGCCATAGGGAGCTCGGGAAGATAGTGATAAGACATTAAGGGGAGTTTTAAGACTCTCGATGCCCGCGTTCCGCCGAAGTTTAGAAGTGTATACATCAAATCAAATTTGTCTTGCCAACTTTGCCTCCACACCAGAGAGATTCATTTCTTAATGAAAATATAAATGTAACTAAATATTTCTTTGCCGAGAGTGCATGCATGGATGCGTTATGACTACCTGTACTGTACCTAAACAAAGCAAGCATTTCAAATGTTGTGCTATAGAATAAAGTGTTTTGAAGTCGGGTTGTGTTTTATTGGAGAGTATCAGAGTATCAGAGTATCGCAGTACTCAGTCACTCAGTAGGCGACTGCGTAATTAGCACGTCGGGAGGAGCGACGTGCCGCGTGCAGGCGGCCGCCGCTCAGCGCGGGGCTGCAGCCCGCAGCCGGTGCGCCCGGGTCAAGGGCGAAGGGTGCATGAGGGCGGGCGGGGGCGAGGGGTGAGGGGTGAGGGGGTGCATAGCAACAGCGCGGACAAAGGAACGTTGCCGGTGCCGGTAAACGCTCAGCTTTAATAGTGCCGACACACACTGCCACACACAACTGTGAGGCGAGGGAGAGGGAGGGAAGGAGGGTGCTGGCGACCTCTCCACGACGAGGTGCGGCGTCACGCGCATCCATGCTGTCACAGCTGGCCAGCTGTTTCACATCGGGGTCGGAGGAGAGCTGGTCGACTGGACATGTCATTCAAGGTGCGCTTCCGGAATATTTCACATAAAAGAAAGCGGAGGGCGTGACCGCGATGTCGGCAAAAAGTGAGAGGGACACCACTACGAGCTTTTAACGCGTGCGAGGGGGAAGGCGATACTGGTGGCAGAGGGGAGGGGTATAGTGCGGGAGGGGACCTGGAAGCTGCGCCCAGCTCAGCTGATTGTGACTGTTGCTAAGCGGCGGGCGAGGGCGGGCGGCTGCGGGGGCGGGGCGCGCGCGGGGGCGGGGGCGGCTGCAAGTTGCATGGCTTATGAATATGTATGCAAAGGTATAATTTTTGACGCCGCAAGCCTCTCCCCCTCCCCGCCCCCCTCACCCCGCAACCCGCACCGCTCGCTCTAATAGACCGGCTTATGCAAAAAATGCATTCGTTCCATTTAGGCTCTTATCTAGAGTTGTTTAAGTTTTAGGCAACCAATGTATTAAAATAATATATATATACAAACAAAAACCCCGTCTGCATAAAATTTAAAAGAAAATAAACAAGCCCAATAGTTTATTACGGATAACAGTCGGTTATAACTTTATTATTTATTAAAGTTATCCCCGCATAACTTCCTGGTAAAGATTTAATTGATTGAAGAATCACTTATAGGTCCACATCCATATGCACGAGTCTGGGGACATCGATCACTATGTCTATAGTCGCATAAGCGCTGCCGGGGCCAAATGGCGGAAGGGCACTGGTGTGGTCTGCGGATGCAGGATTTCGCACAAACTCAAGGATCTGATGTACAAGAGCATCATACGACCAGTGCTTTTATACGGCAGAGATTGGTGGCTCACACTACCTCGGGACACTTAGGAGCTTTACGTCAGGGAAATGATGTCGTGATGCAGGACATGAGGACCAATGGTCTAACCATCGAGAGCGCTAAAGACCGTGTAAATTGGAATAGGTTGAGTAGGAAGGCAGATCCCGGCAAAAGCCGAGACTAATGCCAGGAAGAAGAAGACATAAAAGTAATAAAACAGAAAGTAGCGAAATATATGTAATTGTGTTTTGAAAATGATATTTTAATTAGTGTTAGTACATAATTTACTATTAGTTTTTAAAAAAGTTTGAAATTTTATCATTTTTTTAAAAATAGTACCTACTTACAAACACCGCATGAGATTAACTGTAAAACCCAAACTTGACTACGGGCACCAAAAACTGACATTATTTGAAGCAACATAGTGGCGCAACTTAAAAATGTCAACAAATAAGAGAAAAACAACACATCCAAACTGAGCCAAATGGTCTAAAATCAAAATATTCATATAATGTTCTTTATAAATAAAAAAATGTTTTATAAATTATAGATTTTTTTTAAAGTCCATTGTACCTAAGTTTTAACATTTTATGTAAATTCACAATACAAATTTTGTATGAAGCGTAACAGATTCAAGATTTTATATGTTACTCAATACATAGTGACCGACAGTCACGTGGGACATGCACAAACGTGCGATCCTCCGTGTGAGAAAGAGAAATGTTCATTTCATATATTCATATCACTTATAGGTAGTATAAGTTATAATTTATAAGGTTGTGTGCGCTTGTGTTTAAGTTTGTGATATTTTATATTATATATTAATTTTCTATTACGTAACATTTATTAGACATGAAAATATGATTTAACTTTTAACATTACTTTTATTTGAGTATCACAAAAGATATTCAAATAAAGTGAAGGTGTACGGAGTTTAATTACGGAGAGATAGGGACTTACATATTTCTAGTTGTTCAATGTTATTGATCATACGGAACTGATAAATATAGGATTTATATGTATTATATTGTAGAGGTAACCGTCGCGTGCAAGTCAATAGTGATGGGAACTGCAAGCACGGTGCGGTCCTACTCCCACTCCCACCTCGCGCGGCCCTCGCACGTGCGGGCGGCGGTGGCGGCGGACATCGCTACTTTTTGCAAGAACCGGAAGAGAAAAACTTTGGCGGAAGCGCACCCCTGGGAACATCCCACGATAGATACTCTTGACGTTCGAGTATTTACAATATGTTGCATATTGATCACTTAATTATTTATTTAATGAAATACAACAAATAGGGCTCGCTTGGAGCTGCACGGAGGGCATGCCGTCGACGTCGCGTCGGCGTGGTGCAGTCGCATAGTACATACATCTTAACTGCGGCGTTGAGTACCGACGTATAATATGTATTTTTTTTAAAACTATGAACAGAACAGAACACAAACTATGGACTGAAAAAGTAAGTAGTTTGGCCGGGACCTCATGGATACCGTAAAAGATATGAAGAGGGACGGGAAGATGATATAATTAAGATGGCTGGAATAAACAGGACTCAAAAAGCTTAGATAAGATGAAAAAAAACAATAATTACTGAAAAATTCCACATCTGTCTGGTGCCTGCCTCGCCTGGAAGCCGGTGGGTACACACACACGGCAAACTTTTTTTTTTGTTTCAAATTGCTATCTCGCGATAATTCCGGGATAAATATTAAAACTGCCTATATATCGCTTCACAACCCCCTGTACATCTCAAAGTCCCATAATACTTAGTTGAGATGGTCAAAAGGCTTTATCCAATTCAATATAACGTTGTATAAATTTGTATAAAATAACTCTTTTAGCGAGCAGCAATTTTGTCAAACAAAATGCTGTAAATTGACGCAGCGACGGTAGCTTATTTGTTTATGAACCGATAAAATGATAAAACAAACACTATATATAGGTGATTTATCATTTAAATGAGTTAAACATTTTCTGAGATTGACCTAGTATTTTGTTCACAAAAACACAGGCAAACAGATAAAATAAAAAATAAAAACATTATTTTAGGTTTATTTACATTGTAAATGCCTCCAGTTATAGTTGTTCTGATTTATTTTCCATGTACAGACACCAGTTCCGTCAGTTACGATTTTATTATAAGTATGGATTGAATTCAACTCTCATATTAAAGTTTACTCAGCTCGTTACAAGCGAGTGGTCTCTGCGGGGGAGTGAAGAGGGGTTTCTACTAAAATTTATTTACCTGGTGGAGTGCTAACTGAGGGCAAGTGGGAATTATCCAAGCTATGTCCATTAAACGCGGACTGTGTCGAGTTGTCAACTTATAATTACCAATACTTACGTATAACGTTTAAAAGCGTAATTTCCTAATAGAATAGAATTCTATTGTAAGTACTCGGTGCTTGGGTTTAATGTAGAAATAAGCACAATACAGCGTCTAAAACAACGTTAAGGGGCGGAGAACGTCTTCGGGCCTCATTTAATGAAAAAGAGGGAAATATAAAAATTTGAAAGCAGCTATAAAGTTTTATTGTCGAAGTTCCGACGCCGACGAAGAGAAGCGACGCGAGGACGGAGCGCCGCGCACACCGAGCTCGACGGGGGAAAACGTGGACCTCTATTGTATTTTAAATAGGTATATTATAGTTATTATATTAATTAAATTTAGATTTTAATAACTCTAGCCAAAGGAGTGTGGATGACGGAGGACATATTAATATGTAGGAAATTATGTAAAAGTGCGATCGGCGTAGGGCGGGCGGCGGCGGCGGCGGCGCGTTACCGGAAATTAAACTTCCGCAGGAAGATCTTCCAATATTTATTTGGTATTTTTCGCTCTTCCAGTCCCTTCAGACCAGCACCCTTGTGTATGATGTACCCGCATGTGTACGCAAACTCATACTTATTTACTTTGTTTATTATATAGATGCTCAATATTTGTCTTAAGCTTATAATTTTCTTATCATTACGAGTCTCACGTATGAAGAGGAGTCGACGGAGAGGTTCGTGACGTGCTGACATACTGCACCTGTAATGTGTTATGTACAATATAGTACATACGGGGGGTATATGTGTGTGCGCGTGTGTGTGTGTGTGGTATTGATAATAATTGTATACAGCATGATTTTTTTTTCGTTAAATGTATTCTATTGAGAAGACTACTCCCGAGCCTTATTGAATGTTACCTGGTAAAATATATAATAAAAGTAATATATTATAATAATATACAAATAAAGACATCCAGTACGCAAGTACGCAAGGGGATAATTAATAAGAAATATTAACGTATTTTAATCAAAACATATTCGAGTATTTGTATATTGAATAGTAATTATTTAACGGATCAATACGATAAGTGAGCGCGGGCTCGGGCGGCCGCGGGCGGCGCGCGGGGCCCGGCGGCGGCGAGCTGCGGCGAGCGGCGGCGGCGGGGGGCGCCGCTCCGCCAGCGCGCCCTCAGTCCGCGCCCGGAGCCCGCGCCGCACGCCGCCATGGAGATGGAGCACTTCATCGAGACGGTGCGCAAGTACGCGTGCCTGTGGAACACCACCGCCATCGAGTACCGCGACCAGGAGCTGAAGGACGCGGCCTGGGCCGAGGTCATGAAGGAGACCGGCCTGGCCTCAGGTGAGTGCGTCACGCCGCGCCGGCGCGCCCCCCGCCTCCCCCCACCTCCCCTCCCCGCCCCCTCCGGCCCCGGTGGCGCACCGAGCGTCACGTCGCGTTACGTACTTCATTACTTCTAGTATACTGTACATGCCTGTAAAGTTAACGATTTTACATTATTATGACACAATGTAGGCGCACTCTTGCACGCGTTATTTAGTTTTGTTGTAGCGTTGTGGTTAGCGGTTATAGAGGTACAGGTTTACAATCCGGAAATTGTAATAAAGCTGCGTTACACTGTGGTTCTATCTAATATTATATCTACTAAAGTTTTTTAATGAACTAATGTAAATATATAACTATTTACATTACTTTGAGTATCGATTAACTAGCAAGTACTGAGTCTGAGTGTCGTCGGTGGGGACTCTGGGGGTAACGCTACATCACCTGGCTGGTACTCGCACACGACACACACACATGCATATACATCTGTACATGAACATATACATGCTTTAACGCCATGATCAAGGGCAGGAACGCCGGCGAGGGGTGGTTTGAAGGACTCTTTCATTGTATACCAAAAAGGGTGATAACATTGAGATTAAACAACGTTCATATTATTATCGGATTAGTATCTCTGATTGTCATTAAGAACTGAGAGTTGAATTATAAAAAGATTTATAGATTTTATTACATTTTTAAGTGTTATTTCACACTTAGGAAAGAAAAATACTTTTTAGAAAACTTATAAAAAATTGAATTTTTACAAATTTCCAAACTAAGATAATTACTAAGAATTATCGCCTGGCAAGGGAGAATGTTATTTATTAAGTATTTTAGATTTTTCACGTTTTTATATATTGTAGACGAGTAAGAAGCTGCTTTTAAGTAAATTTATGTTTTCAGTAAAAGAAGTAAAATTGAAATGGAAGAAATTGCGCGACAGCTACCGCGACGCGCTGAAGCGGCAGAGCGAGATGCTGGCCAAGGACCCTGGCAACCCCGCCAAGAAGAGCTACCCCTGGAAGTACATGGGGCCTATGCAGTTCCTGCAGCCGCACATGAGCGTGCGCAAGAAGCCGGCTGCGTCGCCGCCCTACGCGCCGCCGCCCGACGCCGCGCTGGCGCCCAACGGCGACGCGCGCTCCTCCGACGACTCCGAGTCCGAGGCGGCCTCGTCCTGCCGCAAGCCCGCGGACCAGCTCGCGCTGCTGGGCCGCAAGCTGGACTACCTGTGCCGGCCGGCCAAGCGCGCGCGCCGCGAGCCCGCGCCCGCGCCGCTTGCGCCCGACCCGCTCGACATCTTCTTCAACAGCATGTGCCAGTCCACCAAGCGCTTCCCCTACCCCACGCAGATCAAGATCAAAAAGACGCTGTTCGGCGCCGTGATCGAGGCCGAGGAGGCGCTGGTGGCGGAGCAGCAGAGCTACGCCAGCCTGTGGGCGCGCGGCGCCTGCTCCTCCTCCAGCAGCGAGCCCGCCGACGACGACGAGGACCGCAAGCCCTCCTGAGACGCCCTGCGCCGCTACTACGCCTCGTACGCGCACTACGCCGCCGCGGTGCTGGGCGCCTACCGCGCCTAGGAGCGAGAGACGCTTGCGTTCCGGTTTACCAGTGAACAGTATTATATCGATAGTCGAGGACCTGTACATAGAGTGAGTGGGGATGTAGTCGTCCAGGATAGAGGCCGCGTCAAGTGTACGCTGAAAGAACGAGTTCCGTTCGGTCGCGGTGTGAATCGACAGTAAGTTGTGGCTGTATTTCCAAGACAAAAGTATTTTGGACAATGTAATAATCTATTAATTTGGACTTCCGCCTCCTATCGGAGACGTGTCACAAGCATTATTAAGAGGTGTGTGTGTTGACAATCGAATGTATTTTGCTAAATTTTACGTTAAATTTTTAATAAAATTCAAAATGTGTAATTTTATTTTTCAAACAACATACAGATCTCTGTAAAAATAAATACCTACATCAGTTCTAAATCTTTTCATTTGCAAGTAAGTAAGTCAACACTCCCCGTTTCTACTTTCACACTTACAGTGTATATGTAAGAGAAGTGCAGAACGCTAATATTTTTCATTTCATAAAAGGTATATTTATTTATTTATTTATTTATTTATTTATTTATTAGGAAGCCAACGTTACATACTAAGACCACAATAATTTACAAACATTTTTAACTATTTTGATACAAAGTATGTCTCAATTATAGGCTAACTTTACATGTGTATTCAAGTTATTGCTCACATCTAAAGTAAAAAAAAAAAAAAATTTAAATAACTTTTTTAACTAAAAAATACTAAAAACAACAGGCTTATAAACTTAATCTTATAATATAAACACAATTTCAGTAATATAAAAAGAAAGAGAAAAAAAAAAAAAGTTAATTCTTAAATTAAAAAAAATAAATAAAAAATGAACAAAAAGAAATATATATATATTACTAAAAATGGCTAATCTTAAAAATTTTTTTAGATATATGTTCGAGGTACACGTCTATGAATTCTTTACTTGGTGTATAAAATATTTTTTAAGTTGAGCTTTATACGAACGTAACGAGTCATTAAATATATCAAATTTGGATTTTTGTGCTAATTTATTATAAAGATTCACAGTTCTATTAAGTGGTGCATTTAGACCTAAATTTGTTTTAGCGAACCTCGTTTTGAAATTTTGGGTACATAATCTTGCATTCAATCTAGGGGCAAAAACATTTAGCTCACTTAAAATCTTTGGACAATCAAGGTTTCCAGATACTAATTTGTGTAAAAAGCAAAGATCAGCTATATCTCTGCGATGTGATAGTTTTAACATATTGTAATGTTTTAATAAGTCATCATACTTCCGAAAATCGTTACAGACATGATCTCTATAAGATAACATTTTTAAAAACTTTTTTTGAATTCGTTCTAATCTGTTTCTATGTGTTTCATAATAGGGATTCCAGACTGTTGAACAATATTCTAATTGACTCTTAATTAATGAATGAAATAAAATCATAATTGTACTGGACTTCTTAAAAGGCTTAGTAGATCGTATAATAAATCCTAATGTGCTTAATGATTTACTCACTATATCATCAATATGTGGAACAAAAAACAAAAAAAGTTTCTCTTTATTAAAACAATAAAGAGAAACTGGACACCCACTACCGTACACGTTGCCATGGCAACGCAAAGGCCATTATTATTCGCATCAATCGGTTGCCTCGTTCTTTTATTAAAGTGACAATTATTAATTAACAATTATGAGTAAAAACGAGATGCGCCGGCTCGTGTACACTTTTCTTTAAGGATTGTTTTTACCAGTATCATAGATACAATATATCATAATATCTGATATTTGTATTAAAGATATATTTTCAAACAATTCCGATTTGAGTCACCAAAAAACCGCCCAACCGCGAGTCTGACTCGCCCATTGAGGATTCCGTGATATGGATTTTAGGATTAAAGGTTAACGGAAATACTCTATAGCTATACGTACTTATAGATGTTACAGCAAAAACGACGCATATATATATATCTTTATATTGCGCCAATTTAGGACATTGATTTTTTTGTGCTCCAAGGAAATGTAAACTTGAATATTTGACACTAATTTCAGCGTGATACCTTATCGAGATCACGAGATAAATTACCTTTACTTCCGTTTCTTCCTTTTGAAGTACAGAATTCTAAGAAACCATTAACCGTTACCATCAAAAATAAGTTCTAAAATTTGAAAAATCTTTTAAACTGATTTATTTTCTCCAGAGTTTACACTTTATACTGGCTTATTGTGTCCTGCCGTCAAGTGTCACGTGTATGATGTCACGTATAGCGGAGAAGATAATGGAGATTGGTCAGTTACGTCTTGAGAGAACCGTCCAAGTTTGACTTTAATAAATTATAACTTCACATAACTTCTAAAATACTGTTAGCTACTGGTAAATAAAATTGATGACATTTCTAAAACATAGATATTTAGATTGACGACACACACATTACACAGACACATCCAGAAGCACTTACTAGTGTAGCGTAGTGTCGGCAAACAGATAACGTTTAAAAGTATTTTATAATTCAAAAAGTGTCAGGTTGCTGAGACCTATTGTACCTCCTATTGAAAGGGATGGGCATTTATAGCAAATTACGTTCTAAAGAAAGAGCTGTTGTTCGGTAAGTAAATGTAATAATAAAAGCAAACTCCGGTCGGCCGTCGGTGACCAGGTACGGGTATGGCACACGGCAGGTAGTCGCCCGCCCCGCCCCGTCCCGCCGCGACGGGACATCCTGTTTACGTCACGCGCTCGTAAAGCGTCACGCGTCGCGATCAGCTGATCCTAACCGTTAAAAGTTCCCGGAATGCTGAACAGCTGTTTTCTGTCAAAGGAAACATATGTTCGCCTTGTAGGTGTGCGTAATTAGGCCCCTCGTAGCGCCGGCACAGGCGAAGCACACACAGACCCAGCGACACACTTCTTAGTTTCCTGCACTTTTTTGGTCATTAAAAAAAATGCAGATGTAATGTGTAGTGACGTGACGGTTGAAATGTTTCTGGCTTCAAAGGAATGTGGAAATTTTTGCAATTGCTCTTATACGTGCACATGTCACATTCCCGCCATATATGGGAAAGAAGACGAGACAAAAATTGTTTGAAATAAAACTAAAATGTAAGATGTGTCTTATTTATAACTATAAGAAGGTAAGTAGCAATGGCGACTGTATGGTTCATTGCGGTAACTCAATAACAGGAACTACTACGCATATTAATAACATTTTCACGTGTCCACATTTAATTGTACCAATCGTGGATAAAATAATAAAACAATACTTTTTGTCTGTTTGTTTATTTGCTTATTATGTAGAGACCCCGTCATTTCAAGAAGTTTATCTATTATATTGTACACGTGACAACGGACGTTTCTACATATCTCGTAAATGTCATCGTTTACGCGGTTCGTCGAGTGGCCTCTGTTCCTACTGCCATATGCACACCGCACACCGCACACCGCACAAGTAATGATAAACCGTATCTATATTCCATATGTCTAGAAATCTTCAGACGAGAAAAAATTGGGTGCGAGCGCCTTAATTGCTCCATAAATCAAGATAGAGTTGCTCGGCGCGAGGCAGGCGGCGGCGGCTCCACTATTTGAGGAGATCCTCCGCTACAATGTATAAGGATTCTGTAAAACAAAAAAATATCAACAATTTATTACCACACTTTACACAGAGAGCTGTTTAATTTACTATCGTCATGCTCCGAGACTAAATATTCACTTTAAATAATCCATCACTTTTCTACATTTTGATTGTTT
This sequence comes from Heliconius charithonia, assembly GCA_030704555.1. NCBI lineage: Eukaryota > Metazoa > Arthropoda > Insecta > Lepidoptera > Nymphalidae > Heliconius > Heliconius charithonia. Next base: position 72,562 of record CM060813.1, read on the forward strand.
TATTTCATATAGAACCTATCCTGAGTAATAATAATGCATACCAGCAAATGTATATACATTTTAATAATTAGGTCTTAGGGTCGTCATAGAATTGGTTCTACAGAGGAGATATAAATATATCAATTTCCTATAAGTCACCAGTTGGTTTATTTATTTTATTAAAAAAAAAACACAGAAACACATTGCAGAATAGCAGAGTATCTTGTCACTACAGGATTTCCCTCGTCGCGGACCACGGCGGGACCATCTGATCTGATACAGCACATACACCATTCAAAAAATATCCATTTAAATGAATACATGCTTATATGAATTGCTAGCACCCAAAACGCGACTTCGCCCTCTTAAACTTAAAAGAAAAAGTTTCAAAGTCTATGTATATTTTTAATGTGTTAGCTACTTTAATGTAAATCTGTTTATTAGGTTAAAATCCAAGCGTTCTAACAAACTTAAATTTATAATATTAATAGGATATCAATATCATAAAAATAAAATTGTGTTAAGTATAAGAGACAAAAATACGAGTATATAAATGGCCTAAAATAAGTAATATTCTTGTAAAATAAAAAAAACAGCTTCAGGCTATGTTAAGACACTCCGTTCTCCACTTTCCGCCAAATTCTTAAGACATTGCGTGTAGAGAATTGGAACTCAACGCTTGCGTGCGTGCAGAAATAAAATTATAAATTTAAATAAATATTTAATTGAGTTTGGTCAACGACACTTAGTACCCCTACGCCACGAGTGGCCTTTAATTATCTTGTGTTTATTTCTATACGTTTTAATTCAATTGCATGAGTTCATAGTTCATTATTCAATGTGAAATAATTTCTATTTGTTATTGGCTGAGTTTCTCAGAGCGGTCGCCGCCGGCTGTGACACTGTGACACGCATGAGGTAAAGAGTTGGTTGGTCGTTTGTCATCCGTCGACGGACGACTGACGACTGACGACTGACAGGTTTTTGTTATGAAATACACACAGCCTACAGTGTCAAATCACTATAAATTTTCATTTTATAATCACCTACAAGGTACAGCTGGTCGATACTGAAAGGGCTGCGACCCTTAAATTAAAGTATTTGGCGATTACACGTGGCGATGCATCATGGTGAATGTAACGTTATTGTTGGAGAGAGTAATTTAGGCGCAGTTAGACGTCGAGAGCCACATCTGCTGGTAACGGGAGACCCCCGTTCCCCTTGCTCTGTGAATGGCGGGTGTCGGCGCTCAGCGCCGCGAGTGCGCGGTGTGCGACATTGAACACTGAACTTCAAGGGGAGAGGGTGTCTGTGAATTGTTACACACATCGCTGTGCGTATGATAGTTGTGTGGAGAACGAACGAACGAATACCAAAATGTCATTATTATAGGCCGATTATAAACTAATTAATTTTTCCTTATTATATATATATTGTACCTTTTAAATATGTTTAATTAGGCTCTGTTCATACATTAAGAATAATTAATGTGATATTAGTAATCCTCAAAGGGTAACCTGGTCAAGCAAAGCGGCCAGGGTGCGGCCGGGGGGTGACCGGGAGGCGGCCGGGGACAGCACCGCGTGTGTCGTGTGTGAGCGCAGGCGGCAGCAGATCGCACGTTGCGGGGTAATTAAAACGAGTCATTTGTATGCCGCGAGGGGCCGCACCGCCTGTACCTACCCGCCAGTACCCGTCGGGAGCTTTCAAATTATAGCCCAAATTCAAACTTCCCAATCCCGGCTATGAGCGCCTCGCTCGTAAAAATGATGCCAATTTACGATAAAAAGCTGATTTCTGCTTTCCGGTTGAAATTTGCGAGATCGCATCAAGTCAGTTTTACTGCCCTCCGTAGTTCGTACCCCCCGCCGCCCCTTCCTGCCCCGCCACCCAGTTTTCGGATAACTTCACTCTTTTCTTCTTATGGAAGTGCGAATTTATTGCCTAAGTTTAGAAAATGTTGTAAAGTTAAGAGCATTTTTAAAGTGCAGTAAAATCCGTAACGTAACTCGACTCGGGCTCCTCGCGGGCAGTCGGGCACCTACCTGGCTACCTGCCTACCTCCCGTCGTAGCTGCACTCATTCAACAAATTAGCTTTATTCTATTTTTAGCTGGTGTTTTACGTACACCGGACGGTACGGTAGTTGGTATACATAATGTAGTTCTATATCACTTCAGGTAGCATACGTGTTGCAAAATATCTATTTTGATAACAATTTCAGAGTAGTTGTCACAATAATGTACCCCTAACTTGTCAGTATCGGGCGAGGGTGGGAGGAGGTAAGGAGGGTGAGGGGGGGGGGCATAATTCAGTTTTACGGCTTCATAAGGTCCATCGTTCAAGGTCGCACTGAAAAAAAATTTTTTCAGTACGACCGGAGCGGAGGTAAAACCCGAGGTTTTGCCTCCGCTCAATGGAGAACCTACACGTGGTCGTACGATCTCTACGCGACACCCCGGACTCTGCCCTGACGCGCTGAACGCAGCGCGATTGGGATACCGCGGTGACAGCGCAATAAATCCAACTTTTTGTTCCAATTTAGTTTTTGGAAATTATTCATGAGAAAGTGTTTTAAACAAGTTTTAGGAACAAACGTTAAATAAATATATATCCACTTAGATCGCTCCCCGTTCGATCCCCACTCCGGAGACCGTAACGCTGTAACGACCGTTAAGACAGCGAGGGCGTCATGTGCAGTGATTGCAACAGGACTACTCCACGACAACACTACTGTATCAAATAAACATTTCTTATAAATATTTATTGTTCGGTATTCATTAAATACTCTTCACATATAAATATTATATATATTTGCATTTAAATTGAAAGACATTTTATAAAAAATAGTTGGCTTGTAATAGTATGTTGTATCGTAATGTTGTAATGTACATTATATATTGCTGAGAAACGTTTATCAGCGTATTGATTGAAATTTATTGTAACAAATAGAATTACACATTTGATATCGTCGATATCTATTTATACACATGTCGGTCACTTTGTTTGTCGGTCACTTTAGTATGTGTCGTTACGTACATATATTTAAATCCACATCAATACTTTGTGTTTAGATGTAACACAAATATTTACAATCATACAGACACACAGACACGCAGGCGAGCACGAGTATGCGGAGGCGCGGGGCGGCGGGGGGCGCGGAGAGGGGGCGCAGGGGCGCGGGGGGAGGGGGCGCTCTGCTTATAGAACTATTGGAAATAAAACTCGGCAAAAAACAAGCTCGCAAGTCCGCCGGAGCCCGGACACGATCGATAGCGGTGCGCGAGCGAGAGGGCGCGCGGCGGAGGCGGCGCGCGCGGGCGTGCGAGCGGGACGGCGCGTGTGCGCGCTTGCTTCCCGCTGCGCGCGTGTGTCTGCCGCCGTGCGCGCCTGTCCGCCGCCGCGCGCTGACGTGCCGCCATGTCCGAGGGGGCGCCGGGGGGCCGCGAGCCCAAGGCCGAGGCCGGCGTGGGCCGCATGGTGGACTGCAGCCAGGCCGACGACCGCCGCCTCATCCGCCTCGTGCGGGAGCGCCCGCTGCTGTACGCGCGCAACCACCTGCCCGTGGCGCGCTACTACACGCAGGTCAAGCGCCTGTGGCAGGACGTGGCCGCCGCCATGGCCTGGAGCGGTGAGTACTGCGCGCCACGTGTCATTTGTTATTTTAAAAAGGAAAGATAATATAGTCGGAAATATGTCGTGATGGCGCAGAGGCCCAGCGTCTGACTTTAAACGAGTCGATTGTGGATTCGATTCCCAGTCAAGTAATAAGACGAGGTGCGGTCGCAACAGCTCGCGGCTCGCGGCGCCGTCGACTGTCGGAGGCGCCGCTCACGGCCGGTGTCGTGTAAAGCTGTTTACTCGCGTTATCTGACTCCGAGGTGACGGCGCGGCGGCGTGCGTGTGTGCGTACGTGCCTGCCGTACACGTGTGTGCGCAATAACCTCTCACACACACACACGTAAAATGTATATTCGTCAAATTCACGTAAACATTCTTATATGTGATAAAAAATATTTCAATTTAATAAAGTTTTGGATTCTTGTTTATTATTTTGTAATTTAGTTGTAGGTTCGAATCCTAAAAAGAACTACATTCATGTATATTTGTTTTGCATTTATAGATATTGCGTCGGCCTTCTATGTGTCTAGTATTAGTGCTAGACACAAAGAAGTGTTTAAAAGCGCGGGACTTAAGACAATCCGTTTTTTTATTTATTAGTGTCCTAAGATATTCCGTTTTTTATTAAAATTCGTGACATTTACTCTAATATTTTGTCTTACTAGAGAAAAGAATTTAAGTTTAGTTATTACTTAGAATAGAGATCGAACCTACAAACATTTCCTCGGTCAGCCGTCCTAGCGGCTACTGTACTATCGCGGCCACAAACACCATGACGATATATTAAAGTTATACGCTAGCAAATTTAGTAATTGACTTGAAAATAATGTAACTCCGCATTACAGTGCCCGACGTGCGTCGCAAGTGGTCGCACATCCGCAACTCGTACTCGCGCCACCTCCGCAACGAGATGCACGGCGCCTGCACCAGCAAGGGCCGCATGGTGTCGCGCTGGTACCTCGCCGACGAGCTCGACTTCCTGCGCGACCACATGGCCACCGACATGTGAGAACGGACAAAAATATATCTATTATTAATTTATCTCGAGATCCATCTCGGAATGCATCAGCGCTGCATATCATCAAAATGTGTAAACTTGTTAATTGTAACGTTAACGTAGGACTGTGTTGATTGCTACTTAGAGGAGAATTGTTATTGATTAAGTATATTATGACGTTTTATGTGAAGTAGAAGTGCAATACATCCACACACATATAATAGAGGGTGAAATATCTATACTTTTAATAAATCTGTAGAAAAGTCGTTTCTGTACATTGAAAATAATAAAAAAAAAATAACTAGGGTGTTAAAGGATAATTAACAGAATCCATTTCCAACATTTTTGGAATTTTTGTCTGTTTGTCTGTTTGTCTGTTTATCTGCTTATGTCAATACGCATCACGTAAAAAGTACACAATAAATTTAAGCAACTTTTATACATAAAAATTACAAGTAAATCAAAGTAGGTTTTAGTGTTTATTTCATTGAAATCGCTTCACTCTATCAAAAGATATTAGATTTAAGTTTTCAGGAGTTTATATTTGAGATAGTAAAAAATCGATACACGTAACGCTATCTATTGACAACAAATAGTAGGTACTAACGAATCTTGATAACGCAAAAAACGTTCTGTGGAGTTAAACACTAATTACGACGGGAAGAATATTAATAATTTTAATACTTTAGCAACAACAACATCGTTTTCGGTTAATATAATTTTATGTTAGGTAAAATTTAACATAAAAACAGCATTTTTAAACTGAAAACTAGCATTTTTAAACTGTAAAAATAGATGGCGCTTTGCATACAAAAAAAATATTTTTTATAGTTTGGAAAGGTTACCGCTGCACTCTTTAAAAAAATAATGTACTTAAAGTTTTAAAGATATTTATTGACTACATATGGTAATGAATGTTGATAACGCATAAAACATATTGTTGAGTTATTATTTGCTAAACGTTAATTACGTCGTGTAAGTGTAATCTATTCATACCTATATTATAAATTCGAAAGTAACTCTGTCTGTCTGTCTGTCTGTCCTTTACGCAATCAGGGCCAAACCGCTAATTTAATTGTGATAAAATACTTATATAGAGATACTTGACGGTCTTCGGATGAACATAGGTTACTTTTTTTTCTCATATTTGTAATATTCTAGACATATACTAAGATGTTAAAACACGTTTCGATTTGACATGTAATTTATTCTGCCATATTAATAACAACCGTCGCTAAGTAGCCGTTGCTAGGCAACGAGGAATTATGTCGTTTTAAGAAAATGTCGCCCAAAATGAGTTCCTGAACACTTACATGGCGTGCGAGTAATATATTTAATTTTTTTTTTTGGATTATTGGTAATATATTTTCTATAATTTCTTATTCAATACTTATATTAATAAATATAAAAGACACCCTTAGCATTTCACCTAGATTCAAATTATATTTTACTGTAAATCTTTCTAACAACCGTAACGTTTGGCGCTCCGTTCTCTCTGACTACCCCGCTAGGGATAAGGCGTGAAGTTAGTTTAGTTTAGTTTACTTTTATCTTTCTAACAAATACTGAAAGAGATGTTACTGATTCAAAATGAGTTTATTATTCATTTATTTTTTTTGTTTGGTACTTCGCTTATTCGAGTAGTAGATTAGTTACATTTTCATTAATTTTGTGGTGTGGTGTAAGTTTCGGCCCTGCGCAGCATCGGCATAATAATATTTAAAATTAATATTTTAAAGTATACAGGGTATTAATTTTAATATTTTAAAGTATACAGGGGAAAAAATAGTCGGTTACTTCAGTTAGTTTATCTATACCGTTGTTAAATATTTAATAAATCGTAGTTTTAGTTTTTTGGGATTTTATTTGATATTTCTCGCAAAAATTATCGACTTTAATTTCACATAGTATCTATGTACGCGCGCAAGATAAACGTGTAAAAAGATTTTTCCCGGCAAAGTCTATCACTGAAAGTCGGTTCAATTGTTCTGGGCATTAGCTCGGGGAAATAGAAAGACAGACAGACAAAGACAAAAAAATATGAAATTATTTTTTATTGTATTTGAGTATTATGTAAATAACCACATGCACTTGCAAAAACATAGCACAACACATTTAATTTTAATACTTTAAATATTTATTTTACTTTGATAATATTGATAATTTAGCTGGTTTTGTTTAGTTTTTTTAATTAATATTTTACTTTGGTTACGTTTACTTATTATTTTTGTTCATTTAAATTAGTTAGACATTTTTTCTAATAATCAGAATTGTTATTATTATTCTTTTTTCAATTTTTATGATCATTTAGGCTTATATTTTCTTACCAATCCTATTAAAAACTGAAATCAATTTCATAAATATATTTAATAAGCATTCTTATAGTTCAAGCGGGCGATAATCCGCTAGTTGACTAGTAAATATTTGTTTTCTAGGAGAGCATCTCCGTATTCATCGTACGCGCCGACAATGATAGACATGGACAGCGTGAACGACTCCCCCAGCGTCGACCCGGTGGACGTGAAGCCCTTCATCCACAACCCGTGGTTCTCTCTGAACTCTACCGCCAAGTCGCCGATTCAGGAGTCGAAGCCTGCTTCCTTACACAACGAGGACAGCTCCAGCTCGTCCGCCTTCACTGCAGATGAAAACTGCTCTTACTTTCAATTCTTCCGTGGAATACACAATGACTATCAAGAACTACCGCTCAAGAAACAACGACTGTTCAAGAGGAAGTGTCTCAACCTCCTCCACGAGCTGCTGGACGAGGAGGAGGGCAACTACGCGTATTCAAAGTATAACGAACAGGACAGTGTATTGAACTTATCGAACTCGGGTCACGTCAGCGAGGAGGAGCGTGACATCAAACCGATTCCTGACGATTCCTACATCCTTCCTAACACCTGACAGTACAAAAAGCATGCTGTACTAGGTACTATAACGGACTCTAGTTAGAGAAGGTCGAGAGACCGCAACAGTTCCTAAAATAACAATTTTATTGTTAAGTAACTATGTATATAGTTAAGTTCTAATAGAGAATAATAATCAAATGTATTAAATATAATTATTTGATATGAGAATGTGTCTTTTTTTCCGTAGTAATACTGAGAACGACAACATCCTTCATTACGATATCCTCATTGTTATTTTAGATAGCTCTTCGGGATAAGTAGTATTACGGAGAAATAAATAATAAAGTACAAAATTAATAATAAATAATACATAATATCTTATTTTAATAATTATTATAAATACCTCATAGCATATAATAGAACATTCTATAAAATATATTTATTATTTTTGGCATAAAACAATCTTCAAATAGAAACAAGAATTCAACTAAGTTCAAATATATCTCAAAAAATGTTGAACCCATTTATGAAAGTTAGATTGACCCCTAGGTTGAAATATCTTTTTTTCGAGTGAGAATCGAACTCGTCACCTGTCCCGCTTACAGTCGCGCTGTTGTGCCCGTGCGTCACGACTGACGCGCTGGTTTTGAAATATACTTTAGTACAAAAAAATGATCTAAACTATACATTTTGGCGAATTTTGTAGATAAATATACACTCACGTACATCTTCATGTTTAATGTTATCGATCACAAATCAGCTTCACACTCTATCCCGCACACAGCAGGGTAGGCAGAGGGAACCTAGTGTTTAGACACTCCATTCCCCACTTTCTGCCAATTTCTGGAGGCATTGCGTGTTAAGTGGCAGAACTCAACGCCGCGCTTAGCCTCGACACCAGAGCGAAGAAATGGAAATATAAATTTAAATGTTTCATCTCCTCGAGCGGGGATCGAACCCACAACCAGTCGGTTTTACAGTTACACTTCGTGCCACTGCGCCACCACTGGCCTATTGGCCTCGTAATATAAAATACATACATGCCAATGTGGTAGCACCCTGTTTTTCAAGTCGGTCAAAAATAACCAAAACTACAAACCGAGGTAGGTGTAGTTAATGCTATATATAATAAACAGTAGGTCTGTTACTGCTGCTCAGTGCGCGGTGTGCGTCGAGTAAACAACGCGCCACTTCTCGGATAAGGAGGGTAAGAGGAGTGCAACGCCGGGTGTATGTTTGTTGAGTGCAAACTGCAAGTCGCGAACGCGTTCAAGTATTTCAATGTACGTTGTACGTACTCGTTGTGTTGTACAGGGAGAGGGACGCACTGTCGCACCGTAGTAGTAGATACTGGACACTGGACACTAGACGGTAGTGACTGACACTGTGTTCATGTGTGCGACAAACCACTTCACACTTGTCACATCGCTGGGTTAATACCTGCTATCATAGATACTACTAGATGTGGGTGGGATGTGAAAGCCATAGACTAAGAACAAAACATCTTCATCTAATATCGTTTATCTTTATACAACGCCTACCCCAGGCACAGGGAACCCAGTGTTAAGACGCTCCGTTCTCCACTTTCCGCCGAATTCTCAAGGTATAGCGTGGTGAGTGGTGGAACTTAAAGCCACGATTTGCCTAGACAAGAGTGCGATGAAATGAAAATAATAAATATAAATTTAAATAAATATTTAATTTCCTCGAGTGGGGATCGAATCCTTAACCAGTCGCACTTACGACAGGTCTCTACCTATATAAGATAAATATTTTATATGTTCATATTGACACCGACATGACGCACCAGGACAGAGTCTGACTAGTAGTAGTATGGTATGGTAGTAGTAGGTTCGAAAACATTTGGGGGACCATCCCTCGTTATGGTAGTCAAAGTGTGGCGTTGCGTTAAGTACGCCACTTAATGTCTCCAATGTCTCCAAAATTATGATAATGGAGGACTGACCTACCCAGATACGGTAAAAAGCGAAGTTTTTTTTTATTTTACAGAAAAAAAAATTAAATATTTAATAATAAAATTAACCTGAACTTAGAATAGGTCATTGGTAAGTCAATTGAGGTTACTTTACACTAATATAAGATTTTTTATTCTATACCTTTTCTGAGCTTTTTATAATTCCGTACATGAAAAAACGATACCCTTGGGTATAAGATGGGCTTGCTGTCCGTCATTACTTTTTAACTCTCGGAGATTTACAACTAAAATGAATATCAGATGTCCGGGCCTGGTCCTGTCCAGGTCCCCTCGAGCCCGACACGCTGCTGGTCTGGACAACTGGGCTCATCAACAAAACAAAGTAAACAATATGTGCAGAGCGACAATCCTCACCTCTTCTAGCGTGGACTGTGACGTCAGTCTAGCAGAGGCTCGGTGCGGGCGCGGTGGTGTAACGTGCTGGTGGCCTTTGTTTTCGTGTTGATTCTAAAATATATTACTTTCCTTTCATAAAGGTTGAGTCACCCACTTCCTTCATAAAAAGAAAGTGTATATAAACGACCATAAACAATATTTTTGGCATTTTTATAATTACTTTGCATAAGTATTTATAAAAAAAAAAAAAAAATTAATATTTTTTTTATTATAGAATATTTTCTTAAACCACATTAGCTATTCCACATTTCATTTGTTTACATATTATACAAATTATGTTTAAACGCTTAATACCGTGATAAAAGAACCCGCGACCACTTAAGACAAGTACGCTGACTCCCTGAGACTCGTCACACGTGCTGTTTGTATAAGTCCATCCACTGCGTGAGGACCGGGTGTGTACTCGCGGAACGCTTACTGTTCAGCTCTTACCCTTAAAGATTTGTACTTTATCGCTATTCCTATACCTATATGCTGTTTTCATTCACCATTAGATGAAAGACATTAAGGGTGACATTCCCCAGTCGCGCTGCAGTCGCCGGTCGTCGGTGACATGTTGGACCTGTGAGGTCGTGACACCTCGCCGTCTCACAGTCGGTACACAGCAGTGCAGTAGGTAGTGTCCTGACATTATATTCGATAATATACAAAGGAGGAAACTGGCGCTATTTATCGCTTGTATGTAAACATATTGTGATATGTTTTGCTTCGTCATTTATATTTATATAATATATATATATATATTTTATTTTGCTTAATACATTTGTACTTAAGGATTAGTTGTTTTCAGTTTCTGCATTTGAATTGTTCGAAACGAAAGTGGAAACTCAATTTTTAACAAAAAAAAAAGAACTCCAAACAATAAAACAAAGAAATTAAAAAGTAAAAAATAAATTTATTTAATATAAACTCAAACGTAGGTATTTTGATTTTGTTAAACAAAAATATTTAAATGAAACATTTTATAATTTGAAGTCGGTGTCAAGTTAACGCTACAACAACCTTACCTACAATATCGCATTACTAACTAAGCCTGTGTGTTTAACTTGGCACCGACTTCAACATTTACCGACTTCAGCCTTTTGTTTAACAAAATCAAAGTTCGTTTTACTTATGTTAAGTAAATCTATTATTATCTTTTTAGTTTATTCTTGGAAGTAGTTTTTTTTGTTAAAATTTATCAAATCCGATCTATCTGAATAGATACTACATTACGAGGGATGTAACGTAAGTTTACTTACAAATAGGTATATTATAATGTATTACGTAATCGATACCTACTCCGCGGCCGTGGCTTTATATAATAGCTGATTGCTCGTTAATTGTTCTTATATAATAGTGTTTATGACTGTATCTCTGTATCTCGTATACCTACCGCTGAGGGGAAGTGGGCACATAAGGAGCAACACATAAGGAACAACATATGAATTATATATTTTAATATTGCGAACAAATATATATTATAAGTACTAATTATACAATCAGGTTATAACACAAAACAAGAAAATGTTTGAAATAAAAAGTGGTATACTATTCAAAATCGCTTTTATTTATTTTTGTTAATCAACCTTATACAGAAAAATATTGAAATCCGATTCGCTTATGAGAAATATATTCGATATATATATTTTGATGATCACAGAAGATCTGGGTCCCAAATCCAGCAAATGATCACAAAAGGGACCCAGCTCTTAACTTAATTGTTTATAAAATAACTTACATTTTCTATACAAGAGTATTAAAGCTACTTTAATTTGTTAGATATTTACTATTAATTATAATCGTATTGGTTAGCGATGTCTTTGATTATAATATTTGTCGTGCCGTCGTGACGCAGGCGCACAAGGGTTGTGGGTTCGATCCCCACTCGACAGAATGAATTATTACTTATTCATATTTTCATTTCTCCCCTCGGACACAAAGACAAAAGCCTGGCGTTGAGTTCCGCCACTTATGCAAAGCCTAAAAAAATGGGGAACGGAGTATCTTAGCCCTACCTACCCTGCTGCGTGCGGGATATAGCGTGATATGATTTTTATTTATATCCTTAGTAAGCTTTCTTTTTTTTTCCTTTTTGCGTCTTAGTTGAGCTTTGTCTCACTATCTTTTTGTAGAGAACAAAATATTTTTTTAATTCAAACCAGCAATTCCTTTTAAACAACAACCTCTTTAGCATAGAAATCATACCAATAATTAAATTATAATATTGTTACTGTTATATGAATTTTATTTGTGCCGATTTTGGCACAAACACCTTGAAAAATATTAAAAATATAATATGATATAGTAGTTATGTTTTTGATATTCGGCGGTGCTAATGTGCCGGGGACCGGAAGCCGTACGTCACGGGATTTATGGCTCACTCCCGGAACTACTGCAGACAGCGGCCATTGTCTGTGCACGTCCGACACGAGCGTGCACTATGTACCGCTGCTGTGTTAATGTGGTAATTGTAATTATAGCGACTGGACTGGGCAGCGCGCTCGTTACCCTCAAATACACTTAATATAGATAAGATACTGATACTTGAAAGTAATTTAAAAAATTAAAGCAACTTCAATGTTCAAGTACTTGTCAATTGTCTAGGCACCGCATTTTCTCGTATATTTCTCTCCCAGAAGTGCGCGGACACCCACAGCTACTCAAATTACTTTGGACTGTTCTGTAAGTTAAAAAAATTTAATTAGCTTAACGCTATACCCGCACATAGCAGGGTGGACCACCACCACCGAGTTTTTCGAGGCATTACGTGTTGAGTTGGGGAACACAACGCCGGGCTTTTGTGTTGGTGTCGGAGCGAGAATATGAAAATATTGGCCAATTATAATTCATTCTCCCGGTCGGGAATCGAAATTACACTCGTCGTATACTTATTACAGTCGCGCCCAATATTACATGCATACGCTAAGCTGATAAATTACTTTTTTGAAATTGGTTAAAAATTTGTTCCTAAATGTGTTAATGAATGTACAATTATAATTGTTTCATGTCAATATTTATTAATTTAAGACTTATACTCGATACTCGATAATATTATAAAACATCATATTCAAAAGTGACGTTACGAAACAAAAATGTGTGTTGAGAACATTGTTATGTTGGCCTTAATACAGTATCTACGAGAAGCTGCCAGCTCAGTCCTGGTCCTCAGTATTTATAAAAGATGGCGTTGTCAGTAGCAAAATAAATAAAGATTATTATAATACGTGAGGCCGGTCGTGGCGCAGTGGTACAAAGTGTGACTGTAAAACCGACTGGTTGTGGGTTCGATCCCCACTCGAGGAGATGAAATATTTACTTTTAAATTTATATTTTCATTTCTTCGCTCTGGTGTCGAGGCAAAGCGCGGCGTTGAGTTCTGCCACTCAACACGCAATGCCTCCAAAACTCGGCAGAAAGTGGGGAAAGAAGTGTTCACACTAGGTTCCCTCTGCCTACCCTGCTGTGTGCGGGATATAGCGTGAAGCTAATTTTTTTTTTTTTTTTTTTTTTTTTTTTTTTTTTTTTATTATAATACGTCAGTTTCACGGTTTTCCCGCTTATCAGGATTGGCAGGAGAATCCTAATCTTATGAAACTCAGTTTAACCCAATTATTGAGGCATTGCGTGATGTGTGGCGGAACATAAAGCCGTGCTTAGTCTACTAGAAAAATAAAAATTATTTGAATGTAATCATTCTCTCGTCTCGAGTCTGGATCGAATCTACAACCACGCGTCTACAGTCAGAGGCTGTGAACTGCGCCGCGACTATGTGTTGAAGATTATTTTAGTACATTGTTCGTTTTAAGATAGAATTTTTAAATAAAAAGCTAAAAAAAAAAGTTAAATTTTGTATGTATAAAACATTACTTATTTATTATTTTGCCAATAATGAATGTACGGTCGTACTTGCATTTCATACAAATAGTTATTGGTTCTCACTACTAACTACCACCGCCACCACTACGTACGTACTAGCGCCATAGCTTTGGAGCTACAGATTTAACAGAGTGCAGGTTAAGAATACAGTCGTGGCGCAGTGGCACAAAGTGTGACCGTAAATTCGGCTGTCGTGTGTTCAATCCTCGGGAAATGAAATATGTACTTAAATTTATTTATTTTCTTAATAGATTTGGTTTTTTTCTTATACATATGTGCATCAATAGAAGAGGCCCATCACACTGGACAAATCTTGTTCAGGCGACATTTTCATTTGTCCCGTAGTTTAGCCAAGCTCTCAGGGTTCTTCATCAGATACTCCAGACCTTCAGTTTTAGGTCAAAAAGGCAGTATGCCTATAGCTCATAGATTAGCTGGGCTCCTACAGTTTCTCATCAGTCACCAGGTACCTCTTATCTTCGATGTTCCTACATTTGATAATTTTCCTTTTATGCGACCCCCCTGTAGCAAATTTAAACTCCCTAGGTCTATGGGCTAATTTTATTTTGATGATCAGTGAGTGCGTGAGTGAATCAGTGTCGAAATAGTGAAACTTTGCTATCGTATAACTCCGGGACTGCTCGGGGGAATAATGCGTTGTGTTCCGACACTCAACACACAACGTCAAGAGAGTTAGATGTAACTGGACCGCCACGGCGACCTTAATTGCATATTGCATAAATACATTAAATAAAATATAAATCGGCACGTGACGTAATTCGACCTGCTTACAGTCATTGTCAGGAGCTCCGTCCCCGTCCCCGTCCCGTCCCGTCCCGGGGGCACCCGACACTCTTATTCAAGCCAAATACTAACTTGCTACGCTTTTTATCCTAAAGTGACAGTCACAATAGAAATAAAGTTGACTTTCCGATATAATAGTCTAAGGTCGTCAGCAGGTCGCCGATAAATCAAGAAGGAGCCTCTCTCAATGGCGTCTCTGATGGGTCTCCGAGCGGGACGACGCGCGACGACGGGCAGCTTACGTGACGGATGTGGCGTCCCGCTGCGTAGCGTGCAAGTGACGGACGCGAATATTATACACACTGAGTCTGTGAAATACACATATTTTATCTATCTATTTATACACTCCTACGGCCAGGACATCAGAAGAAATGTTGTGTTTAGAACTTCTGCTCTTTACACCAGAGACACAGTCCCTCAGCTAAGACGACGTCGAAATAAAAATCTATTGACTTTATCATTATCGATATTGTTCTACAAATGTTGTACCTGAAAAAAATATTTAACATACGTGTTTAGGACATTGAGTTACCGACGAGGCAGTTCGGAGCGAACACTGTACGTACATATAAATAAGATATTGCATATAATCAGTACAAACGTAGCGTTTGATGATCGCTTGAAAATGAGTTTAATTTAAATGGTTTCAGTGATACAATCCCGGTTTAATTACCGGGCGAGGGGGTGTCAGGGGGGGTGAGGAGTGAGGGGGGAAGAGAGAGGGGGAGTGCAGGGGGTGCCAGGGGGGGTGAGGAGTGTGGCGGGGAGAGAGAGGGGGAGTGCAGGGGGTGCCCGAGTACTACTGATTACGCCGAGCTAATTGCAGAAGCCTAATATTCCCAAGATAACGTGATTGCGTTTGAACGTGAACGTGAAACAATCTCATTTTATAAAATAGGTACTTAACTTAATTTAACTAACAAATTTATCGTAAACAAGATAATTGCATACATTTAAGTGTTTAATAAAATGGTAATACTTGTTCTGCTTTTAGCGACATTTCAAAATTAATTTTAAATAAATTAAATTAATTTAAAATGTAATATTATAAGAATAAGTTCCGTTAAAACACATCCAACGTAAAGTTTTCACGTCAAAATCCACAGCTTGCTTTAAGCTCGCTGCGTGATGTTATCTATATATATTTTTAGTAGGTCTTTTCGCGGTTGTAGACGTGCTGTGGGTTCAATCCCATCTACCAACTTTATGTGGGACTCTCTAGAGACTAGACTGCAAGGACGGAGAGTCATGACACTAGATTCTTTCTACCTATTTGCAATGCAGTCAAACTCATGAAGCTGCTATTTTTGTATATTTCTAGTAAGCAGACTACAATATACACGATCATTAAAGGCCACGTTACACAAAACAGATGGTTTATCTAAATTCGTTACATGCTAGAGATTATCTGACGCAGTAGAGATCGCGAGGACGCGTCCGCCGCGCCGCCAGGCTGGGGTCTCGGCCATGTTGCCGGGCCCCAGGCCATGTTGCCAGGTTCGGGGCCTTGTTGGCAGGCCCGGGGCCCCGCTGCCAGGCGAGCAGGTATCGCGGGACCAGATCACAATGTAGTATCGTGAATAACGATGAAGTGATCGGATCGATAACGGAACAAGTACTTTGTGAACCACGTTCCTTGTGGTCATCTATTGTTTTGCAAATTTGCAAGATGATATCTTTTGAATGACTCTTTTTTATTAGTATGCACGTCACGGTGCGGTATACTTATACTTAACACGCTATGTCAGTAAATTGAACCAAAACTACCTGAGAAATGCGTCAATATATTATAAAATTAATTTATAATGTAAAGTTAAAAAAATACATTATAAATTTGCAATGTCATCTGACATATATCTATATGTTGTACATAATTTAAAGCAAGTCCACATAAAGTAATGGACATTTTTTTAAAATCAAAATAAATCATAGGTGTAAAATTGATCTCACAACTCGTGGAGACCAGTCGCGGCGCAGGGGCAAAAAGTGACTGAACACGGCGCGCGTGTGGGTTCGATCCCCACTCAGGAAATGAAATATATATTTAAATGTATGAAACTTAACTTAACACTACCTCTGCCTACCCGGCTGGGTGGAGGATACAGCGTGGAGCTGGTTTACTTAATAGAATTTAAAACTCAAATATTGGACGTGCAAAAGAATAAATATAAAATTTTAAATCTCTATATAGTATAGATGTCCGGACGGCGGCGCGAGACCTCGCCCCAGTCGCCCCAGTCGCCCCAGTCGCCCACGATGCCGGTGTGTCGCAGTTCTATATCTTCACTGCACTGGTTTAGTTGTCTTTAAACAAAACTGCGACTGCCTTAAGCTCATGCTATTAAAAAATTATGTATATATAAGCTATATAAGATAAGCTTTGCTTGTTTAAATATTCATATTTTTTTCCTTGTTTTTAAATTTATATATTTTTTATGTAACGTTATTTAGGCCATGTTTGATATAGATACTTACCCGTCACCTGGCTTTAGACCACCTAAAGAAAAACCATTTAATATTTACATTTCCCCACTCTAGTAGCTACGCAAAGTGCGGCGTTGATTTCCGCCAATCAATAATGTTTCAAGAATTCGGCGGCGGAATTTTATCGCAAATCAAGATCTTTTAGGATAGAATTTTATTGCAAAGTGATTTTTAAACATAATTACAGTATTATTATACTACTAAATGTCCTTAATAAGAAAGAAATGAATGTTTGTTATATCGTGATCAATTTTGTCTCGAAGGGCGCTTGTTGGAGGTGGACATTGATGTAAATCAGAATTTATAAAAACGAAGTAGAAAATTGAGGCCAGTCCTGGCGCAGCGGCACGAAGTGTGACTGTAAACCGACTGGTTGTGGGTTCGATCCCCACTCGAGGAGATGAAATATTTACTTAAATTTATATTTCCATTTTTTCGCTCTGGTGTCGTGGCTAAGCGCGGCGTTGAGTTCTGCCACTCAACACGCAATGCCTCCAGAATTCGGCAGAAAGTGGGGAACGGAGTGTCTAAAAACACTAGATTCCCTCTGCCTACCCTGCTGTGTGCGGGATACAGCGTGAAGCTGAAGTAGAAAATATAAATATAATTTTTCTGTATGCGACATCTTGGTTCACAGCAAGAGAAGATTAAGATCCGTTATTCTTATAGTCCGTGCCAATCGAGGCATTTTTTTTCTAACATTAATTTTATTACATTTGATCGGTGTATTTAGAAGCTATCCCTCTATTATCATTTTCTAGGGAAGGGAAGTGAACATGTGTTCATACAATATAATTAGCTCATACATATTTTTATAAATATCAAATATCAACATTGGTCGGATTTTTTAATTCAAAAAAATCAAATGTCCTAATAGAAATTACGATAATGTAGTAAAATAATCATATTAGAAGTTAATATAATTGTCACTCAATTCTGTTTATTAGACCAATATATGCACTTTAAGCGGGCGAAGCCGATGGCGGGCCGCTAGTAGAATAATAAAAGTTTAAATTTTAATGACATTTGAATGAAAAATTCTATATAGCTGTTAAGTATTATAAAAAGCAGATAGAATTTGTTTGATTGGAATACACTAGTCTCAGGACTATAGGTTGAAATTGAAAAAATATTTTGGTATCGTGGATAGTCCGTATATTGTGGAAGGCTACAGGCTAATACTGGTTTCGTTGAACCCACTCTACCTGCGGTTACCCCTCGTATGGGAGGGGGGGCGGAGTGATATATGTAAACTAGGATAAAACAAAAAAACGCTGAACTATTTGTTACTTACATCCATCTCATCCCGACGGAGCCGCCAGCCACCACTGGCTACTGGCTATAACTGATGAACTCTACAATACTGTCATCTATATTCATATTATGGAGTTGTAGAGTTCAATTGATTCAAATTGAAAAATTACAGTGATGAAAAGTCCATCTTTCGAAGCGAGGCAAAGTCGAGGCAAAGCGTGGGTTTGAGTACCGCCAGTCAACACATGAAGCGTCTAGAATTCTGCGAAAAGTTGGGAACGGAGCGTCTTAATACTAGTGTTCCCTCTGCCTACAATGATTTATTTTTAACTATTTAATTGTGCGCGAGTATCTGTACTATACTCTGTTTGTAACGGTTAACGCGGCGGTTGTAGTTCGATTCCCTCTTTTATTCTAATAAAATTAGAAAATTAAGATAAGGAGACTCAACACTCAATGTTTTAAAAATGACATTGCGTGGAGAAGGGACTATCTTATCAGTAGGTTCCCTCTGTCTACTCTGCTGTATGGCCCCATATATTCGGCGAAAAGTTGGAAAGCAACCTATCGCATCGTTAAATAGAGGTTATTAGAGTCACAATCACTGTGATTACCTCTCCGGCTCGTGGCGTAGGGCAGAGTGGGGCGGCGTAGGGCAGAGTGGAGCGGCGGAGGGCTGCTACATCCCCGAGCGGGGCACAATGCACTGTCGCAACGAACACAAGGCTCATTGATAACAAAAAGTCACCATATTCACAACAAATCAACACTTTTAAGTAAAATTATTATTCTAATCTTACATGTGACGGTTAACCTAATATTAGGCAGCTCCTACACTATGATGATCAGAATGTGTTGCTTTTATAAAATATTGAAAATAAATTAAGATAAATGAAGTTGATATGATGAAGAAATCAATTAAGTTGTTATTATATCTTAGTAAATTAGTTGCAACGTCCACTGTGATATATAATTTCAATATATATATATATATATATATATATATATATATATATATATATATATATATTGAAATATTTTTTAAAATTTTTTTATTATAAATATTTTTTTTCAATATAAGAAGTTACATGCTTCATTTTTTGAACGTGAAATAATTTACCACCAGTTCACAAAAGTTAGTGCCTCAGACATGAGAAGAACCGGCGCAAGAAACTCAGCGGGACTTATTTTTTTAAATCAATTACACACAATCACATTTTAGGTTTCTGACAATGGTACTTTAAAACAGACTGGGGCGAGCATTTCATTCCCAAGGCGTGTTATTATTTACAAAATCATTAATTTGGTAATAACCTTTAACACACAAACGTCCTTTCACAATTTTTTTATTTTTATAATTGTTTTCGTCCGAGTTACAGGTGCACCAAGATTATGCCTATTTCTAGTGTATATATATATATATAAGTAAGTTAAGTACCATTCACGAGGGAAACTTACATCATTCAACAACAACGGGGCCCCCGTTGTTCAAGTAGAAGAAGAGGACAGTTGGCGCGCGGTATTTGCTTACAGACGAGTGGCTCAGGGTACCTAGGTCCCACTGTACACAAAGCCGACTGTGCCTAGGTCCCGCGGGACCGCCCGTCCGCATTGATAGCTTTCTATGCTAATTACTTGCTTTTGAAGCATTTGGTTCGGAAAATTCGACAACTGGCTCGTTAGCTCCCACGTGCGCAGTCTATGGGTTTGAGCAGGCGTGTGCGCCGACACGACCGACAGGGAGAGACAGAGGGGGCCTTTTTGTATGTTCAATATTTAAAAAGAAGAAACACAAAAATATCATTCACGTCAAATAGCGTTATTGAACGGTAAATAATGCTATCTCAGCTCTAATGTAATGGGATCTAGATATAAAATTATGTATGTAGAGTACATGTAGAGACCGCTTATGTTATATTACAAAACGACTCTATAAATTTGAATTTCTAATTTAAAAATGTTATATTCATCTCTTTAGTTTTAGAATAATTAAATAAGTAATGTTATGTGTAAATTTATGTCGCATTAATAAAAAGGAAGTTACAAGACCGGGACTGGGGCCGGGATCGGGATTGGGACCGGGACTAAAGTAACATTTTGTACGTTTACCTGAATTTTTGCTCGGGTGCTGTTTATTTTGATGAAATTAGACAAATATATATCACGTTCAAGCTCTTTATGTTATAACTTGATTTTCCTTATAATTATGTATTTGATGTATTAAACAGACTTTATAAACATGTTTAATTGTTTCTTTCGAACATCGTGTGTTTATTATATTCATTATATTTGAACAAAATATTTTTGAATGATTTCAAGATATGTGTTATATATAAACTATATCTATAACAAATGTTATTATTTTAGACAATAATAATATAATAAACAATAATAAAAAATAATGTCTCAATTATTGCGTAATCTCCTCCAGGATTTACATTTTAAATGGTTTGTATTTCCTGCTCGTGAGCCAACATACTCTCGCAATGATTTACGTGATTTTCTAATGGACCAAATTAAAATATGACTACACGGGAAGCACTAGCTTTTAAATAAGAATAATCGAAATCTCTTCACTTTGTCAAAAGTTCTGAGGTAACGAGCATAAAAAACACAGTCGAATTGATAACCTCCTTTTCTTACAGAAGTCGGTTAAAAACCGACTCCAAACTGTATCTATTCTTATGCACAAAAACAAGTAAACAAAAAAAAATAAAACGTCATTATTCATAAAAAAAAGTAAATAAGAATCAGCTTAACGCTGTGTTTTGCATTCAGCAGGGTAGGCAGAGGGAACCTAGTGTTAAAGCACTCCACTCCCCACATAAAAAAGTAAAGATCGATATCTATATACATATTCACTATTTAAACGCACAGATTGATGGTGAGAATATTCGTTCCACCACAGCGCACCACCACCAACCACCAACCACCATCCCGCAGCGGAGTGCTCAAATATCCTATTAAATATATCAACTGCGTGCATGACTTCACTCTCGAACTGGCGCAACCCCCTAAGCTCCACATAAAACGATAAAAGTACATGACATATACGTCCTTCTACTATTCAATAACCAATCTAAAGCTGATGTAATAAGATTCAATTTTGCCCGTAAATCAGAGGCTTCGAGTAGCGCCGTTATGATAAAGTGTATCGTTCCAATGATTTTTAATAGCGCCGGGAGAGCCTGTATCGAAATATATAATAGGCGTGTGCGATTGAATACGCGATTGTGGTCGAGGCTCGTAATGACCTAGTTATAGCGCACCACGGCGCGAGGCGAAGAGGCGAAGAGGCTAAGAGGCGAAGAGACGAGGAGACTACTGACTAAGATTATGGTAGACTTCTGTTTCATAGATACTTAAATGAATGATAACTTTAATTGTATTTTAGATAAAGTTTTGCATATTTTTTTCATCTCGATTGGTTGATTAGCTAATACCCCAGCAAGGGGAACCTAGTGATAAGACCGTCGAAGAATGGCTTAGTTGTCGAAAAGTATGCTTTGAGTGGTGAAAATACCGCGCTTCCTCTTGTCACCAGAGTAAGAACCGTTGCCTTTACATTCAGACGTTGTGCCGCTAAGTTAGGACAGATTAAAAACAAACATTAAATGATTTAAGTGACTACAGGCTTTCTGTATACATTGGTGTGTTACGATGTCCGTAAGGGAAGTATCAAAAGCGAAAACTTGCAATGTTTTTATCACCCTTTTAAACTACTGAGAAGTTTAGTTTTCATTATTTTATTCCAACGACCAAACAATAGTTATTTATGCTTTTTTTTAAACGTGTATGTGATCTGAAACTACTCTTGTCAGTAGTGCAAAATAGCAATTAAAAATAGTTAAATGTTTTTCTTTCGATACTGTCCCTAGGGGCCGTAATAAGAGGTATAAATAGGGGCCGGATCATTTAAAACACAATTTGAGTTGCGCCGGACACTAACATTACTCATGTGAATACTATATCTAAATCTACTCACCATTACCATTGCATTCAGCACATGCCACCTCCACCACGAGCCGTCTCTCTCAGAGTAGGCCGCACGAGGCGCGACGACTCTACAGACGACAAGAGGGAACAAAAACAACAAAGAAAGTAACGAGCTATTTTGAAAACATCGCAGTAGTCGCAGTAACAAGTTAATATGGCGACACAGCGGGCGTCGGCGCAGGTGGATGTATAGCTATACAGGGTGTTTCGCGATCGACGGATCAACGGTTGTCTATGGGTAGAATACACCAAATAAAAGATTTAATCAATACTTAGTACATGCATTTTTTCATACAGTTCTCCCGCGTGCGATCTCTCCGCACTAAGAGAGGCCGCGAGAGTGAGAGTGAGGAACGTGTTCACCTTTTGTTTACTTAATTAACTTATTATTTGTGTGTTTAGAGGTTTGGTGCCCGTACTCCTTAAAAAGGAACCCTTGTGAGATGAGATCACTTTCTTGCGCGTTTTTCAAAAAAAAAAAGTATTTCTACATCAACTTAAAAAGATATATCCGATTTAACAATCGCAAAAAACGCATACTTTGACACTATAAGGTGAATTGAAATGAATAGGGTATTTATGGCTGACATAGAATGATGAAATTTGACAACTAGCGTCTACAAGTAATATTAGTTTAGGAAAAAATTAAAATTATACTTTTGTGGTTAAACCCAACAAAATAAAAGCCTTAAAAGGGTGGCCAAACTTGGTATCATAGCCGCTAGTTCAAGTGAGGCATCAGATGAAAGGGACAGATTTGTATATTCCAATACAGCACAGCAAAATTAAGTTTGTTTACTTTAAATTGAAGAGTAGCATACACACTGTTACGAACTTTAGCACACGTCCTTGGACTTGGACTACTTTATTGTCTGTAGTTCGTTAAAGTGTAGAAATAAGTACGTATTAAGCGTCTCTCTGTAGACAATTTAACCCTCCCGTAGACGAAGACGAGAGAGACTAGGGACGCTCTTTAGGTTCGCTGTATTTACAAAATGTTAGCATATTCATAGTTATAAGAAAGCGGCGAGACTTCATGTAGTTCATGTAGGTGTCTGATGTGACGCTCGTGGTGGAGGGGGATCAAATATATTTCTTTACTCTAGATGTCTAAAAGTTCTATAACAAATACATATGCTCAATTACTATATTTTTTTAATAAATAAGTACTTTAAACATCTCTACATTCTGAAAGAAAAAATTAAAAGCTTTACTTTGCCATAGAGTATACATAGCGATATCAAAATATAACATCAAACCAAGTAATGAAGTATGATTGAGTATGTCCATGTATGTATGGTATGCCTAATATAATAAGTTCTTTGATTTTCACGATAATTACACGTTTTAAATTAAACTATGAGATAAAAGAAAATATGAGATGGGTAGAGTCTATCCGTCTACCCGTGACCACGGACTACTGCAAAATGTTCGAAACGTCGGGTTTCCAAAAAATGTATAAAAATACAAAATATACGCGATTAATCCGGTTAAAATAGTTTCATCTAAAATGTCTAATATATTTGTCAGTCGGGCTCGTATAAATAAATAGAGGCAATATCTCGGCAACGTCGCCGCGGCGCTAAACGGCGGCGTTAATAATTCATGAGGCGTCCACGTTTCAATTTCACTTCGCTACTTGCCTCTTGCCTCCAGCCTCCAGCCTCTCGCTGTTACTACACCACAGCTGTTTATGTTATTTTAATACTATTATATTAGGTATATTTATATTATATTAAAGATTTAATTTAAAAATTAGATTCTTCACCATTTGGCCAATTTTCGAATCGTGGTTGATATGGATTGAGTGGTGGAATTTAGTGCTGCGTTTTTTTTACAAGACCGGAGAAAAATTAGAAATTTAATTAAAGCATGTCCAGGTGTGAGGTCAAATCTACGTCCATCGCGCTTACAGACCGACGCTGTGCCACTACGCCACGACGGTTTTCACGAAGATCAACATTTCAATTAAGAGAAAGTGTATTTATTAATTAATTTATAATTTTCATTTCCGGTGCAAGTAATAATTTTAATTAATATTACAATATAAAATTAAATGAACTAATTCTATACATAAAACGAATAAACAACAGCAGTATTTGCTTGTAATTACGATATTTACTTAAGAAGTTCGTTAAAGACGACGTTTCTAAGAAAGTGTAAGAGTGTAGTTGTTGGAAGCGAGAGTCAAAGTAAGTTGAAGTAATTAGACATTCACA
The DNA here is from genome assembly GCA_030704555.1 of Heliconius charithonia. NCBI lineage: Eukaryota > Metazoa > Arthropoda > Insecta > Lepidoptera > Nymphalidae > Heliconius > Heliconius charithonia. Next base: position 97,017 of record CM060813.1, read on the forward strand.
GAACTGCGGCGGACGAGGGGAGTTCCCCGAAACGCTCAAATAGAAGAGAGACAGCTGTTGCCGACGAAATGTATTATTTGTACTTGTTAATACAAAGTAGTCCATATTGCACTGTTGTCGTTTTGAATTATTATTGATATTTTTAGTTTCCTTCAGTATTACATATATGGCAGGGTTGGCTAAGGGAACCTGGGAACCTAGTGTTAAGACACTTTCGCCGGTCACTTGAAGGCATTGCATGGTGAGTGGTGGAAGTTAACGCCGCGCTGTTACGCGTGTTACCAAAGCGAGGAAATCTGTATATTTAATATCTTCGAGTGAGAATCGATCTAATAACCTGGTTATTAGAGTTCTACTTTACAGCGACACGCCGGTGCCCCTGAACCACGGCTGGCCTCAATTGAACTGTTATATATTAGGAAATTGTTTTTTATGGCTTCTCGCTGTATCCTGCATATAGCAGGGCAAGCAGAGATACCCTAGTGTAGATATACCCTATACGCCACAATCAGTAAAATTTTTGAGACATTGATATACCCAAAAGGGAAACAAGAATAAATAAATCCATCGTGGCACAATGGGCTGCAACTTTTTAGTAATGAGTTCGAGTTCCCGCTTAGGGCGTTAAGTTATACGACGTTGGGTTCCCCCGCATAACATGCAGTGTTTTTATATTTGATGAAATATTGAGATGAGAATGTTAAAAAACAAGATATTTTCTGCCTGGTTGGTAAAAACAATAAAAAACAGCTTTTCCCGTTTAGCAGGATAAGCAGGGAAGCTGAGGGAACGTGAGTGTTAAGGCACTTCGTTCCCTTACACATTGAGTTTGTTTTAGTCAACTTTGTCTAATAGAGCAGGGAAATTAAAATAATATAATAATTTTCCCGAGTTCGCGTCGACCAGCCCTCCACCCGCCACGAAGACCGCCTTCATTAAGGTAAGCAAAAAAAAACTACGAGTTAACTATTGAAATTAAAAAAAAAAATAGGGAACTATAGCTTATAGCGTGTATAAGTGTGGGTGTGTGAGTGTGGTGAGGTGGTGTGCACCTCGCGGTTAAACAATATTAATTTGTCAACTGTTTAAACTAATTACACTCGCATATATAAATATTAAAATGAGCGACAAACGTTCATATTGCACAAACCGCGCGACGCTAACTGATCGCCGGTGATGTATCCGCGACCGACGACCGACAACCGACACCGACACGCGATACTCGCCTCTAACTGCCTCTCCACAACGCTCATATTTGCATATTGCTTCTGTACTTTAATTATGCACTTAGTGGAAAGCCTCAGGTACTATTACAGAGGGATAAGGTTCAAATTGGAATAGAAAAGTATATTTTAAACGCACGAAGAGCAGATTAAGCGAAGTCAGTGAACTCATAATGCGCAAGTGGCTTCGTGACATGCGTTATGTATTACATACATACATACATACATGCATACATATATACATGTATCATACATATATAATTACATATATTTGTGTGTGTGTGTGTGTGTGTGGGTGCATGGGCAATACTTGCATGAAATGATCGAACATAATGGCACATTGTATAATACTTCAGCTGGTTGTCTATACTTCTACTATAATAAGAGCAAGCTGATGAATTTATTTGGTTGGACACATTGATCTCAAGGATCACTGGTTCGAATACCGAGGGGGGCGGTGGTCCATATTGCATCACGTTAACCGCTTACATGTAACCTGCAGGTAAAAGCTGGTGCAGCATTAATACACTCTATAATAGTTTCTCCACAATAGCTCAGCTTTTTAGCTTCTCTCATATATCTCTTCAATACTTGTGGTGGTCACTAGATCTCCATTTTGTTATTTTAATTATATAACTATACTACTATAGTTAACATGAACAAAAGAACATTCGTTTAAGTCCAAATGAACGTTCGTCGATCCCACTCTTATCCTATCGGTGTTACAATATTCAAGACTTGGGCCGTATTGTGTGCTTTATATTGCTTAAATAACCGGAACCAGTTATATATTGGTTGTGATAATAGTTCGCAGCATTACCAGAGCGAAAAAAAAAACAGAAACATATAAGCTAGCTTTTATAGAAGATGTCTCTCTCACGTAAAAGAGTAATACAAACGCTTTGTTTCGCTGTAATTTCTTTTATTACAATTATATATTCGGAGTACTCATATTCTCGGTCTTACAGAGGTTTCATTGGCACTCAGAGAGCATCGTTAGACGTTAATGTGGAGGTCGAGAGCCCCATCAAGAGCAGACACTTGCAACCAATGTGGTGTTTAAAGCGCGGCCGTTATCACCACGCGCCCCTACCTCCTGGAAAGCCTCCCTTTTTGGGTTATTTACCAAACTGTATTGGGTATGCTAAATATATTGATAATTTGTAGTCTTTCAGAAGAGATGGAAATGGAGTCTATACTAATATTATTAAGTTGAAGAGTTTGTTTGGTTCTCTTATTATTCATCAAGTAAAGAAGACGTGCCTCGTGCTGGTGTCGCCGCTGCACCTCCGACACAGTGAGCTTGGACATTTACAATGTGCCTAACTATAGTATTAGTAATTTCCGCAAAAAAAACAAACCCTGCACAGTAGTTTCAAACACTTCAGCCACGAATAACAATTTACTTCTAATCGTGTTGAGTTTCTGGTGAAAGCTTGCTTATGCTAATGCTATGGTTTCTAAATATGGCGTGTTATGGCTCTCGAGACGTACACGGAGCTCCCTGAGGTACCACGCCGCGCGCCGCCGAGGGAAACACACGTAACACTTTCTGTTCCATTGTTGTGATGAAACTTACCTTATGAGCACTTCTAAGTGATTACTGAACGAAGAGAGATATGTCATTATTTTCCATATGCATTGTTTTTTTTATATGTCATTATTGTCCATATACGAATTTTATTTGCAAGGCCTTTTTTCTTTTTATTTTTGTAACAGCGTAATATTTAAAGTATTTATTATTTTTAGCGTTTATGTTCAAATAATAAAGAAAATAGTTTATTAAAAACCTAGTACGTAAAGTGGCAATCCCAGGTAAGTACCTCCCGCCACACGTACGGGTACTCCCCAGACGCGCGCTCCCTCAGCGAGAGGGCGCCGCGCAGTCTGCAACGTCGCATTGTTATATTCAAATTGGCCGACTACATCCACACTACACCTCCTACAGTACGGTCGACGAGTCGTGGCCGCCCTAAAGTACGCTCACTTGGGAACAATATAATCAAAAGTAAGAGAGATCCTAAAAAAAAATCTTCGCAGTTATTTTCAGTAAAATTGTCAAACTTCACAGTGGCCATGACTCGTCGTCCGTACTGTACGGTAATACCACAGCACCGCAGTATGGTTAGTACAAAAGCCATGCAAATTAGAGCGATGTTCGACAATCATAATACCCTTCTCTGCCTTCTCCTCGTATGAGACTGCACGACATTTGTAAACGTTCTCTTAGAGAGAACTAAAATAATCCACTAAGCCCAGAGGTGCAATTATTTTTAGTGGTTGTTTTGAGGAGTGTCCATGGGTACTGTTCGTCGAACATCAGGCCTCGTCTCTTCAGCACGAAGCTGTTCGCCGCGATGCTATTATAGTTCACATACTTCAACACCGAGTAAATTCTTAAGTAAATATCTAATATAAAAATTTCTTAATTATCCTTAGTGGACTAAAAAAGAGTCCGTCGTGGCAAAGTGGCGCCGCGTCTCGCAGAACGTGACGGTTGTGGGCTCAAATTCCACACGGGAGTGGAATAGAAGGAATGCAACATTATTATTTCCTCGCTACTTTTTGTGATCGGAGTGATTTTTTTAATTATTTCATATTCCCATTTTCTCGCGCTGGTTACAAGACGAAGCGTGGCGTTGAGTTTCGTTATTGAATTTTGATATGTTTTCCCTTCCCTATGCCCCCTTTGCTACATGTGGGATACAGCGTGACATTTTTTTTTAATAAATTGCATGTTACGTCTCGTCATTATTTATTATGATATGTAAATATGTAAATAAATCGTTAACATCATCAAATTGATCATACTATTGAATAAACATCGAGGAAAAACAACGGCTCTTCGTTCAGCACTATTCGCCGAATTTAGATGATATTGCGTGTTATAAGCCGGAACACAACGCCGCACGAATATGAAATAATAATAAAAAAATAAATCAGCTTCACGCTGTAACCCGCACACAACAGGGTACTAGTGTTAAGACACTTCGTTCCCCACTTTCCGCCGACATCTGGAGGCATTGCGTGTTGAGTAGCGGAACGCCAAACTCAACGATACCAGAGCGAAGAAATGAAACTACAAATGTAAATAAATATTTCACTTCCTGCAGTGGGGATCGAACCAGTCACAGTCACAACCAGTCGATTTTACAGTCACACTTTGTGCTCCTGCGCCACGACTGGCCTCAATTACAATATTAGGATTAAGTAATTAATGCATCCAAATTTGATTCGGACCCGTAACTGTCGCATTCACAGTGACACTGTACCGCTGTGCCGGTTCGCCACGGTGACCTTCATTTCCGGCGGAAAAACTTATTAAAATCATAGGTAGAGTCAGGAAAAACCGAGTGCTAAAGCTTTCACGATAAGAGGGCACTGAACGAGCGGGCGGGTAGTTGCAGCAGTGGTAGTGTCCGTATCGTATATGGCGGTGATTAGTTTTAACGACGTACTTGCGGGTCGACGGGGACGGCGCAGATTAGAGGGTCCTCGATGTTCGTCCGACTTCCATACGCGGCCGTCGCCAACACTTGACCCGCAAAAACAGAGCCAGCTCGGGCGATATTTCCACTTGTACTACGTTGTGAAGTGTAACGGGTAATCATTTCATTAAAAAGTAGTGGATTGCCTTTTACAATACTATAGACAATTAAACAGATGTCGACCGGATTGGCGTCTACGCCTTTTTTTACATATATGATGCGTCGGTCGCTGTATATGAGTACCAGAGCCTCGCGTCGCGATGCGGACGACCTATCTAAATAAATAGAACAATATTACATTAATACAATCAATATTAGCGATACATATGTACATATGTACATATGTATATAACGAAACTCAACGCCACGCTTCGTCTTGTAACCAGAGCGAGAAAATGAAAATATGAAATAATAAAAAAAATCACTCCGGTAGCGACGAGGCCAGTCGTGGCGCAGCGGCGCGAAGTGTGAATGTAAAACCGACTGGTTGTGGGTTCGATCCCCACTCGAGGAGATGAAATATTTACTTAAGTTTATATTTCCATTTTCTTCGCTCTGGTGTCGAGGTTAAGCGCGGCGTTGAGTTCTGCCACTCAACACGCAATGCCTCCAGAATTCGGCAGAAAGTAGGGAACGGAGTATCTTAACACTAGGTTCCATCTGCCTACCCTGCTGTGTGCGGGATACAGCTTGCAGCTGATTTATTTGATTTATTTTGATTTATATGTATATATACTATAGAAACTCCTGAAAGAGTTTCAGGTATAATATCGATTCAGCTCGACGGCGGTGTTCACTGCTCTCTACTCACCACTCGCCGCTCACCGCTCACCGTTTCCCGTTCACCGCTCGCTGTTCGCCGGTCGAAGCCGCATAACATCAAATGTAATGACGGGCTGGTGCACTGATCTTGCATGTGATTTAAAATACAATACGATACCTTATGTTGTCATATTAATGTCTACACATAGAATAATAGACGACTATAAAACGATTTACAATGTAACAATATTTTTAAAGTTATTCAATAATACAGCGAGTAGGCACCGCCCGCTACCCGCTACCCGCCACCGTCTGTACCGTATATTTAGCGGCAGTTAACCGAATTGGATATAGAGCTATTTCGGGCGTCGTGTTTACACAATTTAATGGTAATGATTCCGGTTACGGGAAATGAAGATATTAAATAAATTGACGCGTTGACAGGAAGCCGTTAATAAATTATTATGTACAGAGTTATGCGCGCAGAGTGCCCGCTCTCTCCGCGTTGAGGAATGGTGCGAGACCGGTGTTGTCGCCCGTCACGATGCTACTGTATTGTATTCCAAAAAACAAGGAACATTTTGTTTATAAGGCGTACATTTAGCCTTAATATTAAGACGTTGCCATAATTTTGGTTGCACAATACTCCTCAGGGGTATGGTAACGCGAGTAAAGCTTAAAGTGTATCCTGTAACATTCCGGATTTAACGCAATGTTCGCTTCCGGCAGTCCACGTGCTCCTGCTCCTGAACTACAGTCCGCAAACAGTGAGTTACACGATCGCCGCTGACCACTATCAGAGTTTGCTCAGCTTTTCTACTTTCTATAACTTTTTGACCACGTTCGTCACGGTATTCGCGTATTATGCATCTATTACCAAATCAAAGAAACATAAAAAATTGTTGATAACTAATTTAGGCTTAATTGAGTATTCGGGGATCAGAAACACTGTAGATATAGACACAAGTACTCGTTTGAAACAATCGTAACAAAAACAAAAAGGCAAATATTGAACGAAATAAAAATAAAGAGATAACGTAGAAGAAAGCTATTCCAAGAAATGCTGATGAGAGTTGGCACTATTCCCCTGAATTTAAAAAAAAATCTGAGCGTGTTCAGTGAGGTGTGAGATGATCCCATGCAGATATGAGTGGAGGCTGTGGGAGGCGGACAGCCGGCCTCGGAGGACGAGCTCGAGCGCGGCGACGAGGTGCAACGTGCGTTCAAAGACCGTCGCCGGCTTTTGGCATCAGATGGGTAAACATTATAATGTACTTAAATGTTATTGCACGAAGAAACTTACATGAGACTATTGTGTTTACATAATAATAGTCGTAAGGGACACATTAGACGTAAAACTAGCGGAGTTGCGATTTTAAATTTAAAAGAGGAAATCATTTAAAATATTTTGAAAACAAACAATATATAGCGTATATAACGATACTATTTTTCTTTTTGTGAGCGTTTAAGAACCACCGTATTTTACGAGAGTAACGATCACTCATTTCTCAAGTTTATTTATTTAGTGGTACTATATCATACTGGGTGAGAATAGGTTATCTCGATTGGTAGTACCTACTCCTATGGTAGGTATATTTATTGGTGATCTTACAACTTGAATGTAGTATGCTAACGAGATGCCACCATATTATTGTATAATATATTTACTCGGAACTTATAAACGATATATAAGATCCCGCGTAGGTACCTAATACTCGATCTTGTACAATTTTTGATCCAATGGAGATAAATGTTTCCCTCTTTCACCTAAATACGCCCTTCAGGAGATTTATTTTGTTGGAAATCAATTCATTTTCGAAGTGCAGTTAGCAGCAATTGTTTCTTCTTCGAGGTGGATTTACGTCGGCCCTCCTCCCACCGACCCCTCTTCCCTCTCTTCGGCCCGTCTCCCGGCAATTCCTCCCGATGCGATATGTTTCTCAGTAATTGACTTCTGCCGCCGCCTCCGGACCGACCTCGTTATTTTTCCTTTAATACGATCTTTGCTGAAAGAACCTTGATGAGATGACAGATAACACGGGTGGCAGAGATCAAGGTGAATTTTATACAGATGTTTGTGTAAACAAAACTACGTTGTACAAAATATCGGTCAAATGCGAGTCGGACTCGCACGAAGGGTTCCGTATTAATTTCAGTGTGTTTTCTATTTGTGTGTTAACGGGAGGTACAATTTATTTTGTATGAAGTTTATTAACAATTCTATGTTTGTAATGTTTTTTTTTATGAAAAATCTACAAATTTTTTGAATTTTTTCTTTATTTATACTACAAGCTAAATACACGGGAGGTTGGCCCCCTATAGGTGTTTTAATAAAAAGCAAAAGCTTAATCTTTTCTGTGCTCCAAGAGAGGACCGACTTCAATATTTGATATTAATATCAGATACATACATATGCGCGGACAACAAAATGATCCTATAATAGTTCCATTTTTACCTTTTGAGGTACGGAACCTTAAAAACCTCTATTTCTGTAATTCCAACAGAAATATATCATTTTTATAACTAGCTAATAGCTCCTCCATTGCGCGTGACTGCGTAATGTGAATGTGTCTCTTCTGGAATGCCGATATAATATTAACTTAACATTAAGTGCATACATTTAATGAAATTGTTACGTTACAGATATACTGTCAATGTAATAGAAACGCAAACAACATATTTTTTGTGAGCTTATGTGTGAGTTTGTGCAGGCTAATCTCGGAAACGGCTAAACCGATTTAAATGTAGTATTGCGATTGTGTTTCGATAAACTTAGGTTTTATTAAAATCGGTTCATAAATAATATACTTATACAACATAAAGTATTTTGTCTAACAAAATTGCTACAAAACAATTGTTTATATGCATGATATGTCTTTAAAATGATAATTTTAGTAAATTACCAAAGTGACTGTGACAAGGAAGCTCTGTGGCGCATAACAAGACAGTAAATAACTAGAAAAAAAACACTAGGCCTTCTGCCCACCATGCTACAAGTAGTATACAGGGTGAATCTGATAAAAACTAAAAATATCTTTGACAAAAGATGGTAGGGCAAGGAAGTGGTAAAGACTTGATAACAATATTCACAATCCTTGTAACGAAGACGCCGCTCGTACGTCACGGAGCATGTACCAGTGTACAGGCATGCTTACACATCCACTAATGATGGGGCAATGATGTAAGCAAGCGCGGGCACACGTTACGAGAGTGTAAGCTAGCTCACTGCGCGTTATCTCGAGGTAGGCGCGACCCTGTGTAGTACGAGGCAGTTTCGGGAAATGATTTGCTCGGTAATTTGATGGATACATCCCCATTACCCTCCGCAGCGTCCCCGCGACCCTCCCGTTAACCTCCCGTCAACTAAACAAGGCTAAACTTGGATGTAGCAAATTACATGATTTCACGCACGTATTAGCGAAGCCCGACTTCCTTCCGCGCTGCTGCGCACTTATTGCCTTCCGCTGGCGCCGACTTCCTTGTGGGGGATATTGTTAATGTTACCTTTATTATTTTAAACGAAATCAAACATACACACACTCGTAGCTACACAAACATAATATACAAAATATTATAATCATTTGGTAGCGTCGCAGCCGCATAAGTTAGTTCGCTACTCGACATCGGGACATACATATATCTTCTCCTGCCTTTTCCTATCGTAAAGTTCTGCGGTTGTTTACGTCGATCCCTGTTAATATTAATACTAAGTTGCTTCCTATTTTTTAATCTAGTAATACATATTTAATCTAGGCTTAATAATTCAATTTATTTAATAAAAAACGCCTCATATAATGAAAATATAATAACATCTGTTAAGCTTCAAAGGAAAATTGGGCTGAGTCTGCATTCACATTTTACAAAAAAAATAAGAAAAAATACAGTAAAGTTATCTGTATCTATGTTATCGGTTGTCGATTATTGATCAACGTTCGTCGATCATGGCTCATAGATGATAATGGATTATGGATTTTATATTAAGTTTAACAGAAAACTAAAACAAATGCGATCGTTGCACAGTTTAAGCCTATCCGATTGGACAAACGATGCGGTACATTCTGCACGGCATTCTTCGGCATTCTTCACTGCAGTCGAAGCCAAGACGCAACGACTCTAGAATTCAGCGGCAAGTGGGAAACGGAGTGTCTTAACACTAAGTTCTCTCTGCTGTGTGCGGGATACAGCGTAAAGCGGATTTTAGAAGAGTATTTATTATTTAATTTACCTTTTTTTACGTGAAGACAAGAACATAGAAAGCTCTTTTTTATTCGTATTTTATAAATACAATTCCTCGACTCGACTTCCGGCGACAACTTGTTACAAAGAATTTAAAACAAATTTAGGGTGATAATGGGAATTGGAGGAAACTCAAACAGAAAGCTAGCGCACTGATTGTAGGCGTCCGGAGACACCGCGCCCTACTCTACTGACAGGGGAGACACCGGAGTGACGTCACACTTAATAAACTAAAACATTTTTCATACAGCAATCTCATGGAAATTAAATCGGTGACCATAAAGTTTCATTATTTTGTTTCATTATTTTGGACGTTTTATTGCGGCAGCGTATTTATATAGACTCTCTCATCGAATTTTATAAATATTTCATAAATATATTTTAATTATAATATTCTTATATACTTCTGGTAGATCGCTTCTTTAAAATAATAATAAGGAATTGTTCGTGAATTGTTTGCGGTCTATCGAATTTGAAGTAAAACGAATTAAAAGGAAACTCTTATGAAAGTGCACTTATTTATGTTTCCGTATTGGTTTAGGTTCTCCGTCCTCCCTCCTCCGTCCTCCCTCCGCCCCATCGCCCTCTCGCCCTCACTCTACAAGTGGCGTGACTTCATTGGACCTGGTTTTGAGATTTAAAAATTCTGATATATTTGATCAGGACTTTAGTAACTTATTTTCTTAAGTAAATATTGTGAACCATACTTTTGTTTACTTTGTTTGATTTCATATACCGTTTGTTAATTAGTGCGCTCGAGATGCGTTTATATGTATTTTTTATTTTATTTTTACTATACATTTAAATCAAAACGTACACATATATTTTTCTTCACAGTAAATGCTGTACATTGTAGGGTAGGCAAAGGTTGCAAAAAGTCAAGTTAGTATATATTTGTCTTTTTTATAAAATGAGCGATTTAAAAGAAATCCGATTTTCTAACAGATCGTCGGAGCGTTAGCACCTCGCTCTAAACCGTTTATTACTTTCAATTCTACTTTTCCCTTTACAAAAACCGTCACGTCCGAGTGAAGACTCTCTAAGCTCGAGTCCACCTTCAGGGACGACGAGCTCGGCGTCCGCGGGACGTAACACGTAATATCGTCGCTATCCGCAATTTATATTTTTATTTTTCCCTTAGAGCTATTTGAACGTCGTCGCAAACGCCCTCCATTGTTCCGAAGGCCGGATAAATAGACTTCAAAAATGCAAATATTATTCCGGAATAATTCTCTTTCATCTCATCGTAAAATTTTGATGAGGCCGGCTAATGGAACAGAACTCTTATAAGGTCGGAGTAACCGTTAGCTGTTTGGGCGCGCTTCAGTAAAGTGGAGAGCAATCACGAGCGGATACGAGCAAATGATGAAGTTAATGCTACAACAATAGTCAATAATATGTACGATAAATCTTCAAAACGTGCGTCGTTATATTTATATGGTAATTGAAACTAGTCCAGCGGAACGAAGCGACGCTAGCTGTAGGCGTAGTGGTTGTGGGTTCGATCTTCATCGGTTGAATGGTTATAATTGTTTTTATTTCCCCGCCTCCACTCCAAAGCAGGAGGACCTTGAGTGCATGTATGTGCGGGTTGATGACAGTGTATATGCAGAGACCGTAACGTTTGGCACGCCATTTTTTCTGGCTATTCCACTAGGGACACGGCTGTTAACAAATCCAACAATAGAAAAATTGTTTCAAATTCTATTAATAATAATTAATAATCAATATTTTATGTATAAGTACTAATATTGAAAAGTTGGTTCGGTTCAACCTACTTATCTCGAGAACTAATTCTTTAAATAAAAAAAAACTTTTTGTGCTGGATAGTCCATTTACGAAGGAGGCTAATATTTCAAAATAGTTAAATTTAATTTTATATTTGCCTTTAACAAAAGTCAAAACGAGTCGGAGCTTACATATACACAATAGTATACATTTTGTCCACATTGTTACCGATACTTCAGTTATTCGTATAATACGACTAACGGAAGACGCCTGAACTTATATAGAACGATATTTATATAATTAGTTTCCATATACATACATACATACATACATACATAGGTACTCTCCCAGCCGTCCGCGACACTCCCGGCCCCGACCCGACGACCCTCGTCAAACTCTGGCTGTCCTAACTGACACGCCGAGTGGTTGAGACTTGAGTACAGCACGGCCGATGTGTTGTGGCTGTCTTGAATATATTCTTACCAGGCTTTTACGCCTTGTCCACTTGGAATGAAAAGTATTAAAAGCAAGTTAATATCCTAAAATCAAATTAGCGTGTATCTGTAGCTAGCTCCAGGGCGGCCACGACTCGTCAACCGCACTGTACACGCGTCGAGGACCTCCGCGTACGACATCGTTATATCGCTCTCAATTCCAATCTCTTAATCGCACCCCAATTGATAATGGATATCGAGCTGTTTGCTTTTGAACTAGTATTTGGGGGATGGTTCGCTTGTGTTTTAATAATATTTGTAAATGATAACTTTAAAATACATATATCTTCCATTTTTATTACAAATTCTTTATTAAATTCCGTAGTTTACATTTCCCCCTATCAAAAAGCTCTATAAGTATTTTCTCAACTACATTTGAAATTAAAATTAGAATTCTCGATCGCTGTAAGGTAGGTACCACTACTCGTACAACATCCATAACGCATATTTTGTTAAATTTGCAAGGCTGATGCTGAGGACACCTTCATAACATTTTATGATGCTCCGTTTCCTATTTTTCGACTAATTTGAAAAACATTGCGCTTCGCGTGGCGGAACTTAACGCCGTGCTTTGTCTAATTATTTTACATTTAAATATATCCATCGCATGGAGGAGACTTAATGTCGCTGCTATTCGGAGTGTGTGGACGACGCCGGGACGACACTCTCGCGGACGAGATGCCGCGAGAATGTTGATTAGACGACTTTATTCAGACGTCGTTAGCAGAATTGTTAGTTGTTGAGGATTCCTGTGAAATGTCTCCTAAACGGCGATTAGCGCTCCGTTCTTGTACGTGTTTAGGTGGAAACTACATTTATAAGCTTCCGTTTACATTGTTAAAATGTTTGGTCTTAGAAAATTCAGTTAATTAAAACAAGATACCATATTGTCATTGAATAATATTTCTGTTTTAGCTTCAGTTGAGGGTGGAAAGAAGAAAACCGGATAATGGGTACTGAAGTGTTAAGAAACTTCGGTACCCATTATCCGCTCAACTTTAGAGATGGTATATTGTATGTTGTGTGGCGCAACTGAACGCCGCACATTACCCATGAAAGTAAAATGAACATTATTGATTGTCACGAGTAGTGATTGAACCCGCAACCATCGCGTTAATAAAACTAAAGCGTCCAGACGCTGTATCTTTGTACAGTAGTTAGGGTATAATATATTAAAATGGAGACGTTCTACATTTGTATATCCTAGAACATATTTGTCTGCTACTGCTACTGGTTTGAATTGAAACAAAAACAATATAATGTACGATAATTTTTAATTTAATAAATGGTTTTGCTTAAGATATTGAAGTTCTTATATTTCACGTTGTTGTTGTTGTTGTCTTGTTCTATAATTCTCTCCGTTATCTCCGTTATCTTATAATATGATATACATGAAATAATTGCAAATAACTATTTCACGAATAAAAAGTTGAAGGAAGCTCGGTTTTAGTTTTGCTCGGCCTCTTTGAACTTTTACATGCTTTGAAAAAATCTCAAGAAACCGTTTAAAAGAAGAGGCATCTTAAACTCAGTCCCGCTCTGTGGACGGCGGCTGCTTTGATGCTTTTTACCCAAATTAAAAATGAGACCTTTTCTAACATTGGCGTGCCGAATTTTGTTGTAAACTAATTTTTTTAGTTTTTGTATTTAATTATTTTTATTTTGTTTCGCCGTGCTCGTTATTTAGTAAGGCGACATATACTCGCGCTGTAGTAACTCGAGTCAGGGCTGTCAATCATGATAAGTTTTTCGTTGTTAGAGCACTATTAAGTAGAGCAAATTGAATGTAGTGCGTTCCGTACTTTTAAGGAAAAAGTCCGTCAAAAAATATATGATTGTATTTCGCATTGTTTAATGTTTATAACAGAATTACTGGCGAATGTTGCTACAAAGCACTCGACGCGTCTACTTTGGCGTAACTCAGTTTAGCGTAACTCCATAACTACTTACGCGAAGCGTCTTACCAACTACAGGCTACAACTGCACCACTCTCCCCTCAACCCCTTGTACTTCTAGGTTTAAAAATATTTTTCATCTTCCCTTTTTCCCGCATACCTATGGCAGGGAAGGATAAAGAATTTAATAATAATCAATCTCCAACGTGGAAGTCGACCGTCGTGCCTGCAGCCACATAACGGCCTGTTGTAGTACAATTAGTATCGAACGTTCGTTAAAGCGTTAGCCACGGGTAACGGGTAGCAGCTGTCAGTCCGTCGTGTCTAGTTTATCGTAACTCCATAACTAGTCGCGCCTCATCCAATTACAGGCAATAACTACACACCTCCTCCCACGTTGTGCACGCTCCCCCTTTATCCACCTTTCCTCATAGTTCTCGCTGTATCCCTAGTGATTAGGTTACCTAGTTACCAGTACGTATGAGTCATAACACCTATTTTAAAGGAGAGGAGATATTGGTTGCATAATGACAGTGACAAAGTAAAATGTTGCGTTGAACGTTGTTAGCTCTGTGCACCAGTTTCCGCTCAATGTCCGAAACTTTAAAAACTTTTTAAACATACCAAATCTGAAAAATTATAGCGATATTTAATAGATACTAAAATTGTACTATTTTAAATTGAATTGTAGTTCTTATTTTCCCTATTACAGCATCTCTATCAAAATATCACTCCACCCACCTATAAGCAACTACAACTAACTCGATCAGTTTGCCAACAGGTACTCCCGGCCTCACATCTCCACGCCGACGTTACTCAGATGCGGGAGTTATTCAATTTGCTCGCCATCAACGTCGCAGCTAAATCGACTTGTATTTGAATCGCCACCTCCGCTGACCCCCCGCGGCGCTACCCTCCACTATACCCATTGCTGAACTTAGGCAAATTTTGGTACAAATGCAACTAATTAATAAATAATTTTAATGTAACAGTTATTAAAGAATTAAGAAATCTACCATTGTGATTTCCGCAAAATACTCAATTGTTAGCTGCATTTAAGTCCGCCTACTGCCACCCGGGGACGGGGGACCCCACGTAACTGAACGCAAAGTTCGATAGCTCTACAAACAAAGGGTACTTACAATTATGAAATAGTTTAATCGGTTGTTAGTTTGTTTAGGATTGAGGGATTGCGCTTAATCACTTAACATAATATTCCAGTCGGGGTTCGGGAGTAGTACCGGTTGTTATTGTGTAGCGATCGAAATGTATATCTGTTACGTATCCTCATCTTATTCCTGGATGGATAGGTCGGTGGACCACCGGTAACTTTATTTATATTTTCATTTCTTCGCTCTGGTATCGAGGCTAAGCGCGGCGTTGAGTTCTGCCACTCAACACACAATGCCTCCGGAATTCGGCAGAAAGTGGGGAACGGAGTGTCTTAACACTAGTTTCCATCTGCCTACCCTACTGTGTGCGGGATACAGCGTGAAGCTGATTGTATGTAATGCGCACGTATAATTTACTGAGGCCAGTCGTGGCGCAGCGGCACAAAGTGTGACTGTAAACCGACTGGTTGTGGGTTCGATCCCCACTCGAGGAGATGAAATATTTACTTAAATTTATATTTCCATTTCTTCGCTCTGGTGTCGAGGCTAAGCGCGGCGTTGAGTTCTGCCACTCAACACGAAATGCCTCCAGAATTCGGCAGAAAGTGGGGAATGGAGTGTCTAAAAACTCTAGGTTCCCTCTGCCTACCCTGCCGTGTGCGGGACACAGCGTGAAGCTGATTTTTTTTTTTTTTAATTTACTGAATTGATTCCGATCGATGACGACGCGTCCTTTTCTAATACACTGTTACCTCTAATAATATTGGTTTAATATTTAATTAATTCATAAACCACGTCCAATTTCCATCAAAATGTATATATAATTCTGTATAAATTTACTTCCACTCCACAGCGACATAGCACAGGGTGTGGTGCAGGCCGGCAGCAGCTAGCTGTAGCTCCTACAGTGCAGTATAGCGAGTGGCGCAGTAAATCAGCGGGCGGCGGCGGCGGTGACGTCACGCGTGATTTACGACGACACGGTGACCACTCCGCATATAAATTGCCTGCTATTTGGAGTGAAAGTAACACGCTCTTTCACGTGAAACTGAATTTAATGTAGTACAAGAGGAGCATAGTGCTCTTGTTCGTAGAGAATGTACCTACAGCAGTTGTCACTGTGGCTGTGTGTTCAAATTCATAAATCTATATTTGGAGACTCGACTAGAGTTTACTTTTACTATACAGTATTCAAAAAAATAATTTTGGGTTAGATAATCCATTTATCGAGGACTGTAGACTATATTGTATCACGTTGGAATGTGTCATGTGTCATAGACAACCGCAGTAAGTCGCGGTAAGAGCTAGTATACTAGACATATATGTATATAAGCACATACATATACCATTATTACATAAAGTGCCGCGCCGTGGTTCAATCGCACATAACATTTTCAAGTTAAAAATCCAGAGACTTGCTCGCATTTCTGAACTCCTCAGCTCCCGCCGCGCGGTGCTATTTATATTTCATTACGTGAAGGGATCTACTCTCGCTGACAATCTCATTTTCTCGATCGACAATTTACATCGAATTCAACTTGGTTTTCTCTCGTCTAAATATTTTGTAGCAGAAATGTTTCAGAAAAATGATAATTTGATAGCAACATATAATTTAGGCGTCGTCGACTCAAATAATGGAGCGTAGGTGGCTGGTGGCTGGTGGCGGGCGGGTTCCGCCTTAAGTTAATAACATAAAAAAATAACTGGTTAAGCGGGACTACTTAGACTCAGCCCGTGAGCGCTCGGTGACCTCGATCGAGCGTGACCTCGGCCGCCTACAGGCTTCGCTTGACCGCGCTCATCCACCTCTATATATAACGATATTGTCTTTAATTGTAATATTGTATATGTACATATGTTAGTTTCATGTAATACTAATGCTTTGAAGACGTTAAAACCTCCATACGCACGAATGCAAGACGACTATTATTTTTTGTAATAAACCGGAGATAAATGTGCAAATTTCTGCCGACTCGATGGTAGCGTCATCACTAGGTACGTTCTCTCTGCCCACATCCAATATGAAGAGAGGGAAAACTACGAGAAATATATTTATATCAATTTAATACCCGTTAAGCTTTAAATTTCAATTCTTTGTGCGCTTTTGTGAATTATATGCTTTAAATTAATATAAATTTAAAATGTATATAAAGTTAGTATAAATAGGTTATTATTCCATACGAATATACGTGCGTAAGTGAACAACGCTGCATATAAGTATGTAATACGGTCACGGTACAGTCACTCTCGCGGGTGACGGTCGGACGGAGGAGCCCGCCCTGTGCGCGTGCGACAGACACACCGGCGACTCTCCTATTCTGATGTATAAGCTATAAAATTGTAAAGTTTCATCTAAATTGGATCAGTAGTTTTTGCGTGAAAAAACACCCTCACAAACTTTTACATTTATAATATTAGTAGGATAACGTTTGCAATAAATGTCGGAGAAGGTATCGAACCCACACCCGTCGCATTACCCGTTTGTGCCACTGCGCCACGACGAAATCAAACAAATTAGTAACGTTAGTGTTCAAGACGTATATTTTTTTTATTTCAATCTACTAATACTTACTTTCTGTTATCCTTGACAGAGTAGTCAGAGAGGACGGAGTCAAGCAAAAAATAGAGTTTGTTGTAAATGTCACTTTCCTATAATGTTCTATAAAATGACCTACTACGTTATAATTGATTGGTCATTTAACGTCGCACAGTGGTCGGTGGCAGTGCGACAGCGACGGACTGCAAACACGGTTTATATATATGTATAGGTATCGCAGCCGCGCGTGTGCTGGTTGGATGGAAATGGGAGATTATGCGATATCTGGGGCGTACAAACTTCATTATAGCGTCGTTTCACTTTGATCACCTATCAAATACCTCGGCTTACCGACTGTTTGATTTGAAATCCAAAATAGTTATATTTGCCCGCCAGAGATGCTAACAACCTAAATAGCCTAATTTGATATTGATAACAATTTTTTGTAGCTTTTTGATTTAGATTGCTTAGTGGTGAGAGCGCTTGGACGGTTTACTAGACGCGCGGATTCGAACCCATACCACCAATCTTTATGTTTGCATGTTTTTTTATTTGATACTTGAAATAACCCTTTGAAAACAAAGCACAAAACGTAAGCAAATGCAAGTGGAGACAGACTCTACGCACGAATACGTCCCGAGCGGAGCTGACGGCGACTCCGGCCTTTTACTGTTCTCTGAGAAAATATCTCTTCTATGTTCAACATTAATATCACAAAAGACAACTAACAAGTTGAGCTAACGTCTAAACTAATAAAAAGGTCTTTTACAGTGTTGCCTTTGTTAACAGCTAGCACTATGTAGCGGTCGGCCGATGTCGCTTTGCCCACCCCTCCCCCCTTCCCCCCCTCCGCGCCCTCTCCTAACCCCCTTCATTGAGCTTCCTTCACTACCCCCTGGATACTCCTCACACCCCGCCCCGGCACATTCAGTATCGCTAGGTCGGAGTTTTCCTTTTACATTTCAGGTATTTTCAGGATCTTAAAAGAAAAATTTCTTTCTTTCAAAAGAGCAAGAGTTTTTTTAGATTTATTGTAATAATGAATTGAGCATAAAAATTATACTTTCTATTTTATTTTTTTGCCGTGAGTTGATTTAGTTGAGCTGTGTTGACTATAAATGTATTATTGTCGTAACATCATAAACAAAAACGTTGAACAATCGTTGTATAGAAATAACTTAAATCAAATAGCGAAAAGATGACTTTTCTTTTCCTTTCAATGCAAAGTGTATAATTGAATATAATGTACTACAGTCTACAGCAATACATTTGCTTCTCCCTTACCATGCCACCAGCTAGCAACCAACCAGCGACCGGCGCATGTGACATGTCGCGAGCACTGACGCGGGGTCATGACGAGTTGTCATATCGATCCTAACACACGAACGAACATCACTCCTCAGCAGACCTGCTTCAGGAAGCCTCAGGTGGGGGTGCCCGTTGGTAGCCATGAGCGACTGGTTGATACGTCGATTTAAGTGTTTATAAAAAAAAATCCGCTGAAATAAAAAAATATATTTTGATTTCAATTCATACTACCTAAAAACGAGTGTCGTAAACTTAAATGTTACCCTTAATGACTCCGGAACGGAGCGGAGCGGAGCGGGAAAGAGGTCACATTTACAAGATTCGATTAAAACAATTAACTATTATAGGGATTGTACTGTGTTCACTCTCTAGTGTCGAGTGTCGAGTGTCGAGAGCAATGTCTACTACTTTTCAGTCTCGTGAGAATTGCAGCAAATATACTTATTTTCTTATAACATCATTTATAAATTTTAGGTATTATCAAATAAAATACACAATAAGGAAGGAACATATTTATTTTAATAAAATTTAACGAAATTCTTAAACATAAATGTATTGAGACCGGTCGTGTTACTACTACTTAGTGAGGATCGAACACACAATTATCGTTTATAATCTCAAATATTTCAAATTGAGTGAGATAATCTGAACAGGTAATTACAACGACTGTTCAAAGCGCTCGACGCCCGACGCGCGCTGGAAGGCGGAAGGTGGAACAAAAGCGCGACTAATAAAACTGATTCCGCTTTGTATTCCAGACATATTAGCTCGTCACAGTCATCACGAGTAAGTTTACTTGGTTGCTGTACTCGCAGGTCGTCCGTTTGACGCCACTACGGTTCCTTTAAATTGGATGTTAACGAAACGTACAACATATTATGGGCGCGTAAAATGATTGCGCTTGAAGGAAACGCGAGAGAAAAACTGACCTTAAAAAAATATTATTTCTGATTGGATTTGCATTACGTTTCTCCAACCGCTAAAAGTAATGCCTTAAATAATAAAATATTCACAAATGTTGCATCAACCCATCAATCCGTCTACCCTCGTGACCTCCAGTAACAATGTAGGTTGTACGGACACATCGCGCGTCGACTCTACTTCAACATACAAACACGCCGCTAGAAGACGTCTTTGTCGTTTATGACGCTCAGTTTTACAGGTCGCCTTGCGTGGATTGTAAGAATCAATAAAATAAAAATAAAATGGAAAATCGTCTTTTTCGTCGGAATTTCGAGAAATCCCGCTCTCACTTAATGCTAAATTTCAACTTTTAAGGTTCGTCTGTCAGTTGTCTGTGAGTTGCTCAGTGACAGATTGTACGATGTGGGTGAATAGTATTGGAGCAAAGGTCGATGAAGATGTATTCCACAAGAGGCTGACGAGCATTCAATGCTGTAAGCGGTTTAAAGTTTTGTTTAAAAGTTTTGAATGGTTGCTATTTCGTTACAGATTCGCTGACGAATTTAATTTCCATATTTATATTATAAAGCCGAAGAAATATTTATTGATTTCTTTATCTCGTTTTTTCAACTCTTTAAAAAAATCTAGGATAAAATAATGAAGCTGAGATGAAATAACATTAAGTTAATTGTGTAAAAAAGGTAAATATATAAATTCTTTCAGGAATTGAGTAACAAGAGAATATTATGCCAAGTTTTAAGCTCATTTTAAGTAACAACAACTTGACTTCCGCCACATAACAATGTATTTAGTTACACTCGTATAAACAAATCTAAATAAAGGCAGTGTAATTGAATTGCGTGTTGTATCGGAGGCGCGAGGGCGCAGGGAGGGAGGCTCCCTTGCGCTCTCTACGCGCGAGACAGATTGTGTCAAGTAGCACATTCGATTACGGACTAACTATGTAACGACCGGCCTTTAAATTGAAGTGTGAAAGGATCCATTAATAGTTTTTTGTTGCAGCTTCACGCTTTTTCCCGTATAGCTATACTACCCAATTTTTTAAGTATTACAAGTTAACCCGATATTCAACATCGCGCTTTGTTTACCAGAGTGGGGAAAATGAAAATAATTTAAATATAATAATCACGCCCCGGAGTGGCGATAGAATTGCTTCGTTATCAGTCAGGTGTTGCCAGGACGCAGACACACAAAATGCCAAAATTCAGAGTTTAGCTTTTAAATAAGATCAGGGAAGAAATTGTTCTTTCTATTAATTTAGAACAATATGGTTAAGAGTTAGATGCAATACAAAAAGTCTTTTCTAGTGCCAATATTCTCAATATGCCTATAATATTTTACTTTTCAGATGAAATGCGGAATAAAATTTATTTCTACACCAAAGGAACAAAGTAACTGACATTGCGCGCAAATATTACCTTCATAGAAATAAACGAGTTCAATCACGCTGGTTGCACGTCGTGATATAAAAACTACCAACATAATTGTGGGCTCGATTCCCATTCGGGGAATGGTAGTATTTATTAAATCATTTTCATTTCCCGTCTCTGATAGACAAATTTGTTGTTTTATGTATTTTGGAATCTTTCCACTGTAAAATAAATAAACTATAATATAAAACAGAAAATACTTCCGGATATTACATGTAAAATGTCCCCCTCGCTGCGATCTGTTGGAATTGCGAATATTTAGCTAGACAGCTGTCTATCTAGTACAAGCAGGTTTACCGGGACAATCTCCATTTTAATTTTATTATGACGAATTATTAATTTTATTATAGTTTGGAGGAAAGTGGGGAGCAGAAGAGTCTTAATGGGAACAGAGTGTCTTAACAATTTTATAATTTACCTCCGCCTACTCTACTATGCGCGGAAGACAGCGAGAAGCTACAAACTGGTTATAAACTGTAGCAGATTGATTCCAAATCAGTTTTAATCACAATTACTTTTCTAGGTAGAATTCATAAAATCATAGTATATCCTTGTTATATTATTTTTCCCAAAGCTGGTGCCCCTGGCTGGTTCGTAGTTTAGTCGTAACGCTGAATTGATTGGCTCCTTGTTACAAGGAAGTCTCTCCGGCGCCCTCCACACTCTGCGCTCCGAACAATGCGCGCAATTAAGATAGATTTTTTCTATTTTTCTTGAAGAGATTTTCTCTAAATCGTATTTGAGTGTGAAGTATTGTGGCTTGTAAATAGATTGGGAAATAAATACTTTTATTTATGTTACATTATGTTTTATTTTATAAAACATCCCAATTTTGAACAACACAGGAAAAATATTTTAAATTTATAAAACAAACTATATTTTTGTGATTGTTCGTGGCGCAGGGTCCCAACCATGTCACTCGATAAATAAAATATTTATTATTTTCATTTTTCCCGTTCTGGACACAAAGCACAGCGCGGCGTTGTGTTCCGCCACTCAGCACGCAAAGCCTCGATAATTCGGCTGAGAAAATTATTTTCAAATGCAAAAGCAATGTACGCAAAATAGCATGTTCCTAAAAATGACTTTAAGTAGAGCTTATGTATGTCGGAGTTGGAGTGGGAGTGGGAGTGGGAGTGGGTGCACAATGTGTCACTTCTTCACAATACTGGTACCATGTACCGTGTTGTTTGATCTGAACTGTTTTATTGTGATTAATAAGATTTACGAGCCGAGACCGCTTAAACGAATGTCAGCGCGAAGTCTAAATAGAAACGGGACGACAATGTGAAATTGAAACATTGTATCTGGCAGCGGCGAGCACTTCCCGGAGCGCTTGGAAACGAGCACTCGTGTTCATTTTATTGTATTGCGCAATGTAATACAATACAGGGGCACAGTCCGCAAATAGCAAGGTAGTCAGAGGCAGCGTGTTTAGCGGCGGAACCCAACGCCGCGCTTTGCCCCGATATCAGAGCGAAGAAATTAAAATATTAAATATTTAATTTCCTCTATGGGAAATCAAACCCACAACCTGCCACCCTTTAAGTCATACGCTTGTGCCTCTGCGCCGCGACTAGCATACATACATACAATAGTTATTTTTCAAATAAATCAATATTTTAGTAATAATCGTTAACTACTACGTGCTTCTACAACAATACTAGAATAACATATTTTTCACGTAACACAGTGTGTCCCGCATATATTGGCGAAGGTAGAGTGAATTCCGGACATTGCTGGTGGAGTGGTGGATTTCAACGCCACGCTTTGCTCACTCCGATTATCCAGGAATCGAATTTTGAACCAAGATGAACAGAATACTTGTAGGTATATAATGCTATATAGCTATATAGTATATGTACGTATATAGTTCGTGTAATACTCTCCCAGCACCGACAGCTCCCGCGCTGGTGCGATGCCAATCCAATTTCGTAGCGATCGTAAATGAGATGCAAAATGAAATATTACATCATATCATATCTTTACATCTACTTTGAGTATAAACAGCTTCCAATGTTTTGGTTTTAACCTACATATTTATATTTAGATATCGAAAATTAAATGATTATTTTGCTTCACGCGGGAACCCGCACATAGCACAGTACGCAGAGGGAACCTAGAGTTAAGACACTGCGTCTCCATAAAGACACTTTAGTTTCCCACTTTCCGTGATTCATTTCAGTGATTCCCAACCAGTGGTCCGCCTAAATATGGTCCGCGAACGATTTTAATTCTATGACTGGGGTTGGTGAGGCGAAGATTCGTTTTAATCATCACAGTTAATTTTCTACATGCATACTGGTCCCTGCTACCGGGAATGATATAAAAGTGGTATTTGATCAAGAAAAGGTTAGGTACCCCTGCGTTACAGGATTCGATTGCCATTCGAAGAAATGATATATTTAATATTTAAATTTTTTCGCTCTAGTTTCGAGGCAAAGCAAAGAGTGTCTCGGCACTTTTGTTCCGCCTACCCCGCTACATGCGGAAAGTACTGTAAAGCTAAAATATAAGAAATAAAATAATAAATTAGATAATTAATTATTTATATAAAAAAAAGGAAACGACCATAAACAAAAGACGGAATTGAAAAAAGTCATATTAAATAAAGTCTTGAAATAAAAGCAACCGGAAATAACGCACAGTGATTTATGCGATGCTTACGAAAGCCGTGGTAAAGTATAGAACGAAATGCGATCAAAATAGTATTTTGCTTTTATACTTTTATGTATATTCACGTTGTTTGAGTTGAGTAACTTAACGCCGCGTGGCGCATCGTAGTGTCAATACGAAAATAATATCTTATATAAAATATTCTCCCGAGTGGGGATCAAACCAACCAACCAACCACCGCGACAGACACGCTGTCCCTCTGCGCTACTTATATGCTCTATTGTTTTCTTATGTAAATGCGACAATTTCATTAAAATAAACAGAGATTCATTTGAAGAATATAAAATGTCACTTAGAACACAATTAGATACTTTGTTACACTTTTACGATCTAATAATCGTTATAAAGAGCTAATCGAAAGTGATATAACACTTGCTCGTCTTCAAATCGATGCACGTATGTATCTCTGAATGAAGTTAGACAAAGTACGGCGTTACAATACGAGAGTTCACAATGTCCTGTAAATGAGAGGAAAGTGGGGACACTAAACTTTATTTGGTTTGGTATTCTGTTTAGCTGTTTGGCGAGGATGCATATTTGGCGAGGATGTTTTGTCTTATCAGATTGAGGAAATGAAAATCATTTGAAATCGTTTAAATCGAACCTATAATCATCATACATGAATTTAGATCCAAGAACCACCAAGTCATCTGCAAAGTTTTCGTAACATTAGGTAAATATTGAAATTTATCCATTATTATCCAGTCGATTTTGTGCTAAAAGTGGGAAAAAAAGCAATTTTACTATGATTGATATCGTCGTATCACGTCGTATCCGCAGTCTTCGTTGTATATTAGTGCGCTAACAGTGTATCGAACTAACGATCCGTCCGTCTATAAGGTGATATTTCGTCGATTTTTATTTCACATGTATGTATATTGGAACTTACCAGTGAAGTTACTTTGTCATCAAGAAAACTTTATGAAGATTCTTTGGCTTTTATAGCAAGTAATTTGGACGTATACTTATTAGAATTTATGTAAAATTAAAATAATTCAACACTCTGTTACGGCTGCAAACCTAGGCCCGAGTCCCGCGGGGGGCGCGTTTGCCGCCGATGACGTCCTAACATACAGCGACATGTAGTGTCCATGATTCAATGTATTAATCTGTTGGCAAATGCAGCATAATAAAAGTATTATAGGCTGTCTGCTGGCGAAGCCGCGAGTGGGCGCTAGTGTTTGTAATAGTGACTGAGTTCTGTATTCGTAAACACAAAGAGAGTACAATACGATCGACAAGTCGTGGCCGTTACTCGGGAAGAGAATAATCAAAAGTAAGATAAATTCTAGAATAAGTTATACGCAGCCATTTACAGCTAACATCAGAGCAGCCACGACTCGCCGATCGTACTATACGGGAGGAGGTAGCTGGCGCGCAGCCAGGTTTACTCTCTCAATATATTAGCGTTTCTAGGAAATTGTCGATTAGGCACTTGTAACGTGTTACGAGGTATACTGTTTTGTCAAATATTATAATACAATGTTTTTCCTTGTTTTATTTTTATTCTTTTCACAATAAAATCCTGTAGCCTGAGGAAACTTATGTTGAGACACTCCGTTCTACACTTTGCTCTGAATCTTCCAATCATTGTGTCTTATGACAATCTTATCGAGAAAAAGAAAATATTCACGTAAAAATGTATTTTGCAAATATATTTTGGCATCCCAAAGCGCGCTACAGCATCACTCAATACACGTCACGTCAGCTTTGATCGAGCTTTCGCTATTTTTTATAAAGATCGCTTGTTTTCCTCTTTTCGCGAAAGATGCGTCTCCGCCGGGTAATGTACCGTGAGAACTGAGAATTGACGGCAGTACAGTATGGTCGACGAGTCGTGGCCTGAAGAGTTCTTTTTCGGATTTTTACTTTATTTTGATTATTTTCATTCCGAGTGAACCAGTACCATACGCAAAATTTAGTAAGTCTAACATCAGGATGGCCATGACTCGTCGACCTTAGTGTATTTACGACGACGCGAAACTAAGAACTACCTACTTACTTCTTAAATCAAAGAATTATTTTTCAACAAAATAAATAGCTGAGGCAGTTACGCTGTTTTCTGGCGACTTTTTGTATTAAATGATAGATGATGTCTATCATTCTTTATATTTTTTGGGTTAAATATTTGTGACGGTGACCGAGTTTCAGTGATGAACTGATTTTGACGTTTTTTTTAAAGGTGGCGGAAATAAGAAGTGTACATAGATTTGGCAATGAAGGTATATAATATTCGCGCGGTTTCGCCCGCTTGAACTATAGGAGTACTTCTTAAATACATACATGTATGAAATTATTTTTAGTTTCCTACAGGATTATTAAAAAAATATAAGCCTAAATTATCAAAATAAGTATTAGTTATTTATAATAAAACGACTTGTGGCAGAAAAATATTTGGGGCATGTGCCACTTGACAGTGGATGGAAATGTGGAAATGTGGAAACTTCAAGTTCAAGGCGAGAAATATTTCATCGCTAGAAGCTTTGAAACTTATCGGTTTATTATAGATCATTTGGAAAACGACTTCGAGATCGTAAAGCTGGAATATTTTTATATTCTTTTTTAATATTGTTTTGTAATAATAAAGTCATATTAGCAGTTTACTCTGTTTTGACTGTGAAGATATTTAAATATACTTTTGCTTTTAGATTGTTTTTATTTTCGTCGCAAAATACGAAAAATATGTGAAAGAAAAAATTGTAGAGATCTGTTCCGTTACTTAACACATAATAGCTAAAAGAGAATCGAAAGTATAGAAGGGAGGATAAATGGGAACCTAGTGTTAAGGCACTCCATTCGCAACCCATTCGGCACTCGTCCGCACAATTTCCGAGAGACACACGTCATCAGTAACGGAATTCTACGCAGTGTTAGGTCTTCTTACGTCATTACAAAGTACATCTTCCTACCTCTATTAGTCTAAGTATTTTATTTCAATTTCTATAATAAGAGGTAGGTTCTCTTACAACGCAAACGAATTTAAGAATTGTTGTTATACTTGAATAGGTATTTACAGTCATCCTGGACTTGTATTAAATTGCTGTTTTTTTTACATTAAATTATATCAAATTATGTACCTTTACAAAATGGTTTCGATATATTAGATACAGAATAGCTCTTTGCTCTTCGGAATCTATGCTGCATCTTTATCATCTCATAAAATAGAACATTTATTTCAATCACAATTTGTTTCTTTTACATTATAAGAAGAAGAAAAAATATTATAAATAAAAAAAGGAATTATCAAATCAGAACATCTTTTTGTTTCTATGAACCTTTAAGGATGTCGATTATCTTTACAAGCTAAACGAGTGGAATCGTTTTGAAGATATTACGTGTTTGGCGTCGGAATCAGAACTAAACTTTGTTTACTTTAATTTGAATTATGTTTTAAACATAAATATTTGTACTCAGCACGTTTCATGGTAAACGCAGCGTTGAATTTCGCCACTCACCGCTCAATGACTCCAAAATATAGTGAAAAGGGGACCGGAGAGCCTTAAAATAAAGTTCTCTCTCGGCTTACCTTGCTCTGTAGAAAAAGCGTGAATCTGTAAACCATCATGTTCCACCAGACTATTATATCCACGACAGCGTCTACTACCTACGTGTAGGTCTACACCTAGATGTAGTACCGACCTAAAAACCTAGCAGTATTCTTTCCAAAAGTCCAATGTAGTCCGAAAATACAAATATGGACACTTTTAGAAAAGACGTGGTTATTGTGCACAGCCCCATCCTCCCTAGACCCTCGGGCTATATCTGGAAGGTATCACCTGACGCAATAACGGCGGCTCGCTGCCTAATCCCGGATTACTGGCTAAGGGCCGTTTTGTACCTCTTGTGGCCCCTTTCCTTATTGACCCATAGTTTGTTTCTTCGCAAAGTGCTCTCATAAAACATATTCACTGGTCTGTTATTATTTCGGGATTATGTTTCCGCGTAATATCGCGTTAAGCTTCTTTTGAAATATGATACCTCTTAGACACTTTTTTTGCAAGTTTTTCAATGAAAGGAAATATAAGTCTGTGTATGTATTATGTAATATTACAACTGAAGACAATTGAGAAGAACAAATTACTTTCATATAATAAGTAACTTTTCGTGGGACTAATATAAACTTAGCTGCCGACCTGCCGCAATTTATGTCACCTCTGCGCCGTCGAGAGCCTCCACCGCCGCCGCCTGACGGTTAAGGTTAAATAAGGGTAAATTCTCAGTACGTGTAATAACTAAATTATTAAATGTAAATTTACGCCAACATTGTGTTTCCAAATGGTAAAAGAAAACCTTATGTGTAAAAAAGGCAGTTATTTTTTTTTTTAAAACAATTTTATTGAAATTATAATAAATTATAAACGTAAATTCTCTAAGTTATTGTCGTCACTCACATATTATGTTTATAAGAGGACTTTTGTCAAATCTTAACAAACTCAATGAGATCGAGGTCCAGGGCTTCTAAATGGGTTCCCCCATTCTTAATAAAGCTTCTGCAAACATTAGGAAAAACAGCACGCATAATGAACGAGTGCTACCTCATATTAATAATAAAAAACCATGTTCAAGCTATGAATAATATATAATACAATTGACTGTTTGAATAAGTTTTAACACAGAGTCGACAGTTGCCCAAATATTAAAGACACACAATAAACCCGCCCCCGCCTCATCTCAGCCTCCGACGCCTACGTCTAATACAGATTTTGTCAGTTAACATTTGAAATTACAAGCCCTGAAATTAATTACGTTTCTTATACATACCTCAAAATTAAGTTTTATTACTAAAATTATACTTTGATTTGCTTGAAACTCCTGTTCCTGGAGTTAAATTGTATGTTTAAAATAGAAAAAAATGCTTAGGAGGCTATCGTGTCGCGCCACTCGAGGAGATGATTATATTTAAACTATTTCGTTTTCCCTATTTTAGTAATGCAAATCGCGGCGTTGAGTTCCATCACTGCTGATTGTCCTGACATAGGTTTATTTTTTTTTAAACTGAAAAGAAGCTTACATTATATATTAATACAGCTATAGCATAGCTACTATATGTGTGTGGACTGAAATCCTACACATGAGGAAATTAAGTTTATAAGCATTACTTATTTTGATTGAACAAAGTATATATATATGTGTGTTGAATGTCAGCTTTTCTTATAATATTTATGAAATAAACAAAAAATTACAAGAGAATCTTTATAGAGTTATCGATGAATATAAAATTTAACCAACCATTGATCTCAATAACTGATTGGGATCATCATGTCGTCATTTATTATAACACAGCGTTTTGTTTTAACGGGGTAACCAGAGGGAATGGAGTGTTAAACACAACGGTGTGTGCATTATTTCACCTCTTCTATTGTCATCGGTCTATTCAGTATTCATACATGACCTTCTTCCAATATCATCGATGCTCTACTCTCGAAAGTCAATAGACGTCTCATCGGAGGATACTTTGATGATTTTAAATTAAAGTTATTAATATAAAAAATAAAGTTAAAGTCACACATCACACTTCCACGTTAATTTTAAACCTATGTCATTAAAACTTTAAATGACAAAATTACACGTTGTGATAACGTCGGGTTCGCTCGAAAACGCGCGTAAAGGTATATTTTTTGCACCCCATACTTCGTCAGTAATTAAGTTTGCTAATCTTAATAGCCCAGATTGAAAGACGCGACCACACACTCGAGGTAATATTTATATTTAACCATTGTTTAGTTTTGTTCTATGGTTGTATTACTCTACTTAAAAACTACTATGGGACATCGCACAACTAGGCATCCACTTTTGAAAGTATTAGAAAATTAGTAACACCAACCACAAGGTAACTTCTGCATATTAAAAGAGCGAAATGATTTATGAATTAATATATACAAATGTAATAAAAATCACCACAACAAGAACGGATTAGCTATGGACTTAAAGGAATAATATCAAAGTAAAGTTATCGCGACAGACATACTCGCACTGTGTCACGTTATCATCAGGACCGCTTCACACTCAAACAGACAGAACTCGTCTGATTCTTGTTGAGTAATCATTTGATAAGGACTATTCAGTAGACTTGACTAAATACGTACCCAATATTAAACCACCACATAAATATAGCCCGTATGTTTTACCCTGTAAAGTATATAATTGAAGAGCCACATTATTGTGACAACCAATCAACTACCAGCAGAGAATTTAGAACCTTAAGGTGTTGCATAAAAGTTTCAAATTCAAGTGAAATATGAACAGTCTCTCGTAAAGCGTAAAGTTGACAGGGTTGGGGAGTTTGTTTGCAACGTTAATTTCTGTTTCGAGTCGGCTCGAAACTTGGCAATAATGTCGTATAACTATCACTTACAGTTGCCGCCTGATATCTCCTATCCAGGGAAACTTGGAGCCCTCCAAATTGAAAGAACCCTCGCAACCCTTCCTTTGAAAGGGTATGGAAATAAAAGCTTTTTATCTTTCTCACAACTTAAGGAAACCGATTACAAGTCAAGCTCTCTACTCACTTGCGGAATGTCGAAGTTAAATTGGAAATAGCCACAAATAGTTTTAACAATCTACATATTTGACTGTTTAAAATTTAAATAAATTTTTGAACATCTTGATCTTTTTTCCAGTTTCACACTGTATTCTATATCAAACTACCGCCAACGATTTCTTAATTTCCTCGCGTACTGCCCTGGATTCTTGCAGAATGAGCTAACTGTATCTCGCCCTTTGGTATGGTGAGTTTGAGACTTCAAAGATTTGATCGAGTGGGTCCCAGGGGGTAGAAAGTTTCCAGCCGTCCTCTCTATTGAAATTAGGATATTTTTGTATTTCAATAGCCTCGCGGATCATTCTAGGAATATATCTGTTTTCCTTAGCGAGGATGAGGGGTTTATCAAACCTTATGTAATGGCTAGGTTTATCCACAGTGTGCTCACATACAGCTGATTTTGATACATGCCCATTCTTTATATCGGAGATGTGTTCTGATGATCCGATCTGATCTTAACGTCTGTGCTAATACAGCCTCTTCCTATTTATCCTAAATGGAAATGCAGAAAATCGTGGACAAAAATTGATAAATGTAGAGTAAAAAACTAATTATACATATTCGTTTTGGCAGAGTTTTCAGCGTCCGGCAAATGGATTGGCTCGCGGTCTCTCGCGTCGACGTCGCTGTGCGAAGACAATACTTTTAGACAAATTGCTGTAAACGCGAGCAGCTCTCGGAATTACGTTAAAATATTAAATTACCGCGACATCTTCAAATTACTCGCGTCACATCTTATTTACGGGCTGTGCGCACGTTTTTGTGTACCCAATCAAAAATGAGCTTTAGTGCTTAAGCAGAAAGTTTAGATTTGTTTGTTAATTAAGGAGTCACATTCCTATGATCGTGGTTAGTCCAAGTTCCGTGCTAGACTCCCCGGCGACGGCTGACGCAAAAGGCACCTCTCCAATATCTACGAGCAAGTCGCTCACCTGCCGCCGCGATGCTCGCCAGATGTTAGACGTCATTACATAAAAGTTAGAACGCGAACTTTGTGGTAAACCTGAATATAAATTACCTAATATTAAATGTTTATATATAGTTACCTCTAAACTGTAACCGCTTTTCGTGTAATATATGATGACGATAGCATAACTTAGGGGAAAATAGACGGACCACATACAAGTATACAGAAGCGACCAGTGGTGTGATAAAATCCGTCGTCCGTCGTCGCCGTAGAAGTGGCTAAAAATTTTATTTTTTACATTTTATTATGAGCGTTCAATAGAACTATAAAAAAATCATCACTATCCACTCTTTTGGAATAATATTATATAAATATTCTAAATATACAGCAGCCTTAAGCTTTTTCCCGCATAGCAGGGAAGAATGAAGGAACCACACTCCGTTCACCACTTTTGGAGACATTGCAAGTATGGTGAAATAATGAACGAGGCTATTGGTCTACCAGAGTGGAGAAATTTAATACTAATAATAATAAAGAGCGGAGTGTCTTAACACTAGGTTCCTCCGCCTGCCTTGCCAAATGCGGGATGCAGCGTGAAGCTGAAAAAGAAAAGATTTCCCTTAGTGGAGATTAAACTCACAGTCGTCGCATATAGCACCAGACGCGCCACATTTACAGTTGTACAAATAGAGACAAATCTATAATATAAAAATCCCAAAGAACACTCGCATTTGAACCACTACTGTACGGAGTACCGACGATATCTACCGGTTATAAATCAAAGAGACACTTCAAAGCGCACTGTGAATGTTGTAACATTGTTTTCCCATTGAAAAGGTGAAGGCAAAATTGCAGGTTAGGAATTTGCATCAAGATTAATTATAGCCAGGCATTCGAGCAACGACCCTGCCAAGTCTGCCAAGTTTTACTGAGGCGTTACTGCTAGCGATGAAGTCACGGCCGGGAATAGAACCCACTCCTCTGTCAACAGCCATGAACTTGTATAGGCAATATTATTAGTATTTCTTTGTGAAAATATTAATAAAGATATATTTCTCCTTATTGTTTTATGTACCTTCACACTTTCCTCCTCAGTCAGTAGTCCTCATTAAAGGATGGAATGCCAAACGCTAAGGTGAGGGAATTATACTTGTATAATAGAACAAAAGGTTCAACCTTATTCAACTGTATTAAATGATTACCGCTACAGGCATCTTTACCGCATACGTCGCGTTTAGTCAAAAAAAAATCCTTAAGTAAATATATCTTATATAAGTTTCGTTATGCTAACGGCAACTTCAAACATAATCTTCACGAAAACAAAACCTCACATTAATTTCAAGAATTAAGTAACCTACAGTGTAAGCCAAACATGAAATTAGACTCAATTTAAGTCCGTCGTAGCGCGCTGTGGGATCGATCCCCAGTCGGGGGAATCATTATTTTTAAATTATTTTCATTTGTGTGTTCTGGTAAACAAAGGTCGGTGTTGAATTCCGCCATTCAACTAACCATGTCCCAAAAATTTGGTGGTGTATGAGCTAATTAGCAAAATAAACGGTTATCATACGAACCGAGGCAAAAAGTGAAGAGTGAATGAAAAAGACTGGTGTTGTTGGAATCGAAACCACAACCCTCGCGTTTACAGTCAAATGATGTGCTGCTACGCCACGATTGATTTACCTAAAATTATCATTTTTTATTTAACCAAACGTATGGTGGTTTATTAATCCTCCCATATATAGAATAACTGTATTGTCCGACCGTCTGTCAAGACTATTTATCTCGAGATTGCGTGAAGTACCAATCTTGCATTACTATCAAATAGCTGTTAAGTCGAAGTAGTCGACTGATACGAGCATTCGTGCATCGCTTTGGAAGGTTTTTAAAATTCAAATTTCAATGATCAACAACATGTCAGATGTTACTTCAAAACAAGATGGAGTAGAGGGCATTCTTTTAATTGTGATGTTTGCTTTTAATTCGGCGGCTGTTTAAAAATAATTATATCCACGGTCCGAAAAACAAAGCGCCAGGTTTCCTAGAAAGGTCGAATGAATGGCAAATTTTAACATTAGATTCCTCTCCTCTAGAAGGAAGTCGAATACAAAAACTTAAAAAATAATCAAGAAATTTTAAAATTATTACAAATCTATAGGAGTTGTATCTTTCATTGTTTATTTTATTACGTCAATGAAAACAAAGATATTCAATATTGTGAATTTAGTATTTTTATTTATTAAAATAACCGTATCTTAAAATCGGAATTTAAGATACGGTTATTTTAAATACTGTATAATACGATAAAGAGATAAAAAGATTTCTCAAACACAAAAAAAAAACCAAGCATAGATATCGTTAAAGAACGTTCATTTCGTGTAAAGATTTCCTCTTCATATATAATTAGTAAAATGATTATGATAATGTGAGTTTCTTTAAACATATATTTATTTCATATAATATTCACTAAGATTTCACCTTTTAGTTAGCTCACGATAACTAAGTTGCGAAGAAATATATAAAACATATTAGGAGCTCAATAATAATTGGAGCACCTAAATGTTTTCACAATAAAACGCGCGTATGAAAATTTAATCCCCTCTCAATCTTTAGAAACTTGTGCCAAAAGACTTGGTCGGTAAATACGACGCAAGAATCTTCTTAAGCTGTTTTGTTGAAAACTTCATTGAGATCCGCAATCCGGGGCATTAAAGAGTCAACTTTGTAATTATCTTCAGTTCAGAGTTTGTTTCTTAAGCTACACATCACAAAACCGCTAACGTCTTTCATGAGGACCGCAACGACCACGCGACCACGTCACCTGGCACCCTCGACCCGGCTCTGGCAGCGTTCGACGCCTACTTTGCATATCCGCCGATTGCATCACACGAGAGTAACTCCCAGTCGTTTCAGATAATCCCGTAAAGTACAAAAGTTTCACTAATTTCATTTCTTCTTTTCATCTTGGGCACGTATCCAAAACGGTTTTTTTAAGCTAGCGTGATGTATCGACAGCGGGGCGGCCGCGAGGTCGCTTTTTTGGAATCATTTGTTTCTGTTGTCTTCTTCGACGTCGTTAGCGTCGATATAAATAGGTGGGTTTCAACTTGATTTGTGGGTACGGATTAATAATGGCAAGACAGTGAATTATTATACAGCTGCAAGTTCCCTCCCCCCTTGTCCCCCGCGTCCCGTCCCCCGCGGTCCCGCCTGCACCGCGCATAGCCAATTTCATATTTTTACTCGCAAATCCAATGCGGCTGGTGAAATTTGCATCAAGTCCAAATTAAATATATTTAAATGGTATTCGCCGCGTTCGGTTCCTACATTTACATAGCTTAACGTCGTAACACAAAGTTTCTATTTCCCTCGGATCGATGCAGTCTACATGCGATCGAGTATCTTTTATAGATCAATTGCCAAGTCGGCTCAGTTTGGGATCGAAGCCAGTTCTTGCGCTTTCTCATTAGTTAATGTTTATTGTATAAAGACTTATGTATGTAGAGACAAGTTGTCGCAAGCGTTAATTATAGTCTCCGCTCGTGTGCAGCGGCACGCGTGCGGACGAAGGCACGGCAGACAGGTCGGCGCTGGCGACACGCCACGGGCAGTGGGTTCATGGGAACAACGTAAGACACTCCCTCCCCCAATCCTCCTCTACTCCGCCCCCGCCCTTCACCCTCACAACTAGCGACAACATTTATGACTTCCAACTCTCCAGACGACCGAAGTTCTCAGAATTTCTTTTGATGATAGAAATATTTTTGACGTCAACGGAAATATGTACGTGTTTAAATGATGGTAAAGGGGTGACACGCCCGCGCGCCGGTACCGCCGCGTGCCGCTTCGTGGCGACAGGAAATTGCGGATTAATGGCACATAATACACCTCGCTGCGGGGTTATATCAGCTAATCTCTTCATCCTAATTTAAAGGTACCTGTGATCTGATTTTGCAACGAAAGTATGTAATTAAAGTTGTAATTTGCATGTAGTCGTGGGTTCGGTCTGCTATTATATCGGAAAGTAAATTTTGCTTCTCAATAACACCGAGGCCGTTGTGTTGCAGCGGCACACCAGCTGACTGTAAGCGTGACGGTTGTAAATTCGATCCATTCCCGGGGAATGGAAAAATTTTGGAAAATATTCCTTGTCTTTTTAGACAAAAGTCAGCGTTGAGCTCAACACGTAATGTCTTAAAATTGGGCGGTATATAAGGATCAAAATGTCTTAAGACGATGTTGTCTCTGCCTACCTATATATATGTGAGCGTGATAAAAAAGTAAAACTGATGGTGCTCAAAGAATCTGTGGCAGAGATCATTATGGAACTTCGAAATTTAGAAGCATTTGAAGGGTGTTTAAATCACCCTATATTTGAATCTGTATGCTGTAGGATTTTACAAATTCTCCGAGATTAGAGGACGATATTGGCAATTATGTTTGGATATTGAAAATGTTACGTTCCCTTTCTAATTAAGTAGCGCTATATCTTAACTTACGCAAACGACTTAATATGTAGAGATAGTACTCATATAACAAAGTTTAATGATATTAATAAAAATATGGTAACATAACAACTAGAACAAATGTGTGACTGTAAACACCACTGGTTGTGGGTTCAATCCCCACACGGATAAATGAAATATTTATTGAAATTTATTTTTAACAAAATATGAAATATTTTTTTCCAGTGGGAATTGAGCCCAAAACTATATTAAATATTTTTCTTAACTAAATTGGTGTACAATAACACTAGATTTATTAAATTGATTAAAATTTTTGTTATAAATGTAAAGGGATATTGAATGATTGCGAGCGAAGTCGCGATCGAGTCGCTTGTTTTAATATACCCACTACAGGTACCTAAAAACAGGGCGCGACTTGGCAACTCTACCAAACCGGGTATTTAGAACTTTTAACTTATAATTAGTGACAAGAGACGGCGTGGAGTGACAGGTGGTGACGGGTTCAAGGTCGGCTCTGACGCGAGAGCACTCCCAACGGTGGCAAAGATAATTTTAGACATTGATTTATATATTTTGTTGTGGTAGCTTAGTGGCAATGGCTCAGTGTCTGTCCGTAAGCGTGATGGTTGCGGATTCGGTCCCACATAAAATAGTGCTGGCCGTGATTCGTTCTCGGACGTCAGACTCGCCCACCGAGACTTTTGTACCAATTTGAGGATTGTAGGAAGGTGTACCCTGTATATATGTCAAATTAAGGAAAGTGTGAAGTCGTAAAGATTTCTCGAGATTCTAAAGAGAACAAGTAAAATTATTGAAATCAAAAGATTATGTATTTTACGCGAACAAAGTTGTGAACTACCACTAGTTTTTTTTTCAGCTTCATGCTGTATCCCGCATGTAGCAGGGTAGGCAGAGGAAACGTAGTGTTAAAACACTCCGCTCCCCACTTTTCGCAGAATTCTGGAGGTATTGCATGTTGAGTGGCGGAACTCAACGTCGCTATTTGCCACGACACCAGAGCGAAGAAATAAAAATATTCAATATTTAATTTCCTCGATTGGGATCGAACACACTACCGGTCGTGATTGAAGACACACGCCTGTATCTCCGCGCCGCGACCGTCCTCTGCAACTAATTAACATTAAAACGACGCCATCCTTAACTACCGTTAAACCAATATTAATGATCCACCATATTTCAACAAAGTAAGTTTCATAAGCGGCTAAATTTAAACAATTATCTGCATTTTGGACCGAAATATCGAGTCGAGGACACTCGCCAAAATCGAGAACGACGTTTTGGCCATAGTCGCTCGTACATATTACATACACACTCGTACATACATTCTTTACAAGCTAACTTTAGCGGTTTTGTAGTACAAGGATTTTCAACGAAAATGTAGGTATCCGCTATATCTACATTTTTGTTTGAAATCCTTGTGCTGTAATAATATATTTGAATATTTAGGTTGTTTCAAAGTTTGTAAAGTCATCATCTATACTGAAAGTAATGTAGAAGTTTATTTGGGGCCAGTTTGAATTGAAATCTTTTTTTTTTTGTGTAGGATAGTCCAGTTATAGAGTCAGATATTAACTACATTAAACGAGGTTAATCGTTTGTTAGCCGACTGCACCTGCAGTCGGGGTCGCCTGGAGCACCTACAGTGTGCTACATGCTTCCACGTGACCACGGGGACAAAGACGGGGACAAAGCCGTAGGAAAAATGTAGTCACTAATAAATTGTAAAAGTAGTTTTTATATACGATACTTCTGTCTTTTTCTGTCGAATGATAAATCCGAAATACGTATTACGTCAGGCGTTTAATTTTTTTGGGTATGCGAGCAATGAGTGATGAGTGGCGGAATTCAACGCCGCGCTCTGCCTTGTTACCAGTGCCAGGAGATTAAAATATAAAATATTTCATTTCCTCTAACGGGATTAGAGCCCACAGCCTGTCACTTTTACAGTCGCACGTATACATTTAATTTTAGTTGAAACAAATTGTGGTGTTGAGTTCCGAACCAATGTAATGTCTTAGTGTCAGAGAAAAATTGATAGCGGAGTGATTTGTGCCTTCTACTGGCGATACAGATTGTAATGTAAAAATAGTAATGTAAATTGATTTTTGTAATAAACGTACTGAATATTTTACTTTAGATAAATTAATATGATGCAATTTTTCTACTTTTTCTTTTAAATATTAAAGGTGACATTTTTGTCTAGATATTATAAATAGAGGTCGTCGTGGCACAGCTGGGACACAACAACGTGCGGCGTAACTCCGCCTCTTGACACTTAATGTCGTGAAAATTGGGCAATGCGTGGAGACGGATTGGACTAATATCAGGTTTCCTTTAAAATAACAAGTATAACACTATCATAACCAATATAAATAGTATAAAATATTCTGTAAGTATTAAGATTTCAGTCGATACTTAGTTCTCAATGCTCAGTGCTCAGTGGCGGAGTGACCGCGCTCGCAATGGCATCGCAACTGCGCGCTTAAAAATTAATATCTGACACAATTGTAAGAACGGGGCGGTTCTAATTTATAAGCTAAAGCGATTATTATAAATTATATATATTTTTTTATAACTAACTATCCGAGGCCGAGGGTAGCAAGACTGAGCGCAGCGATGAGTTCCGCCATCAACACTAAATCATCGATAGTGCGTGGGGAATAGATCCTTACTAAGTTTCTTCTGTATACTGTCAATATGTGCGAGATTTAATTTTCAGTGAAAGAGAAATTGTGTTGAAGAAGTATTCGACGTACAATTACGACGTATTATTTTTTAGAATATACTTTTGCAAACTACCCCCGACTCGGAAGCAGTCCTTCTACCGATATTTTAAATATTTAACAAAATTATACATCTGTTGTTTAGTCTCCAGCTTTGTAGACGCGTGAAATAAAAAAAAACAATGCAAAATACAAAGTAGAGATACAAAACCGACAAGGATATACATAAGTTATGCAGACCAATCACTCAAGATGCGCAATTGATTTCCTGAACCGATTGGACAAAGTGCAATGTCCAATCCGCACAGCCATCGTCAAAGTCTCACAACCTGTGTCAGCTCATAGATGAAACTAGAAGGATGGCGTAGAAGGATCAAATTTTTCAGGTAGGTTACTCGGAGAGAAAAAGAGGATTACCCGGTATTCCCTATAAAAATGGGCACAATTTTTATATTTTTGTACGCGGCGCGTACACGATGAAAGGTAATAGAATTTACCATAAAATTGCCATATTAGGCTACAGTTCAGGAGTTGCAATTATAATAACATAAAACAGATCGATATCCCAATGACATCATGTTTACTCAGAGAGTCACGTCGCGGCGTGTCGACGCAAGTAGCTCGAACAATTACATATTTATTACATGATACAATTGCTTTGGCGTTTATTTAGCTCTATATTTGAATCCTTATTTTAATATATCTAGCTATAATCCGTCGTCAATTTAAATATTTGAGGCCTAAGGCTGCAGCTTCGGTGCCCAGTCGGAATAAAGTATTTTTATTTTCTAGTTCTGGTATCAAGAGACGGAGCGGCGTTAAGTCGCCCACTCAACACGTCGTAATGTCCCAAAAATTGGACGGTGCTCGAGAAACGAAGTGTCCTCATACTAGGTTCTGCCTTCCCTGCTACATGCGAGAAACTATGCGGAATACAGCATGAAACTAAAAAATAATATGCGTATATATTCAAACTTGAGACACATAAAAGCTTTCCAAATAAAACTCCATCATCATTCATCCAAACGAAATTGCAATCGCGAAAACATAGATAAATTAATTTTAAACATAATTTACTGCGGTGTAGTGCCGTCCGCCCCCCTCCACCCCCTCCATCCCTCCCCCGCTGACAACTCCCTATCATCTCCCCTTTACCCCCTATTGTCGTTATCACGGCGATAATACATATTTATTACTTTGTTTTTGCTCTCGCATTATAACAAAATATCTATTTCCGTCCTCACTAATAACGTTAATGTGAAAACAAAAGTCCTTCTAAGCTTCCGAGTTTTCATTTATCAAAGGGCTCTCTCCTTACCCAATATGTAGGTGAATCTATTTTTTATAACTTCACGCTGTATCCTGCGCTGAGCTGTGTAGGCAGAGGGAACCTGGGGACCTATTGTTAATACACTTTTTTGCCCATTAAGACACTTCCGTTCTCTACTTGCCACCAATATTTTGCATGCTGAGAGACGAAACTCAACGCCGCGCTTGCCTCAACACCAAAAGGAAAAAAAATGGAAATAACCATTGAGTTCCGCCACTCAACACGCAACGAAGTGTTTTAAATTAACACTAGGTTCCCTCTGCCTGATATACCATTAACCAAGGTAAGCTATGCTATATTACCTTGCGTTAGTAATTTCTATGGTAAGGTATTGTATTATAGTGTCTAACTTATTTATCTCAAATATAAACGTTTTGAAATAGAAAAATAATAGATCAAACTGGCCGGTTACTAAAACTCACGAAATTCTATATATTTGTGAAAGATTTTCTTATTTTTGAGGAGTTATTTTAGTTATTTTAATGATATGCTCTCAGTATGAAATGATTTGACCCGTTAAGTAGTGAATTTAAACGCCGCGTTTTGTCTTGCTACCAGAGTTAGGAAATTAAAATAATAACTTCTTTGAGTAGAAACGAATCGAACCAACAACCGTCGAGTTTACCGTCAGTCGGTGTGCCGTTTTGCACCGCGACAGCCTCTGCCTCCTCTGACTCTTACTCTATTTTTAGTTATAGCGTAATGTTTAATAAATGCATGTAAATTGTAAAAGGCAATTAGTTCAGATTTATAACTCGCGGCGGTATGTATTTGCATATCGTGATACAGCTATAGCGCGGCTCTAACGTCTGTTGAAGCAGCGAGATCTGTTGGAGTACAATTAAGTACTAATATGATGTGAGATAATGGCGATGAAGTCATTCTGTTATTTTCCTACAATTACAAATGAAATGGTGGTTTAATATATATGGATTTGCACATACAATAGCTCTATTTTCTTGTATTATTTATAAAACGAATTCTTATATGTAATATAGAAAAACTAGCATATTAAGATTGGAACAGGGAACCTGGTGCTTAAATACAACTTTCTCTACATTCCGCGTAGTTTTCGATTTATTGTGTGTTGAAAAGTGGAATTCAACGCCGGTTGATGTAGTGGATTGGGAAAATTAACATTATTGAAATATAATTATTCCTTCGAGTGTGATCGAACCCACAACTATCGCGTTATCTAAAAGTAACGACAAAAAGAGAAGAATCAGACACATTTTCTATATTAATATATTACAATTTTCAGATAAACAAATGTCACCTGTCAGACGTACAGATAATAAAACTTCATTACGTAATACACTTTTTGACAGAACTGTCGACTGTCGACTGTCAGAGTGATTCAACACGTGCCAACTGTCAGGTGACACCGTAAAGAGATAATCTAAAAACGGATTTTTGTAAATTAGCGGCTATAACCTTTATTCGTCCTACATGTTTAACAAGAAATTTTATTTTTCCAATTCGTTTAATGCATTGTGGACTTTCAGTTTTCTATTTTTGTTAAGCAAAATAATAGAATTATTTATATATTAATAGCACAGTTTTCTTACATCATAAAGTATCTAACATATTAATATAAAGTTTTAATTAATTAATATAACATTTCTTTTATTAAAAATAAATTAAGTCCGCTTCACCCCTGACACTACGTTCCCAACTTTCCGCCGGACTCTGGAGGCACTGTGTGCTGTGTCTTTCTTTTGTTGTTATGCTACATTTATTTATAATTTACCCTAGTTTTTATCTTTGATGTAAAATATATATTCAGCACGGGAAAATGAAAATAATTATAATTTAAAATACAACCATTCTCCGATTTAAGATTGAACCTATGACCATTGTGTGTGTCAAAACGACAATAAACTACAATAATAGTAGAACTACAGCGTAAAGTGTCTGTCACATTGTTCGTCACGAACAAGTAATGCATATATTTGAATTATCATAGTTATTGTTTGTAAGAGTCGACATTTTACGTTAATTTATCTCTTCACGCCGAATAGAGGACAGAGGACAGAGGACAGAGGACAGAGGACAGAGGACAGACAGCCTAATATTTTATGTATACGTATCAAATGCGGAATAAAATGGATATTATTCGAGAATATGACGGTATGAAATATTCTGCGAAACACAATATAGGACTGTTTGATAAAAATGACTGACAAAATAAAAACATTGCTTATTAAGAAACTAATCTTATAGTTATTTAGTTGATTATACGAATATTATATTCAGATAAATGTTTTTATTAAATGTTTTATTTTTGTCGTTTTATATTATTTTGATAACAGAACCAAATGGTGAAAATAATTAATTTTCCCCATGCGGAAATCGAACCCACAACCGCAGCGTTGACAGTCACACGCTGTGTCGCCGACCCCGACGACGACTTCGATGGAACCGTATAATATAGACGCAGGATTACAGATAGCTGATACTTTAAGCTTCAGCCAGACGCCGGTTGTAAAAGCTCGCTCTACGTACTCTTCTGGAGGGAGCGCCCTCCCTCAAGCGACCGAATGTACCTCGTTCAGGACCAACTTTAATTGAAATAGTTTTCTCGACCTCATTTGAACAGGGACGACCTTGTGTAGAGGAGTAGCGGTCAAACGGCGGTTATGGGGATCATTTTTAATGGGTTTGTACATAAAAATATGTACTTATTATACATCTATATATTAACTTGATAAATGAGACTAAAATTTAATTCTGTAATAATTTTTATCAATTAAAAGTAAGTGTTCATATTAGGTGTAGGTGTAAACTTGAGGCCATCGTGGCTAATATAGCGTCTGAAAAAGCGACAGTTGCGGGTTCGGTTTTGGCTAGGGGCAATGAACTACTATTTCCATTTCTTTACTCTGGTAAGTAGACCATAGTTTTGCGTTTTGTACTGCAATCACTCCGGTAACGCAGCATATGTACCTTTACATGTAAGTTAGCTCTACATTAGATATTAACGTATATTTTATGTTTTCCATTTGAAAGCCTATTTATCTCAATATGTATAAATGCAATTTTCGCAAGTAGTAGTAGCCGATGACCTCGTGTGACCTGTTAGGAGGAACTGATTTTGCAGTAAGACCGGAAACTCAAAGCTATATTTATGTCTGATTTCTAATAATAACTATTTATGTTAGATCTCCGACACAACGGAGGAAGCCACACCCATCCTGAGGTGAGTCGGAGTTAATGTTGCTTAACCCTACTAATATGTTCCATAAATCACTTGTTTTGACCCCCTCGTTCGTAAGAGAATTTACATATAATTAAATAAAAGTGTCATTTCATATGTTTTTCAATATAATATAAATAAGCTTTTAAATAAAACGGTTCGATTAACCAATCGAGTGGTTTTATATTATATTGGACTGCTTTGTTGTGTTT
The DNA here is from genome assembly GCA_030704555.1 of Heliconius charithonia. Classification (NCBI taxonomy): domain Eukaryota; kingdom Metazoa; phylum Arthropoda; class Insecta; order Lepidoptera; family Nymphalidae; genus Heliconius; species Heliconius charithonia. Next base: position 140,225 of record CM060813.1, read on the forward strand.
TGTAATCACAAGAGACAGTAAAACAGTCCAATATAATTTTGGGAAACACAATATTTGTTTCTCAGAACGCGAGTACTTGAGCGGAAACAAAATTAATTAAATCAGAGAAGGGAAAAAGGTTTCATTTGAAGCGACATATTGGATAATGCATATCTCTAGTTTATTCACATAATACAGACGTTAATTACCGAGCTGAGGCCGTGGCAACAGGCACTACCCGACAATAATGCACCGTCATGTATTACAAATACAGATTATATTTGATTGGAAGGTGCACAATGTAACTTGTTCAAGCGATTAGTCTATTAAAAGAATTCAATTGAAAACCGACTCTATGTCGTAGGAGAGGTGGTTCCATTTTAATTGCAGGTCATCCAGGTCGCGCCGGTAGTCGATATGGTACATGCGCATTAGAAAGCAACAGATCGGGCAACTAATCGAGCGACCCGTCGGTAGAGCATTGCCCCCAGCAACGATCAGCTGTTCGTCCCTTTCATTCAGGGTTTTTTACTTTCTAGCATATATTTTATATGAATGGCAGCGTTATTGATTTTTCTGTTGCAGAAATAAAGCTGCTTAGGTAGGTAGAGAGGTAGGGAGGTAGAGAGGTAGGGAGGTAGGGAGGGGACGTGGCGGTAGATTGATTTGCTTTTAGCTAACAATTATAGAAGATTATAGTGTAGGTTTGTTTATCAGATAATATGAATTAAAAATAAAAGTGACTTCGTGTTATATATTTATATATTATTATATAATAAAATAAATGTAAAAGAGTTAGTTTGGATTATTAAATAATATATCCAAAAATGAAACTTAAAAATATATTAAACAGAACAAAGGAAAATAATTCATCAATCGGTTGGGACTTAAAAAATGTTTCCTTATAAAACCGTGATTAAATGAATTATGGAGAAAGAATTCTACGTTTATTATTAATAAAGTCAAGAAAAACTCAACTTTGACCCTTTTCCGTTTCGATATAAACAAGTTAATTTTGTGTTTAAAAAAACTTAATTAAATGCGTACCTACATTTTTTTTGAGGAAAATCTGAATTAACTAATAACGACGGAGAAAAATCACCAGAGGGGACGTTTATAACAACAAGAAGTAACAGAAAAATGTATATCCAACCCTTAGGGGTAGAAGGGTGAAAGGGTGACTGTGGGGGACAGTATCGGTAACCATTAGTCGAGACACCTGCGAACTCGATAAACTTGCTAAGTACGGATGCTTAAGCTTTAATATATATTTATGTAGGCCTTCTGTAACGCCGTGCGGTTCAGGAGGGAGCGACTCGCGATAGCGGTGGACGGGTTCGGTGAATATATTTTAATATATGTAGACCGTTGTATAAATGATTTAATTTCCTATGGAAAAATAAGTGATTTGTAACTTTAAATAAGTATAATTTTTTATATTTTATTTCACGCTCTATCCCGCATATACGGGACAGGCTGAAGGACCCTGGCATTAACATACTCCGTTGACTATTCGCCGCCCAATTTTCGAGATATTGTGTGTTGATTTGTGTAACTCAACGCTGCTATTCTTACAAGAGCGAGGAAATGTAAGTAATTGAATTTTCGAATGGGAGTCGAACCCATAACCGTCACATTTACAACAGACTGCCAGTTCATACATATGTCTAAGTAAGCATTCATAATGATTATTGAGCGATTTAACAGTTAACTGCAACATGAGTAATGTTGGAAGGCTCCACTCCGCGCCCTCCGCCGGGAGTGATTGATGACCACTACTCTACGAGAGGGTAGAGTCGATACTCAAATTTCATAACAATTTTAATCGGACTAAAACATTAAGCTTTTTTTATTATTTATTATTTTTCTATTAAGTGTCTCTTGGTCACTCCTTTTGTTTGTATTCTAACAAAGGTTTTTTGAATGTAATATAGGTATATTTTTCAGAATGGAAACGCGATGATTGTAAGTTCGATCCTCATATTGGATACGATTGTTTTTTAGTTATTTTCAATTTCCTCCTTTGGGTGTTTAAGCGCAGCGTTGAGTTCCGCAACAAGAAATTACTTAAAAATGAAGTGAAAATTAAAACTAAATTCCTGCCTGCTGTAAGAAATAAAGCTGCTTTTGTAACAAATATACAATTTTAAAGGTTCTTTTTTATATCAAAAAATAATATTAATCACTTACTTGTCGTATATTGTCACTCCTGAAATGGTATTTGCTAAAAGGTGAAACTCAATTTAGTACTTTAGTATATCATCAATAGTTATAAATTGGACGATTTCAAATGTAGAGTAATATTATTATCTGTAATACATACATAATAATAATTGTATAAGATATATTTTGTGATAAGACTGTTACAATTTATTAAATCATATATAAGCTTCGAACCGAGGCAGAATGAACCTAGTGTCAAGACACTCCAATTCCTATTTACCAATTTTAAGACATTGCGCGTTGATGGGCGAAACGCAATGGCGTTTTTCGCCTACTGAAGCAATGAAATGTAAATAATTTATATACATCTCTGTAATGTCTCCGAGAGGACACCCAACACCCACAGCCGCCATTTCCAGTCAGACACTATTCCACTACGGCAAGATTTTCAAATCAAAATCTTTTTTAAAATTTTTATACAAATAATACTTTATTTACAAATTGAACTCTCTACCATCCCTTACTAGTCTAGTATGGAAACCGAATCCATTATTATTAGTTAAGTAATTAACCACTAAGCTAAATGGTTTTCGTAATAATCTTGAAGGTACGCTATATTTTTTAATAAAATATAGTTTAAAAGCAAGTTCTACATGATAAGTGTTAGTCCAAAAATTGTATAACAGTTGTATGGACTAGTCGCTCGACTGGTCGGCCGACATCCCCTTCAATGAGGTCTAAGGTCAGAATGCATACATTCAGCTCTGCCTATTGTTCTCTACAATAGAGGTAAACGTTTATTTGAAACTATACATGATAACTTTGATTTTTAGTTCCATGCTCTATCCGGCAAATATCAGGGTATGAGGAGGAAATACGGTGTAAGGGAACTCCTTTTCAAATTTAATATCTGAAACTGCCAAAGTACAAAACGTTATAATTAATTTAAGATACACTCAAACTAATCGCATTACGTGCGTCCGTCCGTGCCGGTCCGTGTAGAGTAAGTACGATAAAGCTGCAACACTTCATTCGAGCTTGAAAATAACTAACCCTCCTCAAACACGTAACACTGTTTAACGGGTGCTTGCCTCGCGCCCCTCCACCCTCCGTAGTGGCCGGTTTAAGCTTGTATTAATAACTGCTGCAGCCATGTTCCTTCATCCCGGATATATTTGTGCTGAACGATGCAAAAATAGTTTAAAAGAAAATATGGACGCTACCCTCTCGTTTATTAAATACTGAGTTGTTTCATTTATATCATACATTTTGCGTGAGATCGTTTTGTGTTACTGAAGTCATGCAGCGGCATAGCGTCTGACATTGAAACGTTGATACGACAGTTGTGGGTTCGGTTCTAAGTAAGAAAGGGGGATTGATTATTTTTATCTTTGCGCTCTGGTAAAAAAACAACATCATACCATTATTTTCTCTTTGCCTACTTTTCTATATGCTGGATTCAGCAAGAAGCTATAAATATGTAAAGTATAGAAAATACCATTTAACTTAATGGAATAAATATTTTTCGCACTGTCTGTGCAATAATTATCACTTTACATTCCCTCAAATAGGAATTGAATCCACAACCACAACCGCTGCAATTTATCTGAGCACTGCAACTATTTCCTTAATTTTAATCTTTCATATAAAGATAATTTATACTAACTTCTAATCACCTACATAAACATTATACAACTCGACGTGAACAAACTCATATATTCCTCTATGACATAATGACATAATTTCACTTTCATACACTTGGCTCTAGACTTGGCACCAGAGCTCTATACCGGAGTCGCTCAGACTGTTGCAGTATATCTGTACTCTATACATACATGTAATATAATAAATATTTAGTTTTGTTGCGGAAACGACGACAGATGTAGAGACTCGACGAAATGAGATAACTACGATTATATAAAGAACTAACTTTTTAAAGCCCAACGTGGTCTAATGAATAATAATAACTAATAATAGTGTGTGTAATATTTTTATTTATATTTTCATTTCTTCGCTCTGGTGTCGAGGCAAAGCGCGGCGTTGAGTTCTGCCACTCAACACGCAATGCCTCCACAATTGTGTCTTACACTAGGTTCCCTCTGCCTCCCCTCCTGTGTGCGGGATATAGCGTAAAGCTAATTTAATTGAATTTTATTTTTTTAATAGTGTATGTATGTGTGTCGTTATATACATGATAAGTGCCTGAAGTAACTCGGGGCGCAGTTATAGTAAGTTACATTAAAGTGATTAATTTTATAAGTAGTGTGTCTATTTTTACGATTTTTACGATTGTCAAAATCCTTAAAAAAATATCCGTTTTTTTTTCATTAAGACAATTTTATCGTGGATACTTTTGAGCGGAGATGATGCATAAAGAAATAGTTTTATTTCAACCAAGCCTATGTGTTTTTTAAATGCCTATATTTATACAATTTTATATTAAAAACATGGCATATTTTATAAGCTCTTCACAACGAGCGAGCTCTACTTAAATAGGATGAATTTTAATATAGAGAACTATAAATACAAGTCCCGAAGGGCGGTACAGTATCGATTCACAGTAACCTTGGCAGTGAAACAGGGCTATTTATAAGAGGGTGGGTGAGGCGGGGTGGGTACGGCCAGCAGCACACTCGCACACGTAAATATATTTTGGGGTAGCTAGATTTAAAATATACAGTTTGCAGATTATTTGTTAATTCGACAATTTTTATTATCATTACTAACTATTATAGACTGTTTATAAATTATTAATTATATAAAAATAATTCAGCTTCATGCTGTATCCAGTTTATAACAGGGTAGGCAATTGATTGGCGGAACTCAACGCTGAACTTTTGACCTAGTGCCAGAGCGAAGAAATGAAAATATTAATAAATAATGAATTTCTCGAGCTTCATGTTTGTTTCCGCATAGTAAATTATACAGAGAGAAATTACACTTTGACACTAATTTCTCTCCGTATAATTTACTACGACACTCTATTTCTATTATTCACAACAGACACAGCAAAGCGCAAACTTTGTAACTACGATTTTATTTATATGCATCAAAATGTTTTAAGTGATAAATTTAGTAATTAGTGATAACGTATTATAAAATAACAATTTATACTAATAATATAAGATAAAGGAGAGATATTTTTGTGTTGGTTAGGTTAGTATTAAAATAATAAGGCTATGCTAAACGATACGTTATAATATAGCAAGGTAAGTAGAATAGACTTAGCGTTAAGATCTGTACGCCAAATTTTCGAGATACTGCGTGTGAGCAGAAATCAAACCAACAACCGTTGCGCTTACACAGTCACGTCACGTACACTCTGTGCCACTGCGCTATGACGCTATGCCGTCCACCATAGAGCTTCTTATTACAATTAACATTTAATATTGCCATTTGATGCTAAACTAATACCAGCGCCTCGTCTCCACCAGGAGCTCAGAAACTAATATTGGTGTATTATATTGTGTGAGTGTATGATTAAATTGATGAATCGTACAAGGATATGGACATAATGTAGCACCTCTATACACGCAAAGGTGGATTTAATGCTTAAAATAAATAAATATTCAAAACGCTCTATTAAAATTATTAGTGTTAATTAATATTTCCTTTCTGTCAAGTAGCTGGTAGTTATGACCGATGGGAACCAGAACGGAATAATAAAAAATGATTTAATTTTATAACTTTTACGAGCGGCCCCACTCGCATAACAAAGAGATGTGTGGCGATAGATTGGTACTAGCCGGCTAATATAAACAGACCAATAGCTAATAACAACAAACAACAACAACAAAACAAATTTTCAATTCAAACCAGTATTCCCGAGAAGAGTTAAAGTTCAACCATATAAACTACTTTATCATATTAATATAGATAAATATAACTTAATATTACGAACATTGTTTGTTCAATTTTCATATCATCACCTAGTTTTATAACAAAAGTCCTCTTATTTCATTCAAGAACTAAAGAGCAGTTATTATTTTTTTAATTACAGTAAAAGCAAAACATAGAGCGATGTAGAGAGACACGACATCCATACAGCTAATGCCACCATTCATACAACACAACACACACAGCGCTGTATACAAGTACTGTATACGTGAACAGATAGAGGCACTAGTTGCTATGCGCCCCCTCCCCTCCCCCTCCCACCCATCCCCCCTACCTGTCGCCCCACGCCGCCCCACGCCGCCCCCCCCACGCTGGGGTGAGTGTATGATTTTTTTCAGAGTCCCATGCCTAAATATTTTGTAATACACTATTATTATTATAACTTCTAAATTCATTTGCTTCTGTTCTTTTACATATTTGTCTATAGTTTTTTTTTTATTAACACAACAACGGACTCTCCGTTGTAGCACATTATTTGGCGTTCGAATTGAATAAATTTAGGATTTTTTACTACTTCACACTGTATCTCGTTCATAGTACGCTAGGCAAAGGGGACATGGGAACCTAGTTGTTAAAGCCTCCGTTTCTATTAAAATACTTCCAAGTGCCGCGATTATTTTAACGTTACGCCACCGCACCACGACGGACAAAATGTTCGAACTTGAACACAAAACAAGAGACGACAATATACACACGGAACAGTTTATAAGTTGAACTGGACTCGCTCTTGGCCGCTTTTTTAATTTTCTTTATGTGACAAGGTGATTCCATAAATGGCGTTTTGTGAATATAGATTTTCCGCGCCGTGTAGATTTTGTAGCAATTTCGGTTATGCTTTTTCAATGTTCATTTGTTCGCGTCTTTTGTATTGAAGCCGCTGCCTGTTTTTAGGTTATAAATCTTTTTGGTGCTTTATACGACACTCTTATATATTGTATGTTCGTCTTTGTCGCGAGGTCACGGTTATAATGGTGGTAACTGCTATTGTATTTTACTTTAATGTCGCTGTGTAGATTGAATTGCGATTTTGTTAAAAAAGCAATTAAAATGTTTCTTCGTAAACAATTATTTCACTCAATTGGATACAAGTTCAATTTAAATAGAAAACGGAGCTCCAATCAATAAGCGATAAGTAAAAAGCAATTCGCATAAAATATTCGCAGAGATTTCAATTCGACGTGAAAAGCTCGGAAATTTCACTTTTTCGATATAAAATTTTCCGCCGAGTAAGTACACTTTAATTCCACTCGCGCTAACATTTTTGCTTGTAAGTAGTTACTGGGCGGGTGTATAGTCGTGCCGGTGGAAATTTGGCAAATAATAATAGCAGGCCATTACGAGAGTGCTCACTGTACGGGCCATGTTTGCTATTTTGCTTTTCGAGAGCGTCTGCTAAAATGGAATGCATTTTCTACCCTATACCGTGAACATAAGGGTTGGTAACGGAGTAGGGGTGTGAACCCCACGCCACGTGCTTCCCGTGATTACAGCGATGTGTCGTAGTTTGGGACAATGGAGTGAAATGAAATTAAAAGCTGTGATTGGTTTTGGCAATTTTTTAGCCTTCCCGTGGAGAGACGACGCGCCGCTGGTGCGAGTGTCGCTGCAAATGAGTTTTGCTTGACATGTGTGAATGGATTTTATGATTTAAATGAAAATATATTTTTATAAATAAATACATAAATAATATGTAGGCCGTTGTGGCGCAGTGAAACGTCGTGTGTCTTTAAGTGCGACAGCTGTGGGTTTCGGTTACCATTTAGTCTTGGAGGAATGATTTATTTTTGCTGTCTTACTCTGCAACTCTCAAAAACGGGGTGGTGCGTGAGGAAAACAATGCTTTAAATTTAGTTTTTCTTTGCCTGCTATATACATGACGTATTAAAAATATACTTCATCAAAGCAAAAAATTAACAGCTAAGCTAAATGTCAAATAATCGCGTTCTTTAAATCGAAAGAAACGAAACTATTTCTAAATATCAAATAGAGCTCACAAAAAGACAACTGTACGATGCACTATCATTATATTAATATACCATATTTCCGGGGTAAAATTGAAATCATGGAACTTGAAAGGTACTTTCCTATAAGGGAGGGCTCGTAATTTCATCCCTTCAAGGGAAAAAAGAATTGGGCCTCGCTGAAGGACCGGAAATTTAGTTTTGGGTGTTCTCAAATTGCAAAAAATCGTTTGAGCGGTCGACGCCTCGCGGCATATCATCGACTATCTTTCAGAACATTTCTTCGTATCTTATTAGTGACCTTTATTTAAATATTTTTACTAAGTTCAAACAAATCAAGTACGAGTTTTATTTGTTTTTATTGATTTAATTTGTAAAGTAATCAGTAATATTTGTAATTTAATTTGTTTATGTTTTTTTATTTTAAAGAAGGACGTTATATGATTGTATCTATATAGTTGCCATCGTGGCGTATAGGAACGGCGACTGAGTGTAATCGCGATGATTGTAGGTACGATGCCCACTCGGGGAAATGGAATATTTAAGTTGTCCATGTCCAGTTAGATTCTCTCTTCAGTATTCAACAGGTATATGTCTGAAACACGAGGTCTTTGATCACACTAACCTGGTTTCGTACGTAAATGAAAATAGGACAAGTGGAATGTACTGTTGGTTAATAAAAATAAAGACGAATTCTAGAACAACGCCAAAGACAGGTTTTAGAGGTGACGTGATGGGTGATCGTTTGAGTGGCTCGTAGTTAGTACTCGGTACGTTTAAAAAAAACGATGTTTTTGCTTCGCATTTCAATAATTAGGTTTAACAAAAGTATAAAAAGGTAAAATCATAAAGGAATGTGTATGATATTGTAGGAACTGGTCAATATTTAGTACGACAATCTAATAAGGCACTAGCCGAAGGCAGCGGGCACTTTCCGAATTTCGAGGCATTGCGTATTGAGTGGCGGAACTTAACGCCAGGCTTTCACCTTGGTGGTGAGACTGTCTGTGACTGTCTTGTTCCGTACCTTTTAAAGCGTGTTTTAGAAGTCAAGTTTTACTTTTGAAATAAAAAAGTAAAGCGTTGACTTCCCTGGTTTTTCTCTTTACCCTGCTGCTATGGGGTGAAAGTGAGAAGCTATAGAAAAAAGAATCAGCGACCTTCATTTCGTTTATACATTTCATATAAAGCTTAATTGTAATATGATAGCGCTGAAACGGGATACATCGAGATGTGCGTGACAGAATGCGATATCTCGATGTGTGTTGGGAGTGGTCGTATGAGAGGAGAATAACTCGGCTCATCGAAAATCTGTAAACAGTAAGCGCGACGGTTGTGAGTTAAGTATCTAACCCTCGGCGAAATAAAATATATTTACTTTATAAAAAATATTTCTGTCTTAACTGTCCTTGGTAGCCTCTTAAAAATATTCTTTTTTATTATTAAACAAATAATATTGTTATTTCTTCGCTTTAGTATCGAGGCAGAGCGCGGCGTTGAGTTCTGTCACTCAACTGAAAATGGGGCCAAAATTTTTTAAACATTTTTTAAACAGTGGAATAATCCAGTCTTAGAAATTCTTCATAAGTATTTAAAGAAATGCTATCAACATTTAAATGCTGTTTAATAAAACATTACGCGTGTTTAATTACACACCTAATAGCACCAGTAATTAAGGAGCGTCGTACAACTGCGAGTCGGTCGCGGGATGACGTACTCTCTGACAGCTCGCGTGTTTGCAGTTTGCTGTAAGTTGTCATTTTTGTTACCTAACTGTTGCCTTTTAGTTTAAACTACTTTAAGCATATTTTAAATCAGGAATTAAGTTCTAAGGTTGTATATAAAATTATACCTTCACGATGTATCCCGCAAATAGCAGGATAGAAGTAAGAAAATAAAAATAACATTTTCAATATAAAAGACAATCTTCGGTTTTCTTGTCGGTAGTCGTGACACTGTTCATAATAATATGTACAATAATGTTATAATATAAACTCTTGACATAAAATTCATATAATTTAAAAACTACTTTACAGATCTACATACATTAGTTCATTCAAAAATTTTCGATCACAACTTAAAAAATATATCTGATGATAAATTAGTAGTACAAACCAACACCTACATTCGTAATCATGGATTGGATTATGACGGCGACCAACACCGCAGGATATACTATACCCGTCCCAGTGATAGACAGCTAAATGTTAAAATTTTAGACATGATGAGACAGCAGCTGTACGCCACTCAGGACAGGATGCGGAGATTAGATCCGCTACTAGCGAAGTATAAAGATGATGTGGGATTACGAATGGCTTTTATACTCAACAGGTATTGAAAGTAGCGTTGTAGGTATTTAAACAATTTTTGCACAACTTCTAGTGAACAAGACTTAGTATTAAGACAATCTATTCCTTATTCCATTTAAAAAATATTATGTATTTTTTTTTAATTTGGAATTGTTAAACTTTACTATCGATTTACTAATCGATATTTAAAAAATAATTATAAATATTTACTATTATTAAACCTTGCATACCAAAATCTATATTATATCGAATATAATCAATTCATTTCCTCGCTCTGGTAATAAAACAAAACACATGTATGATATACTATATGAAAATAAGTAATCTCCAGGTTAAACCAGCTCATAATCGACATCCGCCGCATTTACACGCAAGCGCTGAACTGGAGGAAGACCTGGAAGCGCGTGTTCGAGCACATCGTGTGGTACACGCACGTGGTCCGCAAGTACGTGGACGTCCTCTACACAGTGGAGCACGCCATAGAGATACATACTGGAAATATGAAGATACTTGGAAATTTGTAATCACATTAAACCGTGTGGACGGTGTATTTATAATTTGACCATTGTTATGTAAATCCTGAGGTATCCCTCGATAAATGGACTATCCAGCACAAAAATATTGTTTAATAATTATGAGAGTATTAGTATAGGAATAGTAATTCGCGAGAGTAGCAGGTTCAGGATCAGTTAAACTTTTTTTTTCAGCTTTGCGATATTAGTTCCTATAGGATTTGATAGTGTCTATATAAATTAATTACAGCTTTAAGGAATTACGTTATTGTTCTGGATTAATTACCTATAATAATAATTATTAACACTTTGTACCTATGTTCATTATGTTCCATCTGTATATGTATTTTTACTTTATTTTGATACTAAACGACATATAGGAATGGGAAAAAACGGATCTTAAAATGTATATTTCAGCTAGCGACACTTCAAAGGTCGTCGTCAATGAATGACATTGTTCAGATGATGCGACGCAAAACGTGATGTCCTGACGCGAGCTGCACGTGACGGTGACACTGAGACCTAGTGTAGTACCTAAGTATGTTTAGTCGTTACTAATAGTACAATGAGTTTGTTTGTTTGATCGCGATAATCTCAAAACCTACTGGTTCTAAAATTGTTGGTTAGGAGGACTTTCACATCATAATCTGTATTACCCACAGTGGTCAGACTTATGTAGGACACCTGGTGTGTGTCATGTGTCATACATAATTCTTAGTAGCTTTTATTTGGCCATAGGGATAAAGCCGCAGGACAAAGCTAGTTTCTCAATAAAATCCAGTACACGGATATTATTGTAAAATCTAAATCCATAAACGAATTCGCGTTATTACGGAGGTAGTAGGTACAATGTTACACACTTTGCGATATGTTTCCAAATAACTTATACTATTATATTATTATAAGTTAAAAATAAAAAGTGGGAAGACTATAAGGGGAAATAACTAATCATTGCGGCAAATGAGTATTATGTTTCCCTACTTTCCATATAGAGAGAGACTCTATGTCGTAATATGGACAGAAAGACAAACACACAAAACAAGTACAATAATGCATCATACGAATGTATGTATGTATGTATGTATGTATGTATGTATGTATGTATGTATGTATGTATGTATGTATGTATGTATGTATATATACATGTGACAACTTGTTTACAATAGTCGAGTCATTAAAGTGGAAAAGGTCAGTAGATTGAAAAATGGCTATCCTCGACTATTTTTATAGAAAAGGTCAAACATGATTTGGGTTTCAAATATGGTATTAGAGAAACAATGGTATTGACTCCTAACGTAATTTTTTTATCTTCGAAACTCGATCGTCGTGGGTTCGTGTCCTACTCAGTCAACGGATTGTTTTCATTACTCTCTTCCTCTTCTTTGTTAGACAATATCGCAAATTATGTTTCACCTGCTCTGGAAGAAAGTAACTTCTTAATTTTATATAATTTTAGAGTTCTGTACCTCTTAAGGAAAAAAGGAACCCTTATAAGATGAGGCCAGCCGTGGCGCAGGAGCACGAAGTGTAACTGTAAAACCAACTGGTTGTGGGTTCGATCCTCACTCGAGGAAATGACATATTTATTTAAATTTATATTTCCATTTCTTGGCGTCGAGGACAAAGCGTTGAGCGTTGAGTTCTGCCACTCAACACGCAATGCCTCCAGAAACCTCCAGACCACTATCGCAGAAAGAGGAGACCTGAGTGTATTACCACTTGGTTCCGTCCGCCTATGCTGCTGTGTGCGGGATACAGCGTGAAGCTGAAGAAGAAGAAGAAGATAAGATCACTTTGTTGTCAGTCCGTCTGCCTGTCTATCAAGTGCCTTCATCGCAGGAACGCTTGGAGATATCGAGTCGAAATTCAAGTTTCTTAAATTTATCGTCCCTTGATTATCTTTTAAAAAAAATATATTTTTACATTAATTTAAAAAAATAGATATAGCCGTCCATAAAACTGTATATTTATGGTAAAATACTAAAAAATGATAGTCCAAAAGGTTTACAAAATTTGATATTAAAGCTTTTTTTTTATTCTGATGTTTAATTATAGCACAGAACTATCGGTGGGCGAACCCGACTCGCGCTTGTTTGTTTTTTTTATTTGCTTCATGTTACATCCCTTACAGGAGAACGAACATTTTAAAAGATCCCGTTTCTCACTTTCTATATCAAAGAAATCGAATGGAAATACCTCTATCTATCTCCCGTGTGTAAATCGAACCCACAACGGTCGCGTTAACAGTCAAACGCTGACCCACTGCGCATCGACGACTTCAATGTAATATAAGTAGGTACAAATACATCTCGTAATATTAACATTTTCGCGTCAAAACCACTACTTGGAAGTGACATTTAATTGATTTATACAACTGCCGCTGCAATAAATAGTCGTGAGATACAATGGGTCTAATTGCCTATAAATGTTATGACGTGGGTATGACAGGTTTGATTCCCGCGTGAATGAGATTATAATGCCGTGAATATAATACGAGCTTCTACACTTGAGGCTTAAGTTCGTAATGGACGTTTAATTTAAAATAAATATGTATAAGAATCGATGTGTAGCGGCATAGCGTCCCGCTCGGTGAAACAAATTATTTTTGTAAAACGGAAAAATTATATTACACGTAATGTAAAATTGAATAAAGTAGAGAGTGAAGTTTCTTTACACTAGGTTCCCCGTGCCTACTCGTAAAAAATGTGCCTATACGCTAAAAATAGTGAAAAAGTATAGGTACTATATTCATGCAAACTATACTTACGATACTTCATAAATAACAATAAATTATCTTTAAAAAGATATTAATGTTGAGGTCGTATTTATGACTTATCTATATAATTTATGAGGTGTGCCACCCTCCAGGAAACAAAGAGAGCAGAGAAAATTGTCCAGATAACACAAAACGGACATTGTCCAATCCCTCCTCGAAGGGCGGAAGGTACAATGGCGAGATGGCTAATGTCTTAACCAGTACCAGTAGCCCCACGGCCTCCATGATATACGAGCAGTAATGACGACACCACCCGGTTATTTACGACACGGTTGTTGTCCCCCGCGTCGTACCGGGATATAAATAATAAAGTGGCGATTGATAATATTTATATCTTTGTTTTTGTCGCTCATATCGTTGCACGCAACAGTATACTGCTGTCGTGAAATTGGTTCAGAGGATTTTAGCCATTCAGCAATCATGATAAGGATGAGAATGGGAAACCGGTAGAAGGATAGTGTGAGAGTTCGCGGGGCCTGTACAGTATAACCACATAGTGACAGTTGCAATTTGTTAGTCCGGTCCCACCCTGTTACAGAAATCAATACAATTGAGCATTCCTGAGAACTCCAAGCTTTGGAAAACGGTGAGACGGACGGAAATCGAGTGTTGTGTAACGTGGAGTCCCCTTGCCTCGCCTCGCCTTCGCAAATAGCTGGCAATTTGCAAAATCGTACGATTTCCAGTACATTCACCCCTTCGCCGGAACCGTGCGGTGCGAGAGGCGCTGAGACTAGCGGTGTAACAATAAGCGTTGTAGGGCTTCTGCCATTTGCATTACGAATATGACTTCATTTGGATTCGGATTTGAACAATCAGTTTATACAAAATGTTGTTATTGTTTATTCATTTTTACTGTTAGTTGTGCATCATTCAAAATAAGCCCAGATTGTTGCAGCTGCTGCTGCATTGAGCCCATTTGCCATCTTGCTGCTCATAAATGAAATCAAGAACGCCGTAAGACGACTGAAAACTGTCTTAATAGAAAAAAGTCGAGTGTCTCGAATCAATCTTACCCTATGGAATCCGAAATAAGCTCCTAAATTTCCACCCTTCTTATAGAAACAACATTTTTCCTTTCTCAATTTATCTTTCTCAGAGGAGTCAGTTTTAATTTTCAAGTCCATTTTTTATATACGTATTATGATAGCGAAATCTTCCTCTTCGTAAAGTATTATATAAAACATTATTATCTCAACAAAATAAGCTGTAAAAGACTAACAAGATGCAAAGAGAGCGGGATCTCGTGGAATTACAGCGATCCACTAATCAGAGAGTGCGTGAGGCGGCATAATGAGGGATGAGGGTGACAGAGGCGCCGTGCCCTTTACTTCTGTCTAGTTCTATGTATGTGTACTTTTACACTTTGAATATTAACAATAAATATTAATGGAACAGTAGCTGAATGTAAGCACTAGTATTGGGTTCGAATCCCATTCGGAAGACTGATTATGTTTTTTTTTATTTTCTCCGCTTTACTACACAGAGTAGATACGTAGTTGTTAAGGAATATGAATATGTCATTTTTAATTTCTGTGACAAAATGAAACAATTTGTAGACGTAGACGCCTTCGTGACCGTATGTATGTATGTATGTATGTATGTATGTCGTGATAGTTTAAACAGAGGCGATCGAAATAATTAGTTTTTAATATCCATGTTGAATACTTATAAATAAAAAAAAAATAGGCCAGTCGTGGCGCAGCGGCACGAGGTGTGACTGTAAAACCGACTGGTTGTGGGTTCGATCCCCACTCGAGGAGATGAAATATTTACTTAAATTTATATTTCCATTTCTTCGCTGTGGTGTCGAGGTTAAGGGCGGCGTTGAGTTCTGCCACTCAACACGCAATGCCTCCAGAATTCGGCAGAAAGTGGGGAACGGAGTGCCTTAACACTAGGTTCCCTCTGCCTACCCTGCTGTGTGCGGGATACAGCGTGAAGCTGATTTATTTATTTAAAAAAAATAATAAACCGAAAGTCACGGTTTTCATCCTTAATTCTTTTGGGCTGAAAGAGTTTGCAAGTCCCCAAGAACACCAGTATATAAGCAATTTGGAAGTAAAACATTTAAAATCAAATATGATTCACTAAAGGTGGATAACATCCACATTTGAAAATGAACATTAATACAACATTATAATAATATTTGATAAAAAAACACACACAAATATACATTACATTTGAACCGCAATAGCAATTTACTTACCAAATACGCTGAAAGTAAATAAATCTCCGCAAATAATATTACGCCTGTAAATATTTCAACTTGGCTCTCTCTCTCTCTCTCTCTCTCGCTCGATGGATCGCGGACGGGGGCGCGGGATCGCGGGCGGAGCTGCCTGTCGACGACAATATTGATATTGGTAAGAGCTCCCGGCGAAGCTCTCTCAGGGCTTACGTCTATCGGAGCCCTATTTCTGGAAGCAATACCGCTGATTGGCGAGGATTGCTGTTAATTGCTAAATGGAAAGTAAATTAAGGGGCATTAGTTAGGTACTTGTCGTTTCTATTGGTTTTGTTTATTCTTGAATACGTTTTATCTGCGGCTTCGCCCGCGTTGTTAAAGGGAAATCATTGAATATATAATGTGGGTGGAATCGAAACAAATAACGAGACGTAATTAATGTAGAGTATAGCTTTCTTCGGTAAATGAACTACACGCCCCACAATTTTTTCAGTTCAAGTCAAGAAACAGCGCGTTTTACCAAACAAATTCTTCGGATTAGTGATATTAGGTGTATGACGTATTTAAAATCGCGTTTAGAATGTCATTTAAAAACAATTTATGTAAAAATAACAAGTAGTGAATTTGAATTTGAACTTTTAACGTATTCAGACCAATTGTGGTTCAGAGGCACAGATTGTGGGTTCGATTCCCACTCGATGAAAAGAAATATACTTTTTCATTTTTTTGCTCTGGTAACGAGACAAATCGAACGCCCCTCGCGTTGGGTTCAGCTACTCATAATACTGGTAAGGAAGAGAAGCATCTCAATGAGAACGGAGTGTAGCACTAGGTTCCCAAGTTCCCTCTGCCTACCTATATATGTGCGAGATACAGTGTAAAGCTAAAAAAAATTATAACGACTAATTGACTAAGGTATCATAACCTCAATACATTAGGCCAAATAAAGAAAACTCACTTGTTTCAACCAACTTTTATTAAAAATATTTATGTATCTCGTAAACAATACCTACTAATTCACCATTTACAAAAAATCCATTTGCTCTGTAAAACGTACAAACGAACTCGTAATCCATATCTAAAACATCTACAGTGGCAGTGACTTTAATAAATACATAAAACTGTATCTTTTTATACTTTTTTTTGAAAACACATAAAAATTTGAGGCTCTCATCGCGCAGGGTCGAGGAAATGAAATACTCAAATGAAAACATTTCCATTTCCTAGCTATGGTAAGGGCGTTGAGTCCCTAGTTCCACCTGCCTAACCTGCTACGTGCGGGATAGAGCGTGAAGATAAAAAGATGATCGCCGATTTGAACTTGTGCCTCTTGAAAACCATCCAAACACGTTACGTGAAAATTTTTAAACGTCTTCTAAAAACAAGTATTTGTATTTCCTAAGTGTGGAATAACAATTAAAAATTATTAAACTATGTATTACTCTAATTATTATGAATTCTTGTAAATCTCCATCTTGGATTCGTCTAAATCAACGTCAACCTGCTCTTCTACCCTCAAAAGTACGTCTAGGACCTGTTTTTTTATTTGGTTTTGGTATTTCTTAGGTAATCTCTTGGTACTTTGGCAGACACTTGCAAAGAACAGATCCAAGGAGTCCTGGTCACTGTTGCCGGGATCCCATACTTCTGAATCCTGATCTTGATCAGATTGGGCCTCACTTGCGTCGAGTTTTATGTCACTCTTCATGGACATACGGTTCCTGGAAACATCGCTTTATTACTTGATATAAATGCTGCTCTTTAATATCACTATATATATAAAAGTGGTTACGTTTAATTGAAGCCTAACCTCTTATTAAGAACGGAATAACTTATCATTAGTTGCTATCTTTTCTTAAGCCTTACGCTGGATCCCGCGTATTAAAGTAGGCAGAGAGAACCTTTTAAATAAAACTATTTTAACCGGATTAATCGCGTATATTTAGTTTTTACATTTTTCGAAACCCGACGTTTCGAACACTTTGCAGTGTTCGAAACGTCGTCTACCCGTGACCACGGACTACTGCAAAGTGTTCGAAACGTCGGGTTTCCAAAAATGTAAAAACTAAATATACGCGATTAATCCGGTTAAAATAGTTTTATTTAAAATGTATAATAATCGTGAAAATCAAAGAACTTATCAGAGAGAACCTATTGTTAAAAAACTTCAATCTCCAATTCGCGCAAGCATTCGAGCATTCAAGAACGTCAAATGGCGGAGCTTAACGCCGAACTTCATGTAAATAAAATTATAGATTATATATTCCCTCGAATAGAAAATTTAATTTAAAACTTACGGTCTAAAAGTCATATAGGGTAGAACGAAGGACATGCGATTCTGATATCGCCATTTCTTGCAAGGAAGCCCCGCCTTGGTGGTGACGCCTTTGTCCGTCTTCTTAAGTGACTGTCGCAGAGAGTCGCGGAGAATTTTCCATTCACGTTTCAGTACTTCACCTGAAAAATATGGTTTTTATCTTCATGCTTCTGCTACTTACCGCACTGCACTGCACTAAATGCCGGTAATATATTTTGTTTTGTATTCTCTTTACTATATGACTTAAAGTGAAAAAAGGGTTTTATTCATCAAATACTACTTGTATTTGATGAATAAAACCAATTTTTCAGTTTACAGATTACACTACAGCTTACTCAGTTTACAGACTACAGAGTAACGTGACGGTTATGGGTTCGACTCCCACTCGGGGTAATAGATTATTTTCTTTTGCTCACTCCGACAACAAAACAAACGTTCCTCCTTTTTCCTCTTCTAAACAAGCAATGTTTCAAAAATTGAGCGGAAAGTGGAGAATGTAATGTCTTAAAACTGGGTTCGCTTTTTCCATCATGCTATATATGGGATATATAGTGAAGCAATATTTTATTATATAGTTTACATTTACATTTGTAAAATACATAATATATTATGAGAACTATCGCCATTTCAAAACCAAAGATCTCATAATGTACGGTTTTAATTAAGTTTAGGCATAATATCTCACAATCTTACTCAATCCAATAAAAAAAAACATAAAACAACTTTTATAATCTGTGACTATACATTCTATAAGCACCACTCTTATGACGTCGCCATAGAGTTCATAATGCTGAAGTATCTCAACTACTTTTGTCTACAAAGGATATTAAACTCAACAGTGATGTAAATAGAGTTGACATTGGAACAGAGACACTTACAGTTAGCGCCCAAGCGGTCAGATATCTCCTGCCAGCATCTGTCCCGCACGTCCACGTCGCGGTGGTTCTCGTGGTTGGTGTCGTAGAGAACTGGATATTTTTTCACTTCATCTATTAATTTTTCGCGATATTCTTTAGAATTCATTATAATTATAACTGGAGCCATATAATTTGATATACGCGTGCTCTCCACGCGAGGCGCCGCTATACTGCGCGAGAGCGAGCGATGCGCGACGTTGCCGCTTTGTGCTGTATCGCTCGTCGGGCGCGGTGTACGGCGTGGTTTACCACAGACAAACTTCGGTACAGATATGGCTAAGGACATTATTATGTTGTTTGAATTGGAAATCTAGTTCGATTTTAGTATTGTTTTCTGGATTTAATATTGCTTTGTAAATGAAATAAGTATTTATAAATATATGGGTTTTTACACCAAATTATATTGATTAAATAAAAATATGCCAGTATGAATAACAGATTACATTATACTAAATTTATTAAAAATAAATATTTTTATTTGTTATAATATATTTTTATTATAACAAATAAAAATATTTATTTTTAATAAATAAGCAATATTTTTAATAAATAAAATAATGAATTGTTATAAGCGTATTTTCATATGTTAATCATATAAAAGTGACGTCGTTCATTAATACACCATTTACCTTATAAATAATACATTTAATTATTTTTTTTTACCTCTTAGTACCTCTCACCCCCGTGACTGACTTTTTTGGGCTTGAGTCCTATTTATATTTTTTTTTAATGTTACTTTTTAAAGTAGTTCCTTATATTATTTATTATTATTCTTTGTACCCTTAATCTAATTAAATAAGAAACTATCCGGCTAAAATTGTTTATATTATATCATTTAAAAGGCCGTGTCTACTTCAAATAAACTCTTTGATCAAAGCGCTGCTGCCAGCTCGCTGCCCAACAACCACTTATTTCTTTGAAATAAAACGCTTGAACGCTGCATAATTTTCGTAGTTCAATGGTTTCAAAATTAATGCACCACTTAAAGCGCGTTTTCTTATACTTTTTAAAGAAGAGCGCTGTTAGCGCTTACCATTTTTTATTAATAAATGTATCCATTGTTCAGCTGTAACTAAAGCGTTGTAGCGCTTTCTTTACATTTACTAAAAGATTACTAGCAACTCGCAAGAGAAACGCTTAAAAAATATTACAGCTCGCTCGCTACGTCGCTGTGGGCGATGTAAAAACGTTTATATTTAATTTTTATACTTTAAAGCCTTATACTTATCTATAAAACTGACATAACAGCTGGGTATTTGAACTGGTGACCTCTCAGTATTACGCCAAATATGTATTTAGAAGCCGTCGTGGTGCAGCGGCGCGGGGCTACGTGGGTTTGATACCCACTCGAAGGTATCAAAGGAGGCTCGAGTACTTGAATTATTTTTTTTCCTAGATCTGGTTAACCAGACGTTGAGTTCCACCGTTCATCAAAAACGTATCTAAAGTTTACACTCTCGTCGGGAACCGGGTTTCTTGACACTAGGTTCCCTCTGCCTAACCTGTTATTCGTGGGATACACGCGTGAAGCAGACAACCTCGCGTGAATACCATTCAAGAGTGATTGTTTCTAAAGTTGGTCAAAATAATTTATTTGTTCAGATGTTGTAACAGTCTATATAAACAAAGAGCGTTAACACAGTAATAAAATAATATTTGTACAAAGTTTTATATTTCCTTTGATAATTGAATTATTAACATTTTTAGGGTTCCTCGGAAGGAAAAAATGGAACCTTTTCGGGATAACTTTGTTGTTCGTCCGTTCGTCTGGCCCTTTTTCCCAGGAACGCGTGGAGGTATCAAGCTGAAATTTATATAAAATACTTAGGTTTAGTCGCTCTTGATGTCTATATTAATACTGACCCTTGGAACTGCGAAAAAATGAAACTTCTAAGACAACGCAATCAAAAGATACCCGCAAAGGAAGCAACTACTTATAAATATAAATATACAACAGAAAAAAAAAATACTACAAATTTCTATTTGTGTTTATATATGAGTGCATATGCCCGCAAATTTAAGTTCGTCAACTTTTGTAAGGTCCATAGTGTACTTCCCGTAAATCTACCTAAAATTGGTACGGAAGCCTCAAAGGGCGAGCTTGAGTCGTTACGTGTGATACCTCTTTAATATTTAAGATGGATAGGAACAAAATAAACTATTACGAAAGTGAATAGTGCATTATCGCATATACTTGGTTTGATATTAACTATGTAATGTTAAAAGTAAAAAAGAAACAAAATTTATTGAGTTTGCTTCACCAAACCTAAAAGCCGTTTACTAAAATTACGACGTATACGTAATTTTAGTAATTAAAGGAGAAACCCTCAATATGGCGGAATCTGCTATTTTCTTAGGTGTAACGATACATTCCAAACTCCAGTGGAACACTCATCTGGAACCACTTGCGGATAAGCTCAGCTCCGCCGCGTTTGCCGTTAAAAAAGTAAGACAAATGACGGACGTTGAAACTGCCCGAGTCTACTATAGGTATTTGCACAGTACCTTATCTTATGGAACGCTGCTATGGGGCGTATATATATAATATAAATTCAATATTTATTCCCCAAAAAGGAGTCGTGAGATACATTTATAATCTAAGAGATTATATTGAGATTCTCGACGAGAAATAAAGATAAGTTTAAGTTAGCGACTTCATGACTACAACAATTTAAAGTATCTGTAAAAACAATACTAACAAGTAAAGCTAAAGAACAACGTTGGATCGAGTCAATGTAAAATTGAATGTGGTGGAGGTTAGCTTGATATATTTACCGTGTTTTTATTATCTGTAGTATGCCATAGCATACTTGTTCTTTAATAGACCGCCATATTTTAACTAAAATTGTATGAAAGGCGGTAGTTATTTATTTGAGGTAAATGTAATTAAATAAAGTAAATTCTACAAACTGCAGTCTTCTTCACATCATCTAATACAGAAGACAACATATGTAATAATCAAATTATGTCATCGACATTGAAAAGAGCAACTGTTGAGTTTCTTGCTGAGCAACTGTTGTTCTCAGCAGAACTGCCTTCCGAACCGGTGGTAGTTTTTTTTATAAAAATTCATTCGACGATTTAAACTAGTTCAAATCTGTCTGTATGTCTGTCTGTGTGTTCGTCTGTCTAGATGACAATATATTTTTATACAATGAACCTCTGCGTTTTACTTTAAATCGTAACTAACGTCTTTACTTTTTCATACATAATATAATTAGTAAAATCAATTTTATCTTCATACAGAAGGTTAGAAAAACGAAGCCAGCAACACGCGTGGGAGTGTCTAACAAACGACTGCGTACAATAGTTTTTACAAATTGGTTCGTGAGTCTCCTCCGAGGTATAACGAACGCTGATTGTGTTAGACCCTCTATATCTCTATCTCTATCTGTATCTCTATCTCTATCTCTATCTGTATCTGTATCTGTATCTGTATCACTATTTATGATTCTTATAATAAGGTATGTGTGAATAATCAACAAACGTAAACTTTTTAAACAACTATAAATAAGTTTTGCAAAATAACTCTGCGGCCGGCTTCACCCGCTGGTATAAATGGAAATATTTTGTTTGTGACAGAGGGAACCTATGAACCTAGTGTTAAGACCCTCCGTTTCCTTTAAGAGACTTCCGCCTTCCCTTTTCCACTCCACTTGCCACGTTTTGCAATATTTTACATTTCACTTCACCCCCAATGGCCGTAGCATGGTGTCTATAGTATGTCTATAGTAACTTTCTAAAGCTAAAGAGTCTTAATACCTACACTGTGAAAAACAAAAACAAAAATAATATAATATGTTCAGTACCTACAACATAAACACTGCTATACTATTATACGTTTTATAACCTTTATGAGTTATTGACACGTGACGTACGAACACATTTCAGTATTTACTTTGAACAGAGGTCAGTTATTTATTTGAGCGGAAACCACAGCTCTACATTGATATATAATATTAAAATAATAATAAGTTACTTCAATATATAAAATAGGTAAATAGACGTGTCTGGTTGAAACCGTTGGTTGTGAATTTGAATTCGTTGGAGAGGGAGATTTAATCTATCTTTCTATACAAATATTAAAAAGGTAAATAGTTCGTTTCGTTAAAAGCGCCAATCTCAGGAACCTTTAATTGTAAAATGATCTACGGAACTACTTGACCGATTTTGATAACATTTCTTTATAGCGCATATAGCTATGGCCTAGACATCTTATTAGGTCAGCCTTCTTAACAAAAGTGGTTGAGCATGATGAGCATTTATCTGATATATAAATATCAAAGGTCCCGAACGTCTCACGCGGAACTCTAGGAGGGTAGATGGTAAATGCGAGAAGTTCACTAATATGATGTAGAGAATTTTTACTTCTATTTGTGGTAAACAGGTATTTTTTAAATAGAATTAAGGTAAAATAGTTTTAAGTGTATATAAAAATGTTGAAATTTTAAATACATTTTCTTAATAAGCATTTTTTTTCCTAAATATGGAATACATTGAAAAATGTATATACGTGGAAAAATGTTCAACATTTTAAAAGTGGAAGCATGAAAAAATTAAATATTTTATTCTCTCGAGTAGGAATCAAACCTACAACATAACAACGAACGTGAAATAATTTATACATGTTTTGCTTTTTCTTCATTAAGACAAATTGGCTTTTATATTTAATGTTTATAAGAATAATCATAAAAAATCAATTTATTTTTAACATTCACAAGTTCTTTCATACATTTCTATTTTTGTTTCCACTTCAGTATGACATTTGCTCGTTGACGTGATGACGTCAATCGACCATTGATTGGGGGAAAAAATAACAATTCTATTAAAACAATCAACAAGTTTTGTATCGTTTTTTTTAATAAAAATTAAATGTTTTTCTAATGTTGCGTTAAATAAACTTATTGCTTAATAAAAATATTTTTTAAGGGTTGCATTATGTATTTTGTTGACTGTCTTAACACTGTTCTCCATTTTGTCGCCTGATTTTTTAGATATTGGTTGATATTGTTGACTGGCGGAACACAACGCCGCGCTATTTCCGAACCTGCAAAATAAAATATAATCATTACCTTGAGCGGAAGTCGAACCAAAGATGTCTGTCCTATCACAGTGACATCTAGCAGAGCGAAAATAATTTCTTATCACTTCTCGTGATAACCTAAAAATCCTGCGTTTCAATCCTCTCTGACTCTACTATACAGTTTGTTAAATAAAGTTTGAATATATAAATACAGAAAACAAACATGTGCACCGTGTGAACTGCACATTACACGCGGTAGTTTTAGTATCGCATATGTACAGTACGGTCGACGAGTCGTGGCCTGCCACTGCCCTCTAGCAATTGTAAACTTGGGAAGAAAATAATAAGTAATAAAAAAAAAAAAATTAAAACCTGCGTAGCCATTTACAGCTACAGGTTATTCAACCCTACCACTGCCAGTACTTGTCGAGCGTACTATAACTATAGTAAAGAACACTCACCCCTGACCCAAAACAACATCTCGACGCCAATCCTTTCTATTTGCAATCGTTTTATTATTTCAGGCGCTTATCGTTTATTTGTAGTTCGGTAGTATGTAGTCGTTATAGCGTCACGCTGTATCCCGCATGTAACAGGATAGGCGAGCAGAACCTAGTGTTAAAAAACTCCGTTTAAAACGCACACTACGTTTCAATTGTGGAGTGGCAGAGCTCAACGCTGAGTTTTGTCTTCTTATGAGAACGAGATTTTTTTTTTTTTTTTAATATTTTTAAAATGTTTATTCCACATTATGAAATTGTATACTAACACTTTAAAATGACTAAGTAAATGAAAAAAATCTTTCCCCCAATTCACAATCAAATCAAGCATTAATTTCTCCCCCACTGTCTTGATACAAAATTGGGTGGTGCGTGGTGGTGGTGGCTGAACCTGGTGTGGTCTATCGACCTTACTATATCATCATATACACACACAGACAGATGGAATAAAAATTATGAACTAAACTAACCTAAATAACTAAGTTATTGGAAGTTGTGCTTCAATACAAATAAAAAGACTGTTTGGTCTTTTTTCTATTACATTTCTTAGAAACTAAAAGATTTTTCTAGAAAAGCGAGAAACTAGCGGCCTTCAAATATCGACAATCGAACGAAAAACATCAAATATAGCCTCATTACGTGCCTCGCTAACTCAAGTCTTGATTCAAATCATATTCCCCATTTTTGTATATCATTAAGATATTTTGGCATCATGCGAGATACACCCGCTTATAGCAGGTAGCATTTTTGCAGAAGGAACCTAGTGTTAAGGCTCTTCGTTTTCCACTTTCCGTCGAATTATCCAAATTTTTACGTGTTGGGTGCCAGAACTCAATGCCGCATTGTGTCTTTTAACCAGAAAAAAAATATCATTAATAATTCCTCGAGTACGTATTGAATTACTGAACATTCAACCAGACGATTGCGGTCCCGTAACGTTTCTAAGACACGTTTGAAAAATTATCAGTGATTTCTAGTAGATTGTAGTAGTAGGTATAAAATGTTTGCTTACTTCAGCAAAAAAAATATCCGCACAAAATGTCGGTAAGTTATAACTATCACAAAAACACATTTCTACCCACTTTAATGTTATTTATTCGATTTCTTTACTAAAAAATCTCAGCTATCAAAAATTTACTCGAATTGATCCTTATTACCCACAAGTAGGGTTGATAATGGCTTACTTTAAGCCGTATTTGAATCGGCTACCTGGTTTTTTTTTTCACTTATTTGATAAAGGGATTATGCCAAACAACAGGTGGTCATTTAACGTGTCGATTCTTTTGTTAGATTGTAACGTATTTTCTTTGTATGTAATTCTATTATAGGGGATTTTAGACGAAACCATAGCTTTAATAAGCTTGATATTATCATTATTAATGCAAAATTATATTATCGATAGTGAGTGGGTGCTTGACTCTCTGTCTATACTAGAATCTCTACTAATACAAGCACCTACTCTATATGGACTAAAGGAAATAAACATATTTTAATGCTATATTCTAAACATTGATATTTTGACAGAACTTTAAGTAAAATATTTTCAAGCAAATATGGGTAACTATTTTTGTCACAAAGTTGAAGTTCACAAGAAAAAGTCAGTAGGTATTTATTTTATTTATACTTAAACTGAAGCTCGTGACTCGCGATTTAAATCATAATTACTTTAAAAGAAAATACATTAAAAGATAACTTTAACACGCTATAACATAAGTCAAAGCATTTTTTTAGCTTCACGCTGTATCTCGCCCATAGCCTGCTATGTAGGTAGGCGGAGACAAAGGAACCTAGTGCTAACTGTTAAGAGACAACGCTAGGTTCCCTCTGCGTGTCCTATATGCGGGATACCACGTGAAGCAAAATTAAAAATATATACTTTTCTAAACATTTAAGCCTAATTAATCGCTCGCTTTAAATTGCGGAGTCATTTGAAGGACACGACCTAGAGCAATCATCTCTCCTTGTCTCTCTTCTAATGTTAGAACGAGATAGCACAATCTACATAAGTCCTTATTGCATTAAATTGTATACTCTATCTCTTTCTATCGTGTAATGTGTGTATATCTCTGTCTCGCTCGCACTCGAGCGTTGCTAGACAGTCCGTCGCCATGCTACGATCCGTGACGCACTTAGCGGCCATAGCCTATAAAAATAGATATATTATATTTAATTTGTTTTATATTTTAAATTAATATTGTATTTTGAATTGTTTAAATTTTATAGATACTTTATTTTCTGTGCAGATACTTTAGCATATTTTTTCCTGTTCACGCTGTATCCTGCTAATAGCAAAGTAGACAGAGAGAACCTAGTGTGAAGACACTCCGTGTCCCAGTTTTCGCTGAATTTTCTAGATATTGCGAGTGGCGAGACTGAACACCGTGCTTTGCTTCTTTACCAGAACAAAGAAATGAAAATATTAATACATAAAAAAATGTTATCTCGAGTAGGAACAGAATCCACGACCATTGTGTTTATAGTAAAATGCTTGTGCCACTGCATGACAACAGCCTCTACTTTATTATGATACAAAATGGAAAATGATTGTCGTTCGTTCCCGCTGGAATCTCGACGAGTCCTCTCTTAGTGCTCCCCTATAATACCTAAAATACCTAAAAGGCAAATTTCTACTCTCTAAAGCCAGTGTTTTCTGCTGCGTGTTGCCTGTCAGCCTGTCAGTCAGTCAGTCTGTGCTGGGTGGAACGTTTGCTTTGAAATATATTTTGTCTGATAAACGATCTGTTGCAGACATTAATATTATCTAAAGCGAGAATTGCACTGAAAACCAACTCGAGCACCATATGCACTCGGTGAAATCGCTTTATTTAAATAATTTTTATTTCCACGCACTTGTAAACACAGCGCTGCGTTGAATTCCACTATGCACGAATTGGGCGGTGCGTGAGAAACGGAGTGTCTTAACACTAGGTTCGCTCTATCCACTCTGTTATACGTGCGATTCAAAGTGAAGCAGCTTTATTGTCTTTGTTATAATCGAAACACACTGACAAGCCTGTACATAGGTTGTTCTTCAAGAAGCTGACTTCTTATAATAATACATAATGATCATTTCTTAGAATCTTTAATTTTTTTGCTTCAAATATTTTTTTGTTGAAGACTTTTTATGTTTTGTTTATTTAAATCAACTTTTTGTTGCTATCTTAATCAAAATGTATAAAAACCTAATCTGGATGGGTGTGGATTCCTTTCCACGTAGGTATCTTTGGAGGGTAATTCACTTATTTTTGTCCTTTTCGCTTCACGCTGTAACCCGCAAAAGGGAGGATAGACGGAGAGTGCAACACAATGTTCACACAATTAATTAAATTTTTCGACAAATAACGTGTTGAGTCGGAGATCAACGCCGCGCTTTATCCTGTTACCAGACAAAATGAAATAATTCATTCCCCCGATTGGGGATCTAATTCGCAACTGTCGCATTTATTTTTGACTTTTTAATTTGTGGACACTTAAATTCTATGGGCATGTATAAGGAGGTCGATGATAGTGTACGAGGTGAATGCGGTGTACAGACCGTAGTCTTCTTCTCATCTCTCTGGCTAATTCGCTAGCTATGAAGCATGGACCAGAAAAAAGGTAAAAAAAACGGTATTAACGCGTGAAAAAAGTATATATTTTGTGATAAAAGGTACGATGAAATTGAATCTATTAAGTAAGTACGCCCTCCGAGCAAAGCGATAAACTCAAGAAACAAAAAACATTCTTAACGACACATTAAATTACTCTTGTTTATGTTCTCACTTCAATTGACGATTTTTTATAGGCAGCTTGTTTGATTTTGACTTGACTTTGATGCTTTGGTAATAGGCACTACTTTCACACTTTCCACCTGAATTGGAGTCTTTGTGTGTTTGAGTGGGGGCACTAAACGCCGCACTATGTCTTGTCAGAGATTGGAAAATAAAATATTCTTTCTTTTACCCTTGACCACGCGGGAGTAGCCACAGATCAAAGCTTAGTCGCAGGTTTACACTATTGTTGGCAAAACATCAGCCTGGTTTATAGCTACAGCTTCAATACTTCTTGTCTAACCTGTTAATTAAGAATAAAAAGGAGATGCATCTTCATATAAATATAAGTACATTGCTATATATATATAAAAAGTTATCAGCATCTGTCATTCATCATCAAGTTGTTAACGAGACAAGTGACGAGACGAGACGAGACGAGCGGGACTCCGTCGAGGCAACACTTTAGTGCCTAATTAATTATTGTTTTTCATCATTTTGCTTTGATCGTATATCGTATTTTGCACTTTCCGCACAATTTTCGAGACATTGCGTGCTGAGTGGCGGGACTGAACGCCTCGCTTTGTCTTGCAAAACAATTAATTTATCGTGAGTGAGAATTGAATCCACAAACATCGCATTTACAGTCTGAAGCTGTTTTACTCCTACATGGAGGTCTCTAGTTAATTGCCCCTTAGTAGTTAATTTAGATTTTGAGTATTTTCTTGATCAAGTGTGTGATTCTCGTAACACAAGTGTGTGAGACAATGCACGGCGTTGAATCCCGCCACTCACCATGCGTGATTCGAAAATAAGGCAGTGCTTGGGGAACGAAGTTTCTTAACACTAGGTTCCCTCTGCCTAGTGCCTACTCAGCTTTAAATGTTTCGAAAGACAAGTGCGAATTCAAGACCCGCTAAAATTAATTTCTTATAGGTACATGTTTCCAGTATACATGCTCTTCAATTCATACACAATATTATCTTATAGGGGACAAAATAATTTAACAAATTGGAATAAGGACGGAAAAATTGTACACTTTGTATGTACTCTTGTATGACAGAGAACAGCGCCATTACTCATCTGAAGTCTGTCTGTCTGTCATGTAGCATCGGGCAGTTCGGTCACCTTGGATGTAACTCTCGAGCTAAATTAAACTTTAATAAGAAACAAATACAAACCATTTTGCTTTACAAAATTCAGTCGCTATGCAATATATTGTACAGCTAACAGAAAACTGTTACATTTTATTTTTTTATACGGCTTTAGACCTTATCTCTTCAGGTGAAATGCTAAAATTATTTAAAGTGATATAGCTATTGGAAGGTAGTAGGTTCCTTTCCGATTGCATTTTGATTACAATGATTGCAGCGTACTGCAAGTCACTGTAGTTTCAATTTTTTGCAGAACCGTGTGTATGATTCATTATTTGTCGGTTGTGTTTGTATGATTGATTATAGAAGGCTTACGATTGTTCTGGAACCACTTTTTTTGTGGTGGGTATCATATTTATTATATAACTTTTTTAGGTTAAACAATATGTCACTGGCTCGTTATTCCTTTCGACAATACAAAAACTTTGCTCGATTGTTTACGATACAACAATAAATATCGTTTTCCAATATCGATATAAGGAAGTGTGTGTTTGGTTGACCGCACTAATCTCAGGAATTACTACTTCGAATGATAAAATGTTTTTTGTGTCAAATAATCCATTCCCGGACTCGCGTGTATCCGCCATATATAGGCTAATATTCTATTAACGGTGAGAGCCAAGTCTGTATGCAACATTGTAATGAAATGAATAGAGTTTTTACTCATTACAGGTCTTGAGCTATACTTATATGTTGCAGCGAGATTTTTTTTTCGAATTTTTTTGCATATATCTTTGTAGGTATTGAGAACTTAGTATTAAAATACTTCATTTTTTTATATATTACATTCTGGACTCATTTCTATAGTTGAGCTCAACGCTCCATAGCATCACAAATGTGGTGATGAATAAATATAATATTTGGCGTTAAGTTACACATTCTATATAAATTACTAACTAGAGAGTGTATGTATCACGTAGTTGAGTATTTCCGTTCTACACGCGATATCCCAAATAAGCTATTTTATTTTATTCGATATTTTGTTGATATATTGAGCGAGATTAGTTAAGGTATGAATAAGGAAGAAAGCACCTATCACGAGGCACCTATAAGACATCCTATCTCCCCAGCCTTGGACTTATTTACGTGTATTGACGTCACTATCAGCCCCCGTCGCCCTCCGCCGCCCTCCGGCGCCCTCCGCCGCCCTCCGCCCGCGCCCCACCGGCGTGTGGGAAACGGAAATAAATACAATTGGTAAGAGATTACCTGTTTACACAATATGTATATTTATATATTGTATATGAAAAAATTCCCACTTCAAGAAATTAATTATTTTCATTTCTGTTTTCGAATAATAAAACAAAGCGCGGTGTTGACTTCCGCCTCTTAACACGCAATGTCTCTAAAATTGGGCGGTGTGTGGGAAACGGAGAACTCTTGGTATTCTCTACCTACTCTGCCATGTGCGGGAGACAGCTAAAAAAAATTTCTATAATATATTATTGGCTGTTTTTCAAAAGGCAGTAAAAAGCTACATATTAGCTTTTACCGTGAGTTTATCTGCAATGTAATAAACCTAATATAGCCAATGGGAACAACGGATTACTTCACAAAAAACTATTTCTCCAATTCAAACCGGTAGTTCCAGAGATAAGTGCGTCCAACCATACTAGCTTTACGGTTTTATAATATAATAGGAGTATAGAAACAGAACCACTATCAGTAGATCGAATTGTAAGCGATTAGTGCCCCGTTTCTCTCATGTCACACCCTTGTGCCTTACAACCGAGCAAATCAACGACATTGATGACTCATACAAAAAAAATTTCAATATCAATACAATAATAGGAATTGTTGAACTAAATAAGCATAAAAATGGTAAGTTATTTTTCCTTCTATTTGCGATGGTAACGTTATATTTCTCTTAATGTTTTTATTTTATTTCTTATTTAGCTATCGCATAGGTATGAGTATAAGGCGCAGAGGCACAAGTGTGTGACTGTAAGCGCGACAGGCTGTAGGTTCGATCTCCACTAGAAGAAATTAAATATTTAATGTTTTTTTTTCTTTTGAATTCCGCTAGTCAACACGCAATGCCTCCAGAATTTAGAAAAAAGTGGGGAGCGTGAAGCTTAAAAAACGTATCAGGTTAGGAGGAGGTAACTTAAAGTTAAGGCACTCTGTTTAGTCGAGCGGGGATTGAATTTAAAACCTGCTTCCAGTCACTGTGCCACGGCAGCCTTGGGAACATTCCCAAATGTTGCTGTTATAATGAGATGGGTAACAGGATGGGAACATAGCGTAGTTTTGCTGTTTAGTAGACCTAATGTTATTTTGGGTATTCTTAATATACATATTTAATATAAAAAATAAGACATTTTTTTAGTTCACGCTGTGTCCTGCATATAAAACGCTAAGCGAAGGTATCGTTAAAGTTCTCTATTTCTCACTTTTCAAATATTTTCTCACATTTTGTTTTGAGTGGAGGAGAGCAACGTCACTTTGTAAAGTTACCAGAGCAAAGAAATGAACATAATTAACTCCGCACAGGAATCCTGTCAACAATTGTTGTTTTTACCGAGAGTAGAGAAAATAGAGAAAACCTATTTATTGCTGGTATTTTTCCCTATTTGGTATATAGGATCTTAAAATTTATATACATAAAAATGGAAAAAAATCTATATAAATAAATGTCATTCCATCTAAAGATACAGTAGTATAAAGGAGGCACGTCCAAAGTGTTTCAATACAATATTCGAAATAAGTTTCTTATATATTTTTTGCGAGCACTTTTTATCCTCCACATCCAAATGTAGAGTCATTCTTCACGCCTCGCTTTTAACTTTCCACGCATTTTTTGCGTGATAGCTTTAACCTTGAATTTAATTTTTAGTGTTTGGGAATATTAATACTTGTGTTGTTTATATTTTCTACCTAGCTGTATCCCGCATATAACAGGGAAGGTAGAGGGAACTTAGAGATAGCTTCTTGCGTTCTTCGTGAACTATCTCCATCCAAAACTCGATTTTCAGGACATCACGTGTTGAGTGGCGAACTCAACTCTTACCAGAGCGCCTAAAAAAGTGAAATCGAACCTACAACCGTACCGTTCACAAGCAGAGGCTGTGCCAAGAGAGTCTCTACTTACATTACTGTATAAATTTTGTATGTAACAAAATTCCCCAGTTTCAACTCCACAGCGAGTTGTATTAAACTCGAACAAAGATGAAGAACAGTATCGTCTTACAATTAAGAAATGTTTTTTAATTAGTTAACAACATTGCATTTAAGACTCTTTTACATTTAACATAAGATCTAAATTTGAATAGCAATGCTCATAGAGATCTGGTTACAATTATTAAAATTGACTTTTGAAATTGATTAACAACGTACGTTTCTATGGAAAAATTATTACTTTTACATTTATGGAAAGATTACAATGTACGTTTCTAACAGTTTCACGCTGTATCCCGCATGTAATAGGGGATGGAGGGGGAACCTAATGTCAAAACACTAATTTCTACGTTTTTGTGAAATTTTGGAGATACTGCGTGTTGAGGGGCGAAGCTTAACGCTGCTATAGGTTCTATTATTAAAGAGAGTAAAAATAAATAATCTCTAATTAAAATTCGATATAAAAATGAATATAAGTTCTTATAAAAATATTTAAAGCAAAATATTAATTAATTTCTCCCGTCCATTGCAGGGTAGGCAGAGGAACCTGGAAATCTGGTGTTATGACACTTTCTTTCACAATATACGTCATGTTTCCAAACATTGCACGGAGGTCTCCAAACATTGCACGGTTAAGTTGCGGAACTCAACGCCGCGCTTTGCCTCGTTACCAGAGCGAGGGATATTCATACATCTACATATGCTACATATGCCGCATTTAGCAATAATATGCAAGCAAATAATGTAGAGACAATCTAGTATAAAAACCTAGCATTCCATCTCTTCTTTCTATTGAATTCAAAACATCAGGTTTTTAGTGGCGAAACTCAACACCTCCCTTTCTTTCACGTGTACAGTCAAACGACAGCCTCACAAAGCAACACCGTTAAAATTATTATTTGTTTTGGTACACACTAAACATATTGTAATTCAACTAATCGTATAACAGAGTTAAACACAAAAGGAAACAAAACAATCGCACCAAGCCTCATTGTCATTCCGCTCAGTTCAAGGATACAGTCTAAATATATGTTAGTGTATGTATGTATGTTAGTTACAACTACTCTACGCACCTTGCCGGTTATGTAAGAGAGCGTGGAGCTCTTAGAGAATTATTTAAACATTTTTTAACATAAATTCTTGAAAGCAAAACATGCTTTTGAATATTAATTTGTTTATCTGATGTCGCTGGTACTACCCATAAGTCGTGGCTAACTTTAATAACTTCGGTTACAGGTTCAATAGTCTAATCAGGTAGTTTAATTATTTTAACTCCTTCGTTAGGTTCCCTTGGTAAAAAGACAAAGCGCGGCGTTGGACAAGCAATATCTATGAAATTCAGCGGTGCGTGGGGGATGGGATGTCTTAATTTGATTGGCTCAAATTCGGGCAGAATGTGGACAGCGGAGAATCGTAACACTCAGTTCTCTCTGTTTGCATTTTGCAGGAAAAAGTGTGAAGCTTAATAACAGGTTTTTTTGCTGAAGTATCAAAAAGAAACATTTATTCAAATTGCTACTATTAAAATGGACATTGATTATTAATAATATAATTTAGTTAAAAAAAGTTTTTTTACAAGTAACAACTCGGGTTGTCATGTTTCATTATTATTATAGAAAAACTATTTATCAGTAAGTTTTTTCTGTACCATGGGAAGGAGAGCAAAAACTCTACATTACATCATTAAATCCCACTCTCATTAGAATATAAAGTACAAAGGATTTAAGGCCGTATCAAGCTTAATATAAAAATCACATTGCAATGCTCAATTTTTTAACAAAATCTACTTTTTTGCCGAACACCTGAGTAATTAGACAATATTCTTAACAATATGGCAATAAGGTCGAAATTATTAATTTAGATTTATTAATACATCGTGCGGAGTATGACATAATGCGGTAAAAAACTTTGGCAAGTGTACCGTCAGCAAAAAAGTCCACCATAGCGACAACGTTATAGAACATTAATCATTATCACACTTGGCATTTCATGTGACGTTGCTCGAATTAGTTTTTGATAAGTAGAGTTTACTTCCTTGAGGGGATTGGGAGAAGATTGATATTTTCAATATTTTTAAAGTGATGATCACATGATAAGTTATTGGTAAAGAAGATCGCCATAGCGCAATGGCATAGCGTGTGTTTGTTTTCGCGACGGTTGTGAGCTCGATTTCCGATAAGGAGAATTGATTATTTTCATATCCTCACTTTTCTAACAAGAAAAAACGCGGCGTTGAGTTCTGCCACTCAACAAGCAATGTCTTGTTAATAGTACGGAAATATTTTGGGAGTCGAAAAAGAAAATTCTAAATTTTACCCTTCAGAGTTGCACACTTGACAGTCGTATATAAGGTTTGATTGGAGAGGTGCGGGTTCTAGTCCAGCTACAACCAAATTTTTACACCATCTGTCCTGTAAAGCATACATTATGTGAAGTCAAAATAGTACAATGCCAAGTTGACATGTGGCGTGTGGGTTCTTTTGACTAGAGCCTCTAAAAGCAAATAGAGTGTTTTAACACTACTCGAATCTATTCCATTTCTTTATCACTTTCTTTTCCCCGTATTCCGATACGGGTAAGACAAGGTTAACCTGGTATTAAGACACATCGTTCCCATCTTTCCGACCAATTTTCGAGACATTGTATTTCAAGTGGCGAAACTCAACACCGCGCTTTGTCTGCCACAGCGGGAAAATTGAGTCCAAGTAATAAGTTCCATAAAAAGTGTATAATTGAAGTATGCTAATTGCTCCGAGTGCGATATCTGATAATTTAAAGTGGGGTTTGATTAAATGTGGATAATTTACATTATATAAGGACACGTTGGTGGTCACGTGGCGGTACACGCACACACGTGCAACACGTCGTGTGCGTGTATGTGTTGGTGTGTGTGTGACTACATGTATATGGCACATGTGTATATATGTATGTGATTATAATCTATTAAATATGTTGTGTTCAAGTGTGCGACTGTAAAACTGTAAATGCAATAGGTTGCGAGTTTGATTCCCACTCGGTAAAATTAAATATTTGATCTTTTTATATTTCCTCGTTCTGGTAACGAGGCGAAGCATGCCATAAAGTATTCTGCCGGATTCAGAAATGTAGGGACCGAGAGTATTTTGATAGAAATTTCAACGTTGGGTTCCCTCTGCGTATCCTGCTATGTGCGCGATACACGGCGAAGCTGTAAAAATGTGTTTCAATTGGGCAATTTTTAACATAATCGTATAATTGTAGCCATCTGACAGTTAACGCGACAGTTGTGGATTCGATACCCATTTCAGAGAATACGTTATTTTTATTTCCTCGTTCTGATAACAAGACAATGTGTGGCGTTGATTTTCGCAATGTATGACCAATTATACGGTGCGTGTGAAATAGTGTCTGAACACTAAGTTCCCTCTCTGGAGCTACGCTATTATATGCGAGATACAGCGTGAAGATAAAAATAATTTAAACTGATAAGCGCGGCTATAAGTAGATTGTAATATAAGAATATAACCCGTTTTTTTATTTTAAGTGATAAAAACCATTTTTTGATATTTAAAAATCGCCGTACATACATTTCCCTGTAATGCATAGTCATATTGTTAACTATCTTAAGCTTAATAAAAAATCGGTCAAGTGCGAGTTAGACTTGCGTAGTCCGTATCAATTTTATTAATATTTTAAATAGAAGTACAAATTAGAAAAATTGACTAACTTAAGTAAGTAAGTACTCACTTTTTATGAAATGAAGTCCAATTATAAACTTGTAACCATAGTTTTCCTGTGATATATCTAAAAATTATCTATTTCCTCACTTCGTCATTTTTGGTCAACGGGAGTTTCCCTATAGTTTTGTGTACTTGTTTGAATGTTTTTTGATTGTATTGACTTGTAGGTTAATTTTTTCTATGCTCTAAGACCTAAGCCACCTTAAACCGAGGTATTTGATAATATTTTTTTGGTTCCATTACAACTCTTGAGAAAACGGGTCTTCATAGACAAAGTGTTAAAGGGTTATTAATATAAGGGTTTCGTTTTTTCTGCTCACGGGACCCTAAAAAGCTAAAAAGTTGTAATTTAACCCGCAGGATGCGACTCAAGACACTTGAAGCTTCCTTCGACGAATTATCTTAATTGCGGTAATTTTATAATTCTACTTTAACTTCGGAAAGCTTTTTACGAGACATAAACCTGTGGGCTCGTGCATCGTTGTCGAGTCGTACGAGTTCGTTAATGTTCCAATTGTTTAACGCTCTTAACTTGTTATAGCGACTCACAACATTAAGATTTTATGCATAACCAATCAACCAAAATGAAGTTGCCTGTAGATTTATATGCGTTTGAGACGTAAAATGATAAATCCCGCTTATCTCCGGTCTCTTACCTCCTTTCTTTATGGTTCCCTACACTTCCTAATCTACGTTCATACCAAATTTTTGGTTTGTAAGTCCGGTAGTTCCGACTTTGTGCTGTCTGTCAGTCACTTAACAACTGAAGAGTTTCATTTATGAAACATATTTTCTTTTATTGATGACACGTGGCACACTGTAAGTAGACGGTGGGTACGGTGAGTGAGGTTGAACCGATCTTAAATATTTGATCTGATCTAAATGGTCAATATAAGAATAAACGACGACTTTTAGCCCTTTATAAATACGAGATTGTACATTTTCTATCTTCACAAGTGATAAGTGATATCTATTTAAATCACCATTCGATTTGTGCTTTCATTTTTTAAATTAAAACTTTTAAGTATAAAAAACTGAACCTATGCTTCCCGACATATTGCATATCGCGGGGTAGGCGGAGGGGACCCAATTTTAGACCATTAATTTCCCACGCAACGCACAGTTTCAAAAAAAATAAAATCTTTTCTTTACGCGGCGTTGAGCTCCTTTACTCAACACGCCTCCAGAATTCGGCGAAAAATGGGGAACGGAGTGTTTTAACACTAGGTTACCTCTGCCTACCCAGCTGTCTGCGGGATACAGCGTGAAGCTGATAATCTTTTCCTCTAAGTAAAAGTCTATCATCACGTTGACCGCCCCATTGCACTACGACAGCCTTTGTCAACTAAAAGAACATAAGATCAATAACAATTAGTACCAAAAACAAAAGCAAATGAACCAAGTGAAGTGTATATATCTAGATAAATCAATAAAACCGGCTATTGAAGAGTCAAATTTATTTTCATTTCCAAACTCTACACGTGTCTATAGCCGAAACTTGTTTGCGCTTAATCTAACATCTCGTTACCTTGAATAGGAGGGTTTAGTCCTATATCATATACTATTAATAAGCAATTTAAGACTTAAGTAAAATTAATATAAAGTCTATTTTTAAACAAAAAACTTGTAAAAGTTATACCTTTTAAGTATCAAACGTAGGCAGTGCAAGTGCGGCTGTATGTTTTATTGCCTCACTGTTTTATTCGTACAACGAAACTATTACAACTTGTACTCATTTCAATTTCTACTCTAAATTCATTAAAAAATAAGATCCATTTTAGATTATCAAAAACTTGTCAACAAAACCAACGAAGAGTAGTTATAGGTCATCCTTGTCAGACATATGGGGACAGAGTGAGAGGGACATTCTAATTTTGTCTCGTAATTTAGTTTTATAGGACGCTAAAGAGGTGCATCCCGCGATCACATCTTTCCATAAACAACGCTAATAAATATCCTGACTTTACATAATAAAGCACGCTTCACGCTGTATCCCGCATATAGCAGGGTAGGCAGAGTGAATCTAGTGTTCAAACACTCCATTCCCTACTTTCCGCACAACTTTAGATACATAGCGTGTTTAGTTGAATGACGGTACTTAACGTTGCATTTTATTTATGAGAGCTAGAAAGTGAAAATAAATATGTACTATAAGTACTTATTCCTTCGAGTGGTAATTGAATTCACAACCATTACGTTTACAATTATGTCGTCCCACCACTGTGCTACGACGACTTCATCTCAGACTCTACATACATATATCTTAAAATTAAAAACAAAATAATAAAAAAAAAATGTTTATTATAAACACAACCATGACGGGAAAAGAAAGACATGTTACTAAAAAATCGTAAAACACTATTTATTTATTTCCAGTTTAAAATAAAAAAAGGCGAAAAAAAACTAACCACACACTTCGCTAGTTAGTAGATATAAACATATACGCGTACATATATATATCGTTTTTATTATCGCAGTATTACTAATTACATATACATATAGAATATGTTATATTTGTATGTTAATACATCTAAGTACTTATGACTACAAGCACGTGAAGATTTATATATTGTTATAAAGGGCTATTTTTAGATTCTTACTACTTGAAACCGCCTTGGCACCGCCTCACATCGTATAACTGTAAATGAGACGGTGGTGGATTTGATTCCCATTCGGGGGAATGGATAATTTTCGTATCCTTTCCTCCACAAAATACGCAATGTTTTGAAAATTATGCGACATGAAGTATATGAAAAATGTAACAATAAATATAAATTGATTTTTGGCCTCAAAGCCAAGCCTTAAATAACCGGAGCTAAGAAATGATAATAAATTATTCCCCTGAACGGGAATGAATCCGCGACCCTCGCGCCTACATTTCGCTACTGTGTCGCCTGTACAAGGGCCTCAACTGATTAAGATTCACAAAAAAGATCTTGAATCTATAATAGCTTCCTTTGTCTACTTTTAATAATAATTAAATCAGTACAGTCTACAGTTAGGCCTTGAAGTTAGATTTTTGTATATATATATATATATGTATATCCTAGATGTAGTATGTTTGTATTTGTGTAGTACAATTAATACGCGATTAGGTTTGTCAGTCACGTCTTGTCACGGCGTGTTGTGTCGGCACCGACACGGGGACGTGCTTAGTATTTAGCAATCTAATCGCTCGTCTATATACGATTATTTTCTTTGTGACTTGTCATTATAATACATTTTTTTTAGTTTTACATTGTATGGCAAAGGGAACCTAGTATTAAGATATTGTGTTCCCCAAGAAGCGGAACTCAACGAAGCGCTATGTCTGGTTACAAGAGCAAGGAATACGAAAATATTTAATTCCACGAGTGGGAATTGAGCATATAATCGTCGCGTTAGTTTGAAACAACGTGTTGTTGCGTTACAACTATACAAGCCGACACTTATGGGTTCGAGCCCCAGTCAGGGCAGTGAAATATATGTATTTACCACTCAACATACAATCGAATCAAGTCAAATTCAGTTAAAAAGCGGAGAGTCTTCACACTAGATTTTCTTGAACTATACATTTAGTAAAAAGATTGCGTCAATACAGTATTACATTAAATGAACCAAAGCTGTAATAAGAAAATAAATGAACAATAGACAATGTTTTAAATTCGAATCACGAAAGAAGTTTTAAATTCATATAGTGTCATCTGCACTTCTATTATTCAAAACAATAATGATAGCTATATATATATACTTATATATATACATATATATATTTATATATATATACATATATACATATATATATTTATATATATATACATATATACATATATATATTTATATATATATACATATATATATATATATATATATATATATATATATATATATATATATTTTTTTTTTTTTTTTTTTTTGAATGAGGTAAGCGCGTTCATACAATCTATAGTTTTATATTATCTATAGAAATTCTAAAAACAAGACATTCAAACCAAAGAAGAAATAGAAAATGGTTCATAAATAAGTAAGTCGTGCATCTCATTCGTAGGTGATGTTCAATTTTTCCTATAAATATTTTGTTTGCAAATTTTCACTCAAACCCGTAGTTCCGAGAAATTATAGTGTAAATTTATCTATTTCAGCCATTTGCTTTAAATTTTTTGTAACTTCACTCTTCGTCCGACATATGCATGGAAGCAAATATATTATTAAGACACTCCGTCCTTACGCAGCGTTAAGTTTTCGAGACATTACGTGTTGCGTTATTGTTTAATGCCCGGTTTGTCTTGTGGACCAAACTAGAGCGAGAAAATGAAAATACTTCAATACTCCAGTGGGAATTGAAGCCACTTACCGTCGTGTTTGTTGCCGCGCCACGACGGCCTCAACTATATTTAAG
The DNA here is from genome assembly GCA_030704555.1 of Heliconius charithonia. Taxonomy (NCBI): domain Eukaryota; kingdom Metazoa; phylum Arthropoda; class Insecta; order Lepidoptera; family Nymphalidae; genus Heliconius; species Heliconius charithonia. The sequence goes on from CM060813.1 coordinate 180,884, forward strand.
ACGGCACATCGCACATCATATACAAGAAATAAACTTTAATGACCTACTCTATTGTACTAGAAGGTAGAGTCTACCACTATATTTACTTACCTTATATAACTATTTTTATAAATTTTAAAAAGTAAAATACTGGTTTTAGTAGTTTACCTACTTTTCAAAATAAACCTCCAAGTCCAGTTCTTTCGTGTATGCATTGTCTGTCAGTCACTCAATAACAGGAGAGTACTATATATTTAAATTAATTTGCTATACTCGTATTAAAGTGATGACAAGAACAATATATTCATTACAATGTTGATTCAAACAGACATACGTTCAATGGTCGATTTTAATTTAATGTATGCGATACATCAGCACGCTAACACTCACTAACACGCACACGCACATACCTCCCTCTCCTTATATGGGCTAATACCCGCTCTTTCACGGCGGTCACGTTTCGCGAACAAAAACTAGTTCGCCTGCATGCTAATGTTCAAATAAACATTTACAAAGACTTCGAGTAACACAGGAAGCCGTGTTGAAGGCTATGCTAATAATATAAGATATGTTAAAATTTATTTTGTTTTTATATATGTATACTTTTTATATATGTAGACTTGCCTGCGGCTTCGCCCGCGTAATAGTTACGATTTGTGACATGACACATGACATGACACAGGCTAAGTGTCAGAGGCATCTCTGACCTCAGGTACAGTAGGTTACTACCTTAATAAATCCAACATAACATTTTTGTTTCAATTTGAGCCAATATTTTCTGGACTTAACGCGTTTTATCATATAAACTCTTTATATTTATAATGTTGATACGTTCATATAATAGATGTGTATTATAGCAGTCCTCATGTTTGTCAAAAGGTCATAAGTTTGATTTAATTAGCATGTATTAGCTATTGTAGACATTCGAAACCACGCATAAACAAATGTACTGGTCGTAAAGATTTAGAATTTGGCATAGTCTAGTAAGAAAGTCTCGGCAATTTTCGAAGTTCCTACAGGAATGGAAAAAATTAAAATGTTTTACTTTGATTTTATTTCCAGATTTATATTCATATCTTATCTTATAATCTTTAAATCTAACAAAAAAGAAAAATAAATTGTAGAGAAATATCGCGTCTAATAAAAAGTCAAGGTCAAGACTCATGAAAATAAATATTATAACAATTAACATTAATTAAAATGGAATAATTAAATAATGTTCGACTAAAACGCAGGTAGCGGTAGGTACCTGTGACTCTCCATGTGGACGTAGAGCCGACTCGTTCAACAAGTAGGTAATGAGAGCGGTTTATTGATTATATAAAACTGTAACAGCCACTGACGGTGACGGCCAAGGTCAGCCGCGTAATCCTACCTATATACCTACTATATGCACATACCTACCCGTTACTATATGATATAGCGTGTCGACCTTGAATAAGTACTTTATGAATCTATTAAATTATATATTTTTTCAGCTTCACGCTTTTTCCCGCATTTCATAGGTTGAGGAAGCCTAGTGTTAAGACAGTCCGTTTTCCACTCAATTTTTGAGAAAAAACGTGACACTCAACGCAGTATTTAGTCTTATTCCCAAAGCGTGGTAATGGAGATAAGACATTTGTCAATGAAAATTGATCACGGAATAGAAATTTAATTCACTACCAATGCGTTTACGGTTACTCGCTGTCACTGCGCCTCGACGGCCACAAAGTTGGAGAAACGTAAATGTTATTAAAAATTATTTCATCGAGTATAGAGAGTTAGTGATATTAATATTTTTGTTTAGATAGCGAAGTTATAGGTTGGATGGTTATTTATTCATTGTGGGACAACGTTTTATTGCAATTTTGATGATTGTAGGTTCAATCCCCAATCGAGGAAAATTAAATTATATATTTTTTTTATACATTCACTCTGGTAGACTCTCTCAACTCAACGCGCAACATCGCCAAAATCATTACATTATGTTTGCATATTTAATACAGAAATAAAAACAACGCGCTAATATAATTGCAATATCTATCTATCTATCAGATAAATTACCAGATTAAAATAAATTTACAATGTACGTTACAATCTTTAAATAACATAAAAATAAGGAAATCGAAATTTGCAATACCGATATTTAATAAGGCATATGGACTTTATAATAAATTCGTTCCCATTAAAATATTTCTGTTTCTCACTTTACAAGAAATTCTGGAGGCACTTCGTGTTGAAAGCTAAACTCAAACAGCGACTAGAATTCGAACCCACACCTCATCGCGCTTACAGACGCGCGTTTGGCCCCTGAACTACGACTGGCTTCAATTACATGACTGCCGTTAATTATTTCAATTTTATATAAATAAACTATAGATAGATATGAGTCAATAGAATTTACGTAATCACTTATTGTAACAAAGAACTATACTTAATTACACAGAGACATATAGAGAAGGTGTGACTTGCCTCTATACACGTGTACATACAAACACACACACACACACACAGCTCCAACAAACGCTTCAATCATAACAAAACACACATGTCACACATATATTATCTAAAATACACATCATATATTACATATTATGTGCAGATAATTACACAACCCGATATGAAACTCGACGCTCTGTACGACTGACATCTCTACACGACTCTACATTATATTTTCAAGCTATTTTCACTTCTATTCCAATTGTATACGGCCTAAAGTCACTTAGGAGTATTGTAAAATATAGTATTAAGTGTAGAGTTACTAAAGATCCTTGAGCTGAGTCAGAATGTCGAAACAGACGGGGTGACGCCTTCGTTATTTGTTATTTAACCGCTACCTGCATTACAGTTTACGATGCAAGAGACATAAATCATAATTGCATGTTCGAGGCCGGTTTGTGGCAAAAGGGAAAATCATACTTCAGCTTATAATTTAATAGGTAGCCTGCTCCTGGTTATTCGGTTCACTGAAACTTAAAAGGCATTTAATACCGTGTTAAAACACAAAGAACATTCTTATTTTTTTTTGTTTTGTTATAGAGTTGATTATGTAAGGATAAACAGCTTTACATGTTTGTTTTTATTATATATATGTTTATCGTTGAAATATTGGGTTTATTTAAAATTATATATTTAAAATGAAAATGAACGTTTTCGGCAAATTATATGTATTTACTTTATATTCTCTGGCAAACGGTTTTGGAAATGAATTTATAGTCTGACTTAAATAATGATATTTTTAATACTGTATGGAATCCAATGCTACACTTTACCAAAATATTTAAAATGTAATAATTTATTTAGTTTAGTTGCGACCACTCTAACCGACAACATCAAGGCTGTAATAAACTTTGTGGCGCCAATTTTTTGTCCAAACGTGTTAACTGTCAATTGTGATACGTAAATAGTAACAGAGTTTAGCGCAAGAAATTATAATTAACCATTACTGTAGCAGTTGTCCTCCTCCGCGATCTACAGTTATATTAGAAACTCTATCAATTGTAAAAATTAGTTTGGTTGTTTCAGAAAAAAAATTTAAGATAATATTGATATGTTTAACGGATGCATGTTGGTTTCGACAAAAAGAAATAACAAGAAATATATATTTATTTAGATTATTTATTTGAAGAGTTCCAACAGAAGGAAATTTATATCCCTAACGGTATTGCAAAAACATTTATCTTTTTTTGCGATATCGTTGATTTCTTTTGAGACTCTACTGGTTCGATGGTACAAAAGATGACCGTAAGCGTGATGGTTGTGGTTTAAATTAGCACTCTCGCGCAGGAAATATTTCATATTTTCATTTCTTCTCAATAGTAACTGGACAAAGCGCGGCATTGAGTTTCGCCCCTCAATACATAATGCCTGAAAAATTGAGCGGGAAGTGAGAACGGAGTGTCTTAACACCATGGTAATCAATATTTACTAGCTCCCCAGATAAACATTTTTAAAACTATATAAATACTTTATTAATTCTTATTTAGCAAACGTATAAAAAAATTTAACGTAGCGGGATTCGAAACATTCGCAGGTTCGTCATTTTTCTTTCCTAAGTGCGGAATAACACTTTAAAAAATGTTAAAAAATCTTTATTATAATCTTTATTATTCCATATTAATCACTGTCCATGTCGTCTGTAGCCAATAAAGACTCTATAACAACAAGATCACAAAGAGAACATTCAACATCAGCTACAGTACAGTAGTCGCATCTCTACCTCTACCTCGAGCGTCGCTAACTCGAACTTTCAAAACCAGTTTGTTCGCTCCACGGTTTTTTACAACGTACCGCTTTAAATATAAGCTATCTCGACGATCGCTTTTTTTGTTGCCCGTTTAATATATTCAGGCGTGGAGTGATGTCATTCTTACCAACAAAAAAATATATAAAAAAAGTCAATGTATATATAAATTACGTACATACATCGATGAATTATTATTTTAATTATGATTTCTTAGGACGTGTTTTAATTTTAATGTCGTTTTGTTTCTCTATTCAATAGTTTATTATTTTATTTACACAATTTTAAGGTTTTTAACTCACTTTTAACATAGTTAACGTAGGTTAACTATGTTAAAGTAATAATGTAATAGGTAGGGGAACAAAGTGGCTTAAGACTAGTTTCCCTGCTTTGTGCGGGATATAGCGTGAAGCTGATTTTTTTTATATAGTATAATACATAGTTCATACATTCCTTCATAAAAGACAAGGCATTATCATATAGAAAACAATAACAGCATTTTCCAACGCGACAATTTGTTGTATTTACATAATTGCATTTTTACGGATGTGGACTTTTTATGGAAAGGAATAAATAATAATTTTAATTCTGTCTTAAGATACATATTTTATAAAGTTAGTACATACGTATGGAATAAAGTATTTATTTAAGTTACTTTGTTCTTTGTATAAAGTGTATCGATTTATATTTAGAGGTAATTTTTAGAACATATTTATTTATAGAACGTGATTTCGCGTATAGTTTGTTCACGACAGAAATCATTATTAACTTTTATTTTCAGTTTCACGCTGTATCCTGTTGATTCACTTTCCGCTGTATGTTGGAGGCATTGCGTTGCGTTATTTGCCTTGTTACAAAAGCTTATAAATGAAAATATTAAGAAATAATTATTCATCTAAATGAGTGGGAATCGAAACCACAACCGTCGCGTTCACAGTGTCACGCTTGTGACACTGCTCCATGCAGTCGCATCTTTATTATTTACTTAGCTATACATAAATAATGCTATATTAGAACATCCGACGTTCAGTCCGTACAGAACAAAGGTATTTGTTATCAGGCTATTGTCGTAAATCATTTGGAATATTAATTATCGCGTCTATTGGCGTCGTGTAAACATCAAAGCCGGTAGAGACGAGCGTCTCTACTCGCAATGGACGCGAAACAATAGGTTCGCCGCAAATGGTCATAATGATTTAAATTTCCACGGTTCATTAGTCCGAGCCAATCTAACAACGGACTCTACGATGGAAGACACTCCCTGGACTATTGTCGGCTTCAATTAGGCGGACTGTCAATCACAATGAATGATTTACGTCACAGTGGCCTTGGAAACATGTCAAGTTCGGTTCAACGTACGGTACCACCGCTAACGTAGCCGGGACTCTACCATGCGATAGAGCAGCAGAAGTGAGTGGCCGGAGAGAGCATTTTCAATTTTCAGCGGGTCAGCAGTAGCTGGCTAGTCACGGTAGATTTATTCGCGGGCCAATTAGGTGTTCCGTGGAACGATCACGTTACATCACGGCGCGATTAGTGCGCTCGTGTATTTTTGTAACTTTCCACGACTTTCTTAATTGTGTTTAGATTCACGCTGTTTCCCGCACAATAATGTAATATAACACTGTTTGTAGGTAGAAGGAGATGAGCCGAGGGCGAGAAGGTAAAAATAATTGATTCCCCCGATTGCAATCTGGCAAGTCAAATCTACAACCAGTGCGTTTACATGCAGACGCAGTGCCGCTGAGCCAAAACGGTCAATATTGTAATTAAACAATTATACTTGTTTAATTTCTATCATTTAAGTCGTGATGTCTCGTTCTAAATATCACAGTATTTCAATATTTTTAAGAATATAGATAGGTAGTATAGTTAAGTAAACATTGAACTCTTACTAATCTTTCATTTTTTACAATTTGTTTTTATGTAAATTTTATTTCATTTGTTTACTTTCTACTGATTCATATGCTATAATATGTAGATATTTACCTATCGTAAGTAACTATTATTATTTTAGGAGAAAATGTTGTTATGTTCACCTCTTCAACTGCACCAGCAGTGTCGGTAGAGTGAACTCAATGTTAAACAAACTCCGTACCGAACTTTCAAGTAAATTTTCAAGACATTGCTGACAAGTCAGGAAATAAAAGTTATTCACATCCCGGGTGGGTATCGAATCCACAACTGTCGCTTTAACAATCAGGCGCTGCGGTGCTGCCACGTCGGCCAGGAGAATACTTTAAGGAATTTACAAATATACAGTCCCTCCTGGATTTCACAGATTTCGAAGGAATGGCTTGAATCCTTTTCAAATATGATGCTACCAACTTCGCACTGATATACATACGTACTATTTTCAGGAGACTTTCCAGCAGCAGACAGTCTTCAAAAAGTACTAACTACTTCTCAAAAATGAAGCTCAGCGTTTTCGAGGATAAAGCACAGCTAATCCAAAACTAGCGCTAGCGAGTGCTAGACTTTGGTCTGAGGGCCCGTATGGATGACGGCCCTCGAGATGAGAGCCTTTGTCTGCAACCCTTCACAGTTCTCGGGTTAAACCTTTGGTGGAACTGTCCTGTATGCGGGTAGGTGCGGGTTGAGTGCCGGGGAGGGCGGGGACCGTCTCAAGAGAAATTTAAGTACTCCAGCAGATTTTTGTTTTAGACCTATTGTTACTATTTTTAGATGTTTAAAAGCTTTTAAGTTCATCTATTTTATTTTTGGTATTATACTTACGGTGGTTTTTATTTTTATCTGTTATGGAATGTTGTTTGTAGTAAAGTTGTCTTCTCTCTTGTTCTTCTCTTTATTAAATTAAATTTAAAGTAACTCTCCTTAGACGTTCATTGGATAAAGTTCGAAATTAATTTACACCATTTGTGTCTCTAAATACAATACATTCTTTTAGCTTAGCGCTGTATTTCGCACATAGTAGGGTAGGCAGAGGGAGCTTGGGGACCTAGAGTTAAGACAATCTGTTCCCATTAATACACTTCAGTTCTCCAATTTCCGCTAAATTTTGGAGACATTGCCTAATGACTAGTGGAGCTCAACGCCGCGCTCAGTCTCATTATCAGAGGAAGGAAATGAAAATATTATATTTCCTCGAATGGGAATCGAACCATAGCTTTTACAGCCGTACGCTTGTCCTCCTCCGCCACAATATCCAACACATACTCCAACAAAAACCGGAAATGCGTAATTAAATCCAGTTGGAAAAAGACAATACACATATTTTAATTACTGTATATTGTAATTAACAAAGAAAATGACATAAAATATGATGCACTTATAAGTAGGTACTCGTATATAGTATTTACATATTAGTTCGTCGGCGTTCTAGAGCATGACTCACGTAGGCCTTGTCAGATCTGGTCCAACGTCAGTTACTCATATAGATGACGATGTATAATATAATAATTGTTATATGATTATTGTATGTGGCGTAAAGCCACATGTATTTTAAGTCTACCGCTGTAGTTATTTGAAAACGTGGCGTTGAGTTCCGCCACTCAATACAATGCCTCCAGTTTTCCGCGGAAAGTGTGGTGTGGTGGTTAAATAATTAAAATTGAACTAACTGAATGGTGATATTTCTTTCTTCATGGTACATCTCGCATGCAACAGGTTTTTTAGAGAGAACTTAGTGTTAAGACACTTCGCCTTACTAAGATTCGACTTTTCAAGTCCAGTTTTCGGGACATTAAGTGAAAAAAATCACTTCCCCAAGAAATCGAACTTGCAATCGTTAATTTTACAGTCAAAAGCCATGTCATAACAGTACGTAAAATATTTAAATGTACATAAAATAAATTGAATATGTTATAAATAAGTCGATCAAGATAAGGCTTTAAAGTTAAACTTCAAGTTAATGTATGTTTATCGGTTGTCTAATGACCGTGACAAAGGCATTGTGTTTTTGGCTAATTTACTTTGTAATTGAACACGCCTGTATAAGATATATTATATAGAGGAGATGAATGGTGATACATTGTTTACAGTATTGCCCTTTATTCTGCAGAGCAGAGTAGACGCAGAAATCCTACTGTTAAGCTTCGTTTCCCTCTTTCCGTCCTAATTCTAGTCGTAAGGTGGGCGGAATGGAACGACGTGTTTTATGTTACCAAACAATTCCTCAAGTGGGAATCGAACCTGAATTTATTATATTCACATCCAGATGCAACCTATGTACCTACACGTAAAAAAATGTGAATAATCCTAAAACATTCTGCGTAAGTCTCACATTTCGAAGGGCACAAAAGTGGTCCTCGTGTCGCCGGGGGCGCGGAAACATCGGATTGCCCTAACGATTCCCAAAATGCTATCTAATTAGACGACATTGTGTATTCAAGAATACCTTTAAATATTAATTCGCTTTTTTTGAAAAGTAAAATTTCTATAATATAAGAAGAAATAATTAGAAAACAGCTTTATTCTTATTAAACGTATTTTCCCAATAAAAAAATAGACGCTAAATTCTGTCGCTCAACACGTTATATCTCGAATTCGAGTAGGAAGCATTTGGCGCCCATAAACCGTATAAATAAAAAAAATACATAGAAAATATAGAATTAATAGCAAATAAAAATAAGTAGACATTACCTTAGTATTAATTCCTATGTATCGATGATAGAGATATAATTGCAAACCCAAAAAAAATCATAACGTGTGAAGTATTAATAATATTACAATGAGTTCACAATTAACAGATATACAGAGAAGCAGTTACTAGCGAGGAGGTCACAGGGAAGAATGAAGGAGAACGTGCTCAAGTGATTTAGGCTCGTCGAGAGAATGAATCTTCTTCTCCTGGCATTAATCTCGGCGTATATTTCCAGTGTCTGCTTTCCTGCTTTATCTACTCCACTTTGCTCGATCTGTAACGTCCTGGGTGGTTCGACCGTTGGCTCTCAGGTCCTATATCACGACATTCAACCAGCCTTTCGTGGGGCATCCGGGAGGTGTAGCTTCAGGGACAGCCATAGCAAGGCACTTCCATAGTCCATAGTTTATAGGCCAGCGCGCAACGTCGCCATACCACATCAGGCGACGCTCTTGGAGCTTATCCGCTACGTCACGGACTCTAAGACTACTTGTTGTACATGCGGTCATCTTCATTTCCATGATGTGAAGTTCCTGAGTGTGCCGAGATAATGCTGGCCAACATTCGCTATAAACCGGTCGGATGATGCTCTTGTATATCAGCCCATTGAGCTTTTGCGGAATCCTGCGGTCACAGATTACACCAGTGACCTCCCGCCATTTAATGAGTGACGGAAGAATACAAAAAAGAATTACGTAGTAAGAATAAATGGTAAGAGATGTTGGGAGAGGTCTTAATTGAATTCTTCAAAAACATAGTACCGATGATATACAGCTATTAAGCCCTGGGAGAACTTGTATCTTCATGCAACCTCTTCAGGTCTATAATAGAATAGGTACAGTATATACCTACTAACAACAGCAAACATTAAAATATTATATTTGTTAATCTTGCATGATTTTCACTCGCTAATTGCAAAATAAATAAATCGATACTTCAAAGGCATATTTCGAGTAATAACAAATAATAAATCGTAGGATTGACTACAAACTTGTTTACTGTAAGCGCAACTCGGGTGGAGACCTTGCCAAATATCATATTTATCGATGTCGATATGTTGTTTGATCTAATAACTGGTACGAAAATAAGCTTATTTATAAATATTATGATATCTTTATATAAAAAAAAATCACCTTCACGCTGTATCCCACACACAGCAGGGTAGACAGAGGGAACCTAGTGTTAAGACACTTCGTTCTCCACTTTCTACCGAATTCTGGCGGCATTTCATGTTGAGTGACAGAACTTAACGCCGCTTAGCCTCTACACCAGAACGAAGAAGTTGAAATATAAATTTAAGTAAATATTTCATCTCTTCGAATGGACATTGAATCCACAACCAGTCGGTTTTACAGTCACGCTTCCCGCCGCTGAGCCACGACTGGCCTCAATTTAATGGATCACACTAATCTTGGGAACTGTTGGTTCGAATTGAAAAAATCTTTTGTTTTGAATAGTCCGTCAGTCGAGGACGACTGTAGAGCATATTAAATGTTTCGATATATACTACTTGCGATCAAATTTGCATCGAGTACCAATACGTCACGTAGTATGCCCAACACTTAGTTATACTTACTTATTTCCAGGGTTATAAAACCCACCACCCTGGGTAGGGGCAGACTTCGCACTAACTGGATACCTGGACAAAAGGACACGAAAAAACTGGGTCTTAAAATTGAAGATGTCAACGAAACACAGGCGAGGGCAAAGAAGAAGAAGACTTGGTTATTATATTATTTGACCACTAAATTGAACTTCTCAAAATGACTTTTCTCAGCAGAACTGCCTTGACAACATTGATATGTCAATGTAAATAAGTTGCTTGTTTGACTAATGACGATGTAAATTTTGACAATAAAGCTAGACTATTTAAATTTTCTCTTATTTCTGATAATTTTTTTTTCAAGAATACAAGTCACAATAGCTCAGAAACTACATTTCTTATCGAGATTTTTTAATATTGCATAAAACAACACAAAATTAATAAAATATATATAACACACCAGACATACTCGGCGACATTACTTGGCAATAGTATACGCTTTAATATAAATGTATCTCAGATACACGTTGCTATGGCAACGCGTATTGTAAAGAGGCGAGAGAGGTGAGGCGAGGTGAGGACAAACAAAGTTCCTCTCAGCCTTATCTGGCTCGAGACAAACGCCTTTTCAGAGACAATTTTGGTTACAGAGACCGTGTACGTACGTACTAACAATATTACTATGTAAAAAATATCGATTTTTTTTATTCTTTTAAACATAGCAATTCATTATGATGTGTCTTATATCAATCATTATACAAATGTAGATGAAAAACGTCATACATACTCAAATGTTTCTACTAGTGTGAATAATTATGAAAATATCTTTTTAAAAAAATGTTCACAATTTATATAGAACCTGTTGAGATACTCCTTACTGCACTCATATCAAAAATCAACATAATTTAATAATAAAATATAACCATTCCTTGAGCGGGAAATAAACCTAAAACCATCGAGCTTCCAGTCAGACACTACTCCGCCACGACGAGCTGAGAATTATTTACATTTTAATATAGAAAAAACTCCCCACAAATAAATCGAACCCGCAAACATACAATATATATAACATCAAAAATTTTCCATAACTTTAAAGGAATAAACCTAACTTGAACGCGCAGAAAACAAACTACGATATCTCTGTCCACATGTTTACAGGCCGTCCTTTGTTCGGCGTTGAGCGACGGAAACACAGGTACACCTACAGGTGACCTTACCGTACCTGCGAGAGACGACTTTCAAAGACCAAAAGACAATTTAAAACTGTAAAGCTTCGAATTTGGAGCTTTATTTACGTAAAATTAAAAAATAGATCATTTTTCACTAATAATGCATATTGCGTTTCGAGGCAATCATGGCGCCGTGGCACAATGTGTGATTGTGAACGTGGTTGTCGTTAGTTCGACTCCATGATTATTATCAAGAGGCCGTCGTGGCGCAGCGGCACATCTTCTGTTTGTAAACGTGGAAGTTTTGTGTTCGATTCTCTCAGTGGAATATCTGTTTTCATATTTGTTATGGTAACCGCGGTGTTGAGTTCAACCACTAAAACACGCAATATTTTAAAATCGGACGGAGAGTAAAACGAAACGGAGTATTTTTGCACCAGGTCCTTTTTATCCCCACTCTAAGTTACGGGATACAGTTAAAAAAACCGTTTTTCAAACATTGACATCATCTTTTCACAAAAAATAATAATATTTTTATATTCAATTTCAAAGTAACTCTATGTTATTAGGAAAAAATCGTAATAACAGCCGTGTTGTGCAATAACACCGCGGCTGCCGCTTGTTCGCCCGCGGCTACGAGTTCAATCTCGAAATAACATCTTTAATAGGTATGGATGTGCTATTATATATCACATGATGTGAGCTTCGGCTTTGGTTTCTGTATAAATTTTCATATATTTTCTGTTGCTTTTCGACTGCTTCGTAAAATAACGTAGGGTTGAAATAACAAGCGTAGCGTTAAGTTAAGAGATGATAATCTCTTAACGTTTAATGTCTCTGAGATTGGTAGATAATGGAGAGTAGAGATTGTTTATTTCGGCGCTTCAAGGGACCATAGTATCAGTATGATACTTCCACGATATCTCGAGATCAATGATCTTGACAGAAAAACCAAAGTGGTCCCGTACCTCCGTTCCGTTTTTACCTTTTGGTGTACGGGACCCTAAAAACCTCTCAAGAATGATCTCATGTACTATATCGTGTGAGAGGTTTAATTTACAAAGACTTTCGAATTGAAATTGATGTTTGTCGAATGCGTACAATATAAGCGAGATGAAATAAGAGCGGCCACACGAGAGTACGGAAAGTTGTGTGTTTTTATTTCGTTATAAAACTAAAACAAGTTTTTTACAAACTGTTTGAGGCCGTCGCTGGCGTGAGGCTGTGTGCTTGATTCCGTACTGTTTCCGTTTTTTTTTGTCGCTCCGGTAATAAGACAAAGTGCGGCGTTAAACTCAACATGCAATGTCTCAGAGGTTGGTAGAAAAATATCTTACACTAGATTTCTTTTACCTACCGTGATATATGCGAGATACAGCGTGAAGGAGGCAAAGTATAAAGGAGGGAAATGGAGGTTGGAATGTATATACACAGGAATTCCTCCGTTTAAAGCTGTAAAAAAGTAAATTGTGGTATTTTAGATTGCTACCACATTTTTTTTTTCACTTTTTTTGTCTATATAAGTAAGATAATATATCAGTGTATACAAGCCCTAATGCCGACCGAGATAAATGATAAAACGAGGCAATTAATTCTGCGGGAAGACGACGAGAAGAAAAAGGGATAAAAAATAGATAGCGGGTCCGCTGCCAGGCGCTACCGGGCGCTACCGGGCGCTACCGGGCGCTATCGGGCGCGCGTTTGTTGTGAAGCCTATGTCGTAGAACGTAGGTCTTGAAATAGTGACTGACTGACTGAATGAGAAGATGTACTTACATATAAAATGTATGTATAGATTGACTGACGTAAGTCTTTAATAACGTATAGCTAAGCATATGAATATACCTAATATATTATAAAACAAGTCGGTTATAATCAGTCATCCGATTTGTCTACGTTCCTCCTTTTCCACTCATTTTTACATAATGAGATAGGCAGTGGAAACGTAGTGTAAAGACACTCCTTTCTTCGTTTCGAGGCATTGCACATTGAGTTGTGAATCTATGTCTTAAAACGAAGAAAGGAGTGTCTTACACTACGTTTCCACTGCCTATCTCGTTATGTCTTATCATCAGTGCAAATAATTGAAATTAATTATTTGTTCAATGGAAATTGAACCTACAGCCACCGTTTACAGTTACAAGGATTTATCTGTAATATTCTAGATGTACTAGTAAAAATCACCTATTTTTCACTATTATGCATTACATTCATAAACACCAGCTAATATAATAAAGACACCTCTCCTTAACCAAGTAATGTATTTATTACACGTACATACACACATCACTTTCCTCCATCCGGTGGTAGGTAGCGAGCGGTTCCTATAGAGTATACCTTACTTTCTTTTATTTTACTTTGTTCTTTTCTTTGGTCATTAATATTGGAAATTGTGGGTATTTCTGGTATTTTTTTATGGAAACATATTTACGTGTGGCTGCTTTTCTATCGTGTATGTTGGTTTAACATATATTTGTGGTAAAAGAATGGTAAGTAAGTAAAATGTTTTTTTTTATCAATTTTGCTGGATCATTTATTCGAATAATTTACTTTATTTTTGTTTGTAGTTGATTTCTAAATATAAAAATCGTCGCCGGCGCATCGCCTGCTTGCAAACAATACATTTGTGAGTTCAATTCCCAGTGGAGGAACTGTTTTTTTTTGCATTTTTTCGCTTTTATAACAAAATAAAGCGTCAACATCGATAATATAAATTCTCAAGACTTTAGAGTCGAACTAGGTCCTGTTTACACAAAAAAATAAATAAATCGACCATCCAATATATATATATATTGGATGGTCGATTTATTTATATATATATATATATATATATATATAACTATATATAAATATTTGAAACCAAATACAGTCAATTTATTATAGGCATTTTTATGATCTTATTGTATTTAAAGAATGTTTTTTGTCAAGATAAAGAAGAAACTGAACTAAATACCTTAATGTAAGACATTTATAACTTTAATCTCTTAACAGATTGAACAAAACACAGCGTTTAGTTACGATAGCAAATTTTAACGTTCGCAGCTGTAAAAGGAGGGTAGAAAAAAAATGAAATAAATATTTGTAACTATAACAGTATTTCACCGCACTGCACGAGGACCGCCGTAAACAAAGTTGGTAAAGTTTATTGCGCGCGTTGTATGTAATGTATGAGTACTCGACCGTTGTAGGGATTGTGCTCATATTAATAATGCTATCCGTAAATTCTGAGTTTATCTGATTTTGACTATTTAATTTATTAAAAATTCCGAAATTTACGTTCCCACTCGGAAGAGTGAATTAATTCCAGTGCGTGCGTGTGCACGCGGTTCCCTCCGCTCACCACCATAATACGTGGGATACAGCGTTAAGCTAAAACATATAAAAAAAATTAAACAACTAAAAACAAAAATTACAACGATAATATCTTCTTAAATCAAATCTATGTTTTTAGAAAACGTTTGAAAAAAGGAGCGTATATTCCTCTATCCTTATTGTTGACTAACAATAAAAAAATATTCAAAACTTCTTAATCTTTATTATTATCTTAAATGTGAAAAAGTAAATAAAAAGGGAACTGACGTCCCATAACGAGTCCAAACCGGTTGTCAGCGACCATCCCGGTCCCCGTGGGCCGTGGGCGAGGTCCCCGGGGCTGAGTAGCTAAACAACTAACCTCGCTGACTAAACAACGTTCATAGCATTTGGATATGCGATAAGGCTAAATAAGAATGTGATTTTTTATTCCAATATTAATTACAAGTATGAAGCATAAGCAAATGTAATAAGACTTTTTTGATAATATTACATATTTCGAATATTCTTATGTGTTATTGGAACAATTTATATTTATTAGATTCACGCTGTTTCCCGTACATAGCAGGGTAGGCAGATGGAGCCTCTAGTGCTAAGACACTCCGTTTCCATTATTATACTTTGTCACTTGGACACAGTTTTGTACTTTCCGCCAAACTCAACGCTGCACTTTGCCTCATTACCAGACCAAGCCCACAACCCGTCGGGGTTACTGGCACACTTCCCCCGGCGTCACGTCTGACCTCTTACTATTTATATTGTAAGTAGAAACGGTAAAAAAGTCAGCGTCTCCCGGAGCGCCTCTGAGGAGCGCCTCTGAGGAACGCTATCTAAGTTTCGCACAACTTAAACGAGTTAAGTTAGGAACACCCCCCTGAGCATTAAATCAGTAGACATTGCTTTAGTGGGGAAATTTTATACTTTTTAGACAAAGGAAGTAAAGACGTCGATCGAGGCCGTCGCGGCGCAGTGGCGTACATGTGTAGCTGTAGACGTGGAGGTGAGTTCGATTCTCACTTAGTAAATTTAATGTTTAATATTTTTATTTCCTTGCTCTAATATTAGGGCAAAAGGCGGCTTTGGGTTCCGCCACTCAACAAGCAATGTCTCAACAAATCGGTAGGAAGTGGGCAACGTAATATCTTAACAATAGGTTCCCTCTGTTTACTTCTCAATAGATATGCGAAGCTAAAAAACAAATGTCTTAATAAACTTGCAGATCTTTTATCGTGACCTACATACAATATATTTTGTGTTTTTGATCAAACGATCGTCTAGGCTTTACTTTGACCCAAAATTGTGGATCCTTAATACTTATACTCCCTTGGTACTTGATGTTTCACCCACGCAGGGGGAGGAGGAGCAAAGGTCACCAAGTTCTTTAATTTCATAAATATAAAGTACTACGAGAGTGTCGTTGACTTGCCGCTATTGCTTGGGGAGTTCCAGCTTTCAACTGTAGTGTACAGTGAGGTCATCATGGCATAGTGGAGCAGAGTCTGACTATGCATACGATGGTCGTAAGTTCAATCTCCGCTCGAGAGAATGATTATTTTCTTGCTCTACTAGCGCTACTAATGTATTTAGTTTGAGTGTCTCAAACCTCCCTTAGCTAACCTTTAGCTTTATATAAGTTGAAAAAAGCTTACAATATAAGAATATATCAGAAATTATTGTAACAACGTCATGTTTTTTCAAGGAGAACCAGAAAACAGAGTGTGCAGTCACTAGATTTTCTTGTACATCAAAAAATATAGTTTAAACATGAAGACAAACAACTAAAAAATATTTAAAAAATACTGACCTCTAAATATCAAACATAAGTGATGAAATTGTCATTGAGAATAAAGTCGCAAAGTAAATATTAGTATTATCGTATGAAGCAAGACGCTGGCGAAGGAGGATATGTGCAAGGATGTGGCTTCAATGAGGTTGCGAGAGCGGTTAGTGATTCAGGGCCCGATGGCGCAACGGATGACTAAGCTGAAGGTAACTGGTTCGACAGTCTTTATACTGCTGCTATTTAGTAGGATGTGAACGAAAAAGCCTACTAACAAAAAAAGAAAGTCATTAGTTTTATTGTGTGTAATACATTATAACAATTAAAATAGAAATGTTACATAGCATTAATTACTTTTACGTTATGTTCTTATATATAGCTTCATTGTAGGCAGAAGGAATCCAGTGTTAAGACTCCGTTCCTATTAAGACACTTCCGTTCCCCACATTCCGCCGAATTCCGGAGGCAATGGGTTTTGAGTGCCTCGTTACCAGAACAAGGAAATAAAAATATAAAATATTATATTTTCTCGAGTGGAATCGAACCCGCGAGCGGTCACGCTTACAGTCGCGCTCTCACAACTATTAAGAAACTTTTTTTTCATATTTCGTGTTAAATATCTTTAAATATAAAAATTGTTAATAAACGTTAATTACTTTAAATTTACCATTTTTTTGTAGTTTCTTCTAATTACATTTTTCTTATATCATATTATTATCTAAACTTACAAAAAATAAAATAACAATCACGAAAGTAATTTAGATCGTCGTAGCGTACAGCGTATTGATGTAAGCGAAATGGTTGAAGGTTCAATTCCCACTCGGAGCAATTAATTATTTTCACATTCACCTCCTGGTAATAAAGCAAAACGTGGTGTTCACGTTCACACCACTCAACACATTAATATTAAAATATTCAACGTAAAATTGATACATCAATCTTAATTACCAGAACGGGGTGAATAAATATTCAACAAACGCTCATAGCCGTCAGTGGACATCGAACCCACAACTATCGCGACTCCAGTTACACATTATTCCCCTGCACCACAATGTGTCATCGAAACGAGAACAAATATAGAGGTAAATAGATAGAGCGAGGGTCTTCGAACCGGCAATAGTAAACGAAATTAACAAACATCGCTTCAGGCGTACTCGCTACATAGCAACAGCTAAAAAGATTAAATCTTCAACCAAAAACGAACCTTTAAAATAAGGACATAAGGATTATTTTTAGATTAAATTCTGTGTAACTTGCGCGGTGTGTTGTACAGTGCGCCGTTGTAAGGTAGCGACTCCCACTGAGGTTAGAAAAAGCGTAAGTCGGTAGCAAGTATTAGACAGGGTTGACGATACCGTGCTGGATGACAGTTAATAAAATGTTTTTTTTTTCATCTTCACGCTCTATCCCGCATGCAGTAGAGTAGGCAGATCTAGGTTAGTGCATTTCTCCTTAAATAATAAAATTAAATAACTCATTCCTTCAAGTGGGATTCGAACCGACAGACATGCATCACGTATACAATGAGACGCCATCCAATATGAATAAAGTCAAAGGTTTCATTAAAAAGTCATATATCTTAATATGACCGACTCTTTAGTTATTGATCCTTGTTGTTCGTTCTCTATCATGCATTTATTTGTCTTGTCTAATAAAATAAAACTCAAGGCCTCACTTTGTATATTACATGATTTTAATTTTTTTTTTTTAAATTCAAAATACAAAGAATAATTATAATAAATTTAATTAGATTTACAAATGATTCCGAGTAAGATCTTTCAAACAATCAAACTCTTTACTTTTGTAATATTTGTATAAATTTTCAACGACATTACTTAAAAACTCACCAAAATAACGTTCCCGTAGTATAAATACTAAAAGCTCACATTACCACAAACTTTTTCATTCCTCTATCCTATAATTTAGATAAAAGGCACTCCAATAACAACTTACGTCATGCTCATTTGTATAACTTACATACATACATGTAATTATTCCAAGTATCAATAACAGAATTCGAATGGTTTTTGATGACCCTGCGCGACTAGTGGCGGGCCTCCGGAGCGGACCGGTTAGACTAGTTGGACTGCTTTGTCTCTGACTATTCTCTGCCATTGGAATTAAAACACTATAGACTACGAAATAGAGTCCAAAATTTCACATTAAAATTATATTACACAAAAGACAGTTTGTTCTAATAACCATTAACGGAACATCCACCCTATTCTAATAGCTGTAGGGTTTATTTCTATATTTCCTTGTAAATATAGAAAATTTCGTGTCATTTTCCATCCTTTTCCATCTCTAACAATATTGCATGTCTGTCTCGCTCACCGCATCTGTCAAATCCAGTTTCCATTTGGAGATGATATTGTATGGAAACTAAAACGAGCTTTGTTTTTATGTTTCTGAGTTATTGAAAGTTTAGTTTTGTCTTAAATTACATGAAGACGACAATTTTTTATATGAAGCTCTCGTGTTTCGTCGCTTACTTCTGTTACTTTGTCGCTTCGACGCTAATACATATAAGGATTTCTAATGTATTGACTATGTATTGAAACACCTCGAGACCAACATGGAACCTTTATTTCTTTTCCACCTCAATCTACTATATGGCTGCTACAATATTTGTTTCCTTAGTTTCACGCTGCATCTGGCTGAGAAAACTTAGTGTTAAGACACTCCGTTCCCAACTTTATGCCAATTCTTGAGGCATTGCGTATTGATTGATGATGCAAGGAATTTAGAAACTAAATAAAACTTGTCCAGAATCGAAATCGAATCCTTGCAGTGCCTATGCCACTGCGCTACGGTATATACACTACTACGATATATTCCTTATATACGTAACGAGTGTGTTTGCTCGGGTGTGTCACTCGTTCACCACTTCAATCTTGTTCGAGCAAAGATACTTGATGGGAATTCCTTAAACCCCATGTTATCTTTTAATAAAGACTTTAATTTCTAAGTTATAAGGCCATTGTGCCACGATGACTGAAACGCGACGGTTGTGAGTTCGATTCTCACACAACTTCTAATTTTGATTTTCTCGCTCTTTAAACAATACAAAAGCGTGGCGGTGAGATCCGCCACTTAAGACGCAATGTTTTGAAAAGTCAGGAGAAAGAAGGGAACGGACGTTTTAATACTAGGTGCCCTTTGTCTACACTTATATATGCTGGATACTGCGTGTAGCTAAAAAAAACATTTATCCAGTTTTGTTTTTTTAAGAGTGGTAAGAATGACAGTGAGATCGATCGAAGTGTACGAAGGTTACCTAAATAGCAGGTTCTCCCTGAGGATATTTATATGTATATGCGGATTGATGACAGTGGGCGAGGCGAGAGAGGTATGCGGAGTCCGTAGCGCATGGCACCCCCTTTTAACTGGCTGACCACCAGGAAAACTTAAGAATTTAAAAAATATTAGGTATAAATACATACATAGGACGTAATCACTATTTATAGAATCAAAATAGAAAAAAACACCTCACTCTTTAATATAATGCTGCTCCGATACCGAAACTAAAATAGCACTTTTAATAAGAGTTCGTTACCAATGATAATATTATAATGTGTTATTTTGATTGAAACTCACATAAGCTATTTAAATTATACGCTCCAATATCGACTCTATGTCAACATAAATAAAGTATATAACTCAACACGACTCTACGTAGAGCTATTCCACATAGAGAGCTCAATTTTTTTTAACACAAATTATATGTAATTACGAAACGAGGTCGGATTTGTAACGCTGAAATAAGTGGCGTATTAGTTTGATGATGGCGATTGAAGCGAAATATTGTTTAATTTTTTTATATCACAACATACGGCTATCACAGTCATCACGAGTCAGTGGCGCCGCCATTACGCGGTGGAAGTGGTGTGATTGCTCGTAAATATCATTTTTAGAACATTATATGTATATAACTAATGATGATGAAGTAATATCAAATGAAATTGAAATTATAATGAGTCTGTCGTGGCGTAGTGGAACCACACACTACTGTAGGCCTGACGTCTCTAGGTTCGATACACACTCGCGAGAATAAATGATTTCCATTTGTCAGCTCGAGTAGATGGAGCTCTACAGCTTCTTTTAATCAATTTTGTTTATTGTAAAGTTTCTGTCTAAATCTTTTCCATTTTATATCCAGATTTTAATTTGTTTTGAGGCTAGTTGTCGCAGAGGGGCACAAACGCGACTGGTTGTGGGTTCGATCTCCGCTCGAGAATATGAAATATTTCCTTAAATTTATATTTCCATTTCTTTGCCTTCCCCAAATATGAGCCTTTAATTAAAAAATATTGACATTTTCGAAGGAAACTTTTAAACCACATTTTTAATTAATTGTTTTCTCGTATTAGTAGACCAGTGTAGCCGAGACCAGCGGACTACTCCAATGTGGTCAAAACTCAAATATATAGAGCTAAAGAATTTAATTTAAAATGATTTATAAATTTATTTAATCTAAGCATACATTTACATTTATTCAATCAAAGTTTTGTAGAAGAGACGTATATATTTTCATTTAATCACCTACTGACTTGTATACTTTACTACGGCTGTCCAATCATCTGCGGTGCAACCTATTAAATTCTTATTTTTATTTAAGTCAAAAACTTTTGAAGTTTCAATGTTGTTAATAAGTAATAGAAAATATGGGTTTTAATAAGACATTAACTGAAAAAAATAGATTTTATAGATTTTTTATCATCTGCATTTTGTATTCCGCATATATCAACCAGCGTAGGCAGAGGGAACCTAAGGTAGGGACACTCTACTTTCTGCTCAAATTTCGAGACATGGCATATGCATGGCTTGATTCATTTCTTCAAGTGTGAATGAAACAAAACTGTTACTTCACATTTCGAATGTTTAGTTTTTGTTAGAATATATTAAAATAGATTAAATATACCTATTTTACTTTATGACATTAATTTTATTAAAAATACATCTTTACATATACGTATTTAGGAATTTTAGTTGAGCTATTATTCTAGCTAACTCGTAGGTTACCGAGCAAAGAACCTATAATCGATTTTGACGAACCTGTTGTTTTTTTTAATGTTTTTTTCAATTACAGCAGCAAGTGAGGGTGCAAGCTATCGTAGACACTCAGTGAGTGGTAACTAGAAAAATATTCTCACACACCACGATACGAGAGATAAGGGGTAGACTGATCTATTATAGGGGAAATAAAATATCAATTTATATATTTTGTAATGCATTTTCATGTAGTAATTTTTTTAAAAAGTCAATGTTCAATTAATTATTTTATTAAGTTAGACAAAGCGCGGCATTATGTTTCACTCTTGAAAATTGGGTGGCGTGTGAGTATCGGAGAATCTGAACAGTAGGTTCACTTCCGGTTGAATAATAACGTTATAACATAAAAAAAAGATGAAAGAATAAAATATTTTCTCCTATTTTTACGTCTTGTTAACCGGTTAGGCTTCAAAAAAGAAGATGTCCTCAATTCGGTTGGTTTATTTTGTTTTAGCTTCGCGCTGTAATCTGCACACAACATAAATTAAGATTTATTTAAAATAAAAATAAATTAAAATTCAAATACAGTTAAGAATAACGTAATTAATACGGCAAGATTGCATCAAGTATTGAATTGCAAAAAAAAAATAAAATATTATTGCAGTAGTTGAGTGAAGAACGTTCGTCGATCCTTTGACGACTGCGTCTTTGTCGTGTATTATCATTTATTACTGTCTTTTTAAATCATTCGTGTTGACTTTTTATTTTTTGTAATTGATAATTTAAAAATTAGCCGCCTATTGGTCGCCGTCGTTGGGTCATGGGTTTGAGTGTAGGCGCGACGGTTGTGGGTTTGATTTCGGCTCGGAGTGTAGTGTGATTTTTATTTGCTTGTTCTGGTAACAAGATAACGTACGACGTTAAGTTTCGTTAATGAACTAAGTCCTTAACACTAAATACCCCTGCCTCTACAAAGTAATGAAGAATATTATAAAATTATCAAGTTCTTGCTGACACCAGCAAGAAGAAAAGATAAATAAAAAGTACTTCTCCAAGTGAAATCCTAAAAAGAAGTTTTCTATGAAAAAAAAACTTTTCTCATAAAAACGATAACACATATACTTATTAATACTCGACAAGTAAGATAAGGAGCGATTGTTAATTATTTGTATACTTATTACTTAGAGTACCCTCGTCGACACTAGGCGCGGTCAGGTGGTCACGTTCGACTCACGTTTTGTAGAAGTCAGTCGCGAATCGATCTCGATATTGTGAAAGTGCTCGAGTATTTACTATTGAGTGTTTCCAACTGAACTTATAAGGATCTAGGTACACGTGTAAGGATATACAAGGGTACTTTTTACTTTTTAACTTGGAACTAATTTAGGCAACTTTTCACAAGAAAAAAATAATAATTTCAGCTGTTAGGTTTCTGTAACTTGTAAAGGGAACCCTTATAAGACCACTTTATCATCCGTCTGTCTGTTTGTCTGTCTCTCAGGAACGCCTCGAGATATTGAGTTGAAATTCAAAGTATATGTTCAGATTTATTATACATTTACTTAAAGAAAAGGATATGGCAGTTTAATGCGTATTTTGATATTATAAAGGGAATCAAAATTAGGTACCACAAAAGGTTAGTTCTAGCCAGGTATCAGACGAAGGGGCTCTGGCTTAACTAAGCTTGAATTTAAAAAACTCCTTCAATTTTTTTACGAAACCCTCGGTGAGCAAACCCGACTCGCGCTTGTCTGGTTTTATTTATATTTACATTTGCTTTAGATCGATATTTTTAAAAATATAAAACAGTTATGGATGACAGCAGTAGGTATCAATCGAAGGTTGTCCAGTATCGCACAATAAGCCGCCAATAACGGAAATTTTATACGAAAAATAACTTTTAATATATTCACATAAATACATTTATGTATTATTTTAAATTTATAAATTTGCATGTATTGTTTCATAATATACAAACACGTTCTATATGGTTGTCCATATTTAACTCTGCCGTCACTAAGGGCCGTGTTTATGTAAATAAAAACATTATCTCAAGATTGATTTCAGACTTGAGAGCGATTTACAAATACGGGCCTATATAAGTTGAGTCCAACAACTCACCAATGTAGGGGTGCTCCCCTAAGAATAATTTTCTCGGAATTCTTAAGTGTAAACACAAAATTTTAACTATTTTACTTTTTGATGTCCATGTAAAATTAATACTAGGATCCGTCACACAGTTTGCGCGGCGCGAGTTGTTCGAAACTACGTTGCGCAAAATTTTAAGAGATTTTAGCGGAAATTTTGCCAAAAGTTTCTAAACGTTCCACAACTTAACTCTATAGCTGCTCTATAGCAGCTATCAAACTAGGTCGCCGGTATCACCGCGTCGTCGTCCACAACGTTCCTGCAACATCTCAGAGCTGTAGGTTTAACGTTGTAGGAGGAGTAGCATTACAATGAAACACACTACTATTTTATAAAAAAAAAAAAAAACTTTATAAAATAGTAAATAATCAGCCTATCGCCGTCCACTGCTGAACGTAGGCCTCCCTCATTGAGCGCCAACCATCCCGGTCTTGGGCTTTTCGTATCCATCCGTTGCCAGCCACCTTCTTTAAGTCGTCTGTCCATCGTGCTGCAGGGCGTCCTACACTACGCTTGCCTAAGCGCGGTCTCCAGTCTAGCACATATCGGCTCCATCGGCCGTCGGTGCGTCTGGAGACATGGCCGGCCCAGTTCCACTTCAGCGTGCTAATTCTTCGTGCAACGTCAGTGACTTTGGTTCTCTGGCGAATCGCATCATTGCGGATTCTATCTGCCAGAGAAACTTTGAGCATTGCGCGTTCCATCGCACGCTGAGCGACCTTGAACTGGTGGACCAGCCCTACGGTGAGTGTCCACGTTTCAGCTCCATAGGTCATGACAGGTAGGACGCACTGATTGAAGACTTTTGTCTTTAGGCACTGTGGGACAGACGATTCAAAAATGTGTCGAAGCTTCCCAAATGCCGCCCAGCCAAGGCGTATTCTTCTTTGCACTTCTTTCTTGAAGTTGTGCCGGCCAAGTTGAATGGTTTGGCCAAGGTATACATATTCTTGCACAACCTCAAGTGTAGCACCATCTACAACCACGGGTCTCGGGGACACATGAATATTAAACATAACTTTCGTTTTGTCAAAATTCATCCTGAGACCCACCCGTCTAGAAGAATCACCCAGACAGTTAAGCATCTCCTCCAAATCATGCAGAGTTTCCGCCATGATGACTATGTCGTCGGCAAATCGTAAATGTGATAAGTACTGGCCATTTATATTTATGCCCCGTCCGTTCCAATCTAGCGTCTTAAAGATGTCCTCCAAGGCAGCTGTAAACAGTTTCGGAGAAATGATATCTCCCTGTCTTACTCCGCGATGCAATTGGATTGGTCTTGTACTGTGGTTTTGTACTTGGACGTTCATAGTTGCGGCTTTGTACAGACACTTAATCACATCGACGTACCGACAGTCAATAAGGCATCTCTGCATAGATTCCAGCACAGCCCAGGTCTCGATTGTATCAAAGGCCTTCTCGTAGTCCACGTACGCTAGGCATAGAGGCTGATTATATTCCTCGGTCTTTTGAATGATTTGCCTTAGGGTGTGTATATGATCTACGGTACTAAAGCCATTATAAAATAGTATTCGTATTGAATACTATTTTATAAAGTTTGACTTCTTATATTTATACGAAAATTTTGTACAAACTATAAGCTACAATAAAAAGAACATAGCGGCAGGTTCCCTCTGCGTCTCTTGTACGTACGGGAAAAAGTACAAAATATTCTATTTTTCCAAATTATTTAATATAAAAAAATATTAAATATAAAATTTAAATAATATCGCATGTAGAGTCGTCACTGACCCAGCAAACACGTCTAACCTTGGCTCAAATGCAAAACAATTTTTTGTCAATCCGCGCGAAGGACGCTGATAATATTATAGTAAATACATATGTCATAACTATATTAGTATTAATTATTTAATATTGTTTGTATGTTTTTGTCGCTTTATCTCCGGCACATGTGTATATTTTATAGAAGCCAGTCTGTTGTAATCTATGTAATTACTGTTTAATTTGTTTATTTTAAATTTGTAGTTTAAAAAAAATATAATTAATATTTTGTTAATTATAGAGACTTATTATAAATTTGAGAAGAGTCGTGGCGTAGGGGCACAAAGTGTGACTGTAAAACCGACTTGGTTGTGGGTTCAATCCCCACTCGAGGAGATAAAAAAAGATTTTTAAAATTATAAATTTAACTTATTCTTTTAGTGTTCTAATAATATCATGTTTTACCTGTTACTGTGCAAATGCGATTAATGTGGATTTGATTCCCTTTCGACGGCAGGAATTTGTTTCATTTTCTCGCTCAGGTAATAAGACAAAGCGCGACATTGATTTCCACCACGCAACTGGCAAAGCCTTAAAAAAATGCCAAAAGATGGCGAACGGAGTGTTTCAACACCAGATAAACACTGCAACCTCATACAGAGTTGAAAAGCAGTGAAAACTGTTTGATTTAACGCGAAAGCTATGGCTTCGATTCCCATTCAGTGACATATTTAAAGCTAAAATTACAGTTACAGGTTCCAGCTTAAACTGATTTGTGGGAAACTCCTTTTGATATTTAACACACAACGTCTCTAATAGCAGACAGAAATTAGGGAACCTAATTTACTCGTATATATAGATTTTTCCCTAGAAAACATTTACACAGAAAAATCTACAAAAGTACAAAAATAATAGTCTATTTTGGTAAAGAAGATCAATACGGAACTTGTCACACAAAAAGTCAAATAAACCGAAAACTGAACGTCGAACAAATAATTGCTCGGCAAATTTAAATAATCGCTATACTATCCTTTCCGCGTCCGATAACTAGTGATAAGTGATAACGCTGTTTACGTTACCGGCGGCCGTATCTCTGTATTTTTGCCGTTTTACAAGGTCCCGATAACATTTGACATAATATTTATTTTGTTATGTAATTTATAGTGGACAGACGGACATACAGGACATTTGTTTACATTTTTTAATAAAAGTTAAATTACAGCATTTATCTCGCAATATCTCTAAAATTGATCAGTGCGTGGGAGACGGAACGTTTTGACACTAAGTTTTCTCTACCTTGTACACCTACATCGTGAAGTAAAAATGAATACTAGTACTACTAATCTTCAACATTCAACCTAATATTTTTTTATTTCTAAATTAGTAACCAATATCCAACATATGACAGTCGTTTTTAAATAAATAAAAACGTACGATATCATGAATCAAAATCAAAACATTCAGTTATTAAATTAGACAAGCACTTTTGAATCGTTGGATTACATAAAAGTGTCAGTACTGTCAGTCCTACAGGAAGCCATCACCGAGTCGCAAAGCAGTTGTTCGGAGAGGAGCCGACAGTTGCTGTATAAAATAATAAAGTACAATAAATATGTAACAAATATAATTATCTTTATCATAATAATTATCTTTCCGAGTCAATGAAGAGCATTTAATTTCATGAATTATTATCATAATATTTGGCTGTATGGCTATTTGGCTGTATGACTATTTGGCTGTATGATACCGAGATGACTTCTTCTTGTTCATAACTTGTGACTTTAAAGTGGTTCAGCCTTAAACTTATTGTTATATTAAATAAAAAAATATTCAAAAATTGTACCTTATGTATTATTCTGTTACATAAGTTAAAAAAAATTTTCATTTAAATAGTTCAACCGTAGTTCATGCGTAAAAGTGTAACAAACATCTATCATTACTTTCACTCTTATAATATTTGTAGAGTTCGTAGTATTAAATAGTATTAGTTACAAATAGAAATGCATCACATTAAATGTTCCCTAATGTCGGTCGTAATGGTTTCTCTCGATTTATTTCTAGATTTGCGTAATCAAAGCTAAACGATAAGACTGACGCAAATTGATTAGATGAAATCTGATTTTGTTTTGTTTTTCTCTGAAAAACATCAATAATATGTAGAGACCAAAGAGAAAAATAATAGAAGTATTTTAGATGATAAGCATCATATGTTAACATATTTATATATTTATTCCTGTAATATTTTTATCAAGTTATTTATTTTGTCGAAACCACTCGACGTTCATTCCTTCGAGAATTCGGCAGATAATGGGGAACGAAAGTGTCTTAATGAAAACGAAGTGTCCCTACACTAGATGTCCAGGTTCTCTCTGCCTACCTATAATATATACGAGATGCTTGAGTACCATAACAACTGGCCAACGGTGATTAAGTGATTTTCCTTCAAGTACATGAAACGACAACACACTTTATACACAATAGTTATAAAAAATAGAAATATTATATTATTCCATCGTTTCTTTCTTTTTTATGTTCCATCATTTTAATAGCTCTATGCCTAAATTCTTTTAGTAGCGTCAGTGGGGACCTAGTGTCAAGATGTTCCGCCCGCCGTGCATCGCCCAACTTTCGAAATATTGTGTGTTGTATTGAACACGAAACAGTGCTTTGCATTCTTACCAGAACAAGGAAATGATAATGATTTATTCCCGACTGAGATTTGAACCCACTAACGTCGCCTTTATCATTTTAAGCCTAGAAATTCAGAATAATTCGTATAGTAGCGCAACATAAAACCATAGTACAAACTCTACATGGCTATATTAGTGTTAACTGGCACTCAGCACGCGCGTGCTCACCGCGTGCTAGCTGACGTCGGTGCCCATCAACGTATGAATTTGATAGACTCCTACTTTAAACTGATTGCTTTATTGTTATATTCAAATCGTATACTGAAAAGGGTGGTGGCGGCTTCGATTCTCATTTAGGGTTATATGTAAATATGTCGAAAACACTTTAATTTCCTTAATCTAACTAGTCAAAAGCAATAAATTTGAATAAGCAATTTTACATCCTTTATTTTTGTCTCCTTCCTTCAAATATATTAAAAACAAAAAAAACACTAGAAAATTAAAGTAAAATTTATGATTTTTTTTTTCTCCTAAACAGTACTATTTACAACCGCCGTAGTGG
This sequence comes from Heliconius charithonia, assembly GCA_030704555.1. Lineage (NCBI taxonomy): Eukaryota > Metazoa > Arthropoda > Insecta > Lepidoptera > Nymphalidae > Heliconius > Heliconius charithonia. Next base: position 209,552 of record CM060813.1, read on the forward strand.
TAGTAAGGGCCCACGCGGTCGCGTCACGCCGTCTCCGCGTGCTGCGTGTAAAAATAACTGAGTTTCCTCAAAATAGGTGCAGAGATTACGTTGGTGTGAACGATATTTGTGTTGCGATGTGAGCATGATAAATATTTAAAGTTTTATGGAATATCAGACTCGATTTTTTATGATAAAACCATATATTTTGTAAGAAAAAGGACTCAAAAATAGTTTAAAATTAACATTTTTGTAATATGTAATGTTTCTCTATAAAAGATTTATAATCTTTAAATATTCCTAAAATTTGACAAATCTAGAAAATCCTCTGCAGCTTAGTTAACTAGTTAATCTGCTAATAGACAAGAAAAATAAGAAGTTAAACATTAAAATATAATTTATCAAAAAAAATGATTTAGAAGAGTATCACATTAAAAACAAAGAATAATAAATCATAACGAAACAATTCAGAAGTGACCCTCGAGTTTAGGAAAACCCTTTTCACGTTGGAAAATCTTTTCGCTCTCGAAATTTCAATTTAAGCTTATTAAAATACTTCGTTTGTTCCCCGACTTTGTTTGTTTGTCGGTTGAATATTTGAGTTATTTCGGTTTTAAGACCACTAAATAATTTCACAAAATAATATCGTTTTCACTTTTTGGGACGGCGGTCGTCCCGTTGACGTAAGTTATGTATATTAATTAATATTGATTCAAGTATGTAGAGTGTGTGTTGGTCACGTAAGTCACTTATAGAAATACATTTTTTTTCCAGCCTACATGGTAGGATAGTCAGTGGGAGCCTAGATTTAAAACACTCTGTTCCTCATTTTCCGAAGAATTCTGGAGGTATTGTGTGTTGAGTGGCGGAACACAACGCCTCGCTTTGCCTCGATACCTGACCGAAGAAATTAAATATTTCTACTCTGCGAGCGAAAAACAAACGCACATTCTGTCACGACTCGCCTTAACTGAAATAAAATTGAATAAAATTTTAATATTTTTTTTATTTAACCTCGGTAATGTTAAAAAATCAAAATTATAGTTAGTGAATCACTAAAATTCTCTCGATTAGCACATAATTTATTTACATAACAATTTATTTCCGTGGACTTTAAGACGTAAAATAGCATATCCCGTTGTTTTCCCGTTCCTGAAAGGGAATTTCAAAAAATCCTCTTCAGTGCCCCCTACACTCCTGAGTGAGTAGTTACACCTTTCACACCAAATTTCAATTCCTTCCAGTAGTTTCGTCTAACTGAGGAGTTTAATATACGTATATATATATATATATATATAAAACTTAGTATATAGATGTAGTATATAGATTATGTAGAGTTTTGTGGGTCAATGGAGAACTTCGTTGTTATCGTATAAGTCGTTTTCACAAAAAGGGATTCTACAAAAGCTCGTGACGCCCGCGGGTGAGTCTTTGTCCCCTGATTAAGCTGAGGAGTGCAAATGCTCTTACTTTTCGTATTCACAAATACTTTTTTGTGTTTATTTTGTGTAAGGAATATTTTATTTAGGACGTCGTATATATGTCGTTTGATCTATACAAAAAGTTATTTTTCTCTTCCTCGCTCTAGCAACAAGACAAAGCACAGCGTTGAGTTCAGTTACTCAACGTATTCCCGTCAACGCTCAATGTCTTGAACATTTTAAATATTATAGGTATATTGCACATATATATGTATAATATTACAAAATATTTTATTATTGTTATATCCAATGCTCGATACGTTTACGAAACAAAGTCAAAAGCATATTTGCACTTAGCAACAGATGTGACGAAACTATGTCTCGGACGCAAAATAGGGACTATTCTTATAAAAATAGGGACTAAATTAGCTTAAACTGTATTTTACGACACATCGTAAAAGTACACATTGTAGAATTTTATTAAACAGCTGTAAAATATATATAATTACATACAGCTTTATGGCCGTCTAAGCATTGTTACGAGCCGGTGTATATTATAAAGGATAATTTAGAAGCCCGTGAGAGAAGTTTTGGACTATTCTAATATACGGGACTTACCTGGATTATTTTATTGCACATAAATATAATTTAGCTTTTTAAATAGGGCTATAAAATTAAGTTTATGCGTAGGTTAAATGTTTACTCTAAATTTATGGATATTTTTTTGAAAAAGTCATACTTTTGTATAGAAACGGAAAAGTAATTAAAATATTTCACAAACTCGTTTTGCTATTAAACACTTATGTGTTTTATACGTATTAAGGTGATAAACTCAGTACATAACTGCTTATCAATTTTATAATATAGATTAGGGCAAAGTAACCTAGTGATAAATCACTCCGTTCCGATATTCCATCTACTTTTCAAGACATTCCGTGTTGAGTGGCGGAATTCAATCTCTCATCTGAAGATTGGTCCTATTTAAAAAAAAACTGTGTTTTCAACGTCCAGGCTAAATAAAAATAAGTCTAAAACGGTTTTCTTATTTATTGAAGCAGTATAAATAAAATTATCTTCAATTTTATATGATGTAGAGCAAGCTTCAACACTAATCTGAATACTTTAAACTATAAAAATGTTTAATAACGGTCGTATAAATCACTCTAAATAATAAAATTTTAATGTATGTTTTTTTTATCTCAGTAATTATATTTGGAACTGTAAGTTTTTTACGCAGTTGTTTATTTATGATTGATGATATTAGTTGTAATTGTTTTTGTTATCTAACTACAGCTGTAAATATAATTAATAATACAAAGTTTCTTTATACTGGCTTTATTATCGTCATTTTTTTATATTTAATGTTACAAGGACGACTCCTTGGTATAGATAATCTAAATCAGTCAGTAGATCAGTATATGATGATGATTTTGAGTTGGATTCTCGTATTGATTGGTGTGTGGCGGAACTCAATGCCATTTTCCCAAACAAATAGGGGAAATGAATTTAATGTAACTGATCGTAACCCATAACCACCGCGTCCAGTCAAATATCAATACAGTCAGAACGATGATACTACTGTACCACATAAGTAAAAAGCAGCTTCATATTTTTTTAGACAGTTACCCTGCAGGGGGAACCTAGTGTTAGCATTATGAGTTGAGCGGCGGAACGTAACACCACACGTTTGTGATATAATTTTTATAGAATGGCCGGATAGGATGTGTGTGCCTCGTGACTCGTCCCTTTAATTATGCAGAAAAAAAAACCTCACACATAATTAGAGCAAATTACTTATAGCGAAACACATTTTACTAAAGGTTTTCAAATCTTACTACAGTACATTCAACAAAAATATCTTCGTTTGAACCAAAACAAAAATAGTCTCAGGAGAATTGTCTGAGAAAAAGATTAATCTTTTTAGCTTTTTGAACTCTACTTTAACGACGTAGTAAAAGTTAATCTTTTAAACTGCTAAAAAAATTAACCTTAAAAAAAAATATTATGTATCAAAATAGAAGCACATAAAACTATCACAAAACGTTGTTTCTATAGTTCCTCGTGATTTAGGCCTTACACCCTTAATTTGGCTAATATAACATAAAAAATGTATTTTCTACTTTATTCCCTAAGAAAAGGGTCGTATTTTCAATGTTCGATGCAACAATATGTCTTTTATTATGCCGACATTTGTCACCTCCATGTGATTTGTTTTATAACCAACTTTTGTCCTTTTTATTTATAGGCTATTAGGTATTCTTCTTTTCAGTTCTTTTTATTGCGTTTAGGGTCTAATAATTTTAGGGTCCTATTCTGGGTCATATATTATGGTGAGCTTTTGTGTTATGTTTGATACTAATATAACTTAACCGATAATCCCATTGTGGTGTAGTTAGATTCCTAAGCTAACCTTTTTTTATTATAGCTGATGACTGACTATAGGTTATAATTTAATGTGTCGATTAAGCTTACTCGCGGGGTTTTGAAAAATGTAGTAGAATGTTTAGAACGAAGTGTCTTTAAGCTAGGTTCTCTCTGTCTATCCTGCTATGGGCGAATCTGCTCTAATGATAATTAATACACATGTAGATTCAGACGGAAACTAGACGGAGTTGACACTTTGTAGGTTTTAGGTTCCCCGGCTTATTAAGTTAGTGTTGGATAAAAAATCATAACAATAGAAGGCAAAATGATACATACATACATACTATATGCTATAGTTATAGGTTTAAATTTAATGTTATTATATGAGAGAGGAAATAAATACAATTCTATCCGTTGAGTTTGAATGAATTTACGGTCAGGCTATATTTACAGTGACACCAAAGCGGTGAAATATACATCTATACTAATATAACAGATCGGAAAAGTTTGTATGTTTGTGTGTTTAAATGCTAAGAACTAGTGGTTGGATTTACTTTTTTTATAGGTTATATAACATTACAGTCTAATCTGTAGTTAGTCTTAAATATTTAAATGACAATAACAAGGATGGCCATCGAATTGCCTTAAGCGCGTGCGCTGCAGAGATAGTTAAATAGTTAACAAGAACTATAGGTGGAATGCGGGTGAAGACGCGAGTGGGCCTCTAGTCCATATATATGGAGCTATCCTGTAACTTGTGCAGGTTTTTTCCCGACTGCTAGCGAAGGGTTATGTATTGTGTTTTCTTAGCTTAGTTTAGTTAAAATATCGATGTTTTTCCTTATTAAGACACTTACGCTAACCAATTTCCGCTGAATTCCTGAGGTATTGTGTGTTAAGTTACGGAACTTACAGACTTTGTCTCGCCACGGGCTAATAATCCTCAAATAAACATAATGTTTACTGATGTCACATCATGTCACACAAAGTTCATTGACCTCGATCGAGATGATCACAGAGTGGAGCTATCAACGTCACTGTCACTTAAAATTACACACACCTAATTGATAACGAGCGTTGACGTGACAATTTTCCTTTGAAATTAGATACCTTAGACTATGGAACATATATACTATTACTAATATTATAAAGTTGAAAAGTTTGTTTGGGTAAACGCGCTAATCTCGGGAACTACTGTTTCGAAATGAAAGTACTTTTTGTATTTGTTAGTTTTTTTATTCGGTTATATAACATCTTGTATCAATGAAACCCCCGTGACCATAGGTATACACATGTGGTCAATGCTACCTACTACACCAGAATGTGTCATGTGTCAATACACATCTTGACAATTTTTATTTCTTTCTATTTAAGCAAAAACGGGATAAAAATATAATATTATAAGCATATAAAGCAGCTTCACTCCTATTATTATATTATTTATTTTGATCACTCCGAACATTTTGGGATAGTAATCCTTATTTCAAATGATGAGATCAAAAATGGCCTAGAACAGTTTTTGCCATTACTGGCTTGTCTTTACAGACCATTAAATTTATGAGCATGGGATCCTAACATTTCCAGAAAAGACGCCACAGTGGTCAAATATATAGTTTTTTCAGCTTCACTCAGTATATTCCCGCACACATAGCAAAGAAGGCAGATCCTGGGCACCTAGTTTAAAGATACTACTTCTTTCATTTGGACATGCGGAACTTAACGCCGCGCTTAAGCTGCTTACGCTACTGCGCCACGAGTAAATTCATAACTAACAGTAAAAATACTATTTTCAAAAGCAAAGGTTAAGAAAGAAATAACCAAACACAATTTAATTTAAAAAAGGTTCTCCTTGAAAAGAAGTAAGTCCCACAATCGTGTTCAGGCCCGTCTGTATAGGAAATCCTCTTATAGTACGGCCAGTTTACTAAATTGTGCAATATATGCAGTGTCGTTGAAAACACCATTAGACTACCTTTAGGTGCAGTGGTTGAATGAGACAAATGCTTATTGAAAGGTCGTCGAGTTGTATTTTTTAGCATATAAAATACACTTTATGTAAATTTTTTAAGAGAGTACGTGTTAAGTTGTTAAGTGATGAAACTCAAGGAAATTAATATAAATTATACATAATTATCCCCCGTTTGGAAAACGAACCTGCAACCGTCGCGTTTCGAGCATGCGTCGTTTTGCTTCGAAGGCCTCAAGCGACCGTATGTATACTTTATGTATGGGATAAAATTACGTAATAAAAATGAAAGGAGGCCTAATGAGTTTCGGGTTGCGCATCCTTTGAGACCAATTTATTGGTTTAATAGCGGATTTGGAGAGATCTTATTTGCTTTATTTCGTAATATAAAAGTTAAAAGAATATGATATTTATTCATTTTTTTTTATATTGTTTCACAAAATATATATTTTATGGCTTGCGTCTGAGTGGGTTCTATTCCCCCTCGGGGAAAAACATATATATATCCTCGTATTGGTGACAAGACAAAAATGACGTACCTAAAATTAAGTGAATATTGGGGACGGAGTGTCTTAACATTATGTTCTCACATAAGCTACCCTGCTATAGGTATTTAGATACAGCATTATTACAGAATTGATTATAAGAAATTCTGTCTACAATGGTTGGTTAGCATGAGAGTTGGAATACCCACATGATGCCCACCCCAAAGTAGTCTTGTGTCTACTAGAACATTTTAATAACAGAAATAAAACGTGATTTTTAACCGGAAACGAACAAATCTGTTTAAAACTACGTTCACGCGTGCACGTGGAGTAAGAAAGGTAAATTTACATTTCGTTTAAAAAGTGTTTCAAGCTACCTGATTCGGTAAATGCGGTAAATAAATCTAAACGCCCAACTTTAACAAGAACCGTTTCCATTTTTCTCCAAATTAAGAAAATCAATTTAAATTTTTTTCCTTATGTCTTAATAATAATATAATATCTGTTAAATATTAATTGTCTTACCTTCAGGAGAGATTTTTTTATGTTAAAAATGTTAAATTTATTGCTCCTTTTTTCTTTAATTATAAAAGTGTATGAATGTAACATAATATTAAAATGAAGGTGAAGAAAGTTTGTGAGGATGGATGTTTGTTCCACTTTTACGCAAAAACTACTGAACAGATTTGGATGAAAGTTTACAATGACGTATCGAAATAACACATACGTTACAAATTATGTTTAGATTTCGTATAATTTGGCTGTAATATAGCAATAAGTTAAAGCGTTTTAGTAATTAATAAATACGTCCAGCCCATTTACGGCGGTCCTAGACCACCGTGTGGCCTGGCCTCACTTTATTCTATCGTTCACTCTTTTAATTTTTTCCACGTTTCCACATTTTCCACGTGGATAGAGAACAATAACGTAATACAAGAACAATGCTTTTTTCGCATTGTAACGCCATAAATCATTTTTATGGTGATATTGCAAATAGCATAAATATAGATCAGATTTTGTATTTTTGCCAGTTTGTTTGTTTTTTCAATATCACGCTTTCCTCCACATAGCAGTAAGATAAGCATAAAACCCCTCTGGTATCGAGGCATAGCGCGGTGTTGAGTTCCGTTACTCAACACCCAATTCTTCCAAAATTAGGTGGAAAATGGGTAACGGATGTGTTAATAGGAAGGGAGTGTCTTAAAACTAGATTCTCAATTTTCTCCTGCCTAACCTGCTATGCCTGCGGAATACAACGTGAAGATAAATATAAACAATGATTCCCCCCTAGTGGGTATCAAACCGACAACCACTGTTAACAGCCACACGTACTGTACCACTGTGGCCTATTTGTTATAGTATTATTTGTGCTAATTCGAAATTAACACAAATAGTTACTGATAAGAAAGTAAATCTTGATGATAACACATTTATATTAATCCAAATTGATAGGATCTCTCTTTAATTATAGAGATATAGTGAAAATGTAGATTATATTACATTGAGAGATTATTCGGCTTAAACTAAGCTAAGCCGTTTACTGCTTATTCCTATTTAGGGCTGAGTTTTAAGGTACAAAGTTAAATAACGGAACCCTTATACGAACACTTTGATGTTCGGGCTGCCCGTCTGTCTCATTTATCTTGAGATCGAGTGGAGGTACCAAGCTGGGATTAATATCAAATATTCAGGTCTTAGGGCACAGAAAAATCAAGCTTTTAATGCAACCAAAAGATCGTGAGCCCTTATGCTTCCTTTTTGCCGCATATTATATGTAATTAAAACCTATATACTATAATACTTCCCGAGGACGCACAGTTAATACCAATTTATTTAAGGAAAATATCTGAAAAATGAAAAGTTATTTTTATATTAGATCGCGCTAATCTCAGAAACGATTTTAAAGATTTAAATACTGTTTTCACCATTGTATTTTAGCAAGCTTCCCTTAATATTTAGTAATTGATCTATTTTAATCGGTTCATAAATAAACAAAATATATGAGTATAAAGAAAAAATAAAAATGCAAAATTATTAAAAAACAAAATAACTGTATTATTGAATTGGATCAAAGATTCGTTTTCAAGACTTAGACAAAATAGTGTTATGACATTTTGGTCTTCATTTTTATTTATTTTAGCTTCCACAGACAGAAGAGACCGTAGACACTACGTTTCTCACTTTCCGCGCCAATATTTTTAGGCATTTTCTTCTTTCAAGCCGACTTCAATCTACAACCATCAACTTATCTGAACTACCTGACCATGCAAGTGTGTGCGTAATTTTTTATAATAAAGAATCAAATTAGTAAAATGACTTATGCTTGTTAGGCATTTACCCTTGAAGTCTGAGGTACTCGTCCTTAAAATGGCGTACCGTGTACCGACGCGTGTAAACAAAGCAAAATCAGCGGTCAATTATGAAAAATGTACTTACCTACAAAAAAAATGGCAAATTTTATCCAATTTTCTTATTCCGTAAAAAATTTGGTAATATTCGGCGGAAATAAAGGATCGTTAGCAACAATAAAATATATCCCGGGCTTAATGAGCTCGGTGGGAGGAACGAGGAGTGGGGGGAAGAAAAGTAGGAGTAGGGGGAGGGTGCAGGATAATTGAGGAATTTGATAAATTCCTCGAAATAGTCCAAAGCGTTAATGAGTATAGACTATAGAGTGATTGCGAATTTGGGTAGTCCATTTGAACCTTATTTAAGATTAGGGAGGCCTTTTCTTGATTATTACTTTGTAAATTGCGAAACGTTTTTTGTTTTGTTATAATTTATTACAAATTTTCATATAGTCACTTATTTAGTTTCACGCATGTATCCCGCATGCAGGAGTGAAGGCGGAGGGAAAATCTAGTCTAGTGTTAAAACACTCCGTCTCTACTTTTTGACTAATTTTTGAGTTTATTCCGTAATTTATCTTACCAAAAAGTAAGTAAATGAAAATAATTCATTCCTCCGAGTGGGAATTGAATCTGTAACATTGTTCACTTACTAACATTCAAATTTTTCTTCAATAAAAAAAACTATTGCCATTTTACTTAAAAGGCAATATCAATTAGTTACTATCGAACAGATAACTGAACCGTGACGGTGTTAAATATTATTGTGCTTTCGATTTTTTTTTAAATAACAATAAATTTAGAACTAATTACCATAATAAAGATCTTATCGCCTTATTTGTCCCGCGCTGTTACAACCAGACCACGTCGCTGAGACCATCGAGGCGTGACTAAAGTAAGGATAATGGTTGTCGGTTCGATTTCTGGACTAAATAAATTATTTTCATTAATTAAATTATTTTCATTTCTTCTTACTCCTATTACTCCTATTTATTTGCAATACTCAAAACATAACGTGCAACTTTTCTGTTAATATAGCAGGGAGTTCGGAGGAGACCTTGGCGATAGCCTGCTTCCTTAATTTTCACCCAATTTTCCAGTCATGGCCTATTACTAGAGCGAATAAATATTGTAGTTTCAATTCCGACTGGAGAAATGAAAATAATTAATTCAGCCAAATAGAAATCAAACCCATATATATTGTATTTCCAGTCAAACACTGTCCTTTTGCGCCACGACGGCGTAAAACTATAAAACCAATACTCTACAAAACAAGCCTAACTCCTAAAAGTGGAAAACTTTGTCGATTTTAAATGTAATAAATCAATTTTGTACCCTCGTTGTTCAGGCCCGTGACCGCGTCACGTGCTCACGGGATTGCCGTTCTTACAAGTACTCTGTACATACAGTACCTATATTAGTATCTAGGAAATGTCTAAAAGAAGAAGATTTTTTAAATAGTAAATAATTGTGATTTCACGTCTGTATGCTGTATACAGCAGATTGGGATTATCAATCCGAATGTCAAAACAATCCGTTCTCCACTAAAATAGCTGAAAAAAACTGTTCTGCGCATATTTAGTAAGTTGCTTTTTCCTTCTAATCCCCATTTTCCTCCCTATTTTCCCCAAGGAACCTAAAGTTAAATTTCGGCGTTCTAGCGTATATATTTACTAAAATTTATTTAATCTAAATAATATTTTATATTTAATATATAGTAGAAGTTTTGCACGTGGGTAGGCTAGGAAGTATGAGGGAGAGGAGTTCCCGAAATCGCTATGGGAACTGGGAAAATACAGTTAAAGCTTCACAACATAGCCCTTATTATATATAACATTTTTCTAACATTACGTATACAAATTCTTACAAAGATATTAAAAATGTCCTGTATTTAATTTTCAATGTCACGTGAAGAGTGATTCACATCAAGATATCACATAAAACTATTTTTAACGCATATATCGCGTGTAATTCGGTAATTTAACTTGTACATATTTAAAAAATTGACTGTTTTAAACGAACTACTGCAAAGTGTTGCAAAGGTTAAAAAATATACAAACGAAGTCATGATATAATTAATTGTGAGTCATATTTTATAAAAATTCCGATCGAAGATTATAACTATAATAACAATATTAACATATTTTTCTCATTGAATATTATTCTTATATAAACAGATACAACGAAATTATGCTTATTTATTATGGAGAGTCTATTATACAGCTATTTCTGTTTGGTGGCAAGATTTGTAAGAAAGCTCAAGTCGATTTTTTTTATTTATACTTCCAGAAAAAGAAGAAGTGTCAAGAGTCATCGTACTCCGCGCACCAACCAAATTCGAGAAATTGCGAGTAAAGAGGCAAAACTCATGCCCTGCCTGCCTAATTTTGTTAATTAACAAATGGAGATTTTTGTCAAAAAATGGCTCTAGATTTTAAATATATTGATTAAATCAAATCGTATTTCCAAACAGGATCTCAGATCAAACGCAGCCAGCAGGAGGAAACCTGGCAGCACCACACTACCTGGATGTGATCAGTTCAAAAAGAGGCAGTGGTGACTGGTCCAGGGTAGCGAGACGATCGTCAGCAATGAAAATCCCTTTTAAGAGTCCTTTGTCATGTAAACCCTGAAGGATAAAAGAACAGGCATAATCTGCCTTTATAGGGACGGAGAGTCCAAGGGTTCTCAGGTTCCCTCTGCGTATTCTGCTATTAAAAATAAAACTCCATCAAAACAATAGTTATGAACAAAGAAACAAGCCTTTCAATTTATATAGATATATTTATATATAATATAATGCATCAAGATATGATCTCGATGCGTTATAGAGTATGGGTGCATGTTTGTACTCTACATACGGGTGTGTGTCTCTACGTATGTAAAAGTAATTAATGATTCATTTTAAAATGAAGCGATCATTCGTGATGAATTTTCTAGAATAAATCGTATCGTTTAATAATGAAAAATATCGATATGATTGTATTATATAATATTTCCATTTTTTTTAATGAAAATATCTAGGTTTTATTGTAAGCGATGGTTTTGAATTCGATTTTCACGCAGGGTGAATAATTTATTTCCATTATTTGGATTGGAATCATTGCAAGGCGCGGCGTTCTTCAATTCAATTCATCGCGCAATGCCTCTAATATTGAACGAAAATAGGGAAACAAAGCGTACATGGATAGATTTAATATATCCATGGAATTATATTTGTTAAAAATAAACACTTAATTTTAATTCCTATTAAATTTAATTGTAATTAAACTATCCGCACCTGAAATCTTCAGGCGCTCATCACGTGATTATCATATGTTCTTAACTGGCCACTTGACACTCTGCCATTGAAAACTCAATCTTTTGATTCAAGAAATAAAATCAATTTTCCTCTAAGTTCTGCTTATATTTCTGGAACAAGTGCACGCCATATTAAGTGCAGTTAATTAACTAAAATAGAACAGACTTTTGATTTACAGTAAATGAAAATTAAATCTTACTGATATTGTTTTAGAGTATATTTTTAAATAATATATGAATGGAGATGTTTAATTGTCTTGACGTCTTAGATGTTAATAATAATTATAGACACCACTTGTCCTTTTTAGTTACAAATAACCAATTGTTTTGTTGAATAATAAACTAATAGTTTAAGAAAAAGAAAAATATTTTTTTTTCAACAGAACAAAATATTAACAACACGAATGTAATGAACTCAGTTCGATATGTACCTACTACTAAAGTAGGCAGTCCAAGGTTCCATCAGCTCTCCTTCACTTCCACCATTAGACCAACTTGACGGTACCTTAATATTCTATTGTCATTTAAATAAAATAAATAAATCAGCTGTATCCCGCACACAGCAGAGTAGGCAGAGGGAACCTAATGTTAAGACACTCTATTCCCCACTTTCTGCTGGATTCTGGAGGCATTGCGTGTTGAGTGGCAGAACCTAACGCCGCGCCTCGACACCAGAGCGAACACAACCAGTCCGTTTTACAGTCATGCGCCACGGCTGGCCTCATCTCGTCTCTACTGTCATTTAATCAACACAAAATTGCCAAGTTGCACGACGATACAACAATTACTAGTTCATGTAATACTTAAATTTTAATGAATAGTTAATTAAATAACCTAGTGTTAAGATATTCCGAAATTCCCTTTCTGCTTAATTTCGAAACAGTACGTGGTGAATGACAAAAGTTAACGCCATTACGCTTTGGATTGTCACCAGGGTCGAGAAATGAAAAAACAAAATCATTCTCCCCGAGTGGAAATCGAACTCACAACCGTCGTTCCTATACAACGAAATACTAATAGAATTACAAATTATATAATAATATAGCTGTAAAGAATATACTATAAATTATACTTGTTGGTTCAACTCTAATAGATCATAATATGAGGGTACTATAGAAACGATCGTTATCTCTATATAATATTATCATACAAGCAATTTACTTTGAACCTACTCACATATATGTATAAATACAACATCGTGGCACAGTGGTGCAGTGTGTACTGTGTGTGACCGTAATCGCGATAGTTGTGGGATCGATTCCTACTTGAGTACTGGTTGTTTTTTTTTAACTCAAATGGAATAAATAAATATTATGTATGACACATGACACATTTTTAGTACGAAGTAACTTAAAGCTGAGGTGTCAATTTATTGAAACGACTAACATAATGTATTTTGGCCTTACTAAACAAACTTTAACTTTATAATACTAGTATAAACTAGCCATAAAATCTATTATTAGTTGATTCAAGGTGATTTGCGTTATATTTAGCAGTTTAGTTTTGTGTTTTAATTTTTCCACATGAAGGGAACAACGTGAAATCGATAATATTTCCGAACCGATCTCCATTTTCCGCCGATCTCTGGGGGCATTGCCTGTTGAGTGTTAGAATTCAACGCCGCACTTTGTCTCGACACCAGAGAGCAGCAGTGCAAAGGAAATGGAAATATTTAATATTTCTTTTTCTTGAGTGGCAATCGAACCTAGAACCCGTCGTCGTTACAGTTACATTTTGTACTTGTGCACTATGACTATTACTGTGACTCAAAAGTTAATATTCATATTAACACAAACGCAAATTCATTCCTTTAATCGTGATTAAAATTGAAGCGAGTGTTAATAGTGATTAATTAAGAAGACACTTTGTCCCGTCTTTTGTATCGAATAATAAATGGTCTGATAATGTTGTAGTACTTCATTAGGGCTGAGCTCGTTCAAATGATTTTAATTACAATTAAAGTGGCGAGTAATGCGCTTAATGATAGATTAAAATTTGATGTTACTTAATTTTTCTTGTAATATTTTTATTGAGGTCAATCGTGGCGAAGCGGCCACAAATGAGCGACTGTAGACGCGACAGGTCGTGAGCTCGATTCCCACTCGAGGTAATGAAATATTCAATATTTTTCTTTCCTGGCTCTAGTAGGCAAAGCGCGACATTGAGTTCCGCCACTCAAAACAATGCCTTCAGAATTCGGCGAAAAGTGGGAAACAAAAGTGATGGATCTGGATGGGAACTGAGTGTCATAACACTAGGTTTCAAGATTTTCTCTGCTTGTTATATAGATATAACGTACAGCTAAACAAAAATAATACTTTAGCATTCTTTCTAAATATAATATATAAGTTTGTGGCCAACGTTCGCGAGGACTAGTCGCGTTTTTATTACTTTTGATTTTTGATTGATTGATCCGCCAGTATACGCGCTTAGTGTCTCTAAAATAGAAAACCTATGTCTCTTCTCTAAACTATCTACTCTGTAGCTGAGAATTGCTCTTTTGAGGCTTTAATAAAATATATTAAAGGATATCTAAAGAAAATAAAACATATTTTATAATGGTAATTAAAATGTCGTCGTACTGATTATACATTAGCTCAATTAGTAATTAAACTTGAACTTTATTGCTATCTTAATAAAGTATCTTTTAGTATTTCCATATATTTCCTATAGATAACGTGATTGATGTTAATATTTTTAAAGAAAATATTATTAACAACCTCATTTATTAACCAACAGTGAGTAACAATTGAGTAAGCTACTGTATGTCGTCAATGTACCTTTGTCCCGCGTACCAGGGGAGGCAGAGGGAACCTAATGTACAGATACGCCATTCCACACGCACAGACCAATTTTTGAAACTATGAAATGTTAAGCAGTAGAACTCAACACCGCGCCTTGTCTTGTTTGCCAGAGCGGAAAAATGAAAATCTTTCTGACGAGTGGGTATCGAATCTACAACCAATCCGTTTACAGTCGGAGGCTGTTGTAACTGTTATCTCAAACACCTTTTAAAATATTATTTAATAAATAATGCCTTGGCTCGTGATGTGTCTAGTGGTTAGAACCGTCTATAGTTGTGATCGTGAAGAACCCAATATCTTTTAGAGATTCAGAGGTAACAGTATTAAGAATTTGATATTATGCCATTAGAAGGTATCGCTTTAATAATATATTTGCCATCAGAAGTTGTTCTTGTGTCAGTTATTTACATAACTGGAAACTCGACAATATGACATTGTCATAACTCGAAGCTCGTCCGAAGAAAAGCCAAGAGCGCGTCCTATCTTCCTCTCCACTATAACTGCGAACTAGTTATAATAAAAGGAAGAAAGAGTACGGGCACCTCCCCGCCCTACACCGTGAATTCCTACCAGACTGCGACTGCAACAGTCTTATTGAACTCTCCGGGACGTTTGTGTGTGATCAGTCTGAAAGTACTTGTTACGCTTGTTTATATTAAGATTGTATTAGAATTGTGATTCGTGATGTTGATTGATTTGTGAGATCAATATAAGTCGTTGGAACGAACGCACTGCCGTAAGGCGGCCGATATGTTAAATAAACGCACGGCACACACCCCACAGTCGTGCCTCGAACCGTAGGCGGACACTACTACATACACCAGAGTTCCAGGACATAAAATAGCACCACACACCCGTATGAGACAGGCGGACACTACTACATACACCGGAGCTGGGACATAAAATAGCACCACACACCTACTAGTCGTATACCAAGTCGTAGAAGTGGTATTCAATATATCAATGGCTAACGCCATACAAGCATAGCTTACGTACCGCGAGCGTACTGCGAGACGGCATCAGCCACGACATAGTCAATGTCGCTGTAACATTATAACATTGGTCAAAGATAACTTTAATCCATAATATGTGTCGCTCCTACACATATATTTCTTTTATAAGAAATTCGATCCTAAAAGATCGTGCCATCATAGACTTCGAATTATCATATTATATTCATTATACATTTGGTACGAGTCTTTATGTGCATCATATTTATTAGTACCGTAGTACTTTAGAGTTCGACTCGACCGCTGCCTTCCAGCATCACCACCACCTATATAGACAGAACGACGGTCGCGACATTCGGGACGACAATACACGAACTCGTCTCGATTAATATGGTATCAAAAATATATCGTTTGTATTATTCATAATTAACTATGTTATTTATGTGTATTGCCATGCATATTTTATTTTATTTGTTTATTTATTTTTAACTTATATCCGAGGTATATACTGTTACACTGTGCCTGCTACTGCGCTGCGTTAAAATACATATAGGTATATGTCAATAATAATGTATATGCATGCAAAAAAATGCATTTTTATAAATCTAAAAATATCACAAAAAATTCGAAGAAATGAATCGGAAACGGAAGACAATCTTTCATCCCTCAGGAAGTTACTTTTAACCCTCTCTTTGAACTCGCCCCATAAAAACTTGGGGTAGAACTAGTTAGTTTTAGCTTATCATATATTATTATGTATATAGCATATTTGGGCTTTGTAATATTAAAATGAAAGTGAACTTTTAGAAGAATTTTCAATTTTTGGAAAACCACTATTGAGTTTTAAAACGTTTTTTATGATCAATTTGTAAAGCAATTCATATAAAACAAACGTATTTACGTAAACATTTTGCGATTCACGCACATAAGCGGGTAGGCAAAGGGAACCCAGTGTGAAGATACTTTTTTCTCTTTTTGCGAGATGTTGGGTGGCACAAAGTTTATTTGTCTTGTCCTATCCATAAAAACAGAACTCAGCGCCTTACTCTATCATGTTACACGAGCCGTAAAATGAAAATAATTAATTCCTCAGAGTGGGCATCAAACTCTCAACCGCCTCTATACTTTAAAAAATATTTATTTAATAATAACAAAAGAATAGTCACAAAATCGTTATCAATGCATATAAATGACGATATCTGAATACGTAACTCACACGAGGTCAACTTTTCAAACCATTTCAACACAAATATATCTATTAGGAGGCTGTTGTGGCGCAACCGTGCAACAAGATACTGCAAACGCGCGGCTGTGGGTTGGATTCCTAGTGAGAGAAGTTAGTTTTTTTCCCGATTTACAAAGCGTGGCGTTGAGTTCCGCCTCTCGACATACAATATTCTAAAAATAGTGCAGTCAGTAGGAAACGGAGTGCCTTAACGCTACCTTTCTCTACCTATATGAAAAATATATAATACAACGTTAAGCTAAAATAAATTATAAATAACTTCAACCCTTGAATTCGAACGTAAATTAAAAACAAGAGTAGTCTTAACGTCCTCTCTGCCTACTAAGAGAACTTTTATTCGAACCTGTACCATTAACGACGTTTCGCGCTTTGCCTCTTACTACTGAATCACAGGTTAAAGTCATTTATCCTTTTATCAGGATAATCAATATCGTTGATAAGTTGTGAAAAAGGAACCTTTCGAGCGTGAGCTTTAGTTACATAAGGTGACATTTAACTTTATTTATGCGTTTGTCTGTCCGTTATATGTCGTATGGAAATCGACTTTCTATTGTTATTTCTATATTATACTATATTTTTTGGATTGTACGTTCGATAGCTCAATATAACGTTTACTCGAGTGTACAACGTAATATTGAATATGTGAATTCCTCCCTCTGGTAACGAGACAGAGCGCTGCGTTCAGTTCCGCTTTTCAACACGCAATGTCCCCGGAATTCGACGAAAAGTAGACTGGAAGTGTCATAATTGTGAGTGGGATACAGCGACTCTTACATCTTGCATAGAGCAAAAATAGAGATTTTATATTGGTGAAAATGACCTTTTTTGTCACTTATTTAAATTTGTCTATCAATCTGTCAATCTATTTAAAGTGAATTTGAATCCGCAATCCTTAATTATAGCCTGCTTGCCTACACGTACTTCAAAAAAGTCTCAACAATTAAGAATTTTCTCATCTTTTTTTTAGGTTCACGCAAAGGTAATCTAGTTTTAAGACACTACGTTCCCCACAAAGCGGCGAAACTCAACGCAGCGGTTTAACCTAATTATTTAATGTAAATCTAATCTAATCTAATGAATAAAACAACACGCATCGGACATTGGAATAATAATATAGAAAAAAAAACTTTAAAATATCGTAAGTAAACAGTACCACGTCAGCATGTCGCAAAAACACTTGAAACGCAAAAAAATGTCCTTTACCATATTTCGGGCACATGTTTTTATTTAACAATTCAAATTTGCAGTAACATTTAGCGTTTCTTTGTCTGTAAAATATGTTCCTTTGTTGTATTACATAGTTTTGAAAAACCCGTATACAAAAAAAACAGGCAAGTGCGAGTTGTACTCACATAGGAAGGGTCCCGTATTATCAATTATTATTATTGTCATTATAAAAACGGTAAGTAAGAAGCTGGGAGCTCCTTTAAATATTTATTTAATTTTATTTATTTGGTTATTCTGAATGAAAATAACTTAATATATATACAAAATAAATATTTCCCTTTTAGTAAAACAAGCTAGGCGTTGTGTTACTCCGCCTTCTGTCTCCAAGGCAACAGAGAAAGAAGAACGAACTAGCTTGTCATTAAATAATATTCTTGAAAAAATAAAAAAAAAAAAAAAACATATATTTTTAAAGAGTTTAAATATTAAGTACAGCGTTGAGTTCCGCCAAACAATGTTTCGAAAATTCGACCTTGCCTGATGGTGAACAGAGTATTTTTGAGGTTCCCTCTACCTATCCTGCTGCCGCTATATGCGGGATACAATGTGAAATAAAAAAAGGATATTTAAAACACGTGGGTGTCACAAAAAATGACTATGATTTAACTCACCAAGTATACTAGAGTTTTTAAAGTGTTTCCTTAAAAAAAAAGACCAGTTCCAAGCGTCAAGGGCACTCCTACTACAAGTAAATATAATAAATCAATAATGAACAAAAGTTTTGTGTGTTTGTTTATGGATATATTTTTTTATTTGATAATAGCTAAAAATATGATATACGCTTTAGCGACTTAGTTGAAAAGTATGGAAATTTGTCGGTGGTTGTGACTTCGACTTTCATAGAAATGTATAAACGTTTAACCATTACTGAATTTAGTAGAAAAGAAAAAATATATTTTTTATATTTAAGCGAATTAAAGAAATAGTTTTTCTTCGGAGGATAGATTAAAAATTAGAAATCTTTTTTTTAACTGCATTCTCTATCCTGTATATGGTAGAGTAAACAGACCTACATATCGGTAATTACTGCTCATATTTGGAGATATTTCCAGCAGCACTCAACGCCGCGCTTTATGTGGTTAATCTATTAATGAGAGTAAAAATTCATCACGTCGAGTCGAAAATGAATCAACAACTGTCGCGTTTACAATCAGACCTTTCTCAGACAATGGTAATTGTATCTTAACACTAAATTTTCTCTGCTCACCATGGGGGAACCAAGAATTAAACAAATAAAGCAAAAAGAAAAGTCGAATGGCATCTACTAGTATCCAGCGATCCTAGTGACCTTATTCACCACGTTTTTCTCATACAACCAACCCAATATAATTTAGTTATAGCCTTTTATGTGTTTTTTTATGTGAACAGACTATATAATATATTTCATATATAATTGTGTTGATGTTTTTAACTTGAATATTCTTTGTTTACATTATTAGGTACGTGTGTATTAAACTAATGGTTCTGCGCAAGAGTTGTGGGTTCGATTCCATTTCGAGTCTCGATAACTTATGAAATTCTTTTTATTAAGTACTAATTATTATTAGATGTTAGTGATGTGAGTCTAAGTAAAAGTTACTACTGTCTAAGATATAAGTTCTGATGAAAAGTTTTTTTAGCTTCACACTGTCCCGCACATAGCAGGGTAGGCAGAGGGAACCTGAGAACCTTATGTTAACTACTCCGTTCCCAGATAGACACTTCCGTTCCCCACTTTTCGCCGAATTCTGGAGGCATTGCGTATAATAAGATCCGGAGAGTTTTTATAAGCTGAAAGTGAGAAGTAGAGTATTATTTAGTTTTTTTTTTAAATTTCATTCGAAAATGGAGTCTCTTGTCGCTTGCTTCTCTTTGTATATCCTGCTATGACATATTATGAAGATAACATTGTTTTATCTCTCTTTTCACATACAAAAAGTGTGAAAATTAAAGGAACTCTACTATGTATATAAAATAACAAGTATTTGGGGATCGAATCTATATCTCACTCAACTAAAATCGTAAGCTACAAGCACTACAAATTATTTTAATTACACTTTTCTATACAAAAGGAGGTGTGTCAGACATACATAACGCACGATACGATACACTCATACAATAACAACTAATTCAAATGAGCCCCCACACCCACGTTCGTACTACTGATGAATATTCATAAAGAATACTTTATAAATATGGATAAATACACATAAAAAAACACATTTATTTCTTTGTTTATATATATTTTTTATATTTTATTAATGGTAGTGGTGATTATATAACAAGGACTGGTTGACTAGACAAGTTTTTGCTTGCATTTTTATTATATTTTTTCTTTAATACTTTTATTTCCTCGCTCAGGTGTCGCAGCAAAGTGCAATGTTGAGTCCCGCCACTGACCTACGAGAAAAGGAATTGTCTTAATGGGAACGGAGTGTCTTAACACTAGTTTTCCAACTTCCCTGTGCCTACTCTGCTATGCGCGGGATACAGCGTGAAGCCAAAAAAAGTTAATAAATAAAATGATTTAATATTGTTTTGTACTGATTTTTAAGAGCTCACAGATCTGGTTTAGACAATAAAGGTTTATAACAAAAGTATATATAGGTGAAAGCTCTCACAATACTACACTATACGATACTATAGAGGTATTATTGTCGTTATAGTTTTATACGATTATTACTTTTGTAATACTTTTTTGTGAACCCCTGTATAAGTATAAGTTGTGTGGAATGGTCAAGGGTTATTGAGGCTAGGGTTAGTATGCATGATGTTTTATTTCATTTTTTTTGTTCCTTTATTTTGAATTACCTTGAGTAGCAGTGTAATAAATGATTAAATTATTTAATAAGACACAGAAAGTGACCCAAAAACCATACCGTTAGATTTTTATAAGCAAATGTGACATGTGATACAAAAGTTAAATAAATTAAGTATTTTATATAATATACAAAATGAGAATTACGCAAAATCCAAAAGAAATAATAATATCAAATACAATCTAAATGCAGCTTCAAATCTGAAATATACATGTATTACCATTTTTATTACAATTTCAATAGTTTCATACAATGTGCATTCACTTTTAGAGCTCTTATCAATGACGCGAAGTAAATATAGGTTTGTATTGTATTATATCACAAAAGCGGAATTCAACTGTGATTTAACCCTTTTGTGAGTTACAGTGAACCCTATTTTATTTTATATAAAATGTAAAACAGTCCATACAATTGTATTTCTCATACAACAAGCTACTGTTCGAAATGATTACTTTAGTTTACATCTTTAAGATAAAAGAATATCCAATGTAATCTTCTGAAACAATGGTTTTTTTTTTATTTTCTTAAGTTCACTCTATATCCCGCATATAGAAGCGTAGGCAAAAGTAGTGTATTTGATCTCCGTTTACCACAAGCGTGGGAACACGAACACTAGACATTATAGGAAGCTAACAAAAAGTTTGGTATTGCGTTTTGAATATATAGAATTTAATAAGTATAGTATCATTTTTAATTTAAATATTATCACACATTTTACTCGACATTAAAATAATTACAATAAAAATTTAGCTAAATTTCAACAAAATTTTAAGACCATTGCCGCTGTAAAGTGCCTGACTGTAAACGCAATGGTAGTTAATTGAGTTCTACTCAGGGTAATGAATTATTTTCATTTTCTCGTTGTGTTAAGAAGACAAAGCGAGACTAAAGTCACTAAACACCCAATGTCAAACAATTAGGCATCGCTTTGGGAACTAGGTGTCTTAACACTAGGTTCCCTCTGTCTACCCTCCTATATGCGAGACACGTAGTTAAACAAAAATTGTCACACTGCCACTGGACCATATCATTCTCTCATTAGATAACCGGAGCCCCTCGAACCCAGCGTCACCAACGTTGACATTTGAGAGACGAGCGTCGAGCAATACTTCCCCTCCACTCTATTTCGTTTTATCGCCCGTAAAACTAGATCGCATTCACACCGTCCTCGTGGAGCAGTCCAAGTGATGAAGATGAAAGTGAGTTCGAATATGTAGAGTAAATATTCACGGTTTTGTAGATATTTTAGATGTGGTGTAAGAAAATCTGTAATAGATAAGATAATGTAAAGAAGACAAGGGATATTTAAACCATTACAATGAAGGTACATTAACATTCTACTTTTTTCTCAAATGTTATAGAGTGGTGATAAAGCGGCATAGCATTCGAGTTTCGATTCGATTCCTCACTCCAACCCACGTAGCCCATGAGTTTTGTGTAAAAAAATATATTGTCTTTTTCAAAAAAAATACTTCAGTTTGGTGTCAACGTAGGCCACTTTTATGTATATTTGGGCGGGCGGGCTTCCAACTCATTTGACGCACGCTTAATTGACGATTTGCTCAGCCACTACGATTTACTCCGTACTGTCCCACCGTCTCTCCTTATTACTGTTGTAGTCATTAATATATACGAACAAACATACATTTGTATGGAGTGATCGGTCATACATACATATTTGTATGAATATTTTTGTAAAATTGCTCCTTACAGTAGCGACATACCAATGACCTAGTAACTGGCGATAAATAGTTTTGGAGAGTGGTGCTAATGATCGAACTCATAGTGATAAAATAAAATATTTATATTTTTTACATTTTTAAAGTGTTATTCCACATTTAGATTTTTTTTTAATAACACTTATAAAAAAATTAACAACGCGGGATTGGAACCTGCTCCTCTGTTACAGTTTCCAAGAGGCATTGATTGAAATCTTGGTATACTTAAATTTTTATGTTTTCTAAGAAGAAAAAAAATACTTTTGAATAAATGGCGGAAAACATGATTCTATATGCGAGTCGAATGACTACAACAAACTAAAGATAAATTAATTTGTGACAATAAGAATACGCTTAAAGAGAATTGCCAGGAATAGAGATACGAGCTTGTGACGAACTGGAGGCCTCATAGTAGAGCTTATATAGCGTTGCAATAAAAAAAGTATCGAGCAGTATTCTAACTTCACTTTACTTAACTGTCTATAAGAAGCCGCTCCTGAATGTAACTAAACACGACAGTCTTTGGTTCGATTTCGACTCAGGGGATTTGATATTTTTTTATCGTTTCCTCGTATCAGCAATGAGGCAAAGCACGGCATTAAGTTCCACCACTCGATACGTAATGTCGTAAGAAATTGGAAAACGGAGTACCCAAGATCCCACTTATTTACCTCTCTATAAGGAGAATGCAGTGTGAAGCTGAATATTTGAATTATCGCAACAATAAAAAATATATACCTACGTACATACATTTCTACAAAAACAAAAATACACATTTCCTCCCACATCCACATACTATAGTAGTAAAACAGAACCCTGTAATAAACTAAATCCAACATGGAGTTCATAAAAGCAAAACACATGATATTACTTCATGAATTTCATCATGAATTTCATCTAACCGTCTCTATCTGAGCCTCTCTGTCCCACTCAATCTCCGTAACACCTATAAAGTGAGGCAAAGCGTAAGATCGTTGCTAAAATAAGCACAAACTCTGTATTTTAGTTACGAATTCTCAAACGAACATCGACTCTATGTAGAGTGAAACAAAGTTGTGGTTGTATTTTGAGGGTAGCCAGTTCAAATTTGTGCAAGGAAGTGTTTTCCTCTAAGCTTGCTATCTACGCGACCCCCATCAGGGAATATTTGGTAACTTGTTATTATTATGTGAATTTTAATTTCGAGGCTTTAGCGACGGTCGGGCGAAGTCTTTGGTATTTCAATGGACGCTTTCTTTTACTTTTAAACATTAGAAATGAAAGTTAAAAATAATGTGAAGCTTATTTTTAATTTAATTAAAACTTATGTACGTGATATTATGATATTTTTTAAGTATTCGTTAAGAGTTTATTTCCTTTCATTTTCTCTTAATGGAAACATAGAATTAATTGATTATATATAAAAAATGGTTATGTGTATAGCAATATGGGCATAGTGTTACGGCACTCCGTCCACTTTCTACTAATTTTCGAAAACGTTAGTGGCGTTCAGTGGCGGAACTCAACGCCGCGCTTTGTGTATATATATTATATATAAAAATATTGTATTAAAATTATAAAATTGAAAAAAGTTTAAACCCACCATTTCACTTTATCCATACAATGTTGTATGAGAAAAGTTCCCCTTTACTTTTGAATTTAACTGTATGGAAGCAACTGGGATAGTATTATAATTACAGTTAAGGGCGTATTTATTGTATCGGATTATGTTTAAAGTATAATCTACACACAAGGGTGACCGTTTGTCGTCACTCGCAACTTCGTAAAATGAAAAATCTCCCGCCGCCGTTGGAATTTAAAGAAATCCCCTCTTAGTGCTCCCCTACACTCCCTATCTATCTATCTATATTGTAAGCATTTTTATTTTTATTTGTGCGTTATCAGCCAGTTACTCGGTACCGGGAGAATTCTATATTTATAAACTTCTTGAATACTTGTTGATTTCTCATTATACATCATCATCACTACATGTCAATGATTACAAAATTTTATTCTATATGTATTTCTTTTTTTATTTGCACAACCGTTTACATTTAAGCTTTTTTGTCGCTTTTTTAGCGACATGCGTCAAATATGTCCTGTAAATTCCAAATTCATAGTCCCCCTACAGTCTAGAGCGTACCCCCCGCGAACACTGTGACATAACGCGATAGCGGGTTCACACTCAGTTACGTTCATCGATCAATCTTACATATTACTGTTTGACGGCTCACTACAACTAGCAATTTGAACAAAATGAACATTATATATTTTAACATTTAAAAGAATATATTTTACATAATATATCAATAATTGAACGTAGCAGGACTCGTATATAACTTCACAATGCTTTAGCCACTAATGTTAACGTATAGGGTTTTTATAAGTTTTTTTTAAATTGTAACTCAAAAACATCAATGAGGAAAGACTATGAGGAAAGATTATTTACAAACTTTTTTTGCGTCTAAATAAGAGAGAGGGAAAAATTAAGTGTAACGTCAATTTCTGCTCGGAGGAGTATATTATTTTCACTTCCTCGCTTTGGTAACAAGACAAAGCACGGCGTTGAGTTGCGCTAAAGAGAGTATGTCTCCAAAATCGTGCGGAAAATATACGACGATACGGAGAAACAACAAAGCTGTATTTTTGTTATTTCGCCAGATTTTCGCTTACTTTCCAGTCTCCGTATTACGAGATATGTACAAAAAGATAAAAATAACCCAAGTTTCCCAATTTTATAAGATATCGTTTCGTGAAATAAGGGCATTGACCGATAGATAACACCGATAAGGGTACCCTACGTACTTTATCGTGTATAAAAAGTTGCATATTTCGTAATAACAGATTTTGAAATATTTTCTACTGATAATACGGATTTGTTAGTAATTGTTTTGATACAGTGTAGAGAAATATTTGGTATTATTTTTTTAACGCGGAGCTAAGTTCCACAATTTAAAACGCAACTAGATACATATGTCTCGAAAATTGGACTAACGCTTTATGTATACTTTTCTTTTGACATAAATTGATATTTATTTTGGATACATTGATATTTTGGAGAGATGTGACATACAATTTTAATATGTATTAACTCTTATAGTTAAATTTATTTATTTATACTTCCCCCCTGTTGAGAATCGAACAACACAACTGACATGTTTACTATCAGAAAATTTTTATCTTGTAGGCAGAATCAATATATTCTTTTCTTTTCTTTTTTATTTTGCAACCTCTATTAAAAAAAAAAGTAAAAACAACAACTAACCAAAAAACAACACAACAATATTTTTTAATATCTACATTAAACCTCGCAGAATTCGAACTCGCACTACAATTAGCAAACATGCTATTATTTTACTATTTGCTATCTAACACCGATATATATATACCCCTATACAAGACGTCCGTTGGTCTCCACATCAGCTGGTACTGGTCGCGGTGGCGGCCCCCATGTCTTCTAACAGCTGATTGGAGAGTAAGAAACTCTATACGTCACAACGGAGTAAAGGCTACGTTCACATTATATTTACTATCTTTTAATATTATTAACAAAACTTGTGTATATTTAATATAATAAATATATTTCTTCAGAGTATTAAAGTTAAAATAGGGTTTAAATTTAAGGTGGACATTTTAATTTAAAAAAACTAGACAGTAGTATATTCTGTATCTCTCTCCTGCTAATATGAAGAGAACGTTTCACGCTGTACCCATCTTATAGGGGAGCATGCAGCAGAAAATTTGTGTGGTACCGTTCTGTTCCTGTTTACTAGTTTCAAATTAGTGAGTGAAGCGGAGTTGAGTACTGCCATTGGACACTCAATGTATTTATATGATTAGAAGTAGAAAAAATTATCTCAGCACTACAGTGCCCCATCTATCGTGCGATTCAAAATTTTAAATACTAGTTGTATATAATAATATACATATGACAGCCTTTGTTCTTTTCAGGAACAAAAAAAAAGTAGGGACACATCACACAAATCTCAATAGAATTTTAAATTAAGTTAAGTTAAAATATATCGCTAAAACCCCGTCTGTTCAGGGCCTTACCAATCGCCTTGGGAACCTACCCATGGGGGATGGTTGCGGAGACGCTCACAAAAAATAATATTGATGGTCTTCCTCGCCATGAATCTAACAATAATTGGATAAATGTTAAACTTATGTTTCACTAAACGTGGTGTTCCGAGGGATAGGAGATAATGGGTTCGATTCGGTTGAGGTAATTAGTTTTTTTTGTTATCTTGTCTTATCTTTACATGGGTTTTGTAATAAGCAGGGTGGGTAAAAAAAAAGTTAATGAATAAGTCCATACTCGATATTGTGGATACTCGTGGCGCAGCGGTACAAGTATATGAGTGTAAACGCGACTGGTTGTGGGTTCGATCCCACTCGAGAAAATTAAATATTTATTTAAATTACAATTTTTTTGCATAAAGTACAAAACATAGCTGCATATGATTACGTATGATATTGTTTTAGCTTCACTCCGTATTCGAGTTTAAAGACATTTCGTTCCACATTCTTATCTCTAGGAAAACAAAACAGCGTTTAGATCCACCACTCAACACAACATCCAATTTGCACAAACTGTCTTGACTAAAGGTTCTCTCTGCTTATCCTGCATAGTTTAAAAAAATGTGCGCAATGCTAGATTGTTTTGGCATGTGATACTAAGCGCGACAGTTGTGCGTTCAATTACCACTAGAGGGAATAAAATTCGATTCGATATTTTCGTTTCTTCTCTCTGATAAGCAAAAAAACAAGATACAACCTTTAAATAAAAACGAGGATAAATCTATTTATAGCGCATACCCCGATTTGTCCCACATAAAACCGTCGTCCTTTATTTATTTACATTCCTCATAAACAATTGCTGAAATGATTTGAATTATTTTTAACTACACGCTGTATACCGCAATATAGCAGGGTAGGCAGAGGGAACCTAGTGCTAAGACACACGATTCTTACCGCCCAGTTTTCAAAAACGTGTCTTGTTACCAGAACGTGGAAATGAATTAAAAATCTCGAATGAGTGGTATCAGGCTCGAACGCGCAATCACCGCGTTCACAATCAAACGTTGCACTGAGCCACAACGACATCAAATAAGCATCCCTAAAAAGGTTTTTCATCCGATTAGAAAATTTTATAGCCAGATACCGGAGCCAGATTAGGAATAGGCATCAACCAGTCTGCCTCACTTTACGAGCTCCTTGATTGAAAGCATTTTATTACCGTCAGGGGGTGCCCTGTGAGCCTTTTGATTGTACCTCACTTACTTGTATGAGGGTGGTTGAATTGTTTTTTCATGTAAATTCTATCATGGAGACAGAAAAGATTGTGTTTATGTGGATGGAGAGAAGAGAGGATCAAGCTGTTAGTTTCATTGTAACGAAATTGGTGAGTGATGAAGCCGTCGTGACTTAGCGGCACAGTATCTGACTGTGAGTAAGACGATTGTAGATTTGATTCCCACTTAAGAATATGAATTCGGTACTCAAAGCGCAATGTCTTGTAAATGTAGCGAAGTTTGTAAAACAGAGTGTCTTAACACTAAGTTTCCTACTTCTTGGAGGATACAGCGGGATATTGAGCGGTGTGATATACAAATGAATACAAACAGATACACAGTAATCCAGAATCTATAAAAGTTTTGTTTTTTTAACACTCCAACGAAATCCCAAAAATTATAATTAAAAAAAGTTGCTAAAATCCACCCCTGATTGTAATATACTTATTAGAAATTCACTGTAGCTTCATTTCCTCTGCATATTGACAGGTTCCTTTGTCCCACTGCCTACATAAAAGAGAAGGTCCTACCCTTACCTACCTGCGACAAAAGGAGGATAATGCTACGAGCGTATATATGAATTATATGGTCATATTAGTCTTTACCACACAGCACTGCTCTAACTACAGGACAGCTCTTCTAGATTTTTCGTTGAAAGAATTGTCAGACTTATGGTAATTTCCGTTGGTAAATTATGGTAAATTCGCCAATGGTAAAAGTTGGTATTGTTATAATATCACGTAAGAATAAAAAATCAATGAGAAAAGGGTGGTAAAACTTTAAAATCCAACTATCAAGTCCTATCGGATGATTTTTATATTATATAGATTTAAAAGATACACAAATTATTAACGAACGAAAATTCATACATACTTTTATCCATAAAAAGGTAATCCTCACCACCGTTGCGAAGTGTGGCGGAACCCCACTGGACCGCAAGGCACAAAAAATTACGCGTGGCTGGGCACGCCTGTATCGGGTCGTTAGAGTACCGTATACAATTTTGAAATTAACTATGTAGAAATTATTATTGTAGTAGTATTAATAATTTACATCTGCCGAATTTTTGTGGCATTGTCTGCTGAGTGGCAGAACTCAACGTCGCACTTTATCTCGTTACCGGGGCGAGGAAATGAAAATAATAAATATTTAATTCCCCTGAGTGGGAATCGAACACACAGCCGCAAAGCTTACAGTGGCATGCTCATGTCCCCTCGCTACGACGGTGTCACATCTAACTATATATAACACGAATACAGCAAAAGCAACAATATTATTATACAGAACCTTATAAAAATCTATAAATATTTTTTTCCCTGGCCTCGAACCTGTCACCCCATTGTACTACGCCCTGATTCCATCCCACCTTACATATGTATATAAGATATCAATCGCTTCCTTCGCCTTTTGTGTTTATCCTTCGGTGCGTTGCACGCTTTGCTCCATTCTTTACACATTTTTTTACTTGCAATAAAATATCTTATTATATTTTCACGCATTTTTTTATACACAGCAGGTTAGGATTCTCTCTACCCTGCTAGTATTAAGACACTCTGTTCTCCAGTTTCCGCCCAATTGTAGAGACATAACATGTTGAGTAACGTTTAATTATAATCAATCCTACGAGCGGACATAAACCCACAACTATCATGCTTACAGGCAGATACTTTTCTACTGTGCCGGGCTCTTGTACCTGATGAACATCTATGGAAGTTTTCAAAAATTTTAAGTAATTAAATAAATGACACGGCTCGACGGTGGTAGCAAGTTCAATGATTGTTGAGAGATAGCTTTTAGAATAAAGGAGAATAAAAAAATAGCGATTAGAAGAAAAGCTTGTTTTTAGACACTTTGTTTTCCATCTTTTGCCTTCCGCTAAATATAACGTAAAGTATTACATAACCGATAAGAACAAAGGAGACTTCGTCAGCCATTCACTCCGTTGTCATCATATAATGATTATATATAAAATATACATAGTATATGATGACACCGTAGTGGTGTAGTGGCACGTTATGTGACTGTTAACGCAAAGAAAACAACGTTTGGTCGTGACTTCAATGCCCAGCCGGGAGAATAGATGTATTTATTTTGTTAGCTCTGGCAAGAGCACAAAGCATGGCGTTAAATTAAGCAATCCAGTATAGTTTTTCTGCAATGGCGTGTCTTAACCTTCAGTTACAAAGTTAACATAAAACATTATTATACTTTACATATATGATAACAAAAAACAATTAAAATCGAACCCATCAAACAGCTATCTACTAACAAACCATCACCATCTAAAAATATATATATATATATATATATATATATATATATATATATATATATATATATATATATATATATGTATATATAAAAATAACAAAAGCTCCATCCGTACATGGACTATAAAAGCTCGAGACGGAGAGCTATAACGATTAAAAGTATTAAAAGAGATATATTACTTTAACGCGTTACATTTTTCACTTTTCGACAGGCGTGAATTCAATTTTGAATAGTTTTTCGACCATCCTTTGTTCGAAATTCACGTTTACTTTCCAGTAAAAAAACCTCTCTAATTATGTGAAAATAAAGTTCAATTTCCTGTACGCTGACGTTCTTAGCTTCATAGGCTATCTTAGCTCCAATAGTTCTATTCTACGTAATTATATTATCATGTATTAAATAAAGCAACAGCTACTTTTACATAAAAATAGGCGGAGAGAATAGTGACTCTGGGTTATTGATTTTTCGGTTTTTTTACCTGTTGTATGTTAGGTGAATAACATAGTGCTTTTTGTTAAGCCTAATAAAAATAATCTATGTATATATAAAGCATTACCTCCGAAAGGAAATGAACCGACACTCTTTGTATTATATAACTTGCTTATTGCTTAATTGTGGTACAATAACGTCGTAAGGTTACTATTATTACATTTTTATATAATCATTTGACGCAAAGACAATGTTTACAAAAGAATATACTCAAAAAATCATCTACAGACCCATTTTTTAATATAAAAAACCAAACGTTTTTAGCACTTTTAGCTAAATTTTAGTATTTCAGCTCAATTTTAGTACCAATAGTCGATAATTATTTCTATATACGGATAACATAAAGCTACTTTTTCGCGTAAGCTTGGATCAATAATATGTTTTGTTTCATACAATTTTGAGCTTTAAGTTCTTGAGTTAGAGCTTATTTTCCTTTATAAGAAACGCTGTTACTAAGCGAGTTCAGGCAGCACAGGGATCGACAACCTTTTTTTGGGGCAACGATACTTTCACCTTTACTTTAGTTCTGTTTCTAGGCGTTATTTTTCTAGTTATTAAATATTTATTTAATTTTATATGGGAATTCTGGTTTAAATTATATTTTGACCTATAAAAATTAGTTCTAAGTACCACGGTATTTCTTTTTTTAATTCGTATTGAAATACTATATTCGAGCTTTGAGCCGAATTTTACATAAAAATGACCAATATCATTACACAAAACGGTTTTTTTAATATATCATAAAAAATTGCATCTATACCAAATATATTTACAAAAAAGACAATAATGACAAAATAACCTCAAAATAAACAAAAAAATAACTCAAAAAAAGGTTTGCAACTGATGACCGATGCCATAAATGCACTCGCTAGCGCAACGGTGATATTACCCACCACAGAACCTACTGACAGTAAATGCCTTTTGCTTGCCAAATATAAAATGCACCCTATCCCATAACAATAAGGGCGACGGATGTGTAAATCTCTTTGTGAAGGTCGATGGTGGTGACGTCGTTTTAGAACTGAGAGAGGATTTAACTGATTTTGTGATGGTGTGCGTGTGTATCCGTGTCCGTGAACGGTTAAGTGTACTTGTGTGAGTGGCTCGGTCACGTAGGCTCAGTTTGCTATGGAGTTTTTTGGACTTTTAAATATTTGTTTTGAATAAATATATATATAGATTTTTAGATTAAATACTAACATAAAAATTACGAAAGGATTTACAGCATTGATAGTTTTATGTAATTATTTAAATATATATTTTTTTCAATAAGTTATATCATATTGCTTAGAAATGTCCATTTTTATAGTACAATATACAATTTGAAAACATTTTTGTATTAAATTACATAACATTCTATATTATAATGCTTAAAAGTAATAAATTTACAATATATTAATAAACCGCTTCATTTTAAAAACAAAAATACAATTTTCACCAAATTTCACTATAAAGCCATTAAAAAGAACTCCTTTGACAGCCGTTTCGCTCGTGTAACATCGCATAGCAACAAAATCAGCTGAGTACCGAAACTACCTTTGTTCAGTTCTGCTCTACAATATTATGATTGCATACTAAATAACAGTGAAACATTATATAAAGAGAGAAACGGAGTGTCTCACCGCTAGGTTCCCTCTGCCTAACCCACCCGATCCCGCTGTATGCGGGATACAGCGTGATAGATGTAGTTCTCATATCATTATATTTATACTTCAATACTAATATTATAAAACTAGTGAGTTTGAAATCGAAATGGTAGAATAGATAAAGGGAACATGGGAATTTAGTGTTAAGACACTCCGTTTCTCACCTTTCGTCGAATTCTTAAAGCATTTAGCATTGAGTGGTGGAGTTCAACACCGCGCTTTGCCCGACTTTGACTTACTCTGAAATACCTTTAATCTCTAAAAACCATTAATAACAATATTTACCCTATTTCGGTAGAACCAGTTAAAATTATTCGTTATTGACTCAAACCGGGGGATGAACTCCGCTTCAGGCGCGAGGGGTAGCCACCCTCCTGTCAATTAACATCAGTTGATTGGTGTAACTCTGCGAGATAACTACTTTATTTATATTAAAATACTCGTACGTATATAACTTTAAATCGCGGCGTTGAGTTCCGCTACTCAACACGCAATGCCATGAAAATGCGATGTGTGAATAGAGTGTCTCAATGTTAGTGGAACTTTGTAACCACTTAGTCGTCGGATCTAAACCACTAGCACGGAGACAGTTCTATTGAGAATACCCGTATCAAACTCTACAGTTGCTCTTTTCTACATATATAATTATTTAGTAGTACATTGTAAAATAAATCTAATAATCTTAAATGCATTCATTCTTGGAGAGGGAATCGAACCCACAACCTATTGCGTTTACATTCACTTGCTCGCGCCTCTGCGCCACAACTGGTCTCAAGACTAGACTTTTTACAGGATAATTAATAGTAATGTTATTTATACCTGAATGATTTCCTTCAGGAACAATTTAACTTGAGTTGCTTGTTTGCTTCGCCCGGAAACAGAACCTGTACCTTATTTACGACGTAGACTCGAACGAAAGTTGTCTTTTTCCTTTTAATGTACTCTCGCTTTATAACCTCTGTAAAAACATTTATATTTTAATTGTCAGTTTTGTAAATGTTACTACTGTGACTTTTATTTTAAATAATTAAAATTTCTCCCTCTAGCCTCGCCCACATAGAGCAGTTGAAAAGACATAGAGACAGAGATAAAGACTCTCCGCTCCCCACTTTCCTCAGAATTCTGGACCGTGTTGAGTGATGGAATTGAACTCCGCGCTTTGCCTTAACACCAGAGCGAGATATTAAATATATATTTTCCTAGTGAGAATCGAACCAACAGCCTGTCGCACGCTTGTGCCCCTGCACTGCGACCACCTCACATACAACATACACGTACTTACTGTAAATATTTCTTTGTGTCGAATTCGATCCCGTAACCTCAACGCACAATGGGCAATTTGGTAAAACACGTTGTTCATTATAACACTATTGTATTGAAAGAATTTGTTTTCTTATACAATTTCTCTTACGAGGATTTTTTGTCGGATTTTCTAAAGTGTTGAAATATTTCATTATGTAATTAAAGTTGTTTTTTTTTTGTTTACGCTGTATCCTGTAGCAGGGTAGACAGAGGGAACCTAGTGCTTAGACACTTCGTCCCCGTAATTTATTCCCTCGAATGCTATTTTTTAAGAGTATATTTTTTAGTTTTAACTTTCTCTACATTAAACAATATGTAGAGAATCCCGCAATAAAAAAATATATCTTCGAATTTTCCACACATTTTAAAGACATTGGGAGCTCGTTTGTGGATCTCAACGCCATACTTTGTCTAATTAGACTTAAATAATAAAAAAATATGAAAACAAACATCATCGAGTGAGATTCGAACCCACAATTTAAAACCTACTGAACTAAATTGGAAAACGATAAGTAATTCTCATAAATCACAAGTAAAATCACAAACAAAAACAACTACAGTACAAATTGAAAATATGGGACAATATATTATATTATTTTCAATTACACAACAAAATGACGAATATAATCCTTATTTTGAATAACAATAAAGAATATTTTCGCATAAAATTAAAGGAGAACTTCTTCTAAAACGGGTTTCGGTCAGTTTCGAGCATGAAGTAACTTTCTTTATTCGATTTGGTTGATTTTTGTTATATGTATGTTTCTTTTGTTCTTTTAATATTGTTATATAATAATGACGTCGTCGTGGCGCAGCAACACAGATTTTGAACGTGACGGCAATTGGTTCAATTCCAACTCGGAAGAATCGTTTTTCTCATACAACTCGGGTAACAAGACGAAGAGTGGCGTTAGGGTCTATTTCCTATCTATACCCTATTTTTGAAGAGCCGCCACGATTTCTCTTATTACCAGAGCAAGGTAATGATATAATTTATTCCCTCAAATAGGAATCGAACCCGTAACCGTAATATATATATATATTACGGTTACTATATATATATATATATATATATATATATATATATATATATATATATATATATATATATATATATATATATATATATATATATATATATATATATATATTTAAATAAACTATTAGTTACAAAAAATAACTAACCTAACTTAACCATGATTGTGATAAGCCGAGCGGTTTTTTATACCTCTACTCCACTGCAGTAAGTTGTTTATTAATTGTTATTGTAAATTGTTTATTTGATATTTTTTACTAACCATAGAAAACTTCAAAGACATTTTCGATTAGGTATAAAATTGAATAAAAATATAGTAAAAAACTTAAAAGAATATTTTATTTACAATTAACTTTTTTTATTTTGCCGCTGCCAGTACCTACATAGTGGGAGACGCAAAGAGAATCTAACGTCATAATCTTACATCTTCATTCTACGCTTTTCTAACTAAAAGCTTGCCTATATTTTTTTAAAGAATAAAATATAAAGAAGACAGAGGGAACCTAGTGTTAAAACAAAACATTCCTGGCGAAATTCAACGC
Source organism: Heliconius charithonia (assembly GCA_030704555.1). Taxonomy (NCBI): domain Eukaryota; kingdom Metazoa; phylum Arthropoda; class Insecta; order Lepidoptera; family Nymphalidae; genus Heliconius; species Heliconius charithonia. The sequence continues at coordinate 244,717 of CM060813.1, forward strand.
CTCATTTTACCTTGGTACCAGAGTCTGAAAGGTAATCGAATCCATGACCGTCGAGTCTTCATGTCAAACACAAATAATATAATTATGAATTGCGTTTATAAAAGTAAAAATGTATATACAACGTACACCGTATTATTTCGTCAGCCGGCGTCGGTTAAATGAATATGGTAGTTGCATCAGCCACGCCGCTAGTCGGTTAACTCGGCTCCTTTTATTTGGAAAGGAAATTTTGGTTACTTTTAAGGAAAAAAAAAAGTTTTTATCTTGAAAAGAAAAGAATACGCCGTATTTGTGAGATATTGTGTGTTCAATGATGGAGCACAACGCCGAGTTTATTGATGCTACCTCCGGTGACAAGAGAATCGAAATAAGATTGCTCGAGTGGTAATCGAACCTGCAATTGTTGGATTTTCAGGAACGCGCGTTGCCAATGCGCCACGACGGCTTCTTAATAATGCACTTCAATTTTTCATATATTACCTTCAGAGTTCAGACAGTATTTTGGTTTTGGACAAAGGAGTATGAGTCACCATTACATTTTCACGCATCGCTTAATTTAGGACAAGGCGTAGTGGGCGCCGGCTTTCTAAAGTAGCCCAAGACGTTGAATAAAAATTATAAGAAAATTTAATACAATATTGTATATGCTTATAATATTTTTGCGAGGGTTCAAATACTGCTATGTTCAAAGTGATAAACTTTGTTAAAAAAATATATAATTTTTAAATAGAATCTTGTTTTTTGCTAGTCTTTAAAGAAAGGTATTCTTTTGGATAATCTTTACTAGTCAGGATGGTAAAAAAATATTAATTCGAGAGAAAGTTTCATATGTTAAGTGGCGGAACTCAGCGCCGCAACTGCGATTAAGCTATACAGTGATAAATATCGATACAAAGCAAATTATGTAGGTAAATCTTTACCTATACTATGGCTATCTCTTCAAAATTAAAGTAGATTTTTGTAAGCATACTCCATTAAATAACAATAATAAATGATTTACACAAACACAAACATTTAAAAAAGGTAGGTTGACAAAACCTAGTCTAAGACAATCCATTCTCCACGCACCACCAAATTTACCAGACATGTCGTATTGAACGGCGAAACTCAACGCCGCGCTTCGACTACCAGAAAAAAAAAAGAAACACAGATCAATCAAATAGAAAAAAATCCTATAGATAACGTTATAACCGCATTCGTCACGCATTTACCGAGTTATCAAATTGACCGGAAAGCTCCTTACTTAATTGCTGTTGTCGATAGTAGTAGGTGGTGTTTGTACAATTAGAAGAAACAAGTTACTTTTGTGTTACAAATTTGTAATTGTTGTAACAAAATAACGATAGTAGCTACGAAATTTTTTAATATGTATGAAATGTATGTGTGAGTCGTGCAGTATTTTTTTTTTATTTTACCTTGTATCTCGCATATAGCAAGGTATACAGAGGAAACTGGTGTTAAGAATCTTCCTTCTCTATGCATTTTTGGGGACATCGCGTGAACTAAACTGCGAAGTTTCTTGCTACTAGAAGAAGAGAATGAGAACAATTTATTCTCCGAGTGGAAATCGAACCCAAAATCGTCGTGTTTACAATCAGAGGCCTGTTTATTTTGCCCAGCCACTTTATTTTGTTTTTGTTTCAATTAAATATCTATTCCGCAAGGAGGAGTAAGCAAAGATAACGAAATCAAATCACTTCGTTCTCCGCTTTCTACCTGAATTTCAAACACGATAGTTGAATTATAGACTCATACATACAGCGTTTTTGACACTGACTTTTTTTGTTTTATGCGTGATACAAATACCTGTGATAAAGTGATAAGACACTCTGTTTTCAAAAAATGCCTCTCGTTTTTCCCTTTTACCTAATTCTTTAGGTATTGCGCGTTGAGCACAGTATAGCAAGCAAATAGAATTTTAAGCCAAATTAATACAGTGTCATACCTAAACTAGTTTTGATATACAAAAAAGCACAATAAAAGGGACCCAATATCAATTCATTTCATTCAAGAAATTCGCCCGAGGACCTTACAAAAGAATTCCTCCGTATATAAAACTTTTATAAAGATTCATCCTTGACGTCTGTCCGTCACCTGTCGGTTTCTATACAATTTACTACTAATGTTGGAATGTTTATAAACATAATCGCGATGGTCGTGAGTTCTATTTCAACACGCACTGTCTCGATAATCGTGCGGAAAGTGGCAAACGTTGTACCTTAACACTCGATTCCAGCTAACCTGCTGTGCGGGATTAAGCGTGAAGGTGTAATGATGTGCTTTACTTGAATTTCTCCGCGCAAGTACTAAGACAAAGCGCGACGTTGAGTTCCGCCACTCACTTGTCCTGTCCCAAAAATTGGGCGGTGTGTAATACGTTTGTAGGTTCCTTCTGCCTATCCTGCTATATGCGCGATAGTGCGTAATTAAAAAAAATTGAGATTTAAAAAAAATCATATCACAAAAGTAGGTACAAGTTGTCTTCATCATCACATATAGTACTCGATACCAGCGTACCCTGTAAAGTCTAGACTTTAATTTAAGATCGTTTTTGTTCTTATACATTTTCTAGACTCAGTTCATAGTAACCGCTACTTCTGAGTAAAGTAACTAGGTAGGTTGCACCGTTTGGTTGTTTTTTACTCCATACAAATGAAAACCGTGAGTATTTTACCGTATGACTTACAATAAATGTATAAACATTTTTATAATACCAAGTGACTGACAGACAACACACAACCGAAACCGCTGGACTTAGAAAGTCAAAAATTTGGCATGTATGTAGGATAGGGCTGAATGAAGAAGAAATTTTCTTAAAAATCCTTAAAGTACTTGCAACCAAAATTACAAGCAAATTCTCTTTATTATTATTATGGAAAAGGCAGTGTATAAAGCTATCGATGTACTAAGTTTCTGACTGTAAATTATATTTAAATATATTTTAATCTTTTTTTTTTTCTAATTTAACAGTGCTACTAGGAAAACATATAATGTCACGGAAAAATAATCCTACAACAAGCAAATTATTGAAATATACTCGAATTAAAACAATATTTTAAAAGCTTTCTCCATCACATTTCATCCATCGTTAACCAACTATAAACATATCAAAGTAGAGTCAAAAAAAAAACTAATCATTTGCTACTTATTCCACTCAGCGTCCCAAAAACCTATTAAAACACAACAAAAATAAAGAACGAAACTATTAAATAACCTTAAAATACGACGAACGGACAATCTATTATAATAAAATAAAGAGAGACGAGTAAAAAGTAACTCGATGGTATCGAGACTGGGCCCCATAAAAGTTTATGGGGCACACGAATGTTGGCCACGACCACGCTATAAATATACATAAGTAAAGATATTTCAAAGGGTTATAATGAAATTAGGTTCTATATTTTACCCTGTGAAAGGATTTGTGTATGGTTTTTTTGTTATAGTCTCTACATTGTGATGGAAGAGTTATAGAAAGATCTGGCCAAGAGATTCAGATTTTTTTTTAATAAGCCGGCGTACATTTCTTTTTGGCTTCACGCTGTAACACGCGTATAGTAGGGTAGGCAAGGCCATTTTCTATCAAATCTTAAAAATATAGAGTCTACCTCTCTAATTCAAGCTCGCGCTGACTACTCTGTTGTATCTGTAACAGGTACGCGTCGTTTGACTGATACTATCGTGGACAATTTGACACATACGAAAAGCTTTGTCCGTATAAATATTTAGTACGTACTTTTAAAAATTTTAATTTTTAAATATTAGATTACCTTCACACTGTATTTCGCACATAGCAAACAAAAAATATGCATGGACAAATAAATATTAATACCATTTATTTCTCCATCATGTATTATATATATGGTAATCTCCACACACTCATATAAATTTATATGATCATCCCAATAAAGCGATGTCCATTTGTATTTGCCATACAGAACTTTATCAAATGTCACAACACCTTGACCTGACTCAACAACAAACAAAGAGGTAAAAACAACATAATTTATATTATTTCACATCAAATAATACAATATAATAAATATATAAGCTTTAGCAGGAAGTAGGAAACCCCCGATCGTTTGCGGAAATTTTGTTGAAAGCGGAAATTATTGGCCAGCAAATAAATAAAGAGTTGCTGGTTCATTATTTACTCTGTAACCATTTATTTGTTGTTCTACGGTTTGTATAGTGCCTACAATATTTCTTTTTTGGCTTCACGCACATAGGGTAAGTGGAGGGAACCTGCGAATCAAGTGTGAAGACTTTCAGTTCCTATCTTCCCTTCCGTCCGACACTTCCGTCCGTCATTTTTCGCAGAATTCTGGAGGCATTGCGTGTTGAATGGCGGAAGTAAACGCCGCGCTTTTACTTCGTTACCAGAGCGAAAAAATGAAAATATTGAAAATTTCATTTCTCGAAGTGGGAATTAAAAAAATATAAATGCATACATTTTTCAATAATTATATAATTTTATATTCAAAATAAAATTATATTAAAAAAACCATTATTGAGTATGTTGCCTCTCGAACAAAGCTCTTAGTAATATTATTATATTCGACACGTTTAGCAAAAAAAACCGCATAGCAGGTAGATAGGAAGCTGCACGTTATTATAAAGAATCATCTCGAAAGTATATGACAGGAAACAGCTGTGAATAGAGCCACTGCGACGGTTAGAACAGGTTCAAACACGTTTAACTGGATAATATTGACACTTGTCACAGAGTGTCGTTAATTACTCACTTTTACATTGACTCTACCAAGCCATAATGTGATAATTGTAAAAAGAAATTTTTTGTATATCTTTTTAAGTAGAACGTGATTTGTTTTGTAAAAAATTGCGGCGTTAAATTCCATTGGACACAAAATATCTAAAGAAAGTTGAAAGCGAAGTTTCTTGACACTACATTCTTTCTGTATCCTGCTATAAGCGGGATAAAGCGTGAAGATGAAATGGGTCAAACTGGTGAAGTTTCTATACAAATAAATGATTCTTTTATTAGCCAATTATAGCTTTATTGTTTATAGGCCACTGATACAGTTTAATAACATGATTATCAATTAATGTTTTTGTTATATGTATATCATATCATATCTACATTGTCTAGACGCTAATAATATATATATATATTTTTCAAAGCCAAAATTGCTGTCAAATATAAAAAAAACACATGTTTAATATCTACTTGGCACAAAAGATAAATTTTTGATACCATCGTATTGCAGCTCTTTCGGAGAAATGAATTGTTTTTATTTCTTTGCTCTAATAACAAGACAAAATGCAGCGCTGAGTTCCCATTTTGACACAAAAAAATGGGCAATATGTGGAGAATGGAGAATCTAAACATTATGTTTCCCTACAAAAAGGGACAATTTTAAAAGTCGTATTCAATGTTAAAATACTCCGCTCTCAACTTATCACCCAATGTCAAAACCCAGTGTATTTTTACGGAACCTAACACCGCATTCTCCAAAACACATTAGACACAAAACAAATAATTAAATAAACGCGTAATTAAGCGTTTACATTTCGATTATTATTATTTATAGGTACATACAACGACCCGTCATAACTCTTCTCGTACCCTCGTGATTTCGTCATCTTTTTACGGGAAAATAGCTTTTATTGTGTTAACAATAAGGGATATTGCTTTGTTCCTCGCGTACGTAAGGGTGGCCTGAGATTACGTCATGATTGAGCCCCTTTTAACAGAAAGGGATGTTCTTTGTTTGATTTTCGTTTGGGCGTAATACTGTGCATAGCGTTTCTATCTGATGGGATTCCTAGGATTTTCAGCCTCACACTGTATGTCACACATACAGAGGGAACTAGGGAACTTGGTGTTACGACACTCCGTATCCTACTTTGTAAAAAACTTTGTGTTATGAGAAATGGAACCAATGCTTCGCTTTGCATCGTCATCAGTACAAGGAATTGAAAATATGAAATATCTCATTTCCCTAAATGTTGATCGAACCCACAACCGTCGTGTTTACAACCGCACTCCCCTGTGCCACGACGGCCTCAATTACGGATTCTAGGTAGTATATGCACTTTATAAAAAAGACAATTTGTTAATGTACACGGAAAGACTCTTTAAAAACTTTGATTGCGTCTCTTGCAATATTTAATTAAATGCAAATACCAAATAAGCGATAGGTAGAATTAAAACTAAAACACTATTGAAACTAGTTTTCCTTCGAAATTTGGAGTTGAATTTGAATTTGAATTTGAATTTAAGAGCGCGGCGTTGAGTTCCGTTACGGACCAAAGAATGTCATGAATGGCGGAGTGAATGAAGTGAGGAAAGGAGATACTTACCACCAGGTTCCTTTTACATACATTGATGGACACTAAATTTAGCGTGACGCTATTAATATATTTGAATTTTAATAGATAGATACATATATGTATATATAATATATATAGAAAGAAGTGTCGATTTTTGTTATTGATCAAAAAAAATATTATAAAGATGAAAATCCAAATGAATTGGTAAAAAAAACAAAGCACGGCACTAACTTAAGCCATTCAACACGCAATATCTCAAAAATGGGACGCAAAATGACAACGGAGTTTAACACTTGTTTCGCTCTGCAGGACACAGCGTGAAACTGAAAACAAACAAAAGAGTATCTTATCTCCATCTAGTCGTATAATAAACAAAATGGAGTCAAAACAAATAACGTGCAGCGCGAGGCGCACACCGTGGCCGGAGCCTATAACGTTTTATGGTGGTAAAAGATAATTGGTCCGTGGTTTGATGGTGCATTATATGTAAATGTTAACGATTTATAAGCCTAGAGTAGTGTCGTTTGGCGAAACGCTACACGGCCGTAGGAATGGTAGAGACTATAAATATTTAGTAGAGAAAGTGGATAGATTTTGTTGGTTGTGACGAAGTTGGTTGTTTTCTTGGATGTTGGTAATTTGAGGCTTAGATAAGAAAAGCAACTACGGTTCTTGGTTCGATTCATACTGTGGGGAATTTAGTGTTTTACCATTTTTTTTGTTAAATATTTATTACACATTTTAAATAATTATACTAAAAAAAATTTTATAAAAGATAACTAAAGGTTTATAAGAGTCACATTACCTTTTAATATTTTCTTCTGTGTATTTAATACATTTTAAGTTATATAATCAGCTTCACGCTTCAGCCCGCGCACAGCAGGGTAGGCAGGGGGAATCAAGTGTTAAGACACTCCGCAATAAAGATAACAAATATTAAATTTAAAGAGATGTTACTTTCACACCTAAAAAAAGCTCATAAAATATGCATATTTTCAAAAGGAAAACACAAAAAGAAAAATTGAAAGACAAGACAAAGATCTCTCATCATTTTCAGCGAGAGTATATCCAAACGCGCTCAATCGTCACAATTAAGGGATGAAAAGGGGTGTGTAAGAATTCCACCACCGTGTCACTTTGATGTCCTGAAAGACAACCTCGGGCGTCTCTACGTTACGCTTCACGCGTCGCGCTCCTCTCTTTGATAATGGTTTATTCATTTTAAACTTATAGAATCGGTTAGAAATTAAATGTAGTTATGGTAAAAGTTTTTTCGTGCTTCATGTTGTATCCCGCACTTAGCAAGTTAGGCAGAAGTTAGGGAACTTGAGAATCTAGTGTTAGGACACTCCGTTCTGAGTGACACAGTTAACTAATTTATTATTTTTTAATAATAATTTAAATAAGTTTTCTTTAATTCTAGACGTATTGCGTATTGAAAGATTAACAATACAATTTGCGAGTGGCGACACTCAAATCGTTACTACAGCTAGAAAATAAAAATGTTTAATATTTCATTTCCTCGAGTAGGAATAGAATCCATAACATGTCTCGTTCACAGTCGTACACTTGTGCCTCTTGCCTCTTGTGCTCATATTTTATGTATTTTAAAAACTATTAACAGTATATATTGAAATTCAAATCTGGTCAAAATCAAAATAGCTAAGTATGGAATACAACACATAAAACAATTTACTTGTCTGTGCTCTATTACAGGTGCAGTTGGTTAAAACGAAACGATTAACGTGAAGCAATATGAGGATCTTTTATACTCTTAACCTTCTTCGATAAATGGATATACATATATATGATACAATAGGATTTGTTCATTCGCAACCTGTAGTTCCTGAGATTAGCTTTCATAAACAAACTCTACCTTTAATTAGATTACTTACAAAAAAATATTTCTATAGAAATACAAACCAAACTAAACGTTAAATCAAAATCTAACACACATTTGATCATAAATCTTCAATAAGAGCCATCAACATACTGAAATCGAAGTAGAATATCACATGAGACGTACAAACTCACTCTACGACCGAAGGAGAGCCGCCGTCTCAAGTTACACATGTTCACCAAAATAAAACAAGCGCAAACACTTAACCCATTTTTTGTGAAGTCGACAAAAACTCTCGTAAATCTCTCCCTTCGGACCCTAATACCTGCTATCTGAAGAGATGCATTTATATCTACAATTCAATTTGGACTCTATTACATTATAATAAATGCTAAAATTCGATGGCGTTTTTAACTAAATTGATAGTGATCGAATGCGCTTAAGACTATAATCAAAGTAAATTAGACTCTATTTTTAAAAACATATAGCTTACATTAGTTTAAAACTCGAATAAAGCTACCATTATTTGCAAAATATATTGTAATTCCATATAAATAAGATTGATTTTAGCTTGGAAGTAATATTAAATAATAACAGCATGATGCAAGGGCTTGTTGCTAGGCGATACTTTTGGGTCCCTAAATTTTTTGGCCTACTATTTGGGAAGCCCCGAGTGAATTTACCCAAAAGCACCCTCCGACTACCCCTGACTATTAAATAATCGTAATTAATATGTACAGTGATAAATTTGTTTTGCCAAAATATTTTATCGTCAAATTTATCATCTGATTGTAAACGTGACGTTATGGCTTCGATTCCCACTCGTAAGAAAAATATTTTCGATTTTTATTTTCTCGCTCTGGTGAAAAGACAAAGTAAGACTACAAGTTCCGCCTCTCAAGATACAATATCCCGAAAATTCGGCGGAACGAAGTGAATCAATACTATGTTCACTCTATCTACCCTTCTATATGCGGGCTATATATAGCATCTAACAATCAAGTCATAAGAAAATATAATTTTATTATTAAGTGTTAACAAGGGGCTAATCGTGGTTCAGGTTTGTCACTGAAAACGCAAGAGGAGTTGTGGATTTAATTCCCATCTGAGAAAATTCATATTTTATATTTTCATTTGTTCGATCTGGTGTCAAAGCAAAGCACGGCGTTAAGTTCCACCACTCAGCGTGCAGTGCCCAGTAGGTTCCCTCTACCTACTTAGTTACATACAGGATACGATGAAGAAGAAGCTCACAATATTTCACACATTTCATACAAATGTTCACAATATATATATTTTTTTTATTCTTGTGACTTATATATATAACAAATTTCGTCATAACAGGTTAACATTTTATATTACAAATGTTTTGAATTAATTATAATAATCTTTTAAAATTATACTAATACTTGCGTAAGAACGGTCTGGAGCTCATAAAAATAAACGTCAAACATATACAAAAATACATTCACGATTACATGAACTTTAACGTACGCTTTTATGTTTTTTTTAACTATACCTTTTATCCTATACAGTTATTATAAAATACTCTGTTCTCGATTTCTCACCCAAATATGAGACATTTTTGGTTAGAAAAATGTTTATAAAGTTCTGGACTAGAAGTCAACCTTCCACCACCAGCTACTCCAACCCAGATAGATTCAAGAGGTTGATACCACGCTACCATAATTTTTTAAAATTAAATCAATAACATTTTTCCATCAAAACTTAACGACAATCAATCGAATTACAAAATTCTAATCATTAATCGTCATTATGACGCATCATTAGAAGACAATCGTCTCTCGTATGGTAAATTGGTAACCGGTAACCGGTAACCGGTTGTAACCGGTTATGACGAAACACACCATGTTGCTATACAAATGAAACGAATCGAGAAAAATAAAGCCTTTATTTTTATAGTTCCGAGTTTTTTTTAATATTTTTTTTATATACTTACGCCTATGTAAGTTGTTTTTTTTGATAAAATAATGATTTAGTTAGTTATGTATTAATGATAGATTATTTCGTAATAATAATGTGATAAAAAAATGTTTAGGTGCTCTATCTTTTTTATATTTGGTGGTATTTTGTATTGAGTTGTGGAACTAAGCGTTTTGTTTGTTTTCAGTGTAAGGAAATTAAAATCTTAAATACTTCGAGTGAGAATCGAACCTACAACGCTTTAGTGTAAATTAACTTTCGTCCATATGTATTCTTTAGTGTGTGTGTGACATTATGTACCAAGTCACATTATGTACCAAATGAGCGAACTCATCTCAGATAAACGTGAATCTTAATATGAACCTACTACCTGTCTGTATACTACATATGCTGTGATGCACGGGGCATGCCCTTATTATCGGATACTTTAACGCTGTATCCTGTAATTTGCATGGTACGTAGTGGGTGCTTAGTCTTAAGACTAAAATTGCAAATTGAAAGGCGAATTTCAATGCCGCGCTTTGTGTTGTTACCAGAGTGAGAAAATTAAAATATTTCGTTCCTCCGAAAGGGAATCGAACCCACAAACTTTGCGTTTATGATCAAAATCTGGATATAGTTTCTATAACCTAAACGCTATCTAAATATACATACTAGCCAACTTCTAGTCACTAGCGACAATTTCAAATAGAATTTAAAATTGAAATCAAAGATTACATTATTTCTCGGATCCAGCTCAAACCAGTTCAGACGAGCTCGTCTAACGGCACCTCTCTTATAGTCCACATCACGTATGGAGTATGTATGAGAGAGCGAGCTCTATTTATGTGTTTACTCGTGAAATATACTAATATTTGTGAAATCGACAGATGTGGCGCAGTGGAATAGTGGGATAGTGGCTGTGACTGTAAAGGCGATGGTTGTGGGTTCCATCGCAAGTTAGAACAATGAATTGTTTTTGTTTTTTTTTACTCTGTGTGACGTTGAGTCATGTCCCTTAATATGTCTCGATTCCAGGCAGTAAGCGGAGAACCGTAATATGCCAATTTTTTTAAACGTGTGGTGCGGTACTTAACACCGCACTTTGGCTTAATACCAGGGCGAAGAAATAAAAATAATTCATTCTCACGTCTGAAAATCGAACCCCAAGAGTGTAAGAAATCACAGTCAGTTCAACCACTCTACATGTTATTTCTTAATATATCTATATATATATATATATATATATATATATATATATATATATATATATATATATATATATATATATATATATATATATTTATATAATAAATATATATATATATATATATTCATTCCTTATATTACACATTTTTGTGAAGCAGAAAACATTACTCTCCACTCTTCTTTTGCTTTTTAACACGACTATTGTAGGTTCCGTGTCTACTCAGGGAATTATCATGGTAATAAGACCAAGAACGGCGTTGAGTTCCACCTCTTAACACGTGGACGAAAAGTGAGTACAAAGTGTCTTAACATATCTCTGAAAAATATCTCTAGTTACACCCATAACAGGTCACCTGATGGATATAGATGATAGAGATTTGCACTGCAAAAGAAAAAAAATGCCCATTTGACCCAAACAAAACCGCTGGAAAAATATGTAGCTTTCAAAACAACCTCAATTCCTCCATACTCGTAATTCAATAATATTTTTCTATACACTATCTTATCAGCTCCAACGCCGGCGTTGCACCGCGTCGTATCGGCTACTAATGACGCCTTATCAGCGGTGGAACAGGCTAGAACCGGTTCAGGCAGCCGTGCTGCCTGCCAGTCAGGCTGGCTGGCTACTTTGCTACTTTAAATGGATTATTGAGTTTATTGTATATTTTATTCTCGATATCACGACTTTGACACAATTCTGTGGTTTTATTGAATATTGTTGTCTTGTATTCAGTTCTAGGGCCGATAGAAGATAAATGTTTGTTAGATTATTTAATAAAGAATAGTAGGTAGAGCGAACTTGATGTCAAAATTCTGTTCCCCGTGTACCGACCAATTTGTTGATTGGCGGAAATCTATGTCGCGATTTGTCTTGGTACCAGAGTGAGGAAATGTAAATAATTTAAATATGTTAATATTAATGTTTGTTAATTTAAATATTAACATATTTAAATTGTTTTCATTTGAGAAAGAAAAGAAAGAGTATATGTTAATATTTAAAATATTTTCATTTCCTTTTCTTTGTTCGATTCCATCCAAGAGGGATGGAATCGAACCAAACAACCTTCGAATTTACAGTCACACGCTGCGCCACTGCGCTACAATGGCTAATGTTCGGTAGAGTATCTAATAATATTTGCTATTTAAATCAGAATGAGTTAATTGAATATGTAAACTGCAGTAAACCAGACAGTTGTGTTAATTTATAAATATATTGTTTGAAATTATGACACTTTATTATTATAGATTGGAACTATAAATACTTATGAGCTCGGGGCAGTTCCTAGGACTTGCGACTATATGGTTATAGGGTAGGCTTCCAGGGTCTCTTTACAGTGCACAAGCACTGCTCCAGCCTAATATAGCAAATTACCTTAAAGTAAATAAATATCAGCTTTTATACAATGTTGTTACCATACATAGCTACCTATCAGCTTCACGCTGTATCCCGCACACAGCAGGGTTAGCAGAGGGAAGCTAGTGTTAAGACACTCAGTTCCCCACTCTCCACCAAGTTTTGGAGGCATTGCGTGCTGAGTGGGGATACTCAACACGCTCTGCTTCTACAGCAGAGCGAAGAAATTAAAAATATAAATGTAAATAAATATTTCATTTCCTCGAGTAGGAATTGAACCCACAACCAGTCGATTTTACAGTTACACTTTGTGCCACTACGCCACAACTGCCTATCAATGAACAATAGTATATAGACAAGTAAGAGACATTGTAATATAGTCGGTTGTTATAACAAGTTAACAGTTATGGGTTCGATTTCCACTTGGGAAGATAGATTATTTTCATTTCCTTGCTCTACTAATAGGATAGGTGCGACGTTAAAATTCTCCTACCTTATTCCTGCGGAGTAAGACAGCACTCGGAGGATGCCCACAAGGATAAGGATGCCCTCAGCCTACCCTGCTATATACGGGATGCAGCGTGAAACTAAAAAAAACCCACTTTAAGTTATTATACAACATTTCATTTCCATTTAAGACTTAGTTACAGAGCATTTGACATAACCTTAGTCGTATCGCTTCCTAAAATATAGGAAATGAATCTAGATTCTAGACTGAGGCGGAAGACTGACTACCGCTTACTTAACGTGCTACTTTTTAACCATTTTAACTTTATTCTAGTTGCACTAGTGAAATTAACAAAAATAATTGTTAGGGCACAGTGGAACAGTGCCCGACTGTAAACGGGATGATTGTGGGTTTGATCCCCGCTCGAAGTTAACAACAAAAATTGTATTTCAAATGGCTATCTAACTCCGCGAATTGTCTCACCAAAGTTAAATACAAACATTTTTTCAGATACAATTTCCCCTAAACACAACTTGAACCTACAACTATCACAAATACAGTCTGCCCCACAGCTCCTATTTAACAATACAATATATAATTAGAGGAGTTTCATCAATTGAACTGTGGATAATTATAATCACTACCTTTGTTCCCCCCCGCCGTCAACCTTACCCCACTGACAGCCATATGACGTATGACTGACAAGTAATTCGATACGCTTGAATGATTATCTATCATTATCTATTTTTTTTTTCGGGATAGTGAAAAGACACTCTGTTCTTTATATTTTTATGAGTAAATCTCTCCACAGTACATTCGAAATAATAAAGTTCATTTAACAATTGTAAAGTGTTTGAAAAAGTCGAATTCTGGAGGTGATGCCGTGCTTTGCTTCTTCACCAGAACGACGAAGTTAAAATATTAAATATTAATTTCTTTGAGTGGACATCGAACCCATAACATTTACGAAGGTTTTTCAGCTACAAATTAATTTAAAATTAACTTAACTCGTATCATCACTACAATATTAAGGCCGTTGCGACGTAAACATTGACGGTTGTGGGTTCCATTCCCACTCGAGGAAAGAGAATAAATTATTTAATATTTTCATTTTCAAGCTTTATAAATAGAAATAAAAACATAGGAGAAAATGGAGAATGGATTGTCTCAACGCTAGGTTCCCTCTGCATACACTGTATGCATATATGCGGGATAGAGCGTGAAGCTATAAAAAATCACTAAACAATCCCATAGTAACTAAATCAGCTATACACGGAACGACTCAGCAGGGTTGAGTACGGGGGGGTGGCGGGTGACGACCGCAATCGCACTACACGAAAGAGGTGGAACTGTGTGGGATTGAACGTTGTTGAATTTTAATCAGTTAGGTACGTAGAGCGTAACGAATAAACTATTTGTTCATACGTAGTCTCCTTGTTCCTTTATTTAGGGTTCCTTACACGACAAGGTAAAACAGGGACCTATTACTAGAACTCCGCTGTCTATCTGTCACAGGGCTGTATCTCAGGAACTGTGATCGTGGGACAGTGGAAAATGACACATATTATATGTATTTTGGTTGCCGCTATTACAACAAATATAAAAATATATATTTAAAGGGGCTCCCATACACCAATCATGTGTTTACCGTTTTTAGAGAAAAATGATACGAAACTCTTCATGCGGGAGTCCGACTCGCACTTGGCTGGATTTATTTAGTATATGAAAAAAAAAAATAGTATACGCATATGATTTTGTAATTATAGAGGTAGAGAGTAACAACACACACTAGCACACTTAATTTTTTATAGCTTATTTCATACATTAAAGAATAGACATTTCGCTTTATTATATTTCGCAACTTTTAATGTTAAAGGAATATATTAAGTTAAGTTAAGAGAGAGCGGAGAAACAAATTTTACAAAAATAATATGTATATTTAACTTCTTTGTTCGTTAATGATCCACCTTTTCATACCTTGTTATGGGTCCCTCGTGCCTTTTTACGTGACCTTCCTTTAATATCATTGAATGGATTTGCGAAAGTCGACTGAGGCGTCCCTTTTACTCTTTCACAACTCTTAAATTATATGTTTTTTACCGTTCTTCCTACACGAGTCCTCTTAATATTCCTGAACTGCTCGCTGGTCTCATTAAAATTAATAAAAATAAATTAATATAATGGTTCACCTATAACCTCGAATTATTGTTCGATGCCTCGAAATATTAATTTAAAAACAATATACAAAATCTATAATAAAAACAATACACAAAGTACAAACGTAAAAATACTGTTAAAAAACTTACATTGTACATATTTCCTCCAAAAATACGTAAATAAACATATCTCCTAAATTATCCCATTGATTTTGATGAAACTTCAACTGTCTCTTAGTTGAAAATATATATTTAAATTAATAGAATCGACGTGACTTTTAATGTTTCATATACTTATAGATAATCATACAACATATAAACATGAATGGCAAAACACGACTATCTGATTACCAGAGCGAGGCATTCACTCAAAAATGAGAATCGAACCCACAAAGCGAGTCACTGTGCTTCAATACTTATATAAAACTTGTACTAACACATACTTTTATTGACTAAAACCTATAAAATATCATCCCGAATTATCATGAAGGTAGCTCCATGTTCCACGCGCCGTAAGTGAGGAGGCGTCGTCTCGTCGATACTCCATAATTCTTTATTAATATGCCTACTTCCTGAAACTACATCCGATTGTATCCTTCTTATATACAATTGAATTTATTTTTATTGTTCTGGAATATCCTAATGTCAGACACTAGGACGTTTGATGGATCTATTGATTTCTAGGTCATCTAAAAAGAGCACTGGTACCCATAACCCAAGTTAATATACAATTACATAAAATTTTCGAGAAATTATGTGTTAACGCCGCACTACGTTCTATCAGAGTACTGCCATAGGGAATCTAACCTACAACTGTCGCGTTTACCGTGAGAAGCTAGCCCACTGCACCACGATGGTCACTTTTCAGGTAATAAATATATTTAAAGTGGTTTTGAGTTCCAGCTTTCTCCACATGGAACTATATCAAAAACCACATTGTCTTCAAATAATTCGTTTAAACGTACGATCGATGTATGATTACGCCTTATATAGCTTGCATCGTAATTGCATTGGACCGTCTTCATAAATTATATACTTCTATTCCTTTTTTTAAGGCATCACGATGTATTCCGAATATACAAGAGTGGGTAGAGGAAATCTAGTGTAAAGACACTCCGTTGCAGAGATTTTTTTTCAAATTTTGGAGACCTTTACCGCGCCAGAGCTACCAGTGCGATATTAAGCATTTGATTCTCCTAAGAGGGGATCGAACCTAAAACCGCCGCACTGCACCACGATTTACTTAAATTACTTAAATTATAAGCGTTCATCAACCGAGAACCGTATCTACAACCACAGTATCCTTACAAACTATTCTATAGATAAAACGAACAATCGACATCGGAGGCCCATTGTAACTTGTACCGTAATTACGCGCTGACCCTCCTCATAAATTATATAATCCACCAAACACAAGTTTAGTGTAATCACTATCGACTCTAACCACTCCCCCCCACTCCCCCTCACTCCCCCCAAACCGACTTCGGTAATAATAGAGCACGCACAGTGCTCCTGCCGCCATGAAATACCAACGTGAGTTAAAGTTGTGGAGAAAGAAATTATTTCTTTTTATTATTTCATTGATGGGAGGGAGCGTTGAAAAGTTTTAATATGTTTTAATATATATTTCTTTTTTCATTCTTGAGTCACTTGGGTATAGTTGCTAGTACAGTTAAATACAGTAATGTGACCGTCGATGTGGTTGCGTGTTCAAATCCCTTTTTGACGAAATTATTTATTTAAATTTCTCTATTCCTCTCTGGTGGCAAAACGCAAGGCGTGTTCTGCCTCAACGTGTAACCTGTCAAAAATCGAATGGAAAGAGTTTCTGATACAATCAAAATACAAATAGTAATTTTTCAGTGCTGGAATACCTTTATAGCAGGACAGACAGACGTAAAATACTGTTAAGATGACTTGTCCTCGATTTTTGCCGTTTTTTTAAGACATTGCATGTAGAGTTGCAGAACCCAACGCCGCGCTTATTTTACCAAAACGGGAAAATGAAAATAAATCAAAATCTTCTTACTTGTACCAGCCAACAACTCCATGAAAAGTGGTCGTAACGGCGTCGTATAATACATAAAAACCAAAAGAATACCTTGAACGATTTTCGTGAAACTTTTTGACAATAGAATTAATGGTTTCGGCGTACCCCTTTGTCCGAATCGGGACTCCCATACGTTTGCGCACTGTTGTACCTTTTACGTATAAGTTCCTTTCTTTAGTTCACTTTCTTAAAAACCAGTTTCTTTTGTTATAATTTGGAAAATTTTAAGTTACTTTCCTTATTTTATTCTGCAATTCAGAATATGCTGGAGTACGATAAGATATCGATTACAAGTCACTCGGCGGCTATGGAGTATTGTGTACCATACGTTTATTAGAGTTATATAAAACACTAGTCGCCGCACGCGATTTCACTTGTGTAGACTTAAACGTCTTTAAGAAATAAGGGAAAAGGGATATACCGTTGCTCCCAAAATTATAAAACTTGCCAAGCTTCAACTTTTTAAGTCCAATTTCGACTTAAATTTGTCTATCAGTCGTTCAGCAACGCAAAATCATATATATTTATAATACATAAATTATAAACCTCAGTAATCTAATATAGAAGGCATTTACAGATATTTTCAAAGGAACTTTAGTTTTCGAGGCCAGTCGTGGCGCAGCGGCACGAGGTGTAACTGTAAAACCGACTGGTTGTGGGTTCGATCCCCACTCGAGGAGATGAAATGTTTACTTAAATTTATATTTCCATTTTCTTCGCTCTGGTGTCGAGGTTAAGGGCGGCGTTGAGTTCTGCCACTCAACACGCAATGCCTCCAAAATTCGGCAGAAAGTGGGGAACGGAGTGTCTTAACACTAGGTTCCCTCTGCCTACCCTGCTGTGTGCGGGATATAGCGTGAAGCTGATTTATTTTTATTTAACTTTAGTTACACTCTCACTAAAAGGAATACATATTTCAAATATACTAACTTACTTATTCACACTTAAGCAAAGTGCCGCGTTGGATTTAGCAACCTTTCATGGAATTGAAAAAGTTAAGGCTGTAAACAGAATAAGTTATCACTAAGTCTCCTCTGCCTGAAATGAGTCAGAGTAAAAAAATGACATATTTACTTTAAAAGTCACCAATTTTCCTGTTTTAATTATTACAATACCTCGCATCTCATCGTGGCGTAACGGCACAGCGATTGATTGTACACCCGATTGTGTGTTCGATTCCCATTCAGGGTAACGAATTATTTTCATTTGCTTGTTCTTGTAGTAAGACAAAACCCATGTTGATATTAGAATGTTTTAACATTATCTAGTATTCCTATACCTATCCTGCTATAAGCGGGGTACAGCGTGAACCTAAAAAAAAACTACGAAACTAGCACACCATTTATACTATTACAATATTTAAATATAAAGGAACAAATTTATGATTTTTACGACAAATTTTAACGATACCGTCCACCCTCCGTCCTCTATAACTCACGGCAAAGAGGACAGAGGGTCGCTCTCGACTCGAGGGACGGCATTAGTATACTTTAATACGCATTAAAATCCACTCGCTTTGACCACTGAGCGCTGTGACTGCGCCAATTATATGAAACCACGTAAAGGGTAGCTCTCTTGTATCTCTATAATAAAGTTAATTTATTATTTTTGTTTGTCTATTCGGTTAGTGGAATTGTGAAACAAGATTATGATCGTGTGTTGTGTGGTTTGAGCTTATTTTTCATTATACGTCGCTTATACGAGTCTCTACAGAGCTTAATTTAAACTCTATATTTCTGGTTGGATAACTAGATGGAGCGTCCATTTCTTATACAACCTCGAGTCTTGGCGAGGAGGCAAACCATTGCAATAACAGTCAAACACTGTCTCTTCGTTAACTTTTCCCATTTATTAATTTTCACGCACTTTCATTTAAGTTACTTGCCCCACGGGTTCTAGAAACGAGGGAATACAGGATGCCATCCTATCCGAAAATGCTGTTTTAGTAATGAAAGCCATTTAATGAGATTTAGTTTGTAGCGTCAACGATAATCATTTTGTTCTAACATTTTGTTTGTAAGAAAATCTTATATGGAAGAGACGTGGGGAAATGGGTGTTGATAAAAACACCCAGAAATCATTTTTTGATTTTAAAAATCATGCTAATGATTATTGATTTTAACATTTTTTTAACATTGATTCTAATAAACAAGTATAAATCGGAACCCTTAACAATATATATTTTTTTTATATTTATAATATTACCAGACTTTCTTATTATTTTTCTCCTTACGTCACTAAGTAGTAAAGCTATTTAGTAGATAAGGAGTATCAAACATACAAATATTACAATTTACTACTTTTATCCACTTGTCATAATAATTTCGAGTGTTTTGGAAAATTTTCTAAATATATCACTATTTTTTTAAATATATCACTATCTAAATTTATAGATTAGAAACTTTATCGATACTTGTTTAAAATATATATATATATATATATATATATATATATATATATATATATATATATATATATATATATATATATATATATTTATTTTAACTAATAAGAAAATAATTAAATTCAAATGTGTATGTATACAGTTAAGATATAATAGGGTCGAATGTTCGTTAGTTTTCCAGCTTCACGCTGTATCCCGCACAATGCAAAGTACGCAGAGCGAACTTACAGATTCCTCATTATTTGCTCAATTTTCGAAATATTGCTTGCTACCTTTCTCTAATTGCTCGAGTAAAGATTGAAAATAATTAACTTTCTCAGATGAGAATCAAACCAATGACCGCTGTTTACGTTACGATACTATACCGTGAAGGGATTTTAATATATCTCAGTACGAATAAATTTCGGTCCAGAGTCTTTTTGTTCCATTATACGACCAATAAGTATAAAGATTCGATATGAAGCTACAAAAATCGTTTGAATTATAAAACAATACAACACTATCAATATTTTCTATAAAAAAAAACTCGACTGCATTTTAAAATTCAAAATACAGAGTATTCATATGCAAAGGAAAGATAAGATTCATTATTTAAACGGATACAATGTAACATAGCCGCGGAAAAGTACACGCTGGAGCTCTATTTGCACAAAAAGTAGAGTTGTAATGATGGCGTCTAACCGGATGTCATATTTATATATTAATTATTTATTTATAAGTGATGTTCTTTACTATATGCAAATATTGTGAGGTCGTAGTGATGCAGCGGATGTCGAACTGAAATCGCGACTATTGTGAGTTCAATTGAGTTGAGCAGCGTTGAGTTCCGCCACTCAACAAGCATGCCTCGAAATTTGGTTGATTTGTAAGGAACGGATTGTCTTTATACTGAAGTTTCTGCTGCGCCCTGTTTCATTCAGGATACAGGGTGAAGCTAAGAAAACAAATATGAACTTAGTAAATTATGTATTTTACTGCATGCATATACCTACTATATTCGAAGCCGTCGTGGCACAGCGTCTCACTGTCGTCGGTTGTAAGTGCGACGGTTGTGGATTTACTTTCGGGTGGGTGTGGGAAATGGGATAAATGGGAGAATGATTGATTTTTATTGCCTCGCTCTTTTAAGAACACATTAATCACGCAATATCTTAAACTCCACATAAAACATTGAAATAAATATAATTTATGCGACTAAACACACAATCCGTACCGAACCTACAACTAACGCGATTACAGACCGTAATTCACCTTTTGCTATGTGTCATATATGTAATCACTTTACAGTAGGTATAATATGTATATAATCATTACCAAGAAGGACGTTCGTGTAATGGTTTTTACAGATTATCTTTGTAAGCAATTTATTGCATCAGTCGTAGACAGTGTGTCTCCGATACACTCGTACAGTACCTACCTACTGTATTATATATATATATATTTAAATTGTGCGCCGGTCGTGGCGCAGCGGCATAAAGTGTGGCTATAAAACCGACTAGTTGTGGGTTCGATCCTTACTCGAGGAGATGAAATATTTACTTAAATTTGTATTTCCATTTCTTCGCTCTGGTGTCAAGGTAAAGCGCGGCGTTGAGTTCTACCACTTAACACGCAATGTATCCAGAATTCGGCAGATAGAGGGGAACGGAGTATCTTTCTCTAGGTATCCTCTGCCTACCCTGCTGTCTGCGGGATATAACGTGAAGCTGATTAAATATATTGAATGTCATAATGGCCGTATTACTGTTTAACCTTTATAACACTATCATTTATTATATTTGAAAAAATTGAGGCCGCAGTCTGTAAACGTCTGCTGTAAACGTCATGACACTTGTGGGTTCGATTCTCATACGAGGGGAATGGAATATTTTCATTATCTCACTTTGGTCACGAGACAAAGTTTGGCATTGAGTTCGATCACTTGAATGTCTCAAAAATTGGACGGTGCTTTGCGCCGTGTCAAATCAGCTGCTTTTTGAATTACATTAGCAAATAATATGTTTTTGTATACTTATATGTTTGGACGGAACTAAGTATTTATATATTAACAAATCAATCTATACTATATAGAAAAGACAAAGACAGTCGTTTGAAAAATCTTGATAACCTACTATTGAAAAATCCAGAACATTAGAGCAAAATCACTCCGAACAAGTATATATTCATCACGCTGTATCCCGCACACAGCCGGGGAGGCAGAGGGAACCTAGTGTTAAGACACTCTATCCGAATTCTGGAGGCATTGCGTGTTGAGTGGCAGAACTCAACGCCGCGCTTGGCCTCGACACCAGAGCGAAGAAATGGAAATATAAATTTAGGTAAATATATCATCTCCTCGAGTGGGGATCGAACCTACAACCAGTCGGTTTTACAGTCACACTTCGTGCCACTGCGCCACGACTGGCCTCAAGTATATATTATTATATATATAAACGTTGCTCTAAACTCACACTGAACCCGCGACCCTCAACCACTACATGCATGACGTCAATACAGAAAGAACTATTATATAAGTAGTAAGTATTTGTTTAATACAAATATACACAGAAGTGAGTGAATAAATGATAACGTTAATACAAAAGTTGTATAATGCTATATAAAATGACTAAATGAAAAAAATGTATAACATGGATGACATCACCGTTATGTGGAAAAGTACTGAAGTCAATTACTTATAAATTATAAGCAAATCATAAAAGTGGAATAAATATTTTATTGTATACTATCCTATAATACTAGACTAGACGTCGCCCATAGCTATATTTGCTTGGACTTTGGGAATTAAAAAGTCAATCTTGTTGGTTCCCGTTTCTGCAAAAATTTCCGGATATCCTCTCTAAGTGTTCCCCTACACTCCCTAACCTACTCATATGCCAAATTTAAATTTTCCAGTAGTGACGTCTGTGCGCTCTGTCGATCTGTAACTAAAGGAAGAGTTTTTAAAAACTAATTGAATTTAAAAATACAGTTAATTATACATTATATAGATCTCTCTCATCTCTGTGTTTTTTTTATGTGTTTTGAGTACCTATGTGATTTTAAATATTATTTATGGGTTTAATTTTTTTTTAAATTGCACATTATTATTAAAGATAAATACAGGTTTCAGTTTCAACACTTAATCACTCAATTCTCTTATAATTAAAATTTAACGTGAAGAAAATGCATAAAAAAAGAAACATCAATTTTTATGACTCAGATTTACACCTTTTCCCCCATATCAGAGCTGATAGAGGGAGATTAAAGAAACTCAATTTCTAACTATCCGCCCAGTTTTCATGGCCATGGCCTATTTAAAAGTGGAAGTTAACACCGTGTTTTGTCTACATGATTTTAATGAAAAAAAAAGCTGGTAAAATGTTTAAACTTTTACTAATTCCAAACATAATATATGACTACAATTTAACTGGAAAATAGCAGTGAGAATTGCGTCATGTCGTTAGCTCATAGTGGGGTTGTATGATGAAACCAATTGCTTTCTTATTACATACGACACTACTGTATACAGTATGTTGAGTCAAAAGCTTTGTATTCATTTTACCTATTTTGGGAATATAGACTGGAAAATTTTTAAAAGTGTGAATTTAGTTCTAGCGATGATATGTTGAGATGTTTGACTGCAAACACAACAGTTTTGGGTTCGATTCTAACTTGGGAACACGAACTATTTTCATGTATTTGCTCGATACAAGATTTGCGTAGTATTTTTTTCTATTTTTAGATAGATATAGATATAATGAGTGCAAGTTTCTCTGTCTTACCAATAATATATTAATAAGTGTATATGGAGTGTCATATCCTTGGAATTAATAGATTTTTAAACTGAAATTAAGAAAAACAGAATAAAGTACAAGAAATATCATATTATAAAAACATCTGATTTAGAAAAGCTCTATATTACTAAAAAAAATACCCAAATAAGTTTTTAAATTATAAAATTCAATAAACGGTGTTTTTAATTATTATATGTCACATAGAGATTAAGAAAAAAATAATAATAGCTAATTTTTCATTATACAATATAATGTACTCGTAAGTTGATTCTTAAGGCTATGTCCTTGATCTTGCTCTTGCACATGATGCAATAATATATCGATTGACCGTCACTCGGTCTCTACATCCGCACCATAGAGTCTATTTTACTTTGGACGCGTTTTAACCAAGCCCCTATAATAGATTTGAGATTTTACACGTGTAATACTTCGCTTGGTACTAGATTTTGAACCTTATTGTATGAATGTAGAGTTTGTTTCGAACACACCCATTTCTCACAATGGGCTACTTCCCCTCTTCTATTTATATTTTTTAATAATAAATGTGCAATTTTTAGTTCAGTTCTCAAAGTATTATAGTTTAAGGAAATTTGAAGATTTCCTTTAAATGATTACCGATATCTTTTCGTTAAATTATGTTTTATATATTTTAAAAAAAAATTAGTAATATGACTCATTATTATTGTGTCCGTAGTGCAGCAGGACAGAGTCTGACTGTTTACACAGTGGTCGTGGGTTTTATCCTCGCGAGAAAAAATAATATTTATAACTTTCATTTTCCTGTTCCGTTGTCCGTCCGTCCATCCAGGTAAAATGCGGTGTTGTAATCGGCCACTTAATATTCATTATATCTACAATTGGGCCGAAATTTAAAATTGGAGCGTTTTGACACTAGATTTTGTTTGGCTACCCTTTGATACGGGAATAAGGACGAAGCTGCTTCTAATCAGATTATAAAATGACACAAATTAACTCGCTCCACAAGAGCAAAGCTGAAGGAAATGAACAGTATATGCGTCACATATTTTGAGAATGAACGTTGTGAACGCGAATCTTTCGTAAACAAAAATAAATAACGGATGTGACAAATGAACACAAGCACTCTACATTATTTCTGTGTATGGAATAATAAGTATATTTTCTTTCAGAATCTCTTATTTGGTGCTACAATGACGTATTTGCACTTTCTTGAAACATTACAAGTGACATTATCTAAGTTATTGAACAGTGTAAGCATACATTGATATTTTAATGAAAAAAGTTTAATTATTAATTATTGATTAAATTACATTTATTTCTATATTAGTGTACGTAAAAAATGTGATTATTTTGGTATTAGTTGCATAGTGGAACTTTTGACCTCGCTTTGTCTTGTTACCAGAACGAAGAAATAAAAAAAATCATTCCTCTGAGTAAGAATCGAATATATAATTGTCGTGGTATAATATAGACGCCTCAATCTATCATCTCTACCATTAAATATTGACAAAACATAAAAGAGAATGTATCTAAATTTACTACGAATCTGATTTAAAAAAATTCCAAATCATAATAAGGGTAAATCAACAACCACATGTTGGTTTGTTTATTATCTTTAATCTCAAGAACTGAACGGTTGGTCTGTACTCTGTAGCCCGCACTCGGTTTACACGACGACGATCGCGTTAAACCCATTTAATGCTAATTTTAGTTAACATCTGTTTTCACTTACCTCTACATGTATGACGTCACTTGTTTAACTAGTATGGAAATTTTAAAATATTTGTGTACAAAATATACCTCAGGATGGTTCAATGATTTTGTTTGATGCATTTGAATTTGACTACAATGTGAATAACTTTGGAATATTGTAGTCTGGGAACCTAGTGTGGAGTCACTTAGCAATTTGTGCTCGGTGCCAGATCTTAACGCCACTTCTGGACGATGAATGATTTTTATGTTCCAGATCTTTTAACAAGAAAAAACGCGTCGATGAGCCATCTCTACAATTAGACGCAAAATGGAGAAAGGTGTGTCTTATCACTTCGTCTGAGCACTCTGCTATAAGCGAGATACAGCGTGAAACTAATATTAATATAAATAAAATTTAAATTTAAATAATTAACTTTTGTCCGAAATATGAAAGCTTGTTTGGGTCACACAAACAAAGTTGAAGTCGACAGTTAGATAAGGTAGATAGCAGAGGTCATTAAGTATAGGTTATCATTTGAAATGTAGAGACCGCCCACGTGTAGACTATCAATCTTGTATAGTCCAAGTGACCACGAGACCACGAGCTAAGCAAGAGGTCTTTCGTTCGAGTCAAGACATATCCCAATATTTTGTCTATATATTTGTTTATTACAAACTGATTAACTAATTAAGAGCATCGTGACACAGTGGCACAAACGTGTGGCTGTAAGTAAATACGGCGTTTGTACCTTCGATTCCCACTCAGGAAATTTTAATATTTAATATTTTACTCCACCCCTTTACCTTGTAAGGCAAAGTTCAGCAAGAGTCCCGACACTCAACACACAATGCCTCAACAACTCAGCGATAAGTGAGGAACGGTATCGATGGTATCTACGGGAAAATCACACAAAAGTTAAATTTGCATTAAATATGTGCGCGACAAATTGATGAATAACTCAATATTATGCCAACCGACTTCAATTATTCCTTTTTATTGGAAAGGAGTAGTTTGATAAAAGTTTGGTGAGGATCTGATCACGGGATCTGGTAGATATTGCAGAAGTCGGTTTTATAAACAAAAAAGTAGTAAATCAGTAATATTACTTTAGCCGTAGCCGTAAAAATATAAAAGAAAATAGTATATAATAGACCTATTTTATGTATTTCCATCCTGAATTGGGAGGAGGTCGAATCCCGCTGACCATTATACGATATCTCTAAAATCGAGAGAAGGTAGAGAAAGGAGTGTATTAACACTGGAGTTTCACTGTCCTTCAATGGGGTACATTATACCAATCACTTTAAGTAACAGTAGAAAAAATTGGTTTCGCTTTATTTACATTTTACACAACATGTTACATGTTTGGATACATATATGTATGTGTATGTATGTACGTTCAGTTATAACCGCTGTTTTCTATGCAAATGAATGAATTTTTATGACTCTGACTGATAGTTGTTGGTGCACCGAGTGGTTCACTATTCAGTGTTATTGGTACGGAAACATTTTTTATGTTCACGCTATTTTAGTGTTTAGCACATTTTTTTGTAATAGAAAGGTTTTTTACAGTGTCTGTTTTTCTGTTGTGCATAAAAAAGTATTATATCTTGTTCTGTACGATTGCTCATATATTTGTGAATTCGCTTTTTTTGATGAATTCATCGGAATCTGAAAAAAAAAAACATATAACCGTGAATATTGTTGTAATTTATTAAACATCTGTACTAATATTAAAGAGTGGCCCAAAATTTTACTCAAGATTAAAAATTCGAGCATCAGTAACAGTCACTACTTGACCAGCTTGTGTTCAAAACATATGGTCCAATTATACCTCCAGTCTAAAATCCACACCAAACCGGGACACGCTGTGTATGTATTTGTTTTTCGACAATCACATGTGGGGTCCATCCAATCAAATCAAAATTCCAAAAACGGCAATCTTTGCGAATAGCAAATCCATCAAGCATCAATCATTTTGCACAAAAAATCAGCATGTTAAAAAAACTAAACTAAACTAGCTTCACGCTATATCTCCAGCGTGAAAGTCAGAGTGAACGGAGTGCCAAATGCTACTGTCTCTACATACCTCTTTCGCCTCGTCCATTGTCATCAACCTCTTCATACATGCCCTTCATGGGATTCTCATGTCTTTTCCGTGACCTTCTTCCATCTTCCAGTATCTTTAATACTGTTTTCGAATGTCAACCGAGGTCTCCCCCTACCCCTCTTATTACTCACGTTTCCGTCATAAAATTTTGTTTGTCATTCTTTCATCACTCATTCGTTCGACGTGCCCAAACCAGCTGAGGCTGACTTTACCGTGATATCCTCTGCCATTCTGCGGATTTGATCAGCTACGCTAACCGGTACCAACACTGCATTATATACGGCCAAACGCGCGGCTGTGCTGACGTTTCTCTTCAATATAGCTAAGGCTCTGTTAACCCTGTTACCAGCAGCAATACGCCTTTCCACATCCATCTCGTATCTTCCGTCTCTACTGAACATACTTCCCAAATATACTATATTCAATAATCCATTCAACGGGCTCTCTCCATTGAACAATGATCATTGGGCTTCAGTTACGTTAATTGAATTTTATAAGCTTGGAAACACCAATCTTTAGTGACTACACGCAATAAAATCTCTTGAAATTTGCAATTCCTGTCTACGGCGCCGAATTGAGGTACCTGTATTGTAACCGACACTCCTTCGATATTGACATTTGAAATGTTTTTGGACGAACCCTGTGCTTTGCGTCTCCAATCCTGTCTCTTTCAAATTGTCAATTAATCTTTTCACAATTGACGGAGTCAAAACAATATTCCGAGCATATTTTGTATGAAATTATGAAACTGCGACCGCCAAGCTTTCTCTTATTTTGAGATACTGCTCAACAATGAAGACACGTTATTCTTTCGAGTAAAAATTTTACGCACTATTTATTATGGGCATTTAGAATTTGTCATGTGAACTGTTTTGTGTTCATACATAACTTTCAGTTATTTGTATTGAATCTGTAAAAGTTAATATTTAAGAAAATACTTGAAATTTACTAAAATATATTAAACCACAATAAATTATATACTAGATAGATATATTCTCTATAGAAATTCTATCCATATAACGTGTGAATCACATCAAAATTGCAAATAGCATTTGTAGACGGTACGCGACGATCCAATTACTGTAAGCCGTCTAACCCTCTCAGGTCTCAGGTCGCGGGCTTCTGTGCTTCACTGTTCATTATCTAATCGTTATATTGTTATATTAATCCTTTAATTTTTAATAACACTATGAAATTGTAAAATTTGGTCGATTATAAAAATATTAAAGATGGCGCTGTTGTAGCTGTAGTAATCTCTTAGCGAATAAATCAGCTTCACGCTGTATCCCGCACACAGCAGGGTTGGCAGAGGGATCCTAGTGTTATGACACTCCGTTCCCCACTTTCACCCGAGTTCTGGAGGCATTGCGTGTTGAGTGACAGGACTCAACGCCGCGCTTAACCTTGACGCCAGAGCGAAGAAATGGAAATATAAAGTAAACATTTAATCTTCTAGAGTGGGATCTAACCCACAACCGGTCGGTTTTACAGTCACACCTCGTGCCGCTACGCTACGACTGGCCTCGATGTATAGTCTCTTAGCGGATCTATCTTTTTTCAAATGCGAGTAGCAGCGTCAACTGATTTCCTATTTTCCATCCAATTTCTTACTCAATTCTCTCAGCCACTCAGCACTCAACGCTGCTCTTTTTATCTTCTTTCTTCAGTCTTATGTTTATTTAAAATTTCGCTCTGACCATGAGACAAAGAGCAGCGTTTAGTTTAGCAACTCGACATGCAATGCATGCAGAATATTGCGGAAAGTGGTGAAAATAATGTTTTATTTTTGCAGTTTGTGGGATCGTCCGACGAGCTTTGACAGTAGGGCAGAGCTGTAGTCATTTTAAAGGGAACCTTAAAGCTGCATTTAGGTCGCAAATCCTAGGCACAGCTCTGAGTTCCTCACCCTGCAACGTGATGGGCATTCCCACAGTAAATCCAAGGAATCCTAAGACGTTTCCTCTCGTTATAGCTTTTTTATATTTTTACCAATAACAACATTATTTATACGCTTAGCATATTAAAAAAAACATAAATCTTCATAAAAACATGTTTTTTTCTATAAATATGCATAGGTATATTTTTTTATGATATATTATTTTAGATAAGAGCACGTCGGACAATCCCCACGTGCAAGCTGAGAGTGCAAAATATTTACTTTAGTTGTTAGCGTTGTAAACGGTGTCCTTGTGAAATATTTGAATTTGCTTTTACAGTATAGTTTACTCACGTGGATTTGCTTATATCTTTTGGATATTTTTTTAGTTTAACGCTGTATTCCTCCCATATCTATCTATCCCAGAGCAAGTAAGACATAGGGAATCGGAGAACCACGATTTGCCCCTTCACCAGAGCTAGGAAACAAAAGTATTAAATATTAAATCAATGTCTCTTCTTCAGACTAGAAATCGAACTCATAACGGTTTTTTTTGACATCTTTTGAATAAATATATATTTTTTTGCTTCACT
The DNA here is from genome assembly GCA_030704555.1 of Heliconius charithonia. Taxonomy (NCBI): domain Eukaryota; kingdom Metazoa; phylum Arthropoda; class Insecta; order Lepidoptera; family Nymphalidae; genus Heliconius; species Heliconius charithonia. The sequence goes on from CM060813.1 coordinate 274,416, forward strand.
TTGAACCAGCATTGGTAAAGCAACCTAGTGTTAATACACTCCGTTTCCCAAGCACGACCCGATTTGTAACATTCATATGTAGCGGAACTTAACACCGTGTTTTGTCAATTTACCTATAGATTACCTATAATATCAATAACGTATATAATTATTATAATTATAGGAAAAAATGAACACTTCCTGTCAATTAAACTAATTGATATTAACTGTTAATCGGACGCTCACAAACCTGTCTAAGTAACTAGTTAATACGACTTCACAGATTTAATTGCGATTATGTTATATTCGGCGCCGTCTTTACGATGTTTTCTAAATTTTGTATTTTAGGTGTAAACAAAAAACTTGTTTTTCATTCTAATATATGAATTATTTATTAGACAGTTCTGTGGGCGTCGCTATAACTTCTGCTATATAATACATCTAGTTTTTAGCTGCAACTTCGCCCGTGTGGTTAAATATAGATAACACATTCAGAAGGTATGGTGGGTAGCATCTCCCGGGTACAGCGTGAAATACATAATATATTCATTATTAGCTTGTATCATGACGCGATGGAGAGAACTGACTGTAATCACGATGCTTGTGGGTTCGATCCTCCAGTTTCGATTTCTATAATGTTTTTTATTTCTTCACTCTGGCAGACAAAGCGCGGCGTTAAATTCTATCACTTAACACGCAATTCTCGAAAGTTATGAAAAGAAAATGAGAAATGTGTCTTAATACTAGATTCTCTCTGCCTACATTAATATGAGGAAAAAGGCAATTCCATTTATTTAAAAAAAAATACACACACAATCTGCAGCATCAATCGAGCATAGCAAATTATAGGCTGTTTGTCTGTCTTGCGGAAACACTCGATTTAATGTCGATAACATTTTCCATAGTATATACTATGTATAGAATAAAATACTCAATATTACAAAGTGTCAGTTTGTTTGGTTCAACGCGCTAATCTTAAGACCTTTTCTCTAGTTCGATTGAAAAAGTATTTTTGTGATGGATATACCATCTTGCGAGAAGGGCTATATTACAACACGTTATTACCAATAGGAGAGCCAAAACGATAGAGCTTGAGAGCCGGTCTTGTTTTTTTAGTTTGAAGTTACTATATATTTTTTTTAATGTAGAGATTGCACAAATCACAATATGTTGTTAAATCCCCCATACGCACATAAAATATAGACACAATAATCTATTTATTAAAAAATCGTATAGTTCAAGCGAGTGAAGCTGCGGGCAGATTGCTAGTATACAATATAATGAATACGAAAATTTCTTAGAATCGTGTGTAACAACTAACAAGATTACAGCGGTCCCTTTGTGTTTAGTTTAACTGTATAGTTGCGCGTGCGCACTACAGGTTGATTTTATAACTGACTTTTTAAAAAAAAAGTTTTTTTTTAAATACTCAAATTGGCACAAAAAATTTAATAGTAAACAGGTGTACAGAAGAACAAATATAATATTTTACTATTTTTTTTTATTTTGACAACAATTTTCAAACATTTTTCTTTATTTTGAATTAATTGATATATTATATTGTTTTTACATTTTACTTTTGACCAGAATTGTAGAATTGTAGGATGATAATTTATATTATCATCCTACAATCCTATTTATTATTTTATTTTTTTATTTTATTTTATTTATTATTTTTTGTATTATTTTATAAAACAATATAACTTCTCTAAGTACCATGTACAGCAACGGCAAAAGGAATCAACGTCAAGATCTCCTAAGACTGTCCAATTTTTGAGACATTGCCTGTTGGGTAGCGGAACTTAACACCGCATAGTCTTGATACCACTGCAATAGTTCGATAACCTGCCTCATTTAATTCCGGCAATGAACATAAAATATTTCAAGTCCGAGTGACGAACAAGACAACGGACAGTCTTACACAAACTTTTCTATACATACGTACTCTGCTACCGGTGAATATGTTAAATTTAATTAATTACCCGAATAACAAACGTTCAACAGTGTGTAAAATTCCCATCCATATAATTATGATCGTAGCAATTACTCAGTTTTCCTTCAGTCGTGTAGTTCCTAGAAACGCTTCATGTATAGAATAGTAGATCGATGTTATCTATTTTTTTTCATCTGTGTACCAGTGATTTACAATGCTAATGGAGTCACGGAAGATGGATGTGGGTTCGATTCTCGAAATTGAATTTTTATATTGTTTGCTTATTTAATTTATTTTTACATTATCGGTACTTGTTTATTTTATTTGTAGATCATTCATTAGGGATTGCATTTGATTCAGTGGTATCTAAGAGGCGTGGGTTCAAATTCCGCCCCGTTCAGTGATTTATATGTTTTCAAAAAAAAGAGTTTAAATCATATGCTAATTTATCAGCTTTCAAAGGCAATGTGACAAACGAAACTACTTATCAACATTAACACACCTCAGTTCACAATTCCAAACACCGCCCTCCTCGCTGTGACCTCCGCTGAGTCATTTCATGAATTTCAGTACAAACATGTTATTTACACATTTAAAATAAACAACTATTACATTGTATAGTATATATATTATCTATAATATAGAAATAATAAAGTAATGTTGACTGATCGATGTTTGCCTTTACAAGATATATAAAATACTCCATTTATTCCGGGCATATTTAGTCAACGTAATAAAATGCAAAAACGATATTTTTTTATGTTTTTCGGCTTATTGTATGTATGTGTACATTTGAGTGAGCTTATATCAGGTGATAATCGATTTAAATACAGTTTTCACTATTGTATTATGACAAGCTTCCTTTAATATCTAGTTGTTGGTTTCATTAAAATCGGCTGCTGAATAAAAAAGTTATATTTAAACTAAAGTATTTGTAAACGTCGCATTGACCTCAAGACCTTAGCCTGAAATACATATATAAAGTATACAGCGCGCAAAGAACGAGGTGTCCGACACACCTTTCATTATATGCTAATTAACAATTAAACATTTTAATCGTAATCAAAAAAACAAAAAAAAAATAAAAATAAACGAGTATACAAAAACTATGTGAATAACATTTTTAATTTTCACACAGAATAGAGAACTGCTAATGAATGATTTCATTCATGTTTCCATTAAAAATAAGTTAGATTAAAAAACTAGAGGAACTAGGTTTCGCCTCCAAGAAGTTCATAAATCCTTTACGGGTCAAAATTTCATCCAAATCGGTGCAGTCGTTTACGGACCGGGTGACATATACAGGACGTTCACCTGACTATAAACGACAAACAAGAATCGAATACATTACCGTTAACAGCTTTCACAAAGATACTTCAATAGAATGTGTATACATCGGGCGAACTCGCGAGGTGCTAAGTCCTTTATACTTTTGCATATACTGAGAGGTACTATGTATACTGTGTCACGTGGTTACAGGTTGTTGGTTCGATTCCTTCTCGAAGAAATAAAATTATTCCTATTTTCATCTACTCGCTCTGGTAACGAGGCAAAGTGCAGCTTTGAGAATTCTGTGTGAGAGCTTCCAGAATTCGGTGGAAAGTAGGGAACGGAAATGTTTTTATGGGAACGGAGTGTATTTCTGAAGCTTAAAAACATATCGATGCAAAAATTTAAAATGTTGAGTTTAATCACTAAAGACATTTTCGTTCTCGATTCATTAGATTTTAATGGAACGGCAAAGACCTTCCCTATTTTACATTTTAAAGTCCACAACAAAATTATGGACGACGTCTATTCTATCCTATAAAACACGAAATGTCATTGGAAGAAAATACATACATACAGAACAAAAATTTAATTAAATCCCTCCAAAACACAATGACAAGTGAAAATAAACGATTCTCCACCAAAATGTTCGCTCGAAACTCGACTCTACCTCCAAGTTATGTTTTATTAGAGCTCCCTTATTATACAGGGTGGGTCGTAAAGTGCCTCGTAAATTTCACGTCACAAATGTCCCTTTGTCCCTGATTCTCGCCCTGTATAAGCGATAAGTTGATACCCATGATTGCCGGGGACCGGCTGTGTGGGATATAACAAGTGATGCATAAAAACCGTAAATATAAAGAAAAAGAATAATAATTTTGTAGTGTTTCGAAGCGGCATTTATATGTAAGTATTGAAAAGCAGGAAAAATATATAGTATTTTTTATATCCCAAAACTATAAATACATTTATAGTAATAAAAATATCTTTAATCTACGATTTACAGACGCGTCGTGGTGGCGCAGATGCCCAGCGACTGACTCTTCACGCCACGGTTGTGAATTTGATTCCACTCGAAGAAAATTGGTGTTGGTGGTTGAATGATTCCGCCTCCCGACTAATGAAAATTAGACGGAAGGTGAGAAACGGAGTGTCTTAGCACTATGTTTTTACTCACTTATGCAAGATACAGCGTGAAATAAAATGCACAATATTGTAAATATCCATCGATTTCTATACAAAATGGCCACCCTAATACATATTGTTTTTAAGTTACGACATTTTTTCCTATACCGGAAGGAAGCTTGCAATTTACACAGTCTTCCATAAAAGCTCGTTACAGGCTATTACCCAATGTACTCAAGCCGTTATCACTTTGGCGCAGATGCAGCTTTATCTTGTATTAAGGTTTTCGCCCCTTCAATATATTTATGTGTTATGGTTATAAAATATGAACGATGGGTGTGGGTTCTAATCTTATAACTATAGGTTTGGCGAGATTAAATGATATGGTAGTGAGTTCGATCTCGATTTGGGGTAATATTATTTCTATATCTTTTCTTGAACAAAATACATCACGAGGCTAACTCTGTCATATTAAATTTATTTTTATTTCTTCGCACTAATAACGATGTAAAACGTGACGGTTAGTTTTACCACCAACCATGATATATTTAGAAAATTGAGCGGTGCGTGGGGAACAGGCTATATTAAGTCTTAACACAAGGTTCCCTCTGCTCACCATGCTATGCAAAAAAAAGCTCAAAAAGCTATACAACATACTGTAGCAACGTATATTACGTTAAAATTATTAACCAAAAAAAGCATACGCCAAAAAATTGCCGCATCAACGCCGATCAATGCAAATCAAATTCACCAAACACGAGGGTAGCGACAGTATTGAAATTGGTAATAAGTGTTCAATCTTTACGAGGGTACGGAGGGGTCGGGGGTTGAAATGCAGATGCGCTTGATTTATACGTGTTTATATGTATTTATACCGTGTTTGGTAAATGGTCGTAAACGTCCCTTGAAGTAATATGATTAGAGCGCTAGTCGTAAATACGTGTAAATTGGGTAGTGGGTATATATTATATGGGATAATAAAGTGTTTACTAGTGTTGATAAAATAATTAGTATAAACAGTACAAAATGTCTCGTAGTTGAATGTTATTTAAACATTTAAATTTCACTTTTAGTGTGAAGACACTCAAATTTTCGGCCTCATTTTCGAGACGATATCTGTTGTCTTCTTACCAGTGAAGGAGAACGTGAAAATAAGCTATTTATTTTCGCCTCTCAACACTCAATATATCTCGAAACCTACACTGTGCTAAACAGACTGTAGTACACAAAATGTAGTGTTAAAACACTCACAGGTACCAATCTTTATCTTAACTTGACCTTTGGTGGAATTAACTAAATAAATAAATATACACTATCAAAAAATATCTATTAACTGTCAATAGTAAAAACCATCTCTCTGAAAAAAATATAAAAGTACAAATTTACAAAATAGCATTTTTGTTGTCACAACCGAAAATATAATAAAGACCAATAATAATCTAACAATTTTAGAAAGATTGTCCTTTTCCAACCTGTTCGAACTTGTTACAACCGTCTTTGTAATAATAACAAAAAAAACCCGTGCGTGCGTGACGCGCAGCAACGCAGCAGGAACGAGCGAGTCGAGACATGTTTAGAAAAAGCTATTTCACAATATTGCATTTTGCTACTTTGGGATTTGTTTAAACATAATCATTACAGTTCGAATTATTTTTTGATTAGTAGTCTACATTTTAGAATAAAAAAAAAATATATTTTTTGGGTAATCTAGGTTCCTATGTTTTTTATACATAATAAAATAAATATTTGCCACGCATTTCCGTCCGTAGTCTAGAGGCCGTCGTGGCGCAGTGGCATATGTGTAAAGCTGTAAACGCGACGGTAGTGAGTTAAATATCCACCGGGGGGGAGTAATATATTTAATATTCTAATTTTCTCGCAGTATTCGGCTGAATATGGCGAACCGGAGTCTTAATGCGCGAGTGTCTTAACTAGAATATAGAGAGCTAGTCGTGTTTTTTAAAGAAATCTTCTTTAAAAAAAATAATAATAATCAATTGTTCTTTTTTTTGTTACTCTTACTCACGATGGTTTGCAATTTCAAAACTTAAAGAACATAAACGAATCCACGACCTTCTCATTTAATAATATATATTATTAACCACTAAGTTAATTATTACAAAATATAGATATAAGAAACTTTCTCACTCACCACCAGTCACATACATACATGGGTACATACATACATACATACATACATACATACATACATACGAGAACATACATTCATTAACGAGATAATTTGATGATGAAATATTGCTAATTGAACATTCAATAACTATTCATGACTTCTATTTTAATGCACAAAGTGTACTGTTTAGATAAGTGATAGTATTTATTAGTAAGTTAATTGAGATTTATATTTAAATGTAATTAAGTAGCGTATTGGAACAGTTTAATCGCGATAGTTGTGAGTTCCCCTATAAGGGGACTGACTTATTTGCATTTTCATAATTTAACAATAAGACGCGGCGTTGAGTTCCACCACTCAACACTCGAAAATGAGGCAAAGGGGACAGACAGTGTTTCCTAACACTAGGTTCCCCTTGTTTGCTCTAAGCGGGATACAGCGTGTAACTACAAAAATGTATATATATAATTTATTAGTCATAATTATAAAACACGTGCGTCCACAAATATTTCTTTTGTAGAATAATCGATTTTATTTATAACACTTCAGCACATCCATGACAGGAAGTTACTCATGTTAGCAGCATCGTCACTTTGTAGAACAAACTAGAACCTTCCCGCGGCTTCATTCGACTTATTATTATATTAGAGACAAATTATACAAAATACTTACATAAATTGTAGCTTATGTGCTATTGTGATGTATAAGCTGTAACTTTCACATTTTTTTTTTAAGTAAACAACCTCCAGGGGCACGGGCAGTATGCCCGTGCCTTTTTTTATATGCAATTTTATTAAAATTATTCGGCGTTACTCAAACAAACCGGGATCTTATTAAAGTTATGAACTTAAATCTAAGGTAAGTGTCCACACTGACTGGTTTTTTTTTTCTTTTTAATAATATCTATATAGTTAGTTTAGTATAATATGTGTTTAACTTTCACATGTTTAAAATTTGTAGGTTGTACTAACTACAAATTGTTTACCGGAGTACTAAAATACCCAAGGTAATCCTGACCGTAGGTACAGTGGGTTATATTGAAATTATTAACGTGATTTAATATAGACTATGACCTCTCGCGATAAATGGACTATACCTAAAACACTTTTTTCTGTTTGCAAATCGAACCACTAGTTCCTAAGATAAGCGCATTCAATCAAACCAACTCTAACTTTATTATAATTATTTTGATTACTGACAGTCGTATAATCAAGATACTTGATTGTATTATTACCAGACCACTCGTGGCAATGGTCATATCTACAAATTAGTTTAATATCTCTGCTTTGATACAAGCGGTGTTGAGTTCCGCATGTCAACACGAAACAATATCTCAAAATTGGATATATAGTGGGGACAAAGTGTTTTCGTACCAGGTTCCCTCTGCCTACCCCCATATGCAAAAAACTAATAAAATCAGATTTACACTATTATCCAGATTGCATAATTTTTTTATTAGCTTCACGCTGTATCCCGCACACAGCAGGGTAGGCAGAGGGAACCTAGTGTTAAGACACTCCTTTCCCCAAATAGATTGCATCATAATATTTATTAAACATTTAATGTAACAGGAAATACATAAAATTTCAGAAAATATATTTAATTTCACCACTCTCGTAGCAACAGCTTCGCACGTGGAGTAAAAACATGATTCACGAGTAATTGGATTAAACTGACTTACAAAAAAAAACGTGAAAAGTATAAAAAAAGCTACACTTGTTAAGAAACATCGGGCTTCCCAGAGCTACATTTTAAAATTTAATTTCGATTGAATATTACCTACTTCATGCCGTCGTGGCTCAGTCGGACTTACGGTACAAGCGATGGTTGCAGGTTCAATGTCTAATCGAGTGCTGCAGAAGAAGAATGAAGTAAGATAAACGTGTGGAGATAGAATTTCCACACGTTTATCGGCAGACGAAGTTTAAAGAGAACAGAGGAGAGACAAATCTGAGATCCACTTTGATATGACACTTTCTTTCACAAATATGTAATTTATGATGATAATGGCATCTCAAGATCGATCTCAGACTAGGGAGCGGAAGGAGTGCCTCAACACTAAGATCACCTATGCTATAAAAGGTATACGACATTATTGACGCTTAATGAATACAATACTGTAATAATAAATATTGTATATAATATTATTTGTCTTTCTACGAGTATGTAGGTCATTATTTAACAAGTGATAACAAATAATCTTTATTATCAAATGTTACCTTTATAGTTCCTATTATATATAGTTCAACGATCAGGTTAAGAATAAAAATAGAAAACTTAGCACTTCCCGCATACAGAAAAGTAGACAGACGGAAGCTAGTGTTGTAACACTACGTTCCCGACTCCATATAGCCAGATTTTTGAGACAATGGCTGTAGCAAGACTCAACGCCGCGCTCCGTCTTGTTACATGATCGAGGAAATGAAATTTATTTTTCTGAGTGTAAATCAAACTCACAACCGTCGACGCTGCGCCGCTGGGCCACGACGGCTATAGTTTTATAAATATAGATTCTAATATACCAAGGTGTTTTTGCATAGATGCATATTCTTGGGAAAGTGGTACCAGTCGAACCCGTTTTTTTGAACGGTTACTCCAATCCGCCGCAATCAAATAGAAAGCGATGTATGGAAACCAACGATAGACTGCAACTTGCACTGAGAAATTAACATAAAAACTATTCTGAGGATAAAATAAATGAAGTCGTTGGGGCTTCGAAGCCGTTGTGGCACAGGGGCACGTGTGCGAGTCTGCAAACATGTTGCTTAGTATGTGTCTGTAAACGCGACAGTTGTGGCTTCGATTTCCACTTGAGAAATGATTTTTTTTTTTAATTTCCTCGCTCTGGTAACAAGATTAGGCGCAGCGCTCAGATCCGCCACTCAACGCGTTAAGTCTTCGAGAATTTGATATTGAGATTTTATATTTATTTTCAAGGGGAAAGATCCCCCTAATCCCTAAATCCCCCCCAAGAAAACAGACTTTCAAGACGATGGTAGCTTATCGTTTAGAAAATACTTGAAAATTACGATTTCAGAACATAACGTTTGAATAAGATTTTTTTTTTAAAATATCTGGCTTGCCACTAAAATATGATAATAAAATATAACTCTTCCCCTAAATGGGAATCGAACTCACAACCGTTGCGTTTACAGTCGGACAGAAATTACCAAAGTCAAAAAGTCATTTTAACAATAACAAGTTATCTATAACAATAATGATCGCTAGCGCACGTTTTATTTTATATAGCACTTCATATTTACATATATCTATATGTATATGTATGTATGTACGTATATCAAATGCATCAGACACAAGAGTCTGGATATACAGTCGATCGTTGTGGGTTTAATCCCCACTTTAGAATATACTTAAAGTACATCTGTTATCCAGGCGTTATATTTTTTAAATCCACGCTGTATATAGCAGGGAAGGCACAGGGAACCTAGTGTTAAAATACGCTGTTCGCCTTTCCACCCGGTTCGTATCTAGTGGCAGAACTCAATGCTGCCCTTGTCTTGTTACTTGTAGAGAGAGAGAAATGAAACTAATTCATTCCTGTAGTGGAAATCTAAACTACAATCGATTTTACATGCAGACATTGTGGCACTGCGCTGCAACGGCGTTATGCTCCGCAAAATAACAGCCTATTAAATGGACTAAAATGGGAGAAGAGATTGACTAAGCAATTAACAACTATATTAGAGAGGATGTATCTACTCTATGAAAAAACCGACACAATTCACATAAAAAACAAATTAAAAAAAAAAGAAAGAAAATCATACATATTTATATACCGAGAAATGACTCATATTACATACATACAATACATATTTAAAATTATAATCGTAAAACCGTCAGATCGTTAAGTCCTCATGACTCACACATTTCATGGTTCACGCAACCGGTTTTAACTGAAATAACGTATAAACTGAGTGAAGTATATTTTTCTTTTTTTATTATTTTTTACCTACTTTTATGTATTTTCGAAACTCGTTCTGTTCATAATAAAAAGAATAAATTCGCAAAGTGGCGAGTAACAGCTTGATCACGACAAGGAGCGATCGGGAAACAAAATATTTTAAATAAATATTATATTGTTAACAGCACAGCTTCCGTTTCTTTTAACTTCTCGCTGTATCCCGCACATAGCAGGGTAGGCAAAGGGAACCTGGGAACCTAGTGATAAGATAGTGCGTTCCCAATAAGACATTTCCTTTCTTCTTTCCGTTCCGTTCCATTCGAATTCTAGAGGCATTGTGTGTTGAGTGATTGAACTCGTTGCCAGAGCTAGGAAACAAAAACTAGAATAATTAATATTATTATACATTACCTCGAATGGGAATCGAACGCGTAAAATGGGTGTTCACAGTCGCACGCTTGTGCCCCGGTGCAACTTGTGTGCTGGTCTTCAACGTAACGGCGGTCGGTCCTCGCCGTGGTAATAAAAGACAACACAGCGTTGAGTTCCACCACTCACACACAAAATGCCATAAAATTGAACGTTGAAGAGCGCAAGTAGAGATATTAAGCTACGCTTTAACATATTTTTTGAACAAATATGTTCCTGACTTCGATACACAGTGGACACGTAGCCTCAGCGTGTTCTACAAATGATTTTATGTGATAAGATAACTTCACATATCTCAGTGCAAAAGAAATTATTATTTTTAAAGAAGAACATATTTAAGGTCTGTGGCGCAGGGATAAAAGCGTAGCGTAAACGCGACGTCCGTGAGTTCGATTTCCATTCGGAAGAATGAAATATATAATATTTTCATGTCTTGGTAACGAGGTGAAAACGTGGCGTTGAGATCCACCACTCAACACGCAATTCCTCCAGAATTCGGCAGAAAGTGGCAAACATACCAACATATATAAATTTAGCACACATGCTTAAAAACCTAAATAGATGAGCATTATTTAATAATATATATTTAATAATATAGAATTTCTTCTATCACATAAATACGTCAAACAGATTATCTTTTTTTATAAAGTCAGTTAAAAAGAAAGTGAAAATTTAAAACAGAGTGACTCGTCACTAGAATACAGATAACAAAAGTTACAAGTCATCGTGATTTTCGTTAAAAAATTTCAAAGAAAAAAGTGTGAACAGTAGCTTTGAATAAAATTCATCTCGTACACTCATTCATATCAATCGTGAGAAACTTTGATAACACTATTGATACAGTCTGACCTCATATCCGTTTATATTCCTACACCTACATATATAGTCGTACGGAGCGCTAAACGCCGCGGTTTCTGCGTACCTCTTTCGCCTTGTGCACTGTCATCAACCCCGTGTATGTGTGATACATGACCTCCGGTGGTCCCCATGCTTTTACAATATCTTACTCCAGTATCGTAAACATTGTGTTCTCGGAGGTTAAACGATGTCTTCCTCTGCCTCTCTTTCGATACTTAACGCACAATTCGTGTAGAATTGGGCGGCAAATGGGGAAAGGAAGTGTCTCAGTGCCCTTAGGTTCCCTCGACCTGTCCTGCTAAGTGCGGGATAACATACACTACTTTCAAAATTTTGCACATACTTCGAAAGCTAATATATCAATACACTGATTTAGTTTAATTACATACACGTCAAACTCATAACCTCGGTTTTGCGAAATCGGTTAATAATTGTAAGTGACGTTTAAACTTCTCTTCTAAGAACTAAAGTTACACCAAAATCTCTCCACTCGTGACTCAATTTACCACGTTCTGATAAAACTATATGTGTATTGCATCACTTACTTACGCATTCGGGGTATTTCTGTTAGCTTATTCGAGAAGCTATCGTTATCAGTGCTTATCTCATGTTATCAACGCGGTGATATCAGGGTGAGGCAGACTGATCGGCACCTGGGCACTCAATGGTCTCTTTACGATTTTAGTCATACCTTATAACACTTATACATATCAGGTTTATTATATGTGTATTAATGTTATTATTTAAATTATTAATATTAGACGGTGCGTGGGAAACGGAGTTCTTAACATTCAGGGTACACAAAGGAAACCTCTCTTTGTATATCCTGCTATGTGCACATGTATCTATATCCATACAGCGTGAGGAAAATTTTCTCGCTTTAGTAAGATTAAATAGCGTTGGATCCCGTCACTCAAAGAGTAATGTCTCGAAATTTTACGACGAATGGACAACTGAAACTGAATAGTGTGCTACCAGTATACAGCTGAGCTCTCTATGTCTACATATTCGACTTATTTTAATCTTTCGTATAAAGCAGGGTAGGCATATAGAACCTAATTCTAATACAATACATTCTCCACTTTCAGGGCAAGTTTCGATCGCATGTGGAGTAGCGGAATTCAACGCTGAGTTTCGTCTTGTTGACAACGTTCTTCCCTCGTCTATAAATTAAAGTAAACACATAGTAACAGTTTTATTATCTACTAACTGAATAACTGAATAGGGCTATATAAGGGCATTTGTAGCAGGAAAAAACAGTCGTAAACTTACATACATACTTATATCGGTTACAACGAAATATTTATTTTACTTTTATTCGTTTATATATTGATGTCATCATAACGCAGTTGAACTATTGTTACGGGTTCAAATTTTACCGTTAAAGTTATAATATTTTTATTACAAATCAATAACTTAGAATCCCTCATTTAAGTGGGGAACTAAGTGTCTTAACACTAGGTTCCCAGATTCCCTCTACCTTCCCTGCTATGTGCATGAGATGACATACGACACATTCTAAGTACCCCAAGTACTTAACTCTACGTTGTGTAATAAGTACAATTAACGCAAAAACCATTTTTCAGCTTGAACCAGCAAGCATTTTTTGAGATGAGCGCAAACTTTTCACTCAGTTTTTGAGGTCTACTAAGGGTCTTCTCTCTCCGTGTAATCTAAGAAGTCCTTGACTATCATATAATCAGTGTGAGGTATACGGAAGGTGGTAATCAGTTCGTTGAAAAAATAAAACTTTTCAATGAAACGTGATACCTCATTCATTTTGTTATCAACGTTCCGGTATTGATAAAATCATTCTTTCTTTGTGAGTACTGAAATTTCTACTTTTTTATTTAATAATACTTTTTTATTTTAAAGTTAATAATTATTATGCTTAAAAATACTTTTTTAGTTCAAAATGAATGAAATTCGTATTAGCTTTACCCCTATCAGGTAGCTTCCCATAGGTATTTGCCCTTCCTTTAAATTTAATTTCCTTTTAAATGTTTGTAAGCACTTTATTTCTTCACAGTCTACATTAGGCTATATTTAAAATCAATATATTTAGAAATTGTACACCATACAATTTTTTTTCTATATAATCAAATTTTAATTTCTCGCAACTTTTCATATATTTTTTGCTTTATCATACAAATTGAGTGAAAAAATGCTACAATGTATTTTAATATCGCTACAGGTGTGTCGAAATATATAAAAATAATAATAATTGCCAATTTAAATAAAGTTTATAACTAGAAGCCGTCCGCGACTCCGTTTGTGTGAGCTATAAACGCACCATACTTTCTTACTTACTACGAGGTAGTCAAAGAGAACGGAGCGCTAAACCCTACGGTCTCTACATATCTCTTTCGCCTCATCCTCTGCCATCAACCTCTTCATACAAGTCCTAATGCTTTTTTGCGTGATTTTACTTCAGTATCTTTGATACTGCGTTTTTGAAGGCAAACCGCAATACTTAAAAAAACGACGTAACGTGTGACCGAAGTGTGAAAAACAGATGCAGTACGGATTACAGCGAGAACCTCAAAAAAAAAAGTTATTATTATATTAATTAATCAGCGCCAGTATTTGATCGTAATTTCTAAACACTTTATAGTATATAGAATTTGAAAGAAAAAAATACGAGGTTAAAATGCGCTTGTCTGGTTAAGCGAACTAATCTCAATAATAATTTTTCGCATATCTTCTACGTACAGACAGTGACCACTAATATTTTTATTACATGTATAGAATATATTTAAAATATAAATTAAATATCAATTGTAAAAAAAGCAGGTGTATGTAATATTTCAACGTCACAGCATTTTAACAATTAACAAAATGAAACACGTTATCATGTAATAGTTGTTTCAGCACTTATTTTACTTTTCGGTGACTATATTGCTATTTGGGTTTTCCACTTCTAGTGGAATATTTTAGATTTGGTTACCTTAACCTTAACCAGTCTGGAAACCAGCAGAACTACAAAATACAACTACACTTTTAATATGTCATCACACAGCTTTATCACAAAAGTCAAAAATGGTACTTTTCAGTTTGACCTGTGTGTATTATTGTACGTACACTGTGTGTAATATTGTTGGAATTAGATAATATTTGAGTGCAATAGGTGCTGGATTTTATTAGTGTTTATCTATTCGTTTATCCTCAAATTTCTCCTTAATTAAATTTTATGTCGAAATTATCTTTTTAGGTTTGAATCTTATTATACATTGATTTAGGAGACGTTTCATCAAAATTAAACTCGGTATATTAGTGTTTGCGATATAGTCACTTATGCATTTCAAGGATAATAACAATTTTGTTACCTATGTAACTAACAGAAATTTTATACTAAGCTCTAGAAAGATCAATTTAAAAAAAATCTTGTTTTTATTATATATTACAGCTTTGGTTGGAGTTTTTTGTATATATTTTCATAAACTTATATTTCATAATATCCTTATGTATATAATAAAAGTGTATTACAAATGCCGAGCTAAGGAATATCAATGTAGGAAATGGCCTAGAAGGCCGCGGCTTAGGCGTCTTAAGGTAATATTTTCCGTATTTACTTTGTTTTTATTTTTAAATACATATATATTTTTTGCTTCACGCTTTATTTATAGCGGGAGAGCCTGGGCCGGTAAGGCAGAGAGGATTTTATCATTATATCTTCATTATATTGACACTACTCTACATAATCTGTCGAATTTTAATTTTGAATAAAATTTATTCAATCATGTCTTCGAGCTGATCGGACAAAGTACGGCGTTGTTTCCATTTATCCTGTATATAACTACTCGGTGGAATGTTTTATTTTCTCTCTGGTAAGTAGCAAAGCTCATTTTATCCGTTCTACCATTCTACTTCCATCATTTCATAAGGTAGTGGGGCAGAGTATGTTAACACTACGGTCCCCCTATGTACCCTCTTATATGAGGGATACAGCGTGTAAAAAACAAATATGACGAAGGTTTAAGGTTATTATCTCTTATCTCATTCAAATTATATATATTAAAGGAAGTCATTTACAAGTAACACGCTAATTTGTATTCAAATGAAGCGTACAAACGAGTTTTTTAAACAAAAACACATGAATAAAAATGAAACGGGACAGATATTCTTGTCTGAGGTGTTTTTAAATTTGTCATTTGACGTATGTTTTTAATAGTTTAACGCTGTATTCCGCAAATAGGATAATAGGCAGAAGGAATGTCGTGTTAAGACACTCCGTTCCCCATGCGTCGCCATATTTACGAGACAGAAAATACTTTATTCTCCAAATGAGAATCGAAGTCACAAACGGCGCGTTTGTAATCAGGAAACGGATAGATTAAAATAATAGGTACAGGGAACAGGGTAGGCAGAGGGAACCCACTGTTAAGACACTCCGCTATCCACTTTCCGCCGAATTTTTGGAGCATTATAGATTAAGTGGCGGATATCAACGCCACACTTTTACCTTGGTGTCAGAGGGGAGAAATAAAAATATTAATAAAAAATATTAATTCTCCCGATTTTTGGGACCGAACCCACAACCATTGTATTACAGTTACATCGTTTACGCAAACAAAAGTTTTTTTACAAAGTCAATAGTGTCCAATCGAATACAACAAATAGTCTAGACAAAAATTCAAAGCGTCATGTAGCTCACATAGAATGTGATGTAAAATAGCCTACAGACCTCGATAAATGAACTATCCAACACAAAAATACGTCCCAATTTGAACCAGTAGTGGTTCCTGAGATTAGCGTGTTCATCCAAACAAACTCTTCAACAGTTGTTCAAATTGAGCCAGATATCGATACCTGATCAGGTCCTTCCCCTCGCACCTGTCTCTTTCACTCGCACACTAAACATATTGCCGTCTCGCTCTAATCACTGATTAAAGTCACGTAGCGTTAGTTGGCAAGCCGCTAACGTTACAGTGTATTATTAGAAAGAAAATTTTCTAAGTTATTTTTTTTGTATAATGTTTTAATTTATAATTAATTTTTGTAAAACAATGGTTGGCAGTTCGGTTCTAGTTCGCGGCAATGTTTCAAAGTCATCTGGTTCAACCGGCAGCGTCTCGATATATTAAGGCTCTTTCTATATACTATACTTTAGCTACCTTTAGTTACCTTTGGTCGTGGGTTTTATTTTAGTTATATGCAAATTTCCACAACAAAGAAACAAAGACAGCCCTAAAGTTACCAATATAAATCTTAACAATAAAAATTAAAAACTTTCTATACAGAAAATTTTATAAAATGTATACTTCTGTAATAATATAAGAAAATAGAAGAGGTTTTTTGTTGAACTGTTTAATCTCAGGAACTATTATTGGTCGAATTACTACTTACATTGTGTCTTGTGTCATGTGTCATACACAACTCTTAGTTATTTGACCACGCTGGTGAGGCCGTATGCACTGACTAAAAAATAAATTAGCTTCACGTTGTATCCCGCATACTGCGGGATAGGCAGAGGGAACGTAGTGTATTAACCTCGTTCCCCACTTTCCGCCAAATTCTGAGGGCATTGCGCGTTGAACGGCGGAACTTAGTGCTGCGCTGTGTCTCGTCACCAGAGTGAAGAAAAGGAAATATAAATTTTAATAAAAATTTCATTGTCTCGTATGAGGATCGGACCATCAACTAGTCGCGTTTAAAGCCACACTTTGTGCACTTGCGCCACGACTGGTGAAATTACCGAATTCCCTTTCAACTAAACTATCTCACATATAGCAGAACAGGCAGAGAAGGAACCTAGTGTTAAGACTCTGTGTTTCCTACTTTCGCCTGTTGCCAGAGAGAGTTAATAGAAATAATTAATTGCACCAAGTGGGAATCGACCCGCAACCCTCGCGTTTACAGTCTGCGGCCTTTAGTTTTAATATTGAGATAATATATTTAGTCCAGCGTATGACGATAGCCGGTCGTACTGTGCGTTGATAACGTCGTGTTGAGACTCACGTACGCAATCACTCGAAAGTTACTAGAAATGTTGTATAAATTTAAATTATGTTTTCAAAAGATAGGCAAATATAAGCATAATAAAGTTGCCTTGGCTCTGTGGGAATGTCTCTGAATGTGAAACGTTGTGGGTTCAATTCCTGTTCGGGGGAATCAGTAGTTATTACTTCCTTGCAATGGCAACAAGACAAAGCAAGGCGTTGAGTTCCATCACGACGGCACTATTCTTTTTTTTTTAAGTTTTAAAATGTTTTAATTAAGAATACTAATAAAATGTTTTAAATTTTTTTATACCAGCAAAGGACTTTTTCTAATACTCATTTCTTCTAAAAGCTAAAACTAAACGTTTTCTTTTTTTTATCAAAATTCATAACGGCGACTGTTGGACTCCAAGCCTCCCCTAAGGATTTCCACGTCGATTGACCTTGAGCTGCAAGCACCCAGTGGCCTTCGGCTACATTGACCAGATATTCGATGGATCTGGTGGAGGGCCTCATGTGATTAACCTATAGATATTTTCATACATTATTTCGTATATAGTAGTATTATTTTCCTCAAGTAGGAATCAAACGTAGTCCCACACGACGGCCTCTTCTCCTTTTAAAAATATTTTTTTGCTATACGCTGTATCTCGCATATAACAAAGAAGAGAAAGTTAATCTAATAAACCTAGTGTATCAACACTCCGTTCGGATTAAAGCACTTCCGTTTTCCACATTCCGCCATATTATGGAAGCATGATGTATTGAGAAGCGGAACTGAACACCGCGCTTTCCCTCGTTACCGGAGCGATTATATATTATTATTTATTGAGGCCAGTCGTGGCGCAGTGGCACAAAGTGTGACTGTAAAACCGACTGGTTGTGGGTTCGACCCCCACTCGAGGAGATGAAATATTTACTTAAATTTATATTTCCAATTCTTCGCTCTGGCGTCGAGGTAAAGCGCGGCGTTGAGTTCTGCCACTCAACACGCAATGCCTCAAAAAATTCGGCAGAAAGTGGGGAACGGAGTGTCTAAAAACACTAGGTTCCCTCTGCCTACCCTGTTGTGTGCGGGATACAGCGTGAAGCTAATTTATTTATTTTTTTTATTTATTATTTACAATATGAATAAATGACGAACTATCTTCTTAACTGTCGATAATGTCACTCAAAGTAGTCTTAGTATAAACAGAGCATTACTTTACATTGTAAATTGTAATAGTAACAATAAGCCGATCTCATTTAAGCATTAGCTTTAGGAAAATCAACCTTATCATGTCAGTGATAAGGAGAAGGAAATAGCACATAAAAATGGTAACGACTTTATAAACGTTGTGCTTAAATGATATATACTGTAATATTATTATATTTCAATGTGCATATAAATACTTGTAAGAAAACGCGAAGGTTGTGGATTCGATTCTGAGAGATGAGAGATGAATTGTTTTAATTTTGTCGCTCCGGTAACAAGACCAAGCGCGGCGTTGACTTCCGCCACGTAACACGCAATGTTTCGAAAGTTGAGCGAAAAATTAGTAATGAATTATCAAAGTCCTATGTTCCTTCTGTTTGCTATATGTATAGGATAAAGTCTTAACTAAAATAAAAATGATAAACATTATCCTGAGTCGATATCGAACCCACAATGATTGCGTCCCACTGAGCCACGACGGTGTTTAACTCAGGTATATTATAAATAGGAATATTAGCATTTCAATACAAATTGAGTAAGTTCTTTATTTAGCGCGGCGACGACCAGTCTGATGTTGGCAACTAATGTACCCGTACGTACCTACAGAAGACGGTTTCTGAGAAATGTCGTAATATATATATAGAAAATTACTATTATAATATATACATGTTATATGTAGGTGTATGTTCGTCTTTTCTTGTATCATTTGCAAATTAGTTGTTTCTCGAAACGTATTAAAGTATGATGCGAGACAGTTTCACGTTATTTTCCTCTTAGATAGGTGAGCAGGGAAAATTTAGTGCTAGGACATTTCGTTCCCTACTTTCGAGTTTCGCACAATTTGAAAATGGAATTAAATTAAATATAACCTTAGTTCCTAGTGGGAATCGAACTCACAGTCGTAATTTTTAGAGTCAGACATTAAATGGTCACATACGGTATTAGACTGACACAAAAAAAACAGTTTTTTACTAAAAACTACTACATTAAGATTGTACCTTTAATAACTAGTACTGAAATCAAGTAACCCAAGTATCGATTTTTTTATGTTTTTGTGTCCGTTTTTGTATCTTCTACAATATTCTTTAGTTAAGACAAAATACGGCGTTAAACAGCAACCTCCAAAAATGATATGAATTTTTATAAACGAAGCACATATATTTTAAAGTCTTAGTAGGTATTTTCGTCACAAAAAAGCATGATCTTATTAACATTCATTTGACGTATTATAAAGACTCACGGATATATTAACACATTGTCTTTTTTCTTTGTCTTATTTTTCACTTCTCTATATATAGTATTGTATAGATAGAACCAACGAAACACTGTATTCCACATATTGGTGTGTAGGCAAAAAGAAAATAGTGTTAAGACACTCCGTTAACACGCACCGCCCAATTTTCGAGGCAATAACTAAGTAACGGATCTCGACGCCGCGACACAGCAAAGAAATAAAAACAAAAAAATAATATAACATTTCCTTTCCTCGAATAGGAACCGAACCCACCACCTGTCGCATTTACAGACGCTTGTGTGCCATCGCCGCGACTGGCCTATAATGTATACATATAATATTATAACGATATATTCCACTTTCCACAATATCTTCATCACTGATGTGCAGATAGCAGCCAGCGACGGAAAACCGTGTGAAAACCACGTTTCTATTTATATTATTTTACAATAAGCTCACTTGAACACGCAATACTTTCTTTTGACTTTAATAATCATAGCTGTTTGTCTGTTTGTTTAGCTGTATCTCTATTATGCATAAGTAACTATTACTAGAAACCGCTCGCAACTTGTTTTCTTAAACTACGATTTTTTTTTTTGGAAAAGAAAGAACGAGATTTTTTTTCCCTATTACCTATATACCAAATATCAGCGTGAGGCCAGTCGTGACGCAGTAGCACAAAGTGTGAAACCGACCGGTTGTGGGTTCGTTCCCCACTCGAGGAGATGAAATATTTACTTAAATTTATATTCCCATTTCTTCGCTCTGGTGTCTGTCTGGTGTCGAGGCAAAGCGCGGCGTTGAGTTCTGCCACTCAACACGCAATGCCTCCAAAATTCGGCAGAAAATGGGGAACGGAGTGTCTTAACAATGGGTTCCCTCTGCCTACCCTGCTGTGTGCGGGATACAGCGTGAAGCTAATAATTTTATTTATTTAAGAGTTTTATTATACATCAATATGTTCATTTTGTAGCATATTCAATAACTTCACGTTTCTCTAGATAACGGTATACAGAAAGATTCTCATTTGATAGGGTACGGATATTAACTCCGCTTCATATTAATATATCGTAGAAATAACAATATATTCACATATAATCATTTTTCTCCACTAGGTTTTTTTAGTTCGGACGAAAAGCGGAAAAAGGAGTGTCTTTACAGTAGGGACTCTTTATCTACCCTGCTATATGCGGGATAGTGCGTGAAACTGAAAAAAAAACAAATTGTATTTTTGTATCTCATATATCGTACTAGAATCAGAATATCAAATTCAGCTGAACTTGGTATTTAATAAACAACAGACAGCTAGGCGTCGTTTTTGAAATATAATAACCGCCTATACGTTGTTTTTACTCAGATTTTACTGAGCAAGCTCAAAAGTATACTGTTTGTAATGTAACCTATTTATTTATCAAAATAACAAAAAAAGAACTTCTCGCTTTTTACCTATAGGGAACCTAGAGTTAAGATATTCCGTTCCCAATTGCCACCTAACATATGGGACATTCCGTATAGCGGAGCTCAACCACCAGACCAGAGCGAGGGAATGAAATGAAAATAATTCTTTCCCCTGAGTGGGATTCGAACTCACAAACGCGTTTACTACTTACTTACGCGGCCTCAACCAACTTCCTTTTTTAAAAAATCGGTTAAATAAATGATACATACATTCACAAGAAACTAGTTAGTGACGTAAAATGGCGTGATGTGATCGCCGTGCTCTAATGCACCTAGCCTTTACCTACTTCAATCAATCAAGCTAAATTTTAGCATACATTAAATGTTAACAAAATATACCATAAATTTATTTCCATAGAAAACCCGCAATGGATAAGATGGCAACAGTACGGAACGATGCAGTTTACTGTTGCAGAGAAAAATGACTTACTTTATAATTCTTTGTAAGATCCATTGCGTTTTTAATATGGATTTGTATTTTAAATGACACTACTGACGGAGCAATGGAAAGTTATATTTTGCAAGCATTGGTAAAAGTGCTATCGTGCACTACATCACGTATACAGTTTAAAATGATGGAAAAAATAAGGAAAAATAGATAATTTATAATATTGAGAACGTACGCCACTGACGAGTTGAAAACTTGCGTTTTTACGTTGAAACGTCAGTTTTTTTTATAAATTGACAATGATTGACAGATGGATGAGAAATGAGGATTGGAATTTGGATTAGTCATTTTTTTCTGGAGAAATTTCTTCGTTATTCACTTTAGATTTGTAAATATAAGCAAAATGATGAACGGTTAGGAAAAGTGCAACACGCAATGTCTCAAAAGTGGGGCGTTAAGTGGTAAACGGATTGTCTTGACACTAGGTTCCCACTGTCTGACCTACTATCAGAGTTACATAGTGTATCAAATCAAATCAGCTTCATCAGACGCAAACAGCAGTGTAGGCAGACGAAACTTAGTGTTTAGATACTCCGTTCTTCACTTTCTGCCTAATTCTGGAGGCATTGCGTGTTGAGTGGCAGGACTCACCGCCGCGTTCTCCTCGACACCAAAGCGAAGAAATCAAAATATAAATGTAAATAAATATTTCACCTCTTTGAGTGGGGATCGAACCCACAACCAGTCGATTTTACAGACACACTTTGTGACTTTGCGCCACGAGCTCATATAATATTTGTATTATATATACAAAATTTTACAGTAAAAGTATATAATTATTAGTTGTTCTGGTTATAGCAAAGTTGCGAAGGCTGTCAGGAGATAAGATAAAACATAAAATATATGTTAATGACGCTTAATAACGTACTTCCTTTTAACTATTAATCACTAAGTGTACGAAACTGTGGTAAAATTGTGATTTGTTTAACCAAAACAATCATTTCGATTGTGGGTTCGAATTCCATACCATTTTTTTTTAACTTTACGCTGTATCCCACGTATGAAGGTAGACAAAAGGAGTCTGAGAACCTAGTATTACAACACTCCGTCTCCATTATCACTTCCGTTCCTCACTTTCCGTTGAATTCTGGAGGCATAGCGTGTTGAGTGGCTGGTATATGAAATATTTCATTTTCTCGAGTACTAATCGAACCCACAACCTGAGTGACGCGTCTACAGTCGCACGCTTGTGGCTACACCCGCACCAGGGCTGGCCTTGAAGGAATACCGTTTACTTAATTTTATCATATATCTACTATTCCTAGTTTATATAAATAGATATTTGGGTGTTTTATTTAGGTTTTTTTTGTATTAAACCATGCAAAGAGAACCTAGTATAAAGACACTTGTTTTCTCATTTTCGTTGGGTGACGAAACCCAACGGTATCTTTTGCTTTCTAGTCAGGTCTGCATCCATCACATTTACAGCACTACCACTGCACCATAAGGACTTAATATTTTTAATTGACATGAATAAAACAAAATAATATATAAATAAGGTTTTATTTTTTGGCAATTATAATTAAATTTTTTAACTAAAACTTAAATATGCCTTAATCTGATACTAAAGGGTTTTCATCAACAGTCGATATAACGACATATTGGGAACTACTAGCATTATATTTCTTCATTTCCTGTTCAAATAAAATATTATTTATCGCTTGTTTTATCATAGACCTCGTCCTCTCGTCGTGTTTCCTCAGAGACATCGCAATGTATTCACCAAAGCTGTCACATTCGTCTTTCTTTTTGTAGAAATTTTGCCGTTTATATAAATTTCTTTCCAAAATATTATGCCTTTCGGGCTCTCTCACTAATTTCCTTTTTAAAACTCTAGTCAAACGTGGTCTGGAGCTGACGTACTGGATTTTTGGTAATATCTGCTCTTCTACTTGAGGTTCTTCCTTGATTATAATATCAATTGGACTTTGTCGACTTTCATCGTCTGATTCTTCTGATGATTCTGCTGCTTGTTCTTCTGCAGTCTTCGATTTTTTTTCTTCGATTTGAGTCTGAAAAGGGTAAAAAAATGTTTTATGTTATTTGGCAAAACTGAGCTTTAGGACAAAATAAGATAAGACATTTATTTAGTCACAATAAGGCGTGGTGTTGAATTCCACCCCCACACGATTCATTAAAATGAGTGCTGTTTACACAGAAGACCGTTTTTTTACATTATTTTCATTAATTTCTAGATTAATGAAAATAGAATATCAAATTTATTGTTCCATTTGATTATGCGAATTTAAATCGAGGTCGTGTTATCAACGCCGAATTGGAAACAATTGGTCTTGAACAGAACATACTACATAGTAACGTATGTGTGTACCTACAACTATGTATGAATTGTGTGTCAGGGTCGTTTCTTTATATTTGTAGTTGAGTAGCTACTCCTTTGTGAAACTAGTGATTCGTCCCTACTTTTTATTATTTTATATATGAAGTACCGCCCCGTAAAGAATAAAAAGAGAGAATGTAGGACTCCGAAACTCTGCTTTTCCCCGATTTGAGACACTACTTTAAGTGGCGGATTGGACTTTATGCCGTTCTTTGTCTCATACAGCAGGAAAATAAGAATAATATATTGCACATATTGGGGATCGAGCTTACAACCACCGCTTTGTAAATTTTTGCCAAATTCAATAACTTTAACGATTGGCGGAGCTCAACGCCACGTTCTGTTGAACCAAAGTGAAATCTCTTACTTCTCCTCCACACTTTCTAACCTAATTACATCTTAATGCCTCGCAACCTTCAAAGTCCAGAACTCGTCTGAGGTTTGTCTGTTAGTCATGAATCGTCAGGATAGTCTTATACATTATGTATAAAAAAAAAAGATTTAATATTACATATTTTATTTTATTAATTATATAATAAAATATATAACTATATGTAATTTCATTCAATTGTTGTATTATTTAGTGAAGATAACTATTGGCCTCGCTAGCAATTGTGCATACACATTAGCGTCCATTCTGCTCGAGTAGAGGGAAAATGTTAAAGGCAGTCGTGGCACAGTGACGTGTAACTGTACACGCGACGGTTGTGGATTCGATTCCCACTCGTGGGAATAAAGTATTTAATTTTTTTCACTATGGTAACAAAGCAAAGCACGGCGTTGAGTTCCACCGCAGCAGCGGAAAATGTGGAACAAAGATGTTTTAATGGCAAAGAGACTGTGTTAACGCTGGATTTCCATGTTCACGCTATCTATCACCCTATGTGCATCATACACCATGAAGATAAAAAATCTCTGGTCTAGTTTTTGGTTAAATGGAAATACCTTACATTCCAACCCTGTACCTCTGGCCATATTGTGAGCATTATTAGTTCCGGAGATTTTTTTTATA
The DNA here is from genome assembly GCA_030704555.1 of Heliconius charithonia. Classification (NCBI taxonomy): domain Eukaryota; kingdom Metazoa; phylum Arthropoda; class Insecta; order Lepidoptera; family Nymphalidae; genus Heliconius; species Heliconius charithonia. The sequence goes on from CM060813.1 coordinate 299,686, forward strand.
ATCATACGTATAATATTAAAAATATATATATTTTTATTACTATTATTTATATAGATATTAACATAGGCTTTTTAAAATCTCTTACTTCAATGAAATCGCGTGATAAACAAATTAGGGCATCTTAATTAAGAAATATTTAAAAGTTTCGAAAACTGGTTTGGTATTAATTATTAAGTAAAAGAAAGGAGGAAAATTTTAAGACATTTTATATGTAAACATATTATAATAAATTCTTAGTAACATTTTTATATATTTTCACGCTGTAATCAACATATAGAGTGATGCACGCAACACCCAATTTTTGAGACGTGCCGTGGTATGCGACAGAATTCAACGCCGCACTTTCTCTTTTAAACCAAAACAAGGAATTAAAAATCGTTACTCCATCGAGAAGTAATCGAACCCACAACTGTCGTGATTACGGTTACGCTCTGTGCCACAAAGGCCACAACGGCCTACATATGAATTATATACCTACATACATTTTGAGTGCGGCGTTGAGTTCTGCTATTCAGTATGCAATGTCTTGGAAAATATTCTAATTATGTCTTAACACTAGATTCCTTCTGCCTATCATATCTCATGCGCCATACAGCGTGAAACTAAAAAATAAATAAATAAAAAATAAAAGATTTATTTTATACAACGTCCCATCTTATTACCGATAAATCAGCGTCTTCATGTGGTATGTGAGTTGGCAAAAAATTCAACTCATTATACAAAAACCACGTGGACCGTCCTCCGATTCGAACCTTGGCCTTTTCCCGTCTGTGAGAGGCGAATATAGAATTGAATTTCTTCCTCAAACCAGCTATTTCGCATTCAAATATCTCCGCCAGCTCGCACCACGCCTCATACTTCGCCGCCTGTACCCTGAAATGGGGGTGTTTTGGATCCCACAGACATCTTTTCTTCTTATATTCATTTATTAAATTAATTATATGATCGTTTGTCCATCCTAACTCCGTTGGTTTATCTTCCATTGAACACATTGTCTCTTTAAACGGTTACTTTAATAATGCTATTTAAATACATAAAAAAACGCGTTGAATTCCATCACCCAACACGCAATATCTTTAAATTAATTACAAAATGAACATTATATCAATGTCACATAAGTTGACAAAATTAAAAAACACTAACTAAATGAACTAGATCAGATCACTTCAATTTACACGATTTAAATTGTTTACTATTAAAAATTACGCTTCACTGGTAATATTAGAGCGATGTCTACATACTAACTACTACTTCGGTAATACTCTTCGGTACTTCGGTAATAAAAAAGTTCGTCCGAATTCGCGCGGTCGTTCGCTCGCGGAGCACTCGGCGAGCGACTAGTCCTACAAACGTTAAGCGTTGTGTATTCGTTCTCGCTCAGTTACGTTCGGTCTCGCTCGCTCGCTCGAGAATGTTATGGACAATTCGTTCGCTTGGAGAATTACGCTTGGTTTGGAATTTCGGATATTCGGTGTGATATTATTTACATATAAATATGTTACCGGCAATCTGTTTAATACGGTATTCTATAATATTATCAATGTCTGGGGTCTGGGTCTGGACGTTGCTATTGCGTGGGGTCTGGACGTTGCTATTGCGTGGGGTCTGGACGTTGCTATTGCAAATTTAAATTAAATTAAATTAGCTTCACGCTGTATTCCGCACACAGCAGGGTAGGCAGAGGGAACCTAGTATTAAGACACTCCATTCCCCACTTTCTGCCAAATTTCGAAGGCATTGCGTGTTGAGTGGCAGAATTCAACGCCGCGCTTTGCCTCGACACCAGAGCGAAGGAATGGAAATATAAATTTAAGTAAATATTTCATATCCTGGAGTGGGGATCGAACCCACAACCAGTCACTTTGAGCCACTGCGCATTAACAGTGGAAGAGTGGCACTTTTATGCTAGCCTTAAGAATTATATTCATTTCCTTGATAAAATTTGAAAAGGACAATAATATTTCATACATTTCCAAGCTATTGTACAAAATATCGAATTTAGACAGATTGCCTGTAACATATACACAGATATCGTTTAACGCTTATTACCGCATAAAGCGAATTAAACAGAGGGAACCTATTGTTAATGTTAAGCCATAAGTTCCTCAGCACCGCCCAATTTTCAAGACATTGCGTGACTAGTGATGGGACAAAACGCCGCTCTTTGTCTTACAACCGATGAAGGGAATTGAATATAATTAATTCACAACGAGAGATGAGCATAGATATACAGATTTAGTAGTCTGTAACTTAAACATCATTTAGTAAGCAATAAGGCGAAATGGCCGTGACATTTTAAGTAAAATATATAATATTATGTGTGTATTTGTATATAATGTCGAACATTTTCAATTATGTTACAAAGTTAAAGACGTGGGAGTTTCAAGGTTCCAGAGGAAGTAGTTGTTGCTAAGAGACATTAAAAATGAAGGCTCTTGATCAATAAGAAAATTAAGTAATATATTAAATATATGTTTCAAACAACAGTGTTTGACTGTAAACGCGATTGTTGTGAGTTCGATTTCCACTCAATGCAATTAATTATTTTTATATGTGTGCCGCACTAGGAAGAACCCCGCGCGTGATACTGAACGAAATATGATGAAACACATGCAATTATGATCATATAGTTAATGACTGGACAAAATTAATGATTTCGAATCATTTCGTCATTTTCCTTCAATGGAATAATTTATAATTATAAGGAAAATTTATAGTGCGACTATTGTGAGAAATTCATTAATAATAAAAATATTATGTATATATTTGACATTGTATGTTATATGCGGTGGTTGTGTAGCTAATATATGTAGTGACTACAGTCTTACCTATAGCTTAAAAAATAGAAATGAGTCACTATTCTTTAAAAAAATATTTAAATGACCAGTTTTTTAATTTAGCTTTACTCTGAATTCCGTAAAAGCAAGTTTGGCAGATTGAATGAGTGTAGAATGGCGTACTTCAACGCCACGTTTTGTCTTGTTACCATAAAAGGAAATGAAAGAATTCATACACCCGATAGGGGATCGAACTCATAACCGTGGCGTTTACAGTCAAACGCTGTGCCGCTGCGACACCTTGCCTTCGTGGCGCAAGAAGAAGTTTACAGTCGCACACTTGCACAAGTGTGCGACTGTAAACGCGATAGTTGTGGGTTCGATACTAACTCAGAGGAATGAAATATTTAATATTTTTATTACTCCGCTCTGCGCTAGTTGTTGTGGTTGATTTCCGCCACTCGAAACTATAATGCCCCAATAATTAAACGGGAAGAAAGCAACGAAAATTTCTTGACGGGAAAAGAATATCTTAACACTAGGCTTCTCTCCGCCTATCTTGCTATATGTTGGATATAACATGGAGATAAAAAAATATATATTCCATCTTCCTTAAGTAAAACGGAACGAGAATCAAACGCACACTCTCCACCACAAGTTTCTACCACATAACCTATAAACGTAGCAACAAACTGACACTTGTACCATCACTATATAATTGGGGTAATTATCTTAATCGCTCAGATCGTTACGTAGTGTTGGATATAATGGTCGTACGTGACCTAGCTGTGTCGTACAGCGTACAGTACCTACTTGGAGCTACCAGCTAGATGTTCTAGAACAACTAATTGGGCTAAAAACATATATAAAAATGATTAATTAATTTCTTTATTACATATGTATTTATTAACCGACTTCGAATAAAAGGTTAACAGTTTGCGTCACGCTGTATTCCAGACACAGCAGGGTAGGCAGGGGGAACGTTTACATAACGAGACCAGACGTCCAATTTTTCGCTTGTGTGTCCCGGAACATACCACCGTGACATACAAATGTCCAGTTTTTTCGGAATGACAGTATGCTAGTTGTCAAAAAATTAAAGTATTCAATTATTTATTAAAGTGTCAATTATACCTAAGAAAAAAGAAAGGTTTAAAAAAAAACAAAAGCATCCCTTAAAAAAACTACTAATACAATATCCCGGTGTGAGCCATCCACAAAATGGTCACGTTACAGGCATTGCGGGTTGAGTGGCAGATCTTAACGCCGCGTTTTGCCTCGTCACCGCAGGGAAGAAATGATAATATTCAATATCTCATTTGCTGGAGTGGGATCGAATCCACAACCTGATGCACTTACAATCACACTTTGTGCTCGCTCCTGCGCCACGACTGCGACTGACTTCTAGTTAGTTATCAGTTCATATAAGCATACGTTTAGTCGATTTATTTTGATAAAATTATTCAATTTTATTATAACGTGTATATTAAATATAATATAATTGATGAATCGGTTAGTTTTAACTAAACTACCAATTAGCCTACTTTTTATTAATATTACTTTATTTGGTTCAAAGTAAAAATATTCCGTCATGGCGCAGTGGAACAGCCGTGGGTTTGGTTCCCTCTGATAGTAATAAGCGCAGTTTTAAGACCCGACACACAACGAGCTAACAACGCTATTAGCGAGGCATAGAGCGACGTTGAGTTCTGTCACTCAACACGTTTTGCCTGCTGCCTGAATTTGGCGAAAATTGGACAATGGAAACAGTTTTAATGGGGAAAAGAGTGATAACGCTTACCTCTGCCTACCAAAAAAGGTTACTCTATTAAAGTGAGATAAAAACGACAAATTGAAAAACATCACATAAAAGTCTAGGCAGACCAAGTTACTACAATCTGTTCTCCATTTGCCGCTTAATTTCAAGGAGTTGACGGCGTGAATATATATGAAGAGACGGATCTGGTTATCAGTGTAAGGAAATAAAAGTAATTTATAACCCCTAATCGAAATCGAACCCATAACCGTCGTATTTACAATCACACTCACCGCTCACAAAAACTCTGTTTCAACAATTTTTGTTTTATTGTTTCTAAGAAAATGACACATAATCATATCTAAAAGAAAACACCAAATTATACTAAATCTAGAAGATAGTGTCACTATTTCGCAATATTTTTTTCGCCTAGCAACAGCGAGTGACTCGGTAGGTACGCTTGCGTCACTACCGACACCGACCGTTGTGCATCTGTCATCGATAGACTCTCGAGTAACGACTTTATATTATTATTATTATTAATTTTTGTGTTATTTTATTAATTGATTTCTTTGTTTTTTTCAGCTTCACACTACATCCCACATATAGTAGGAAACATAGACACCCCGTTCCTCACTCTCCGCCGAATTCGTGGCATTGCCTCCGCGCCTTTGCCTTGGTACCACAGCAGATATGAAATTATTAATAAATAATTATTTGTTTCCTCCAGTGGGAATCAAACCCACAAGAATCGCGTGAGAGTCACACGTTTGTGCCCCTGCGCCACGTCAGCCTCGAACTTATTGATTTATGTTATTGTATTTTAATTTTAATTTATTATACGTAACGTACACTCAAAGACGTCAATTATCTTTTAAATTACATTAAACCTATTGGTTTATTTTTTTTGTACTAATACAAATTTAATAGCAATTAGAGTTCATTAGGGTACCTGGGTATGAATAAGCGTAAAGTAGGTAACTATTACATGATTTCGTCAAATGCGCAAAAAGTACAATTCGTCAATTTAGTTTGAATAAATTGAGACACTGTTCGTAATCTGACTAACGGTAGTTAAGGTACTCAAACCGATTGGCGAAAAAATCTATTGTAAAATGTTAAAGAAGAAGAATTTATTTGGTAGACCGCGCTAATCTAAAGAGTTACTGGTTTGTATTAAAAAAAGTTTGCGTTGTATAGTACATTTATCGAGTAATGCCCGCTGACAACATGCAACGATAAATCGTAACGACTCCGATTGATCGTCGATCGTCATTCGTCAGTTCTCGACAGAAGCTTACGCAGTCGCACTTGCATATTGGGCCTGGGAAAAAAAGGTACAGAATTGATGGTGTAAGGACTGGTTCTGAACAGGAAGCTTTTTTGGGAGTTTATAGATTTTTTTTAAATAAGAAGTCATTTTATGATATATTTCGTAAATGATATTTGTCATAAAAATGTATTGTGATAAAAAAATATTTATTTAGAAAACGTTAAAAAATTTGAATTGAATTGTCGAATTTTTTAAACGTTTGTTACAACTTATTTATGTGGTTACCATCTAAAAGGTTCAAATCCATACAATAAATAAATAAGTTCTTAAAAACAAAAACGCACCTCACCTTCGTCCTCATCTATATTCGACGTCGATGGCGTCGGTATTTCATGTTCATATAAGAACCTCAGCGAGTCAAAGTACCATAATCGAGGAGTGTATATTTCTCCGCTACCAGATTCTCCCGATTTTTTCATTTTATTTAATTCTCTTTTATATGTAGTTCTAAGATTATTAATTTTCTTTATTACTGCATTTTTGTCGGCGCTTCGATCGATGGTCCTATATTTATCTACAAGCCTCTTGTAGGCGGCATTTTTTTTGTCACGATTGTGATAATCTTTGCTTTTGGTTTTCCAGAGGCAGGGTTCGCTTCTGTAGCACTCTATAAATTCTAGTAGTTGTTCGCGAAGTCCACCTCTCTCCTCTTCCGACATATTGCATAGAGAAACGTGCGCACTCCAACGAGTTCAGTGAAGTACTGCCGCTATCGACAACGATTTATCTGATGGAAATTGTAATGGCTGCTACACACGCAACGATATATCATAACGATAAACGTATGAAAACAAGATTGATGGATTTATCGGTCATGTGTTTGATAAATGGTTGCAATTTGTCATGCACACGACCGATAAATGTAAAGATTTATCGTTACGATATATCGTTACGTATGTAGCAGCCTTAATCGTTTCGATGTAGCCCACAGTACCCGCGGTCGTAGTGTGTCATGTGCCATACACAACTCTTAGTAATTTCCATTTGCTCATAAAAAAGCTAGAAATGTTTAAATCAAATTGAAAATTAATTACTCATTAGCTAATTAGGTAAATGATGTTTATATACTTTAGCTTGACTCTATAAACGTAGTGAGGAACCTGGAAACCTAGTTTTGATATTTTTCGTTCACTTTCCGCAGAATACTGGGGGTATTGGGTATTGAGTGGCGGAGCTTAACGCCGCGCCACGACTGGCTTTACGTAAAAATTTTATTTTAAATATAGTGTCTTTATCGTCTGGTTAGATTTCGTGCGGAGTTATGATACGTTACATTTGTACAAACATTTATAGATGTAATTATTGTATAATCAATACAAACAATAATTCAGTCTAAACCTAAAGCTAACTATATTTTTTTATATTGACTAGAGCGTTGTTGCAGTGTGCGGTGATGCACGCTTGCCCAGTCTCTGTTTTTGAAAACCCCCCTAGACACCCACATAACCAACCAATAAGGTGTTACTTTTAATAATTTTGAGATTATGTACCTAATGTTAAGACAATTTGGAGACATTACATATCAACTTGTGGAACTAAACACCGTGCTTTCACGCGTTTTAATAATGACAACGTCACAAAAGAGACACCTGTTTCACAATTTAACCACTGACGGAATCGACTGTATTCCCTAACTCTATTACTTAAGATTCACTTCCTTTGTTAAAGCACCTTGACTCACTTTACGTCAGTGTATTGTTTTACACATTATATTATATTTAATATAGTGACGCAAATGAGATATGTGGCCATCGTGGTGCAGCGAGTGACTAAGCACGACGGTTGTAGGCTCGATTCCCAATAGTTGTTATTATTTTAGAATTAATTCGGTTATGGACTCTACAAGGCTTGATTTTTCTCTATTAAAAGTAATATTCTGGTTATTAATTTTACGTTACCTATACATATACTCTGCACTTTGAATTTCACATTTATCAAGTAGAGAGAACATAGAGGCAGAAACCGCCCCATTGTATATTGAGTGGCGCAACTCAACGCAGTGCGTATGACACACGACTAATTACCCGAGGTAACTATGACCGTAGGTATAATGGGTTACTTGGAAACAATTAATGTGATATAATAATAGAACAAAGCTTTCCTCGATAAAAGAACTATCCAATGCAAAAACAAATTTTCAAATTCTAACCATGAGTTCCTGAGATTAGCGCGTCCAACCAAACAGAATCTTCATAATGTTAGTACGGAATATACAGTTAGTTCTCATGTCAATCTTCCAGTGTGGGCTTGTATTTGTTTGTACAAAGTCTTAGAACGTTACCGTCAACAACGCACGTTAATTATATATAGATACTGTGGGAAACTTCATACTTGTGGTCTATTAGGAACACCGTAGTTGCTCAGTGGGATGTCTTCGATTTTGGTGGATGGTTAATGGTTAATGAGTTCAGTCGTGGCGCAGCGGCATGAAGTGTTACTGTAAAACCGACTGCTTGTGGGTTCAATCCCCTCTCTAGGAGACGAAATATTTACTTAAATTTATATTGCCATTTCTTCGCTCTGGTGTCGAGGCTAAGCGTGACGTTGAGTTCTGCCACTCAACAAGCAATGACTCCAAAATTCGGCAGAAAGTGAGAAACGGAGTTGTCTTAACACTAGATTCCATCTGCCTACCCTGCTGTGTGCGGGATACAGCGTGAAGCTGAAGCTGTTAATGATTACATTTAAACTATTTTCAATTCCGACCCCTGGATATAGCCAGAAAAAACCGAACCGAGCCACATGTTGGAGAATGGGGCAAACATTAGTAATGGAGTGTCTTAACACTAGATTCCATCTGCCCCTTAAGCTCTGCCATTTAACATGAAATATCAGATTGGAGAATGAAACAGAAACTTGGTTCTTGAATGTCTGGATATGATGAAAAAAATATTTAAATGTTTCCTATAAACTATCAAAAATATCGACGCATTGCCCGTTCAGTGGATTAGCTCAATACCGTACATTGTCTTGTTGCCCGAGCATTGTAAAAATAAATCCGAATTGAACCTACAACCGTTGCGTCGCGTTAACAGTCAAACGCTGCGAAGTGTCTAGCTCTTTCCGTTGTAGTATTATTTTTAATTTCAACGAGCAGCTGTTTACTTGCATAGTAAATATTAGCATAAGTTGACAAATTGAGGTAAAAATCACACCTTGCTGGTTGGTAACCCTTCGAAATGCAATAGTTTAATCATAACCGTAACAGGCAGCTGTCACACCCACTGTTGCTATGGGGTCACTTTTGTACTGATCTGTTGTATTTTTTTTTATTTTCTAAGTAATCTGCATTCTAATTGTGGATTCATTCATTTTCAATACATTTTTGCATTTATCAGGATATATAGAGGGAACCTAGTGTTAAGACACTCCGTCCCCAGCCTCTCTCAGAGTGAAAATCGAACACACAACCGTCGCGTTTACAATTGGACGTTGTGCCACTAAACGACGACGACCTCAATGGTAGCTGTTATTCCACCATAAGTAGATCACTAACAGTACCTACTGATAACAACGACACCTTTGTTTGAGTTGATTTTAACGTATGAGTATTAACTAAAACAGATGTTTAACCAAGAATATTTCAATTAGGATGTTTTTTTTTTTGTAATTTGTTATCTGAGAGAATTTCAAAGTGACTCCGTTCTCCTCTTTTTATGTTTGTTTTTTTTTCCGCATAGCAAGTAGAAAGAGGTTAAGTGTAAACATAATTATTTCCTCACTATTGCTCAATTTCCGATATAATTCGTATTGGATGGGGAAACGTAACGCCGCGCTTTGTCTACAAGATTGACAAAAACCAATATAATTCAAATATAATCACTTCCCAGTGTGAGGATCGAACCCACGACTGTCACGTTTACATTCAAATACCCTTGTGCCACTCGTGTTTCTGTGTTTTTGCTACAGTTCTATTATCTAACCTAAGTAAATATTATTAAAAAAAACAAAACAGAGAGATTACTTATTATTTTTAATTACTTTCCATGAACAGTCGTACAGTAGGTAAAAATTATTAATTTCTATAGTCTGTAAATTCCGCCGCTCAACACACAATGTCTCGAAAATTAATCAGTGCGTGAGGAACGGAGTGTCTTATCACTATATAAGATATACGTAATGAAACATTTCAACATCACATTGTTAACAATGGAAGAGAAAACCAGTACTTTCAAGTGGTACTTTAAAATGATATAAATCTCGGTGCACTCTCACCTAATCCTTATTCGTTTAACGCCGTAAGTGCAAGCTGCATACTGACGATTATAAATACAGGTGTAATATACAACCATTTTGTATTCCGATGTAATTCTGGATAAAATATCTCTGAATGGACGAAGAGATGAGAAAGCGGAGACTTTTTATTAGTTTCACGCTGTATCTTGTATATGGCGGGGCAGGCGGAGAGAGGGACGTCGAACGCAACGGTCTCTACACACCTCTACCGCTCGTCCACTGTCATTGATCTCTTCCCACATACATTCCTCCAATATTAAAGATACTGTTCTCGAAAGTCAACCGAGGTCTTCTTCTGCATCTCTTACCACTCACTCTTGCTTTAAAAATCTTTTTGCCGTTCTTTTGTAATTCATTCCCAAAACACCAGAGCACGTTGTGCTTCGTTTTCACCGTGACATCTCTTCATTGCGGGTTCAGTCAGCTTTTTAAAACTTTTTCGTTGTTTGCTCAGATTATATGGCTTAGTGGTCAAAGCGTTTGAACAAAATTCACAATCCGCGGATCAAATCAAGCTACGTTCAAATTTTCATACATTTTCAAAAAGTAACAACCCTTATTTTAATCTTTTTGTACCAATTATAACGGGTGCAAATCCTTTACTATTATATCACTCTGTCTTTATGTAATATTTAAAGGTGAAATGTAATAATCATATGGTATCGTCAAAATCTTTTCATGTCTTGTTAATTGTGGTAGGTAGGCTCAAAATTAAAATCTTCCCCGTGGTAAGGGATATTTTTGTCTTGTTATTTTTACCCTTTATCCCGCATATAACAAGGAACGCAGAGGGAATCTACTGTGGAGATATTTCGTTTTCTACTTTCCGCCCGAATTCAAGATATTGTGTGTAGAAGTGGTAAAACTAAACGCCGCGTTACGTATTTTTACCAAAGCGAGTAATGAAAATAATTTTTGCTTTGCCGCTGAGTCACGAAGGAATTAAAGAAATAGTTCATCTACATGTGTAACATTTCAAAAAGTATTCTTAACTAAAACAAACAAAAGCCAACTCCTACCACTAAAACAATTCAAAACGACAATACATATACGTACATAATGCAGCGGAAATCAAACCTACACCCTATAATGATATAACAATCAGTGCGCTTTACGCTCAATACCTGTTCAACCATTTATCAATTTTAATCGCCCAAAGTATACCAACCTTTTGGTTAGGGCTGTCACCTAAATAAAAATATTAACTGTAATCGCAAAGTTTATGAATTAATATGGATTAAATCCACAAATATTGGGAGAGCGTTTTATTATTATATTTAAAGTATTTTAAAATTCACGCAATGTTTTGAAATTTTGACGTATAGTAGGGAAATGTCTAAGCACTAGATTCCCTCTGCTTACATGTTTTTTTTTTATAAAAGGGTACCTAAATATATTTTAAAAATAATTAAGTCTCTCCCGAAATGTTCGTTAGAATTATTTTAATATTAATGAAATACTTAATATAAATATTACATAAAATAATTTTAAAATAAAAAAAAAAACAAGAAATCATTCAAGAAATCAAAAAACATTACTCTACGTATTTATAAATAAATTATTTAAAAAAACTCAACAAGTGAGGAACGAAGTGTCAACCCTACATACACTTTACACACATTACGCGTTACACCGTATCACGATTGTACAAGGTTCAATTTAGAACTTTTGAAACCAAAAACCAGTAGCTAAATAAATCAGGTAAATGGCTTTTAAACGCCTATGCTCGGGGAAGTGGACCCGATATGATACTTATAGGAATTCAAATTAAATTTTATGGTAAAAGCTACGGGCCATGGAATATTTTTAATTATAGCTCTGGATTTCAGTTTTTTTAGATTTTTTTATGTAGAATAAGGAATAAAAAAACATAGACCTATAACTTTCATATTATAATTTGTAATTAATAAGCTTATCCTTATATTATCCTTTTCCAAAAGATCTGTTTATTTCAACAAACCTATATATGATATGCTTAACTTTAAAAAGATAAAATTATAAATATTCAGCCGTTTAAACGAATTGCATAGATATTTTTTTAGTTTCACACTGTATCTCTTATATAGCATGTTAGGCGGATGGAAGTCAGTCATAAGACACTCCGTTCCCCAAGCACCGTCCGAATTTCGAGACCAGTGTCTCGACAAGTGACAAGTATTCTATAAAGTTAAAATTTCATTTAATTCAGACAAACTATTTGTTATTTTCAGGCTTTAGCAGTAGCAGGTGGAGGTTAAGATCTCTGCATAACTTCGCCTCGTGTAATGTCGTCAACCCTCACATACATGCCCACCTGGAGGTCCTTTTGGTTTTTACGTGACCTTGCTCCAGTATCATCGATACTGTTTTCTCGATAATGATCACCGCCGCCCACATCGTGCTGGTACGTTGTAGACCCTTAAGGTGGTGATGGCGTATTGAAAAAATGCACAAATTTCTTCGGCACTAATTGGCGTTTTCCAGAGAAAGACTCTTGAGGCCGGAGTTATATACTCCTCGTCTACTTTGATATCATTTGCATAGCAATGTTTAAAAACCCTCATTCGTCGTTTATATTCAAAATTGACAGCGTAGGGGACAGCAGCCTTGGAGGACGCCAGCGTTTACGAGCTACATGCCCGAGCAGAAGTTGGATATGATGCTGTGACCAATGAGAAAGCTAACGATCCACTTGCATTAATTCTCGGTGCCATACTCGATTGAAGGCTTTCTTTTCTTTGAAGAGAAGGCATTTATCGATTTTATAGCCGTATACGCGGACGCGGATCGGACCTTGATCTGGTAAATTACCAGACTTCTACTTTAAGTATGTAGACTTTCAGATATACTTCCTTTTTGAGGGGCCAGTCTTCTTCAGATCCTAAGTGCCCGACCGACCAGACTTCGCTAAGATTGCCTCGGCTAGGAGCTGCCTCTCGCTTGACAAAGGCGACAAGTTTGTTAGACTCGTTTTTCATTCCTACTGTTGTGATTGAAAGTTCAAATTACACCCGAGCAAAGAATTATTTCCCGTTACCCCACCTGGTCAGAGTACGGGGTTCAGTTAGGCCAACTGACAATTAGACTAAAAATGCCGGAACTATTACAAGAAATAAAAAAAGTCCATACTTTATAGCATATTTCAAGATGATAAATCGGCTATTGTCTTATAAAAGTATCAAAACGATTCATGTATTATTCATTTGAATAGTAAATATGGACCCTTTTGCCTTATTCTACAATATACTACACTAGAATTTTATTTCCTCATACTAAAGTAAGTTATTCAAGAACATGTGGATTGAGTATTAACTTGGAAACATTCTAGGGGATAGTGAAGTTTATGTTTCCCTTTGAATGTTTAAGTGAAGTAGTAAATCTGGTCGGTGCCTACTGTATGATCTCTAATATTTATTGTCATAGTATTTTCGTTTGTTTTTTATTCCTTTAATCGAAAGCGTCAAGTATCTTTTTTTTTAAGTTCAAACTGCATCCTGCTTATATCGAGGTCGGCAGGGCGAGCCTAGTAGAGCGAAAGAAATCAAAACAATCCAATTTCCGTGTGCACATAGAACCCACAACCGTCGCGATTACAATCACTGTGCCGCTGTGCATCGTCTAATCTACATTTTCGTATATTGCCAAAATTGTTGTATATACTATTATATACTGTTGTATCGGACTTTATTGAATATTTTTTATACATAAACATTAACCCTTCTTTTGCTTTACCGCTGTATATTGCGCAAAGCAGAGAGATACTTCTGTTCCCCATTTTCCGCCGAATTTACACGGCATTGCGTGTGTATTGGCGGAATTAAACGCCGGATAATTTAAATATGTATAATAATTACAAACAATCATACACTGTTATAACGCTTTTATTTATATAGAGAATTATCTAATTTTTGTATAAAATATAACTTAAATAAAATAGCTTGTACGGGAGAAATTTAAGATGTTTTACCAAAATACGCCTCAAAGAACTTGATATCCGAGGTTCACTTGATCTCTTTCTGGTTGACAACTGTGTATCTTTTTGCACGGACGTCGATACTTCTCCCACAGTTTCCTCTGTCCTTATCGACCTTGGACGCCATGTCGATTTCAGATTGAGCGTCAAACCCGTAGATTAAAATTTTCAGATGCACGCCGGTGAAACGCGCCATGGCGACTAAGTCTCGAGGACCAACCAGTTATCCCCATCATTCGCGCCTGGCACCAGCGCAAAGCCAGAAATATTTTTAATTGAATAGTTATTTCAGTGGATTTTTTTTCCAATTCAATTTTACAAGCCATCTTTAAGAATCTTACCGTTATCATCTCTAATCGATTTTGCTTCTAAATTAACAATAAATAGATATTATTAAACACATAAGTGTATGCGAGTTCGAATTTTGTTTAGCTTCACTTCTCATATAAAATAGGTAGTATTTAATTATTTAAACAGCGTTGGGTCCCGCGAACACCACATAATATCTCCTAAATGTTAGGTAACGTTAGACAAATTTAAATATTAAAAAAATATTCTTCAACTTTGATATAAACTTATTTTAAAAAAAGTGTAACTAAAATAAGATTTTATCTTTCATTATAACAAAACGTTTTTAATTAATCTTTTTAAGCCTTTGTTCGTTGTCTCTTTGGATCTTAGTTATTTTTAGTAAGAATTAATCTTCATGTAGAAATAGAAAAAAACAGTTTTTTTTTTTATAATTAATTAATATTTGGTTACTTTTGCACATATGCATGGCTAAACTAAAATTACTAACTAAAAATCAGCTTCACGCTTCACTTCAGTCTATTTTGAATGTATAATTCAAAATATTTTCTTTAGCTTCACGCTGCATCCATATACTTAGCATATAACAGGGTAGGCAGAGAGAACCTGGGAACCTGGTGAACATGCGGAAGTCACTTCCATTTCCGACTTTTCGCGGAATTCTCATAGCATTGCATATTTAGTGGCGGAATTCAACGCCGCGCTTTGCCACATTATCCGAGCGGGGAAATTAAACGTACAAAATTGAACGTACGTTTGTGCCCCTGCGTCACATGTTATTCCACGATAATATTAATTAATAGGTATTATTAGTTCGATCGATGCTATCGTGAGTGCAGATAAAATTAAATTTATCTTTTATAACTGCAATAATTGTTGTATTAATGTGCAACTGCTGATAATATGTATGACATGGATAATAAAATAAGCTGTATACTTTATCTACATACATTTATTTTAGCTTCACGCTATATCTAAACTAGTGTCAAAACACTCCCTTCCCCTCGCACCGCGCTTTATTCGAGACATTACGTGTGCACCGTGAACCGGAAATTTCAAATTTTTTTAAATAATTTGGTCCCCCACAGTAGGAATTGAACCAATAATCTTCGCGTTTGCGGGCAGTTACTGCCGCTTCACACTGCGATTTACTATTATTATTTTTAGCTTCACACTTTGCGTAGTTACTACTTTGCGGCCAGAACGGGGAAATAAAAGTGTTGGATATTTAATTCCCTCGGGGGAGTATCGAACTCGCAACCAGTCGCACGCTGGAGCTCCTGTGCCACGAGTGGTTTTAGTTCTTTAGTAAGTATAAAACATTATAATGAAATGGAAAAAAAATTGTACTTTTTCTATCTCACTGGCAATCGGTATAATTTAATTATTCTATACAATACCACGGCTATTTATTTTATAGAATACCTGGGTCGTCCAGACAATGTATGATATTGTATGAATATTACTGGCCATTACTGTGTCCATTAGTGTGACTGTAAAACCGACTGGTTGTGGGTTCGATTCCCACTCAAGAAGAAATATTTACTTAAATTTATATTTCCATTTCTTCGCTCTGGTGTCGAGGCTAAGCGCGGCGTTGAGTTTTGCCACCAACAACTGCCTGCTCAACACGCAATGCCTCCACAATTCCGAAAGTGGGGAACGCAGTGTCTTAACACTAGGTTCTCTCTGCCTACCCTGCTGTGTGCGGGATATAGCGTGAAGCTAATTTAATTTTTTTATTTTAATTTACATACACCTTTTAGATTTTCTATATACCCTATACATTGTCGAGGTATTGTACAAAATACCGCAATTATACAAGTTACCGGTAACAATTAATTAGTTATAAATTATTTAGGTTACTTTTTTATATATAGCAACACAGAAAAGCACAGCAGTTACCTATTTTTTTTTATATTATTTGTTTGTCAATTTTAATGAATAATCCAAAATTTATTAATTATTTGAACATATTTTTTTTGTATTATATTATTTTTGTTTTAATCTGAAAAAATAATGATGAGATGTGTTTCCATAATAACAGTGTGTTAGAAAAAAGGCAATTAAATGAAATACAGAATTAGAAAAATAAATTTTATTGAAAAACAAAATGGTTACTTTAACACAAACATTACATTAAATTTGTTTGTAACACATTTTTTAATAGACCATATGGAAATAACTAAGATGAATGACATCCAAACATAAAAATTACAATACAAACATACAAATGACATATTGTATGTACGGGAGGTAACGGATCGCAAGAACCAGAAATACAGCCTCCCTCTATAAGTGGACTATTTGACATTAAAAAATCATATCGAAGTAGTAGTTTTGGACATGGGGAGTTGAGTTCCACATAGTACAGCACAAGTACATACTTTTTTTAAAGTAGTTACTTTTAGTTGTCAATTAGTCATTATTACCATACCTTTAATTATTTTTTTTATAATCTATAGATTATAGAAAAAAATTATTAGATATGTATACAAATATATAATAAAATTGTCCTTTTTCACTGTCTGTACATGGAAATAGGAAAAACTATTATTATAGGCAACTATAAAATAAAATTTGATTTTTTCTCTGTGCTCTTATCTCAGAAACGGCTTAATCGATTTAAATGCCGCTTTCACTATTGTATTTTGACAAAATTCCCTTTTACATATAAATCAAGTTCAAGCAGGCGAAGCCGCGAGCAGGTCACTATTACTAATTATGATTCATCTTGAATTTTTTTTATCAAGTAAAAAATAATAATTACTTTGTTATTGTAATATTTACAATTATGATATAATTGAAGGTGAAAAATGTATATTTTTTTCTTTATAGGTATAAAGTCTTATTCATATAAGGTTATGTAATTGGAATTCTTAATTATTTTCTTATCACTTTCTTGGCAAATACTCTTTGTTTCCCGCAACCCTGCTGGGATAGGTAGAGGGAATGTAATATTAAGACACTAACACTCCGTGCTCTAGTTTCATCCACTTTCAAGGTATTGCGTGTTTACTGGTACAACTAAAAGCAGCGCTGTCTTATAACCAGAGCAAGAAAATGAAAAAACTCATTCGCCTGGTCAGAATCGAACCCACAACAGTTACACGGTTAACATTTGTCACATTTACAAAGTGTTATACCACACTTAGGAAAGTGCATATTAAGAAAATACTTATTAAGAAAACGTATAAAAATCCCGCTTCGTTCAAATTTTTATACGTTTTTTTAATAAATATCAAAAAATGGTTAACCGTTAATAATTTCTATAATGCAAAGGTGATGAGCCATTGTTTTATAGGAAGAAGCATAAAATGTCAACAACAATGGTATATTTTTTAAAAACATAATATAATTAATGTTTAAAAAAACACGCACCGTTTCGCAATTTCTTAAAGTTTTTCGTAATGACAAGTTTTAACATGTTCATTTTTGTTTAAACTTTTGCAAATCGAAAATAACGTGTTTTTTTTTATGACAATTCTGTAATCTACTAATTATGTCACTATAGTCACAGTCGTTTATAGACCATGAAACAGTATAAAAAATCTCTTATACTTATCTCTAACAATTTGCTTTCTTATTTTACTGCTTTTTATACGCAAGTATTCAAAATATAAAATATAATTATATAGTTTTGTCAATGGTCATGAAGAAAAATATTTATCACGACAGATAAAAACATATATGTAAAGAACAGATTAAATATATTTTTAATACTGATATCTCAAGAAAAACATATAAGTAGTATTTTATAACAAATTTATTAATTTGTTTTTTCATCATTATTTATCAAGCTGATAAGTTTCTATGTATGTATTTTTACATACACATTTATATGTTATTGAAGAAATAAAATTAGAAATTAGTTACGAGTCACTCTCTTTTCACTGACTTTTCCGTTTGCACATATTTACCCTACTTTATCCTTCTAAAATAAAAAATAAACAATACCTAATTGAACACTTATATAATAATAATTAATAATAAATTACAACTATCAATATAAATGTTTTTTTTTAATATACCTATGTCTTTTTTTAACTAAATTTAAAAAAGCAGAGAAAGCTTTGTCTAAACACGTCGCCGGGCTTGCTACATGCGGGATACAGCGTGAAGCAATCTAGATACATACATTTTTATCGTTTAGTTTAACTAAAAAAACAAGTAACTTCCATTACAAAGTACCGTGACTCACTCAAGGCCGACACACCGGCCGGCTTCGCGTAGCAACTAACCTTTCTTTTCCTTTTGTTCCATTGTTTTCCATGCAATAACGATTTCAATCGAGATAACAGTTTTACACATCAATTTATCTGTATAATTTTAAAATTATGGTCTTGTATCTAAGAGGAATAGTTTTGAAAATGCAACGATTATAATTTATTCAGCTTTAAATAAAAAAAAAATCTCTTAAGTCAAGTCGAGTCAATAAATAAGACTTTTAAGTAAGTTAAAACTATACGTGCATTACTTTTTAAATAGCAAAAATCACTAATTATTTAGTTATTAATAAAAAAATCGTCGAGTCACCAAACAAATTTCTTAAGTACATTCGAACTAAGTTTACAAAACGCAGCGATCAAAAATGATTCAGCCTTTGATAAAAAAAATCATTAAGTCTATCCAGTAAATATAACAACTCAGAGGCGATGTAATATAATTAACAATAGTAAACAATATAAACTACTCAAAAAATATAGATATCACAAGGAAAATTAGAGAATATATAATCTGTACACCTCTACATATAAGGAAGGATATTTTTTTTATCTTCAAATTTAACTACAATAATCATTATATAAAGTTAAATCAAACAAACATTTTTTCGTATCATTGATGTATATTTTCAAAATCAACAACATTTTCACATACAACACAAGAAGAGCACGAGCTTTTCCATATTAACAATTTGTATATTGGTAGAAAGTTCCAGTAGGCTTATGCAATATGTTTATATTATTGAATTGGACATTTTATTTCTTTATGAAAAGTGACAATGTAAACACGATTTAAATATATTCCGCTCTCATTTAGAAAAATTAATCATTTTCATTTCTCCGCTCTCATAACAAAGCAAAATGCGGCGTTAAATTTCGCCATTAAATGCCTCGACAATTGGGCGTGGGGAACGGAACGTACTAAGCACTAGGTTTCCTCTGGGAACCCTGCCATATGCGGGATACAGAGTGGAGCGGTTTTTTGATCTACAACTATACTGTTGCCAAGTGCATTATTCAAGGTGTCAACGAAATATTAAACAAAGCCCATTGTTCGTTGTTTCAAAACAACGTCTATCCGTTAGCGACCAGGTTCATTAACAGCGACAAATATACATTAGCTATACAATTCAAAACGTACATAACAATAATGATTTTATATAAAATCTATAAGATAATACTAAAACGACACGTCATCAACCGTAGCCGTTGCGGCGTCTGATAACACATTATCATCTATACATTAAAAAAAAATCTTAATACTAAATGATAACAATATTAAATCTATATCTAAAACTATGTATAAACGAACTGTAAAATGAATAATAATCACGTTAATCAAAAACACTGAAGTTAAACTTCACAAGTAACAAGAGGCCGGCCGGCACAAAAAGCCGGTAAACGAGGAGCAAAGAGACGTGCTCTCCACTTGAAGGTTGGTCGCGACTGGCGCGCGGTGCCCCCGCGGCCCCCCGCGGCGTGCCCCCCTTCACCCCCGCCCCCGTCTCTCTATATATACCGCGAGTTCCGCCCGGCATCGTCAGTCCGTCACAGAAAGCCGAGTCGGGGACAGTGGGCAAAGACCCAGTCAATATCAGATCTGATGATAGCGCTTCGCCCCCGATCTCTAAGCTAGTCCATAGTGCTTTTAGCGGTTTTTAATAAATAATATTAATAGTAATAACGTGTTGTACAAATAATAATATAGGAAAACGTGATATTTTGTTAGTAACCGTAGTCGCCTGTTCCGATTGGGGAACACTTTTGATAAAGTAAAAACAAAGTGTACAATATAAGTAATAAAAATTTGGAAAACATGGAGATACTGCCGGTCACGAGTCAGTTTAACGTCGGAGTCGGATTCAGTAGTGAAAAAGGTGAGACTTTCTATTCATTACAACCTGTGGTGGGGAAGTGACTTTCTAACCGGCTCAGCTGTTGCTAGGCGGCGCGCGCAGCCCCACTACCTACCTCACTGCCTAACTCATTACCTAGCCTAAAACCTTGAAAACTTCTAGAACTGTAACTACTAGAATTGTAGTACTTGTAACCTAAGAACTGGCCGCTTCAAGGAAACCGGGCAAACGTCACGGTCAGCTGATATAACAGCTGTTACCCTCTGTTAGTTACCAGCTTTGCTTATCTTGAAACACTAATATTATAATTATAATCCATTTGTAATACAAATGAGACTAATTATACTTTAAAATATTCTTTAAAAACAATTTAATAATGTCAATTTTTCTATTGTTATAGCGTGGAATGGTCCGACGTGGAGAGAGGCACCGATATCTGTACCAACAGAGGTAGCATTGGCCCAAAGGCTCGAAAGGGAACTTCGAGCAGCCAAGGGAGCCAGTGAGTTAGCCACAGCAGAAGTCCTGGTGCCAGCGGAACTGCTGGCCAGGGCTTCGAGACAGACCCTGGCTCTTGCTGAAGGCGAACCCTGCGGGTCGAGGGGAGCAGCCGTGATAGTGGACGTGGCTGGAAGACGCTTAGCCGCATTCAAAATAGACCCAAACACATTAACCACCCATGAAATACACCTCCACTTGGAACATGATGCGACCAACTGGACTAGTTTACTGCCGCAATTCTTAAAGTGAGTTTCAATCAACTAATTCAACTATTTCTCTGATTTCTTTAGACAATTTGTTTCTGTTTATCTATCTATCTGTTTTAACGTCGATCACTAATAGACTTTTATCTTTCCAGAAACCTAACGAGAGGCGGCACCATCATAATCAGCCCACAATTCACGATAGAAAAGAAAAAACTGTTCCGGGGTCAAGCGGAGTGAGGTTTTACGTATCGTTATTTAAAACAAAAACAAAAAACAACAAATATCAATCAATATTATTAAAAATTATGTATATTAATTATATTTTGTAATAAGAAATAATGAAAAAGCACAGCGTGATATGTAATGTAACGAATAGTTGTAGTAGGCGCGGCGGCGTAAGGGTCCTAGCTGCCTTGATCTCGGCCGCCGCGCTTGTGATACCGATACCTTGGTCGATTTAGTGTTTACGTGTTATTTTGTTTGGATTATATTGAGTGGATGGGTGGTATTTATTGGGCCCCGGGCACCTGGGAACCTGGGTAACCCGGCCGAGGGACCCGGGCCGCACATTTGTTTGTGATACTACTTTTGTAATGTATAAAATTTTAATGAGATATATTATACTTTAATGAGAGTTAGTTATGAGAGTATGAGTAGAGGGCCGGCCCCCGAGCCCTCTAACTGGAAAGATCTCAGGTTATATTATATAGTTATAAACAAGTATTAAGTTATTTAAGTTTTAATATATAAAAGAAAATGAAAGAAAAATGTACGTACGGACGGTACGTGCGCCCGTTTGACGAGATGTTATATTATTGAAATGTCGAATACGTTGTATATCCAGTGTAATTTATATATACGAGTTTGTAATATAAATAGCAGTGTTTTTAAATGAAATCTAAATGTTCGTAGGGTCCAGTGTTTTAAAACGCACAATATCATAGTATTAGTTCACACTTTCATCGGTTAAATGGAATAAAGAGAGTCAAATCACTTGTAAACTTCTAAAATTGTCGACATATACAAAACTAACAAAGAAAAAATGGAATAAACAATCAATTGTTTAATAATTGATGATTATTTCATAGACCGTAAAGGAGAATTGTAGAAATTATTAAAGAAAAAAAATACATACTAGTTTCAATAATGGATACCTTGTTTCTGTTGCCCGATGATGTCACCGCCGCCTCTATTTGCATGTGCCACAAACAAAACACTTATTTTGAGAGAATTAATTCACAATAAAAAATCTAATTTCAATATATGGATCTAGACTATTTATGAACCTATTAAAATATGGTGAACAACATTTTTGAGCTTTTCTAATCTATATTCAATTAAAGATAACATTTTGTATGAAATATTTCAAACATATTAATAGTTCTTTATTTGTGGGTTCCAATCCCGATTGATGCATTGCTTATTTTCATTAACTTATTAGATCCTATAGATATAATATCTCTTTCACACAAAACAATGTATGCAGAGGGAACCTAGTGTTACACTCCATTTCCATTATGACACATCCATTCCTGACTTCTCGCCGAATCTGTCGCTTTGCCTCGCTACCAGAGCGAGGATAATAAAAATTATTTATTTATTTTTCTTTGAATGGGAATCGAATCTACAATCTGATGCGCTTGGCAGCGTCTTGTGCTCCTGCGCCCAAGACTGGCCTCATAAAATATATAAAAAGTATAATAATAAACAATAAGAACTACAAGAAACACTAAGATGAAAAAGAGAAACGATCTATCTTTTTAGCTATAAGAGTTAGTATAGAAAGAGACGATACACAAGACCGGTATAGCGAGTTCAATTCGTATAACACAACCGGTTTTGAATGCCGGACCATCATCCTGGCCACTCAAGTAGGTCAAACTGGAATAAGTTACCTGTTTACTTGTAAGAAAATGATTTTTTAGAAGAAAACTGAGTTCTTAGTCACTCGCGTTTTCCTTTTTTCTTTTAGCTTCAGGTGTAATTCGCATATGGGGTATCTGCAGAGTAGAGAGAAAGAATCTAGTGTTAAGACACTCCGATATTACGTGTTCAGTGGCACTCGATAACATGCATTACCCCGAACGTGAATCGAATCCATAACTGTTGCGCTTACTTCCATTATTACCAATAAAATTTAATACTATAACTAACTTTTACCTCCACTGCTTCACCCGCGTGGTTCAACTACAATCACTAAAAGAACCACTTAGGGACCAGACTGAGGGTCGTGGATTCAATTTCCACTCGGGGTAATACATTATTGTCATTTCCTAGATCTGGTAGACAAGGCATGGCGTTAAGTTCTTCTAGTGAACTCGTTGTACCTTGTTTTAGTAAGAAGATACTAGTGATGACACATGTCCCAGTCCAAATGATTGTATCACTAATGGGTTACATCGAAACGGGTAATGTATTTGCCCAGGCTATAAATCAACTATTAAAAAGAAAAATATTTTTCCAATTTGAACAAGTTTCTGAGATTAGTGCGTTCAGCTGAATAAACTCAGCTTTGTAACATTAGTTGTTTTGTAAAGACAATATATTATTTTAATTTTCAACCAATTTTTGTAATTCTGGTAACTTATATAAACGAGGTTGTCATGGCTTATATTTGATATTTTCATATCCTCTCTCTGGTAACGAGACAAACGCAGCGTTGAGATCCGCCGCTTAAAACGCTTGCTTTAAGAATTCGGCGGAAAATGGAAACTAAAGTTGGGAATGATGATAAAGTGTCTTAACACTAGCTTCCTCCTGCCTACTCTGGCATCTATATGATATAACTTAAAGTTTAAAAAAAAATCATAAATTGAACCTATCACGTATCAGTGGGGCATCTTCTGACTGTAAACGCAATGGGTATGAGTTCGATCACTTCTCGAAGGAATTTATTATTTTAATTTTCCTTTATTTGCTAGATAGACTGAAGAAGCCTGTACATGGATTATTTGAAAATAAACATTATAAAACAAATATTGTTTATTATTTTTAAAACTAATGTCATATAACGTTAATACTAAAAGTATGAAAATTAAAATAACTAATTTTAATTATCTATTTTTAATTCAGACCCAATTTAAATCGGATCTGGTGACGTTTTACCTTCACAGTACAATTTATAAGATTTTTTATAGCTTCACGCGAAAGAGGGAAATGAGAGGGCCTACTTAAGTAGTGTTAAAACACTCCGTTCCCCACGCACCGCCTAGTTTTAGAGACATTCCGTGCCGATTTTTTACAAACACGAGAAAATGTAAATAGACCGTTTTCTCATTTTGTAATTGAACCCACAACCGTCACGCTTACAGTTACCTACTTGTGCTTACAGACACTGTGCCGCTATGTCAGGACGGCCTCTTATAACCCCTTTACCACATCATATCCATCACCCGCATATACCTATGATGCAGCAGGGTATGAAGAGAGAACCTAGTGTTAGTCACTCTGCTTTTCAATTTCTAATCATTTAGAGGATTTTATATAAGAAGGTAAGTAAATAATATTATTACATAAAATTTTATGTTTGTAACATTCTTAAAAAATCGTAGATTTTTGCAAAATAAATATAAAAGATTATTGGAATAGCTGCAAGAAATTTGGGTTCAAATCCAGCAACATGAAATATACGATATTAATCCCATATTAAAAAATTAAACTGATTCTTTCTTTATCAAATTGACTTTAAGCATTTTTTATATGGATAAAACAACAGTAAAAACTTGTACTTAATAAAAAATGAGTTTTAATAACCATCGACAAAAACGAATGTAGAAATATAGGTAATGTACGTACATGTAAATTATATGTAATATTTTTTTATATATAGATTATTAATATATTTTAAACGGACAACCAAAAGTAGTTCTCAACTTGACGCATATATGTTTTTTTTTGTGTTTTAATCAGTTTTTTTTGTATTGGGTATTTTTTTTTAGCTTCTCGATGTATTCCGTACTTGGTAGAAATAGAGAACCATGGGGACCTAGTGTTAAGATATTTTGTAATATTTTTGAGAAGATAAGTTAATTAATTATTTTTTATTTTCATGAACGAATCACTTTTTGTATAATTCTTTTTTTTAATAAATATAGATTTGATTACCAACATAAGTAAAATCTTTAGTAAAACAACTTAAAAAGTAACAAAAATTCCTTAATACATAATTAAAGAAAAGGTTCTTTGTAGGCTTTGTTATTTTTAAAAAAGATCAGAAACTATATTCCAAAGTAACCTATTATTCAGAATTTACCTAAAACTTAAGTGTAAACACACTCTGTTCCCCACTTCCCGCCGAATTTTTATTGAAGCATTGCGCGTTGAGTGGTTCCACCAGGCTTTTGCCTTGGCTAGAGCGAAGATATGAAAATATTAATAACTAATAATTTATTCAACCAGGTCAGAATAGAACCGCCAACCGTCGCGTTGCAGTCAGACACTTGTGGCACTGCGCCACGACGATCTCGATTACCTTTATTCGAATATGTATTATGTTAGGACTGTTTAAATTGGTTGGGCCTTATTTATATAAAGTTTTCTTACTTTCCTTAACAAATATAGATAAAAGAAACAGAAAATAATCCAGTAAAAAGTGAGTTCGATACACTTTCAAGTGAACAACATCCCAATGTTACACGCGAGGGTCACTTTTTTAACTTTTATTTAAAACAATTAGCCCCAAGAGGATAACTGTTGATGAGAACTGATCATTAACTTTATTGCTTTATAAAAAAGAGGAAAATAACTGAACTGAAAATAACATTATTAAGAATTTCTCATCTTTATATATAAAAATGTATGTTTGTCCGTATGTTCTTTATAGAATCGTAAACTACGAATTTGATCATGTGACGATCTTTAGCAAAGTTTCTGTGCATGAGATGTTCGACATGATTGAAATCAATAAATAATATTAATAATAACAATAAAATGACTCAAAATTAATTTAATATTTGTGTAATGTCTTCTCTTCTAGAAGCTAGTCGTGGTTTATATTTTCATTTACTTCGTTCTGGTGTTGAGGCAAAAGGGTGACGTTTAGTTTCTACACCAATTTTACAATGCCTCCAGAATTCGGCGGAAAGTGGAGAACGAAGTGTCCTAATACTAGGTTCCCTCTTGTTGTGTGCGGGATATAGCGTGAACCTGATTGGTTGTCTTTTCTTCCAATTTATGTACTTTAGTTGGCGGTGAGGCAATGCGTGCAGGCAACAGTTTGTAATAAATCATTGGAAAGTGGTTTTTAGGGTCTCATTTTAAATGTGGCGGTTGTGTGTTCGATTCGAGTTAGGAGAATGGTTTATTTACATTTACTAGTTTTCGTAACGTGCGCGGCGTTGAGTTCCGCCATTTGACACGCAATTTCTAGACTTGGAGTACAGTGTCTTTACAGTCCCTCTGTCCATCCTAAAATGTAGGCAACTGGAAAAAAGATTGGAAAAGTAATATTTCTCCTTATTGTATTTGTTTTTCTCAAGTAATTTAATTTAAATTTTTAATTTTATGTATTTGTTTTTCAGCTTCACGCTCTATCCCCCTTATAATAGTTTAGGCCGAGGAAAGCTAGTGTTAAGACACCCCGTTTCCCACTTTCCGCCGAATTCAGGAGGCATACCGAGTTGAGTGACGTGACACAACGCGCTTTACCTCAACACCAGAGCAAAGAAATGAAAATATAAAAAAAAATCTGTACGTAAAAGGAAAGTTCTGGAATCTATTCTAGAAGCAGATTATATGTAAATTATTTACAATTAAATCTTTTTATCACAATCAGTTACTTTTTACGTTACACGCTCTGTTTTTATTGAAATTATTATTTTATAAGTATATGTAGTGCCATTTTTTTTAACATTAAAAATATATATTGAATATTTACGTCATCAATAAAAATTCGAGGGAATGCTTATTTTTTATAAAATAAATCAAATTATGTCACCTTCACGCGGTATCCCGCATTTAGCAGGATAAACAGATATAACCTAGTCGATTTCGTACAAAAGTGTTCCCCACTTTCTGTCAAATTTTGCAGACATTGCATGTTGATTGGCGGAAAACAATTCCGCGTTTCGCCTAACCTAACGAGGCAATAAAAATAATTTCGAGTGGGATTCGAACACACAGTTGTCGCGAGTTCAGATAGATGCTGTGCCTATGCGCCACGACAGCCGTAATATTTATAATATCATTAACTTTGTATTTTTTATATTTTATATTCTATTCATTGTCCCGTTCTGGTAAGATAGAATGCGCCGTTGAGTTCCGTAGCTCCCAAGTAGAAAACGGAGTAACTTTCCACTAGGTTCCCTCTGCCTACTCTGCGTGAAGCAAAAAAATATAGCGTGAATCCAAAAAAAAAACAACCACTGATGCAATAATAGCTGTTATTTTAAATATAAAATTTAAATGATGTTTAGTAGAATACATTAAGATAATAATATATATGTAGATAATATACAATTATGTTTAATTTTAGCATAAAAATACAATTACGGTGTTTCTGTTTGAGACCAACCCGTTTGATGTAAATGTTTTGATGATTCGTTATATATATATAGATTAGGGAGAGGGAGGGAGGGAATTTGCGTTTGTAAGGAATTCCTAGTTTGGATTAAAAAATGTGTTGATAGTCCATTTATGAAGGAAGGATATTGGCTATAATTTATCACGTTCCTAGTTTCGATGTGACTCGCTGTATTCTCGCTCGCTTTTTTTTCACGCTGCTTCACGTTGTACCCCGCATGTTACAAGGTAGGCAGAGGAAGCCTAGTGATAAGTCAATCCGCTTTCCATTTTCTTGCCGAATTCTGGAGGCCTTGCTTGATGACTCAACGCCGCGCATTGTTCCGACACTAGAGACAACTAGAAAGAAAAAATTAAAATATAAATTGGGTCCAGAGGGAATAAAAACCATATCTTTTTGCGTTTGCAATTTGACATAACTTTGTGCTCCTGCGCTACGACCTCTGGCCTCTGGCCTCGTGTGTCATGTGTCAAACATAACACTTTTATTTGACAGCGTGTCAAAGTTAGTTTTTAATGATTTGAACTAACAACTATAGTTATAGAGCCAGCTAATTTAAAATTGAACTATTCAAGCCATCATTTTCTTTTACGAAATACTGTACAAAATACAAAGTAACACAAACGAGGTCACCATAATTTGGCTTCCCTTAGAGTTAGCCATATTTTACTTTCTAACCGCAACGCTGTGATTATACTCAATGAATATTATTTTGTACGTTATAGTTGAGTGGTTGCGACGTGTCTCAGTGGATGGTGGTTCTGAATTCGAATCAGTGTCAGTTGAAAATCTTAGACCTGCATGCGCTAGCACCTTTGTGCAATTTAAAAAAAAATACTACAAATAAACGATACACTTTTTTCCAAAATTTGACGTAGAATTTTTCATGAAAGCAACGCGTTTTGAAGACAACATACTATAATATATAAATACATGGAAAACTGACACCCCTTTTTCTTGATGTTGGTTAATAAGAATATTGTTTCATTAATACATTGTATTATAAGACCAAAACAGATATAACGACCGTCGTATAAACCGCTAGGACTAAGTCATTCGACCGCAAAATAAAAATTGATTAAGAATTTATGAAGACATTCGGAATAGAATAACAATATAGGATGTGCTTATTTATGATCTAAGGTAGAAGACTATTATTTTTACAAAACACTTGAATATTTATTTATAATAATTAAAAAATCGGTCAAGTGCGAGTCGTACACGCTCATCGAGGCTTCCGTACCAATTGCAGCATTGTGTGTCAATGAAAAGCACAATTTATAAAAGTTAACAAAGCTATGTTTGCTGTCTACGAAATGAACTAGAATTATAGGATTGTGATAAAAACCCTATAAATGTATTTTTTTTGGATTTATTCTTTTCTCTTTATTGTAACTTTGCACTACTTGCCAAATTTCATTTTAGGTCGACGGTAAGTACCCTTCAACTTTAGGTTTTGATTTGATTTCTTACAAAATGCAGCAAAAGCGAAGCATAAAACGTTGATTTAAAAGCTTGATTTTTTCTTTGATTCAAGGGACCATATACTTAAATATTTAATGTTAATGTCAGTCTAATATCCCCACGTATCTCGAGAAAAATGGTCTTAACAGACAATAAAGTAATCCAAGAAAGGTAGGTAAGGTTTTGTAACATTTGTGGTACGGAACCCTAAAAAGAAGCAATGGCGGATACTGCAGGAAGCTCACGTAAATGGTATACGGATCCCGCCATGAGAAGAAGAAGTGGACGAGGCGAAAGAAACACTATGCAGAATTTTGGCGCGCCGTTCTCTCTCTCCGGCTACAGATAAAGCGTGAAGCTAAAGCTGAGGCTGAGACCAGTCGTGGCGCAGTGGCTCTGGTGTGGAGGCTAAGCGCGGCGTTAAGTTCTGCCACCCAAGACGCAATGCCTCCAGAAATCGGCAGAAAGTGGGGATCGGAGGGTGCTAACACTAGGGTCCCTCTGCCTATCCTGCTGTGTGCGGGATACAGCGTGAAGCTGATTTTTTGTTTTTAAACTTTATGAAAAATTAAAATTTTATGAAAAAATCGTAATAAAAAATTTGGTTTCATTACTATTTTTAATTAATATACAATGATGATAATGGTCGAGGCTTCAAGCAGCTACCGTCTAGGTAACAACAAGCAAGTTTAAATAAGAGAATTACTGAGCGGAAATAGAATTGATAACAACTATAGTGTAAGTAAACAACATCTATATTACATTTATGTAGACAGGCAGAGATAGTCTAATGTTGAGACTCTCCACTCTCCACTTCTAGAATCTTTTAAATTCAAATTCAAAATATTCTGTTTATAATAAAGTTTTATAAGCACTTTTAAATTTTTTAATTGAAGATACAGAAAAAAATATTCAAGTTAGTTACCAGTGATATGAATTTACCGTAAGTCTGTTTAGTTTCACGCTGTATCCCGCATATAGTACTTTTCTATAATATAATATTAACCACAGTGAGAAAATTAGTTAAGACACTCCATTTCTCACTTTCAGCTCAGTGGCGAAACACAACACCTCGATTTGTCTAGATACCAGAGCGATGAAATGAAAACAATATATTTATTCTCGAATTGGAAATCGAACCTATAGCCGTAGCGTTTATAGTTAGATGCTGTTTTACTGCCCCACGAAAGTCTTTATAATATATTTTCCTCAATTTCTCATATTTTTTATGTAATTTAGTAACAAAGTAACGCCATCTATACAAACGAGTGTCAAACTATCGTACGATATTACGTGTTGGGTAAACAAGTACTTTTAGATTGTAATTTATGTATTTTTAGATAATTTATTAGGAGAAATATACATAAAGCAAAGTAATGACTTCGAGTTCAAATATTTTTTGTATTTATGTAGTATTTATCTAGTTAGCAAGCCCGGCGTTAAGCTCTGCTTCCCTCTGTCTTGAATTTAGGCAGTGACTTAGCAGATGAGGGCAGTTCCGTCAGTCTAACCTGTAAGTTAAATAAAGCATTTCTTCGATTGGTTAGATGAAGTTTGGGATTCTTTTTTATTCTTCACGCTGTATACCGATCATAGCAGGGTTGGGAGATGGTATCTGAGAATATAATGTTAAGACACTTTCGTTCCCCAACGTTTGACGAATCCTGGAGCCATTGCGTGTAGAGTGGCGAAACTCAACGCCGCGCATTGCGTCGTTACCAGAGCACGTAAATGCCAATCGATCATTCAGTATTTCCCAAGTGCGAATCGAATCCACAACCGTTGCAATTGAAATCAAACGCTACTATGCTGCTACAGGTGGCCTCATATTAGCTTCTTAGAGAAGTTTCTTATTAGATTATAAATAGTCTTAAGTGGTGAGATAAAGTTAAGTGCTCTACAAGTGTTGTTTGTTCGCTATAATCTCAGCAAATATTGTTTATATATATATATATATATATATATATATATATATATATATATATATATATAAACAATATTTGCTGAGATTATAGCGAACAAACAACACTTGTAGAGCACTTAACTTTATATATATATATATATATATATATATATATATATATATATATATTTCTATACTTAAACTATCGTAACGTAATGGAAGTTTTATATGGAATTTTACTGTGAACTCGACGTTAGTGGGTTCAATTCTTTATTTTTAGCTTCACACTGTATTCCGCACATAGTAGAATAGGCAAATGGAACCTAGGAACCTAGTGTTAAGACACTCCATTCCCAGAAGACGCTTACGTTCCCCACTTTTTGCCAAATTCTGGAAGCATTGCGAGTTGAGGGGCGAACTCAACGCTGCACTTTGCCTCGTTACAAGAACGAGGAAGTGAAAATATTAAATATTTAATTTCCTCAAGTGGGAATCCAATCCACAACATATATAGTCTCACGCTTGTGCTCCTCAACAACAATATTTCAGATCACAATATAAAAATACAAACAAAAAATCTCTCTAAAGCCACACCCTTTCCAAAAAAACATCACGTAAGCTTTATCTGTATGGGATGCTCATGGAATTAATTAAACAAATAATTTCAAGCAATTGTCACCCTTATCACCATGTCCAAAAAGGATCAATTTAGTATAGAAATAAATGTATTTTGAGATGCACGCTTATCACTTGATAAGATAACAGGTGATTGCACTATGAGGTAATTTAACTTTGCTTGTAGCTAGATTATGGTGAATCTTTAATGTCCTTTGTGTATTGTTATCCAGAGAAATGAACCCACAACCTTTGACTTAGTGGAGAAATAATATTTTTATAATTTATAGAAAGATCATTATGATTTGATTATAAATTGCGGCGGCCTCCAGTATTCGGTGGAAAGCACCATCATCATCGCCACCACTAGCACCACGATGTTCACCATATCACCGTTCGACGCCCACAACAAACATCCTACTAGCAAGACACTTCGAGAAAGTAATATTAAAAAAGAAAGTAAATGGATATTATATGATTTGGATATGGAAATAAAAAAAAAAAAATAGCTTCACGCTATATCCCGCACACAGCAGGGTAGGCAGAGGGAACCTAATGCAAGACACTCCGTTCCCCACTTTCTGCCGAATTTTGGAGGCATTGCGTGTTGAGTGGCAGAACTCAACGCCGCGCTTTGCCTCGATACCAGAGCGAAGAAATGGAAATATAAATTTAAGTAAATATTTCATCTCCTCGAGTGGGGATCGAACCCACAACCAGTCGGTTTTACAGTCACACTTTGTGCCACTGCGCCACGACTGGCCTCCAAGGAAATAATACTGAAATAAATATTAGCTCGAACTAAAATTGAACCACCCTGTGATCGCATCGATCGCGAGCGCTGATCAGGAACTACTGGTTCGATTAAAAAATACTTTCGTGTTAGATAGAATACGTTTATTAAAAATTATTTTGCTGTTTCTAAACAAATTTTAATATCAATTTTGATAGATATTCTCGTTTTTAATGTGAGTTTAACGAACAAGTAAATGATTTTCATGACCTTAATCACCAGAGTGTTATAAATGCTATTTGTATATTTAAAAAACTAGATGTTTAATACTCCTTACTCTCATTTTTGTAATGATAAATCATTGCTTATAGCGTTTTAAAAAAGGTATAAAAAAAAATACTGAGCGGGACTTGAACCCGCGACCTCTTGGAAACAGTCCATAACTTGGACTTCACAAATTCTGCTACGTAAAAATATTTGTACATTTCTAAAAAAATAGTTTTCTTTACTTCGGAAATATGAAAATGTCATACTTTAACAAAGTAGAGTATTTATATTTATAGTTTTAAATTTAAATATTATTTGTACCTACAATGTTTCTGTAGCTACTATTACCAGTCCCAATAAGTTAAAGAAGAAATTAAGTATTTTATACATATATTCACTGTGCAGAGTGAGTAGACCACCGCAATGACTAGAACTTGTGACCCAAGTTTAAGTTCAACTTTAAGGCCCTTAAAAGTAGGCCTGACACTCGTCTCCAGTATCCAGGTTCATATCTCAGTCACGAAAACGTCAACATACACTCGTATGAAGATACATCTGTCCCATTTATAAAATAAGCGAGGTGTGTACGTGACACGAGTCACTCAGCGCGTAGTGTCAGAGTGGGAATACTCTTCATACATATGCCTTTTGTACATTTTTGTTTTGTAATTATGTGTAATAAAGGACATATAAATAAAAAATGTTCTTAAAATAATGGCTTTACGCTGTATCCCGCATATACCCGTAAAAGGGTAGGCAGATTTTATTTAAAATATTTTGTCAAAATCTCGCATATAGCAGGGTAGGCAGAGAGCTTTGTCTCGGTTCTTGAAGAAAATATTATAGAAACATCATGTATTTGACTCTCTCGTATGAGAATCGAACCCACAAACTGTAGCGCTTACAGTCGCACGTTGTTGTTATTGCTCCATGACTGACCTCAATAAAAATCTTCATAATAATTAGTAATTAACAAACACAAATAAGGGAAATCATCACACAAAATGTGGTTGAACTTGCGCGTGGTTGAGCTCCGCTTCTCAACACAATTTTTCTCTAAGTTTGGGCGGATTATAGTGTCTTAACACGAGGTTTGCTCTGCTTATATTTCTATATATAGGAGACAGTGTGAAGTTAAAAAAAAGTTAAATAAATTTCAGTAAGATGAACTCACAAATACTGTACAATTTGATATCATCTAAACTATAATAAGAATCCAAAATAAATCATAAAATCCTCTAAAAGAAGTCAATATTTTCCACATTTACTTAACATCCATTGCGAGTATTATACGAAAATACAACTAAAAAACGACAGTAAACTGAGTGATGTAGAGCCAAAGTCATATAAAAACATACTCAACACTCTCCATTGAGCTTCTTACATGAAAAAAGCGTTAAAAGACAGACAATAGAGCAATGTACGTGGAAAATATTTAAAATCCTTTCATAAATAGAGTGTGGGTCGTAGATTTAAATCCAGCGCCGGTCGCTCGTGAGTTGTAAACAAGACAATTAAACTCCGTCAATTGAGAACTCTACATATGTACATAAATACTTACATACATACATACATATACACCAATATAAATATATGTTTGTAGAGTTCTCTCACACACAACTGTAAATAGTGAAGACAGTGTACAAAATGTGTATGTGTGATACACGTGGCAAGTTTGTTGTTGTGTGTGTGTCTGTGTGGATGGTAATAAAGTATTTTTAGATTCGCCGTTTATAGACGTGTTTTGAAGACTGAACTCCCATTTGACTGTTTTTGTGATGGTAGTCGAAATGTTCTAGCTGTTTTTTATAATAATATTATAATTTAATTAAATGTAAATAAAATAATAATATGTAATTTAAAAAAATATTTATAACAGAGATGTCTCCAGGGAGCGTGGGCTCGTGGAGTTAGTTACTAGCAAAAATCAAAACTAGCCAAATATTTTGATAAAACGTGGAGAGATTTCTAAGTACGAATTATTTTCATGTTTTTTAAGTTTATGAGAAATTTATGGACAAAGACAAACAAACATTAAAATGTGCTTGGAAGCCTAAATACAATACTCAAATATTACTTAATTTCAACTATATCTCAGTCTTGATCTAGCTGATTTTCTCAATCTCCCTTTTCTTGAAGTCGGCTCAAAATTTTAAAAAAGGAATAGATGCTCCTCGTAACACTTTGACAGTAAGATCATATATATGGATCATTCGAATGGAATATATGAAGATTTTTTTAGCTTCACGCTATATCCTCACATAGCGGGGTTGGCAAAGGGAACCTTGCGATAAGTCACTCCTTTCCTTACGGATTGCCCAATTGTTGACACATTATATGTGGAGTTTAGTTAGTGGTAGTTTAGTGTGGATATTATATATCTCAAAAATTGGGAACAGAACTCAACTTCTCCAGCGAAAAAATAAAAGATCACATTTTTCAGAGTGGGATATGAGCCCACAAAATAAATAATACATTAAAAAATAATAATACATTAACTGACTGACTAGCTTAGTAACAGAGATTCTAAAGAGAAAAAAAAAACAATCTACGTTAAATCTTTACTAGAATTCCATTTAAAGTTTCTTGAAACATTTTAATAATGTAATATTATTTTATAAGACGTTAGTACAGCGTGCAGCAACCACATTAATACCAATCTGTATCTCAATGTATGAGATTAAACACACATACCTCTCAAGGTGAAGAGCGTAAAATAGCTAATAATAGCTCTATATTTATTATAGATTGCTTGTTATGAACGTTTTAATTGGTGTAAAAAAATATATTATGTAGTATATAATTATATAACTTTGTTTTTCATTTTGAAATGTAATAGATTCAAAATATTATAAGAGTCGCACGAAGGGACTGAGACCTCGGTGACCTTCGTGAACAGAGAATCGATAATACTGCAGGAAGATCACGTAAAAAGTATGAGGATTCTTCGGAGGGAATGTAGAAACACTCATGGACGAAAAGAGGTGTGAAGGGACTGAAGCATTGCATCTCGCTAGCTCGATTAAGCTAAAACATAATATTATTATTTAACTTTGAGTCACTCTCTGCTTTACGTCTATATAAAGATATGATCATATTAAGTTCTAACTTTATCTAACAAAATACAGCAAACTATACTATAGCTATACGCATTTTTCTTATTGTGATTCGAATCCACAACTCCAACAGTTGTGAATTCGAATCACATTTTTAAGGTCAAACTCTGGTCGAATTTTGAATTCCATCACCCAAAAAATAATGTCTATCAAAGTAAGTTTACTAAAAAGTGGAGAACTGAGGTCTACTTCTTGACCTTTTAGTCATGTAACGGCTTAGTCACGTGACAGAAAGTAACGCAGCATTTTGTATACAAAATCTGGACAACTGGAAAATTATATATAACTATTCCGCTGAATTCTGGAAGTATTGAGTGGTGACACCTCGATTGACCTTTGAAAACACAATATCAAAGATACTAGAGGTATGAAGAGGATGGTGACCGTGGACGAGATGAAAAAGGTAATAAATAGCATTTGGCACTCCGTTTTCTCTGACTTGGGATGCTTGGGATGCTTGGGATACAGAGTAAAGCTAGCTCGAGTGGGAATCGAACCCACAAACCTGTCGCGCTTACAAACGCACGCTTGCTCCTCAAGTCCTGGACTGACCTCCAACAAAAGATAGATAATAAAAATAAAAAGATATTCCTTATGCACATGTGTACATGAACACTAATACTATAAATATTTAAATTACAGTCAATTACACTGTTCATCTAATTTTATTACTATCTATGTTGTAGCCAACAAGGAAAGTTTCATCATATCCGTTTGTTGGTACGTCGTGTGGCTAGCTTTGTTTTTAATTTTAACTCGTCTTCTCAATAATTTTGAATCGAGTGACTAGTATTGGGGGATCACTCTGTTCTCAACCCATCTTTGGATGAGATTGTTTCAATAAGCTTTAAGTGTTGTTCATCTAAATTTTGTTACAAATGCAGTATTCAGTTGTGTCAGTAACGAATGTTATAAAAGTTAACAAGGAATCAGTTATGAAGAATCATCAAGAGAGGGTTTCCAAAAATGTACGTTACTGAAAATATTCGAAGAATTCATAGTTTCTTTTAAAATGTATACAAATCGAGAAAATACATCTTATGATCTCTACAATTTTTTCCTATAAACCTATATTAAAAGAGAATATCTATCTATCCAATAACATTTTTCTTAAAGATGGATTATTTAAGCAAACGCTAATATATTGAATAACACTCTCTATTAAAAGTTAACTCAATTAAAGGCACAAGTTTAAAAATAATCCTTTCAATTAATCAATCTACTGTTAGCTTCACAATGTTCCAATTAATATATAAACTACCTTCACTCATACATATATACTTTGGTCATATGTTACTCTTTTCATTATGATATACATTGCCGTTTTAGTTTATTATGTAGAGTGGTAGTTACAGCGAAAAAGAAATGAATAACAGTTTCAAATTCCGTGTCGTAAACTCTATAACTGCCTCTATAGTTGTTTTGATACAACACGCCATATTTAAAATTCTGCGACTCGTTAACGTTCATTTTAAATTCAAATTGAATACTTGTTTTTCTGTTTTTAATATATCCATATGTTTACTTTTGTGTTGGTCGCTTTGTGCTGTCAACGTCTTTGCTTGTTATTTTTTATCTATTTACATTTTATTTGTGAGATAAATCTTGAATTTGCACATTGTTAGAAAAACAAGATTGTAATAGGGAATTAATTATATTGTACGTCATTGTGATGTTCAGCGATTTCACCATGTGATAAGTCTCTTGGTAGAAAAGGAAGAGAGCAGAGTGCCTAAATATATTTCTACTACAGAAAACATTATTTGACATTGAAATTAACTGCGCTAAAATAGTTCTTACTTAAAATAAAATCGCTCTAATTAAAAATGTGTTTAGTCTTTCAACCGACATTAACTACAATTAACACAAAAAAAGTAAATGTTGATTCCAGTATGAACAATTAAACACATTGTTTTGTTAGGTGTGCCACAAGGCAACCACTTATGTCCTATTTATTTCAATCTATACTAATTAGTCATACATGACACTAGTCAAAATTAAGCAAGTGCACAAGCACTTTTATTCATATCCTCGCTATCACTTTATCAGTCAATTTCCTAAACGAAACATATCGTAAGCAAATGTTGATAATGCGTGGCGCGTACGTGAAGATTTTATCTAAGTAATGAAAACAAAATTGTAAAGACGATTTCTTGTGCGACTAAATATTAAGACAAATGAAGATAAATAAATATCTCTCTATATTATTATTCTTCAGTTTGTCTTATTTAAGATAATATGCTCCCATGATTTTCATTTATATTGATTGTTATTCAAAGTATAATATGGTTATTAGTATAAATATATTATAATACACCTATTAGTTATCGTTTGTTTCACACGCGCAATACATTATTTTTAACTTGTTTTGTATTTTAAAATTAAATGTTCGCTAGTTTTTTTTGTGTAGGTTTCAAGATCTACAATAGGATGTGTTGTTTTTCCCATTCCCGTAGGATTTTCTAAAAATGCTCTTTTAGTTCTCCCATACTCTGCAACGTTGAGTTTCAACGTTCTGTACAATAAAACTACGTCTGTGCAATGCGAAGCGTTTGTCTGTAAGTGCGACGTTGGTGGATTCGGTTTCCACTTTGTGAAATGAACGCCACTCTATAGGACAAGGAAATAAAAATAAACTAATTTTCAAAAGGCTATTAAAAATATTTTATACAACGCCGAAAAACATAATACGTCAAATCTAAATATGTATGTATGTAGATATATACGAAGTAAATGATTATAATATATTACCGTATTATTAGTCATAGATATTGAAAAACACGAAAACACGTGTTTACCGTTTTTTTTTTTGTAATTTTTCGTTTTATGTTTTCATTCTAATAAGAATTTAGCTTAAGATGGAAATATCAAGGTTTCCATAACTAAATGTTCTTTATAAATAACCTACAGGTAAAAATCAGAAAAAAGTAAAAAAAATGAGGTCGACAGAGGTTAAAGAAACAAATATGTGGAAGCCATATCACAATCGATGTTGATTTACATGTTGAACCGAAGTTGTATAATATGTTTCTTTTCAACCAATGGAACATAGAAAAACATATACGAATACAAATTTAGGACATGATCTTGTAATACATACATATAATACACAAACATCATCCAATTCCATCAAAATCACATATATACGTATCAAAGGGTAAATCTTCTCTTTTTAAAGTCGGTTAACGAATGAACCGATTATAACATATTTTCTTTGTTTATGTAACACAAGAGTACATACAATCGGTATATGAAGTCAAAAATAACTTTTGCCTTTCAAAACAACAAGCCATTAATATGTAAATCCAATTAATTTCATATACATAATTTATATTTTAATAACAGTTTTAATGGTATACATACAGCGTAAAAAAATATATAATTCATATATTATTAATTTTTTTTAATCTTTAATCGTCTCCCACACTTATGGGGGTAGTAGACAGAGACAACCTAGTATTGAATCTCTGTTGTCCACTTTTAGCTCACTTTATTTACTTTAATGCACAATTTAATAATCTCCTCCTCTACCGGGGAGATAGAGAGGTGGAGCTCCAAATGCGACGGTCTCTGCATAACTCTTTCACCTCATCCACTGCCATCAACCTCTTCATACAAACATATACATTAATTATATAATATACATTAATTATAAAAGTACTTTTACATTATATTCTATATTAAAACGTTCACTCACACATGCAAACGGGTTCATTCACACACGACCTTGACACAAATAAGCCCAAAGTCTTATGAGTGTGCGTGAATCGACGCACGCGCAGTTCATTTGGTTGCTTTTGTATATGTATGTATATCTTAACATACATAATGATATGCTATGTTAAAAGAACTCTTAAATTAAATAGATAAGAAAAAAAACGGTTTTATTAATGAAAAAGTGCTTTAATTAGTTTCTGTTTTGTTTATTTTAGTTCTACGGTTCAATCTCATGCTTAACGAATAAAATTTTAATATTAATTTCGTTAATAGTATATAATACTACATAGTTAATTTTGTACAACAAACAAATAAATATATATTTTTTTCGTTTGAAGAACAGGGTAAGCCAAAGAAAACTAGTGTCAACACACTCCGTTCCCACTCTTTGAACCAAATGTTTCAGATTTTGCGCGTGAACCTGCGGAACTCAACGTCGCGCATTGACTTGTTAGAGTTGGAAAATAAAAATATTATTTTAATGTGTATATTTAACACTTTTTACATATTTTTATCCTTACAGTTTATACGTCCACCTGTAAATTTAAAAAAAAAATAAGCGATTACAATATAATGTAACTATGTAGAGAGAGGCCAGTCGTGACGATGAATGCGAGTACAGGGGTACCCACACGCCCCGTTTACTGAAACAGGGTGTGTGTTTGATTCCCATTTGGGGAAATTAACTATTTAATATTTTCATTTCTTCGCTCACAATGCCTCCAGAGTTTGGCGGAAAATGGGGAACGAAGTGTCTTAATACTAGGTCCCTCTGTCTACCTCAACGTCTAAACATCATTAATTTAATAAAAAAATACTTGTGGCCCCCACTTTTTGGCTGGCACTCTTATTGTCAATGTATTCTCCTGTTGATAAACGTGTCTAAAAATGTGAGCTAGATTGACTACGTGATAAAGGTACTGATTTTGCAGCGGGATCTTAGACTGTCACGCTGTATCCCGCATATCGTACAGAGGGAAAGAGGACCTAAAACAATAAAAAAAATGCCTTTCTCCATTTTCTACAAAAAATTCGAGATATTACGATGAAAATAATTGTAATATAATCATTCGTCCGAGTGGGGATCGAATCTATAACCGTCGCGTACACAGCGGGACACTTTGCCACTGCGCCACGACGGCCTCAATACAAAATAATATTTTCATTTCACTTGATCACTTGTATAAGTGAATATTTAAGTTAGCTCGAAGCACACCAGTTGTAAAACAATGTATTGCGTAAGTTTTATTTATATCTGTTTAAACATATTCAAGAAAAACAATCTTGTTTATATTTTTTTCTTGCTTTTAAAAGATTTTTTTTTAATTATATAATTTGTTATTTTATTTTAGCGTAGCTGTTTAATACTTTTAATGCACAGGAAAGGAACTCAGTGTGAAATAATACTCTCTCTTCTATTTTCTTCTTATCACCTTGTCTTGCAAGAATAATGAAAGTAATTGAAACCCTAATCGGGATCGAACCCACGGCCTTCTCGTTTACAGTCACACGCTATCTCACTGCGGCATGACGGGGTATTTTAGTTATTAGGGATATATCTTACCTTAATTTAGATTTACGCTTTATTCCTAGCGGGGTACTCAGAGAGAACGGAGTGCCAACCACTACGGTCTCTACATACCTCTTTCGCTTCATACGTGACCTCCAGTGGGTCTATCTCTCCGGGGTATTTTCGATACTGTGTTTTCGAAGGTCAACCTAGGTCTCCCGATCCCGGCTAGTGCTATAATCAATTTTATATTGTAAAAAACAAAAAAAAAAAACAAAAACGAAAAAATGTTTTGTAATGTAAAGATTGGATTGGAATGGCCATAATAGTAAATCTTCATACATTTTCCTGTGTTTTAGTAAAATATTAAAATTAATTTTAAAACAAGCATGCTATAAAGATATACATATATTTATAAGATAATATTATAATTACAATAATACAGGATTGTAAAGGTTTATTGAGCTTGTGCTTGCGTAAGTAGTGTGTGAATTGTTTAAGTTTTCTCAATAAATATTTTGTTGTGGGTTCGATTTCTTTATTTTTGTTCGTTTATCTTCATGCTTCACCACCTGTAGCAAGGTAAGTAAAGGGAACCTAGTGTTAAGATATTGCGGTAAGTAGAGGGAATCTAACGTTAAGATATTACCTTCTCTGTTTTATTCCGAATTTGAGACTTTGCATGTTAAGTGGCGAAACTAAGCGCCGTTTTCTCGGGATTTAGAATACAAAATATAAAAATTTGAACGTAGCGGGACTCGAACCCGCGCCTCCAGAAAACCGACAAGGTTGGTTTGACCTTGATTTTCCAAATAAGCAATTTTGCTCATTACTTGACAGTTCAAAAGTGTTTTAATTTAAACATAATAAAAATTGATATTCATGTTATTAGACGAAACTCAACACAGCACCTTGTGAAATGAATGCACGTTCTGTACATTTACATCTTTTACTTCCCACGACTCGAACTCACAGTCCGCATTCATATACACGACTAACGTACTCGTATTACTATTATAGATTTCAATTACCTTTTAATTGTAGTTAAAAATTATAAAGACTTACAGCAACGCTAGGTACAATTTAATTTGAATCATTGATAGCGCTATCTCAAGGCTGTTTTAAAATACGGTATCACATAAACATGTTTATGTTTATAAAAAAAAAAGGAAATATTATTATATGAAACCAAAAATGAAAATCAGGTTTACGCTGTATCTCCCTCACAGCTGGGACAGAGGGAAGCTAGTGTTGAGACACTCCGTTCCCCAACTTCCGCAGTGTTCTGGAGGCATTGCGTGTTGAGTGGCGAAACTCAACGCCGCGCTTTGCTCTGACACCAGAGCAGAGAAATGGAAAAAAAATGAAAATAAATATTTCATTTTCTCGAGTGGAAACAAAACCCACAATCAGTCGATTTTGCAGTTACACTTCGTGCCCCTGCGCCACGACTGGCCTCAAGATGCTTTTTAACACAATTTTTTCTCTGTATAATCTGCGATGCAGGAATATATTAACCCCGATCAGGATTCGAACTCACCACCACGTCAAGAAATATATATAGAAAGCTAGAAATAAAAATAAAAAAAAGAAACAAAACGTAATTAATTCCACAAGCCATTGTTCGCCGACTAATGTTACATTTGAACAACCGTATAATAAAATGTAATTGTATCTTTATTGCTCCACTTGCTGCGCCCGATAAACTAATAATAGCTTTTGTGTTCAACAAACAGACATAAAAAGAGGATATTTTCTTTATATTTGTATCAACATTTTCTTTATAGGCAACGAGAATTGAGTTGAGACACTTTGTTTGCAATTTTACTAGGTATTTCAACTATATATCAAAATGAAATTCTAATGCATATAGCAGGTGACATACGTGGGAGTTCTATTACTGAACTAACCGTGCGTCTGATAGGAAATCGAACCCACAACCCTTCGTGAACAACCTAGGTACCCTACGTTATCTAGACGTCTATTTCCTTTACACAAACGTCAAACACAATATATTGATAGTAACTCCACTGTTATCAGCGTCGTCGAGTCTCGAACAAAACATGTTTGTCATAACAATATCTTTTACATCATACGATACGATATGATATCGTGAGGTGGTTGGACTATGGATATACGATAGTTCTATTGTAGATGTCTGTCTGAGAAATTATTTATAATTACCAATAAAGATTTTCAAAGATCTTCAAAGATGAAGTCAGTCGTGGCGCAGAGGCACACAGTGTGACTGCAAAATCGACTACTTTTGGGCTCGATCCCAACTCGAGGATATTATATATTTATTTCAATTTATATTTTTCTTTCTTTGAAATGATCTTAATTCCACTATACTTTCCACTATCTACATTTAAATTAAATTAGCTACATTGCACAAAATAATAAGTTATTGTAATAACCTTACTAGAAATAACAGATATCGCCATATATAAACATGAATATTTATAACCAGTGACTCAGTGGTCACTTTGCATACAATAGGGTCGCGGATTCAAGCCCCGCCCACTGACATTTGACCTATGCTTCTAGAACAGCCATCGCTTCCTTGAATATGTCCCAATTATGTTATTCGATGTATAAATTGTTGAAAATTTACTAATAGAAACGTCTGTGTAACTAAGTTTGTATTTAAATAGGTTAGTAAGGTAAATTTTGTTGCGTATTTAATTTGCAATTGATTACAATCCATACTATTTATTGTTACAGTCAATTATCGTACAATATGAAGATGAATGTATTGTATGATTTAACTATAGGATCGAATTTAAAAATTCTTTTTTTTCCATTTGACACACGCGAATATGGCGGCATATATCACAATATGGCGGTAGTGTGAAGGATGTGCCGAATAAAACTTGTACCTGAGGCATTCAGGGTGTCTATTAACCTAGTGTTAAGACACTCGGTTCCCTAAGACACTTTCACTGCGCACTTCGAAACTGTCGAATTCTCGGGGCTTTGTGTGGTCAGTCGCGGAGCTTAGCGTCGCGCTTTCGGTTCACGTTAAAGTATCATCAACGTACTTTAGTAAAATATGTAAAATTCTCCTGTTTTTATAAATTTCTTGAATCATTTAATAATTTAAGATCATTGTAAAATTTAATTAGACAGTGAGTGTAGGGCAGTTCTAAGAGAGGATTTGCCAAAATGTCTATGGGACC
Source organism: Heliconius charithonia (assembly GCA_030704555.1). Taxonomy (NCBI): domain Eukaryota; kingdom Metazoa; phylum Arthropoda; class Insecta; order Lepidoptera; family Nymphalidae; genus Heliconius; species Heliconius charithonia. Next base: position 343,859 of record CM060813.1, read on the forward strand.
GAAAATAAGGAAATTTTACATTTTCGTGGCAGGCTGTGGCGCAGTGGCATAAGCGTTCGAAGTAAAGCAACAAACGCAACAAATTGTTTGTTCGATTCTCATTCGGGAATATGAAATTTGAAATATTGAACATTTTTATTTATCCGCTCCTTAGTAAAAAGGCAAATCGTGCAGAAATGGGAACAATAGGTTTGCTCCCAAAGTAAGCGTGCATCAAAAAAAAAAATGTCTACGCAAACGAAGTTATGAACTATAAGTAGTTAAGAAATAAAAAAAGCAAATAAACGTTCTTCATTAAAATGAAGTACTGAGGCCGCGTGGTGATAACCTTTGACTGTAACTCAGCGGAACCAGTTTTTTATCTCGACACTTGTTGGTAGGGTTACGTGACTTAAGTATATAACTAAAGTTGGTCGTACCTATATAATATAATTGTAGGCTGTTTGTTTGTTAGTCATAGTCCTGTAATATAGGCTTAAAAATTGTCACAATAATATTTTTTTATAAAAAAAAGCAGTGTGGGCAAGAGAACGTAATCTTAAGACATTACAGTCTCCCATTTTTCAAGACATTACGTGTTGATGGGTGTAACTCAGCGCCGCGTTTTATATACCAGAACGGGAAAGTGAAAATTTTAATTAAATAAATAATCATTCCACCGGGTGAAAATCGAAACAAAACTAATGCTTACAGTCAGACGAACTCATATGTCAAAAACTGTATAGCCGATTAGTTAGTTACAAGAGGTGCTAAAGAGATACATACATACACTCTAAAAACATTACCCTCCTTTTGACCACGTCGGGTAATAACTTAAAATTATAATAGGTATAACTATACTTGAATATTTAATTTTAAATAGGTGATAAAACGCCACCATTATCACTCGTTATCGTTACGTAATCTACTGTAAAGTAAATGATCTTTAGTAGAGCTCTGGTCTTATCACTAATACTTTAGTATTAACCTAATTTGGGCATTATATATTAGATACTATTTCTAGTTCTTGGATTTCATTGTATTACTTTATTTTATCGAAGTGTGACTGTAAAACCGACTGGTTGTGGGTTCGATCCCCACTTGAGGAGATGAAATATTTACTTAAATTTATATTTCCATTTCTTCGCTCTGGTGTCGAGGCTAAGCGTGGCCTTCAGTTCTACCACGCACGCAGTGCCTTCAACGGAGTGTCTTAACACTAGGTTCCCTTTGCCTACTGTACCTGCTGTGTGCGGGATACAGTGTGAAGCTGAAAAAAAAATTATAAATGTGAAAGGTGTTAAGTTCCGCCACTCAACTCGTGATGTCTCTAGAATTCAGCTGAAATTGAGGAACGGAAGTGTGTTAAAAGGAACTGTGTATCTTAATAATAGATTCCTAGATTATGCCTACCTTGCTATGCGGAATACAGGTGACGCTAAAAAAAGTTTCGGACGGTGGTAATAATCTGGGATATATCTATAAATATCTGGGATAAATAAAACAGATTTAGATACATCTATACTTCAGGATAACATATAGGCTTAATATATATAAAAAAAATATACAATTTTGGTATACTATAATAATAAGCTTAGGCAAGTTAAGCCGCCTTTGGATCACTAGTTTTAATATAAATAAAGGTGTGGCTCATTGGAAGAGCATCTTACTGTAAGCGCAATGGTTGTGAGTTTAATCTTCTCTCGGAGAATTATGTTAATGAGTTAATAGAATTATACATTTAAAGAAGTTCTACTAAAATAAAGTGCGTTCAGCGTTAAGTTCCGCTCTTCAACATGCATATATGTTGGCGTTATTCTAATACTATGTATTAACAATTATTTATGTCACCTTCATGTTTTACTACTCACATTAGTAAGTGGAACCTGATAGTATCAGGACACTCGGTTCTCCTGAACGAGTAATTTCTGAATATTTAAAAACTATGAAAAATTTAAACATATTACCCAACACAAGAATCGAACCTACTCAATTGACGGCAACAAGCAATGCCAATTAGTACGCAATCGCAATTAAACGATTGTTATCAAAAATTAATATTTACGAGAGAAATCTCGATCTTAACGCATATAAAGATACAAGATGGAGTATAATTTAGTAACGCTGGCGCCAGTCTCTGTTAAGTAATTACCAAATATTGCTTAATTACATTGGTTTGTACAATGTATATATTGTTTTTTTAACCGACTTCAAGAAAAGTAGGTCATCGGTTTGACGTGTATGTATGTATGTATTTTAAAGGTATTGGTTTTGGCTTATAATATTATAAGAAAGAATTTAATGCTTCGTGTCCAAATGGCCCAATTTTCGAGATATTGTGTGAAGTGGCGGAACTAAATAACATAAGAATGTCTTGTCATCAGAGAGAAAATATAAAAATAATTCATTGATTCGAGTGGGAATCCAACCTACAACCAGACGACGCCGCGACGGCCTCAATTTAATATTTAATTACATAGAGACAATTTATGGTAAGGCGGCGGAACCCAAAGTTAATTGATTGTCTTTCTTTTAAATTGCATGAATGTGCAACCAAAAGCCCACTAAAAATCTTTATTGTCTATCCAGCTTTCACCTGCGGCTCCACCCGTTTGCCTTCCTTAATAAATGGATACATAGCAGAAAAAAATGTATTACTTATTACTATAATTTGGTTCCTGAGATTAGACCAAACAAAGTTTTTAACAGTGTTATGTTACGTGCGCAAGTTTTGTCTGGAAATTAATTTAACAACTAGATGAAGCGGAACGAGTTTTGGAGAAAGCAGAAGTAAACAACGTGCTCAGAGAGATGGTAACCAAGCCTTTCATACCGTTTGAAGGATAAACAATATTTAAAGGCTGTCGTGGAGCAATGTGGCAGTGTGGCAATTGCGCGTGACTGCCGGAACTCAACTACAGACTTTTGACTTGGTGCCAGAGCGAAGAAATGAAAATATTAATAAAATATAATAATATATTATTTATATAAAATAGTGGAGATCGAACCCACAGCCGTCGCGTTACAGTCACATCCCTGTGCCCCTGCGCCCACGACCGGCCCCAACATAAATATTAATTGTCCATTATAATAAATAAACAAATATTTCAACTAAAATCATGGTCATAGCAAGCTCATATCTGCTTTAAGTCACGTTTACGTTTTCTTACTTTATCTATATAGATGTATGTATGTTTGTATGTCCAAATAAAGGATTGTCTATCTACTAACACGTTACGTAAATAATGAGTTGTGATGGTGAACTATGACGTTTATTTTTTTTTTTAGTTTTTCTTTGTATCTTGCAGATAACTGGGTGTGGGTAGAGAGAGAACCCAAGATCTTAGTGTTAAGACATTCCATCCCCATTAAGATACTTCCATTCCCCACTTTACGCCGAATTTTAGAGATTTTGCGAGTAGAGAGGCGAAACTAAACGCCGCGCGTTGCGTTATTGTCTGAGCGAGGAAAATCATCCATCCATCTACACACTATCATCCTTATATTAGCAGGAAATGAACAGAAAAATTAGTGTTGACTCACTCTCTCTATCACTCTGGCTGTGGAGCTAGTTTTGTCACATAGCTTTCCAGCAGAAATATTACTGCTATATACTGAATAACAGTAAAAGAAATCCGTTTTTATGATTTTTCTGTGCGAAGATCTAACTCACAACCATCGCGTATACAGTCACACGATGTGCCACAGCGTCGGTGGTGTTTATATAATATTATTGCAACTTGCTATCTGCCTGTAAGCACAAAGATTGTGGGTTCGATTCCCTCTTGGTTGAATAATCTGTTTTCATTTCCATTTTCTCCCTCCAGTAACATAACAGTCTCGTAAAAGTAAATATTGTTTTTTATTTTCAAGAAATATCTTTAAATGGAGAATATTTACTTCTTTTACCGACGACATGAGTAATATCAAAAAACATAAAACATAAAGCAGGGTTGGGTAGGTTTTCCATGCATCGCCCTTTTTTCGCGTTATTGTGTGGTTAGCGGCGGAACCTAACGCTGCATATCATTATTTAAAGAATAATAAGTCATGATTTAAAATGATGCATATATTTTTATTTATGTACCTATAAGAATATATTTCTCCATTTTGAATTCCACTTGGAAGTGCGTAAGAGGATAATAGTTTATTATCTTAATTATATTTATACAATTACGGTTTTGTAAACATGCTATATAAGCGTAAGCGTTCAGCTTCTAGAAATAATTATTTATAATTTAATTTTATCAACTATAAGTAATGTTATAATTTTAGAAGCACGTGCACGCTTTTTCCCGTATATTCCCGGTAAGCTATCAGCGCTAAGACTCCAATTTTTCCAATTCTTCCTTGTATATTGGGAGGAAATTCCAACAATGCGTGTTTAGTGTCGGATTTCAACGTGGCAACTAGAGCAGAGAAATGAAAATAATTTAAAACTATTTCCCCGATTAGTAAAGCAACCCACAAACACGTTTAGAATCCGATGCCGTCCACTGCGCCACTATGCGCATGCGCATCCCAAAATTGACTTAATAATTTATCGCCGAGCTTTGTTTTCTTATCAGAGGAAAAAAAATATAATTCATTCACTGGAGAGGGAATTGAACAACCGTCGTGTTTACAGATAGACGGCCTAAAATGTAGACTTTTCTTGGCTATAATTCATTTGAATGAACAACCCATTGCATGTAAATTAAAAATATATCACACCACCACGTCGTAAGGAACTAATACGAATATTATCAACAGCTTTAATATAATTTGTATATCATTATTTGATTTTGAACTTTAAATTTGTAGAAATAGAATTCAAAATCTGTTGGTTTGAAATTTCGCAAAAATAGTGATAATAAAGTAGGTTATTTTAACCAACTCTAACTGGATTTTAGTGACCTAAAATATGTTGAATTGAACAAAAATATATTATGAAAAGGTAGAAATCGTCTGAGTGTTCACAACGGTTGTGAGTTCGATTTTCACTTGAGGGAAATCTCAGGAACTACTGCCTGGTTTATAGTCTATTGACGATTGAAGCTATATGCTATATTATATCAGGTTAAGACCATTAGGATCGGAGCAACATGGAAAAATATTGCAAAATTAGAACAGCTCCATAGTTATTGAGAGCGTCATACTTAACATTTAGTTATTCCCATCGAAACTGACCGCCAAAGTCTCAGGTCCACCAGAGTCACCTGATCTAGATAGTCCTCCATAGTCTACTAGACTAGAAGGCCAAAAACAAAAACTTAATCTGGACCATTCTTGATTTTCTGTGATTAACTTTTTCTTTCTTTTTTCTTTTTTATTATGTATGACATATGTTCTACGGTAACTCAGAGTGCAGGTACTAAAAGGTACCTAGCCTATAGCCTATAAGCCTTAGTATGGATCATTCAATCGTTTTTTTTTTTTCATTTTAAATCAGTAGTTTATCAGATTATCGCGCTCAACCAAACAAATTCTCCAGTTTTATAATATTTGCATATTATTACAAGAATATATATGAAGACCAAAACAAGAAATAAGTCTAGACCATTCTACAGCTTTATTATGACTAACTTAGATTCTAGAAAAACATTTAGATATTTTTAATATGAAGTCTTGATTGTCATAAAAAAATACAATTTAAATATTATTTTTGCTATTATATTATTTTTGCTATTATAATGAAGTTTGTGTTTTAGTTTTGGTACTATATCCGCTTTTTTTGTCATAATTTCCTTTTAGGTAAAGCGCGACGTTGAGTTCCGCCTCTCGACACGCAGTGCCTACAGAATTCGGTCGAAAGTGGGGAACAGGAGTCTCTTAATGGAAGCGGAATATTTTAACAAGGTTCCCAGGTTCTTCTCGCTGCATTCTACAAATTATAGAGAGAAAAGAGAATCTGATGTTACGACACTCCGTTCTCCGCTTAGTCTTTCGCGCCGCGTAATGTCGTATTATAACATTAAGTAGCGAAATGAAACACCCCGCTTTGTCTACCAGAACAGGAAACGGCAACTATTATATTTCCCCAAGTGGAAATCGAACCGCCGCCATCGCATTTACAAATAAATCCTGACTGTTTCAATCTCTCAATTTAATCCAAATTTCTTTAAGCACGAGAAATGGAGTCACTCTTACACTAAATTTAGTTTTCGAGTGGCCATTATCACACATCTGCTCACGCATGTATGTAGGTCAATACGATTACGCTATCTATATATAATACGTTATATGATATATACCTACTGTACCGTACTGGAGTAGACTAATTGTCTTTAAGTTATCTCTTTACATTCAGTTATTTGTAGATTTTGTTTTATATATATATATATATATATATATATATATATATATATATATATATATATATATATATATATATATATATATATATATATATATATATTTGTTTTTCTCTATTAGCTTTGAAATAAAAAAAGAAGAACCATCAAAATCGGTTTACCCTGTCAAAAGTTTTGAGATAACAAACATAAAAAAAACGGTAGAATTGATAATCTCCTTTTTCTCCAGAAGTAGGTAGAAAAAATATGACTTAAATTAATAGTTCCTGAGTTTAGAGCGTTCAATCTAAAAAAGTCTTCGATATTCATACAAATAGATTTTGATTCAAATGTAGGTGGAAGGGCGTTACTTTATCTCCAGAATTCGATGAAAAGTGGGGAACAGAAGTGATTTTATGTGAAAGATGTGTCTTAATGTGGTTTCCAGGTTCCCTCTGCTTACTTTATTATATGCGGAATATTACTGGAAGCTAAAAAAAGTGTGTTTCAGTTCCGGATATAATTTGTCTTCTATCGTTCAAAATGTGAAAATTGATAGAATAAGGTACTATATCGGTTTCATCTAAAAAATCCCAAATAAAAATATTTTTTACAAAAAGGAATTCAACGCACAACCACCGCACGGCCGCGAGACAACCACAGCGCTATGAGAGAGTCTTTAATTAAACAATTTAATATTTATAGCCATCTCAGACAGCTATTCGCTTCAAAACAAGCGTTATAATGATAAGAATACTGACAAGTATATTATAATAAATATGTGAATAGTACATAGGTATGTAGATGTATATGTAAATTAACATATTGTATAGTATATGTTTGTAAAGAAAATGATTCCTTGTCAATGGCAGGTACTAGCGAGGATGTCACGGTGAGAATGAAGAAGAACGTGCTCAGCTGGTTTGGGCACGTCGAACGAATGAGTGATGAAAAAATGGCAAAAAAGATTTATGATGGAAAAGTGAGCGGTAAGAGAGGTAGGGGGAGAGCTCGGTTGACCTTCGAGAACACAGTATCAAAGATACTGGAGGAAGGTCAAGTAAAAAGCATGAGGACCCCACGAAGGGCATGTAAGAAGAGGTTGATGACAGTGGACGAGGCGAAAGAGGTATGTAGAGACCGTAGCGTTTGGCGCTCCGTTCTCTCTGACTACCCCGCTATGGATAAAGCGTGAAGTTAGTTTAGTTTAGTTTAGTTTATGATTCCTTGTTCCATTTATTTTTTAGGGTTCCGTACCTCAATAGGTAAAAATGGAACCTTTATAGGGTCACTTTCTAGTCCCTCTGTCCGTCTGTTTAGAACATTTATCTCAAGATACGTTTATCTCACGATACGTTAGAACATTTATATCGCGTAAAGGTATTGAGCTGAAATTTATATAAAATATTCGAGTCTATAAAGCACAAAAAAAATCGAACTTCTAAGTCATCACAATCAATCAATCATATACGCATTTATGCATCGATTTTGTAGCATTTTGTGTGCAAGTCACCGCGTAATCAAAACCTATAGGGTTATATACTTCCTGTTAAATTACAATTATAAAATTTGGTACGAAGTTAAAAATTATAATAAAATTACAAAAAGTGAAAAAATACAAAACGTGAAAAAAATATTTTCGTCTTTTCTAACAAAAAAAAATGCTAAGTATGCTTGCCAACTTAGATTTGTCAACTTTTTATTCAATTCTCACTCAGAAGAAGAGATTAATTTTTTTTCCTCACCCTGACAGACAAAGTAGAGCGTTGAATTCTATTCAACATGTAATGTCTCTAAAATTAGGCGATGCACAGGCAGCGGAGTATTAAGACACTAGCTCTACCTATCCTACGTAGCGTGACGCCTAGTTATTGTCTTATTATTTTATAGTATAAGTGTGGATTAATATCACTATTTTAGTGACTTAGAAAAGCAGTAGTATATGAAGAAGAAACCTACCTGTTCAAACCTTTCAATCCATTTATCGAGGCATCATGGAGTGACCGAAATATGTGATAGGGAAATAAAAAAATAATTCATTTCTTTTCGTGTGTATCGAACCTACTACCACCGTCACTACGCCGCGACGCCTACACACACTCGTTGTTATAATAAAGAAACCTATTTATCTAAGATCATTACTAATAGTCAATTAACACAAATACTATCTCGCTTTTATCGCTGTCTCCATACGGAAGATACAACACATTGGAACTGACGCAAGGACATCTTGTTTTATAATATATATTAGGTACTTACTAATTGCTTTAAATATATGTTTGTTTCTGATGTATTTCTAATATGCGGGAAAAAGCGTGAAGCTACTTCCTGTAGAGTCTTAACTTCACACTCGTTCCGGCCAAATTTTGAGACTTTGTGTGCTAAGTTACTTAATGCAATGCTACTTCTTCATGCAGTATCCCGCATAGAGCAAGGTACGCAGAGGGAACCTAGAATTGAGATACGCCGTTCCCCAGTTTATGCAAAATTCTGAAAGCATTGCGTGTTGAGTAGCGGAACAACGCCGCGCTTTGCCTCGAAACAAGAGCGGAGAAAGGAATCGAAAAAGCGACACTCTGTACCGCTGCGCCACGACTGGCCTCTCAATATCAGAGCGGAGAAATTAAAATAATTAGTAGGCATGACGAAAATTTTGAGAAACGGTTGCAACGTACTCCCATATCATGTTTTTTTGCAGAAAGTAAAGATTGAGTAGAAAGTTAAAAAAAAGTCGGGACTCCTTCAAATTATACGGGTTCTTGGTTTTAGATTAAAAAAAAAAAGATTATTGATTAAATAATTACTTATAGGTCCCGATTGTTAAGCCTTATAACAATAGTTTATTTTCTTGCTTGTTTATTTTCTTTTCACTTTTATGCAGTCGGTGTTTTTGTTTTAACAAATATTTTTTTATATTTCACTTTTTTGTTAGGATTCATTATAGTAATAATAATCATGATATATCTTTTCAAAATTCTCGTATTGAGCTCTTGAATTTGATTTCCATATTGTGGTATTTAAAAAGAAAAATGTTTTTTACTAAGTCCAATGGCGTCCCACAGCCGCCATGATTGTTTTTTTAACGTCACACTATCTAAGAACACTTGGGTTGCTAATACGAATCTAATGATACCTCAATTATGTAAATCCATTCAGCGGTTCTGGAGATATGAGGTAATAAAGAATATTACATACATACATACATACAAGATACGCGCGAAAAACATAACCCTTCCTTAGCAGTCGGGAACAAAGATATTAACGAATAACATTCTAGAAGTATATTAAAGATAAAAATCATATTTTCCATTGATTTCTTTATTTTTTAAATTTCAAACGCGTGGGTTGATAATTTAGTTGTTTTCGTTTGATAGTGGCGTTTTGTAAACAAGGTCAAAAACACTTCGATAGCTGCGCGTGCGCCGCTTTGTAGCATATAACAGATGTAGAAAAAAATTCCTATCAATATGTTAATTTTAAAGTTTTGGATACTTTACCTTGATATTTTATCAATTCTTTTTTTCCATAAATCAAGAACTTGTATTTTTTTTTTTGATAAAAATCAGAGCTCTTTTTAGATTTTTTTATGTCTAAGTGACGTCACGCTGTCTATCTGTTTTTATTATCTGTTTGTCTATCTGTTTTTATTTTTATCATTACCTTTTTAAATAATTTTGTAATGAGGCCAGTCGTGGCGCAGTGGTACAAAGTGCGACTGTAAAACCGACTGGTTGTGGGTTCGATCCCCACTCGAGGAGATGAAATATTTACTTTTCTATATTTTCATTTCTTCGCTCTGGTGTCGAGGCTAAGCGCGGCGTTGAGTTCTGCCACTCAACACGCAATGCCTCCAAAATTCGGCAGAAAGTGGGGAACGGAGTGTCTTAACACTAGGTTCCCTCTGCCTACCCTGCTGTGTGCGGGATATAGCGTGAAGCTAATTTAATTTAATTTATTTAATAATTTTGGGTTTGCTTAAACATATTTTCTATAGGCTTTACAAGGAGTAATATATATAAATTCTAAATAATTATTAATTTTCTCTTTGTTACGTCAATGTGCAGAATAGTGACCCATCACTAAAAACACTGTTTTAATATTTTTCAAAATATTATTTACACACTAAGAAAAGAAAAAATACCTTATAATGATGTATAATAAATTTGACGTAGCATAGTTGATAACAACCTATGGCTTAGTGGCCCAGGGCTTGGAATGTTTTCATGAAGCGCTCGTTTGAGCCTTATTTGCTAGTTGCAGTAGTAGATTGGCTAGTTTGAGTGAGATTTTTTTGTCTAGTTCTAATTTTTCTTTGTCTACAATATTTTGTCTATTTTTGTATGTATGTATGTATGTGAATATATTTATATTTTATGTATGTATGTATGTGTTAGCTGGCGGTTATCATAAGGGTGAATGTACTGAACATTTTGTTTGTTACATTCTTGTGACTTTAGTAGCATTACTCAAAATCTGTTAGGTAGAGACGAGCGATAAACATTTTAAAAAGGGCTCCTTAAACCTACATTTCTGTCGGCTCCAGCCACTGCTCCGATCTCCTCACCCTAGAGCACGAAGGACTAACGCAAGGTGAATAATTAAAGAGCTAAGTTTTTTATAGAAATAAATAGTGTAAAATAAATGTGTATATCCGCATAACGCTATAAACCCGCACAAAAGAGTACGGAACTCAACACTGCGCTTAGCTGTTTTCAGGAGCGAAAACTAAAAAAAATAAACCACTCCTCGGAGTCAAAATCGAATCCAAAACTGTTGCGATTACATCAGATGCCACTGCGCCACGGCGCGACTGTCTCCAAATATAAACATACATAGCAAATATCAAGTATTTAGAAATAAGCGCATTATGCATACATTTGCATCCGGTTTCATGCTATATGCCACTTTGCAGGATACAGTGTGAAGTTATAAAAAGTCTTTCACATTATTTACATTTGGACGCATCACTGTGTTCGCTTGTTCAACACGCAATGTCTCGAAAATAAGACAGGCAACACAGTGTTTTGATACTAGTTTTGCTTTACCTACTATGCTATGTAAGAAAAGCGTGAAGCTGCATTTCTATATTTAGATATTTATAGGATCTTTTTAATACCATAACGTCAAAAGGTGACCTATACAGATTGTTCTGTTCTGTTCTGATTTTATGGCTTTTAGGCGTGCCAGTAGAGCACAGTTTATTTCGCCAATATCACGTAGAATGGAGAAGACACGATGAAGATTGGTAAATTAAAAACAAAAGAAAATATCACTTAAAGGACTAAACAAAACGTATAAAAATAGAAGGTCTAATTAGATATACCACCACCTGAAAGAAAAATAAAAACATGACATCACAAACTAATATACAGTAAATCTACAACAAAAAAAAAAAAAAAAAATATATCTATACCTACGTTAGTTCACAATTTAATTTTATTATGTCTAATATATTTACATAAGAATGTACAAAGGGGACTAAACACAAACGATAACACACACTGAACATTAAGGGGACGAGGGACTTTATGAGGGAGGACATCATAGATAGGATGAGTTAATTTAGGACAGGAGAAAAGGATATGGGAAACAGAACCTTCGTCCAGGCCACATTCGCAAAGTGAATGGTCCCTGACCCTGATCTTGGCCAGATGCACTGGAGTACACGCATGTCCAAGGCGCAAGCGACAGATTGTAGTTATAATTCTCCGTTCAGTAAATTTTTGATTGAAAAACCAAGGTCGCCTTGGAATATTAGGTTGTATGGTTGCATAAAATTTACCCTTACAAGATTTTAATGACTTCCAGTAATTATTCCAAGACAAGTCCAAACGAGTATTTGCAAGTGACAACAAATCTTGGGCCGAATTGTGGTAATGTTCCAAAGTGCCACAAGCAATAGCATTCTTCGCACACGAGTCTGCAGATTCATTTCCTGTAATACCAGAGTGGCTAGGGATCCAAACTAATAAGACTGATAATCCTTCCCGATGGCATGAGTATAAAACTTCGCGAATCCTTAAAATAATGGAATATCTTTTCCTGCTACGAAAAGGATTCTCTTTAATGGCCAGTAGACAGCTGAGAGAGTCAGTTAAAATAACAGTCTGTCGAAAGTCATGGGAGCGGGCAAACAGGATTGCTTCTAAAATAGCAACAGCCTCACCTGTAAACACCGATGTAAGGGGGGGACATTTAAACTGTAAAATAATTTTAAATTTGGGAACCCAACACGCTGCACCAACACAACCATCCTTAGATAGTTTAGATGCGTCAGTGTAGATAAGAATATGATTAAACCAATTGAGATGAACATAGGATTGAAAATCTGTGTTGGTGTTCAGTGAGCCTTTAACGAGACCGAGATTTGTGAGTATAGGCGGGAAGTAGGTTAAAGCACGGAAAGGAGTGGAATAAAGAGGATTTCTAGTGAAACAGGTGACAGGATTTGGAAGTCTGGTAAATTTCAGGAAGCTATCTAACAAGTAAGATATGTTTGGCTTATCAGAAACAAGTTCAGATAGCTGGGACAGGCGGGATATTAAACGGGGCTCGGAATACACGTGCGTGCGGCAGCGGGGTGGGTCGATAGTGGATGTCTCGTTCGCTAGTCCCTCTGTTGCAAACCGAGTCCGCGACTGGCGTGTCGCCGTGGAGGTGGAGACGCTCTCGGACCATCGGTATATCCGGTTTGACGTCTCTGCCCAAACCGCCAACGGCCACCGTCCAATAACCCCAATTAATGACGGACCGCGTTGGGCGCTTAAGCGCATCGACAGGGAACTACTTGAGGAAGCTGCCTTAGTCCAGTCCTGGGTCTGGGAGTCGATGGACGGCCCCGTCGACGTCGAGGCCGTGGCGCTGTGGTTTCGCGGAGCGATGATGCGGATCTGTAATGCGTCCATGCCCCGTGTCCGCCAACAATCCGCAAGGCGCCAGGTGTACTGATGGACCGCTGAGATTGCGCAATTGCGCGTAGCGTGCGTTGCGGCTCGTCGCCGGTACACCCGATACAGGAGACGGCGTCGTCGGGATCCCACCGAGGAGGATGCCTTGTATGAGGTGTACCGCGAGTCTAAGGAGAATCTGTGGCTGGCCATTGGTGACTCAAAGTCGCGCGCCAGGGAGGAGTTGCTGGGGTCCCTAGATCGGGATCCGTGGGGGCGCCCCTACCGTTGGGTACGGGGCAAGTTGCGTCCGTGGGCACCTCCACTAACGCAAAGCATGCAACCCCAGTTGCTGGAGGCGGTAGTATCGACCCTCTTCCCAGAACGAGCAGGACACGTTCCTCCAGCGATGGCTTCATCCTACGCCACAGACTCTTCAGAGGAGGAGAGCACTGATGTCCCCGAGGTAACGCAAGCAGAGACGAGAGCGGCTGTGTCGCGACTCCGGGCTAAGAACACGGCACCCGGACCCGACGGAGTTCCTGGTCGAGCTCTTGTCCTTGCTCTGAAGGAGCTAGAGCCCCAGCTGAGGGGGCTCTTTACGGCCTGTCTCGAGAAGGGTCAGTTTCCCAGTGTGTGGAAGGAGGGGAGACTGGTCCTGCTCAGAAAGGAAGGGCGCCCCGCTGACTCGCCGTCTGCTTACCGGCCCATAGTGCTGCTCGACGAGGCGGGCAAACTTTTAGAGCGCATTATCGCAGATCGCCTCGTCGACCACTTATGCAGGGAGGGGCCAAACCTGGACGACAACCAATTTGGTTTTCGTCGGGGGCGCTCCACCATAGACGCCATCATGCGCGTCAGGGGCCTGGTGGAGGAGACGGTGTCCCGGGGTGGGGTGGTGCTGGCAGTGTCTTTAGACATCTCCAACGCATTTAACACCCTACCCTGGAGTTGTATTCGGGAGGCTCTGAAATACCATCGCGTGCCTCCCTACCTCCGCCGTACAGTAGAGACTTACCTACAGGGTAGGTGCGTTATCTATCGGGGACGTGACGGTGCCAGCCGGCACCTCATGTCGTGCGGTGTTCCACAGGGTTCGGTCTTAGGACCGCTTCTGTGAAACATTGGTTACGACTGGATGCTGAGAGGCGAACTCCCGTTGGGCGCCGACTTGACGTGTTATGCGGACGACACGCTCATAACTGCCCGGGGGAGTTCGCATAGGGAAGCGACGTTGATAGCCACGGCTGCGGTGTCACAGGTGGTGAACCGCATCCGTTGCCTGGGACTGGAGGTGGCTTTAAACAAGTCGGAGGCCATGGTGTTTCATGGCCCTCGACGTGCTCCGGCGCCGGGATCACACATCGTGGTCAGCGGGGCCCGGATAGCTGTCGAGTCTACCATGAAGTATCTAGGATTGGTACTCGACAGTCGATGGGAATTCGGGCCGCACTTCCGGCGGCTGGCGCCCAAGTTGATGGGCGCAACGGGCGCGCTTTCAACGTTGCTTCCCAACTTGGGGGGCCCGAGCGCCGAAAGTAGGCGGTTGTACGTAGGAATCGTGCGTTCTATGGCCCTGTATGGGGCCCCTGTGTGGGCATTGGACATGACGGTCGGCACTCTCGCCATTCTGCGCAAGCCGCAGAGGGCAATGGCCGTCAGACTCGTCCGCGGGTATCGCACGATTTCCTACGAAGCGGCTTGCGTCTTGGCCGGATCCCCGCCATGGGACCTAGAGGCGAAAGTACTTGCGTCATTATATCGATGGCGCGAGGAAGAGCGGGCACGGGGCTCCAGCCCGGTGCAGCGGCAGATCGCATTGCGCCGAGAGAAGCTCCGTCAGGTCCTGGTGGCGGAATGGCGGCAAAGGCTTCTGCGCCCTACCGCCGGCTTCGCTACCGTCGAGGCAATCCGGCCAGTACTCGAGGACTGGCTAGGGAGAAGGCACGGCTCCCTGTCGTTTAGGATGACGCAGGTGCTGTCGGGGCACGGCTGCTTCGGCAAGTACCTGTGCCGCATAGACAGAGAGCCGGATGCTCGGTGCCACCACTGCGTCCATTGCAGGGAGGACACAGCGCAACACACGCTAGCCGAGTGTGTAGCCTGGGAGGAGCAGCGCCGTGTCCTCACAAATAAAGTAGGGGGCGATCTGTCGCTGCCTGCCGTAGTGCGGAAGATGGTTGTCAGCATAGAGTCTTGGGACGCGGTGGCGTCCTTCTGCGAGGACGTCATGTCGAAGAAGGAAACTGCGGAAAGGGAGAGGGAGCCCTTTTCCGGCCGCAGAAGGCGCACAGGGCGCAGGAGAAGGGCGGACAACGCCCTTTTCCGGCCCCCATGAATGGGTCTAGGGGCGAGGGACTTGGGGAAGTCCTCGCCCCCTATTCGATAGACCCGTGTCGTAGGTACGCGCGAGTGTCGGCGCGTGCCTCTGAGACGATGCACGGGTTAGCTCACCACCTCGCTAACCCGCGCAGGAGACGAGGCCTGGACAAACCCGGCCAGCACTAGTGAGGGGCTGCGGATGAATGTGGACTCCCGCGGCCTCGCGCTCACGTGCGAGGAGACACCGGGGTGGTTTTAGTCGGTAAGAGTCCGGCACGCCCCTCCGTCTTTCCCCAGGCGGAGGTAGTCCATGAGGATTTCCCCCCGTAAAAAAAAAAAAAAAAAAAGGCGGGATATTAAAGGATGGGATGACAGCTGTAGAAGTTTGCAAACAAAACGATCGGCAAGAAATTGCCGGCGTATTGGGTAAGGAGGATCAACACATTCAACCTGAAGTGCGTTGGTAGGTAGGTTAGGTAGGTAGGTGGTATATTGAATTTTATTTAATTTTTCTGAGGCGGCTTTATTACAGGGGTCAAGTACGAAAAAGCCATAATCGATGTGACTACGAATCAAAGCCTGGTACAGTAGTTTTTGAGAATATGGGTGTGAGCCCCACCACACCCCGGATAAAGCTCTCAGAGCATTAATACCTTTTTCGCATTTGTTAATAATGTATTCTGTATGCGCAATTCCATTCAGCCGGTTATCGAGAAAAATGCCTAAAAATTTAACCTTATTTACTACAGAAATAAGTTTATCCGTAAATTTAATACTAATATTAGGAATGGATCTTTTTTTACTGAACACCACCGCCTGTGATTTAGCTACTGATAGTGATAAACCATGATCAGATAGCCATTGGTCAAGATAGTGCAAAGCAGTATTAATTTGTAAAGTAATGTCCTCTATAGACTTTGAACTGCCATAGAGGACGATGTCATCAGCATATTGAAGAATATTGCAAAAATTATTGACAGACAAATCGAGGTCGTGGGTGTATATGCTATACAGCAGAGGGCTAAGGACCGACCCTTGCGGAAGGCCCTTCCAGACGAGTCTGGGTGGGACAGTAACCAGCTGATGCCTCACGGATACAGTCCTACTGGTCAGCAGATTACATATGTAATGCGTCAACCTCGCAGGAATACTCAGCTGTTGCATCTTCTGCCTGAGCAACGGAAGAAGAACATCATCATATGCAGAAGCAATATCCAAGAAAACAGCAACCAAGTACTCACCCTTCGCAAATGATAGTCGAATGTCTGTCGTGAGGATGCTGAAACTATCTATTGTACTTAGACCCTTTCTAAAGCCAAATTGAGAGGGAGCTAAAATGTTTCTGCTTTCCACTATCCATTCCAAACGATTTTTTAAGAGATGTTCACAAATTTTGGCTAGCGTAAAAGAAAGAGCAATGGGTCTATAGGAGTTTGGATCTGAAGGATTTTTGCCAGGTTTTAGGATGGGGATAACTATTTGTGATTTCCAGGATTCAGGAATCTTTCCTGAATCAAATGAAGCATTTATAATGTTTAAAAAATAAATTTTGGATTTATCATTAAGCTTTTGGATAAAGGAATAAGGAACGCCATCTTCTCCTGGAGTAGAATCTTTTAAATCCGTTAGGGCAGTTATGAGTTCATCAAAGGAGAAAGGAGCATCCATCTCGTCAGAGGAAACTCCTGGCGTGGATATGGGAAAGGAATCATGATATGGAACAGAGGGAGGAGCTAATTTGTTTGCAAAGTTGTAAAGCCATTCAGAAGGATCATAAGAAGGAGTTTGGACAGCATTAAGTGACCGACGAAATCTCCTAACGCTGTTCCAAACTACAATAGGAGGAGAACGGGGGTTGACGGATTCACAAAATTTGATCCAACCTAGCTTCTTCTTCTTAGAAATTATTTTTTTTAATTTGGCGTCACTATGCTGATATTCAATAAAATTCTCCACTGTCATAGAGGCTGTATATGACACTTCAGCACAAAACCGCTTGTCGACAGAATCAGTGCATTCCTGATCCCACCAAGGATTGGAAGGCAAATAATTCCGTGTGGAGCTTTTTTTAGGAATGTGGAGGTCAGCAGAAGTCAAAAGAGCCAAGAGAAATTCTTCATAACATAAAATTACATTCTCATCATCAATGGAATCCGGAAGAGATTCAACCATATCATCAACAGAAGAAGAAAAGTCCAACCAGTTGGCCTTTTTTAAATTATATGGAAGCAAAGGTTTGAAAGCAGGAAGATATATGCCTATTGTTTAAAGAAAGGAGAATAGGAAAGTGATCACTACCATAGGAAGACGGGAGAACAGACCATGATAGTTGGGATGCCAGGGAAGGGGAACAAAGTGATAAGTCAACAGCGGTTTTGGGATTCTGGTTTGGATTAACCCTTCGAGTCGGAGAGCCATCATTGACAATGCAAAGATTCACATTATCAACCATGTCAACCAACAAAGGAGAGAATCCATCACAGTAATAACACCCCCACAAAATGTGGTGGGCATTAAAATCACCCATAACCAATAGTGGACCCGGGATAGAGGATATGATAGAACGTAGCTCAGAAATGAGGGAAGCAGAAGGATGAGGGATATAAAGGGAAACAAAGGAAATATCAAAAGCCCTTATAGCTACAACATTTAACTGTTGGCTATGGAGGGGGAGGGGAATAGAGGAAAAAGGAGTAAGGTTACGAATTAAAATGGCACAACCTGCAAACCCATCGCTTCTGTCATCCCTCACACATGTGAAACCCGGGACTCCAAAAGGAGTATCAGGCTTCAACCAAGTTTCAGAGATGGCAATAACAACAGGTTCGTGCAAGTTGATAATAGTAATAAGCTCGTGCTTCTTAGCACGAACACTATTACTATTCCATTGTAGGAAGCGGACTGGGGCCATTATTTATAATTTTGAATAGTTGAACAAGGTTTTGGGCAACGTTGGGCGGTAAAGGAATCTCATTACATGGAGAAATAATGTTAATGAGCATTTCAGTTAAGGAAAGGAGGAGATTTTTATAATTATCCATTGGTTCACTATCCTTTTCTAGGATAGCGCAACCATTTGGTAAGGAAGAAGGACAATTGCCAATAATGGCTTGGTGGGATTGTCTATCGTATCCCTTGCCCATAGGAGCATGAGGACGCGATTGACGTATGACAGTTTTACGGTAAGAGGAGATAGGAGTAGGAGAAGGATTGGAGGATTTGGAATATGTAGGAGGGGTAAACATTTCTTTTGCTACGTCAGCATAGGATTTTTGGACTGTTGGGAAACGAGAGGAAGCTTCCATGTAGGATATATTATCCTGAGACATAACAATTTTGATAGATTGTTGTCTTGCGTACTCAGGACAAGCCTTGTCAATCGCAAAATGCTTTGCTGTGCAATACAAGCATGATGAAGACTCTTTATTAACATCACATGAATCACCATTATGAGGCTGAGTACATCTATAGCATCTAGGTTTCGATCGACACTGAGCTTTAATATGGCCAAAACGACAACAGTTCATGCATTGTATGGTCGGGAATTTGTAGGGTTCTAAGGATAGGACAGAGCTATAGCTAAACACTCTCTCAGGCAACATTTGTCCACGGAAAGTTATTACTACGGTTTGAGTTGGAACCCAAGTAACAACCCCCTCACTAACAACCTTACGATTCAGGCGTCTCGCTTTCATTACAGCGCCACAGCCAGAAGGAAGCACAAGAGACTTCACAAGTTCCTCCATTGAAAAGTCAATGGGAACTCCCTTAGCCAGACCCATCTTAGTGATATTATAAGTAGGAATAATAGCTTTGTACTTGGCCAGAGCCAGAAAGGGATTATTCAAAAACTTATTGGCAGCTTGTGCATTGGAAAATTGAACAGATACTTTATTTCTGCCAATATTTTTAATACCGTCATTTAGTATTGAGTCAACTTTGTTCTGATGCAAAAATTGACCAAATTTTATAGCCCGTATAGCAGTTCCTGATGCAGGGTCTGCAACTTCCCGAGAGACTACAACAATAAAGGGACCTTTGTCATCAACTGTGTAGGATTTAGGACCATCGGACATACTAGGGTGAACATAAAGATTTTCATTATTAATATTAGTTGAAGGTAAATCAGTCATTGTCTTTTTAGGGACATTTTCGTCCATAACATTATTTTCACCTTGGCGTTTTCTCGAAACATTATTTAAAATTTCCAAGACAGTCCCACCACCAGGATCCGGTGGGTCGGGAGGCCGATCTTCATCCATACCTACCCACAATTTACAAAAAAAACAAAAATATTAACTTACCGAAACAAACAACACAAAAACACAAATATTAATTTAAAACCACCAAATTATACTAAAACTACATATAACCAACTATTTAAACACTAATATCCAACAATTTTGCAATAAAATTTAGAATTTCTACAACCAAATCTCACTATACGTGTGTCAACCAGTACATACGCCAGCGAAAAACCGTTCAAGAGTGTCCCTATACAGATTGTATAAAATGACGTATTCTCTCTTATTTCGCACAGTGACTAAAGTTGTTTACTTTAAAAATACTTACGATCGTAAAATAAATTTACGTTTATATTACCCAATATTTATAGAGAGGATAATGTATTTTAGGATATTACTAAAGCCGTTGTGGCAGAGGTGCAGCGACTGTAAATGCGACGGTTCTGGACTCGATTCTCTTTTGAGGGGAATTAATTATTTTCATTTCATTGTTCTGATGATTGGAAAAAATGGCGTTGTGTACCGCCATTCAACAAGCAATGTCATGAAATTTAGCTCGGAAATGATTTTAGATTTCCAGTTTTTTTTTCTGATTTCTGGAAAGAGTGGGGCTGTTTTTTTTTACATAAAATGTCTGAGTTGATAGCAAATACGGGAACAATTAATAGAAACAAATGAAGTAAAATATATATTTCTTGTTTTATTTTATATTTTCAAGTGATCTAAATAAGAAATAACAAAAATATTTCATGTAATATAACAGTGACTTCATTGATGACCACCACTTGTACAGCCTTCCTAACACCTGGTTTGTTCAGGTGATCGATGAAAGTAAAAAATAATTTTAAAATATATTATAAATTTCGTCATATTGGAAAATTACTGTCAAAATACATACATAGTTTTATAATGATGTCTTTTTAGATATTTAATAATTTATTAAATAATTAATCAGCTTCACGCTGTATCGCGCACACAGCAGGGAAGGCAGAGGGAACCTAGTGTTAAGATGATGCCCACTTTGCGTCAAGTAATATATTTATTAAGTGTTATTATCAGCGTCACGCTGTATCCCACACACAACATGGTAGGCAGAGAAATCCTAACAAAGCCACTCTGTCTACAAAGTCTGGAGGCACTGCGTGTCGAGAGGCGGAACTCAACGCTGCGCTTTACCTGGACACCAGATCGAAGAAATAAAAATATTGAACATTTCCTCGAGTGAGGATCGGACCCACCACCAGTCAAATCTAATATCTACATATTGTGCCCGGCGCCACGACTGACTTTTTATATTTATTAACTAAATAAACTAACAAACATTAAAGTAAGTGAATAAAAATCATATCTCTAGGTAAAATCACTCTTTTCTCCACTACCAAAGTGAAGAAAGTAGTTTTGCAACTGTAAACGCGACGGTTGTGTGTAATGGGGTCAACTCCCATTCAGGGGAATGTGATATTGAATATTTTCAATTGCTCGCTCTTATAAGGAGAAAAAGCGCGGCGTTGAGTTCCGCTACTCAATACGCAATGCCTCGAGAATTGGACGGAAAGTGTTTACTTAACACTAGGTTTCCAGGTTTATTCGGCCTTCTCTGCTATGTGTGGAATACAGCGTCAAACTAAAAAAAAAAAGAAAAAAAATAAATAATCGTTACTTACATATGTAAATACATATGTAAATGTACGATGTATACCTAGTTGTATACTCTTACCAAGAATAATTAATAGTTCAGCTGTTTCTGAGGTCGGTCGGTGAAAACAAACATACATGAATAGAAATTGATTAAAAACAAAGTGTGTGCCTTGAATTCATAAAGAACTATGTACTTAAAAATATGTTTTGTATAAATAAGAATATTTATAAGTGAAATGACTCAGCAGCTAGTACTTTAAATAGAATAAGGAAATGGTTAATGTCCCTTTTATATATTTTTATATATTTGGACACACTGTATACCGTACAGCAGAGTAAGCAGAGGGAACCCAGAGCTTGGAAATGAAAATTCACCTGAGTGAGGATCGAATTCATAACTGTGACGTCACAACGGCCTTTGGCTTGATTTTGATTTAAAAAGCTATTTTGATTTAGGTTCATATTAAGCCCGGTAGTTCGAGTTAAAAGAAATATTAGAGCAGACTAAAATCTTTACAATTTCACCAATTTCTTTTAAAAAGACAAAATGCATACAACAGTTGCGTTAAGTTGCGCCACTCATCACGCAAGATCTCGAACAATTGGCGATAAGTGAGGAATTAATGTCTTACTTAGTTCACTTTCTCTGACCTATCCCGCTCTTTATATGCGGGATACAGCGTGAAGATACAATTTAAAAATAAACCTGAAGTACATAATAAATTATTTTCGAACAAAACAAGTAGAAAGTCGTTAAAACGTCAGTCAGTTCCAATCTAAGTGTAAATAATAATATTTTATACGTAAGCGTTATATCACTGTTTACTACACGACATGTGTTACTTTAGAGGCCAGTTGTGGCGCAGGGGCACAAGCATGCTACTATAAGCACGACAAATTGCGGGTTCGATTCTCACTACAGGAAATGGTATTAAATATTTTTATGTCCTCGTTCTAGTATTGAGACAAAGCGTGGCGCCGCAGAGATATAAAAAGAAAAGCAGAATTCGGCGGATGTTACAGAACAGAAGCGTTTTGCCTGGAACGGAGTGTCTTACCATTAGGTTCCCTCTGTCTACCCTGCTTTATACGGTATACAGCGTGAAAAAAAGATCAAAGTAAAATATGTACATGTTATGTATAAGTTAGCAATAAAATTGAACAACGGTAGCACGTTAATGGTAATAATTTATTTTTTTATGCATTTTCTATCGCGTGATCAAATGGAAAAGGTTAAAAGTTTTGTTTTGCTCTCATATATCTAAATGACAACAATAGGTAAAGCGTCTCGCGTAAGCGTTCTGACTCTGTTATAGACTCTGTTATTATCCAATTTCAATAATGTCAAATAAATATACAGATCAAGCGTTTTTCATATTTATATTTTATTAGATTTACACTGTGTCTCGCCAATAACAGGTTAGACAGGGAACCTAAAGTCATTACCGTCTTAACTTTTCATAAAATTTTCGTGATCCCACACCTTGTTTCCTTACCAGAACGAGGACATATTAATAATTCATTCTCTCGATTGGGAATCAAACCTACGTACAACCGTTTACTATCAGATATTATGTAGCTGCACCACGATGTTTTTATTTAATCATATTAAATATTAAAAAAAAATTAAAAAAATAGCTTCACGCTGTATCCCGCACACAGCAAGGTAGGCAGAGGGAACCTAGTGTTAAGACACTCCGTTCCCCACTTTCTGCCGAATTCTGGAGCCATTGCGTGTTAAGTGGCAGAACTCAACACCGCACTTTGCCTCGACTCCAGAGCAAAGAAATGGAAATATAAATTTAAGCAAATATTTCATCTCCTCGAGTGGGGATCGAACCCACAACCAGTCGATTTTACAGTCACACTTTGTACCACTGCGCCACGACTGACCTCAAATATATTAAATATAAAAAATCAAAAATAATAAAATGGTTCATATAAAATATTAAAACCTACTTGTTCGTAAAACAAACAACTAAACGGCGATTGCAAATTGCGAAATTACTAAACAGTAATTCATACAACGATAAGGCGATGCATGTAATGTATTAGGTTAGGTCACAGACCTAGGTCTAGCTTTAACTTGAATACTAAGTATATATTTATTAGAAACAGTTACTATGTGGCGTTTGATTAAGTAATTTTTGTTTTGTAATATGAGGCCTACGTGGCGCACAGGCACAGGTGAGTTCGATTCCCACTCGAGGGAGTGAAATATTTTATATTTTCATCTCCTCGCTCTGGTAACTAGGTAAGAAGTGTAAATGAGCCAAGCCTAAATGAGCCGATGTGAAGCAAAAAAAATAAAAATTAGATAAAGTACGATGTTAGGTTACGCTATATAGCGCTACTTAGCTAAGTCAGAACAGCAATGTCTTGTATAAGAGCAATTAAGCTCGCTTCGGATAGACATTCTCAATTTAATCATTATTTTAATTGTACCTTATTTGAAGGCAGAGGGAACCGAGTGTTAAGACACTACGTTCCCCACTTTCCACCGAGTTCTGAAGGCACTGCGTGTTGAGTGGAGGAACTTAACGCCACACTTTGTCTGGAAACCAGAACGATGAAATATAAATATAAATTTAAATAAATATTTCCTCTTCTCGAGTGGGGATCGAACCCACCACCAGTCAATTTTACAGTCACACTTTGTGCTGCTACACCACGACTGGCCTCAGACCTGTATGTATGGAGTTGTAAGGCGATATTTTGAGATAAATTGAATAGACGCAGTCAATCCTTAGTACAGTCAAGCTTTTATAGTAACATAAATACGTTGAAATGCGTTAAGTTAAAGTTGTTTAAATCACGGATCCTGTACGTGCCAGTTGAGGAAAGACAGATTCACCGGCAGGAGATTTTGCGGGCACATTATGTTTGCGTTGTCTCATATATATAGAAAACTCCTATTTAATGCTTATCGTATGTCTTACAGACACATTTTACTGAAGAAAAAAAAATTAAAATATATTATAACTATATTCTAGACGTAAAAGGGCACTTTGCCGTTTGGTGGCGACTGCGAATCTTGTCCACAAGCTAGTCCTGCTTCATCTATAGGTTCCAAGAAATAAAAAAAATTTAAGTCTCATACAATATTGGAAGAAATCGACAGCTTTAATCAAAGCTTGCAATACACTAAAAAGATCAAACCTCACAGGCTAAGTTAGAGAGTATCCCTATAGCATTGTTGTAATGTAGATTTTGGAAAAATTATATAAAGTAAATGTCCATTCAGACTTCAACGGAGATTTGATTACTACAGCCGATGTGTATGAATCTCTTTGACAATTTTAGATCAATACAAAACATTCAGGTATTGTTAACTAAAAGATATGAAAATAGGGGCACCTGGATGCACTAAATTAAAAATCATAGAATAGAAAAACACAAAGAAAAAAATTCTGATGAAAGACCACACGAAGTTCACTTGAATGACCATATATTTTCACATATCCACACATATCGTCACCGATCAACGTATGTGGTCTTTAACCTGCATATAGGATTTCTACGAAAAAGTCCTGTTTTTAAAAGAAATGCACTCTAAAGTAAAGACTATCTGTCTTTACTTTGGAATAAATTTCATGGATAGAAGCAAAGACTGGTTTAGCTTAAGACTGCCCTCTATTTGAAAATTTAAAAAAAATCAAATTTCTTTAAAAAAAGAATTTGATAGATAGATAGATCAGATTGTATGTAGTTTCTGTATAATCAGAGTTTACAGAACGTTTATCCTAACTTTGGATATATAGCCAAGTTAGAGTTGGAGATAAATTTCTAGTGTCTGAAATAATGAAAAATTATTTGAGATCAATTTAAAACCAAAAAAAGTTGATCGTTTGTGGAAACAATCAAAGTTAATGAGTAAGATTGTTTCTAATAATGCAATCGATAATTTTGCAAACAATGGACCGGGCTAATTACTTTTACGAGTTGAAAAAATATTTTTATATGGCATAGTCACTTTTTTAAACGCTAGGAGAGAGGGTCGCGGCGCAGAGGTGACAAGCCTGTGACTTTAAAAACTACAGATTGTGAATTCGATTCCCACTCGAGGATAAGAATTATTTCATATTTTCATATCTTCCCGCACACATAATGATAGGCTGAGGGAACCCAGTTCTAAGACACCATTGTTCTTCAATTTTCACCGAAATCTGCATTTTAATTTCTTCGCTTTGGCACCAAGGCAAAAGCCCAATATTGAGTTTCGTCACTCAACACGCAATATCTCAAAAAATTCGGCAGAAAATGGGAAACACCGGTTAACACTAGATTCCCTCTGCTTACCCTGCTGTATGCGGGATACAGCGTGAAACTGATATACTTTTGATTTTATAAAACAAAAAGAAACAAAGTTTTGTTATTATATGAAACTTAGCTTTGATCATTGTATTTATTCTCATTATTGAGCATATTTATGTAAATATCGCCTTTTTAAGCTACTGACTGTCATATAATTTAAAAAATTATATCGTTAGCGGCGCAAATTAAAGGGTTTTAAGATTACAAGATTTTAATCGCGTTTAAATACTAATTGCTCGAATAATTAAAATATAAAGAAACGCCGACGACACAGAGCTGTACGTAATTACGAGTACAAGATGTATAAATATATGTTGATGTCACCGTCCCGTCGTACAGTTGAAAATAAGTTATTTTTACAAAATCAGTTCTTGAGATTAGTGCATTCAACCAAAACAAAATATTCAGCATCATAATATTAGAATTGATTACCTTATATAATATATTCCTTACACAGCAGGGCAGGCGGAGGAAACCTAGGGCTATAATATAAATACACTCCGGTTCCATTAGTACATTTCTAATTTTCATTTTCCGTCGAATTCTACAGGCATTGCGTATTGATTAGACGAGAAAGACAAAATTAAAATATATAATATTTAATTTCCACGATTGGGAATTGAACCCACAATTTCTAGCATCTACAGCCGCATGTGCCCCCGCACCACGATACGACTACGACTGGTCTCTGTTAGCGAATAATTTGTATAAATAATAATTTTAAATGTATAATAATGCATCGAGCCCTCTTATACGTCTGTCTGTGTACGAGCGTTATCAAAGTTATAAATAAATCTATTAATAATATACTTTAGTATCAATTTGTTGTGTTTATTACTAGTGTTTACATGACATTTAGTAAATGTCTTGTAATCTTTGACTTTTTAATTTTTTTATGAATATATCACTAATCAGTAAGATAGGAAGAGATAATTTAGTGCTTAAGCACTGGATTTTACATTTACCATCTGTTTAAAAAGAAAACGTTTTGTAATGGAGAAATTAAATATTTTAAAATAGAAGAATAATATTTTTTTATTAATGTGTTTCTTTAAAATATTAAATACACATAACGTGATTGTTGTTAGCTTACCGCTGTAGTACACCTACATTGTGTTAAGACACTCCGATCCCCATACACCTTTCAAATTTTGAGACATTGCCTGTTCAGTGGCAAAACTTTACGCCGTGCTTTATTATTTTACCAGAGAAAGGCAATTGAAATAATTCATTGCTCTTAGTAGGAATCGAATCCACAACTGTGTTGTTTTAGTCATAGTGGAGATGATGATGTATCAATGATACCTACTATCTAGTGAAGACAGATCTCGTAAAAGACATGGCAACCTCTCGGATGGTATGTAAGAGGAGAATAACGGAGGTCGAAGCGATTTAGGGTATACAGAAAACGTAGGTGGGGTTGGACCCTCCGCTCTCCCCAGCTACCCTGCTAGGAGAGGTTAGAAAATAGAAAAATAAAAGAAAAATTTACTGCAATAGTAATAAGTGTAATATTCTTCAGTTATGAGCTCGATTGCAAATTGGAAAAATGTTTTATTATAAAATATACTTTCTACTTTAAATTAAATATTTAATATTTCATATGCATGGTTCTAAAAAGGAAACAAAGCGCGGCGTTGAGCTCCGCCACTCAACACGTAATCCCTACAATATGCTACGGAAAGTGGTAAACGGAAATATCTTAATGGGAACAGAGCATCTTAACAGTAGACTCTCAGGTTCCCTATGCGTAACCTGCTATATGCGGTATACGGGGTGCAGCTATAAATATCAAAGAAATAGTTAGTGGTTTCCGACTATACTAGCAAATCCGCAGATGAGAGCTAGTATAGGTACCTATACCTACTTAAATATTAAGAACGTAAATGTATATGTATAAAATAATGCTTTATAAGTAAATGGTAAACAGAGCGCTGTCCATCACCTACTTTAGGGTCGATACTACGACCTCATAGCGCTGTACTGTATACAGCTCTAAGATTATCTCGAACACTATAGAAATACAAGTTTCACGCTACATCCCGCATATAGCAGGGCAGGGGGCACGCAGTGTTAAGAGACTCAGTTTTCCACTTTGCGCACAGTTTCGCGAGGCATTGCGTATGAGTAGCGGAACTTAGCCTCGTATTTTGTCCCTTCACTAGACCGCAGAAATGAAAATAACTCATGGCATCGTCAATAGTTCAATAATTAAGTGAACTGAAATTCTTATGTTCTGAGTGGTGGAGTTTAACGCCGCGCTATCCTACCAGAGAAAATACATGCATTTCTCTAAGTGAGTAGTGAGCCCACAACGGTCGCGTTTATTGTGGACAGCCAGAGTTCAACCACAAACTTAGTTTAATATATATATATATAAATTATATAAATTATTATGTAAGTAAATTTCATTATTTTTCTTACTTTAAATACTGACATTACTGACTTCTAAGATTGATTTAAAAATAATTGTTGTTATCGTTAGCTCATTCCAATATTCGTGTTAAAATGTAATTTGTTTTTTACTGATATTGTTATTAGATGATAGGACTAGTTAGAGGCCGTCGAACCGCAGCGGCACAGTGTCTGACTGTATACAAGACGGTACTGGGTACGATTTCCCCTTGTGGGTATGAATTATTCCCACTTTCTCTGTCTTTTAAACAAGATAGCGCGGAGGTACGCCCTTCACACACAATGTGTCGTAAATTGGGCGGAAAATGGGAAAAGTAGTGTCTTAACTCTAGGTTCCATTTACGAGATATAGCTTGAAGTTTAAAAAAATGTACTAGATGATAAATAAATTCTAGCGTATCTCTTCGATCTGTGTTTTAGCCGATTTCAAGAAAAAGTCGTTTATTAGTTCAATATGTTTGTAAGTTTATTGATGGGATATGTGAGTATAGTGATCTATTTGTGTGTGTATGTTTGTATTTTTTTTTATTTTTGTCTCGTTTAATTATTCCTTAATACAAATTGATTTCACTTAAAACTTTTGTTATCGTTTCTTTACTTTTTTATACAATTTATAATGTTATGCTAATATTATAAATATGAAGAGGTACCCAACAAAGTAAAACCAAAAAACCATCAACTCCGGGTAAACGAGGTGATCTCGGGAACTATTGGCTCCAATTGAGATTTTTTTATGCTTATTCTATTTATCATGGAAGGTTACAGTATAGTATATCACGTTAGTTGCTTCTGTGTCATGACACTAGAATATGTCATGTGTCATACACAACTCGGATTTGACAAATAAACATAGAAATATATAAGTATATGTATATAATCGAGTTCTGTGATTGAAATTTGAATGCATCTGCTAGTTACATTTTTATAAAACAAAAATTTCATAACAAAAATATACGTTATGTACGTTCATAATAAAGTGCAATTTTAAATGGCATTTGCTTGCAAATTTTACTAGCATTAGAAAGTACACTTTATGTATATATAAATAAGATTTATTTTCATTTGTTTCAATTTCTATGTAATATGATTTGAAGTTAATGAAATTTAAGCTCTATATTTCTGTACTTAAGGATGGATTTCAGTTGACCCTTTCTATATAGGGCAGCTGATCCTTGCGGTAGGTCAGTGACCGCAGTTCAATGCACTTGTGATCTCGTAATAATAGATCGTTTGCAATTATTTGATTTTCAATTAAAATATTCAATATTTATTAGAGAATGTACTTAGTTAAAGTGCTAATTAAAACAACAACAGCTTCACCCTGTACCCCGCACATAGCGTGAACCTAACTTTAGTACATTCCGTTGTCCATTCGTGTTCATTGTCCGTTGTCCCATACTCACTGCCCAATATTCCAAGCATTGCATGTTGAGTGGCGGAACTCAACGCCGCGCTTTATTAAGCAGAGCAGGGTAATGCACGTTATTTAAATAGAATAAATTCTTCGAGTGTGGATCGAACCCACAGGTTTACTGTCAGGCGCTGTTCCACTAGGCCACGACGGCCCTAACGACCATAATATAAGATAATGTAACTAAAGAGTAAGTAAAGCTGTGACAAATTACAAGAAGTCCTAAGAATTTAAATATTGATCAACTCTTAGGGAGCGCAACCAGTGATTGTAAGCATGACGGTCGTGGGTTCGATTCCCTCTCCCGGGAATGATTTATTTTCAATTAATAAGTAGGTCTTGTAACAAACTACGAAGTTGAAGTTGAGTTCCACTACTCAAGAAACAATGTCCTAAAAATTGGGATGTGGGTTGTGTGTGGGAACAGAGTGTCTTAACACTAGTTTCGCTCTACCTACCGTAGGGTAGGTAGAGCGAACGCGGTATATGTGTGTTTCAGTAATTTATCATTAACTTACTCATTTTACTTACTTATTTAACTAGGATTTTTTTTATTTTTTCGTACACCTGTATTAAAAGCATTATGAGTAAAAAGATGAAAATTTAAAAATTCATAAAAGGTAACGTACAGTGAATGGGATGACAGAATTACCCATCTCTATATTATCATTTGAACTAAGTGGTTGTCGTCTGGCGCAGTGACTGTAACGCGACGGTAGTGGGTTCTATCCCTATTCGACGGAATGGCATCGAGGCACCATGTTAAGTTCCGCCACACAAGCAATACCTTGACAAATTCGGAGAAAAGTGAGAAACGGAGTGTCTTAACCCTACATCCCCTCTGTATCCACTGCTATATGCGGGATACAGCGTGAAACTAAAAAAAAAGTATATAACTATAAGAAAATAATATACATTCTAGTACATACGACTAAAGTATAAACATTATGACAAATTATACTTATCGCTAATTAACATATGTTTTGAAACGGTTTCCGGTCTATTATAATATGTAGGTCATTTTGTATTGTTATTTCTTATTAAAGCGGTTTTCTAGAACCTAATGTTTTTTTTTGCTTTTTTTTAGAAGTTATTTTTATAACAACCTGTTCTCCGCTTTTCGCTTGAATTCGATCTTCAACCAACCAATCAAACTAAACCAACGATATATACCAGAACGGGAATTATTTTTAATATGATTATATTTCACTGATCGGAGCTCGAATCCACAACCATCGCTTACAATTATATAACTCATGTCATTTCTTCATTTTCTTTAATTTGTTTTCTTCCTAGGTTCGTCCCTAGCAAAGTAACCAAAGAGGGTGGAGGTGTAACAAAATGGGAAATATAAAATAGTTGCCGAATACTCTTTGCTAGTGTAACATACTAGGAGAGTGGAGAGTTTGTTTGGTTGAAGGTGCTGATAGATATATTCCATTTATTGAGGGATAGATTAGATGCAACACATTCCACCTGCAGATAGAGTTACCTCTGACACATAGGATCTGTTTCCATGTTAAAGAAATAAGCAGAGTTCAACGCCGCATACAACATCTTCTATGTGTTCATGATTGTAATTAACATTTTAAAACACAATAAAAAAGAAAACAATCCAAACAATTAAAATTATTACCAACAATAAAACCCCACAATTCACAGTAAATTTAATACCGTGACGTCTTAATGTACTATATTGTAATCGTATTTTAATTTTATGTCTTCACTCATCATATTTAGCATAAATCTTGTATCTCCACCATAATACCCACCCATAATGTGTTAGAAAACCCGTAAACAAGTGGAAAATGAAAAAAATATGTTTGTTCATACATTTAAAATCCGTTAAAAAGTAAGTTTTTTAACGCATACGAGGCTTACACTATAATTTTTATAGCATTTGTAAGATTATGATATGATAACGAGGTAAATAAGCCGTGTCTACCGGATGTGGTGTACAGTAGCTTTTTTTATAATATTTAAACATTAAAAGTTAACCTAATGTTGATACACTTCTCTAATTTTCACTATTTGCCAAATGTCTTGCGTAACTTAACATCGCCATACATCATAAAAAGGTATATAGAAAAATATTTTGATAAGTGATAATAAAGTCATGGTGGGCACAAGCGTGCAACTGTAAACGCGACGGTTGTGGTTTGCCGCCACTCAGGCGTTCAAATATTTAGTATTTTAGTTTTTTTCCTCTGCTTACAAGGCGAAGTACGGCGTTGAGTTTCGCCATTCAAAAGGCAATGTCTCAAGAATTCGACAAAGAGTGGGTAACAGATGTGTCTTAATAGGTAACGGAATGTCTTAACACTAGATTCCCAGGTCCCCTCTGCCTACCCTGCTATATAGTGTATAAAAAAAAAATACAATAGCTTCACGCTGTATCCTATATTTAGCTTATCCCATTACAATGGAACTACCCCATTTCCCCACTTTGCGTACAATTTTCGAGACATTTCGCGTAAAGCGGCGGCGGTCAGTCGCGGCTACAGTCACTCAATGTTCTAATTCTCTAACATTACTAATTCTCCAGCATAACTTAACACCGCCGTTAATTTAACCAGAGAGGAAAAGGAACAACATATTAAAATTATTACATCAAAATTAATAATAAAAATAATGAATTAACTCAACCAAAAACAAATTTGTCCAAAACAAAATTAGGTTAGCCATGTTCCCGGACAGCGCAGTGTATCCGGCGTAACGGTCGTTTGTATCATATATGACGTTAACTGTTAAGGTTATCTCGTTCATTTGAATATAACAAAAATAAAATGAATTTAGTGAAAGAGGGAGAAGAGGTGTTGTATATATATATATATATATATATATATATATATATATATATATATATATATATATATATATATATATATATATATATATATATATATATATATATCACACACGGTCGACATCTGCTCTAGAATTGGGGCCGGCTTAATTAAAATAGTAGGACGATAAATAAACAAATTAAATTGGATAAAAGTTACTATTATTTTTTTATGGCAGTGAAATAAAACTTTGTGGTATATTACTTTTAACTGGAACCAATAGTTCCAGAGATTAGCGCGTTAAAACAAACGTACTCTTCAGCTAGATATTTTTACGCTTGTGGCCCAAGCCACGACAGCCTCAATAGCCTATTTGATTTCTATATTTAGATGAAAATATTAATTTCTAGTGTAATTCAACATGAGACTCATTAGGAATATAAAATCCAAACGAGTCGACGAGAATTTGAATCTACGACCTAGGCAACTATAGCGCAGCTGCACAGTCTGACTGTTAGCGCGACATGAAAAATCATCAAATTCCCTCAATCTATTATAAAACCATCTATATTAATAACAATTTATAAAACAAACGTTTACCGCAAAACCAATTTCAATTTACGCTTCTACCAATAATTATGACATTTCACTGAAAGCCATTGT
The DNA here is from genome assembly GCA_030704555.1 of Heliconius charithonia. Lineage (NCBI taxonomy): Eukaryota > Metazoa > Arthropoda > Insecta > Lepidoptera > Nymphalidae > Heliconius > Heliconius charithonia. The sequence continues at coordinate 376,790 of CM060813.1, forward strand.
CTTAATGATAAATGCCAATAGATAGGTGATAAATCTCTTCTCCTGCCTGCCCTTATCCACCTACCAACCCCCTTTTCGCTCCCCCCACCTCCCTAGACCTCCCAGGGAGTGCAATAAGCGCTCTATACATTACCATGTGACACTACCTAATTTATAGCTTCACGCGTCGGTTGCTTTAGAGGGCCAACTGAGTAGTTAAAATTTTTATGTTAACAATTTTTATTGGAGGCCGTCATCATCCACTGGAAGCGCGACGGTCGTGGGTTTGGTTACCACTCGTGGAAATGCAATATTTTTTATTTCTTCACTCCAGGTTGTGGCTGAGGAGATAAAACGCTCCACTTTCAATCACACATCACGTAATGTCTCAAAAAAATGGGACGGTGCTGGAGTAGCGGAATATCTTAAATTAGGTCCTGCTGCTTTATGCGATATACAGGGTGAAACAAAAAATAACGCATATATTTATATGCAGAATGCTGTTCCAGAACAGGGATATGAAAAAGGGAATATTCATGTTTAGGGTGTTTTCATACCGTTGCTCTTGAGCGAGATCGAACCCACAACTATCACATATCCCACTCTGCCGCAATAGCGTATCGACATGTTACATCATTTTGTTTTTAGTCGACACGTCCACTAATTGCTTATATAACAACGCTTCGTATGACATTACACAATTTATAAAAGTTGCCGATTTTAGTCAAAAACAATCAATTTCAAGGTAGATACGTCAAAACAAACATGTTCTAAATATTTGAATAAAGAAAAATATATATTAAAGTAGAAAAAATATGTGGTGTTTCTAAAAAAGGGCAAAAAACATAGAACGTAGTGTACTAACATTACGTTCGTTACTATTTGTATATATTTATATATTTAAATACTGGTACAAATTGAAAAAGTCTACTAGCCAAAGTGGCGAAGCTACAGGTCAAAGTTACTATTTGATAAAATCTCTTTTATAAATAAATTTTATTATAAATTATTTATTATAACATAAACTTTAGTATTATCATTGAGACTGAGCTGAGAAACCTAAATTCTTTCTTTGACTATAACTGTAACATAAATTTATTTAAATCCTGTCGTATTAAGATATAAAAAACTCTTTTTTGAATTGTATTGGTAATGTTGCTTTTATAAATAAATAAATAAATATATTACGTATATAGCGCAGTGTAACATTGACTGACTTGCGACGGCTATGGGTTCGATTTCTATTCGGTGCAATGAATTAATCCAATATCTTTGCTTTGGTAATACGAAACACAGCGTTGAGTTCCGCTACCTAATCATCGTCTCCGATTCAGGAGTAAAGTGACCAGAGCACGAAAATAAACATAGTTCGTTCGGAGAAATTCGTTTGTTGTGTTAACATTCAGATACATAATATTAAAGATTTTTAATCTTTCTCTTTATTCTGTCTATTCTTCTTAACTTGGTTTCGATCTAGACTCTCTTTCCCTCGAAACAAGTTGCCTCGTGTTATACTTATTACCTACTAATACATATATAGGTATACTTAAATATATATTAACATAATTTATTGTGAGGTTGTACATCCTGTTATGGAACTACTGTGTTTATTTCATTTTATCGCTCACTTACTTAGTAATTATTATGTATAAGTGTTAAGATACGCATAATATTATATAGTTTCATTTCACAGCGTCTGATTGATCACACGATGGTCTTGTGTTCGATTCCCTTTCAGAATATTAAATTGTTTTCATGTCGTGGGGCGAGTAAGTAGCACGGCTTTTGTGTTCCGTCACTCAAATCTCTTCCCTTCCCTCTGAATAGTTTGATGTATGCGGGATAAATCTTAAAAAAAAATATCATCACAGTAGCCGCGGTAGTCGGGTTTCGGTATCGAATTTAACAATGTCCGATAACACAATTTGAGACGTCAGCCATCATATCAGTTTGATGTACAAAATATTGGTAAGAGATGAGAAGTCTCACTCTCGATTATTATAAAATTGGAAAATATTTGATACATAAAAATTTGAACACATCGATACTTGGAGTCGCGCCTCTTCTCTTCTGTCTTCCTCTTTCTCTTCTAGTCTTAATTATTAACTTGCATTTCAGATTCTGGACGTAGCTCGAAAATAACGTACATTCTAAATTTTAAATAAAACTACTTTAACCGGATTAACCGCGTATATTTAGTTTTTAAATACATTTTTGAAAACCCGACGTTTCGAACACTTTGCACCAGTCCGTGGTCACGGGTAGACTGAGATGGCATTCGTGTGTCAGTTGACATAATTATTATATCAAACTACCGCCAACGATTTCTTAATTTCCTCGCGTACTGCCCTGAATTCTTGCAAAATGAGCTAACTGTATCTTGCCCTCTGGTATGGTGGGTCTGAGACTTCAAAGATTTGATGAGCCGTCCTCTCTATTGAAATTAGGATATTTTTGTATTTCAATAGCCTCGCGCATCATTCTAGGAATATATCTGTTTTCCTTAGCGAGGATGAGGGGTTTATCAAACCTTATGTAATGGCTAGGTTTATCCACAGTGTGCTCACATACAGCTGACTTTGATACATGCCCATTTTTTATATCGGAGATGTGTTCCTTCACCCTAACACCGATGCTTCTCTTTGTTTGACCAATGTATGATAAGCCACAGTCACAATCTAGTTTGTCTACACCTGCAAACTGTAATGAAAAGATACAAGTAACTTCTACTTATCTCGTCGATTTATTATTTCCCACGTAATCTAGTTTTTAGATTTATATTTGTGGTAAGTTTTAATTTTTTTTTTCTATATCATTATTAGAAAATTTCACTAATACGCATCGAACCTGTTACCATCAAAACCTACTGTTAAAATCACAAAACAACGTACAATTATACACAAAATTAAACTAAAACACCAAAGGTTTATACTTTATAGTCACGAAACAGTAATAAAAATCGAAATGGAACCTTTCGCATGTAGGGCGCTTACCGACATTTTGAAAGGTCTTGAACTTTGACTTGCGCAAGGTTTATACTGAGCTGTCGGCTCCTGGACTATTTACTTTGATCGTGTATTTCATATTATAAAGTAACGATTTCTGATTTTAAACGCGACGGTCGTGGGTGCGATTCCTACCCAGAGGAATTATTTATTTTCATTGCCTACTTTGGTAACAAGATAAAACGCGACGTTGTGTTCCGCAAGTCGACACATAATGTCTCGGAAATTGGGACTTAGAGTATTAAGACTAGCCCATTCTGTCTGTTTGGCGGTATACAGCGTGAAGCTAAAACAAAGGTTAAAAAAGTGCCGACCAGGCTTCAACCCTCGTATGTAAGTGGAAATAACTAAAAGTTTTGTATGATACATTATATTATATTATGTGTGACGTGTCCAACGCAACTCTGTTTGATAGAAAATATAGATTACAGATATAGATTGTAAAACAAACCACATTTTTCAATCTGATCAAAGAAGTTCCGAGATTAGCGCTCTACCAAATAAATTCTTCAATTTTACAATATTAATATCAATATACACATGTTCTCGAGAAATAAATCACTTCGCTGTTTCTACAAGACTTGTCTAGCTTCGATCATCTTTTAATTCTACCTAGCAGGATAGATAGAAAGAACTAAGTATCCGGACACTCCATTCTCCTCTTTCCGTTTTCTGGTGGAATAACTAACTTTCAGGAAATTGTGTTAAATGTTGCGCTTCGATTTGTTAAAATAGAAGATAATTCATTTTTCCGGTTGGAGGTCGATACAACTAATATATTAAGGATAGATTGAATGTAATATCGACTGGTTGTGGGTTCTATTCCATTCGAGGAAATTAAATATTTGTTTACATTTATATTTTCATTTCTTAGCTCTGGTGTCAAAGCAAAGCACGTCGTTGAGTTTCGTCACTAAGCAAATTCTCCAGAATTCGATTGAAAGTGAGGAATGGAGTGTCTTAACACTAGATTCCGTCTGGGTACCCTGCTGTGTGCGAAATACGGTGTGAAGCTGATTTAATTTAATTTAATTTAATTTATGTATTTGCTAAAACTGGGGTAAATACAGCTTATCCATTAAGTAGGTGTTTTTTTTCTAATACCTGAGTTCTTTTTCTGTGTTACCTTTAAATAGAATAGAAAGAAAAGGTAGGGATGTTATCAGCCGGCTATCAGTAGGCTAATGACATCCCATAAAAAAATACTTTGAAGTTAAAAATGGGTTTCTTATCTAGTAGTAGTCTTATTTTAGTAGCTTTTAATTCAATTTTTTTTATATAATATTATATATTGTATATAAAAATGGTTTAGAAGATAATCTAATAAAAATAAAATCACCTTAAGGTAAAAAATATTTTCAAATTAGAAGTTTCGTAAGCAGAATTGTACTTATTTAAGCTATAGCTCTGGTTGACGATACGCGGTGTTAAATTTCGCAGTTTAATTAGCAATGTCTCGAAAATTTCAGGACCTATGTTGACACTGGGATATCTTCGCCTGCTACAAGCGAGAAATGCGTGACCCTATATAAAAACACTAACTTCCGATATAAAAAAATCTTAAAAATTCTTGACTACAATGAACATAGCAATGAAGTCAAGGAAAATCTAGCGATAAGACATTTCATTTACCACGCCCCGCCCAAGTTTCGCTCGAGCAAAGAAATGAAAATATTTCACCCTAGAAGGGCATCGAATCTACAACATTCGCGGTTACACTCAGCTTACTGTGCCACTGCGCAACGTCTACTTTCTATAATAACTAAACTTTTTGTGAACTAACAAGGCTAATGTGGTCAAACTACTGACGTGTTTGCTAATGACAATTCCACCAAGTTGCTAATGCTCTGGAACTTCCTAACTTTACCTAAAATCTATTTACTGCTCAAACATTGGTAGTGGTGCAGTGGCACGTTTTCTAAATATAATGATTGTGGGTTCAATTCCCATTCATAGGACTGATTATGTTAAAATTGTCTTAATTTTACCGTTCTAGTAAGTAGTAGGTACGTGGCGTTCAATTCCGCCACTAACAAGCAATTTTTCGATAGTTATATGGAAAGTAGAAAACGGAGTGTCTTAACTTAGTGTTAATATGTATATGTTAGTTATAAAAATCATAAAAATGAAATATTCCTTTTTGTACCATGACCATAGCAGTATGGAGAGATATTTTCTGGTGTTAGTCTGTTGTTTTTAGTAAAAAACATTTTTCTTATAGAATAGTACTTTTCTATTAAACCCACACCTATCTCATTTACAATCAGCAACTTTCCAACTGAGCCACGATAGAGCAAAACATTAAGCCGTTTTTAAATGTTAAGCTTACGAAATCTATTGTGTCTGCTATCAGTGAAGGACTTTAACTTGGCTTTGTTTAAAGGTTTTTCACTTATCTTGCATTAGCTGATTACTTTTATGGCACAATGTGGTAGTATTAACTTTTTTTAAATTCTTTTACGAAAAAAGTTTTATTGGTAATTGAGGTCGTAATATAATTTATGGCATTTTCTGAGGAATATAGGGAAAAACACGATACCTAACAAAGTTACCTCAGGCACTGAGAATGTGTCGTGTGGCATACACAAACCTTAGTTATTTTCACTTGCTAATAGAACTTTGCACAAGTGCGCTATGCTTATTTAGAAACGCTTCTAGGGAACCTTCTAAGCGTTCTGACCTGACTGAGCCTTAGGTTCTCATCGAGCGACGTCGAAATTCTTATAAGCGCGGTTATAACTAGCATCTCTGTAGGGAGGTTTTACAAATTTACGCTCCCCAAAATCCTCCCCTAAATATGGAAATGACACTTATAAAAAAAAAATAATAATATTACACGATCAATTAGCAATACAAACAGCGCTTATACAACATACAGATGTTAATCAAATCTAGGTCAGAGTATTAGCTATCGAGATAACCGAAGTCTGTTTCGTGTCGAAGATGCTGTGTCAAATGTGATAATACTTTATTTATATACAATCTTGTATTGATAATATTAATAAATAAATAAATAAATAATTGTCATTTTTAGCATCACGCTGTATACAGCATTTAGCAAGGTAGACACGCCGTGGTTCACTTTTCGTGCTAAGATTGAAACATTGCGTATGGAGTGGCGGAGTTAAATTATGCGGTTAGTCTTGTTAGTAAAGTGAGTTAATGAATACAATCCGTATACAAACGTAGGAATCAAATCCGCAACCGTCGCATATTGCAGTCACACGTCGCACAGTTCGATCAAATGACGCGCTTCGTCTGGTGTCTGTTTTTGACTCCCTTCGCCATTACTTTTATAAGGTCAATCGTCTGCTTTGGTGTTGCCCCAATCTCATAGGAAGCACTAGGTGGTGTATTATTTAAACCTTTAGCATCACATATTGACTTTGAAAAGGGCAACTGTTAGGTTTCTTGCCGGCTCTTCTCAGCAGAACTGCCTTCCGAACCGGTGGTAGCTTTTTTCTTTCTGTTTATATGTTCATTCGACGATTCAAAAGTGCTTATAAAAGTTTATTTGAATAAAGAATATTTTGAATTTAAATAGTTAAAAATAGCTCGTGTTTGATTTGTATTATACTTCGCCATTTTTATTTAAGAGCGTCAGAAGTAATTGTTTTGTCTGTCTTTATATGTGATCTCAAAGGTGTAATAGTATAACAGCAATCGCTTTTGTCAATTAACCAATTTAAACAAGATAAAATACAAAAAAAAAATCACACAAAAAAAATTCTTTGAAGATTGTTATATAAGCTTAATCAGTATTCATGAAATATAAAAAAATAAAGATTAACCACCCCTTGCCCTTATTTTCTCTAAATCAGAATGTCGCAAATACTCGCGGCGTTGAGTTCTGGCACTCAACACGCGATGCCACCAGAATTTAGCAGTAAGTGGGAAACGGAGTATCTTAACACTAGGTTCCCTCCTACCCTGCTTTGTGCGGGATACAGCGTAAAGCTCATTGCAAATACTCGCAACATTTATTTTTTTTACCCTAATTCTTGAATAGTTATAATACAAGATACCATAGTTTTCTCGACAGCGGCAACAGTGACAACTATATACGGTACACATATAATTATGCAGATTAATCTAACCTAAATTTCAAGGTTTCCTCTTAAACCACCTAAAGACCACCGCGGTCGTTAAGCTATGGATTAAGAAGTTACATCCTAATGGCACACGCGGAGATAGAACCCACATCCCACGATTTACGATGTAGATAAGTAAGCAATAAACAGTTAGCACTAATATCTCTTAAGACGCTCAGCTTTTACGACCTTATAAAGGTTTTGTGTGGACAGATTAGGAGTGGAAACGCTGCGTTTGTTTTTGAACAAGAGGCACGTAGCGTTTTTTTTATCGAACTAGTTTTTATCTGCAGCTTCGAGATGTGGGGAATGGCAGTGTCTTAGCACTAGGTTCCCTCTGCCTTTCCTGCTGTGTGCGGGATACAGCGTGAATCTAATTTTTTTTCGTGATAAAGTAAAAAAACTAAGCGTGGAAGTAACTTTGGGCGACAAGAGTAGACCTCCACCAGCGACCAGTAAAATGTAATATGGCCTAATTAATAAATGGTACTTCTTTAATAAATGGTCTCAAAAACAATATATTTTTCTGTTTGAATAAGTACGTTTTTAGATTAGTGTGTATTTCAGCTATTTGATAATAATATTATAGCTAAATAATTGTATGTCATTTTGTCTTTTACTTTTAATGTAAATTTTTAAATATTTTTAGGTTTACAAACAAACACATTGAAGCTACGCCATGCTATTTACTTTTGTTGTATAATAGTTATAAAAGTACCGCTTATTTTTGATGTACGTACTATTTTAAAAATATAATGAAAAAAGATATATTGTAACTCGTATTAACCACCTCCATATTTTTAAAAATAAAGCACAATATAAACGCCTCTACGTATGAAGACGCTTTAACCGCGTAGATAAGGGATAATTATCGTTAAACTTGACGTTCATACATACGCATACATACATACATACATTTAGAGTACTTTGTAGGGTTTAGATATTTTATATAGTATTAATGAAGGTTTCGGGGTAAAGTGTACTTACATATAAATTTATATCGGTACATCCCCATTTTCACCTCGGTTAATATTTTTTTGTATTTTTAGAAGCTTTTTAAGTTACCGTGTTTGGGTGCTAGTGTATGAAAAATATAGCAAGTTCGATTTTACCAACAAACTCTGATTTAGATGATATTTGGATTATGGCTTCAGTTCTGAGGACAATGTAAATACATATGATTAAAGGCCTTCGCGGTGCAGTGGCATAATCGTGTGACTGATAAAAACGACGGGTTTGATTCCACTCGGGGGAATAAATTATTAATTACTGATATTTTCAAGGCAAAGCGTAGAACAAATTTCCGCCACTTAATGTCTAATGCCTCGATATTTTGGCGGAAAGAAGAGAGCGAAGTGTCCTAACACTAAGTTCCCTCTGCGTACGTTCTAAATGGGGGATACATCGTGAAGCTATACGTATACATATATTGTTAAAAATGACTGCCGCAACAAAATGGCGAATAACGAATGATCGCACAACCCATCGAATATAGATGTCAACCAAAAGGGCTTGATTTGTAAAATACGTACACCATGAAAATAAACATCTATAAAGGTTGTTTTTATATAGACTTTTTAATTTAATATTCAATTCTTTAGCTAAACAAAAAATTAAAAGTACTCAATTACAGAGGGAACCATGTACGAAGACACTGAGTTCCGCACTTTCAGCCGAATTTTTGAGACATTGTTGAGTGAGGATCGAACCCACAACCGTAGCTTTTACAGTTACTTTGTCTTGTGCCCTTGCGCCACATCGACTTCAACTAGGCTTAAGAATATTTATAAAGATGGTACATGATGGTCACGATGTAGGATGGTAACACATGTAGGTAGTATATTGTAAATATTTAAAAAAATCACCGAAAAGTTCTGCATAGTATGATAGATAAAACGTCTTGTTGAGTTCTACTACTTAACACGAAATGTTGGAATTGCGTTGCAACATTGCGTATTGGGTGGCGAAACTCAACGCCGCGCGTAGTATACCAGATAAACAATAAAAAATAATTTCACCTTCTAATCTAAAACACGTAAGTCACGGTCAGGTAGTATTCACATTTGATAAGCATCGGCAGGTATCACGCGGGAGGGGTCAGAACGCAAAAACCCACAATAATACTGTTATCAGGACAAACTTTCATTTGCTATGTGATACGATCCATGTTTGTTTCCATTGTTTTTGTGTGGACAGACGGATGTTTATTTCCTATATATTTCTTTTTTTGTAGCTTTACCATACAGCAATGGAGGCAAACATAATAAAGCCCTAAGAAAATCTAAAGAGACGGAAAATAGAAAATATCAAATTCTATTTTTTGTCTTTTTAGACACGGCCTAAAGATGGATAACATATAAAAAATATTGAGTAATTTTTATATCCGATTTTCGAATATGCAAATTCAAATTTTTATATTATAGGCCGAAAAGTTTGTTCTTGGTCGAACACGTTTTTCTCAGGAACTACATATTAGAATTGTAATTCTTGATAATCTGTTCATCGAGACCCTTCTCGATGAATAATGATGAAGATTATAAAGATCACTTTAGGCATCACTTTTATAGGTTTGATGTAGCGCACTGTTCCTGCAGTCAGGAATAATTTGAGTAAATACACATTCAGTCGATACATAATATTATTAGTTATTTCAATTTAAGTAATTGATAAGAACTTGTTTATTTACAAGTGTAAATGCATTTCGCATAATCTTTGCTTTCTATTTTGTAGTGAGTTCAGAATCGAACTTACACAATTCTCTACTATATAGAAGATACAGCTTGACGCTTTGCCCGCAGGCAGGGAGACTGTTTAAGGAAGGGAGGAGTTCAATTCAAGACGTATCGTCTTAGCGGAACTCAAAGCTGCACCTGGTCTAGAGCGTGTAAATAGTTATTTAAATTTAGCCATTCTCTAATCGATCGAACCCACAACCATCATTAACTGCTATACCACTAGCGTTAATCAGTTTCAATGTGCACATCGACGTACCACAGCCCAGGAGACACAGTCGGCTGATCGCTCTCTTGACATCCTTTGTCCGTGACAACTGGCTCGGCAAATTCAATTTGCTGCGTACAATTATAATAAACTTTCTATTTATTATTTATTATGATAAATATTCTTATTGTTCATAGTTAAGAGAAATTAGTCAAATGATACATTTGTTAGATTACTTTAAGTGGAGTTTGTAAGGTAGAGTAAAAGTATCGTAGACGACTGATGACGAAGATTTGAAAGTTGAATATGTCGAATATGTTTATTTTTTTTATACAATTTTTAAGTGTTATTCCACACTTACGAAAGAAAAATATTTATTTAGAAAACGTATTAAAATTTGAACGTAGCGGGACTCGAACCCGCGGCTCTTAGAAACCGACCCCAAAGCCAAACGTTCTCAAAACGTTTTTCAAAATTTTTTACGTTTCCAAAATAAGTATATTTTGAATCGTTGAATGGACATAAAGCTCGGACCGGCTCGGAAGGCAATTCCATTGAGGAGAGCCGGGGTTCGACAGTTGTTGTTTTCAACGTAAAGGTTACAATTTTATTGTTTAATAGAATAATACAAATTACAGCTATCCTGTACTGAATTAAAATTATCTTTATATTTTTAGACAAATATAAACAACAATAAAAAATAAGTATCAGAATAATATAAATCTACACGAAATGACTCGTAAATTGGCCGGAAAATAGGGAAACGGAGTGTCTTAACACCACGTTCCCTCTGCCTACCAAGCTATATGCGGGATACAGCGTGATAAACAAATACCATAAAGGAATTAATTATAACAGAATTTAGTCGTGAATAACCAAAATGTCACATTGAACTAAAATAATTAGCCGAAACAAATTGCTTGTTCCATCACCCGTGAAAGTTCATGTATGTATACATAACGCTTATAATGTCGTTTTCAAAATTTATGGCTTTTACACATTATGTATTGTTAAATAGTGACTTTAGTGACTCTAGTGTCCCCATACGCTTAGTTATATAGAGAGTGTAATGACTGTAGTGGCTCTTTTCTATTTTTGACCTTTTCTAATACAACATACCATTCCTGACATTATTGAACGAGATGGTAGAGTCACCTGTATCATGTCGTAGGTTCTATATATGTACATTCAAGAAAATATTACATATACATTATTTTCTTTTCTCCGTTTTTGTAAAATTAAGATATTATTAGATATTACTAGAAAAAAATAAAGTTTCAAAATTTTGTATCTACGCTTATACATTTATCTATACTAATGTTATAAAACTCCCGAGCATATTTTAGTTTATTTGAACTCGCTAATCTCAGGAACAACCGGTTAGAACCGAAAGTCCTTTTGCTAGTACATTCATCGTGAAAACCTGGATACAATGTTAGTTATATACTAATAATAAATATATTTTCAGACTTTCAGTCCATATAATTAAGATCCATATATAGGCTTTATAAAATTACAAATCAATCGTTTCGATATAAGCCACTGTTGGCCGTGTCTAAGCTCGTTACCTATCACATAGACTGTCTTCACACACACACAACTCTTAGCTACTTCCACATGAGCACACAGGAGAAACCGCATGGAAAAGTAAGTTAAAAATCTTTAAAAACATAAGCAAATACAAAAATAGCGTGACTAACACCCATGTATCATGTTTGAAGGTGAGCGTGTTACGACTCCAGTTTTATGGGAACATCGTAAAAACTATTATTTGCAAATCCATTTCAATTATATTAGATAAGTATATTATATTGAGGAAGTAGTGGGGTAGTGAGATAAAATTTGACTGTAAGCGCTACGGTTCTTGGTTCGATTTCCGCTTAGGAAAAAACCATTAATTTTCCCGCTCTGGCAACTAAAATGTGGCGCTGGATACGCTGTTTTTTATAGTCCCACTATTTTTTTTTTATGAGTTTCAAATTACATTCCTCATAAAACGGGGTGGCATAACCCAGTGTTTATACACTCTGGTCCACACTTTCCACTCAATTTTTGACCTTTGACCTTTTGACTCAATTAACATAGAGCCTAAATACAAATGGTTAATTAGTAACCTCTGCAGAGTATCAGTACACAGATCCTGGTCACAGGTCCCCTCATCAGACCAGCTCCATAATACTATATTTTTGTATTGTCAACTATCAAGTTTGATGATGAAAGATTTTTATATATATTTATTGTTGGTTCAAATTCAGTAATAAAAATGATATAATAAGATGAAAATTACGGATTGTTCAAATCAACGGAGTAGCACTAGAGTAAAGCAAGACAACATGCTTATATTTTATACAAAAATATTATAAAATTACAATGACATATAAAACGCTTTGAGTTAAAGGCACAGCGGCCCAACGTCTACCTGTAAACGTGGAGGTTGTAGTTTATTCGATTTCCAATCATTGTTAATAAATATTTTAATTTTCTCTGGTAAAAAGATCAAGTGCGACGTTGAGCTACGTCACACTACCGCAGCATCTCGAAAGTAGACAACAAATGGAGAAACGGGGTGTCTTTACTAGGTTCCCTGTACCAACCCTGTTATATGCGGGATACGGCATGTATAAAAAAGTACGTACATAAAAAAGATCACTGTCTGTTTGTTTAGAATTTTAAATGTTAAATTACACAGCTTGTTAGTTCAAATGATCGTTGTGAAACGTATTGAGACCGTTTTTATTGGATCTAGTATTGTTAGGGAAAGGGAATGAGGTGTATATATTACTATAGGTGTACTAGTTGCTATACACGGTGTTGCTTGGTAGTTTATTTAAGATTAAAAAGTGATTTTTGTTTTTCTCTATTTGACTTGTAAGCACGGCGATTTTGGGTTCGAATCCCACTCGGAGAAAAGATCTATTTTCATGTCCACATATGGCGGAGTTGTTTCACACGCGATTCTCTTTCTCTTTATTTGATAGAATCGTGTGCTACCTACGAATCTCTACGTTCTTTGTTTTTAACTAAATAAGAGAGCTGTGTTACATATAAGAGACGTACTGTCTACCAGTAAAAATCAAATATTTTTTACTGTTATAATTTTCGATTGAACTTACAACAATCGCGTTATTAGACATTCCTCATTTATATAAGGCATTAAGTTATTTTATATATTGATTGTAATAAAGGTGGTTTAGGTGGTGCGTGGGGAACATATGTCAACATTATATTCCCTCTGCATACCGCGCTATTTGCGGGATACAGCGTGAAGCTAGAAAAACCACTCATTTTAAACTTTGACAAAAACTTTGTAATTCAAAAGTTTCTTGAACTTTCCACGTCAGCTGCCTACCCATTGACCTATTGAGGTCGACACCTGCTTCACTTGCCTCTATGGTCGTTACGTTGTTTTTTAATGAATCTATAATTTTTTGAGGGTCTTTTAAGTTTGGGGTAGGGAGTTCGGTTTCACTTTACAGTGAGGTTGACGTAGCGTAGTGGCACCGCGTCTGACTGTAAACGTGACGGCTGTGGGTTCAATTAACGCAATTCCGAGAGGAATTAATTTTTTTCACTTCCATGACTATACAAAGCGCTTTTCGTGTTTATGTAAAGAAAATTGTGTTTTTAAACTAGGTTCCGTTTGCCTACCCTGCTATATGCAGGATACAGCTTGAAGTCCTAAATAAAATCAAAATAAATCTGTTAGGTGAATTTCGTGGTAAAAAAACTTATAGAATCACAATTTACACCTTTTAAAACTTTTGAATGCACCGGAAATTAGTATTTTTATCAGTGCAACGATAAATTAAGTAACACCGCATTCGTCTATTTCGAACAAAATACACGTCCGGCACGCGATTAGTCTATATGTTTAAAAAAATAAACTTATTTAACAAAACTAATTTCAATTAAATTTTTTTGGGAATTAATTATATTTTCGTTATTTTAATTATTATTTTCAACAATCTGGTTTGGTAATATGGCGCCGAGATTTGCTAAAAATTAAATTTAATTTAATGAAGTAATTTGTTCAATATTTTTATCTAAATTAGATAAAAATAAATAGTTTGGCTTATACTAGGTTCTCTGTACATGGCTAAAAAAGCGTGGCGTTGAGTTCCGCCAATCAACACGGAATGAATAGTTATTCATTCAATCAACACGGAATGAATAACTGCACAATTCGGCAGAAAATGGGGAACGGAAGTGTTTTAATGGGAACGGAGTGTCTTAACACTGGGTTTCCTGGTTCCCGATGCCTACTCTGCCATATCCAGGAGAAGGATCCAGAGTGAAATTTAAAAAAAACATAAGATGATGTTAGTTTATTACACTTAAATACAAATAGCGTAAAAAGACAGGCATTCTATAAATTATTATTACTAATTAATTTGAGATATCTATAGTAGCAAAAAAAAGCTAAAACTCCGAACAGTTGCCAAGGGGAAGATTCTCATGATACTATTTAATTCTATTCTATTCTACGAACTAATGTATTTCCATTTCAATACAATGATGTAAACTGATAAGAAATTGCATCATTCTATTGAAATATAATTTTAATTACTTAACGTAGTTACGATTGTGATTGTGGGATGATTTTATAATTGCGGTATTTGTGAAGGTTTTTTGAACTTGGTTTTTTGGGTTCCGTACCTCAAAAGGAAAAGCCGGAACCCTTATATCTTACTATCTGTTTGTCCGTTTGTCAAGACGTGTAGAGGTATCTTGTTGAAATTAATATCAATTGTGGTTCACTTAATACAAAAAAAAGGCATACGCCCGTACTTCATTTTGTCATCTTTTATAAATTGTATTTGTAGTAAGCCTACAATCCTAAAATTGGTACGGAGCCCTCCATAGACGAGTCCCACTCACACTTGCTTGTTTTTTTTATTTACTAAAAGATTATTACGAGATTATTACTGCTGGACTGTTCATTCGGGCGTTGCTGGTTCATATCCTATTCCGGGACATGTTTAATATTTTATACCATAACATATCATTCGTTGAGTTCCGCCAATCAACATGCAATGCCGTAACAATTTGGGGGGAAAGTGGGGACCGCCACTCAATCCTCAAAGAAAAAGAGTATCTTAACACGAAATTCCCTCTGCCTACTTTGCTATAGGCGGAATACAGCATGAAAATGTTTTTTACCTAAATTTAAGTTATATACATGTATTTTCGTTCTTCGTGTGCGATCATTTTAGAAAAGTCGATGCCCAGGGGAATGATTCAAAACAATTCAGTACAGAAATAGTTGTACAAAAGTAATAAAAATATAAGTTACTTTGTTTGTTTGTCATTAACATAATATATTAATATGGCGTGAATGGCACTTGTAATAAATGTACGTGAAGCAATTTACGGTGGAACAATAAATTAGGAGTGGTGCTGTGTATGAATGTAAACGCAACAGTTGCGGGTTCGATTCTCACGCGGGGGAACGTAATATTTATATTCCTCGCTCTGGTAACAAGACAAAGCACGGCTTTTTGTTCCGCCACTAACACACAATGTCTTAAATTTTGTCTTTGCTCTTTGTTCCTACCCAGCTGTATCGTTTTTCTAAAAAAATGATAAGAAAGCTATTTCTGATTACAAAGCGGAATATGGTGTCCCGTTGGCTCTCTTACCACTCTCTCTTGCTTTATAAATCTATTTTTGTCATACTTTCGTCTCTCATTTTCTCAACGTGCGCAAACCACGACACGTTTTTTATCATTTTCTCTTCTTCTCCTTTCCTTGTTAGCCATTCTGTGTAACTCTTCATTGCAGAGTATATACAATACAAAAAAAAATAAAAAAAAAATTACAATAATATACTATTACGTTATCACTTAAATACATAGCAGGGTAGACAGGGGAAACATAGACACCTCGTGTTAAGGCACTTTCCGCTCATTTTAACGAAATCCAAGTTTTTATGATGGTGCAAAATGATTTAAAGGGATCATTTTCCATTCAATAGATTTCATTATATAATTACAATGTTACGAAGTTACAAGTCGACTTAATAAAAACGTGTTAAAAAGAAACTTTATCTAACCTTTTCCCTTTACCCATATTTTCCTTGCTATAGTTATATAATATGAAATGACCAGCCATGATAAACGAGCGTTGGTCCATTGCACAAGATTTATCGTCCCTAGATAAAGGTGGGCACAATTTTTCATTTGCCTTACTCAAGCAAGAATACGAGCACTTCCGGTAAGTCATCGGACAGGTTGACCGAAAACAACATTCCGAGAAAATATTGCGTACAATTTATAGAGAAGAAATGTATTTATTGATGGTGTATACTGGCAACATAGCCAGACCCTACATAATATACAATTCGTTTTTTTTTTTACATCTTCACGCTGTATCACGCAAATACATATATAGGGTATGCAGAAGGAATTGAATGTTAAGACACTGCGTTCCCCTTACAACACAACGCGTAATTTACTAATAACCTCTAAAAAAATATCACTATACAGGCGAAATTCAATGCAGAGAACCCACAAACGTTAATTAGCTCGAGATGCTGTGCCACCGCACCACAAGGACCTCAACATATATTTTGTTTTTTGTTTTTCAAAATAATCTGAGCCAAGTCCAAACAGTGGTATCCGTCGGTTCTTTAACTCTGCTTATCTCTCACCAGGATACATTGTCACGCGCTACCTGCATAAAATTATAAAAATCATTAGATTATTAAGTGATTTCATTTAACTTGTAGTAGTAGGGATACAAGGGTGTGATTGTCGCTACGGTAGCGAGTTCGATCTTGACTCGGGGGAATAAATTTATAAAAAATAAATTAAATTAATTCAGCTTGACGCTGTTTTCCACACGCAGCAAGGTAGGCAGAGAGAACCTAGTGTTAAGACACTCCATTCCCCAGAAACAAGACAACAAGATAACACTTTCATCGAAGGATCGATTACCTATGTGTGTGACAAATGAAATCAATTCCTCGATTGAAGATCGTACTCGCAACCATCGTCTTTATAGTAAAACGTCCCACTGCGCCACGACGGTCTTAAAAGAAGTATATTTAGCTTCTGACAACTTAAGATGACAATCATGAGATGTTATTGGATGCCAAATCAGATTACAACAACATTAAGACGTGTAACTGTAGAATATAAATGCATATATAGATTTAATTACTGAGCTATACTTTCGATAGCTTTGTTCCAAAAATATTTGTTCAAGGTGCGGCGTTGAGTTCCGCTACTTAGTACGGAACATCCTTAATTCGGCCAGAAAGTGAATGGAATGGAGTGTCATGATACTAGGTTCTCTGTCTTATTATAAGTATGTGGGATACGATGAAAACGCTGATAGAAAACGGAATACCAGATTCTCTTTGCCTAACACTAGGTCCCCAGATTCCCTCCGTAAACCACGCTGTATAGAACAAGAACTTAAAAAAACATATAAGCCTTAATTTTAAACAAAAACCAATTTATCTATATACGCAACATTATCTGTGTTCATCCTATATTAGGCGATTATAGCAAACATGGCGTCACTTCCTCTTCCGGTAACAAATGGCGGGAAAGAAAAATACTGAACATTACAGGATATTGATGAACGATATTACCGATTTTATTACTTTTTTTTGTCTATTTTCTAACATATTAGGTTGTTTTTTCATCAAAGTAAAGCTGTAAGTTCAGGAAAGATGTCAACAAATAGTTTTAGGCTTGTTTGCTTTGAAAAAGATAGAATCTTTTCTCTTGCCAGACGATAATTCTTAATAATTCTTTTTAGGTAGCGGATTTTTTTTAAATCTCCCTACAGAGATGCTAACAACATAAATAAGTTGTAACTAGCGTATAATAATTTCGACGAGTGGGATTCGAATCCACAACTGTCGTATTTAGGTACAAGCCAACGTGAAGCCTCAATCAATTTCTATTTTAAATTCAGTACTATAATCCTCACATCCAATGTCGTTTATAACTTTAAATTGTAATAAAGGAGATTGATACAAATAAACAGAGCTGCACTGGACGGAAGCCAAGGTTTTAACTGCGGTGTTATGAAAGATAGTTGCTGTCTGTTAAATAAAATTGTAATTGAGAAATTTATCTCCTATTTACATACATTGCAACTGCAACGATCAGGTTATAGGTTCGATTTCCACTCGATGAAATAAAATATAAAATTTTTTATATTCTCTCTGATCTCTTTCTCAAGCAAAGCGCGGCGTTAAGTTCTCCCATTCAACGCGCAATGTCACCAAAATTCATCAAAAAGTGGTAATCGGAAATGTCTTAATGGAACGGAATGTCTTAACACTAGGTTTCCAGATTCTCTCTGCCTACCCTGCTATGTGCGGGATACAGCGTGACGCTGATGTATATTGTACAAGTACATTTGTAATGATTTACATGTCAAAACTACTTTGTTTTACCTGTGGTTTTGCGCTTAATCAAGTACAGGTTACTGAAAATCGTAAATGATATTATATATTCTATATATAAATCTTACAGCCTTCAAATCCATATCTGTAGGTCTTTCCCGTTAAATGTTCAATGTAACATGTAAATATTTCTATAATTGAAACCGGTCGTTTTTTTCATGGAAAAGACAAGGCAAAAGAGCGTACATGATGATAAGTGATCACCGCCGCCAACGACCCCATACAACACCAGACGAGCTACATTTCCTTATATTGGCGCTTTAAAAATTAATAAATAAATTTATAATTAATTATAAAGATAACAAAAACACCAATTGCAACAAGAGCAATCCAACGACGGGTTATTACTAAAATCGCTTTACTGTTTTAACAGTTAGAAGGAAACAAAGGAACGGACATTTTACATCGCACGCTAGCACATAACCTTTCGCAGTGGTGTGAAAAAATATATAAATACGTCCGATAAATGTTACCCTCTTTCTGATGCAGTGGGATAAAAATATTTAACTCAACTTTCACTTTCAATTGATGTCAAAAAAATTCCAACCCCTAAATTAAGGGTGAAATAAAAAAAGCTCTTTCAGGAAAAGCGTGAAAGTTTATCTGAGAGAAGTTTATAAACGAAAAAAGACGTCCGTTTTCCGTATCCACAATAAATCACCTCGTCTCTTGTCAGTTGTCCCTCGATTGTACAAACATTACTAGGTTGGAAAAAAAGATGAAGCTTAGATGTAATTTTATAATGTCTATGAACATTATGTTTAACCGTGGTGACGGAGGGGAGGTGGTGAACTGAGTATCTTAACACTAGGTTCCCTCTACTTGCTCTGCTCTGCGCAGGATACAGCGTGAAGCTATTATATACTATATTTTTTTATATATTTTTCTTATTTCATGCCGGAAGTAAACTACAACAAAAATTCTTCGTGCCATTTCATCATAATAAGTGGTGGAACTCAATGCCGCAATTGGTATTTTAACAGAAGGAAGAAATAAATATTTAAATATCTATTTTCATCAGAGGAACGCCCCTGAGTGGAAATCGAACCCACAACCGCCAAATTTACTGTCTGACGCTACGCCACGACGGTCTTACAGGCAATAATCCACTGATTAAACTGATACTGGCAAGTTTCCAGACTTGCCTCTATGCACTTTACTAACGTCATTCATTTGACGTCATATGTCACTTTTGACAAAGAAAATGGGACTTTGAACATTTATTTCTTAAAAACATATAAATATTATTGTTAAAGACGTTATTTAGCATGACGTTATAAGTTTTAAAGTGGGGAAATAGATCTGTGTAAATGTTTCATATTGTCGTCTCACAGCACAAAAGTATAATTTTTGAACAAAAAAATGTATGTATTCCAATATATGTTTTGGGGAAAGATTATAATAATTTTCCTTTCTTCGCTCTAGTAGAGAGAATGTAACGTTGAGTTCCGCCGTTGAATACGCAATGTCGAGGAAAGTGGGAAACAGAGTGCTTTAATACTAGATGGAATCCGTGGATATCTCAAAAAATTAACACTCAAATATTATGCATATCATATTATACAATTTTAGCCATATCACATACATACAAGTCACACTGACAACCTCCTTGTTTAAAGTAGATTACAAATTGAAATACCAATTTATATTCATAAAATAAGAAGCAAATTTCCATCCTCTCGTTCCCCTAAATTATCAGTGTCTGTCCGTGGCTTATCATCATCGCGTCAACAGCGAACAGTCATATCTGAGAAGTCCTTTCCACTTCAATATTTTAATATTGCGCCTTGGAAATATTGAATAATTTCACTTTTAGGATTCCCTATCGAAAGGGTAAATCGGGACTCTCTCTTTTTTCTGACTACTAAGGGAGGGTTATGTTTTTCGCGCGTATTTTTTTTGTATGTATGTATGTAATATTCTTTATTACCTCATATCTCCAGAACCACTGAACAGATTTACATCATTGAAGTGTCCTTAGGTTCATTTTAACAGTCCAAGTGTTCTTAGATATGTGACGGTAAAAAAATCATGGCGGCTGTAGGACGCCATTGGACAAAGTGAAAAAAAAAAAGGTTTTTCGATTAACACAATATGGGTATCCAATTCAAGAGCTCAATACAAGGAATTCAAAAAGGTATATAAGTTATAAGTTTTTCTTTTCATAATAAATCCTAACAAAAAATTTAAAAATAAAAAATATTAAAATAAAAACAAGAACCCCGACTGTTACTACTGTTAATACTAATAAACTATTGGGCTTTTTTTCTTTTTAGCTTTATCCAGTCGAAGTCTTTGTTTCTTTTTTTAATATTTTTATATTCTATATACGTTAGAGTGGGCGTGTAGGCGCTGGGGCACAAGCGGGCTACTGAAAGTTAGTAACGAGGCAAAACGCAGTGTTGATTTCTACCACTCAACTCTCAATGCCTCCAAAATTCGGCGAAAAGTGTGGAATGAAAATATCTTAATAGTAACGGAGTGTCTTAGCACTTGGTTCCCAGGTTCCCTCTAGCTACCGCGCTATGTACGGGATACATATATATATATATATATATATATATATATATATATATATATATATATATATATAGTATTTGGGCGGAGATGGGGTAGGGATGGTACTAGTACAAGTATTTTGTTTTTCCATCGAGTCTTGAATAGATTTTTTAAAAATTAACTTTATATAATAAAAATCCTACACAACAAGTTGTTAAAAAATAAAACAAAAATACAGCTTCATTTTCACACAAAGCACGCGAAACAAAGGAAACCTAGTGTCAAGATCCGTTAATCATTCAGAACTTTCTCCAAATTTTCTTTTCAGCACAACCTAATAGAAAAACACGTGTACATCAAATTAATATACCATTAACAGGTAATAAATCCCCTGTCAGTTAGATCAGTACAAAAATAGTTGTTGTGAAAGCAAGAATCGCCGATGGAAGCTAAGCAGCGTGCTGGCTGAATGCCAGACACGCTGCTGTTGTAAGGAAATAGTTATCAAATTTATGCCAATAATAAAATGTTGCCATGTTACTTTATAGTATTTTGAATTTAAACGTGAAAGCTTAACGTTGTGTCCTGTGTAGCAGGGTAGGCAGAGGGACCCTTGTGTTTCCCCAAACACCGTCGAATTTTCAAAACAAATCGTGGAATTCAATACTGTTTTTTGTCTACTGTGAGTTAGTATATAAAAATTATTGTCAATAATACAATCATTACTCTGTTACACGCATTACATGAGTTTGGCAAAATTAATAGATTGTAATAGGGTTCTTTGTATCAGATGCAGTAGCCAAAATTGTTTTGTAAAAAAACCAAACAACGAAATAACCATAATAATATAGTCCACACGGACGGCAAATTATCATATCGTAGCTGATGATGATTATTGATTTTATGTATCTCTATTCTGTCGTCTATTCCGCAAAAAGTGGGAGTGGCATAAAAACACATGTTGTTTATATCGCTTAATCTCTATGACGTGATGACAATGATCGTCGAACATGGGCTATAATATATAATCTCAAGTGACGCTGAAAAATACAAATATTACACATTGAAATTATGTATTTTCCAATTATATTTTTTATCTGCGTCAAAATAACCTGAAATAACCTGAATTAGATAATATTTTGGTGTAGTAATTTCGTTTTACATATTAATATTACGGAGAAATATGACTTGATATTAGGTTATTTTGGTAGGAAACACTATAGCATTAAAATGGATGAAATATTGAGAAGATTTTTTACGTGATTCTCCAAAAAGGTAATTAAAGCGCAGTACACACAGTAGACCTAGCTTGGAACCTACGAAGCAACGTTTCACACGACAAGTACGCCAATCCTAGACTCATAGGAGACGGCCATGCAAATATGATCCTAATTGTTAGCACCTTCTACTCTAGCTAAACAAATGTTCTATTCGGCCTCCGTAAATCAGGAGAAGTTGTAGAGGATATTAAAAACTACACCGGATTGCTTATTAAAAAATCAAAAAATTAAAAATAACTTTATAATAAAAGTATTATAGGTAGTATGCAGGCGAAGCCGCGAGTGGGCCGCTAGTCTGATATAAAATGGTAAGTCATAGCAAACTTTAAGTAAACAAATAAACAATATAAAACGATTATTTAATCACAGTCCTCTGTGTGATATTAATAAATAATCTAAAGCGTACTTCCCGAAAAACATTACGTCAGATACAACGTGAGTTAAATTAAAAATATTAACATATGTGTTTTACCATCTATTTGACATGTCCAAGGTTATTTTATTGGATCTTGGTCAAATAATTTTTTGAGTTACAGGTACAGTAATGTAGATGACATTAAAAGACAGGAGACTGAAATGAAGCAAAATGTTTTATTATTAACGTGAAAAACAACGTTTTGTGTATATTATTTTTTCAGTTTAAGGCTCTTCTTAACAAAGAAATGTGAGTAGAGAGAACTTAGTTAAGGAACTCTGACCTCTACTCTGCATTTGAATAGACTGCGAAACTCAACACCACGCTTTGCCTCACCAGAGCGTTAAAATCGACTGTTACTTTAAGTAATAAATAAAAAAACCACGTTGACATATTGAAATGCCGTACAAAAGCAAAGCGCAAAACAAACAGTGAACACAGCAGGATATGAATCCAAAACTCTTGGACACTGTCCAAACGCTCTCCAATTAAACTATATGTTATTATATCAAACATGTATCTGGATCGGTAGCTATTTCTATGTTTACTATAACATTTGGCGTTATCATTTCTTTAGTTTTTGCTTCACTCTTTATTCCTCATTAAGCGGGAACCTTAATACTTTAAGACATTCCATTTCACATATATCGCACAATTTCTCTAAATTGCCTGTTGAGTGTACTCATTGTATTCCTCTACTTAAATATACATATAAAAAAAACTCTTAAACCCTATAGTGCACGTAGAGATTGGGCTCTATAAATCATATATTTTAGTTTAGCATATTTGATGGAATAATAAAAGCTTTAAGGGCGAAATGTAGCAGAGTAAGCAGAGAGAACCTGATGTTCTGCCATTGAGCCCTTAATATTTCCATGATTAGGTGGTGCGTGGGGAGGTGTCCAAAGATATATCTTTGTATATCCTACTATATGCTGCATACAGCGTGAAGCTAAAATAAACTTTATTGGACTGAAAGCAAAGAAGAATGTCATAATACTAGAATCCTAGTGTTAATACCCACTATACCATTTAAATTCGGGAGATGAGTGAATATAAAATAATATAAATATCTAATTTAATAAACACGGGCTGTTTTCTCCACGTGTTTAGTATTTTGGCGTGTAACGTGTTTACAAGATTGGCGGTGGACGCGGTTTGGACGTCACGGTGTGGATACCATATTAAATAATATACAACGTCCGTTAATGTAAGCTATTTGGGATAACACGAGGTTGGTATCAACTTTAGCTGATGTATGGACACGTGGATCCAAAATGGATTTGGATAGATGGACGATATATGTATTTTAGTAAACTGTTGTTTTTTTTCGGCTATCGTGGCACATTAACACGGATGTTTGAACAGCCAAATGTTAAGAGTTCGGGTTCCTACTCGAGGTAATATTTTCTTTTCATTTCTGTACTAGGGTAGGGTAGGATGAGACACATTGTGGGGTTGATTTCTACCACTTATGTAAAAATGTGTCAGAATCAGATGAAGAATGGATTGTCTGGACTCTTGAACAAAAAGAAAATGAAATATAGAGTGATGAGTCAATACTCTCTGTATACTAACTAAGAATTACCAGCACAAATTGAATGAAACGTAAACAATTTATTTATAGTGAATCGAAAACATCAGGAACTTTCTATTTCTAGTAGAATACACAAACAGACACACACAGATAATACAAATATATTTTCTTTGGTAATTGATAGAGTTCATTATACTACATTACATACGCGGTCTCGTAGTATTGATCGTGCCAATATTTATTTTTTCAAGCTATCCAATTATAATATAAAGACTAGCTTTTAGTTGCGGGTTTGCTCGCGTGATTAAATTATAATATTTAAAACTTGGGCCTGACAGTTATACTAAGTGTTAAAGTATTCTGATTACATCGAAACGATAAATGTGATATAATATTATATATATAGGCTATTTAGCCTAAATAAGGCTTTCACGGTAAATGGATTATCCTAAAGAAAAATATTTTTTCAATTCAAACCAACAGTTACTGAGATCAGCGTGTTCAACCAAACAGACTTCTCAGCTTTATAATATCTTTATGTAGAATGCTTGTTATTCAGAGCATTGCCAAGCCGTTCTTCAGTTATTTATTATTTGTTTTTGCCAGTTACAAATTACAAATCTTTAGATAAACTATGCGCCTGATGCAATAAGTCACCGAATTTCAAGGAAAATTATCGATTACACGCGTTATTTTTGTATTAGTCTATAATTGTTGTGTAATGCCTATTGCTTCGGCTGTGGGTTCGAATACTACTTGGCTGTATTTTATTTTAAGCTTCACTCCGCATATACCAGAATAGAGGGATTCCTGTATTAAGGTTATTGGTTCCCTATGCACCGCCTAATATTATCGAGACATTGTGTGTTGAGTGACGGAACTCATTGCAGTCTTCATATTTAAAATATTTTTTGTTGCGACAGTTGTTAGACGATACTATTTATATATGAGTCTGTTAAGCAAAAAGTAAAGAACGAAGTGGTCATTTACTATTTTATCTCCACCTCTCTTACAAAATGTATTAAAATGAATAAAATAATTTGAAGCCAGTTGTGGCGCAGGGGCACAAAGTGGGACTGCAAATTCGACTGGTTGAGGATTCGATCCCCACTCGAAGGGAAGAAATATTTATTTAAATTTGCATTTCCATTTCTTCGCTTTGGTGTCGGGGCAAAGCGCGGCATTGAGTTCCGCTACTCAAAACGCAACGCCTCCAGAATTCGGCGAAAAGTGGGAAACCTAACACTAGGTTCCCTCTGCCTACCTTGCTGTGGTTAGGATACAATGTGAAGCTGATTTGTTTTATTTTTTTATTTGTAATGGAAGGGTAGGTAGGTTTCCTTTGCCTACTTTTCTATAAACAGGATACTCGTTACTAATGGCTTCGAACCTACATCTAAGTACCAACAATTAAAAGTAGGCCACTCAGTAACAAGGCAGTAGAAAGCAACGTTAAATGCAAAATACACATCAATATAAAACAAGCTTTTGTTTTCGCACGAATGCGAATTAAAAAAGAAAATTCCGTATAGAAATTCGATGAGTTCGTTATTGACTTTTAAATCGATTGTAATTTTTGCAGTAGTCAAAAAATGTGAAGAAATACAGAATACCAGTTTATTCGAATTTATTTTATAATGTTAATAAGTATACTTTCTTTCTTTCTTTTAGCTTCTCGCTCTATCCCGCACATATCAGAATGAGAAGGTGAGATATGGGAACCTAATGTTAAGATACTCCATTCCTATCAAAACTTCGACTCTCTACTTTTCGCTGAATTCTTGACATTACGTGTTAAGAGGCAGAACTTAACGCCGCGCTTTGCCTCGTTATCAGAGCGAGGGAATAAAAATATTAAATATTTCACTTCGTCGAGTAGTAATGGAACCCACAATCTTTCACGTTTATAGTCGCACGCTAAGCCACGAGTGGCTGAAAAAACACAGTTTATTTGAATATTGCTACTAATATTTTAAAGATATACTTTTTCTTATAAAATAATTGTAATTAAGAGATTTAATTGTGGAGTTTAGTTCCGCCAAACTCTACAACGGTCTACAAGTGTCTGTATGGATAATAAATGTCAAATCACTAGGTTCCAAAGCTGAAGAAATGGACTTAATTAATTTATTTCTTCTTCTCTGGTGACTCACAATTTCTTGAAAATTATGACTAGCTATATATAAACTCAGGGCAGGTTTTTCCCTATAGGTACGAGTACATTATGTACCTGTATAATTTATATTTTGAGCCACCATTTCTTGGATCTCATAAAATTTTAAACTGCATCTCTTGCATGTAAATCCTCATCTACTTAGTACGTGATTGTGACGTATGAGACGACGTTGGCACAATAACCATATGGGAAACGAACAAATTTATAATGTTTTGTGTTGTAATTTGCACATTTTGGGTTCCAAATATTTATTTCTGTTCCCCACTATACACCGAATTCTGGAAGCAATGCGTGTTGAGTGGAAAAACTTAACGGCGCGCTTTGTCTCGCTATAAAAACGAGAAAAAAATATTTCTCGAGTCGCATTTACAGACGCTTGTGCCCCTGCACCACGGCTGGCATCAATTATATATTATAGTTTATTTGTAATATAAAACTTTTCATTTAACACTGAAAACACATCTTAGAAAAACGTATCACAGTTTTGAACTACCTATTCTCCTTTTTATTTTTCACCTCACATAGTTTTCTCCAAACAAAGTTGATTGAACCATGAGAAATGCCATCGATAGAACCTACTATTATAATATCGATAGTAAGTATGTACCTTCAAGATAGTTTTTATTTTTGTTCTGTACTTTCCACCTGAATTCTGGTTGTGGAATTTAACAGACACTGAACGAACTGTAAACGTGATGATCGCAAGTTCGATTTAAGTCGGAAGAATGATTTTAATTTAAATAATTTTATTTGCCCGCCATAGTAGCCAAAGCGCAGCGTTGAGTTCCACTACGCAATAGTCAAGACGCAATATCTCGGATGAGCAGTTCGTGGGGATCGTATGGTCATATCCTCCATTGTGTTCTCTTTCAAAACATAATAAAAAAATGCGATAGTTTAGCAATTATATAATATAATTATATCATTAATAAAAACCGAAAATACCTAAACAGTAGTCCTAACACAATATACCATTTAGGGTTACCTACGTATAAGTACATCCACCTCTATAGGTATATCGCTGTAATTTGAATCGGTCACGCGGCGTACGCTGCGCGCGCGCACGTGTCCAGAAGACAATTATCATGCGATTGAAACACTGTAAGACGGTTTTAAAAGGGTCAAAAGCTATTGGCCTCTGTACTAATAATAATGTTTACGTGTCAATCTGTTTGTTCTTTTACTTGAATTGTAGATAGGTAGAATCTAATGCTCAGACATTCCGTTCTCCGCTCTCCGCCTAATTTCGAATGTTTGTATGTAGCGCGGTGGATCTCAACGCTGTGATAAAAGGCACATGTCCACCACATGTATGGTTGCTAATTTTCTTTTCTAAGTTTCTAATTTATTGAAATATAATAGTTTACCCTGAGTTATCTTGTATACAGCGTTGAGTTCCGCCACTGAACAAACAATGCCTCTTGAACTAAACAGAAAGCGGGACGAAAAGGGGAACGAAAATGTCTTAATATCGAACAGACTGTCTTAACACTAGGCTTTAAGATTCTCTCTGTTTATCCAGGTATGTGCGGGATACAGCGTGATGCTAAAAAAGCCTGGAGCTATAATTAGACACTACTCAAATGTTCTGTCGTGATCTACAACAATTTTATAGCCGAGTTTCACAACTCAACACATAGATTTCAGCGGAAATTAGAACGGAATTTCTTAACACTAGATCCGCTCTGTGTTGCCAGCTGCATGCGGGATAGAGACGATACTAACAATAAATAGTAACATAAGTAATCAACAGAAATTTAATCAAAATCAACAGATATTTTTTTCCTTTAGGGCAGTATTTTCAGTAATCATGTTACAATCTTTATAAATTTCGGAACAATATTTGTTCGGCGACAGTTTATTTGCAAATTCAATTTATACGTGAAAAGGAAACCGCAGTACGATCCACTGGGGAGAGCGCCTCGCTTTGTATCTGCATTGAAATAAATGTAACAAAGTTATGTATAGGATTCTATAGGTATCTCAAAGGAAAGAAATATTAAGAGCCTCTCTATGATGACTTTGATGTGCACCTGTCCATGGTCTGTTGTCGAGACCATGTTTCTCAAGATGACAAGGAGGTATCAAGCAATTTTTAAAATCACTGAAAAAGTCAACGCATTCAAAACTTTCGAGCGTTTAGACATCGCGTTCTCCGTTTCTAATAAATTTTCCGCGTTAACAAAACCTATAGGTTATGAAGACACTTTATATCCACATATACGATTACAGATTCACACAATCACTTGATCACACATAACACATGTGATAATACCAAACTGTCTCTGTCATCGGCCACGATTCGGCCTCATATGGAGAGCTGTTCTCTTCTCTTGGTTAGTGCGGCTAGAGCACCACAGTATCATCTTGAACTATCGCTCGATCAGCTCGCATATAGCGTATTAAATTCCCCCCACCTGCCACACAACTGTGGAATGACTTATCTGGTGTTTCCAGGTATATACGATATGGATACCTTTAAAAAGCGCATCTACCTCCATCTTAAAGACCGGAAACACAACTGTAACACCTTTTGTGTAACACTAGGTCATGGGCAGCGCTGACCAGTTTCCACTAGGTGACATATGCTCGTTTACATTGTCTTTTCCGTAAAAACAAATCTAGATTACACAGCTACATATGTGATCATACGTGCGATTATACATTGACGAATTTAATTACGCGCCCACATACGCGGTAACAAAATCACACTAACTGTTACGTATCATACTAAACTGAGTTCCATTTGACAGCAAGAGGGGAACCGAAAGTAAGAGCTAGTAACATATATAGGTCATGTAGAAATTTCTTGGCGAGTCACTCAGTCGTTATTTCAGCGCAGAAAACAATAGTACGTGATTAAAACTATAACAAACTGTATTTCCAACCTTCGTTATTTTCATATTGCTGTTAAATAAATCCTGACCTATATTAACATTGGAAATCGAACTGTAAGTTAAAAAATCCCAAAAGAATAGCCGTTTATCAGTCACACCCTTCACATTATACCGTATATGGGTAAAAAATGCGCTAAGACATTTGCTACTCTCCCAAACCTACCTAAATAGAAAACTTCCTAAGTCCAATAGTTTTCATATATGCCTCGTCTATCATGTAATGGTATTCTATATTTTGCAACTTCAGACTGTATCCCGCACATAGCAGTGTAGGCCAAGGGAACCTGGGAACCCAGTGTTATAATACTCTGTTCCATTAGAACATTTCAGTTATCCATATTCCGTTGAATTTTTGAGATATTGCATGTTCAGTGGCAAAAATTTAACGCCACACATTGCCACGTTACCAGAGCCAGAAAATTAAAATATTAACAATTTTTTCTCCCGAATCGGAATCGGACCCACTACAGTCGCGTTTACAGTCGCACGCTGGTGCTCCTGCGCTACTACTACCTCAATAACATTTTTTTTACCATCTATATGTATTTGTAGAATGGTAGGCACCATACCTACTGAACAAGTGAGATTGTAGTAAAAGAAAAATGTAATAAAAATGTTTATTTTTTAACAAATGTCCTCTAGAAACGTGACAATTGACATTTGTAATCATGAACTTCACGGTAAATCGTTGTAATGTTAAAATGAAATGGTTTGAATGATTTTTTTATGTTTAGTTTGTATGCCTAAAAACGTGCCTCAAAAATAACTCAGATGCGGAGAAAAATTGGAAGCTACAGATCGACAAACCAGATTGAAAATGTAATTAATGTGATTTACAAGACATGAACCCGCACTCATCGCTTGTATACTGCCAAACTTATTGATCACTATAATATTGTGTAATTTACCACCCCGCAGTATCACGCTAGACAGAAGGAAAAGAAGTGTGAAGACAATCCAAAGATTTCTCAAAGTTTCATCAATTTTTTGTGTGTTGAATGGCGAGACTCAACGCCGTGTTTTATTTGTCAGAGCTGGGATTTGAAAATAATTTAAATATTTTTCTTAATTCGGAATCAAACCAACGTGTTACAATAACCTCGTTTATTTTACCACTTTGTTTACAAAAAGATCTCACGCCATTTCAGCCGTTATAGCCAAGTCAACTGAAAATGTAATCACGTGGACACGTAAAATATCGATTATGTATGGAAAACGTGATTTCAGACCATGACCATACCCAACGATATCATGTTTTATTGTTTTTTCAAATAAACAATTGCATAAATGAAGTTTTATGAGTGCACTATCAGCGAAACGTGATAGGCGTCCAATTTTATTGATTCATGATAACTATGTGCTATAAGTAAACTAATGTAGCTTCTTGGAAGATTTTTTTTAGGAAAAAGAACTAATGATTAGAATTTTGAGAACGATTCCAGGCAAAGAGGCGGGGAATATTTGGCAGAGGAGACCGGAACGTTAGGTTCAATGGTAATGCCCACGACCAGGAGTGGACGAAAACAGGCTGAAAATGATGCATATACTAAGTATTTTTGGCCTCACGCTATATCTTGTATATAGGAAGGTAAAGAGAATCTCTTGTTGCCGACTTTTCACCTAATTTTCAAAACTCAACATCGCACTCAGTCTCGTTACCAGTGACAGAAAATAAAAAAAAAATATTCTCTTGAGTGATAAAACTGTTTTTTACAATTAGGCGGCGACGTGTGACGGCCTTAAATGTATTTACCAAAACAACAATAAGTAAAGATAAAAATATGAGTTTCCCTTTATATTAATTTCTTCATCGGCTGCAATACGCTGAAAATACTTTTTTTCAGGACAAATTGAGTATTTGTGAATTGGAATTAACCTATTAATTTTCTCTGTGGCCCACTAAAACTCTATAAAACTGAACTTACTACATACAACTGAAATTAATTATAATAATATTAAATTATAAGGTAACTTCCTCTATCTTCGTGTTATATATTTATTACTAATCCTCTATGTTATGTAAATAATAATGGCAGCAATATGTAACTGGATCTCTTTTTAACATGCATTTCTCCTATTGTGAAACATTATCTCTTTTCTTATCGTACAACCTCCTTCGTGTGTACTCCATACAACGTTACATGGGCAAAATTAAGGAAGGAAGGGCAAACCATAATCGAAGAACAGAACAAATCATGATTTGAAAGTGCTTGTCATAGAAGCCTAATGGAATAAAGAGAATAGTATGACTCCAATTTCTTTAGATTTAGTGGCATTAATTAGCCAGAAGTCAAGAATGATTCATACAAAATATATATATTTTTTATTTTATAGTCTTTTTTCAATAAAAAAATACATAAATAAGGCTGAAGTATCAGCAAAACGTGACAGGCATTGAGTTTTATTGATTCATTATAAGTTATTGTAAACTTACTGTAGTTACATGAATTTGAACTCAATATATTTTAACTTAATATTGCTTGGCTTTAGTTAGATAAAGTACGGAGTTTAGTACCACAACAAAAGGAGGTTAGGGAAACTTAAGTGACACAATATTCCGTTTTCAAATTTTCACTTGTTTTTGAAATTTTATTCTTTGCTTAACCAGATTGGGCTATTAACATTTTAAAAAACAACAATTAACACCTTAGAACAACAATTAAGTATAAGTATTTTATCAAGTGATAACGTCGATTAGACGGTGACCGGAGTCACCATATTTCGACATATCCATTCTTAATTTTTCTCCTCTGACAGAAGATAAAAGGTCAAAAATAAAGTAGCATTTTCCATTTCACGTGCAAAATAAACAAAATCGTGTCACCAAAATTATTTTAAATCCTATCGTAAATAATCTTTCAAATGTCAAACATTAAATTTCTTTCAACGAGCAATAAACATGAAACTAAGTGTTACAAAATATGAAAAAAAAAATTATATCATTACGTTAACCGTAACTCGCGTTACAGTGGCCGCTTTACCTTACTTCACTACCAATTATTGTGTGTCTGTCTGTGTGTTACGCAATACGGCATAAACGTCATTAGTTATTTAGAAATCGTATCACTTTTCTAGGGAGTTGCCGTTTTATTTAATACTATTTTGTAATGTGTTATGCAAAAGTCTTGATGACGCTGCCTTTATGCAGTTGATTTGACAATTCGTGGGTTTGGATTAAATTTTTTCGGAATGAGGGAAGTTTTCCTATTTTTATATTTTGTTGAGGCCAGTCGTGGCGCGGCGGCACGAGGCACTGTAAAAGCGACTGGTTGTGGGTTTAATCCCCACTCAAGGATATGAAATATTTTTATTTATATTTTGTTCGTTTTATAGGAGACTGGACAATGTGGCGCAATGGTATAATCATGTGATGGTAAGCGCAGTAGTTTTGGGTTCGATCCCCATTCCGGAAATGATTTTATTTCCCTCTCACCTTGCTATGCTGAAAAAGGTGGAAAGACGAAACAAAATGAGGCCAGTCGTGGCGTAGGAGTACAAAGTGTGACTGTAAAACTCGAGGAAATTAAATATTTATTCACATTTATATTTTCATTTATTCGCTCTGATGTCGAGGCGAAGCGTGTCGTTGAGCTCCCCCGCTCAACATACAATGTTTCTCTGGCAGATAGAATCCGCAATGATGCGATTCGCCAGAGAACCAAAGTCACTGACGTTGCAAGAATTAGCACGCTGAAGTGGAACTGGGCCGGCCATGTCTCCAGACGCACCGACGGCCGATGGAGCCGATATGTGCTAGACTGGAGACCGCGCTTAGGCAAGCGTAGTGTAGGACGCCCTGCAGCACGATGGACAGACGACTTAAAGAAGGTGGCTGGCAACGGATGGATACGAAAAGCCCAAGACCGGGATGGTTGGCGCTCAATGAGGGAGGCCTACGTTCAGCAGTGGACGGCGATAGGCTGATTATATATATTTCAAATAGTTAAATAATTTTTATAGTTTTACTGTTATTTGAAATAATAGTAATACGATGAATATAAGTATAATAAGTAATAAGTAT
This sequence comes from Heliconius charithonia, assembly GCA_030704555.1. NCBI lineage: Eukaryota > Metazoa > Arthropoda > Insecta > Lepidoptera > Nymphalidae > Heliconius > Heliconius charithonia. The sequence continues at coordinate 410,052 of CM060813.1, forward strand.
ATTTGTTCTATTGTTTTTTTAATGAAGTGAAATTGTGAGATTGAGTTGAGTTGAGATAGAGAGGATTTTTTTTAGCTTTGCTGGGCAGAGGAAATATAGTATTAAGTCACTCTGTTTCCTATTAAATAAATCAAAATAAATCAGCTTCACGCTGTATCCCGCACACAGCAGGATAGGCAGAGGGAACCTAGTGTTTAGACACTACGTTCCCCACTTTCTGCCGAATTCTGGAGGCATTGCGTGTTGAGTGGCAGAACTCAACGCCGCGCTTAACCTCGATACCAGAGCGAAGAAATGGAAATATAAATTTAATTAAATATTTCACCTCCTCGATTGGGGATAAAACCCACAACCAGTCGATTTTACAGTCACACTTCGTGCCGCTGCGCCACGACTGGCCTTTCCATGTTTCCTATTATCCACCCAAATTTTCGGAACATTAAGTGTGAAGTAGCGGAACAGCATAGCGTCTGTCCATGGGCCCGATGCATGCGAGTCCCACTGGGGGGAAATGAATTATTTTCTTTTATTTCCCTATGGTAACAAGACAAGGCATGGCGTTGAGTTCTGCTACTTAACATATAACGTCTCAAAAATTGAGCGGTGCGTGAAGAATGGAGTGTCTTAACACCAATTTCCTGTATCTATCCTGCTATTTGTGGGATAGCCTAAAAATATAAAAACCACCTTTTATTTCCTAATAGTCTCTATACAGAAGTATATAAGTTACAAAGAGTCCTTTCTTACATTGGATTCTTACGGCAGATTGAATTATTTTCAGTTCCTCGCTTCTAAATCATATACAAAGTGTGTTGCTCTCTCTGTCTCTCTTCTCTGCCCACCTTGCTATACGCTGGATATAGCATGGAACCATCAAAATAACATAAGAATCTATTTATATAAATATTTCCTAATAGTCTCTACATACAAAAGTATATAACTTACATAGAGACTGTTTATACGAGCTAGCTATTTTGACTTCACCATTGTCTCAGCAACGTGACTATCGCGTGAAATTAGATATTACCATATAATTGAGGAAAGCGTACTCTAGAGATATAATATATTCTCATATAAAGAAAATATGTTTGTTAACAGTTGCTTGGCTAAACAAGTAGTTGTTTAGATTTCTTTTTTAAGGTTGATTCAATATCACGCTTTATCCCGCATACAGCACTTTCTATCTCTCTCTATGTGGCGGCCTCATGTAGAGATATATTATACTATTGTGTACGTTCTTTTTGTGAATACATGAAATATTTGAAAAGAGCCAGATAACATTTTATTTGAAGTTGGTATAAGGCAGAGGGCAGATATTTAAAGAGGTTGATGACAGTGGACGAGGCGAAAGAACAATGTAGAGATCGTAGCGATTTGACGCTCCGTTTTTTTCTGTTTAACCCGATAGGGATACAGCGTGAAGCCGGGTTAAGTTAAATTAACGTTATTAGTGATATACACATACATTTTGTAGAAACTAAAACTATTCTTATTATATAAATAAGCGATAGAACTCTACGCAGAAGTAAGTGTACTAAGAAATACTTGTAAAATAATAATTTCAGCGCTTTTATTTAAATATAAAATAACGAATATTAAGAAGAAAAGACGAACTTTGAACATAAAATAAAATGAAATTATTTGATGGTAGCAAACGTCGTCTAACATGGCAAACACACGTAGTGTTTAAAATATAAGTCCGTTTGCTGACAAGTTTTTACATCAACAACTACTGTAACCTAGAACTGGTGATTCTATGAACCTGTACCAACCCCGCTGTTTACCAAAGCCAAGAGCTATACTAACACTTTCACTAACATCCATTGCTGATTTTAAAAAGGGTTTAAAAATTATAATATAAGCAGAAAACGCAATGGATGGTGACATAAATGAAATATAGTTAGAAAGAAAATAGGACGTTTATAACAGTGTAGAGCTCGGTAGATCTTTCTGCCTTCACTTTGGTTGCTAGGCGGCTGCTATGTATGTGTGTTTCGCGTTGTAGATGTTAATCGATATCGAGATATCGATGTTTTGCCAAATAGCACGTTAGGCAGAAAGAACCTGGGCGCTTAGTCTTATCACACTCTTTTCCCTACGAGACGCTTTCGTTGCCTACTATCAGCAAAATTCTGGAGATATTGTATGGCGGATATATTAGGTGCCGGAATTCAACACCACGCCTTGCTTTTCGTTACCAGAATCACGAAATGAAAATATATTTTGCTTCTTGCGTGGAAAACGAACCAACAACTGACACATTTTAGTCGAACGCCGACTTACAGAAAAAATACTATATCTAAATATAAATAAAATAAATAAATCAATAAATCAGTTTCACGCTGTATCCCGCACACAGCAGGGTAGGCAGAGGGAACCTAGTGTTAAGACACTCCGTTCCCCACTTTCTGCCGAATTCTGGAGGCATTGCGTGTTGAGTGGCAGAACTCAACGCCGCGCTTAGCCTTGACACCAGAGCGAAGAAATAGAAATATAAATTTTAGTAAATATTTCATCTCTTCGAGTGGGGATCGAACCCACAACCAGTCAGTTTTACAGTCACACTTCGTGCCGCTGCGCCACGACTGGCCTCGCTTCAAATATAATCACTTAAACTACTCGAGTTTGTCTGTGCGTGAAATTTTCGACGTTTTCGCAAAACTTGCACAACACTAGTACTATCAAACTACATACATATATACATATACACTAGCAAAAAGCGCACTGTACGAATGCACTTCACATCATATTCTGAAATGTACTCTATGGCTCAGAAAATAAAGTTTAAAATAAGTTATTTTAATATTAGCGAGTAGATGTAGAGTCATCGACCCGTATCGCGAACCTACCTCAATGTGAAAAATATAAATGTTACTAAGTGCTGTGTTGTAACAACCATTTTGTTTTGTTTTAGACTTCAACGGAAGTTGCGTCCCTGTAGTGACTGTAAAATGATTTTTTTTATATATTTTTTAAATATATATATAGAGTGTGGCGTTGAGTTCTGTCACTCAACATGTAATATTTCCGAAAAATATTGGCAGGTGGGGCACAGTTTGTGTTAATAATAAATTTGCCCTGCTTAACCGAAAAAATATGAAGATTTTTTCGTTAGTATATTCTTTTAGGGCATTTTTAAACTGTGTATAGTATTTATAAAATTTTTCTCTTTTTAAATTATCTTTTATTATAATCGTTGGAATTATTAGTTTCTGAGGCAGTCATCGCTCAGGGTGCCCCTGCGTCTAGTTTTCAGCGTGTTGCTTAAAACTAGACGCTTATGAATTCGATTCCCATTCGGGTAAATGAAATATTTAATATTTTGATTTCCTCGCTCTGGCAGAGAGGCAAATGCAGCGTTGAGTTTAGTCACTTCACATCCAACACTTCGTGAATTCGGATGAATGTGAGGAACGAAGTGTCTTAATGGAAATGGAGTGTCTCAATACTAAACAAAAAAAAGTAACCATTTCAAGTCTCCACTTTTCTGTTATCTATCTGAATTACTGAATTTTATTTATTTATAATTTTTAATTTATTACATTTAAGTATGAAATTTTTTTTTTTGTTTCTCTCTATACCTTGAATTTTTTGTCTATTATAAGTATGTTATTGAAATATTTTTTGTAGATTAAACCCATTTTAAAATTCATTTAATTATAAAGTCAAGCCAAAAAGAAATGCTACTGTGGAGTTATTATTATTTCCAAATGAATTGATTAAAGCATTTTATTAATTTCATAGTACACTAGATAGTTATTGGTTTGATCCCACTCAGGGAATTGAAATTTTTCAAATTGTTAGAAACTTTGGTAAGTTGGGTTTGCTTATTTATATTTACTATACTCTATCTCCTGGGACTACAAAATTTTCAATCGTTAAGAAAGTTAATTACCAAAAAATTAATAAAAAAAATCAATACAAACGAGGCTTAAAAAGGCTATTAAAATATACACTTAAAATATCCGTAGTCATAGTAAATTACGGTATTCAAACCCGCACTAATCGAGTATCCACATCTAGTATAAGATTATTATTTGAATATTTATGCCACGTTGCGTTGTAAAGCGGTGTGTATTGATAGTTGTAGCGACTAGCGACATGGCATACAATGGCCGGTACTGTCGGTCACATTTTGTTTCTTTATTACTGTATTTAAATATTTTGGTGTTGAGAACCGTCACTTGACGCACAATGTGTAGAAAACTGTATAGTGCGTGGGGTCGTAGTGTCTTAACACTAGATTCCTTCTGTCTTTCATGTTATGTACTTGGAATGCAAAAAACCTACAACCTGTGTTAATAATATTTTGATCTTAACTTTACTGTGTAAGATGGTTTTGTGTTATTATGAATTTGTGTGTTATATAGGTATAATATACGTAATTTCCACAGTTTCATATAATTTGTACGCCTAGACGAGTAACCAAAAAAAATGGGTCGTATCGACATTTCTACAGGAACCGAAAAAAAAAATCCATTTCACATGTTATAGTTCATATAAACAAAGTTACGGACATTACTTTTTTGGCATCACGCTGCATCCCACACAAAATAGGATAGGCAGAGGAACCTGGAAACTAATTTTACGACACTCCGTTCCCGTTAAGACATTTTCGTTTCCCATTTTTCACCGAATTCTGGAGGCGCGTCTCGCGTGTGAAGTGGTGAACATCACCACCGAAGTGGCGTTATTTTAATCACAATTATGTAAGTATTGTCAGTCAAATCCGTCCTAAAAAGATATTAAGTCCGATATGTATTTAAAACATTTTACATACATATATATATAAAAGAACAATCTCCCCATCTGTACATATAATGGGTGATATTAGAAAGCGACATGGCGCCTGGACGTTAAACTTAATTATACCTTCGAATCAACAATAGCGTTATTTATATATGAAAGTTTCCAGCGTTCCAGTTTACAAATAATTTGTTTATCAAATGATGTGTAACGGTATATAATAATTGAATATGCATTATTATATATATTTATTATTATTATTGTATTATATGTAATTGTGTTTTCATTTCATCGCTCTAGTGTTGAGGCAAAGCGCGCCGTTGAGTACCGCCATTCAGCACGCAATTCCTCCAGAAATCGATGAAAAGTGGGGAACAGAGAGTCTTAACACGAGATTCTCTCTGCCTACCTTGCTGTGCGGGATACAGCGTGAAGCTAATTTTATTTTGATTTATGTATAATTGTACTGTATATATGTTTGTTATCCTATAGCTTTTAAGCGGTTGGGATGATTTCGATTATTTTTTTTAAAATGATGAGTCCCATAATGGTTGGAAATATAACATAAGGTAACGCTACATTCAAAGTATACTGCATAAAATCAGCTTAGTTATAAGACACTAAGCATTATCAGTAAAAATTGATGATCATATTTAGGATGATACAGTAATAGTAGTGATAAAGGAAGTAACAGGCAGAAACACCAACATTTGCCAAACCCATGCCATGCCATGAAATATGATGGGTTTGGCATAAATTAAAAGCGCTATTCACACTAGGTTACATAGCTCTACTACCAGATATTGGACGAACAAAAAAAAACCACTTCTACTCATTGCTTTATTCTTATTCATCATCGACTCTACATACCACATCCTAATTAGTTATAAATATAAGCAAAACCAAATAAAAATAAAGAAAGGAAAACCTTTTAGATATTAAAAACAAATAACGTGTGATGTTTTGACAGAAGTATCCCCGTCCATCCCCGTCTGTCAGTTATATCGACGTGGACGGACATTTTGACTGACATCTTCACGTAATAAAATTACAGTTACTTTCAGTTCTTACTCCCCTCTGGTAATAGGATGTATTTATTTTTTATATTTTCAATAGCTTCTATCAGCGGAAATGATTGACAAAAATGGGAATAAGTAATATATATGTAAATACAGCGAGACAACTAATATAATCCATATCGAAATGATTACGGTGGTATAATATAGCCTTTTTTTATAAATATTTTTCATTCAAACCTATACTTTTTCAGATTAGCGCGTTCAAAGAAACAAACTGTTCAGCTTTATCTATTTATTTAGATGTATCGATTTGTACTGTAAAGCTTATTAAGGAAGATACGTTTCTCTTCATAGGGACAGGAAGAGAAAGAGAACTTTATATTAACACTCCGGTCTCCCTTTTTCAATTTAAAGATATCACGTGTTGCGTGGTGGATTCCATCTTCGCGCTTTTTCTTACCAGATGGGAACGAAAATAATTCAAATATAATATTTTCTCAGTTGGAAATCGAACACATACTTGGTCAGTTTTTGTTAGATTTGAAATGGGACTAATATGTAATTATATTGATGTTTATCTCCGAATAAGCAATCTACGACGCCTTTATTATGTTTGCACAAATATTAGTTTTGTAATATAATGAATTGAAGTGAATGTGTCACATAAAAAGTAAATAACCTTCTAACTAAGGTCTTTCCTGATCAAATCCATGAACTAAAGTCGTGAATCGTATTTATATTAGACAAAAAAAGTAAAGAAAATTAGTTTCAATTTTGTTTATTCTTGTATAGAAGAGTAACGCTTTTGTAGAGTTCGTGTTTCTGGTTGAAATTTTAGTAGTTACAAATACAGAAATTATATGCATCAATTTCAAGGATTTGTTATCATGAAGCAAGAGTGAGTAGTAAGAGGCAGGGGTGACCGTAAGTAACCTTCGAGAACTCATTATCGATGAAACTGGAGGTCATGTAAAAAGTATGAGGACCTCTTGGAGGGTATTGTGCAGAAGCGAAAGAGGTGTTTGGAGACCGTAGCTATTAACGATCTGTGCTCTCAGGTTACCGTGCTAGCGATAGAGCGTGAAAATAAAAAGTCGTGACAGTTGGAAAATACTTTGACGATTCAAGAAGTCATTATTTCGACAAAAAAGGCCTTCAAAATTATATTTTTTTATCATTTCATTTTTATCATTATCATAAAAATGGCCAGTCGTGGCGCAGCGGCACGAGGAGTGACTGTAAAACCGACTGGTTGTGGGTTCGATCCCCACTCGAGGAGATGAAATGTTTACTTAAATTTAATTATATTTCCATTTCTTCGCTCTGGTGTCGAGGTTAAGGGCGGCGTTGAGTTCTGCCACTCAATACGCAATGCCTCCAAAAATTCGGCAGAAAGTGGGGAACGGAGTGTCTTAACACTAGGTTCCCTCTGCCTACCCTGCTGTGTGCGGGATACAGCGTGAAGCTGATTTTTTTTTAAAAATGTAAAAGGTCACAAATAAGTGAAAGAAATATCTTACGATTAGGCGTGTATTAACGGAGTGTCTTAAATTGTCTTTGCCTACCCTAACATAGGAGGGAGATTGTGTAAAGATAGAGTTATATGTAAGAATATTTGTATAAAATATTAAACCAATCGGTATAAATGTAATTGAGTTGTAGAGACTTCATTAAAATTTTATATGAATATTTTTACGTAATTAATAAAAATATAAAAATACAACATTTTATAAGTAATATAATTTTTTAGATGTATTTTTTTGAATTACCAAATTAGAATCTTATGGAAAGATACTGCCCATGTTTATTTGTAATTTCAAAAATATAGTGGTTAGAAGACAGAAGACAAGCAAAGAATATCAAGTGTTAAGTCACTCTGTTAGCAAGCAAAGGTGTGCTTTCCATTTACGAGTCAATGTGTGTTTCGTGGTAGAGACTCATTAACAGAGCGAGGAAAAAAAAATATATTCTCCCGAGAGAGAATCGAAACTATAACCGTCACGTTAACAGTCAGACTCCGTACCACTACGCCACGAAAAAAAATGTACTTTTAATAATAAAAAAAAATATTTGCACAATAATATAATCTACAAATTTAAAATGAGAGTAGACCAACGATAAAAATGTAAAAAATATTATATTGACAAATAGTTTGGGCTAAATTAAATATGTTGATTTTATTAATCAACCCAGATTATTAGACAAGATGTTATCTGTGTTAAAATTAAAATATTCTTGTAAAAATATATAATATAAACATATTTAGCTTTATATCATATAAATGAACGAAGGCAGTCTTGGCGCAGGTTCACAAGCGCGACAGGTTGGAGGTTCGATTCCCGCTCTAGGAACAGAAATATTCAATACTTCCACCACTAAATACACAATGCCTTCAGAATTCAATGGAATATGGGGAAGATTAATGGGAATAAAATGTTATGTGCGGGCTACAGTATGAAGTTTAGTGTCTTAAGTTTTAAAAATAATGTCTGAAATGAATCATTTGAATTTGAACAAGAAAAAATCGCGGCGTTCAGTTCCACAACTCAAGAAGCAATGTCCAAAAATTGGATGGTGCTTTTGAAATGGAGTATCCTAAAATATTAAAAGGCACCTTCTGCCTACTCTATTATGCGCTTCACGCTGAAGCTGAAAATTGTTAGTATCTTATTTCTTCAGTATTCGAACTGACAACTATCTGTCTCTATGACCCCAAGATAGCGTCATTATTTTAATTAATGCAATATTTATATGTATGCGTAATGAAAATAGTTATTTTATCTGACGTACTATCATATTGTCACGTTAGATCTAAGCTAGATATGATAACTGCAGGTCGTTGACCCGCTCTACATTCCCACATACAGATATAGAGACATAAAAACATACATATAAACCGTTTATTTCGAAGTGTCACGTTTTTATTACTTTTTTCTCAGCTTCACGCTGTATCTCGCTAATAGTGTTTGCGGGATACAGCATGAATCTAGTGTTACGGTACTCTATTCCCAATTTTCTGCCGAATTATCGAGATATGCGTGTTCAGTGGCGAATCTCAACGCCGCACTTTTCCATGTTACAAGAGTGGAGAAGTTGTAATCCTCATTCATTTTGACGAGTTCGAATCCAAACCACAACTGTCGCGTTAACAGTCACACGCTATTGCTACTGTACTACGACGGCCTCAACGACGGATTTTATTACATAATTGTAAAAAAAAAACAGCTTTAGGATTTTTCACTCACAGCACGCTAGGAAGAGGGAACCGAGTGCTAGTACACTCCGATACCCATTTAATTTTCGTGACAGAACGTGATGGGTGGTGAAATTCAACGCCGCGCTTTGTCTCCTAGAGCTTAAGCTAAAACAATTAGAATATAATCGTACTCCCGATTGTAGACCGTAAGTATGATAAAATATCGAAAGATACGACGAAAATATATATATTTTTAATTTATAAAAGGAATGTAATATACAATAGTAATATTACTAAAAACAAGTATTGAAAATAGTAATGAATTATTTTATTTCCCCGGTCTGTTAAAAAATATCACTTATACTTAATATTTTCATAAATTCTGGAAGCATTGCGTATTGAATAGCAGAACAAACGCCACGTTTTACCTCGTGATCAGAGCGAGGCAATGAAAATATTAAATATTTCATTTAGTCGAGTGTGAATCGAACCCCGAACCTATCGCGTTTACAGGCTTGTACCACTGCGTCACAACTGTCCTCAATTGATTATTTAGATAGCGGCATATCGGTAACAACAAACAAAACTCTAAGCAACTAAGTGAACAACTGAGGCGTGACACGTTTAACTTCATTGAACATCAGTAAATGGTACAAAAACCCTATAGCCCTTATACCGGCTCGAACTTATAGGAGAGTAGCGAATTCGATATTAAAATTAATGAGAAAAATTGTATAAGCTATATCACTTACCGCAAATAAGCCTTCGTCGTTGTAATAGTGGCACAGCACCTGATGTAAACGCGATGGTTGTGGATTCAATTTATAGGGTAATCGTTATATTTAATATTATTTTCACCCGTTCTCATAGAGTAAAAACACCGTTGAGTTCCACCAGTCGTAACACTAGGTTCCCTTTCCTATCGTTCTATCAGCAAGATAATGTGTGAAGCTATTGAAAAAAGCTCCTCCAAAAGATAAAGTAGAGTAAATAATATAGATCTTCACAACGCAGTTCAATTTAAAGCTCGCTCTCGCCCCCGCTACCTCCTATGTCATGTACTCCACGAACCGGTGAACATCATTGCACATTAAATGGTACAAAAAGCTTTCATTACGACAGTAGAGCGCCATTAGCGACCGTGTAGCTGTTACTAGCGTGTAGCGGTAGCGGTCCTTGTAAATGAATAAATATATGTATGTATTTCTATAGATATAATCCATTTTGTAAATAAAAAAGTGGCTTGACGCTCTTTCACGCTTAGCAGGATAGCAAGATGAAGCAAGTATTCGAAATTTTTAAGATATTGTATGAGTAGTGGCGGAACACAACGCCGCGCTTCGTCTATGCGAGGTATTCTCTGAAAGACATAAACAAGTTATAAAAAATATGTAAAAAAATATTTTATTCGTGTCATCTATATAATTCCCTACAAAAACCGCAGTTTATCAAATTGAAAAATATATTTTAAACAGGAAAAAGGTTTTTAACAAATGATGTCATCGGGTTGTTTGTCTGTCTGTCCCTGTCGTAAATATTACAGTCCAATATACCTCAGTAACAACGATTGATATATGTATGTAATTGCGCAAGCTATGAATCAAAGGGCCCTTCTTTCAAATAAAAATATTATATATAAAAAAACAAACAAGCGCAGACTAACTATTAAAAAAATAGCTTCACGCTGTATCCTACATGAAGCAGACTAACCAAACGGAATCTAGTTGTAAGGCTCTCTAATTATTCGGAACTTAACGCCGTTTTAACGCTGTCTTGTTATCGAATAAATAAACAAAAATGAATAATAGCACGAAACCTAGGAACAGAGGAAACCTAGTGGAGACTAGTGAGCTAAGAGATTTTACCCAATTTTCTAAATGACTAATATTATGAACTCCATTTTTAATTTCGATCGAAATCTGAAAGTGAAGTGAATTACGTAGATTCTGTTCGTCTACCCAAAAATACATGCAAAATAAATATGAGTGTCGCAAGTCTGCGCCCACTGCAGTGATTGCTCAAGCTTAGATATTTTCCCATTTCATTTGTCGCTTTCTTGTTTCTGATCGAAATATAAAAACGTTGTAGGTGTCATGTTGTCTTCGTTTCATGTCTGTTTTACTAAATGTATTTAATTTATAATCTACATCTCATGTTTGAAAACACCATCGTGGCACAGTGGGACAGTTTCTGACTGTTAACGCGATAGTTGTGGGTTCCATTTCACTTGCGGATCTATTGAATTATTTTTAAAATACTTTATTTTTTTTAGATTAGTCATAATTTGGTAAAAATTATGTCATTCTGTATTGCGATTTGGATATTGAAAAATAAAAAGAGCCCATCTAACTCACTTAATATGAAACAGATTATAATATAAAAATCAATGCATTTTTTAAATTTATCATATAAATATATAGAGAGAAAAATTAAATTCCCAACATTAAATGACGTAACTTAACGCCACAGTTGTCTATACTATATCAAGTTAACTATAAATCTTTTTAGGTAATTCAACCATTTCTTACTCTATCACCGATATGGACAGATTTTTAATATCAAATGCTCTAAATACCGTCTCATATATAACCGTATAGTCTTAATTAGTACAAAATACCTAACAAATATTTGCCTCAATCGAGAATCGTACAAAAAAACTAATTATTAATAAGAACTATCATTGCATAATCATTCCTTTTAAATATAATTTTAATAGCAATTAACCTTTACGTCTTATATTTAGCTGAATAGGCCATTACGGACTGAATTTTTATATTTTTTGCAATTTCCGCAAATTTCAGAGACCATGAGTGACAACTAACGGAGCCAAACTCCGCGGTATACCAAATCAAGTCTCAAAACGTCTATTTTTAAGTAAACTTTCCTTTGTTGAAAACGCGACGATTGTTGCTTTGCCCGGTCCCGATCGTCCGAGAGCCCGAAATTCATCTTCGTCCCGTCATTCTCTAGTATGATTATATTTAATTTATTTTAGTTTCCCCGCTCTATTATACGAAACACGGCGTTCAATTCCGCCACTCAACATGCAAAATCTCGTTGCGTGTGAAACGGAATACCATCTATCCAATAGGAGAAAAAGGGTCAACCTGGTAACGACAACTAATTAATTATTGAACCTACAACCACCGCGTACATTCAGATGGCCCACCGTCCTACTGTACCTCAATATATAATATCCTATCCTCATAACACAACATAACAGCCTAGCGTAATTAACCAAAGTGCTCTACTCTATATGATATATGATATGATTTATATTGCTTTATTCATATGTAACACAATTAATTTAAAACCGAGGTGCGGCAAATACGTAGAAATTAGATAGGAAACGTGAGTTTTACGTAACTTTTAACTGTTGGTTAACTAAATGGTTAATTGTATTGTTTTTACGGGGAATTAGACTGTAGGTTTAATGTTTACTTTAATTTTGTGTGGAATGGAAACTGTGTTATTATTAGCTCTACATGTATGTATATAGGCAGCTCTACATGTATGTATATAGGCATGTATATAGGCAGTTCGGCACAGGGGCATACGCGTAAGCGCGGAAAATTTGCGTTCGATTTCCACTAGGGGAAATATAAATTAGATTTTTTTTTATTGATAACGTCAAAGCGCGGACGTCAGTTCCGCCGTACAACATGCAATGCTTCTAGAATTTTGCGGAAAGTAAACAGCGAGTTGTTTTAATACTATTTCCCCAGGTGCCTTCTGCCTACTATGTGCGGAAAGAAGCGTGAAGTTAAAATCAAAAAAATATAAGACAGCGTATTTTTATATTAGTATTTTTGTATCTTCGCTCTGAGAACAAGACAATGTAGCGCTAAGTTCTGCCGCTCAACACAAGGTCTTGAAAATTGCGATGCGTGGAGGACAGAGTGTTAAGACACTCAACAACACTCAAGCAGGTTAGGCAGAGGTAACCTAGTGTTAAGACACTAGGTTACCTCTGCCTAACCTGCTTTAACAAAATTTCAAGATTTTTCTCCCTCTCTTTGAAATGATCCTCTCATAAAACTTGATATTTAAAATAAAAGAACAGATACGGTCAAATTACGCACCAAAAAAAAAATAAAAAAGGCCATAATTCTTTTTAACCCTTTGATTTATATTTCCAAATTGTACGTCACAGTCCCAACCACCATTTAAGGGTTAATCACTCGTGTCCCTCCCTCCGTTACGACATAAATTAAACATTTAAATTAAAACGTGACGGAGGACATTTTAAATTTTGCACTCTCCCTACACTTCAGCGTTGTACAAATGAAAATTGGCCTTTTCAATTCCTTTTTGGAATACAAGATTTTTTTTAAATATAAATATATTGTTTTTCATTGTATTTTGTAATGTCAATACTGCAGTTTATGTTACCCATTTATTCAGGTGAATCGGACCGACGACTATGGCTTTTACATTGAAACGTTGCTGTACTGCATCGTTAAAAATTGTATTTTTTATATCTTCTTTATTCCAGCCTTTTTTGATGATATACATTACATACGCCTCGCGATTCTATAGCGACAGGGCTGCTGTCAACTGATTGGTCACTACGTCCTATTCAGAAGTCAGTGACAAAACTCAAATAATCATAATCAAAATCATCTCGCACAACGATACAAATAAAACAAATGTATATTTAAATAGGTTTTTTGGCTACACGCTGTATCCCGTTTATAGAATGATATTTGGAGGGAACCTTGTGTCGTTGCGCACGCTCCTGATTCTTTGTCCTGTTACCAGAGTGCAAAAATGAAAATAGCTCATTCCCTCATTTGAAATCGGAGCCCACAACCGTCGAGTTCAAAAACTTACACCGTACCACTGTGCCACACCCCCACCAACAGGAAATACATTTGGCAATTATACTTGACTTTTAAAATATACATTTTTAATTACACTTCCCTTCCCATTGACGAAATAACTATAATAAATAACGTGGATACAGAAATCGTTTATTTCATTTGATACGTAATGGTCCATCTGCCGCAGCGTCCCGATGGATGTTGGTTTTTTTAAATATATTTTTTCTCATCTCGCTATAAATCTGATCTGAATTTATGGTATCGTTATAATACATTTAAATAATATATTGGTTTTAATATAGGCATATATTGAAGTCTGTGTGGCGAGGTGTTGTATAATGCGTGACTGTTAACGTCAGAGTTGTGGGTTTGGTGCTTGCTAGAGGAATGCTTGAATTTCAATAATTTTTATTATGAAGCTGTCGTGGCGTAGCGTGTTACTGTAAAGGCGAGAGTTGTTGGTTTGATTTCCATTCGGGGCATTGAACTATTAGAGTGTCTTAAAATTAGATTCCCAGGTTCTCTCTGCTATGTGCGAGATACAGCGTGAAGCTGAAAAAAAAATATTTCGTCACTGGTGGCGTTGAATACCAATTCTACATGCGATGTCTTGAAAAATTGGACAGCAAGAGGCAAAAGGAGGATAGTATCATTAGGTTCAATCTGCTTACTGTTACTCGGGCAATGGGGAACGGAGTGCCTTAATACTAGGTTTCCTCTAACTTGCTAAGTACGAAAAATAGTTTTTTTTATATATAACAATAATCTACACATCTGAATCTATAAACTTTTAAAATATACAAAAAACTAAACTAAAATATACGCATTAAAACAAAATTGATCACGCCCTACATTTCAAAAGTAACTTTAAATGGTTATTGAAGGCACGTCCACCGTAGTACAACGCGTGACCTCATCACTGGCACCGTGGCAGGACCCCCTGTGGTCATCATCACGATTCTGTAGAAATACTTTAGAAATTTATTATAATGAGGTCTTGTTGTGACTATTTATATCTTAAGCAGGCACGTAGTGCTTGAGTTTTTTAAGGGACACAGTACTCTCCTCCCTACATTTGGAATCGAACCCACGTGTGTAGAAGCCTGTAAGGCTAACAGCATTAGACTTTCCAAAAAAAATGTATAAGCTGCGTGAAGCACTTGAATTGGTTCGATAAAATTGTATATTCAAACCCTTTTTTAACGTAGTGTTGAGACCCACGATCCGCCAAATCGGGAATTTGGCATAGCGTGTTGAGTGGCGGAACTCAATGCCGCGTTTTGTCTTGCTACCAGAGCGAGGAAATGAAAATAGTGGATTCTTTACAGTTTGTAATCGAATCTACAATCGTCGCGTTCACAGTTCAACACTGTGAGGCTATATATTCAGTTTTAATTTACTTGTTTAGAAACCAAATTAAAATGTATAAAAAAATAAACATAGCGGTAATTGTTTTATATAAATTTATTTATTAATGTTAAAATTAAAAAAAAAGTTATTTAGTTAAAATTCATATTCAAACTCAAAGTAGATCGTGGGAGAAATATAGTTGTAATGAGTTTTAAAGTTTCAGGATATCCTTATGACTAAAGTGTTATGTTTAAGCAAATAACCATCTTCGCGGACATCCTGTTTATCTGTCTACACAGATATAACCTGGAAACATATATCATCTTCTACTAGATTTAAAAGCTGAACATGAACTAGAAATATTTCTTGATGTACTTCCAAAATGTTTTTCGCTTCACGCTGTATACTATAAGTAGCAGGGTAGGCAGAGGGAACCTGGAAACCTAATGCTAAAAAAATCCATTCTCATTAAGATACCTCCGTTTCCTACTTTCTGCTGATTTCTCTAGACGTTACATGTGGCAGAACTCAACGCCGAAGCGAGCGAAGAAATAATAATAAACAAAAAAAAATGACAATTTAATAATCTTAATAATATATTCAAATTACGTTTTTATAATTGACTATGACTGCACATTCATCAAGTATTGGAGTTCTAAGACATTTTCTGGGTTTTAGAATTTGAAACTGGACTTTCTTTAATAAGAAATGGAATAATCGATGTAATTGTGACACACGAGTATCTTACATATAATATAGTCCATATAATGATTTATGGCTTTCCTTGATAAACGGACTATTAAAAAAAAACAATTTGAGGCCAGTCATAGCGCAGCGGCACGAAGTGTGACTGTAAGACTGACTGGTTGTAGGTTCGATCCCCACTCGAGGAGATGAAATATTTACTTAAATTTATATTTTCATTTCTTCGAAGCAAAAGTGCGGCGTTGAGTTCTGCCACTCAACACGCAATGCCTCTAAAATTTGGCAGAAAGTGGGGAACGGAGTGTCTTAACTTTAGGTTCCCTCTGCCTACCCTGCTGTGTGTGGGATATAGCGTAAAGCTAATTTAATTTAATTTAATTTTTTTTTTACAATTTGAACCACTAATTCCTGTCGTTAGTATGATCAACCAAACTCACGCTCTTCACAACCAATTTAAGTACAATAGTAACTTTCACCATTATTTATCCATACAAAAGTATAAAAAATAACACTAAAAATGAATACCTATCCTCAAATCTAGACTTATATAAATGTTCTAAAATCTAGGCGAGTTAGTTTTATGACTATTTCACAGTCAAATAATGAGAGGACTAAGTGGGCAGGTCACGCGTCATCCGTCTATTTCCGACGACAATATTCATATGGAGTGTAGTACTGTCGTATAGAAAATCTATTTTTTTTATTTTATTTATATTTTTTTGCCTTATGCGGAGTAGAAAGAGAGAACGGCGTTAAGCGCGTGACCTTCCAGTATCATGTGTTATTAATATTGTGTTCTCGAAAGTCAACCAAGGCGTCCCTTACTTCTCTTACCATTAAATTTTGCTTGCAATTTACAACTTACTACCCTTTTATTTTTTTAAATATTTTTTAAACATTAAAAATAGGAAAATATTTAGAAACGTAAAAACATTTTTTCGTATCCAGATTCAAACTTGCAACTCTTGGTAACGGCCCAATTGCTCGTCACCAATAAGCTATACTTTTTTACTATATTACTTCGAAATTCTTTTAAGCTTTTTACAATTATTTTTGTTTAGATTCTATTTTTTTTTAATTTCACGCTGTATCCCTCTTACAGCAGGGTAGGCAGAGGGAACCTAGTATTAAATATTCTATTTCCTACATACACATTTTCAAGACATTGCGTGTTAAGTTGTAGAACTCATCTGTGGGAAATGGAAACCATTTTATATATAAACTTCTCCCGAAAGGGAAACCTATGACCGTTTCGTTTACAATCGGATACTGCGCTTCGCCACGTATACTTTATATAACTTCTCTATGTTAAGTGAAAAAATATAGCATACAAAACTTACAGCGTTTGTCACTCTGATTGTACTTTAAATACCTAATTACAAAGTCGATGACCTCTTTATTTTTATAGCAAATATGTGATACAATGGGTTGAAGATTTTAATTTAAATTATTATCTTTTTTGTTTCATACTGTAATCAAATGTACGGTAGGCAGAGTAAATATATTATTAAGAAGTCAGTCTTTTTTTATTTTTTGACAAGTGATAAAAATCTAGTCTGGATCTAGTGACAAGAAAGCACAGCGTTGAATTCCGCCACTCAACACGTAGGTAAAATATTTTAAATATAATAAAAATAGGAATGGATTCCGATGGAATTTATTGTGAGCAAATTAAGCTTTGCAGTCGTTAAAAGATTTTTGGGTCTTCACGCATCTCCTGCACCATACAATATAGGCAGAGAGCTATGTGATGAGTCACTCTGTCAGCGAAATTTTAATATAACCATTCTCTCGATAGAAATCGTCGAATATCTTTAATATTACGTTCATTTAGCGTGAAAGGCACTGTATTCTCGAGGCGTTGTGTGTTATGTGACGGATTTCAACACCGCACTTTGCCTTGCTACCAGAGCGAGGTTATTACAATATTAATTATTTCCTCTTAATAGGAATCGAATCCACAACCGTCACGATTACACACCTGTTCCCCATTTGCTACGACGGCCTTTGCGACGACAGTTATTAACTTTATACATGTTAATTACATGCACCACTGGTTAGAAAAGATTTTTTTTGTGTTGGAAAATCCAATTATCAAGGTAGGCTATAGCCTATGTTACATCTCATTCATCAATTTCGATGTAACCCACTGTACCGAGCTAGTTCAGGCATTTACAAATTTCATATAAATATAAAATAAATAAAAAAGTAATCAACTTCGCGCTGTATCCCGTACACAGCAGGGTAAGCAAAGGGAACCTAGGACGATGTTAAGACACTCCGTTCCCCACTTTCTGCCGAATTCTGGAGGGATTACGTGTTGAGTGGCAGAACTCAACGCCGCGCTTTGCCTCGACACCAGAGTGAAGAAATGGAAATATAAATATAAATTTAAAGTGTATTGACCATTTGACCATTTAAAAAAAATTGCGAAAATATATTATAATATGTATTTAGTTATTGAACACAATGGTTGTTAGATCTAAAAATGGTACCGATCAATCTCACACGTCGGGGACACATTAACCTACTTCGGGGCCGTTAATTTTTTATTTGTGGGCAACTTTCAGTTTTACAAATGCGAACATTTTTTCATTTGTGATTAGATTTTGCAGTGAGAAAAGTTTGGGGAAAACGCTGGGGTTTTTTTAGTGTTATTGGTTTATAAGTGTGATTGTACGTTTTATTTTATTCGTTGTTACGCACATAGCAGGGAACCTGGAACCTGGTGTTAGGCACTCCGTTCCCATTAAGACACTTTTCTATACCACTTTCTGCCGAAGTCTGGAGACCGCGCTTTGTTTCGTTACCAGAGCCACTCGAGGAAATGAAAATATTTAATTTCCTTAAGGCAGTAAGCCACAGTATCTGGCTATTAGCGTAATTGTTACGGGTTCGATTCTCATTCAGGGAAATGAATCATTTTATTTTAATTATTTACATTTCTCTGCTCTGGTAACCAAAGCGGGACATTGAATTCCAAACTCCTGACCAGTCATCTCGCATAGTGATAAATTATTTTGTTCTCAAAAAAATTTACAAATATAAAGGAATTGGTCAATCTATACAGGACGTCGCGTCATCAAACCGGTATTTATGCGAAACTTATATTTTAACAGTAATATCAGTCATATTCGCGCAGAGCAGGAAGCCATAAAAGTATTAAAAGCGGACGTTGTTCTTACATCACAAGATTCAAACCTGTACTGGTTAAATGCACCTACATTAATTAACAACCGCAATTGCACAGTGTCCAACTGGAAATGCAAAGGTAGTGGATTTGATTCCCAATTGGAAAAAATACTTTCATTCTCTCACTTTGGTGACAAGATGGCATGAGTTATGAGTAATGATGAGTGACGCTACTCAACACGTAATGCGATCTTGAAAATTGCGCGGTTTTCAGCTTCACGCTGTATCTCGCGAGTGGGAAAAATGGAGAACGGAGTGTTCTTCATTTTTTACTGAATTGTGGAGGTATTGCATGTTTAGCAGCGAAACTCAACGCCGTGTTTTGCCTCATCACCAAAGCGAAGAAATTAAGATAGTTACTATTTTATTTACGCGAGTGGGAATTGAAGCAACATCCTGTTTCGTTTAAAGTCACAACAGACCATTGGCCTCATTTTATAAAATATATTAACCTAAAATATATATAAAAAAATATTACTAAGTAGCCAGAGTGTAAAATTAAGACATAAACAATATTTTTTAACATAACAAGTATTAATATCCACAGGTGCCTTTGAGAGTTGAAACCGCCGCAATAAAATATAACATAAATGTCCGTAAAAAGTACTCCTTGGGGCGACAGTGACCAGATGCTGTAGATGTAGTAAAGTATATTTTTTAACCGACTTTAAAAAGTGATGTTAGCAGTAGTATGTCTGATGATCTATTGAGTGATGGAAGTCAATGATGACTAATACTTTTCAAAGTGTGGAAATAAAAATAATTAATTGATGACGAATATAAATTATGGATGATTGATTATCTGTAATTTAAAAACAAATTAAAAAGAATTGATATTTTCTGTTGATGCCAGTCGTGGCGCAGCGGCACGAGGTGTGACTGTAAAACCTGACTGGTTGTGGGTTCGATCCCCACTCGAGGAAATGAAATATTTACTTAAATTTATATTTCCATTTCTTCGCTCTGGTGTCGAGGTTAAGGGCGGCATTGAGTTCTGCCACTCAACACGCAATGCCTCCAGAGTTCGGCAGAAAGTGGGGAACGGAGTGTCTTAACACTAGGTTCCCTCTGCCTACCCTGCTGTGTGCGGGATACAGCGTGAAGCTGATTTGATTTGATTGATATTTTCTGTGAAAAATTGTTTTCTTTTCTTAGCGTCACGCGGTATCTTGCACGTAGCAGGGTAGGCAGATGAAACCTGGAAACCTAGTGGTAAGATACTCTTTTCCCCATTTTCCGCCGAATTGTCTAAAAAATGCGTGCTGAGTGGCGGAAATGAACGCCGCGCTTTGCTTCTTTACCAGAACGAGGATATGAAAATATTAAATGTTTCATTCTCTCGAGTGGAAATCGAACCTAATACCGTTGCGCTTACAGTAACACGCTAGTGCCCCTGCGCGACGACTGTCTCAAGTAATGGATTGTTGATTAATATTATATATTTGTGAAGACTGCTGGTTTCATTTCTTTTCATTTTTAATAGAATTTGTACAATATTGTACTATCACTAGCACAGAAAAAACTACCATAACTAGTTTTCCTGGCTCCTCCTTCCAACTCCTCAAAGTATTTTGATGTTCCTTTTCAGTTTAATTTTGTGACGGACTTACGGACAGACCGACAGACACAAATCAGGTATGACAATCAATTTAAGAGCTCCACTTTTTGGCTGCGGAACCCCAAAAACGTGTGAAAAATAACAAACAAACTTTGACAATATTAAAATCTCCTCATATTAAACTTCATTCGCATTATCGTAAAAAAACATTTCGTACCAACATAAAAGCGCGGAAGCCAAAACATATAAATAAATTAGATTTGTCAGTATGTCACTCTGTAACGGTATATTGGCGCTGTTTGCGATAGTGTTTTTTTTTTAAATTTGACCTTAAAGTCTTTTCATAATCGTGATAGCTTGGGGTTCGATTCTCATTCAACAGCATGATGTGTTTTATTAATTTGCTTGCTCAGGTAACAAGATTAAGCGAGGTGTTGAGTTTCGCCACCCAACACGCAATATCGTGAAAATGGGACTGTAGGCGAAGTACGAAGTGTCTTAACACTAGGTTCTAGACAGAGGGTCTACCCTGATACATACGGAATACAGCGTGAGGTCCACTTCTGGAGGGATTGCGTGTTGAATGGCAGAGCTCAACGCCGCACTTTACCAACGCGAGGAATGAAAATATAAAATATTTAATGTACTCGCGTGGGAATCGAATCGACAACCTGAAGTGCATACAATATGCCGTGAATACAATCACACACTTGTGTCCCTGCGCCACGACTGGCATCTAGTATTTTGATAGCACCATAATATTTAAAAAGAATCAAAACGGGTGTACTTTAACGAAACCACGTTTTCCACACGCGCTAGGATAAATAAACTGACAGATTTTTTGGAAACATGTTTTTGTGTCATGAAAACAAGAGAATTTTAGAGGAATTTAAGAGAACTAAAGGAGAATTGAGGTTTTATTGACCAGATCGAAATTACAAGTGACTCAGTCCTCCACTTTCTTCCCAAATAGATATTTTATTGTTGGAATCTAAATTTTTTTTTCATATAGATCAGAAAAACAATAAAATAACATTATTAAGCCAGCTTAAAATTATTGTCATTTATTTATACCACTGCGTTATTTGTCATTTATTTATGCCACTGCGTTGCACACACACAAAGTGTGACTGTAAAACCGACTTGGTGTGGGTTCGATCCCCACTCGACGAGATGAAATACTTACTTACATTTTTATTTATATTTCCATTTCTTCGCTCTGGTGTCCAGGCAAAGCGCGGCGTCGAGTTCTGCCACTCAATACGTAATGCCTCCAGAATTCGGCAGAAAAACGAACGGGTGTCTTAACACTAGGTTCCCTCTGCCTACCCTACTGTGTGTGGGGTACAGTATGAAGCTGATTTTTTAATTTTGATTTTATTTATAGCGCCACGAAGGCCTTTCATGATGATTATGATGATATATTATGGTGATGTTCCCTTGAAATAAATAATCATTTATCCATTTTGGATAACGTATAAAAAATTAGCCGTAGCAGTGATTGAACCCGCACCCTTGGAAACACGAACGCGTAGGTAGTACCTTTAACGTCGTGATCGTAGCACTTTTCATGAACAAACCTATTTTATACTAAAGATTTGAATAGTATTACTAATAATACAATAAGAATTTTATAATCTTCATTTATATTCTGTTGACATGTTGGCATTACATTCTGTGACGGAGGTCGCGGATTCGGTTTCCGCATGCTTGTGATGATGCAAATCCGCCCACGTAAAGAAAACGTTCTTATTTTTATAATTACAATTTATCTACATTTATAAAATTGTAAAAGTGAGTGACTGACAACGCGCACCCGGTAGTGTGTGGCGTAGATAGCTGAAATTTGGCATTTAAATTCCTTAGGGAGTGTAGGGGGGCTCTACGAGAAGATTTTGATAAATTATATGAGAGAATGAGATAAAGCGCGCTTTGCCCCGACCTCGACAATATTAAATATTTATTTCCTCGAGTGGGAATCGAACCCACAACCTTACAGTTAAATGTTTTTGCCACTGCGTCATGACTGGCTTCAATCTTTTGTGTTTTAATAATATAAATACATACATATATAATTATACATTTTAAGCCACAGGTTAGTATTAAATATAAACTTTGTTTAAATATAGCCTTTGATTTCCAGCGAGCTCACTCAACACGCAATATGTCCAGAAGTTCCAAAAAAAACAGTTCCAAAGTGAAAACGGAGTGTCCTAGCACTAGTCTCCCTGTACTTACTCTGCTAGAGCAGTACAGTAATATAGGTTTCAATCTTTAAACGTAATCTTTATTAGAGACCAATAGCTCTTTGTAATATCATAAAAATTAGTTTATTAGTAACCTAATAGTAAGAGGTTCGTTCCCGAGATACGTTCCAAGTGGAACAGTAATGTTGATAAACGTGGGTGGTTGATACGCCGACCTACTTCAACTAGCTCTGGACTAGATCACGCCAAAGAATAGTGCAACAGATACGACTGTTTTAATTAAACATTTATTTAGCTTTACTTATTAAAGAGTAGTCAGAGAAAACCTGAAAACTTAGTGTTAGGATACTACGTACCTATGAAAATATATTTTTTACCCATTTTCCGATGAATTCTCAAGGCATTGTGTGTAGTGCGGAACTCAACGCCACGCTTTACCTCTTTATCAGACTTATTTTAATGCCATCGTTTCTTTCAGTTTCACGGAGTATCCCGCGTGTAGCAGTGTAGGCTGAGGGAGCCTAGTGTTAAGACACTCCGCTTCCCATTTTCCGGAGGCATTGCTTTTTGAGTGGCGGAGCTCATCGCCGCATGCATAATACCATCATAATTTACAATTTAGGAGTGGAGACACATAGTAGACTCTTATTCTGCTATTCAAAATAATAGCTATATCCGAATGTAAATAGAGAAAATTATAGGTTTGATATGTAACAATTTTTTTATGTCTTCTTAGACTTAAAATTTCAATTTCATTCCTTTACAAAATTTATGAATTTAATATTTTTTTTAATTTTAAAATTTTTATTTTGAATCTTAAATGGTAAGCGGGCAACGAGGCTAAGTCATTCAAAGAGATCAGAAGAGAGAAAGCGAGAGAGTGAGAGAAAGTGTAAGTACGTCTGCACCTGAACGTTCTATGAACTAATACTTATTACAGTAGCGATAAATACAAATATTCAGCAATGAATCGTCTAAGAATTTCTGACCTAGAATTTTTATTTAAACGTACCGCTCGTTTGGTGTAACAGTGACGTAACTTCAGCTTTTAAAAAAATGCCAATGTCCTTGCGTCTCCTGCTTTGTTCCAAAAAGAAAGGTATAATACTTTTCTGAGTAACTTTTTTTTTTATGGAAAAGGACAAGGCAAACGACCGTTCGGGTCACTGATGGTAAGTGATTGCCGCCGCCCACGGCCCCGTGCAACACCAGAGGAGCTACAGGTGCGTTGCCGGCCTTTAAGGTGAAGATAGACGCGCTTTTTGAAAGTACCCATGTCATATCGACCTGGAAACACTGCCGCGGGTAGGCCATTTCACACTTCCGTGCAAACATATTCATATCATCGAAATATTTTTGGAATACAACCCATGATACGTTTAAACAATGAATGATTTAAATAACAAAATTTTAGGCGTGTTTTTAAAATGTTTGTATGCTAGGTCAAAAGGTGCGTAATCAGTAATCTCTTAAATAAGTATATCGCTTCATGATGTATCACATAATCAGGTAAATTGAGACTACCTGGAGGCAAGGATCTACGTTTACCACTTTTTAATAATTTTATCGCGGTGGCTGTAAACGTAACGGTTATGGCTTCCACTCAGATTAATTAATCATTTTCATTTTCCCCGTCACACCACACGTAATGTCTCGATAATTGTACAGTGCACGGAGAAAGAAATGTTCACACAAAGTTTCCTTTATATATTACGCATCCAGCGACGGATTAAAACACCACGCTTTCTCAAACAAGACCAAGGAAATACAAAGGTTTTGTTCAAAGAATAAGACATTACGCGTATATTTATCGAGGTGAAATGTCAGAACAGGCCTTGCTCTACAAGTAGGCTCCTCCATAATACTGTAATCCACTTGAAGTCAAGGACTCAGTTCTAAAGCTTGAGCACTTGTGTAAATTTAATCACGGCCTTTAATAGCTTTTAAATGTCCACGCCTGGATGGAATTAACTTTGTACTGAGTGTACTGGGCGATAAGGTGTTTTTATTCCTACTATAAACGAGATGGTTGTGGGTTCGATTCCCGCTGGGGAACAATCACTATTTTCATTAGCTAGTTCTTTTTTTTTATTTCCTCAAGCGACATTGTCTGATAAATTAGGCGGTGCGTGAAAGGGAGTGTCTTAACAGTAGCTTATCTCTGATAACCCTACTTAATTAGATAACGGAACTACAAACGGTTCGTCCATATAAATGCTTAGAAAATGTAGTGGTAAGACACTCCGTTTGCTACTTTCCATCTAGCTAAGAGGCAATGTGAGTTTTTATAATTGTACAATGGAAATGGGATGGAATGGGAATAGGAAATCATCGCGATAGTGGTTCCTAGAGTGGGAATCGAACCCTCAATTTTGCCTATAAAATAAGCAAATGGTGTAATTTCATAGACATCAGGGAACGAAATATCTAGACATTAGATACTCTTCGCCTACCCTATTAGAGAAAAAGGGAATGAACGTCAAACTCACGACCATCCAAATACAGTCAAATACAGTCCTCTCCTGATTTTATTGCCTCTAACGTATAATACAAAGAAAGGGTAAGTTTTTTTAATTTCCGGTGTATATACGGTAGTATTGTTAACGTTTTGTAAACGGAAATTTGTCAATATAAAGAGCTCATTATACTGTTATCAATAGATCTCAGTTTCGGGAAGTATTTTCATAATATTTATGTTTTTATAGGTGTTATATTTGTTTTTAGCTTCACGCTAAAGCAGACAAAGCAAGGTAGGCAGACGTAACCCAGTGTTAAAACCCTCTGTTCGACGGCTTTCAACCGCATTTTATAGGCACTGTGTATTGAGTAACGGAACTCAACACTTCGCTTGCCTCGACACCAGACCGAAGAAGAAGAATACTAAATCGAATGGGGATCAAACCCACAACTTGTTACGTCTACAGCCACACGCTTATGCGCCTGCGTCACGACTGACCTCAATACTGGACACATTAGATGCAGATGTATAAGAAACCTCTAGCCTGTTTTGACAAATTGACTATCCAATACAAAAGTCCCATAACAAATCAGCAGTTTCTGAGATGAGCGCATTCAACCAAGCAAACACTTCAGTTTTAAAATATAAATATACTCAGAAGTTAGTTCAATCATCAGCATGTATTGTATCGATGTATATAGGTTCTACTTTATATGGCAGATAATTACAATGTTTAAAAATAAGACCACGTGACCTCCGATACATCAATGTATCTCAAACTCCATTGCTTCACTTCGAAACCGATATATAAATAAACTTTTGATTTGGATAGGTTTATGTAAAAGAAAATAAACTGTTTTATTTTGTTTAAATTCGACGGAAATTGGGAAACGACAGTGTTTTCATGAGTGATGGAGTGTCTTGACACTAAAAGTTCATAAGTCCCTTCTGCCTACCCTGTCATGTGAAGTTAATAAATATCTCTTCATCCACCCTTACGCTAGCGCAAGGGTTCCAGCGAGCTAGTGTAATGCAGCGTGCGGTTGTGGGTTCTATTCCCACTTGGGGAAAATTAAATCTTTAATATTTCCATTTCTTATCTCTGCTTACGAAACATGAGGAATGAAATGGCTTATACACACAAGGGCTCCCGGGATAAGTGTGATCCTAAAAAAAATATTATTTTTGTTTTCGCTTTTTGCTTGTGAGTTCGAACCACACTTGGGTAGATGTTTATAAATTTAGTTTTATTTTTTGTATTTCCCGCTCTGGTATAATACTAGTGGAAAAGGCGCGGCGCATACCGAGGTGGGCTGAAAGAACCTAATATTAAAACACTCCTTTCCCCATTGTTCGAGACACTAAAATAATATTCTTCAGCTTTTCTTGCATGAAACGTTTTATTTAGAAGAACTTTGTAGCCCAGAGCTCAAAGGGCCGGCTGTTATGTTAAATTTCTATGGCCTATTATTAGTTGACCTCGTCGGTGGATATATTAGTTATTGATACCTCACGGTCGACGTTTACTGTACTTGTTTGCTATATGTATAATAATATAAGCAAAACAGCTTTAGAAAATAAATCTTCTTTGAGATAACGTATTTTTGATTTTGACTTTAGCGTAGTAGCGTTTACCTTTAGCTTCACACTGAGGGTTCTGCTTGTTGAGTGGCGGGGTTGAACGTCACAATTTGCCTCGATACCAGAACGAAGAAATGAAAATAAAAATTTAAGTAACTATTTCATTTTCTCGAGTAAGGATTGACAGTCACTCATTAGTACCCATGCGCCACGACTTGCCCCCGTTATCCCGCACGCGGCAGGGTAGGCAGAAGGATCCGTTCCTTACTTTCTGTAGAATTAATGAGGCATCGTGTGTTGAGTGGCAGAATTCAACGCCGAATGTTTCCTTCTTACCGAGAGCGACGAACTGAACAAAATAAATATAATTATTTCATCCATTACAAAATAGAAAATCTTTTGATCATTAAATATTTCTAGTATTAACTCAAAAACATATATTACATACATTTTACGTCATTTCACAGTTATTATAACACCAAACGTATTTCACCTAACAACCTGCTTATTTTCATATATTAGTCGTAAATTTGTCAAATTTACGTAACTATAGAGCTTATGACGCCGTAAAAGCTTACACGAGAGCTTTCTGTTGACCAATATGTACTTAAATATGATTATATAAAAACCTGTTTATATATCGAATAGATTTTATTGAGCGGAACAGTCGTTGTACATTTGACTATATATAACCACTTCAAATCCAATCAAGGGCGACGTTAAGTTCCGACAATCAATGTGGGGAATCGAATGTATTATCATTAGGTTCGCTATGCCTACTCTGTTTCATTATATAAAACAATTATAATCAGTCAACATTTAAGTTAATTTAAGTTTTAGTTTCTTCTGAATTTATTGTTGGTATTGTAGTTTGATAGTGCTCGGCGGTTGAGTCTTGCTGAACGAGCTGAGTACCTATTAAACCATAAATATTAACATATAATTAAAAGTGGGGAAGGGAATTCCTTAACACTAGGTTCCTTCTGCCCTTTGGATTACCAGAAAAATATATTTAAAGAAAGAGTTAAAAAAGTTATTAAAAAGTTATGGACACATCCAGGCGCGCAATCGATCGCCAAACAAAAAATCTACAGATAAACAAAATATTTGTCTTTATCATACACACATCACATTCAAACTAATAAACATTGAAGTCCCAATGCCAAAAGAATTTGTTTATGACAAACTAAGTTCAAATATATTATTGAGTTCGAAGTATTTTTCAAGGTAGTTATTATTATTAGGTATATTTATATTTTATTTTGAGTGATTGAATTAAAGGAATCGAATTTGAAGAAGAAAATGTCTTGACACAAGACTGTTCTTTTATATAAAATTCTATTTTTCGGATTTTTCCTATATTTGTATAACATGTTCTAAATTGAGGGCAGTCGCGACTGGTTGTGTGTGTGTATGTGTGAGAAATCAGTCGAAACTATGAAACGGACTTCCGTCTTAATAGGAACGAAGTGTCTCAACTCTAAGTTTCCGGGGTCCGCCTGCGTACCCTGCTATGTGTATGGGTGTGGGAATACAGCGTGAAGCTAAAAAAATTAATTCACAACCGTATAATAATAGGGAAATTGGCAAGCATTCAAGATGGGATCGTAGCCCCATTTCGTTGTTTATAAATAAACTGCCACTACGAGGAAGTCACTAATATGTGAAATAGCACGTGGACATGTGGATGTATGGGATTGGATGTGATTTTGATTGATTATTCCTATTTTAAAATATATTTATGATTTTATCATAGAGTTATTCGTTTCTTTTTTAGCTTCATATATCTAGCATATAACAAAGTAGGCTGAGGGAAACTATTGTCCAGACGTTCCATTCCCCACTTTCCGTCCACTGTTCGGGACATTAGTTGTAGAATACAACCGTTGTTTTTATAGTCAGACGTTGTGAAGCCATGACAATGTTAATAAAGTCTAAAAAACTCATAAATTATTTTTATTTCCTGGCTCTGATAAGTAAAAGCGCAAAGTTCCAAAAACTTGATACTTTCAGTGTCTTAAAACTGCTGCAAGATCCCCTAACAAGGGTAGGGCTACCCTGCTACGAGCGAAATGCAGCGTAAATCGTAAATAAAAAGTTATGGCCGTGGTTCAGTTACAAAATAAAACAATTTTTATTTTATTGATATTCAAGGAAATGAATAACCTGAAAATATATTTTTTTAGGTCAAACATGTTATAATTTTAAAAAATATATAATGGTGCAGTAACACAGCGTCTGGCTGTAAACATAATGGTTGTGAATTAGATTCCCACACGGGGGAATAGATTATT
The DNA here is from genome assembly GCA_030704555.1 of Heliconius charithonia. Lineage (NCBI taxonomy): Eukaryota > Metazoa > Arthropoda > Insecta > Lepidoptera > Nymphalidae > Heliconius > Heliconius charithonia. The sequence continues at coordinate 439,181 of CM060813.1, forward strand.
TTAACTTCCCCGCTCTGGTAACAAGACAAAATTTTGCGTTAGGTTCCGCTATTCAACACGTAATTCAGTACCGGTGTGATAATGCGAAATGTGGATATTTTTTTTTTATAAAAAAAAAATGTTGACTACAAAATATAATGTTGTGTGTTTACCTTGGTGCCAGAGCAAAAAAAAATATATTAAGAAATAATAATTGATTCCCTCGAGTGGGGATCAAATCCACAACCATTGCGTTACTATCACACCCTTTTGCCCCTGCCACGACGGCCTCACAATAAATAAATAAAAGAGAAATTTTCCAATAATTTCTCATAAGCACCTCGTTTGTCGCCCATTTTAATTTTATCCATAGTTCACCACATTACGACACACGCATTTATATGCAAAGTAGTTTGGTGCTTAATTGTAAATAACGTTGAGGAATTCTAAATTAAGAATTTTATGGAATTTATGTGCAATAAAATCTAATATGAGCTAAATATTAACATACGACATATTATGAGGTGTCGTGCGGTGTTGAGTTTCGCCAACGCAATGCGCGATACCGAAAATTGAATGGAAATTGGAGAAAACAGTGTTTAAACGCTATATTCTATCTTGCTACCGTGTCCTGCATATAACAGATATGCGGGATGTGAAAATAAATATATAAACACAGCGGTCAATACGTTATTTCCAAATAAATTCACGAAGATTTTTAAAAGGGCGATTCTCACTCGTTTGAAGAAGCCAATCCCAAACAAACACCATATGGTAAAAACTTCAAAGTACCTAAAGCTTTATAATATAATTTATCTGTATGTCTGTGTATTTGTAGGTTTATCGTAAACTACAATTGGTTAAGTTTATTCAGCAATGAACCAAGATACATAGACGAATATCTATACGGGTTTTAGAGGATGTGGTGGCGTAGCGGTACAACGACTTACTGTAAACGCGAAGATTGTGGGTTTGACTTGCAGTCAGGGGAAGTAATTATTTTTAATTTCCTCGTGAGGAAGGTTAGAGAGTACATCGCGGCGTTAAGTTTTCCCACTTAACATGCGATATTTCGAAAATTGAACGGAGAATTTTGACACTAGGCTACCCCTGTTTACTCTACTAAATTTGAATACCGTAGTCACAGCGTAGATGTCTAGATGTAATACATTCATATTTTGTTATTTTTTGTTTCAGTTTAAAGCTATATCCACACACACAGGTAACCTGGGCACCTAATATTAAAACACTCTGTTTCCATCATAACATTTCCGATCCCCACATTTTACTCAGGGAAATGAATTATTAAGTATTTTATTGCCCCCTTAATGAAGGTTCAACTATATTATTTTGAGTGAAGTGTATGAATTATTTCTCTTTGACATTCAATATTTTTATTTCCTCGCTATGTTAACGAAACAAAGCGCGGCGTTGAGTTCCTCCAATAAACCATGAAAATGGGGAAAGGACGGAGAGTATCTTAATTGGACGGAACGTCTTAGCACTAGGTTCCCACGTTCCCTCTGCCTACTCTGCTATGTGCGTGATACAGTGTTAAACTAAAAAAAACCGGAGGCTAAGCCACAGAAATACACACGTTTATACCAGTATAGTAGAAACGTGCAGTTTTGCATAAGTGTTTCAATAGTTGTTTACTTGAGCCAAGCCTTGACTGAAATTGAACTCACTTACGCAACGAACTCAGCGAGACTACCGAACCATTCTGTTACTAGGCACCATGCACTGTGCTATCAGATGTGATAGCGTACGTTACTTTAATGCCTTGCACCGGTGTGTCATTTGTATTTTAGTTAGGAAATAGAATTGGCAAAGAAATGAAGTGGACTTTTAAAACAATATTAATTAAAAATTCTTTAATTTTCATTTGTTTACTTGAAAAAAGACCTGCCAATGTGTTTTTTTTTACTTTCTCACGTTTATGTTCATTGTTGTGTAGTATATCATTATTTATTTCAATAAAAATTAAATATGTTCTATTTTATGTTTATGTCATTTTATAATTATTTTATACAAAGGAGATTAAACCTTTTACGTAAGTTTATAAATCCTCGTTATTTTTTTTTACAGTCTTTGTCTATTTTACACACATTGTACACTAATTGCATCAAATTTTGTTCATGAAAAGAACGTTTTATTGTATGAATGAAATATATAATCTTAACATACTCAGCTGCAAGTATGTATTAAACTTATTTATTGAAAATACAAAGTGTTAGTTAGTTTTACGTTAGAACAACATCTAAAATATCAATTCCGTAATTAAATGTAATACGAAAACAAACACACAACATGAATACAGAATCCTATACTCCATCACTCCATACTCTATGGCCGTGTCATCGACCTCAGTATCGAGGCTACAGCACACATGGACAAACAGCTGAGCCCACGCACACATGCGCACACTGTACGTTAGGTGTTACTCTCACTGTTCATACTAGGTGGGTCAGATGGTTTTTATTAAAGTTAAATAATAGATAGTCTATACGCTTATAATGTATTTTGTAATCAGAAAGAAGTGATAGTATAAAGTACTTATTTTTCATTATTTCCTTTCTCTGTTTACAAAATAAGGGCGGCGTAGAGCCCCGCCACTCAAAACGCAATATCTCAAACACTGGGATGGAACGTGTGTACCCATCCTGCACTAATTCTTAAGACATTGCGTGTTGAGTGGCGGCACTAAACGCCGCGCTTTACTTCGCTGTCAGCTTGAGGAGTGGTAATCGAGCCCACAACCATCTCGGTGGAAGGTCTGACCTCATTAGTTACATCATATGACAATAAAATACTTAGGCACCAATAACATGGCCTCTGAAGTCTAAGCACGAACACACCCCATTTGCTTTATGGCCATACATGTCTATAAAATTAATAAATTTTATTAATTTTATAATAACAAAGTGTTATATTAATAGCATCGTTAACTACGCAGCTCAGTGGTAATAGTATCAGATGAGTGTCAATTCAAAATCATTATAGCGATTAATTGAATCAATCGTGGAATATGTTTACAGAAATAAAAAATTGAGAATGAAATGGCATAATATTTGTAATAATCTTAACTAATACATTATAGCTGAAGCCTTTGTTAAGTTAAAAGTTAAAGGAGCTGCACGCTGTATCCCGCACACAGCAGATAGGCAACCTCACATCAACGTCGAATTGGAACAATTCAGTTCCCCACTATCCGAATTTTAGAGGCGTTGCGTATTGAGTGGCGGAGCTCAACCCCGCTCTTTGCCTCTTGCTTACCAGAGCGGGAAAATGAAAACATTTCAACTAAATAGCGCGCAATACCTCAAGAATTCAACAGAAAATGGGGAACGGAATTATATGTATGGGCGACGGAGAGTCTTAACATTAGGTACCCAAGTTCCCTTTGCCCTTTTCCCTACCCTACTATATAGAATACAGTGTTAACCTCAAAAAACTCTCAATTATTTCTATTTGGCCACGCAGGAGATGCAGCGGAAATATAAAGTACAAATCCAATATACTGGTAGCATATGTTACTCGCAGATCATCTAAGTTACAAATTGACTTATAAGGTAACTTATTATATAAAGAAAGTTTGAAAAATGTAGTTTGCCTTACACTACTTGCCTACGTTTAAGTTGGTATTTTTCTTTTTTTTTTAGCTTTGTACATAGCAAAGTAGACAGAGGGAACCAGTGGCTAGACGCTTCCGGTCCCCTTTTAAATTTGTTATAAGTATCTATTATTTTCAGAATCTTTTAACATAGTGATAATTAAGTATAATAATTTTGTAAAAAATATTTATTTAATTTTTGTGTAATGAATGTTAGATGGTAAGTTTTTTTTCGCAAAATCAAAAGATGAAATGGCGTGTTTTTTTTAATTCTACTATATAACGCAAAATGTTTTTGAAGGCGTGATATAATCATTATAAGGACATTAAGTAATAATAGGTATAACAAAATATGAAACTATGTCAATCTATTCTAATGTAACAAATCTAACGAATCTTCGCAACAACTTCGAATCCATTTTTTTTTCATATAGTCCATAGACCATCGTCCATAGTCCATTTATGTGGAAAAGTATATTTTATCACATTATTTCGATGACCCATTACTCCCCATTGTACCCCATGTACACATCATTTTATTTACGTATTTCCAATTGACTACGCGGACGAAGCCACAGCTCAAAGCAAGTAAATAATAAACATTATTCCCACGCACGAGCTAAACACAAACTATTATTACTATTCACAAACGATAAACAAATTGTTTATACTAACAATACGCAAATTATTTCATAATATTTAAAACCCGGTTTATCTCTAATCTTAGAATTAATTTAGTTAGTTATTACGGTAATAAAGATTTAATATATATATTAACTAGTCGTAACCCGCAACTTTGCTTACATGGGTCTTAGTTGACGTTTTCTTCCTGTTATATCCTCATAGAAATTCCTTTCTTAGTGCTCCCCTACACTCCCCAAGGAACCTACTTTTTTAGCTTCACACAGTATCCTGAATATAACATGGTGGATAGACCGGTAGACAGGAACCTAGTGTTTAGACACTCTATTCCGGATATTTCAATTGGAGGAAAAAATAATGTAAAGAAAAACATAGTGACTTAACTCTAAGCCAACCCAGGAAGTTGCTATAAGATAAATGATGCCTGGTTCTGTGGAGACAAAAAATCTATTATAGAGTTAGAAGGTCACTCGTTTTACATACATAGATACATATAAGGATTACACGATGTGGGCTGGATAGTACTTGCATTAATTAAAATATATAATTAAGTAAGGCACGTGGTGCTTTAGTACTAAACTAACTAACTAGCTAACTTTAAACTGCAGCTTCGCCTGCGTCAAATGGAAATAACTAAGAGCTGTGTGACACATGACATATTCCAAGTGGCCAAGGTAACAGTTTCCACAGGTACAGTGGTTTATATCAAACGATTAACGTGATGTTATATAGCCTGTTCTTTTAAAGTTCAGCGTTAAGTTCCGCTACTCAAAATCCAATGGAAATTGGTAACCAAAGCGTCCTAATGGGTATAGAGTGTTTATACACAAGGTTTCTCCGCCTGTCCTGCTATGTAAGACACAGCGTGATGCTAAAAAAATACAGGGTTCTTTGATAAATGGAATAGAACTCATGTGAAGTAGCCCTCTTTATCCTGACTACCGTACCGTACCGTAAAGTTAGGCTTGCTAATATAACGTAGTTTGCCTCAATTTTAAAAGACCTTAATAAATACTATTTGGTAATAATAAATGCACATTTTTTACAATATTGTTAAAGACATATTTAGATACGAGCGTTTACTTTAACGTAGGCGATCGTCAATTTTATGTACCTTTAGTTAGCGCTGTCTCTGAAAGGTTCAACCTTCAAGTTAATAAGCATACAAACTACGATACCTTCTTAAATACATATTAGACTAATAAATAAAAAATAAATCAGCTTCACGCTGTATCCCGCACACAGCAGGGTAGGCAGAGGGAACTTAGTGTTAAGACACTCTGTCTCCCACTTTCTGCCGAATTCTGGAGGCATTGCGTGTTGAATGGCAAAACTCAACGCCGCGCTTAGCCTCGACACCAGAGCGAAGAAATGGAAATATAAATTTAAGTACATATTTCATCTCCTCGAGTGGGGATCGAACCCACAACCAGTCGGTTTTACAGTCACACTTCGTGCCGCTGCACCACGACTGACCTCATTAGACTAATAATACTCAAAATTTGAACTTTGCTCAAATGACTTAGGTCTGGGATGTAATACTAGTATTTTTTAGATCACTAGAAAGACCGCCTATAAGATAGAAGGACGACATTGTGCAATTTACAAGACAAGACTACATGATAGATCAAAATTGACAAGAGATGGAGGAGATTGGAAGAAGTCGAAGACTCAAATTGGAATTAGACAAAGCTTTTATGGTGATGTTGATCATGTTGGTGATATGGAATATCGATAACAAACATTTATTGTTGGCGAATGAGGATTGAACCTACTTCCATTACATAATACACTTCCCACCAGTACTTCCTTAACCTTTGAACCTTAATAGTTAAAAAAATATATAATATTCGAGTAAATACAGGCTTTAGAGCCAGTATTGTATATTTTATAGTCAATTTAGCTCCCTAGTGCCCAAGGTTGGGATTAAGTGGTCTAATCGACGTAAATATGCTCCACGTGTGTAGCAATTTATAGGATAGACTTGATATAAGTATGTATGTATGTATGTATGTATGTATGTATGTATGTGAAGTGTATGTATGAAGGTGGTTTGATAGATTTACGGTGAACGCCAATTTGGGGATAAAAAATAGAGTTCAATTATATATGGAGCGGCATAAGCGTGTTACTGTCTGTTCGATTTCTAGATTCTAGACTAATATTTTCATTTCCTCGTTGTGGTAACGAGACAAAGCGCAGCGTTGAGTTCTGCCATGTCTTTAGAATGGACGTAGACGAGAGGAATGAAATGGGTTTTAGGTTATCTCGTCAAGTTCTTTTATAAAATATAAATTGATCCTATAAACATTATCTGAAGCAGTGTTCAGTTCCGCCACCCAACACGTAATGCCTCGAATTAAGAGAACAAGCAGAGATTTTTTTACATACAATACTTCCCGTATTGTACGTAAAAAAAATAAAACATATTTTTAGGCCAGCTATCAGTATAGTATATCGATTTATATTCGACGCCGACGAGGTGACTCTGTGGTACAGCGTATGACTGTTAACGCGACGGATATGAGTTCAACTCCTACTTGGTAATGAATTATTTTGATTTCCTCGCTTTATGCACATAACGAAGTGAGACATTGAGTTCCGCCACGAAACATACAAATATGTGAAAAATTGAGAAATGCTTCTTTTAACACTAGATTCCCTCTCCCTATCCTGCTATATGCGAGATACAGCGTGAAGCTTAAATAACATATAAATCTATTTTAGTGTTCTATAATGTAATCCTAACATTATCCCGATGGACATAAATAAAGTTTTAAGCCACAACTTTTACGGGACGTTTACGATTCAAAAGATATATTAAATCTCTTAAGCTGTTCTTACAAAGTTTGAGTGCCTGTTCTTCGTGATTGAATTGCTTTATTAAAAAGTTATTACCTGTATTTTAAACGGGCATTACATTTGGCCTTATTTAAAACTCCGAAACTCGAGACATTGCGTGTTGCATAGTAGTAAATAGTGGTGATGAACACCGCGCTAGAGCGGGCAAATGATATATTTCCCAGACTGTAGATCGAACCCACAACCAATGCGATTATAATAAAATTAGATTTATATAATCAGTCTAAAAAATAATACGTATTTTAATCATATTATTTAGCTTCACCCTGTTTCCCACACATACCGGGGTTGGCAGTGGGAACCTGGGAATCTAGTGTTAAGATACTTCTGTTTCCCACTTCCCGCCGGATTCTGAATGCAACGCGTATTAAATCTTAATTATAATTAAAATATCAAGCAATTTAATTTTATACATTTATTTTGTGTTACATTAAATATTTTTGTATCGCATTCTACATTTCTATAAAACTGGGTAATATGCTTTTTTAATATGTATAAATCAAGTCATTAACGTCGGTGGCTACCAAAAATACTGGTGTCTCGTTAGATGAAGCCGTCGGTCACACCGTGTTGTAATTGGTGGAGACAAAATTTAAATCAAAATTCAAATATTATTTTTCTTCTATTCAGTTTTAAATTCGATATCCATGCGGAGGAATTCATTATTTTCATTGGCGACGAAACACGGCCTCGGGCCTCTGCATTTTGACACGCAATGTCTTAATATTTGTGTGGCTTGTGGGGAACTCAAGGATTGTGGGTAAGGATTTTTTTCTTGAGGTCTAGTGTTAATACACTTCTTTAGATTCTGTAGATCGAACCCACAACCAACGCGTTTATTAATCAATATAATTGTCTAGTTAGTCTAAAAAATACATATTTTAATAACATTTTTTTATTTTTACGATGTTTCCCAAAAATAAGAGGGTTGGCAGTGGGAACCTGGGAATCTAGTGTTAAGATATTTCGTTCCCAAGAAGGCATTTCCGGTCGCCACTTTCCGCCGAATTAAAGCATTGCGGTTTGCCGGGCTTGGCCGCGTCAACAAAACAAGCAAATGAAAATATTAAATATTTAATTCAAATGTTCAGGCCAGTCGTGGGGCAGGGTCACAAAGTGTGACTATGAACCGTCTGGTTGTGGGTTCGATTTTTACTAGAGAAAATGAAATATTTATTTAAAATTTATATTTCCATTTCTTCGCTCTGGTGTCGAGGCAAAGGGAGGACTTGAGTTCTGCGAACATGCAATGCCTCCAGAATTCGGCGAATTCGATGGGGAACTTAGTGTCTTAAAACTAGGTTCCCCCTGCCTACCCTGCTATATGGGAGATACAGCGTGAATCTGACTGAAATGTTTCATTTCCTTTAGCATGAATCAAACCCACAACCTATCTCGTTTACAGTCCCACGTCTGTGCCCACGACATTCTCCTAAAATTTTTTTTATATATAAAGTAACATTAACATTACAATATAGTATGAACGTTCTCGAGTAAACACCGCATCACCAAAATAAACTTAACTGTATGCGGTTCTGAAAGTCGCCCGGCGGGCCACGCAGTGTACGTACTGTGAAAGCAAATAACATTAGACTTTTATATTACAGATTAAAAAAAGGCTATCGTGGCGCAGTGACAGTGTCTGTTTGTTATCACGATGGTTGTGGGTTCAATTCTTACTGGAGGTCATAAATTATTTTCGTCGTTAGCATCCCACGATAGTAAGACGCGAGTGGGCATTTCCCACTCTTAATATTAAATTACTCCCCTATATTATTGTGCACGGGATACAGTGTAAACACGATGGTTGCAGGTGTGATCTCTACGAAGCCCCTCAGAGGCACGTAAAAACTGTTAGTTTGGTCTAGTTAGACAAAGCGCGGCGTTGAGTTCCGCTTCAAAACACGTAATGAATGTAGACGAAAAGTGAGAGGTAAACATAAAAAAACAGTTTTTAACGCTAGATTCTCTTTGCCTTAAGTTGAATAAACTAAGCAAAAGTTAAATGAAATATAAACCTTAATTACTAACACAAACATATTTTAAACAACTTTATATGTTTCTTATATAACAAAAGAAGCCTAGCATTACTACATACCCTACTTTTAGCCCAAATGGTAAAATGTTACGAGATTAACGACGTAATTCAACATATTTTTTTTTACGAGAAGGAGCAATTAAAAATTATTATTAGATAAATAATTTAAAGTAAGAATCGAACACCTATTAGTCAGTTCAGTCAAACACTGTACCACTGTGCCACATTATAGATGCATAAAATCCATTTATTTGCATCATAACCTGTTCAGCAAATAACAATAATACCTCATTACGAATGCTAACTGCCGCGTTTACGACACCGCGTCCGATTGTGTGCTCCAATGTGTTCATTTAGTTTTGCTATACTAGCTTTTATATGCGACTTTGGTGTGTTTAACTATCTTTTGAATATTCTTTTAAGTAGCGAACGGAAATGTCTTAAGATTAGGTTCCCAGGTTCCCTCTGGCTGCCCTGCTATGTGCAGGATAATAGGCGGGAAGACAATAAAAACTATCTTTTTCATTCAGTTTAGCTCGCACGGTCAAGTATCAACTAAGAGTTTTGTATGAGAAATTTAAAGTATTGGAGGTAGTTCTGACCGCACGTACAGTGAATTACGTACAAACTGTTGTGATTTTATAATGCCTATTAAGCCTTCCTTGATAAATGGATCTGTCTGACACAAAGAAGAGTTCCATTTTCCCTCGAAAATAAATTTGGAACTCTACATAGAGCTTGAAATATCCCGAAAACACGACGACGCTTTAGTTATTTCCATTTAACCTAACGGGGGGACGGGCACATGTGAGTCACGCGCGAATGCAGACTCGCTCTGCCGCCGTAGGCCAGGGGGTAGAAGAAGACTACGCATCTTCAACACCCCCTACCTTAGAGGAGTTACTGTAGGAGGGTCATGGTGATCCTCCTGCAAGTCATCGAGGCTGCGGGTGTCCTAGGAGAAACCCCAGGTGGGTCTTCCACTGAGGCGTCGTAGTAGTATGCGCAAGCAATCCTGCGGCGTCTCATTTTGGTGGAGAGGGTTTCCGCTGGGTTTTAGTGGGTAGGATCGGTTTCACCGGCGAGTCCCACAGTACCGCTCATCCGTAAGACATTTGCCACACGTCTGCGTAAATGCATTTCCCAGCGATAAAAAAAAGAAAAGAGGGCGGGCATATTTATTTTCTTTTAGCTTCACGCTGTATCCCGTACATAGCTGGAAAAACAAAAAAAATTGTATTAAGACACACCGTTATCAACACAACACTATATAAATATATAATTTTATATATATAATGTTGTCTATATATTAATATACTCGTATATAACAGCCAGTATAAGGCCAGAGCACGTTATGGTAATGCACAGTAGGCGTGGACTGTACGTGTTCGAGTAAAATCAACTTATAGTATATTTGTAATTTGTCTTAAAACTTGTATAATTTGTTGCTAAAACTGATACTACCTTGAAATTTGTGAATTTTAAATTAAAAGGTTAATTTTTATCTCTTTATTTTGAAGTAAATTTTGCACTCCGTACATTATTTGTCTGATTTTGTACTGTAGCATTTTGTTGTATTATATATTATATCAATATACAAAAAATATTGTCACCTTATACCTGTCTATATGTCTAAATAATATAGATTCCGAGAAAGCAATTTCCCACTGTATCCCGCTTTTAGCAGAATAAACAAGAAGTGCTTAGTGTTCTGACACTCCATTCTCCACATTCCGCCTAATTTTAGAGATATTGCGCGTCGATTGGCGAAACTCAACACCGCGCTTCATCTACTATATCGTGAAAACAAAAATAATTAAAATATAATCATGTTCTCAAGCAGGAGTCGAACCCACGACCGTCGCGCTTACAATAATAAATAGGTAGGTCTAATACACAATTATTTATTCACTATCTAGCTCGGTAAATGTTATTATGCACCGGGTGGGATGTCGTTTGTTTTATTAATATTTTCATTTACTTATGTTATTGATCTGTTTATATTCGATACACGATTAGCTTTGTAAAATGAAGTCGTATAGTCCGAGGGGCGAAGGCGGTTTTGTATGTCTATAGAAAATAAAAACGAGGCCAGTCGTAGCGCAGCGGCACGAAGTGTGACTGTAAAACTGACTGGTTGTGGGTTCGATCCCCACTCGACGAGATGAAATATTTACTTAAATTTATATTTCTATTTCTTCGCTCTGGTGTCTAGGCTAAGCGCGGCGTTGAGTTCTGCCCCTCAACACGCAATGCCTCCAGAATTCGGCAGAAAGTGGGGAACGGAGTGACTTAACACTAGGATCCCTCTGCCTACCCTGCTGTGTGCGGGATACAGCGTGAAGCTGATTTTTCCCGCTCTGGTAGACAAAGATGAAGAGCTCTGGAAGAAAGATGTCTCGAAACTTGAACGCAAATTAAGGAATTGTGTCTTAATTTTAACACTACTTACCTCTGCCCGCGTTTCTAAATGCCAGATAGAGTGAAAGCCAATGATAATAATAATAACAATAAAAATTGCAATGACCTTTCTTTTTCTTTCAGCCCCTAGCCTAAGTGTTAACGAATATTCACATCTCGTAGTAGCCGCGGTGTAAACAATAGATGCACTATTTAGTATGCAGTATTCCGACCGCCAAGGAAAGCACACTGGTTGGGCCTGTCTAGCTAGATTATGTTTTAAATTCTTAAAATATAGGACAAAATATTATATATATATATATATATATATATATATTTATTTAGGTAAATATAAACTCTCATTCAACTGACCTGGAAGAAAGTTCTTAATATTTTTAGCTGTCCGCTGTGTCTCGTACATAGCAGGGTAAGCACAGGGAACCTAGGAATCTTGTTTTAAGACATTTTTAATATTTAATAATTATAAAATCAAATAAATAAATCAGCTTCACGCTGTATCCCGCACACAGCAGGGTAGGCAGAGGGAACCTAGTGTTTTTAGACATTCCATTCCCCACTTTCTGCCGATTTCTGGAGGCATTGCGTGTTGAGTGGCAGAACAACGCCGCGCTCAGCCTCAACACCAGAGTGAAGAAATGGAAATATAAATTTAAGTAAATATTTCATCTCCTCGAGTGGGGATCGAACCCACAACCAGTCGGTTTACAGTCACACTTCGTGCCGCTGCGCCACGACTGGCCTCTAATAATTATATTTTCGCAAAAAATATAATTTCGCTCTGTGAAATTATATTTTTTGCTTGTTGACTGTACATTCGTGATCCGTGGTATAAATAAGCTATATATTGCAGAATTAGGGAAAAATTTATATTTTGTAATTTCTTTTTTTAACTTTTCATTTTTATGTTCTAGTAACAAAAGTACAAAGTGGTGTTTATCAAGCCAACAATCATTTTCTCAAAATTTGGCTAGTGGATGGGAAAGCGATTGCCTTAATACTAGGTGCACTCTACCTTCCCTGCTATATGCGGGGTATAGCATGAAGCTAAACCAAAATAAATAACAAAAAAACAATAAAAAAAACAGTCACTTAATTCTGTTTTTAGCACATTTTTTAATAAAACAATAGTCTATAAATGAAATTTATGACTCTACAACATTAGGTATGTGAATTAATTGAATCGCACGCCTTATTTTGATGGCCTCAGTCGAACTAGACAAGCTGCCATTATGTTACAAGGACGATTTATATTAATTATTATAATATTTTGACACTGTTGTGTCGCAGCGCCACAACGTCTGGCTAAACGAGACGGTAGTGGGTTCGATTTTTACTCGTGGAACTCGTTCCGCCACTTACCACGCAAGGTATTACAGTGTAGGTCGAGGGAATCAAAATACAGCATGAAGGAAAAAAACATTTATCTTCATATACAGTGCAATTTTGCCTTGATTTCGTTTTTTTGCTACAAATCTACATATATCTACGCGCTAACCTTAGAAATTGTTGATTCGAATTGAATAATTCTTCTTGTATCGGATATTTTATTTATCGAGGAAGGTTAGTGGCTATATAACATCAAGTTAATCTTTTATCCACATGCACTGAAGATACGTGCGTACGTTATCTTGGACATTTAAAATATGTCATACTCATACATTTTTTTTTATTTGGACATGCGGGCGAAGCCGTAAGTGACAACTAGTCCAACATGCAAAAAAACACAAACCATAACCGGATGACAAAAAAACAACACATATATTTAAACAAAAATATAAGCTTAAATTCAGTTTTTTATGATTATATTTACATTTATAAGTGCTCGAATACAGGTATTTTGCTCAACACCGTTATATATTATAGCATTTTATAACCGAACAGACCGGTCCATTCAAAATATATCGAGTTACGAATATAGAAATGATTTTTGTTATTTATAAATCTTGATTTTGTGGCCGTCGCGTCGCGTAGTGGCGTAGCGGCACCGTGTCTCACTGTTACCCCGCAACGACGAGAGTGATGTAATATCCTTGCCTATAAAATATATCCTTCTATAGTATAATCTCCCTATATAAGCCTAGCCTAATCTATATAATAATATAGCCTTCCTGTCCCAATATATGGACTATACAACACACAAAAAAATTGTCCAATTCAAATTAATACTTCCCGAGATGGTATTCAAGCATAACCATTATCACTTCTGCCTTATAAATATAGATTATTTGATACATCTCTAGAGACATATCACATATATATGTAATATATCACTCCTGACTGCGAACAACATCTCATTGTGATTCGATCCCCGCTTGGTAGTGTGGCTGTATTGATATTTAATTTATTTTCATTTCTCCGTTATGACATTACGGCGTTAAAGATAATAAATACGATTAAAAGTTCGCTTAACTGAAAATAATTTTAATATATATATATTATCAACACGCAAGTATCGAATTTGAGGGGAAATCGTCTAACAAAATAATATTTTTCTTCGCCTACAGGGGCCCATCTGTGTTAAAACACTCCGTTGCCCCTTCACTTTTCAATCGATTTCTGAGATTGGATTGGGTGATGAAACTCAATGCTGCGTTTTGTCTTATTATCAAGGGGAAAATATAAATTTATCTTACTTATTTAGAAACTTATAAAAATTTGAACGCAGCGGGACTCGAACCCGCGCCTCCTGGAAACCGACCAGGCGCTCTGACCACTAAGCCATGCGTTCTCGCCAAGCTACGTCGAAATTTATCTTATTGAATATAAATATATACATAATTTGCCTATGATGCTAAATACATATGTATGTTGAAACAAATCCAAGTCGAGCTGTATGTATGTCCATCAAACAAAGCGAGTGATACAAAACAAGTGGTTTTTATAGTGTACATCGTTTATATGATAATTAGGAGAGCTGGCGCCGCTTTATAGCCAAGGTTCCTCGTGGTCAGACTTTACTGTACGTTTGTATTTGTCGATCGTCGATAGCGAATGCGTTACGCGGTAGCTTACTATTATTATTGTGTGGGTGAGTTGAACGTAATGATTTAATTTTTATTTAGGTATTTTATTGTCACGTTTAAAAGTTACAGTTCAAAATTCTTATATTTAGTCACTTTATAAGAGGAAATAGAGTTTCTTTATACTAGTTGTCTTGACATAAAATTTTCTTGTCTACGCAGCTTTATATGGAATAAAGGATAAAATTTAAAAATATATATGTCAACAAAAAATCTCCTCACTTTATTTCGCGAAACTTAACGCCGCGTTTCGACTACCATATGCCTTCGCATACATACATTACAGTCGACAAACGAATTTTTAACTAAAAAAAAAACTTATTTCAATACTAACTATACAGTTTATAGTCATCTTAATACAAAATCGTAGTAAGAATTTGATAAATATTCATTTGATGTATTTTAACAGATGATTTATATGTCGCTTAATAAAGACTTCTAATTAAGCCACGTTTATTTGTTTACTTTTTGTGTGTAACCTATATCTAAAGAATAAGCCATTTTATAATGTTTTCAATAATTTCTCAGAAAAGCTATCGAACCCACAACCATCTGTTTAATCACAAGCTATCAATCTGTATAATCACATGATAATCTCAAAGACAAGAAAAATTTGTGACAAAATAGAATTTAAAGGTTACAACGTATATTTTACATTTTAAAGAAAAATAAATATAAAAATATATATATCTCATAAGATAATCCTAATATTTTTAAGCAACGTGCGGCGCTAGGTTTCGCTACCGTTCACGAGAAAACGTAAAACGATATAACCTAACATTGTACCAAATCAATACAAGAAACCAAACAAAACAAAAACAAAAAAGACCTTTTTCCACAAATATTCACAGCTTTTTCTCGTCTCTATATAAAAAAAAATAGAGCGGCAAGCAAACGTCTGTTGCGTGAGCGAATTATACAAATCGCTTAAGTTTACGAGGCCTTATCGCTTCATAAGGGACCGGAGTTCGAATTCGGTGTCATCAAAACACGAAGCGAGTTTTTTATCTTTGAAAGGTCGACAGTTCTTGAACTTTTTATGTTTTCAGGATTAGAGGCAGAAAGTAGGTCTCTAATCTTATGTTATTTATAAAAATATTGTTCGTACAGTAACACTAAATATATGGAATCGTGGGTTCGAATATACTATATGAGAATAATAGAAAATATATATATAGAAAATTAACCTATGAAATACATTCATATACAACTAGACTATCCATTTGAATATACTCGACGGACGTTATGTTCTTGTCGTCTCTCAAGACAAACTGCGGGGTTAAGTTCCGCCACACATTACGCAACAGCGTAAAAACTAGGCGAAAATTAGGAATCAAACTGCTTACCCTCCAACAGCCGGGATATAACGTGAAGCTAATAAAAAAGCCTAATTGTACGAAAATACCTAAAAATCATTCAATTTTGATAAATTAACCGAAAAGGCGGTCAAAATTTTCAATCGAACCCGAAGCCTTTGTTCATTCAAAATTGTTTATTCAAACAACTTTTAATTACTCTCGAAAGTTATGAAGCAGAAATAATATAATGTGAACGACTCGGTCCTGAAAATGAACGAACTTTAAAAGTCCGCCTCAGGACGTTCAAAATATTTGTTGGCCATAGAAATTAGTACCTTATTGTGTTATAAATTTGTTATTTCGATATAAATTCCAGTAATTAACTTTGTTGTTAGAATTCAGGTCAAATAACTGGATTACTTAAGTAAATCTAGTAATAATAAGCACTAAATCCCACAAATCAACCAAATTAAATTTCAGCGAAATATGGAGAAAGGGAATCTTCACCATGTCTTAGAGACTTATAGACATTGTTAAAGGAATTTCCGAAACAGCGCGTTGCCTAACCAACGAGATTGAGGTAGTAAATATGAGGGGAATCGAAACTAAATCTATCATTAATCTATTCTATAATATGATAATTTGACACTACCTCCTCTTTCTATTAACTATATTTTTTCCTACCTCCTTTACCTATAATTATAAAATAACTTATAAGTTTATAATTATAAGGTAGATTTAAATTATAATAAAAGTAAAAAGTCTTTAAGCCACCATGCTCATACCATTAATTCACAACTCCCATGTAAAGTTAACGGCGGAGTGGCTGGAGGAGATCTGCGCTTTAAATTATTATGATCCTGGTGAAGTTTATTCGTGTATAGTACAAGTTGAGAGAGATTGTAATTAAATAAAATCAGCTTCACACTGTATCCCGCATACAACACAGGGTAGGCAGAGGAATCCTAGTGTTAAGACATTTCGTCCCACTTTCTGCCAAATTTTCTTAACTTTTAACTTTGGTACCAGAGCGAATAAATGAAAGTATTAAGAAATAATAGTTCATTCCATCGTGTGGGGCTCGAACCCACAACCGTCGCGTTACAGTCACACCCTTGTTCCCTTTTTCAGTAAGACACTTTCCGCCGAATCCTATCCTAATCCTAAAAGAAGCATTACGCGTTGAGTGGCGGAATCCAACGCCACGTTATCAGAGCGCGGAAATAAAAATATAAAATATTTCATTGGTTTTCTCGAGTTGGAATCGAACCTAGACTCTGTCAAGTTTAAGGTCACACTTGAGCCTCTCGTCCACGACGGGCCTCAACACGAGCTCGTATCCTATATAAATGTTATTTTTATACAAAAGTTATATATGTATATAAGTAAAAGAACTAAAATGACAATATGTCATTTGTATTTGTATGAATAATAATATTTTCCTCTATGTTTGTACTTATCTTTAAATATTCTTTTACCTCTCACATTTAAACTAAAAAAGGTACCTTATTCTGCATACAACCTTTGACCTCTTCTCAGAAAGTGCTATTATATATGTATAAGAAAAACATGTATTGATCTTCTATTAACACCAGGCAACTACTTTTTATGAAGCCGTCGTAGCGCAATGGCACAGCGTCTCACTGTAAACGTCATGATTGTAGGCTTGATTTCCAATCCGGGGAAAAAATATTTTTATTTCTTTACTCTGGAAAAACGACACGTGGTGTTGAGATCCGCCAATAAATAACCAATAAAAACATAAGTACACGACACAGCGTGAAGGTGAAAAAAGTAACATTCTTGCAATTTATTTGTTTGTATAAATAATATGTTTGAATAGATTTATTTTCTCTACTTTTTTTATGGGAAAAGACAAGACGAATGAGCGTACGGGTCACCTGATGGTAAGTGATCACCGCCGTCCACGACTCCGTTTAGCACCAGAGGAGCTACAGATGCGTTGCCGGCCTTTAAGATGGAGATAGACGCAAAATAAAAATTAAAAAAAGTATATAACATTTCAGTCGGTTATATCATCCACTAAACACTTACAAACAGTGCTACATGCTCTTATTAGACCTTATAACAATTGACTTGCTACAGTGAGAAAAAATAATACTACCCTTGAGGCCATCGTCTGATTGTAAACGGAAAAAAAGTGGATTTCATTTCCCATCAGAGAATGTTTTTTTTTTATTTCCTCGCTTTGGGTACAAGACAAAGCACAGCGCTCAATCTCCTACTCGAAGGAATGTGAGACAGGAGTATCTTAACATTGAGTATGCGGGTTTCAGAATGAAGCCAATGACCTGGACATTAATAATAATATTTATAGAAACTCTCCTTAAAGCGCAGCGTTGAGTTCCACCACTCAACTCCAGAATTTGGTGAAAAGTGGGGAACGGAGTGTTCTAACACTAAGTTCTCTCTACCTACCCTGCTATGTGCGGGATATGGCGTGAAGTCGAAAAAAATATTTTTTACACCTGTTATATCTTATCACTTGTGCCAACATAAACGGCGGTCGCATTTGGCGTGACGTCAACAAACAGTTTACGACCAAATGTATTATGAGATATTTTTAGCATTTTGAATTATGACAGCACTTTCTCTCTCTTTGCCTCTTTATACGTGGAAGTTTTCAAGCAAATGGTGCGCGAGATGGGTTGATAATATTTAGGGAAACAAGTCCATTTCTGTTTAATAACGAAATGATTTCACCTTAAGTGGGGATATGATTGGTGTGAGGCACTAATTTTAGTGAACTGGTGGTAAATTATTAGACTTTCAAAAAATTAAACCTGAAACTTCTTATTTTGAATAAAAATATTTTTTCATTTAGGGGGACGTAATTTTATATTATTCTACCTTATGGTTATACCCACTACCGAGGTCAAATAGAGCAGGTGTCCGAAGTAACTCTGACTGCAGGTATCTACAGTAGATTACATCAAACCAGTAAATATGCAATACAATATAGCCTATAGCTCTCCTCGACACTTGAACTATTAAACACAAACTTTAATTCCTAAGATTAGGGGGTTCAACCAAACAAACTTCTTTCTTGTGATATCAGTATAGAGAGTATTTTTTAAATAATTGGTAAGTGGTTAATAAAGTAATTTAGGTGTATAGGTTAGGTATCATTGCCTACTAAAAAATATGACATATTTAAGTTAAAAAAAACCGGACAAGTACGGGTCAAGCTCGCCGATGGTTCCGTACAAAAATTGGAGGTCACGAACTTTTTCTGAAATTAAAGCTTAGCTTAACCAGAGCCTTTTCATCTTATGAATCTCCTCACTTGAACTAGCAGCTTTACCAAATTCAAGAGCCCCCCTAAACCCACCAGTAAGTCTCATCACAGACGTTGTGGGGCAAGGGCACAAGATTGTAACGCGACGTTCGTGAGTTCGATCCCCACTCGGAGGAATGAATTATTATTTCACACAATACCTCAAGAGTTCGGCGGAGAGTAGCGAACAAAATGTCTTAAGTAATTTCTCTATGCCTGCCCTGCTACATAAAAAAACAAATAAACAAAAGCAAAAAAAAAAACAACTTTGCAGCACAACAAAATAATATTAACTAAATCCAGGCTTTTACCATCAATCAAAGTACCTACTTCCAAGGACCAAACTTTCGCTACATTTACATATTATATACGTAGAAGTGTGTTTATTGAGCAATAATTGAACATTAAAATAGATAATTTATACAAGATTTATATAATACATCTGCAAAACTAGTTTTGTACACCTTTAGATTTTTTTTTTCGCTAAATATAATCAATATATCGAAGGATTGGCCAAAATGTGTTAAAAACACCTGTATGTTTCATTGAAGGTTTTCTATTGATATTTAGTTGTTGCGTAAAAAAAACTATAATAATATTTTTTTTTATAAATAAAATTAAAATTGCTTATAAGCATTACTTTTTACCCGATTACGGCGAAGCAAAAAAGAAGGTTATGATTGTGACCTGTTAGTGTGTATGTGGGTATGGATGTTCATCTGTTCTCTCATTACTTCTAAACTAGTTGAAGGCATTGTTATAAACGAAATTCATTTAAAAAAAATATATGTAAATATTTGGGACCTTACTGACTTGGCTTAGGGAACATTATATAGAGACACGAAGGATAATTTTATATGTATGTAACATATAACAATGTTAAATAATTAACAAAAAAATTATGTCCAAAAAAAAAAGATGAATCATAAAAGAAAAGAAAAAAAGTAACTGTTTAAAGACCGCAATACATGATGATGATGATGACAATTTTAACATAATCGTTCCCCCAAATGAGAATCGAACACACAACCATCGCTTACAGTCAGACGCTTTCACACCGCGCCTCCAAAGCTAAAGGAAGTTATAAATACCATAAGAGAATATAATTTTAACTGTTAACGTAAAACAGCTGATTTCAAAGATGTGAATGTAAACATAATAAATTATATCATATTGTTTATTTTGTATTTCGTTATTGTAAACTAAATGCAAGTGTTACTAATTCTCGTGTGATCTTGTGAACACGTGTTTGTGCACTTTGTATAAATTTTGATATTTTTTTTAGATTCACGCTGTATCCCGCTATTAGGCAGAGGGAACCTGGATATTTAGATGTTTTTTTAGTACCACGCGAACAATATTTTACAATGGACACAAAAAGTAGGCAAAATTGTCAGTAAGTCTTTTCTTTCCAAATATATGTATGGGAAAAATTAAAAAGCATAGAACAAAGTGATTTGTTTTGAATCTCTCTTTTTAACCAAAAATATAAGACCATCCAACACCAATATCCAAAACCACTAACCACTTTAATATACAAGAGCAAGTCTATCTATATATAGTCAACAACGAAATTCCACCCCAAAATATAATCGTATTGTAATTTCAATGCATATAAATTGAAGTTTAAAACAACGCTGTTCATTAAGCGCGAAGTTTTATAGGCTCAGTAATCATTGTCCACTACAGCCCGCGCCGGGCTCGGGCGGACTCAGGGCGGTCTCGGGGCGGGCTCGGGGCGGGCTCGGGGCGGCCGGGGCCAGGGTAGCTTTAATTAATTCAGAATAACGTTCAAAGTGCAAAGTTTTGATAAACAAACTTTCACTTGTAATAAGTTTAGGGGATGATTCTATATTCATATTGGTATAGATTAGACTTTTTTAGCAATTTTTTTTAAATTTAGTCTTTGATTGTGAACATGTTCCTATGCGCAATGCACTAGGTTCCCTCTGTCTATACTACTTACTATATACGGAATACAGTGTTAAAAGAAAGAACGCCTCCAAAATTCGGGGGAAATGTTTAATGGAAGAATGTCTTAACTCAATAAAAATAATATAAATAAAAACGTATACTACTGCTAGATTTATTTACATGAAACTCATAAAGAAAACAATAAGAGCAAGCCTTTTGATAACAAGATATATACATATATATATACATATATATATACAGTAACGAATTCAAATTCGACACAATGTAGGGAATTGGAGTATTGCCACCGGCGAGAGAACAAAGGAGGCTCGAACAAAAGATGACAAAAGCTTTATATCCATGGACGTTTACTAGACTTGTTTATTGCTGTTGCTTTATTTATTGGCTTATTACATTTTAGATCCGGCTTTGCTGGCGTTGATGACTTAAAATCATCGTCAATGATGATTTAAACGTTGGTACTCATGCCACGTATCCAGGTGTTGTGGCTCTGTATGACGGTTTTGAATCTTTGTAAAAGACAAAGCACAGCGTTGAGTTCCGTCACTCAACACACAATGGGTGGATGGGATGAGAACGGAGTGTCTCAACACTAGGTCCTCTTGTCTATTCATATACTAGTACATATAAACGGGGGATACAGCGGGAAACTAAAACAAAAAAAAAGATACACATTTTCAATTATTCGTCTCCCTTTGTTCATAAAAGTTATAGCTGTAGCCGAGCTTTGAGTGTACACTTTATTTCCCGAGCAGCGTGACAGTTAAAAACTTTTCACAATTGTTAAGACTTTTAAAACCGTATAATCTTCAAATTTATGACTCTCCCAAATTATTTAACTTCCTTTAAATAATGGCTATCACGTTCAAGTTTCTTATTTTTTAATTAATTTTGCCTTTTTATATCTATAATTCTATAATAATATTATAGAGCTGAAGAGTTTGTTTGATTCAACGCGCTAATCTCAGGAAGTACTGGTGCAATTTTTTTTTGTTTGACAATCCATTTATTGAGGATATACTTATTAGGCAATATAAATTATGTTTATCATTTCGTTTGTTACTTCGATAGTTACGTCGGCACTTAGAATTTGTAATGCGTCACAAACGACTCTTAATTTTTTCCAATTCCAGTTGACTGGCGAAACTCAACGCCGCCCAGAGCGAAGACATGAAAATCAAATTGGAATCGAACCCTCAATCTGTTTCCAGTCGTACGCTGCGCCACGACTGGCTCAAAATATAATAAAATATTATAATATGGAGATCTATTAACTTTTACAGTTTCAATAATATACAACTATTGAATATCATAGAAATAAAAATGCATTCATTTTTATTAGCGACGAGTGGGTTTTGCTCAATAAAATCAAATATATTAACATAATACGGAATAATAAAATAATAAAAAGATAGATGGATCTGTAAGTTTAAAATGCAGGTCAAATTTTAAATTTGAATTATAAAATATTTCATAGATACCGTTATCTATTTATTAGTATATAGTCATAATAATGAAGCCGTCATGGTGCAGTGTCTGGTTGTAAACGCGTCGATTGTGGGTTAGATTCCCATTTGTGGTAATAAGTATTTTTTATTTATTGGATTTAGTGACAGGAGCGACTGAATCGTTATGAAACACTAAATAAATATTAATTAATGTATATTATGTTTTTTGGAAACAGATTATCTTAACACTAGGTACATCGTGAAGCTGATTTTTTTTAGGAAAGTTGGGAACCCAGTGTTAAGACACTATTTCAATTCAGCCACTCTCACACACCATTCCCCACTTTCCGCCAAATTTTTGAACCATTGCGCGTTGAGTAGAGAAATTCTTAATATATATTCAATGTTTCATTTTCTCGAGTAGGAATCGAAACCATAACCTGTGGCGTTAAACGTCGCACCTGTGCCCCTGAGCCACGACAGGCCTCTATTCATTTTTTTTACGACAATATTATGAATCTACTCAACCAAACGACACCATGCGGCTGCACCACGGCACACCCGCACGCGATATTTTTACGACGCCATAAAAATCCAGTAAAAACCTATAAGAAAGTTATTTTAGAACTAGTCGCGTACCGCGTCTCCGCCCCACATAGAGACCACCGGCTGTCATCAAACCGCGACTTTATTACGCTTAAACGCTCAAACAAGTGATGAAGTTTTAATTATCCTTAGGGCCTCCCATTTTATGTCTATTTGGATTTCGGTTCCGTGAATCCTTTTGATATTTTGTGTTTGTGTAAATATTTGTCGAACTGTGTTTAGAATTTTTTTTAAATATTTTTTTTGTACAAACTAAAACTACTGTGTCGATGTATTTGTTAATTTGATGTTTTCACGCTATATCCCGCATACGGCAATGTAGGCAGGGGGAACCTGGTGTCAAGACATTCCGTTCTTCACGCACTGACCAATTTTCCGTGCGTGGACTTTCACAGTCAAGGCGGTTTTGTTTTCTTACCAGAGCGAAATGAAAATAATTTATTCCCTTAAATGGGAATCGAATTCACAGCCTTTCCTGTAAGACGCTGGCCTCTTACGAAGGAAAGAACTGAGATACAACAGCATTTAATAGATTTTAAAAAATCAAATTAAAACAGCTTCACGCTGTATCCCGTACACAACAGGGTAGGTAGAAGGAACCTACTGTTAAGACACTCCGTTCCCACTTTCCGCCGAATTCTGATGATGGCATTGCGTGTTGAGTGGCGGAACTCAGCGCCCCGCTTTGCCTCTACACCAGAACGTATAAAGTTATTATTATTAATTTATTATTTATAGTAATATAAATTTTAAATAAATATTTTATCTCCTCCAGTAGGATCGAACCCACAACCAGTCGATTTTACAGTCACACTTGTGTGTAATAGATCTGTGTCCGAATAAAGATTTGGTAAATCGCTTCCGGTGGGTAGCTTCATTTGCCTTATCATAACAGGAACTATACAACACGTAAGCTAAGTAAAATTTATTTTTTTCTCGTTCTTGTAGTGTTGTAAAGCCTTTTTTCACTAATTAGGATATAATTAATAACATGTATAGGAACTTTCTGTATACAGTACAATTCGATCGATTCGAAGGAATGTTTATATTAAAATCAATCTCACTTCTTGACGAAGTTTGAAAGGAAGCTAGAAAGCGCGGCGTTGATGCGGAAGTTTTTTGAAAATACATTGAGACACATCTTCATTGAATCCAAATTTAGTTTAACGATCTATAAAACTCCAAGTTGTGAGAGCGAGGAAATTGTCGTGTTTATAGCAGTCAAATGTCAACAGGGCACCTGGTAACGGTTATAGTAACCTATAGATAAAATAATGTACAGTTCAAATAACTTATAGATATAATATTCTATAGATAAAATAATGTATTTAGGTACAGTTAAAATAATTTAAAATCAACTTCACTTTGTATCCTGCACAGAGCAGGACACTCCGGTCTATACTTTTCGCCGAATTCTGGAGCGGAACTCAACGCCGCTCTTTGCCTAGACACCAGCGCGAAGAAACAAAAATATAAGTTTATTAATTTCTTCCTTTGGTGGTGATCCAACCCACAACCAGTCGCTTTTATATACACACACACACTTGTGTTTCTGCGCCACAACTGGCCTATTAAATAACTTATAGATATAATATCCTATAGATAAAATAATGTACTTTGGGCTTGTTTTATTCTTCATTTTAGTTTGATGCAGTCAGGTTTATAGGTTTTTTGTCGTTTTTCTTCATAAGTATATCATAAGAATAAATTAGGCAAAGGGGACCTGATAATAAGGCATAATATCCTCATCAAATATTTTATGTTTTTTTTTATTTAGTTTTTATTTTGCCAAACAGAAAAGGCGGAGTATGGTTATGCTTTAGCCGCAGTTTCATCAAGTAACAGACAGTAACCTGAAAATAAAGGATAATTTGTTACGTGCCTTTTGTGTGGTGAGAAACTTCTCCTCTAAAACGGGTATGTATACGGGTATGTATATATATATATATATATATATATATATGTATATATATATATATATATATATATATATATATATATATATACATATATATATATATCTATATATATATATATATATATATATATATATAACTCTATGAGGTAGTACAACGCTACCAATTCATCAACCGTAAATAGAGTATGTTCTTGGTGTTCCAGTCAAAACAAAGATAATCTTGTCTCATAAAATATCATAATTAATATCCACACAATGTATCATTGTAACCTGATATAATAGTTTATTTTGAATAGTTTATAGGCACGGCAACTGATGGTAACCGCGATGGCTGTGGATTCAATTCCTTTGAGGGGGAATTAATTATTTTTATTTCCTCACTATGGTAACAAGATGTAGCGCGGCGTGGAGTTGTGCCACTCAACACACTACAACGGAGTGTCTTAGCAATAGGTTGTTTCTGCCTAACCTTCTATATGCGTCACGAAGACCTCAAATCTTAAGATTTTTATACTATTTATATGCAAATTGAGGTCTTTTAGTGTGATTAAAAAACTTTTAAGCTCAAAAAAATATATTTTTTTTAAGGTTTCCTAATATTTTTGCCATTATCTAAAACAATGGTTGCTTCTTTTATGTTGCTTAAGTGAATAAAATCGCAAGGCCACCTTGTGTAATATAAAAAGTTGCAACGTACCTCAGTGGCACAGTGGAAAAGTGCCTTTTTTTGTGCATTAGTTATGAATTTGAAACTTTAAATTAAAATAACCGATTGACGCTTAGTGGGCAGGTCTCTTACTTGGGTGAAGCGACAACCTGGTCAAGGTAGCACGAAGCCGCTGGACGCGGAGAGAGCAGTATTGATTATCGTAGATCCGTCAAGAAAGCCTGTGTCCAGCAGTGGGCAAGACTAAAATTACTATTATGACTATTTGAAGTCAACCCAACACACCTCTGTCACCAAACGAATGTAATGTAAAGAACGCAGTGTCTTCTCACTAGAACACATATTAACAGAGAGTTGTCTATTGTCAAATATAGATACAAAATGTTCATTCATTCCTTTATATATGTGATCTAAATAAAAAATAAATAATATATTAAAAACTATTGATAGTATTGAGACCAGTCGTGGCGCAGTAGCACGAAGTGTGACTGTAAAACCGACTGGTTGTGGGTTCGATCCCCACTCGAGGAGATGAAATATTTACTTAAATTTATATTTCCATTTCTTCGCTCTGGTGGCGAGGCTAAACGCGGCGTTGAGTTCTGCCACTCAACACGCAATGCCTCCAGAATTTGGCAGAAAGTGGGGAATGGAGCTTCTTAACACTAGGTTACCTCTGCCTACCCTGCTGTGTGCGGGATACAGCGTGAAGCTGATAAAGACTATTATACTAATTAATCCAACGCAGTACATTCCGTTTTTGTATTACAAATACAATAAAACAAATATCAATACTAGACATTAGAATAGAAGACACGTGCGTAGTCAGACACTGCAATGGCACGTGAGACCTTGATGTAAACAAATACTATGGAGCTCTGGGTCAGTGGTTAAATTGATGTCTTTACTAGGTAATTCAGGATTTCGGGATTTCGGGATTTGGCTACTTTTAGGTTTGGTTTGGTTCTTTGATTATGGCGTTCCGAGCGTGCCAGTAGAGCACATATCACTTCGCCAATGTCACATTGTGTGGAGAAAACAAGAAGGAGGTTGTACGGTAAAAAAGAGATAATGTTACACAATAGGAGAATGCATGTCCTTCACCTATAAAAAAAATAAATAATTTTAATACATACATTATATACATAACATAGAGGGTTAGTAATAATCGCTACTTTTAAAAAGCCAAGTTAATTAGAAATTACAGTAATGTCTGTTCTACAGAAGGCTACCATAAGCAAGTTCTGCTGAATTTAAATTATAATGGTGATTAAAAAAGAATTAATAAAATATAAAGACAAAATATTCAAATAATTATTATAATTCAGAGTATATAAATATACTAGCAATATACCCGCGGCTTCGCCCGCTTTAAACCACACGATTATTTATACAATATACTGAAATTCTTGGTGTACTAATATCTTTTGTTAGCAGCACACTTGCTTCTAATGTCAAAGTTTCTAATACTTTGGTATCGTGTCGATAACAATTATAATAACTAGTAAACCAGTAAATGTTCTTTATGATTTAAAAGGAAATTTTTCAATTTGATTGTGTGTTAACCACTAAGAACACACCATTTATTATGTCATCAGATTTTGAGAGTATTCGAGTTGCAGAGAGTTAACGTTTCGAGTGACTGCTAGTATTGTGATCACCTGGAAAGCAAGGCCAGGTTAACATCAAAGTAACTGGGTATCTTCGGAGGGGCAGGACATCACTTTACGCCCAAACACCGATTGACACCGTACAGAGCCCAAAATCGGAGTACTTCGGAGCCTTTATGATATGGTGTATTCTTCTCATCACAAGGCTGATGCACCCCAGCAACACTTGTTCACATACAACATAGAACCGTTCTAATCAGTGGGGGCCCAATAATTTTGTCCTTGATAAGATTCAGCTTAGCCATACCAAAATTATTTATTTCTAACCGGTACACGCGAAGAAACTAACAAACACTCAGCTGTTGGAGTGTCAGAGTCCAAAATCCTGCTGAGTGGTTTTTAGCCTCTATTAATGATATATTAACACACCAAAATTATAAAAATCAAAAAATCAGCTTCACGCTGTATCCCGCACACAGTAGGGTAGGCAGATGGAACTTAGTGTTAAGACACTCCGTTCCCCATTTACCGCCGAAGTTTGGAGGCATTGCGTATTGAGTGGCGGAAGTTAACTCAGCGGGACAGTATCTTACTGTAAACGTGAAGGTTATTGGTTAAATTTTCACGATTATAATTAATTTATTGTTATTGTCCCGCTCTATTAGATGAATCGCGACGTACAGGTCCGTCACTAAATACACAACATCTTGAAAATTCAGCGTGTTAAGACTAGGTTCCCTATGCATACCCTGAGATACCAAGTGAAGCTGCTCTATTTTATTTTGCATTAACCTGATTGGTTGAGTTCCACCACTCAACTAAATGAATAAATAATAAAAATAAACATATACTCGCAACAATTACAGCACCATTATCTATTTAAATTTATCTCTTGTTCTGTATATATCGCACAAGTACATACATACAAGCGCTATTATTACTGAACTCGTGTCGTCCGCTCCACGTGTAAAAATTACGTCATTTGTTAACTTTACCGACTTGATGTAGCGAGTAGTTATGTATTTTGACTGGTAAACCAGAGGGCGTGAGTACGACTTCCACTTGAAGCAATTTATACATTTTTATACTGATAGAAAAAAGACAATTTCGGAAAATTTAAAACTGAACACTGTGTTACAATTTTTGTTTCTGGATGCGTCTGTCTTAATATTATATATTATTTTATACCGTTTTCATATATTTTATACGTTGTTAGAACAAAACTAGTTTAAGCCAGCGGTAAAAGAGATAGGAGACCTCGATTGACCTTTGAAAACACAGTACCAAAAATACTGGAGGAAGTTCACGTAAAAAGCATGGGGACCCCACGGAGGGCATCTATTAAGAGGTTGATGACAGTGCACGAGGCGAAAGAGGTATGTGGAGACCGTAGCGTTTTTCGTCCGTTCTCTCTGACTACCCCGCTAGAGATACAGCGTAAAGCTAAGTTAGTATATAGTGTTAATAAAATCCATTGTATGCTTTCCGCGTGACGGAACTCAATGATCTTATCAGAGTGAGGAAATAACTACTTATTTCACCAAATGGGAATCGAATCACAGAAGAGCGAGAAATTGAAAGCAGCTCATTTACCCAAGTGGGAATGGAATCCACAATCGTCGTGCTTACGGTCAGACACTGTGACGCCGCGCCACGACACTTCGTTATTTATAGATGCCCGATAATAAAATTTCGTGGGTGGCCACGTGGAAGTAGTATAGCTTGTGTAGTAGAATGATTATCATCA
The DNA here is from genome assembly GCA_030704555.1 of Heliconius charithonia. Classification (NCBI taxonomy): domain Eukaryota; kingdom Metazoa; phylum Arthropoda; class Insecta; order Lepidoptera; family Nymphalidae; genus Heliconius; species Heliconius charithonia. Next base: position 468,283 of record CM060813.1, read on the forward strand.
TGGTGCAGTTTCTCGTATTTTGTAGACCAAATATTATTTTTATGTCCACGCTATCGTAGTCGCCAGAGAAATGGCGGGGCTAAACGCCGTGGCATACCTCTCGTCTCGTTTTACATGACACTCAATATTGAATGAGTGTGAATGTCTCGATGTGCCCAAACAAGTCGATTTTTTTTTCTTGTATTCCAAATAAGAGATTAATATATTCTTTTCTTAAAGCTTTTTTTTATTAGTGAAGTCTTAGATATATATAGTTATTTGTGTTAAGTATAGTGATTATGGGTTCGATCCTCACACGGACTAATGGGTTTTCGACAAACCACGCGTTTGTAAATTTCGCTATTTATTTTTGTAGAAGACCGTCGAACTTTATCTAATCAAATTTAAAATCCCTTGACAATGGTACCGTGGGTATTTTATTCTTTTCAGAGTTCTGTACTACAAAATGTAACAACGGAACTCTTATAGGGTCACTTTGTTGCTCGTCTGTATTTATCTGTCCGATCATTTATATCGAGATCGCGTGGAAGAACTGAAATTAATATTAAATATTTAGGTCCATGAAATACAAAAAGCAAGCATCTAATTCTACGCGATCAAAAGATATGAGTATTTATGCATTAATTTTGCTGTAAGAAATTCGTAAGGTAAACATAACCTATAAGACACTTCCCGTGGACCTAAAGTTATGAATTTGATAGAAAACTAACTTTACAAACTTATAATTTATTTCATAGAAACTGTATGCGTATGTCCGCAAAATTAAGCTTTTCAACTTTTATAACTTTTACTTCCCGTTGACATGCAATCCTGAAATTGGGTGGGCGAGTCCGACTCGCAATTAACCGATTTTTTTAACATAACGCGAAAAAATCTAGTGCTGAGATATGTAAGAGAACACTGTATATATAAATAATATATATATATATGAGGCCAGTCGTGGCGCAGTGGCACAAAGTGTGACTGTAAACCGACTGGTTGTGGGTTCGATCCCCACTCGAGGAGATGAAATATTTACTTACATTTATATTTCCATTTTCTTCGCTCTGGTGTCGAGGCTAAGCGCGGCGTTGAGTTCTGCCACTCAACACGCAGTGCCTCCAGAATTCGGCAGAAAGTGGGGAACGGAGTGTCTAAAAAAAAAAAAAACACTAGGTTCCCTCTGCCTACCATGCTGTGTGCGGGATACAGCGTGAAGCTGATATATATATATATATATATATATATATATATATATATATATATATATATATATATATATATATATTATTTATAGTGCACAAACACAAACAGACGGTGTGAAATCAGCCACGTGTACAGAAGTGTGCGAGATAACATTTGCACTCACAGTGCGCCGTTGTTTACTAATTTAATAATATAAATGATAACAGCGTGGCGCAGTGGTATAAAATGACGGTAAACGCGATGGTTTTGGGTTTGATCACCACTTCGGAGTATCAATGAAGTACCATAATTTCTCTTCTCTGCCAAGAAAGCGCGGTGTTGAAAATTGAAACTCAACACACTATGTCTTGAAGATTGGACGGAAATTAAAGAACGGAATTTTTTAACACTAGATACACTCCGTCTACCGTGAAAAAGCGGGAAAAGGCAGGAAAAAGCGTGAAAGCATGAAATCTGAGTGAATATAAAATCAACTTCCATTATAATGCCATTCACATTTCAGATATAACCCAGCGTCGGTCGAACCATGAAAAATGTTTTTACGATACACACAATAAATAAAACGCGTACGACGTACGTGATTTGGGTGCTCTGGCACCAGCGACGGCTTCCGGTCCTCCATTGATTGCGTTTTTATAGAAAACTATAAAAAAATATCTATAAAATATGATAACACAGGATATAAGGGCGTTGACTTGCCTAAATTTTGTCTTACAGCTCTACGTCGAGAATGCATAATATAAACATATGTCAGCAACCGCAGCGGTTCTAAGTTAGATTCCCACTTCAGGGAATTTAATTATCCTCACGATTATTCCTATCACTAAAAAAGAGAGCTCAGTGTTAGTTCCACCACTCAACACGAAATGTGTTGAAAATTTTGAAACAGAGTGTCTTAACACTAGTTTCCTTTCGCCTATTCTATTGTATGAGAGGTACAGCATGAAACTAAAACTAAAATGTTAAAAATATATTTCGTTTCCTGTTAAATTACCTTTATATATTCATTACCTCTGGCTGCCTTCCTCACCGATTGCCGATTCCTGCGGTACGTGACGATTCAATAGTGCTTGTAATAAGCTAATTTAAACTAAATAAATGAAACCATTAAATGTAAATCATGTGTTTTTTTTTGTTACCTTTTTATACGTTCACGCCGCAAATATCAGGTAGGCGGAGAGAACCTAAAATTAAGACTACATCTTCGTTTCCCCAAGTAGAATTGAAAGTGCAACCGTCGCGTTTTCACTCAGACGCTGTTCCACTACGCCACGGCGGGCTCTACCAGAGCACATAAAGGTGTGTAAATGTAAACACGGCGCGTGTTTGCGTTATCTACGCAAGTAACACGATGGCAAGCCCGCTTTATCGAATTTTTCCACTATATTTTTGTTGGAAGCCCGGATAGTATGATCCGATTGAATTTTGTTGTTACTTGCCTAGATGTTATATTTTTCGATGGTTTTTCAATTTATTAGCAATTAAAGAAAAAAAAGGTTTTGAACTTATTTTTTGTTAAAGAAGTATTTTTCTTTTATGTGGAACTTAGAGGTACAAAATGAAAACTTCCGTTTTTCCCATTCCTATAGGAATTTTGAAAAATCCTCTTTTAGTGCTTCTTTACAATGAAAGCTAAATAAAGCTGTATCTTGTTTTTAGCAGGGTAAGGAAACATTTTTAATTCTACCCCGAAATTTCGCTCAACACGTAACTCAATTACGCGCTTTATCTGCTTACCAGAATGAGCATATATTCCACACTCCTGAGTGGGAGTCGACCTCACTACCCTTATAAATCATATTCCTACTAATTCTTAGTTTTAGTGTAAACGCAGCATAAGAGGGGCGTGGCGAGAGGGCCGTGGAAGTTATTTTCCTTCCTCCTTATTTTGGGAAATAGGATTTTTGCTAAGTAATTTATATTGTATTTTAACTTTACCGTTTGTTCGAATGTCCTTGAGTTTAATGGCGTACGATCCATATTATATCACTATTTATTTATTTTGATATAAATATCGTATATAGATTGACAGGGAGAAGTCTAGTCTAGTGAGATACCATTCCATTTTCCACGTATTGACCGACAAACGAAACCAACCGAATCTATATCTTATCACATGAATCTAGGGAATATTTTAAAAATTCTTTAAGCTTATCACCACATAACAGGATAGGCAGGTGAAACCTAGTGGAACTTCAAGACTTACCAAAGCGAGGAAATGAAATTAATTCATTTTCCCCTTCTTCTTGAAGATAAATTTGTATTATTTTTATCTGTTTCGCGTTAACTCCCACACACAGCAGCAAGTAGACAGGGTTCTTAAAGCACTCCTTTCCTAATAAGATAATTCCATTATATTTTCCACTTTCGCCAAATTCATGAGGCATTGCGTGTTGCGTAGCTGAACTCAACGCAGCACCTTGTCTTAGCGAGAATCCTTACCAGAGCGAGAAAACTAAAATATGAAAGAATTCATTACCCAGAATGGAAATAGGAGTTCCATTACAGTCTTTTACACGCTTACGCCCATGCTCCACGACGGCTTCAAATTCAAAATACTAATATCAAATTTATTGTACCTCGAGCTCAAAGGCGTCAAATAATATATGTATTGAGGTAAATAGGCAAAATTAATAATTTTATTATACATGTCTAATTCAAATCAAAAGTTATTCATAGATTCTGTATAATTGAATAGTGTTATTGGGTCAGGCATTCGTCTCACAGATACCTATACTACCTATAGGTTTAGTCGTAGGCGCACGTAGTAAATAACGAATTACCATAAATTAGTATATGTCACGAGCTTCGAGGCCGTCATGGCGCAGTGGAACTGCTGTGATTGTAAACATGACGGTTGTGGGTTCGATCGCATTCGCTTTTTTTTCTATATATCAAGCTCTAAAATATTGTATATTACTAAATAATGCGTGACAAACAAATATTTTCAGGGTATTTATGTTTGTAACGTTTATATGATTTTTTAGTGAACAAGACATTTACAGCGTTAAGTTCAGCCGAAATGTTTTGATATTAGGTTCTCTCTACTTACCCTGTTAAACACGGATAGTTTGAAGCTATATAGATCTTATCTTTTAATTTAGTAAAGTTGCCTACAAAATTGTAATTCGATTAAATAAATGAACCGTGAGACATGAGTTCAAATCCCACTTTAATCAAAATTTTATATACAACTTCAATATAAATATACTCAATTTGAAAAATAAAAAAAAAACATTCAATTATAAGTAGCCAATACTCGACGTGGTGTTATATTCACAACATATTTTGACCGATCTTGCGTAACATACGAGTTGGCCGTAGACGGCACTTTCTTCTTGGCGCCGCACAACCATTAGAGAACATGTCGCTACTATGTCACTTTGATTTGATATAATATTAAGATTTTTATTATACATCCCATACAAATAATAATACTAAAACAGTGTTGAATAACTTTTTTTATAAAATTTTAGGTTACTTTCTGTAGAAAAGTAAAGAACTGAGGCTCCAAGAAGAGTGAAGCTGTTGGAGTTATTAGCTATAAATTTGAATAGCATGAAACTATTTGTCTTTACGTTATGACATTTCCTGATGTGATAGAACCAAATATGGCGACAAAAAATATTATTAAATAATATTAGTTTACAAAAAAGGACATAATACATAAGTAAATTGTATATAAGAGGAAGAGAAATTGGGTTTGTTGGTATTACAAAATCGTTTGAATAATAATAAAAGAAATTTTAGTAACAAAATTAAGTTTGTAAATTAAAAAAAATATCTACACAAACAAAACGTCTAAAGCTAAAATCGTAGCGCACCATAAGAAAATCTTTAGATACGCCCATAGACACTGAAAAAATAATAAAAGGTGAAAAAAACTATTTTTTATATAAAAATAAATCTATCGATACTCGACACCGAATATAGGAAACTATATAACGTATAGTAGAGTAGTGGTTGTACAACATGCCCTCAGGCGTATATCGATTTACACAGATCTCGAGACAATGTATGGCATTGACAGGTTGGAAATAAAGGTATCTAAAATATTAGTTAATAATCTTGCGAAACAGACACGTTTTACTAGCGTAAAGGAATCAGTTTAATTTGTTGTTTAAATTATAATGGATCGATGCCGTTGCTACGAAGTGGCTGAGGCTGTGAACGCGAGGGTAGTGACTTCGACACCCACTCGAAGGAATGAATTATTGTTATTTCCTCTCGCAATATCTCAATAATTTGGGCAAAAAAACGCACGAAAAATATGGGGAACGGAGTGTCTTAATCTTGGGATTCCTCTGCTTGCCACACTGTTTATGGGATAAAGAGTAAAGTAAAGAAAAAAAGAAACACTATTCTTGTTTCTTTTGTACGGTGTGCGATATAAGAGCTGTGTTGGCTTCGGACATAGAGCGGAGAACGTTGTGTCCGAACACTAGGTTCTCTTTCCTATCTAACATGTCGACATAATACAGCCTCTATTCAAAGATATGAAAATCGTATCTTTAAATATAAAATACCCCATTCAACAGAAATCGAACCCACAATCACTACGGCTATCTACAGCCTAATTTACATTTGATGAATTAATTTCAAGTTTAGCAAGTTCCATAGTAGTTAGATTAATAGTATAATAATTTAAATTTCCTCGCAGGTGTATAGGCGCCGCTCCAGTTACCGCAGCTATTCGATACGACCGCTGATAAAAGTTGAACAAAATCTGTTCAATGATTTATTGCATTTACATTAAATTTAGTATTGCTATGAAATATTGATAGACGATATCGAGGCCGCAGTGGCGCAAGGACACAGACGTCCGATTGTGAAGGCGTCGGTTGTGAGTTCGATTCTCATTTGGTGAAGTGAAATATTTAATATTGTCTTTCCTTCACAATGCTTGCATAATTCAGCGGTAAGTTGGAATCGGAAATGTCTCGATAAGAACGAAATGTCTTAATACTAGGTTTCTAGTTCTCTGTTGCGTACATGCGTGAAGCTAAAAAATGTTTTTTCGCAATTAGTTAAAGTGGGGTAGACGGTGAATTTCGCTACCATAAAATATCGCAAAAACTAAAGAAATGTCCTAACATCAGGTTCCTTTGTCAACTGCTACATGAGTGACAAAGATAAAGAAAGAAATTTAAAAAGTAGCTATTAGGTATGAAATAATTCATACAATATATACCTACTCATAATGGATTTTAATGTTTCATTGTATAAAATGTCACATTAGATATTTTTTTCTTACTAGCGGCCACCGTGCGGCTACGCCCGCTTAAAGTATACTAATATTTATTTAAGTATACTTAAGAAAAAACCAGCCAAGCACGAGTCGGACTCGCCCACTGAGACTTTTGTACCAACTTCAGGATTGTGATTGGGACATATCTTATAGATTTTGAGGATGCGACGTATAAAGTTAACAAAATTAAGGTTACGGGAATGTACACTGATTTTGTATGAAATGAACTACAAATATAAAGTTTGTAATAAAAAAATCTATATCTCAATTTTTTTTCTTTATTTGTATCTATTGTAAGATCTTACTTCGTCCTAAATTTGATAACTGTAGGTCTACAGTAAGTACAATACATGTTTTGATTACGCGGCGAATTTTATACGAAAAGGAAGCGCGGTGCTGGGCCACAGAATTATTTGTAGCAAATAAATTAAGCTTGAAAACTGTAAAAAAAACAAAGTCTAAAGAAAAATTTAAACCTAAAGTCAAGACCTCCCCCGGAAATTATATCTAGATACGCCCACGTGTTATGAAAACCGTTTAACAGTCCAACAGACAGACAAAAAATATCAAAATCACATTTTAAACTTCTCTTACTTGTATATAAAACCTTTAACGTATGCTTACATTACATTATCACCTATTTTTATATGTATGATTTACTACTGCGTAAAAATAATGATTTTCGTGTGGAACGCAAATTCATTCTGCTCTATCGTGGCGCAGTGAGACAGCTTTTGTCACAGTGAATGTGGTTTCGATCCCCTCGTGGCGGGCCGTAATTTGTCTTCTCCACTCTGGAAACCACAGGGTTGTTTTGAGCAGCGGAACTCAAGACACAATGGCTCAAATTCACGTAATAAGTGGAAAATAGTGTATATTGACACTAGCTACCCTACTATGTGCAAAAAAGTTTCTATCATTTTTTCTTTCACCTTGTACTTAGTCCACTACTATACTTCACGAGTTATTATATTACTCTAGTATAGAAGTAAAAAGTTGCTACAACAACAAGATAATGGCCGTTGTATATTAACAAGACCACATGCCTCTAAGTGGCAACTTTCATCTCGATGGTACGTTAACATCTTAAATAATAAAGGGTTATGGCTTTTGGGTTACTATTACACCGTTATAGGTTAGAATATTGGTTTGGGATTTTTTTTTGTTAGTTATGAAAGTTATGAAAGGATATTTGAAAGATCAGACTCTGTTTTCTATGTCATAAAAAGATTAATTACCAAAAAATAATACAAGAAAATATAATACGTCTATATCAGATAAATGTATAAAACTATTAGCTTACCAGACAAAGCACAAAGGAACAACTACTAGACTAAGAAAGTAGAAATAAAATAAATAAATAAATCAGCTTAACGCTGTATTCCGCACACAGCAGGGTAGGCAGAGGGAACCTTATGTTAAGACACTCCGTTCCCCACTTTCTGCTGAATTCTGGAGGCATTGCGTGTTGAGTGGCATAACTCAACGCCGCGCTTAGCCTTGACACCAGAGCGAAAAAATAGAAATATAAATTTAAGTAAATATTTAATCTCCTCGGGTGGGGATCGAAACCACAACCAGTCAGTTTTATAGTCACACTTCGTGCCGCTGCGCTACGACTGGCCTCTTAAAATAGGTTAAATTTAGCAATAAAATAGATTAGGGAATATTATTCCAACGAAAACAAGAAAAATGGTATTTTCGATTACGTTTACGTCTCCGCGAAGAAAGTTGCTGGCGACGACTAGTATGTTTATAAAATTAAATACAAACTATAATAAAAGGTCTGATTCAGCTGACGCTTGAGGGCAGAATTTAAATTATCGCTGATATTTCATTACAGCTTAAAATCCTGTCCGTCCCTGAGACATTAAGCGGGTACAACGAGAGAAGAAGATTAACGATACATTTTTTACAGGAAGCAGAAAAAACAAAGTGTAATCGCTCTCTTTGATTTCTGTATTCCAACTATTTGAAGACATTACAAGGACCTATGGTTCTAATCGGAACCCAAAGCTACACTTTGTTCAACTTCAACCCCCTTCCTTTAGGGAACTCTAGTTAAAAAAAAGGAAAATAAAAAATTTACTTAACTATGTATTTTCAAGATCCATCAAAACGCTGTTTAAAAATCCATACATTTGTTACTTTTTTATAATTTCTAAGTAAACTTAAATTAATTAAGTATAGTAATAAAATGTACGCTAAAACCACAACAGTGTGATAGACGGCCATAGTAAAGAAAGTATGTATGATAATGAACTAACCTGCTTTAACTTTATCTGCGGCGCCAATCTATTAACCGACTTTCGACTAAAAGGGCTTAATAGTGACGTACTTGTAGGTTCAAATCTCATGCGGAGAAACTGCTGGATAGAATTAAACTATTCTTTATGTATATTATATTTAGTATATACTTATGTATATTTATGTATATAGCTCAGTTCGGTCATCGGGTAAGGTTATATATTACATCACTTATTTCTGTTTACACGCGGGCTTAAAACGCAGGTGAAAAACCAGTGAAACATTTTATTATTCAAATGAAGAATATTTTGAAATTTAATATCGATTTTACGATGTGATTTAGAGTCCCAAGTGTATTACTAGTTGTCTATCTAGCTATACAAAAATATTTAAAATATGCACGATATTTGATTTGATTTTATTTTGTTATAAATATTATTACAATGAACAACATTGTTCCGCAACACTTTACGTGATGTAATACAGACAGTAATACAGAGTGTTTTTGTCAGCACCACTTTAAATGAATCCACAGTTTTTTTTACTCTAAAAAAGCCTAATACAATTAAAAAAAAAATCGCCAAAAATGAAAGTGTCAAAGACATTATCGTTGTAAAATAACACGCCATTTATCAAGAACGACGCAAACCTATGAAACGGACACTTGCGAAATCGAGTCTTAGGTATAGGAGGCAAAGTTAAAATTTTAAACAAATTACCTTTAGTAGTATATTTATAGTAGTATGTGTTTACGTTATTGGTATCTATGCGTAACTGCGTCACACGAAATACAAGTATGGGTGAACATCGTGAAATGAAAAAAAAACTTCCTTCTAAACTGTTGAGGTATCTTGATTAATTTCTTTAGGTATGGGTTTAAAATATTTTACCGTATATGCTGTTCCCGTAAAAGAAGCGCTGACGCTTCCACCTTATATACTACTGTATAACACAAAGCAAAATCATTTCAAACAAGTATTTCCTGAGATTAGCGAGTTCAAACAAACGAACCTGTAGAAGTATAAATTATTATTATTTTAGGTTCACGATGAAATCCGCACATAGCAGGGTAGGCAATGAGAAACTGGGAACGTAGTCTTAACATACTCTATTCCGTTCCCCACTTTTCACAAAATTCTGAAGGTTATGCGTTTTGCATAGTGGAACTCAACGCCGCTTTTTACCGCGTCACCAGAACATATGAAAAAGCTATTAAATATTTAATTTCAAGAAAATAATAAATATTTAGTTCCTCAAATGCGAATAGACCTCACAACTCAAACAATTTTTTTTTTAACTTATTCAAAAGTAAGTTTTATAAATATATTTTTCTATAATAGGCCCATACAATTAACAATTAATATACGCCTAACAAACTATAAGATGCAAATATGAATAGTAATATAATTGCATAAAGATACCAAAAGTTATCTCCATTTGTTAGTTAAAAAAAAACATTATTTTGTGAAATAATAAGCGAAAGAAGTCTAAATGTAAAGCCACTTTTTTTAATATAGCCGAGTACCCAGGGAGAACCTAGTACTGAGTGGCGGAACTCAACTATTAGCTTTATCTAATAACCAAAACAAGGAAATTAATTATTTTCCGAATGGGAATCGAACTCTATATCGTAGCGTTGACTGTCGACATAGTTCCACGACGGCCTCACTAGTACTATATAATTAAGTTCAAAAGGAAGTATCTAATAAAGTAACTTTCTTATCAGATTCGCTTGGACCTTAGTTATTGGCTGTAAAGGAAGCGAGAGCCGTCCGCCGGTGGAAACGGTAATGGCTGTAATTTTGCTATTTTCTCTCACAAAGTGCAATGCACGGGGGGAAACGGAAATAAGGAATTTTTTTTTATTATATATCTGGAGATTTGTTGAATGGAACAGGTTTGATATTTGCAGAAAGTGACAACAATGTGTTAGTTGTCTCTTGTAACGTCGTCTTTGAAAAGTGTAAAAACAAAAACTTTTTGGATTTTTTTAAAATCCTACACTTCGTAGAGGAGCACTAAGAGAGGATTTCCCAACAGTCAAACTGTAAACGTGGCGGGTCTGGGTTCGATCGCCAATAAGCGAATGTATTATTTTTCTTCTCTCGCCACGGTTACAAGACGAAGCGCGTGGTTGAGATCCGCCATTCAACTGTCATGATTGAAAATACAGCGAAAAGTAGTAGTTCCCTACGCCATATAGCAGAGTTATATGCAAGATACAGCAAGAAGTTAAAAAAAAAAGAAAAATGTGCAAATAAAAAATAAACCTATAAAAATATAAACTTAAACAGGAAGTATATCGAGAAAAATAACAAACAACTTGTTTATAAGAAAATTCCTTTAAGATTTTTATGAATTATTAATAACATTTTGGAGACATCAAATATTTATGAGAAAATAATTAAAAATACACCATGATAGTCGCTTAGTCGAGGAGTGCCTAACAGAGTGTAGTAGATTCAAATTTCACCTGAAGGTAAATGAAAAAGCAATTGAAAATATCTAGTTTTAGTCTTTCTATTAAAGAAATCAATTACAAATTTAGCTTTAGCTTTAGTATGACCATTTAGCGGGATCAGGCAAGGATGAGGCCAGTCATGACCGTGTCGTGGCACAGGGGTATAAATCTGCAACCGTAAACAAAACAGGCTGTGCGTTCGATTCCCACTCGAGGAAATGAAATATTGAATATTTTCATATCTTCATTACGTTGCGTCCATTTCACCACGCCGCTGCTCCACGACGGCCTATAAAAGAAATATTTATATTAAAATTTGAAACAAACAAGATAATATGAAACGCTTTGACCAATTTAGTTCGACGTCAGACTCCTCCATCCCCCAAGAATAATATAACCGTTTGATGAGATAAAAGGATTGTTGTTTAATGCATAAGATATAAACGTGTGGCGTCGGGGGAAATTCATTTTTTTTCCGCCAAAGTATACTTATATTTTTATTACTCTTGACGTTTTGGAGCCTGTGTAGGAGTGTGAATAACAATGTTGTGTGATAATGTTACCGTCAAATTTCTTATATAGAAGGGAAAGTTAGGCTAGGGAACCTAGTAGCAGGAAGCAGCTGCGGGTGTCTCACAGTTGGAAACTGGGTACCTAGTATTAAGATTCGGTTCCCACTAAGACATTTCTGTTACACTTTCCACCAAATTCTGGAGATATTGAGTGTTCAGGCGAGGCGGAGGAAAAATTCTTAAATAATAATACTTATTTGAGACTATCATGACGCAATGTCAGTGTGCTTCTGACTGTAAACGAAAAAATAGAGAAATTATTTTCATTACCGTCATTCAAGACGAAATTCTTCGAAAGTAACACATAAACTGGGAAATATAGTGTTTTCTTACTTTTTCCGTAGGCCTATCCTGGAAAAAGCGTGATATGTGGGAAAAAGCGTGAATATGTATGCTTTTAAAAAAAAATTGTTACAACTAAAAATTTTATACCATTCTTACATATTTTACTAGCAACAGTATAAAATGCCTAGTTAATAATGTAAAATAGAGACAAGTGAACGTAAAACTCCGGATATTCACTGTGGGCATATATTTGCTTACGGAACTACTAAATTCCACCCGTGTAAGGGATATTTATCACGAACGTTATACAGCACTAGAGCACAGCGCTGTAAGTCATTTTTGAGTTAATCTTATTCGATTTTTTTTTAATTACAGACCTCGGGCTCACCATAAGAGAGATGTATGAGGAGAATTACGTGATAATTCATGCAATTCGTGATTTTCTTTCCGTTTTTATAAATTTGCGAGTTGGTTAGGCGAACGAAATCAAAAATTGTAAACTATATATTAAGAACAAGGTGTTAGCCTAGAAACTATGGAACAAAAAATGCCTTGCTCTGTCGCTCCCTGTGTTAGAACTTTCGGACACTCGGAAGTAATGACCGGATATCATGATATGGGGCATGTGAGCCAATAGATTAATCACTGAGGACGTTAAAGACAATACAAGGCGGAGTAGGTTGAGTAGGATGGCAAATAAGGCAACAAATGGCCGAAATAAGGCCTGGAGGGAGAAAGAAGAAAAAGAACGAAGAAGGAAAAGAAGATAATCAAGAAGCAAAATAATTCTATTATTATTTTAACTATTTCAAATTTATCTAAAACTGGCAATCACTAACACAAGACCTTGTAAAGTCCGTTATAAATTTATAAGCCTTTCCTTACCTACAACAGATGATATAAAACTAACGTAATTATAAACAAAAACATTTATTGAAATTACAAAAATATCCATATTTTGGAGTTACAGCCCTTCTTCCCATATACTTGTATCATTCAAAGCGTGTTCTCTATTATGTTGGTATAGAGCTCATATTACATTAAACTCTGCCTTGCGACTCCTCACGTATTATATTAGCAACGTGTTTACATCGCAATGGTCGAGATGGATAAAGAGAACTTGATCTACAACCTGCTTGTCGCTGTATATGCAGAGGTGTTAGGACACTCCTTTCTACACTTCACATAATTATGTGAACTTTGACTGACTGCTAAGGAAGGGTTATGGTTTTTGCGCGTATCTTGTATGTATGGAATACTCTTTATTACCTCATATCTCCAGAACGTTCAGCGGGACGGATTTACTTAATTGAGATATCGTAAGTTTCGTTTTAAGAGCCCAAGTGTTCTTAGATATGTAACGTTAAAAAAAATCAATCATAGCGGCTGTGGGACGCTATTGGACTTAATCCTAATAAACTATTGGGCGTGTTTATTTTCGTTTTAATTTTATGCAGACGGGGTTTTTGTTTTTATGTATCTAGTGTATATACATATAGTGTAGGCAGAGCTAATCTTGGAACATATTATTAAAATATTCTGTTATCATTAAAGCACCTACTTTCCCTACAGGATGTACTGGGGGAACACAACGCCGCGCTTTTCTTCATTAGCAAAGCAAAGAAATCAAACCCTCGACTTTCGCGTCGTGTTCACAAACTGATACTGTACCGCTGCGCCACGCCAGCCTTAACCATACCATTAAAGTGAACATAACAACTACACGGAACTTAATAAATAATAATAAATATAAACTAAAATTTAACTTTATATTGTAATTAAACTGTCGTTTTCAAGGTAATTACCGAGTGTAGGACACGCGAGTGGAAAATATATGTGAATTTTAATCTTGTTTTTTTATAGTTTCAGGCTGTACCTTCCTCGCATATAACAAGATAAAGGTATCGTTCCCTAATTTCCGTTAAATTTTCGAGATATAGCATATTAAGGGGCGAAAGTCACGCCGTGTCCTGTACAGAACAGGCAGACCTGGAAACACACTCTTCCGTGTTGATGGTGAGTGTTGAGCGCTTTGCTACCTTTCCAGTGCGAGGAAATGGAAATATTAAATATTTCATTACCTCGAGAAGGAGTAGAGAGGGAACCCACAGCCCGTCGCATTTACAGTCCATTTGTGCCCCTGCACCACGATAAGAGCCAATCTCCACATCGCGTTCTTCGCGTTCAAAATATGACCAATCCAAACTACTAAAAAACTTATCAACATCAAACTACATCTAACTAGATTATCCCATAACACTAACAAAAATGTGAAAAGAAAATTATATACAGGAGTTAAAAAGGTGCAAACGTATAATAAAGGCGTATTAAAACATTTCGGGAGGGTAGGGGGTTCGATCGCGTGTCAACTGACAGTTTGTTTGAGGTTATTTTCAGAATATTAACTTTTACACGTAGACTTACAATGGTTTACGACACGAAAGTCGAAAAGGTTGAGAATTTGTTATAATAAATTATATTTGATATATGAATTAAATAGATTAGGCCATTGTGGTGCAGTTGACACTATTTTGATTGGAGGAGATTGTTGTAGGTTTGAAATTTATAATCTACAACCGTGTTTGCGTAGATAGTAAGATATACTTTTTTTGTTTAATTTTTATTTTAGTATACTCACTAACCGTTTGGTATATCGGTGTCTGTTTGTTGTGTATTTGAATTACTCACGGACGAATTTTGTATATACAAGTATATATATATATATATATATATAGGTTTTTAGTCAGGAGAATTAAGGGGCTCGGACAGTGAAAGCGTTCGTTAATGTGTGTTTTGAAGGGTCCTCATTAAACCTAGATTTGCCAGAAATTGAACTCCTCACGTGTCTGCGAAGTGAAGTGCACAGACGACTACTATTACTACTAGTCCTACAAGTACTAAATCCATACAATGCTAAACAGTTTAGACTTATTTTTTTAGGTTCCAATATGATTTTTTTAAAGGAGCAGTAAAAATCTTCACTATCACCTACTCTAACGTAAAGTCTCTTTTGGAGGTCCTCGTGCCTTTTACGTGACTATCCTCCAGTATCATCGACACCGTAGCAAAGTTCAACCTAAGTCTCCCCCTGCCTCTCTCAACACTCACTCGTGGAATAATTGTATTACAAAAAACCTCCTGTTATTCCGCAGTATGCGAAACTGCGGAAATAAAGCTTCTTATATTACAGCACACACTTTACGCAATAAAAATAAAAATCGGCCTATTTTACGAGTTTTCATATGAACACAAACATGGCGGCCATCAATTTCCATTACATTAACTTTTCTAAGGTTTGACTTTTGTAGAAGATAAGACTGAATTTTGATACTTTTTCCCTTTTTATACAGCGATTTAAACTCATTCACCACCCCATAAGCTGAAACGTCGATAGAAACCCTTTCAAGCTTAAAAAATAATCGTAAAACTATAGTAGGTACGTAGATATGAGAGGAAAGCCGAAGGATTGTACAACTACATCGGTCCACTAGCGATGTGAAATAGAGGAATAATATTGGGTTTTTTATAGTCCCCCATCTTGCGGGGCAGTTAGTGGATTTGCAGGGATTAAAGAATGTTAGAAGTGGTATAAAGATTTTTTCTTTTTGTTGTTAAACTTTATGATACAATATATATAATATAGCAGGGCAGAGGAAAAGTTATATTAAGATTAAGATTTTACCACGGACCGCCAACGTCTCCGCTTTATCTTCTTGCGCTACGAAATGGAAATTAATCATCTTTTTCAGTTATAATTGAACCGACAACCGCCGTCGCATTTACAGTCATATAATATGTCGCTGCCGCCGCCACAACGGCCTCGATTATTTTATTTTACTATGAAGGTTACCTTAAAAAGTTTTTGTTAGAGACTAAACCACGTTTGCGAATATTTTTTAACAACAAGGTATATAAATACTGAATTCTATTAAATTTGAAAAGAAATTCGATTAAATTATAATCTAAAATTACCTAATTAACATATTTACAAGAATCCTCTTGAACCCACGCTCCTCTTAAGTGGTGAATCCTTGGACTTGCACCCTCTTGAACGGCTCAAACTTCAAGTACATTTTAACAAAACTAGAATTAATATCAAGATAATTGAAACCCGCTGTGGCGCAGGGGCATAATGTGACTTCTATTTTATATTGTTCGATTACCACTTAAGGAAATCTTTTAAAAATGTAATATTTTAATTCCTTTACTCTGGTGTTGAAGCAATAAATTCGGCCAAAAGCGGAGTGTCTTAACAATAATCTCCCTCTACATGCGAGAAGCTAAAAAAATTATATAATATTTTATTATGCAGCTACATGCTTTTTCTAATCGTCGGTCCCTACTTTCCACTGAGTTTTCAAGATATTTCTTTTAAAGTCTGCGAATTAAATGCTGCTTTTTGTCTACCAGGGCTGAGAAAACAAAAAAAATTAAATGTTCCCCGGTTTACTTTCCCCCGAATGGTAACTAACGTGTTAAAATTCAGAGGCTGTATAATCTTCTTCTTCTTCTTCTACCTGACATTAGTCCCGGCTTTTGCCAGGGTCTGCCTTCCTACTCAACCTACTCCACTTTGCACGGTCTTTAGCTGTATTATATATATCTCTAAATATATTTAATTTGTGCCACGCACGACGTTCTGTGCCGACACTAAGCACGCAATCTACCGAAAATTGGACCAAAAGTGCCAAACGAAGTGTCTTAACACCACGCCCCTCTGGCTGACATTTACGCACTACCACTTCCAAGACCTTCCATTCCCAATATCTGGCCAACGTTGAATATTTGGGCGAAATATGCTCTCCCTTTATAGGCGGTACGTTTTACTGGCACTTTCCGTTTGTTTTATGAAGAATAAATTGTGGTTTTGTCACTTGGCGGTGTTTATGCGTCTGTCAGTTGGACCCTAAATTTATGACGCTTTATGAAAATAAAGCTGAATTTTTATATGGTGAATGTATGGGTGGTTGTTTTAATATGTTGTTTTTTTTTGCTTCACGTCACATTTTCGTATATGACAGAGTCGAAATAGAAAATCTCATAGTTTTAAGAAACTAGGTATATATTTTTTTCTGCTCATTAGAGACATTCCGGTTTGAATGGCGTAACTAAACGCCGACTAGTCTGACACTAGTATAGTGTCAGAACGAGCCATGTTTCAAACACACACACAGCCTCAAACTACTCATATATTAATTAATCAATATAGCATAGAACAGAGCGATTTGTCATTACGTAGTCACAACCAATTTAAAATCGAAAGCTTCAACGCGACCAGTTTTGGGTTCGAACTCCATTAGAGGAAATGAAATATTTAGTATTTTCAATTCCTCGCTCTGGTAACGAGCCAAAGAGCGGCGTTGAGTTCCGCCACACAACACCCAACGCGATACAAAATTTAGCGGACATTGGAGAAAGGAAGTGATAATAGGACGCTTCGCCATTGTATGATATACGTATATGTGACTACAGTTACACAATGATTCAAATTAACAACAATTAACTTTATATAAAATAATTTTATTAAAAAGTTACTTTAATAAAAATTCGTGGCGCAGTGGCACAAAGTGTGACTGTAAAACCGACTGGTTGTGGGTTCGATCCCCATTCGAGGAGATGAAATATTTACTTAAATTTATATTTCCATTTCTTCGCTCTGGTGTCGAGGCAAAGCGCGGCATTGAGTTCTGCCACTCAACACGCAATGCCTCCAAAATTCGGCACAAAGTGGGGAACGGAATGTCTTAACACTAGGTTCCCTCTGCCTACCCTGCCGTGTGCGGGATATAGCGTGAAGCTAATTTAATTTAATTTTAATAAAATAATTTATAAACCTTCTACAATAAATGGACTATCCAACAAAAAAAGTTTTTTCCGATTTGAGCCAATAGTTCCTGAGATAAGCGCGTACAAACAAACTCTTCAACTTTATAATATTAGTACAAAAGTATAGATTGGTTCGAGCGTGACCAAAAACAAAGGATTATCAGCTACCATTTTGACGCCAGTGAGTTTATTTGTTTTTCAGCCTTGGGCAGCGACGTTGGCAGAATTTCATTATAATATATTTAGTTGGCTTGCTGTTTATCGTGACTTGGAGTTTCTAATAGATTTAAAAATAAAATAAAATATCTTTTAATTACCTACTGCTTATCATTATAACGTGATTGAAAAGTGTCCAACTGTAAGTACGATGGTCGTACATACAATCCAATCCAGGGGAATATTTATTCCGCAATAAGAGAATATGAAGGCAGTGAGTTGCCGAACATAACGCCGCGCTTTGTCTTCTTACCGAAGCGAAAAAATGAAAAAAAAAAATATTCCATCGACTGGATTGCACTCTATTTATGTTTAAAAAATATTTTTGGGTCTGTTTACAAAAAATACAGCGTTAAGTAGTTTTGACACTAGAAAACATACTTTTTGCCCAGTTGGCAATTGCCAATGCGAGAGAACGTAACCCACGAGCATCATTTCAAACGAGGGCACTCTCTAAAGGATCACAAATCAAACCAAGACCGGATCACCAACTTTCAGTCGCAGTAACTTAATCTACCAATAACTTAAAGTCAAACACAAAGCTTTTACGCCCTCAATTATTCAATGGAGCTGAAAAGGTCGTTTCCAATTAATAGATGCCCCTAGATACCATTCACTGCTCCATTCCTTGGAATTCGACCCTAATCTATATCTATATATATATATATATATATATATATATATATATATATATATATATATAAATATATTAATAGAAACAATCAACTGATGGGAACGTACGTGTACGTGGAATATATATATGACCAAAAAAATATTTTTAAATTGCAGTTTTTACTATAGTATTTTGATAAAATTCTTTCATTTTTATTGTGTGTTTCATTTTAATCGGCACTTAAGCTAATAAATAAAAAAAGTTATATAATAAAATAACCAGTAGGATAAACAGAGGCCTGTCGTACCGCACTTGTGCCCACAAGTGGGAATCGAACCCTAAACCCCTAACATGAAAGTTTGCAGACAGACTCGAAGACTCAAAGTTTGGGACTCTGAAACAAGCTGATTATCACATTAAATATATATATATATATATATATATATATATATATATATATATATATATATATATATATATATATATATATATATATATATATATATATATATACAGTATTTTTTTGTGATTGAATTATGTCTTCCTTATTTTGTTTTTGTTTTGCGGAAAATGAACTCGCAGGAAAAACATTTTCTTTAATGTTTATACTTTCACCTTGGAATGTAGGTATATTATCTTTGACCTAATTTATGAAAATATACTTTTCCTTCTTACAATTTTATATTAATTATTTGAGATGTAGGTATATTTTTAATAAAAGACTTCTTTCATTTAGATGTCAATACAATAATATTTGATTCAGTAGTAAAGAATTTTCATTATTTAAAATGGCTTCAAACACACGTGTAATGTTTTAATTTGTTGCTGTGATAACAAGGCAGCGTTTAGTTCTGCTACTCAAGACGCATTGCCCCCACAATCCAGCGGCGCGTAGGGGACGGAGTATCTTAACACTACGTTTTTTTCATCCGCCTACCCTGCAATTTATGATAGGTACACAGCGTGAAGCTACAAAAAAACAAATATCCATTAAAAGCTGGGGGTATTTAATACAAATATAACAATTTGCATTGATTAAGCGGAAGTGGGACACTAACAGGCAATTCCGGTGGTAATTATTAAATGAAAGGGGTACCCTATCACGCCCTAGGGACCCCTTGACCTCGGATATGCGCAAACTTCCTAATATTACCTTTGTGCCTCATGTGGATTACATTCTAATTATATATATTTATTTTTAACTAAATCTTTGGAAAAATGCCTTTTAACTTAATTCGAATTTTCTATTTGTGAGTATGTTTGTTTTCAAAGGCAGAAATAATCTTAATGGATAACTATTAAGTACAACGGACAAAATTAAATTTACCGTTGTTTTAATTTTATCCAGATTCCGACACCGATTCCAAAAATAACATTAAAGACAACGATTTTAAATAGTATAGGTTATATCATTAATTGTTTTTATAAATTAAATCAGCTTCACGCTGTATCTCTCACTCAGCAGGGCAGTAGGTAGGGAACCTAGTGTTAAAACTCCGTTCTCCACTTTTCGCCGAGTTCTGGAGGCATTACGTGTTGAGTGGCGGAACTCAACGCCGCGCTTTGCCTCGACATCAAAGCGAAGAAATGAAAATATAAATGTAAATAAATATTTTATTTCCTCGAGCGGGGATCGACCCCGCAACCAGTCGATTATACAGTCACACTTTGTGCCCCTGCGCCACAACTGGCTTTAGTTTTAGTTTTTAATAAAGTTTGTGCATATGGGTATGATTATGAAATTGATTTTATATTTTGTTTTAAGTTCTCTTCTCTCTTATTTATAAGTGTCACTGTCGAGTTAGAGATTATAATCACAAAAAACAACATAAAATCATAATTTTTTTCTTTTATATAAAAAAAATAACTTTATTCATAGAAATGAAAAAAGAAAGGACCCTTCCGAACTGTCCTTTATCCTATTTAAGCTGTTTATCAATCGCAAAACACTCGCCCGTCTCTGCGAAAAATGTTATGTTCTTCAAAGGTTTCTCGAACAAATATTAGTTGATTTTACATTGAAAAGTTTTTCATGGATTTTATAAATTATATTAATAGTATTTAGAGAAAGCTATATGATGTGAGGCCGTCGTAGTGGAACGGCAAAGTAAACGCGCCGGTGGTGGCTTCCCAATCTAGGGAATGAATAATTTTTATTTTCTCGTTCTGGTGTAGGACAAAGAATAGCGTTGAGATCCACCACTTAACACACAATATCTCGAAAATTTCTCTTAACATTAGGTTCCCTGTCATGTCTTAACATTAGGTTCCCTGTTATTTCTTGTTATTATACTTAGATATGTATTATAGTTACACGTATAGTGACGAATTTGACGTGACGAATCTAAAGATAACATCTACACTAACAACTTTAAAAGCGGAATAATTTGTTTGGTTGAACGCGCTAATCCCGGGAACTTCTGATTCGAATTAAAAACTATTTTGTGTGCTGGATATTCCATTTATCGAGATATATTACGAATACCAATCGTTTCGATGTAACCCACTGTACCTTCAGCCAGTCACTTCTGCCACTTAGTAATATTACACGCAATTCTTAGTTAGTTATATATAGATAAGTTAGTTAGTTATATATAGATAAGTTAGTTATATATAGTTAGTTATATATAGATAGTAAGCTGAAGTAAAATAATTTATAGAAAGGTGCCGGTGCGTTACTTTCACACGTCTGAACGAAACGACTCTACATAACGCAGGTTGAGGCGTAGGGAGCCAAATTTTGGATATGAAACACACTAGCACGGCTATGATTTTTCTAAAAGTTTTTATTTTTTATTTCCAGTCAATTTTCAGTCATTTCGTTAGATGTGGCGTGTCTCTTTATTTATTTTCCATACCCCTTTTGTATTTTACCTTAGATAGCAACATTTTTTTTGCAGTGTCAAAACCTTGCTGTCTCCTTTTTATATCTACGGATCTTCTCTATCTATTTTTTCTATTAAACTAGTCTCTTAGAATATTTTCTTCTAAAGTTCCACCACTTTGATCGAAAATGTCCACTCATTAGCACTTAAAGGGACTCCCTGGAAGTGCTAATGAGTGGACATTTTCGATCAAAGTGGTGGAACTTTCGAAATGAAAATTAATCTCATTACATACAATTAAGCCGATGTTTTACAAGTATGTGGATGTCGAAAATAAAGTACTTTTCTCTAACATCTGGTCACCCTACTATCGGGATAAGTCACGGAGTACCATCAACACGGTACGTGAGGCATCGCGACATACGGACGTACCTGGTGCTATTACTGATGTAAGCTGTTTAGGAATTAAGGGGAAACAGGTTCAAATTCACTTTGGCTTAAGAGTCAAATAAACATATTAATTATTCATAAGCAGGTTTTTTGGGATGGCGATGACTTTATTGTAAACGCGACGGAGACTTCCAATTTGAGAATCGAGAAAGGGTATTATTATTTTCATATCATCACTAGCAAGTGTCTTGCTTGGGCCTCTTGACACTAGTTTCCTTCTGCCCTGCTTCATGCTGAACAAAACGTGAACGTGTATAAGCAAACTGAATTGTACGTTAGTGAGGAGAAAAAATTTCATACAATTATTAACTTTACCTTTCATATAATTTTACAAAAGAAAAAAGCTACAAACAATCTTCAATAACCCAAAATTGTCCAATTCACCTTTGATAGAGGATTCACAAATACATACATACTTTATCTTCACTTTTGCCAAATATCCTTGCTTTGTACCCAAAATTCTTTGATCTAACGTTGTTTCTATACAATACCTCGACTAGTTTACCCTCATTCTCATATAAATAGGAAATAAAAAGACGGTCAATTTCGAGGCGAACTCGCCCACCGAAGGTTCCGTATCAATTTCAGGACTCTAGTTCAACGGGACGAACAATTTATAAAAGTAGACAAACCTAAATTTGCGTTTTGTATTAAATTAACTACAAATATAAGTTAATATTGTGTTTTTATATACTTTTAAATGTCCTTATTTTAGTTATTCTTATGTGTCAATTATAAGTTTTCACTACTCGCTAAACTGAAAACTCCAAGTACTCCAATAACTGAAAACGCGGATATTTGATATTAATTTCAGCTTGATTCCTCGTCACAATTTTAAGCAAAATGGTTTTGGCTGAGGAACAGATTGGCCGACAGACGGATGGACGGATTCATAAGTAAATAGCAGCAGTCGTTTCACTTTTGAATCACGGAACCCTACCGAGGTCTACAAAAACACTTTAATAGATTATTTCTGAGAGGTAATTGTTCTTTTGAAATATTATTTTCTTTGGAGAAGCTTTGGATAATAGTGGATTTTAGTATTTCGTGAAGACGGTGAAGATTAAAGTGATGTTCAAAGGATATTTTAGTTGAGAGATAAGAAATGAAAGTATTTCAGTTAATTACATTGTACATTTTGGTTTGGAAATAAATAGTAAACGTCGTGGCGCAGTGCAACAGGTTCTACCTGTCAACGCGACTGTTATGAATTCAAATCTCGAATTCTACATTCTCGGAACAGAAATTATATTCTTTACTCAGCATTTCTTACATTCCTTTATTCAGCACAATACAAGAGCGGCGCGGAGTACGATCGGCCACTCAACACGCAATATCTCGAGAATTGGTGCGCGCGTTCCTCCTACTCAAAAAAGTTAAGCAAAGCTCGGTGTTGAGTTACGTAAATTTTTCAATTTTCCAACACACAATCTTTACTTTCACGAAAAACAAACACAGAGTAACCTAAAAAAAACTAAAAAGAATAAACCCAAAAAATTTACGACCCTTTCAGGCAAGTAAAAATTGAAGGGAAGTCATAAAAAAAACTTATAACGCACGGTATGACAATATTATTTGCATGATTATGCGGGAACGAGTCATAAACTGTCGTATGAGGCATATATGTAATTTCGCGGAGAATTGTACAGAAATTTTTTCAAGCGCACTTGCAAAAGAAAATGGCAGAAAATGAATTTTTTTTGCAATATATCCTGTAACGTACTCGTGTAAAAGTGGGTAGATTTAGGTAAAAATAATTATAAAAGCAGTGGAATTGTGTCAAACGGGTCCCCCGTTTGACACAAAGTTGCTTGTAAGAGACGGCCCCTATTGGAAGGAAACTAGTGTGAAGTATTGTTAGTAGGTGATACATATCACTTATTGCAATTACATAGTGTCTCGTTCCAAATAGTTTAGGATCATATAAACGATGTGTGTTTTTAACGTGTTTTTTTAAAAACGTTACCCACTTACGATTTCTAACAATACAATATATAGGTACCTTGTAACTGATATCTCAACTCCTTTGAAAATATTATTTAATAAATAATGCCTTGGCTCGTGATGTGTCTAGTGGTTAAAACCGTCTATAGTTGTGATCGTGAAGAACCCAAAATCTTTTAGAGATTCAGAGGTAAAAGTATTAAGAATTTTATATTATGCCATTAGAAAGAAGGTATCGCTTTAATAACATATTTGCCATCAGAAGTTGTTCTTGTGTCAGTTATTAAGATAACTGGAAACTCGACAATATGACATTGTCATACATAACTCGAAGCTCGTCCGAAGAAAAGCCAAGAGCGCGTCCTATCTTCCTCTCCACTATAACTACGAACTAATTATAATAAAAGGAAGAAAGAGTACGGGCACCTCCCCGCCCTACACCGTGAATTCCTACCAGACTGCGGCTGCAACAGTCTTAATGAACTCTCCGGGACGTTTGTGTGTGATCAGTCTGAAGGTACTTGTTACGCTTGTTTATATTAAGATTATTATATTAGAATTGTGATTCGTGATGTTGATTGATTTGTGAGATCAATATAAGTCGTTGGAACGAACGCACTGCCGCAAGGCGGCCGATATGTTGAATAAACGCACGGCACACACCCCACAGTCGTGTGTCGAACCGTAGGCGGACACTACTACATACACCAGAGTTCCAGGACATAAAATAGCACCACACACCCGTACGAGACAGGCGGACACTACTACATACACCGGAGTTCCAGGACATAAAATAGCACCACACACCTACTAGTCGTATACCAAGTCGTAGAAATGGTATATTAATATATCAATGGCTAACGCCATACAAACACAGCTTACGTACCGCGAGCGTACTGCGAGACGGCATCAGCCAAGACATAGTTAATGTCACTGCAACAGTTCGCATAAGCCCATCACGTCAGCTTCCGCGACGTCAAGCAACATTCAATATTATAACATTGGTCAAAGATAACTTTAATCCATAATATGTGTCGCTCCTACACATATAATTCCTTTATAAGGAATTCGATCCTCAAAGATCGTGCCATCATAGACTTCGAATTATCATATTATATTCATTATACATTTGGTACGAGTCTTTATGTGCATCATATTTATTAGTACCGTAGTACTTTAGAGTTCGACTCGACCGCTGCCTTCCAGCATCACCACCACCTATATAGACAGAACGACGGTCGCGACATTCGGGACGACAATACACGAACTCGTCTCGATTAATATGGTATCAAAAATATATAGTTTGTATTATTCATAATTAACTATGTTATTTATGTGTATTGCCATGCATATTTTATTTTATTTATTTATTTATTTTTAACTTATACCCGAGGTACATACTGTTACAACCTACTTTATTTTAGTAAGAACTAATAACATTGAAATACTTTTATCTTGTTTTAAAGTCTTATTTCACACAAAAGGAACAAAAAATATTATTAGAAAAAGTGCAAATACATTTTATAAATAACAATAAATTATAATAAGCATTTAATCAATTTTACATAGCTTGAGAAGATCGAATGGCTTAGTGGTCGAATCGCTTGGCTAGTGTACAAGAAAATCAATATTTTCCTAACATTAAGGTAACTAACGGGAGAATGGGAACGGCGTGTCTTAAGACTAGGTTCCCTCCACTCTATACCCATCTGTACACACGTGTTCTCAACACCGCGCTTTGCCTCATTACCAGAGCGAGGAAATATTTTTTTTAAATATTTTAATGCACTGAATGGGGATTGAACCCACATCTGTCGCATTAACAGTCGTATATCTGTGCCCCTGCGCCACGATTAGTCTGCAAAACCACTCCGGAACACTTAATTGTAAAGTCAGCATAACTATCGAAAGACGTATATATGCCTATTCTTCAACAAGAGATATCCACTAAGAGAAAACAAATATAAATATATTTGTTATAAACACAATATAATATTACGTCAATAACAATAACAAAATCAAAGTAAATAATTCATTTCCGCCTCCCCACCTCGCCGGCGGGGGAGTCGATCGTCTCAGATGTTATCTCGTATTGGGTGTCCAATCTGAAAAAAAGAATGCCATCGTAATTTCCCCTGTTTTGTACTCACCACTCACTGCTTTGCCTAATTTACAAGATAAAAATCAAGTCGTAAGGAAATCAAAGTCAAGAGAACGCTATACGTTGCGTAAAAAAGTTTTTTTTTCCAAAAGTGTGGAATACATTTTTTTTTAAATAATTTTGTTTCTTTCTTTCTTTCTGCCAGTTATTATATCCTTTTGCATAAATTATACGAAGATATCCATTATTATTGTTATAACATAAAAAAATATTATTATAAACACTTCTATCCAACATCGTAACTCCAGGAAATGACATATTTAATATTTTCATTTCCTCGCTCTGACGAGACAAAGCATGGCGTTGAGCTCCGCCACTCAACATGCAATGGAACCAGAATTCGGCGGAAAGCGGAAGGAACCTTCTTTTAGCTTCACGCTATATTCCGCATGTAGTAGAGTAGAGAATCTAAAAAAATGGTGTTCTCGATTCCAAAACGTACAAATCTACAATATATCCATTGTTAAGCATACACAATCGAACTCACAACCCTTACCTAACCACTGAACCAAACGGTACGTAGCTGTGCCACCGATCAGTCAACAACAAGTTGAGAAACTATCCAAGTATGTGTATATCAATCATCAAGTCGAATATGTGGGAATTATTGAATGCATTAATAAGTTTGTCGTTCATCGACATTTTGTTGTAGAACCTTGGAATGTATGGAATTGTAGATCGGTATTATACGACGACTAGAATTTACTACTCAGTTGTTGTTCCAACCTTTAGACTTGTAGGTATACTACTACAAACAATAATATTAATTTATTTAGATATTTAATTAATTCATAGAGTCAATTCGTGTCCTCGTTCTCGTAACGAGGCTAAGCGCGGCGTTGAGTTCCACCACTTAGCGCTCAACGCCTTGAGGAATTTCCAATAAAAAATGGGGAAAGGAAGTAATTCTAATTAAGGCACTTCACCATTTGTCGAATTTCGAGGAATAAATAACCTTAACGCTAAGTTCCCAGGCAGCACCTGCCTACCTTTGCAAGATACCATGCGGGACACAGCGTGAAGATAAGTAAAAATAATAAAAAACATAACAAATATTTTTCAAAGCGCGGCGTTGAGTTCCACCACTTAGCGCTCAACGCCTTGAGGAATTTCCAATAAAAAATGGGGAAAGGAAGTAATTCTAATTAAGGCACTTCACCATTTGTCGAATTTCGAGGAATAAATAACCTTAACGCTAAGTTCCCAGGCAGCACCTGCCTACCTTTGCAAGATACCGTGCGGGACACAGCGTGAAGATAAGTAAAAATAATAAAAAACATAATAAATATTTTTCAAAGCGCGGCGTTCAACGCCTACATGTTTCATATTGTATTTCATTTTAATGCAAAAAAACCGGACAAGCGTAAATTGGATACACCCACCGAGGGTTCCGTGCAAATATTGGAGGCTTTTTTGTGAAATTCAAGCTTACCTTAACCAGAGCCCTTTCATATGATACCTCATTTAAAGTAAAGACTTTCATACCAAATTTTGCATTATTTTTGGAATTTTCCCATAAATGTACAGTTGTTTCAGATTTTATCCTGAACTAGTACTATCTGCAGATGCACTGGTTTCAAATTTTATAATTCTAGTTACATTTCCTATTAATTTTTTCGTGTTTCCTATTAATTATAAAATAAAAAAAATGTGACACGTACAAAAAACTATGGAAAAATCTGCCTCTGTAGTTAACCCAAAAAAATTACATATTACAAAAATTACCTAAACGCGATGATTGTGTATTCGATTCTCGCTCGGGGATATAAATTAATTAATATTTTCATTTCCTCGCTTTGATAACAAGGCAACGTGCTGCGTTAAGTTCTACCACTCCACACGCAATGTTACTTTTCGACGGAAATGACGGAACTTGGTATTAAACGGTATGTTCCCTCTACCGGACCTGCGGGATGCGGGATACAGCGTGAAACTAAAGGTGAAAAACAAATGATAATAAATATTTTACTATAAAACCTATTAGATTACGCATAAAACATATTAAGTTTCATAAAAGTTGTTCACTCCGAGTCCGGTGGCCGGCGGTGATCGACCGGGAAAATCGAAGGTGACTTGTAGATTGAGCAACGCATGCGTTATTCACGTAAATATTTATTGAAAAATCCTCTCATTTGACTCTCCCTCGCTGTATCCCATTGGTGCCGTGTTTCTATGGTATTGTACAAAATATATACATACATACATTTTAAATAAATATTGAGTTAATTTGAATCTGTAGTCTATTTGAATCTGTTTTGAAGCGAAATACGCGACGTATTTCGATTGTACTATAATTCACATAAATAGTTTTATATTTTTTAAAGAATCGCTTAAAAAATTTGATATATTAACGTTTAAACAATGAGACCGGTCGGGGCGCAGTGGCAAGCGTGTGACTGTAAGCATGAAGGGTTGTGGGCTCGAGGAAATGATATATTTAATTTTCATTTCTTCGCTCTGGTAATATAATATACCTATAATAATGTAAAATATATAATAATATAAAATACCTATAAATTTTTATCTATAGAACTTATTTATATTTCCTTTATTTACATTATAAGTGCTGATTTCGTGCCAAACTTCATAACTACCCTACCATGGGTTACTGTAGGTGTTAATTACGATGCGAATTTCATACAGGATACAGCAAAATCAATGCAAAAATGCTCGTATCTTTTAATTGCGTTGACTTAAAAGATCATTTTTGACCTGAATATTTAAATAATTTCAGCTGGATCTTCAAGCGACCTCGAGGTACATGGTCTTAACGGACAACAAAATAATCCCATAAGGGTTGTGTTTTTACCTTTTTGAGGTACGGAATCCAAAAAAGATTTAGGGAAAGTTTAATTTTGACAATAACACCATGTCACTTATGCGATAACACAATTGAAGTAAACTTTCAATAGGTGCCTTAGGCACATCGAGAGAATAATTTACGAAGAAATGGCAACAAAAAAATATAATATAAGAATGAGTGGCAAGCGCTAGATATGACCGGGGAGAGACCACGGTTGATCTTCGAAAACACGGTCCTGATGATACTGGAGCAAGGTCACGTAAAAACCATGAGAACATGTATGTATGTGCTGGCTGACAGTGGAGATACGAGGTAAGCGGAAACCGTAGCACTTGAAACACTATTTTGTCTTATATTGTCTTTAAATAGGCGGCTAACGTGATGATAACAACAGTTTGACATTCCCAATGTCTTTGTCTCTTGTAAAGATTTTTCACTACTCTGAGTGTATCGGAAATGAACATACGATATGAGTCTCACCCACAATATGGCTATGCCATCCAACATTATGCTTGCCCATCATATTTGCATGTACAAGAAACAAATGCTAATGTTCTAAACATCAATTTTTTTTACTGCGATAAGCTCTGTTCCTGATACTGGGTTCACTCTGCTTCCCTTCCATGCGGCATAACGTATGAAACAGTAATATATCTTTAGTATGGAAACCCAACAGACTATTTCTGGTTTTATAGACAAAATCATTAAAAAATTATCATAGAAATACATTAAAACTATATTCGAATCAAATTGTACCATCAAATTACCAATTCTGTAGCTAAAGGAATTTATAAAATACTACTTAGTTTTCATTATTCAGTCACCACCCGAAGTGGAGTCGTTACACTTATAATTTGTATAATACTATCACATTATACAGTTCGGGATTCGAACCCGTGGCTTTGGGGTAAGAGGGCATTGACTGAGAAATATCTCGAACCATTAAGAATTCCTACGTCAAACTAAAGGTATACAACATACGTCACGAAAGGAACGCATAAAATGCCAATCGGCGAGAATGTCGAAGTAAGTTGAAATAAATAGTGAATAATATATGGAAGTTCTGTAAAATAATACGTGGAAATTGGGTAATTTTGTATGATATTTCGTATAAAGCTTGTTTCGCAGAAAGTTGTATTGCAAAACTCAACGTAGCTCTCTGCCTTATTACCGGAGCGAGGAAAACACTAAATAAATCATTCGAGTAGTAATCGAACCTACAACCGTCGTGTTTACATACACACTCACATTTGTGCCAGTGCCCCAAATTTGAGTTTCCACCTGTTTTACTTAATTTCCTCAAGCTAGATTCGTACAAATAACTACCAAGTTAACATACATATACAAGTACATAACAAACACACATTAATTTTCAATTAAAATGGCCCAATACAAACTATTCAAAACCGACAATAATTACCAGTAATGACTAGAATTCGACGTATTTAGCCCAACCCTTTACCCCAACCACCCCTACACCAAAATAATCCCTCTCCAGCATTGCGTATAAATTAAATTTAAACTTAATATTACTGTTTTCATTTCGTATTCAACACGCACAGACGACTTTGCAATACATATACGATGGAACTTTAGAAACAAACTCGATCATACAAGTTTATACTAACAAAGGGAATCCCGAGTTTAGCGGGATCGTATTACCTATTCTGAACTAATACTGATTTTGGCGCCCAAAAACTGAATAGTTACCCCTAAAATTGAAGTACTAAGGTTCCGTAGTTAATTTTGTAAGGAATAAGGGCACTGTTAATATCTATACTAATATTATAAAGCTGAAGAGTTTGTTTGTTTGTACGTGCTAAACTCAAAAAGTAGAACGAAATCAGAAATTCTTCAGTCACATAATTTTACGTCATCGTCACGGATAGTCCAATTGTTTATCTATGAATGTCTATAGGAATGGACTATATAACATCACGTGAATCGTTTTCATGTAGACGACTGTACTTACGGTCAGAGTTACCTCGAAATCGGACACATATAACAAGTCATGTGTCATACGCAACTTACTAGGAATTATTTGTGAGACATTGTACTCCACTTCTTCCTCGTTTTCGAGACATTTGCCTTTTGGCTACCAGAGCGGAGAAATTAAAGTCAAATAATAATTATATTCATAACTGAGGACCGAGCTCACCACAAATTTAGCTGATAATCTTACACAGCTGTTTATTTAGTTATTTTAGGATGGGAGCAAAGCCGAAGCCAAAGGCTAGTAGTACCAATCACACGCTCTTTCATAGTAGACCCTTTGATTAGAAGACATTTGCAGTCTGTGATGCGAATAGATTGTAAGGCGTCGGGAGAATTATAATTTAATGGTCACCCAACCCTGAGTCCATTGGGAGGAATTGGAGTATATGTATATGTATATGTATATGTATATGTATATGTATATGTATATGTATATGTATATGTATATGTATATGTATATGTATATGTATATGTATATGTATATGTATATGTATATGTATGTGTATGTGTATGTGTATATGTATATGTATATGTATATGTATATGTATATGTATACATATATTCAGAAATGGCTAGCGGTCGCTGAACTTTCCACACCCGGGGTACATAGCCTTTGCCAGGATGAAAAAAATATAATATTTTTTATGTTTTTTTTACAATCTACTTACTCAATTTAACTATAGATTTCAATTTATATTAATTGCACTAAATGGAAGGGAAAATTTATAGATATTTCATAGAAAAAAATATATTACAAACTTATAATTGTAGTTGATTTCACACAAAACGAGTTAATATGCCGTAAACTTGAGTTTGTCAACTTTTATAAGTTCTACTTCCCGTTGACCTACAATCCTAAAATTGGTATAGAAGCCTCTATACGCAAGTCAGTCTCGCACTTCACCCGTTTCATTTTAGAAAAAAAACTACCATCCCTGCAAACCTCCTCCCAACTATTGTATAAAATGCTGAATTATTTGTTCTATAAGAAATCGAATACAAATAGGCATACTTACGAACAAAATAATAATTTTAAAAACACAAAAAAGACAACCCTAAACATAGGGGATCCTATATAGAATCGAAATTAAACGAGAAGCTCAAGATCGTGCAATATGGCGAAACTCTGTGGATGCCCTCTGCCCCAACTTGGGGACATAGGAATATAAAGAAGAAACAATCCCCACGTCACAAGCGTCCACACTCGATCAACACCGAGCACACTGCATACGGAATAATTAATCATTATTGAAAAAGTCCAAGATTCAGTTCCCCTTGAATTTACTTACAGAGGGTTGAAGCATTACGAAACATTATGCATCTTAACTATTGTCGGTGCACGTGTGCAGTTATTTTTTTTTGTTTTATTGAATTTTATGTGGCCGTCGTGGCGCAGTGGCAAAGGCGTGCGACCGTCGACCGGTTGTGGTTTCGATTCCATTTCGAAAGGGAATGAAATATTAATATTTTCATTTTCTCCGCCCAGCTATTAAGTGAAAAGAAAAATTGTTGTACTAATATATTGAATTTCAATTTTTCAGATATTTTTTTCTTATAAAGAACCATGTAAGAACTGAATGTCTGGATATGGGTATTTTAAAAAAATACTAATCTGATTTTTATATAATTTAATACGTATAAGTTGGAATATATCCCATTGAAATCAGAAAGAATAATCTTATTAAGATTTAGTTACCGAGAAATTTGTGAACAAATAAAACAAACCTACAAAAGCATACTTTTGCAAAATATTGCACACGTTTTGTAAATTTTGTAAGTTGACTGAAACCACTTTCAAATACAAATATATAATTCAAAATTTATAAAGACCAAGATTCAATTCCCCTTATATTTATATAGGTCAATGCACCTTTAAACAATATTTACTATTGTCAATACGTTTTTAAAGTGCACGTGTGCAGTTCTTTAGTTCCCATGAAGTTTTGTTTACTTTTATAGACGGATACTAGGATCCTACGTTATGATATGATGATGATGATAAATAGTTATATTGCGCAAAATTTGTTAGAGAAAATTTAGCGAAATTATCTGTTTTGTTTGCCCGCACTGGGTTAGGTTAGTCAAAGTTCAATCTATGCGCTTGAATTTCAAAACGTTCCATAGGTTTAATCTATGGGACACATTTTTACCATTTATTCAAAAACTACAATTACTATTATCACCAAATTACTTCGGTCAGATCACCGTGTCGTCCACAACGTTGCCGCAACATTTCAGGGATGTAGGTTTAACGTACACCATTACAGGAGGAGTAGCATTACAATGAAACATACTTTTGACCAGTAAGAGTAGTCGTAGCGCAGCGGCACAGCGACTGACAGTAAACGCGACGGTTGTGCCTTCAATTCAATTCAATTTAGCGAAAAATCATTTTCTAGGCTCAGATAACACGACAAGACAAGATAAGAGATGCGGAGAGGAGGAGTATTGCTAGCTGTCTTCGGTCTCTCTGACTACCCCGCTAGGAATAACAAGATAAACAGCAACGTTGGGTTCTACACTCACACGCCATATCTCGAAAATTTGGCGGTAAATGGGACACGAGTTACGTGGGCTATTGCCTCGTATGCGGGACAGCTTTATAAACATATATAATATATCTAATATATACATGTATCAAAATATGTCATATATTAGCAGGCGTTTTTAGTAATAAGTTAAGCAGAAACTAATGATTTATCAAACGGTCCTCGTGTTTACATTGCAATACCAGTCCACTGCAAAGAAAAACCGTGGGTCTAAAATTTATTAACCAATTTTGATGAAACTTAGACTGGAAGAATTTTCAATATAAGATCTAGATTTCTGTTATGTGTACTTATTAAAAATATGTAATGTTTTGATTTGCCACTGACAGTAGCAGCAGCTCTTAACTTCGGCGGAGACAAAAAAGTGCTTTATTGGGAACAGAGTGTCTCAACAGTAGTTTCCCAGGTTCACTCTGCCTACCTTGCATTAGATTTTTTATTTACAATAAAAATATATTGTAAATAAAAAATCTTCATAGATTCCCATCCATAGAAAATTCGAACTTCACTATCTTAAACTTGCCTATTATTTAGTACTATTATTTAGTAACCTGTACACGTCTATATAATAATCGATATAAAACGAAAGCCACAAAAGCCCTAACCCTTCTGTAATACATGAAACATTACAATACACTTCTATTCATGGAATACCAAACAAAGCCAAATAAAAACTCATGGGAATCAAAGAACTGCACACGTGCACTACAAAAAGGTGATAATAAAAAGATTATTTCATAGTGCATTGACCTGATATGTAATGTAAAGGGGAAATGAACCTTGGACTTTGTAAATATTATTTTTATCCTTACTTATTGGCATTAAGCATAGTGGGCAGAGAGAAATTAGTGTTTTGACACTGCGTTCTTTAGAAAATGTTGAGATAGTAATATCTCATATGATAACATGTAAATGTTGGGTTGAAAATTCTGCGCGTTATACCGAAGCTGAAATATTAAATTTATATAAATATTTATTGTACTAATAAAGAAGACCGACGACCTGAACAGATCTTCATAAACTGTTTTTTTTGTCTCTTTACGTCGGGGGCTAAATGGTAGAAACTCGAACCCACAACCATCGCAATTATATCGATAAAGCCAGCACTGTGGCACGATGTACGATGTATAAATGTGAATATAGCAAAAACGATACAAAATATTAATTTCAATACAATAGAATTGTTGAGGAACAAAAAACTCATGAGAATTAAAAGGAGCACGTGCAGCATAAGAAACGTATCGACAATAATGTAAAACATTGTTTTATAGTTCGTTGACCTGACATGTCATATTAAAGTGTAACTTGTACACACGCAATTTTGACATAAATGGTATCGACAGACCGACGGACACAAAATAAACCTAATTTCAAAATAAAGAAATTTCGAAATTCGGAACCATTATGAAAACTGAGTGTTAAGACACTCAGCTCCCCACTTTCTGCCAAATCTGGAGGCGTTACTTGTTGAGTGGCGGAACTCAACACTAGAGCTACAACAGTTTATCTCACTGTGTAACAGTTTACCTGAGATTTCGAAGTCGACAGTCCGATATGATGCTGACGCGCGATCTGGAGACGTCGTCCAACGGCGGCAACGGCGCTTTGGATCTTGCGAGTACACTGATACAAGAAAGAGGAATAAGAATACAAGACAACATAAAAATATATAATTTTTAGAGGCCCTCACTGCACAATGTGCTTGGGCGCAGGGTCCGTGCCCATTCCAGCCTAGTCCAGGGCCCACTCCAAAAGTTTTACTAACAAAAAAAAATACTCTGGAAAATGAATATATCTGTCCAAAGCTAAAATGCTGGAAAATATCAGCAAATACACTTATGACAGTCAGTTAGCGTTCTGAGTTTGATCTTCACTCGACCGTATTTATAAGTCGCTCTCAACTTTGAAATAGATCTTAAGATGCTGTTTCAAAAGATCGGTATCAGAGTTGAGATATAAATCCAAAAATATCACAGAATCAAAAAAAAACACTTGCCCGCTACGCGGCGTTAATCAGTATTTTTTTTGAGTTGGCGAAAAAAAGGAAACAGAGTATTATTCTCTTTCCGACCATTTTAGAAACACTATTTATTTTTACTTCTAGCTTCACCCTGTATCCCGGAAATAGCAGGATAGGCAGGGGGAACCTGGGAACCTAGTGTTTAGACACTCTATTCCCACTTTCGCTCCTCACTTTCCGCTGAATTCTGGAAGTATCGCATATTAACTAGCGGACAACAACGCTCGCGCCCCACCACGACGGTACCGCCACGACGGCCTTAAGCTAACCAATACTGTTATCTAACTCACAACCATCGTTGTACTACATACAAAAATATATCTAAAACGGTTGAAAAGTCATGGCTGCCCTACAGTTAGTCATTTTAAAATTTTGCACATCATTTACTCACGAAAAAAATAATCAAAGGTAAGAAAAAATCTTTAAATCAAATCCGCGCAGCCATTTATAGCTGACTTCAGGGAAGCCACGACTCGTAGACCGTACTATAGTACCTAGTTTTACTAAAAAGCTTGCTTTTATCCGTAAACCGCCGCTTTGCTCGTCTGTCCGCGGCCGACTCGCCCGCGCCCTCCAGCGAGCCGTGAACGGGACTTGTGCTCTTTAAGGCGCTCACTGAGGATTCCTATATTATTGATACGTAATCAAAAACCTAGTGTTAAGACCTACAGTTTACGCCAAATTCTGGAGGATTCTGGAGGGGGGGACTCAACGCCGCGCTTTACCTCGACACCAGAGCAGAGAAATGGACATATAAATTGAAATAAACATTTCCTGGAGTGGCGATCGAACCCACTACCTGTCGCGTTTACAGTCACAATTCGGGCCCCAGCGCCACGACTGGCCTCAAATTATTGATATTATAAAATATTACATAACGTCCTGCTTGAAAAGTTTTTAAAAAAAGTCTAAGTTCAATTTCGATTTAGTGGAATGCTTAAAAAGCTAATTAAAAATAGTATCTCTATAATGCAAAAGAATTCATTTCCAAAGAGGAAATTAACCCCAAAATTGTACTATTTCCGATTATTTTTAACGAAATAAAAAAAATCTACCAACTTTAGCAGTAACCTCTCCCGGACTGTAAGTAGTCACCTTCTCGAGTACTTCACTCTCAGTACCAATGTTACCTAGCGTAGTGGACGATTCCGATTCCTATTTGACACATTATTTTAATAATTATATTTAAAAAAGTTTTTTTTACTAAAAATGTGTATTTTTTTTTTCTTTATTGAACTTCACGCTGTACCCTGCTGCATCCCGTTCGAACTTACAATCCAGAGCGAGGAAGTGAAATAATTATTAAATGAATCATCTCGGGAATTATTTTTTTCAGCTTCACGCTTTGTAATAATATTACAAGGAAGACAGATTAAACGTAAAATCACTCTGTCCTCCATTATCCGCTTGGATTCAAGAAATTACGCATCAACTAACGGAACTCAACGCCGACCTTCGCCGACAGTACTACTCACATTATACTATCCCTAATAAATAAACACATAGGCAACTAACATATGTAATTGTCTTAGTGGAACCCTCTGAAGCCTCTGCTTCTATATAAATATTTACTTTACCAGGAAACCTATGGGAAATTACAAAATTAAAAATTCTAAATATACATAATAAAAAGTGAGGCCAGTCGTGGCGCAAGGACTAAGTGTGACTGTAAAACCGACTAGTTGTGGGTTCAATCCCCACTCGAGGAGATGAAACATTTACTTAATTTATATTTCCATATCTTCGCTTTCGCCCGCTTATAATATATCATCACTTACATGCTAGTATGAATTAATTTCGTGGTTTATTACCATTACAGATAAAAAACCGGACAAGCACGAGTCGAGACCGCCCAGCTTTTTCTGAAATTTTAACTTAGCCATAGCCCTTTCATCTGATACCTAACTTAAACTAGCGGCTTTAATTCTAAATTTTGGTCCCCCTTTTAAGAAATCTTATTTTTTGGCCCCTTTTTAAGAAATTTTATTATTAAGCCACAATTCTATAGGTTTTAGAATTTTTTTCTAAACTACCCGTAGATGCTAGCTGCCATATTTCATAGTTCTAGGTCAACGAGAAGTACCCTAATTATTTTGATACCCATTCTAGTGTTAAAATATACGTTTTTTGTGATATCTCTTTTTTTAAGTAAATGTACATTTACGCTTTGTAAAGAAATCAAGGGACCGTATATATGAGTATATGGTTTGAATTTCAACTTTGAGATAAAGAATAAAAAAACACTAAATTTAAAGCTTGTCAAAATACAATAGTAAAAACTGCATATAAATCGACTAAGCTGTTCAGAGTTTAGCGTGCATCAAAGCACAGACACACAGACAAAAAAAAACATTTTGATGTAAGCGCAACGGTTGTGGGTTTGATTCCAGGGAATGTGTTATTTGTTATTTCTATTTCTTCACTCAGGCAAGATAAAGCGCGTTGTGGAGTTCTGCCTCACTCACTCAATACGCAGTATCTTGAAAATTGGAAGACATTGCGTATTGAGTGGCTCTTGGCCGTCGGGAATGGGGTGTTGTAGCACTAGTTACCTTCTTCCTGTCCTGCTAATACAATGTGAAATTAAAAGAACTTATTAAATGTGAGTAATCTCAAAAAAAATATAACTAAAACAACAGAAATACCAATATTCCTTAGCAATTTCATCCACAACTGGCATATCCAATGACGTTGAGCTCGACCATCTCTTTAACGGCTCCTGGTCACCCTCCTCTAGGATCACCAAGTCTTGTTGGCACCAAGTGTCCTTAGGTGAAGGGTCTGGTGGAACATCTGGAGTCCATGATTCTTCGCGTTTTGGTATATAACATGGTGGATATGCGGAAGGTTCTTCGCCAGGATCGTGGCGGAAAAAGTTCCTTAGGAGTGGATATGTGTAAAAAATTGCTTGATATATTCGTTAGATACTCTTTCACACCTATTAGGTATTTATATTTATTTACATATGACATAAACAGACAAATTTTAGAAAACTGAATTCCAATACAAAAATACTAAGTACCTATAACTATTTCCCGGAACTGTTTAAATAATGTACAGCATTAAATTTCGTTATTAAATTGCTAAAGTCCCTGAAATGGAAGAAAAGTGAAGAACACAATGATGTGTCTCTACATTTTCTAAAACCAAGTCAAATCAA
Source organism: Heliconius charithonia (assembly GCA_030704555.1). Lineage (NCBI taxonomy): Eukaryota > Metazoa > Arthropoda > Insecta > Lepidoptera > Nymphalidae > Heliconius > Heliconius charithonia. The sequence continues at coordinate 506,843 of CM060813.1, forward strand.
GAATCAGTTCTAAAGTTGAGATAACTTTTAGAATCTTATTTAGTACTAATTGCAAGCGATACAAAACAAAAAAAAACATCGGGCCGAATAAATATGTATATCTTAATACAAATTAAATAATATTTACCAATTAATTAATTTAAGCCACGCTTCAGAAGCACAATACGCAGTAAACAAAACGTTCTGCCGTTTCATGTAATTTTCGTAACATATTCTCATTGCCTCTTCAATGATGTCCTCGCGAACATCTAATATTACAAGCTCGTTTTCTTCCTTTTGGTAAATTTCTGCCCTGAACATGTAAGGACAAGTTACAAATAACGTACATGTGCTCGTTAAATCTATATATATCTATAATAAAATTGTAACTGATCGCTGTCTATTTGTGGAAGATATGTAATATGATACATGCTCCCAATAAAATGTAATATTGGGAGCATGTATCAATATAATAGAACTTAAAACATTTTAAGTCATTTTAAGTTAACTACAGGGAGCGTACTTAACTGCAGGGTGGCAAGTCGGCAACATGCCATGAACCTCCAGCCAGAAGTGGTCCCCGGTCAGAGCAGAATCCCAACCCCCAAAATTTATTATTACACATTAAATAAAATAGTTTTGTCTTTTAACTTAATACCCCAAAATTTGATCTTTGATGTGATTAATACTTTTGCTGAACAGAAAGTCCGAAACAAGAGCAATTTTGATAAGCAAAATTGTGTACCTAAGCTACAATTGTAATACCATATGTACCTCAGGTTTAACTTTAAATTTAAAGCGCATTAATAGGCAATCAGCTTAACGCTGTATCTCGCCCACAGCAGGGTAGGCAAAAGGAACCTATTGTCAAGACAATCCGTTCGCCACGTACGGATGATGTGTGAACTTTTAAGACATTGCGTGTAAAATAGCGAAACTCAACGCCACCCTTTGTTTTGATACCAGAGCGAAAATAATTAATTTTCCCGAGAGAAAACTGAAACCACTCGCCTTTTCACGTTGTGTCGCTGCGTTACGACAATGGCCTGGATTTGTACAAATAAATAATTACACACATACCACGTTCTTTCAGAGATATCTTTAGGTAGAGCCAGCAAAGTCCTTTGATCATTAGAAAGCTGTAACTTTTTTCCTCTTCTTGATAATTTATATTTTTCATTTCTCGTAGGACTTTTGTTACTTGCCATTTTTAAATAGGTTCTTTTTTAATTAAATATATGTTTTTATTTTTGTATACAGATTTGACACTCCTTATATTGATATACTTTTTTTATTTAATACGATCTTTATACTTTGCTATGCCTGTTTTATTCATTAGGATTACTTTTATTTTTATTTTCTTTCTCTCTCTCTCTCTCTCTTTTTAGTTATTGAAAATGTTTATCTAACTTTACCTTCAACAATCTAGATAATGCATTTATCAATTTTAGATTAATCACCTAGGTAATAACTAATAAGTGCGTCAACATATTACAAACAAGTATAATTAATAACTGCTACAAACAATATAATGTTAAACACTATTTATTTTGTCATTTCTTTAGTGAGAAGTAAAAATTAAAACTGGCCACAAACAATTTTGTCTATGGCGCAGCAAATTGACAGTTTTTTAAAAATTAAGTGACAAAAAAGAAACGAAAATTACCTTTTTATTTGTAATTAACTTAAATTTCACATTGAATATCTGATTATACAGAACAAAATGAAAGAATCTCGTTACATTTAAAGTGCCTAGTTAGTTTTATATAAAATGGACGCTAAATGATGAGTGTATATTTTTTGTATTTAGTGTTTATTATTATCAGTTAGCATGTATACGTTAAAGGGCATATTTCCTGAGCCAAGTAAGTTATTGCTATATTTAGGTCTATATAACCTGGCTTTCTAAGCTCTCTAAAGATCTTCCATTTAATACATCCATCTTAACCACCACCGATTAATGTATTATTTATTTAATGTTATAGAAAAGGAGCAGAAAAAGAATTTTATTAAAGAAAATATGAAACAATTGAAATCATTACCCGGAAAGTCGTCGAAAGACCCGAAATTAACTTTAAAAAATCATTCAACACGACTTTCTACACCAGTAACGCAAGTCAAATCCTCACCATCCAACAAAAGCGGCAAAGTTTCACTGAATGTCGGCAAAACATGTTCACTAAATTCCCGTAAGAAGAATGATATAAATATAAAGAAGGGCGATATGGCCGAATTCTTGAGACGCAAAGAACTGAGACACATTCAACAGCCAGAGGAGTCATCAGAAGAAGATATAAAATCTTCAGATTCATCTGGACGATTGCGAGATATAGGATGTCAGACTATAGAATCTAATTTGGCACAAAAATTAACAGAAAGTACAAAGCTAACTATGCTATATCCAAAAGCAGATGATGAAAGTAAGAAAGCTAGTGGAGATTCAAGGAGTCAGAGGAGTCCATATCCTCAGTCGCCTAGACCGGATGATATGATGGATGAAAGAAATCGGAGTCGGTTGAATTCTATCTTGGAGAGACAGGACAAGGATCCATATTTACCTGCAGGTAAAAATATATTTAATATAGTAATCCATTTAAATAATTTCTTTCAAATAAATAAATATGAATATACTATATGTTTTTAATTTTTATTTAAAAATATGAGCAGTCTAAACAAATAAAACAATCCAGCCCCTGTTCCCATATTATAAAATTAAAATTTTAACATTTTATAATTTTGGAAGCCAGTAAATTTTGAGGCCATTTGTAGCACAGTGCCCCTGTGCTGTCCTGTCCTGTCCTGTGTGGAACTGTATATGCAACAACACATTCTAGGTTCGATGCCTACTCTGTGTGGTGTTCACTTCTGCCACTCATATGAAATACCTCCAGAATTTGGTGGAAAGCTGAAGTGTCTTAATTTTAAAGTAGTTGTAAAAATAGTGACCTGATGGATAACTTTTTAGCTTACATTTTATAATTATATTTTCAATTGAAACTGAGATAATAAGCATACTATGTTAACTTTCTCTTTTCCACGAATAACAAAATAAACAATCACTGTAAAATTAGTTAATTATAAGCCACTGCAGTAACCATATACTTTTTTCATAAGCTGTCTGTCTTTTTATAAAATATCCTTAATATTTTAAATTTACAGGTTACCAAAAGGGTGTTCTACCAAAGTACCTTAGAGACAGAAAGGAGAGTGCTAAAGAAGTTGAGGAACCAAAAGCTGACGATGACCATTCATGTCCTGATGGACATGTGACATTACCTGATAACGAGAGGAAGGAAACACTGAGAATGCTTAGAAATAGTGAGAAAAATAACCTTTTTTTATTTCATGCTGTATACATGCTCCACACAAGTATACAAATAAATGCTACAGTAGTGGGTCTAAGTTCCCACTCAAAGAAATGATTTATTTAATTTTATTTATTTTATTTTACTCAGGTTCCCTCTGCCTTACTTAGTATGTGCTAGGGATAGTAAAAAAAATGCTTTATCCCACATATAGCATGGTAGGCAGAGGGAACCCAGTATCACAACACAATGTGAGTAGTGATTTTTAAAGCTGTACTTATTTTTGTCAGAGTGAGTAACAAATAATAAAAGATATTTATTGCCACAATTGTGAATTGAACCTTGAACCATCACATACACAGTAATAATAATAATCTCTATATATGAAATATAATTTGAAGTAAATATGTATCTGGTACCCCAATTCCTATAAATATATAGAAAGTGAAGACAGAGTACTTTGTCAGTTGGTTTATATATTCTTTTATTAAGATAAGGCATATATTAGTATAATAGTAGTACTAATATTATTAAGATGAGGCAAGCAGTGGTGGCGCAAGATCACAAAATGTGATAGTAAAATCGATTGGTTGTGGGTTCAATCCCCATTTGAGGAGATGAAATATTTATATTTTTTAATCTTGTACTAAGCTTAAAGCAAGAATATAGAAATTCAAATCCAATTATTTCCTAATATATACTAATTCTTGTTGTTTACATAGGTTTTGCAGAACTAGTGAGTGAATTAAATAAAATGCCTGTCAAAACCGACACACTCAGAATGAGGAATCGTAAAATGGAATTGGAAAAACAACTCTCTAAACTAGAGGAGGGCATCAAAGTATTCTCCAGACCTAAAGTATTTGTTAAGATTGGAGAATAAAAGACAGGTTTTATTTTTCCCTAAAAAATGTTGTAAAATATTGAATTTTGATCTAAAGTATGGTAAATTTTGGTTTTATGACAAACATTTTTGAAAGTGATGCTAAATTTTAATTTTATTGGGCAAATTTTCAAAATGGAGGCTTTAGAATTTTTTTTATGTATCTAATTAAATTAAATTATCTTTTTTAAAAAAGAATCCAAATTGAAGGTATATGTAATATATATAATTAAGCGGTCTAAAAATTTCAAAGTTGATGCTAATAATTCTTTGAACATAAATATTTTTGCTACAATTTTTAAACTTAGACAAATGTGATTGATTGATAAACTTTAAGTGACTAAGCTAAAATGCTTTTAATATAATTTTGTTTAGGCAAAATTTTAAAAATAAAAAAAAATTGTGGTGAATTTAAATTTCACTAACATCCGTCCAAATAAATTGAAGTAAATTCTTGTGATATAACTACTAGTATTGTAGAATAGTTGTAATTTTGTCTTATATATATATATAATATGTTTAAAATAATATATTTGTATGATTTACAGTGGTTCTATCTTTTGGAATTTTAAATATATTCATATAGTGATTGGGTATTTTAATTTTTATAGTGCCTTCAGCTTCTCTATTTGCCTTGATACCAGAGCGAAGATAATGAAAATATTAAAAATTGTATTCACTCAAATGGAAATCAGACCATTCACAGTCACATGCTTGCGACATGACTGGCCTCTATGAAAATATTTTATTTCCACAGTGGGGTCGAAACTATAACCATCGCTTTTATAGGTAGATGCAGTCCCACCATGAGATTTTTTTTAAATTAAAATAATTTAAAAAATTATATATGTTGACCATCCTCGCCACCAAGAGATGGTGCTTTCTGTGTAACTATTTTAAATAAAGTATATCTAAAATTGGATGTGTACTTATAACTAATAATCTATTTTTAGATATATAAAGTATTCTTAATATTTATATAAAAATTGTGTATATATATTTTTACGAGGAGGACGTGGTAACTCTAAGTCTTGAAAAAATTTACCAAATATAGCCCATATTCAAAGATTGATATTTTTCTAAAAAAAATTTATTAGTCTGCTAAAAAAACAAATCTATGATATTTATTAAGATTACGTAACACTTTTATATTACAATGAAATAAATTTAATACATTATTTGCATGTTCTACTTTATTATAATTTTTTTTGTCTTTTCTCATAAAGATGGTCTTTATTATACATGAATTTCACGTAAATTTATAAATATATACACGAAATTATTTCACTTTCATATGAATGTGAATTTTTAAATTATTTAAATTTTCTCCGCTTTGGTAAACAGCTCGGCGTATAGTTCCGCCGCTCAATGCGCAATGTCTCAAAAATTGATCAGTGTATGTCGAGCAGAGGTTATTACTACTAGGTAACTTCCGCCTACCCCACTTTGTAGCAAAAAACTTAAAGCTTAGAATTTCATAAGTTGCCAATATATTTGTCTTTACAATTAGTGTTTGTATTATGCTAGATCTTATAGTAAATAGTATGACAAACACTGTCTCGAGCTAAGGGGTGCGGGGCGCGCGTTTTTACCGCGCGAGCCACGGGCGAGAGCGGGCGCGGCGTTTGCGCACACCTTTAGTTGGCAAGCCAGTGCACCATAGGCGACACAACACAATGCATTTCTAAGAAATAAAAACATCTATGTTTAACAAAGGTATATAATAGTTTAAATAAATTCATAAAATTTACCATTTTATCACAAATAAGTATTATTATTTATAATACTTAAAGTTTAACAAAGAAAACAAGAACAATAAGAATGTAAAATAACACTAATTCTCACTATAATTTTTGAGTCATTCTAGTATTATGTAATAAATTATGTGCAGTTTTTTAAACATCACTTAATTTCTTTTTGTATGTATTATCATTTTCACAAAGGAAGTTTAAAAATATAACATTTTTTTTTTGTATTCCGCATAACAAGCATGGAGCATGAACCTGGGAACCTATTTTGTTCAAACACTACCATTTTCCACCGAATTCCAGATATGTTACATGTTAAGTGATGGAACTCAATGCCATATTTCCCTTGCTGCCATAGGGAGGAAATGAAAATAGAAATATTTTATTTGCCCCAAGTGAGAATGGGACTGTCCACAATCCTGTGCACTAGTCTGGATCAGTAACAATTTTTTTTTTTTTTTTTATAATACTACCACCTCTACAAGATACGTAACATCTTAGCATAGGCTTTAGTGGGCTGTGTAGTGTGTCTCCCCAAAACTGTTACATAATACATGAATGGCTCCATTAACAACTTTGTTGTTACTTTAAAATAAATATACCATGCAGTGCAGACAACGAGCCGTAGCTGACCTAAAGTTAGCTGTAGGTGTCTGTACTGCTACTTTTCTTACTTATGAATATTATTGAACATGATTAACAATGCAAAAAATTTAGAAAGCCCTAACTTTAGGGTGGTCACTACTTGTCAACTACATACTGTACTTTGTCTAATTAAAGTCGTCGAACATGTTGAAACAAGTGATGATTGAATACAATGGGTCCTTTTCTGTAAGTAGCTTCTTCGTGTTCATGCCAATGGTAAAATGAAAATTCTGGAAAGAAAAATTTGATTTCTCTTTCAGCTGATGATGGTGAATCTGAAAATGTTAGAATAAAATTTTAAATATAATTCTTGATTTAGTAAGTAAGCATACTGAAGGCACCCTGACAATAATTAAACAATATTCCACATGGATATAAAACAGCTTTGTACTGTTGCCCACATAGCTGAGTAAGCATTACATATAAATTAAATGGTGAAGGTCAATGCCAGTGTGCCATTGACTTTCCAGTGAGACTTTTGGTAGTGACCAAAGCCAGGAAATAAAAATAATTTAAATATAACTATTACCCTGAATGGGGAATGAACTCGCAACCATCACATTTACTGCCTTTGCACCACAATGGAATGGAAATAGAAAACTATGGGTATTTTTCTAAAATAGTAATGAAGATTCTTACCAGAACCATGAGCAACATTTCTGGTATCCGATATACCGAACATGCCTCTTAGACAATTAGGTTCCTTAAATTGGGCATGATAAACTTTTGTAGGTCCTAACATTCTTCTCCACAACTCTATAGCGTTTGAATGTCCTATTATGTGCAAATCTATACTGCCACTGAAAATAAACACCTTATTTATTAATTACCAGTAATTTTTTTGTAAAATATCAAATAGTAGTTTAAAAAATATCAGTTATAGCTTCATGCTGTAAATATCCTGAATACGGCAGGCATGGCAGAAAGAACTAAATGTTAACAAACTCCGTTTGAGACACCCCACAAACTCACAATTTTAGAATGGCGTTTGGTGTACTGGTATTTAATCCCACCTTTAGTCTTGTTACCAAATCGAGAAATTAAAATAATAGTACATTGTTATAAAGTAAACACAAATTTAAAGCGCAATCATAAACTTTTTCGAGTAAAAGACTAAAATTTTACTCTCGAGCGGGAATCGAATTTACAACCGTCGCGTTTACGGTCAGAAGCTATGCCGCTTCGACGGCCGAATCTATTTATTGTTATCTAGCGAATTATAACCTCTTAAATGGAATACCTTGCCATAAATGTCACGAGACGATTGTAAAAGAATTTCCCAACGTGTTCTTTATAAAAGTTACCAGCCGTTTCTTTGTCTAATGTGATTCTTTTAGTTTTTACAACGACAAAAGTATTTTTGATTACGTTTCTTATGTATGAAAGTGCTACTGGATTTTTTACAGCGTGCGGTTTTATAATGGCTAGTGATAATTGTAAATTCGTCATTTTTTTATAACTTTATTTAATTTGGATTTTAAATAGAAATTCTACTTTTTACATATTATATTTTTTTGAAATTTGTGCCTAATTTTGACAGCTCTTTTTTATTTATATAATTATGACGTTTTGATAATGTTGCTATTAATTTTATTTCAAATAAATGAATATTAGAGATATTATCGATAAATGCCGTGACTTCTATAATAAATTCAAAACAACAGAGACAAAACGTTTACATGTTGCCGCTTGAACTGCTAAAAATCTGGATTCACTGTTCTTGATTGATCAAATTTGGTTCATTTGTAAATACAATTTTAATATATTGTTTTAAATATCGATAAAAATCTTTAAACATGTACAATTTTATAAAATTTAGAGTGAGGAGACGTGTATCAGGGTAATGGACATACCATATGGGATTTATAGATACATTATATGGATTGAAAAAAATTGACACAAGCCCAATAAATAATGTTTTAATTATAAGAAGTATTGTAGAAAAGTGTCGTTAATATACTTTAAATCTTTGCAAAAAAAAACTATAACTGCAAAAAATACTATAACGGCCCCTTCCACTCATACACTCGAACTACCGTAGTTCTACTTGGTAAAAAGTTGCTATTCAGGCAAGGATTGCAATCCACACATTGCTCTCATTACACTAATGATACTGATATTCTAGAGAATGAAGAAACCTCTGATAGGTCATGATAGCTTCAAAGACAATCTCCATTTTCCGGTGAAATTCTAGTGTTGAATAGCGGAAGCAGGGTTGTACTTTAGCTTGTTATCAGTGCAATGAAATATTAAATATTTTATTTAATGAAGTGATCGCGTTTACAGTCGTATGTGCGGCAACACATTATACTATATATTTATACTGTGGTTACTAATAATGACTTTGAAGTATAAGTCAAAATACTTCAGCTCAGCGTCAAGCCAAATATCAAAACACTATACCGCGTACTCAGTTTAGTTTTTTAATATTTTTAAATTAAAACAAAATGCCAGAATTAGAAGCTAAAAGAAAAGCTGAAGAGCTTTCTCTAGTACCAGCAAAAAAAACTCGCCATGAAATATCCGTAGTTGGTACACGGGAAAAGGCTGTTGTAACCTCTTCGGTAAATTATTTTCAATACATATTAAATTTAAAATTCTTATATAGCCAAATATTTATTTATCACTAAAATAAATCTAAGTTAATTAGCAGTTATCATCATCTTATTTAATTAATAATTAATTATAATACAATTTAAACATGTAAAACTTCTGCTGATTTCAGGTGCCTAGAACTTCCAACTTATACGCACCGATTATGCTACTGGAAGGACATCAGGGTGAAATCTTCACAGCTAAATTTCACCCAGAAGGAAAACATTTAGCATCTGCTGGTTTTGACAGACAAATATGTAAGATATATCCATTAAATATCCATACAGTATTTTTAATATTCTTTTCACAATTTGTGGTTTACTTGCCGTTACAAAATTTTGTCATATACTAATCAGTATTAATGTAGTGTTATTTGGTAAATTTTATATTATGAAATTTTGACTATCATATAAATAAGCAAAGTTGCTTGTACATTTATATTTTAAGGTATAAATGCAATTTTTTTATTAGCTCAATCAGTTAAACTTTGTACATAAAGAATACTGAAATTAAAAATGTGTAATAAAATAAAAATACTTTTTTGGAACATATAAACTTTTTATCCATAACTGTTATAAATTTTCCAGTCCTATGGAATGTCTATGGCCAATGTGATAACATCATGGTAATGAAAGGCCACACTGGTGCCATAATGGAGTTGTGTTTCTCCCCTGACGGTGCCCACATGTACACTTGTGCTACCGACACTACAGTAGCAGTATGGGACGTACCGACTGGTACAAGAATTAAGAAGCTTAAGGGGCATGCAGGTTTTGTTAATTCTGTTTCGGGTAAGTCCTTTTATAGTTAACTTGATTAAATTAGTAATGTTTTTGTTATTTTTATATTTGGCAAATTTAGAAACATAGAAAATTTCATATTCTACTCAAACATACACTGTCAAAATTTTTATTTGCTTATTGCAACTTATATTTCCTGCTAACTTGTATTGAATTAGTTTATTAAGAATTAATGACTTAGTTAAAGTGGTTGGACAGCTTACAAGAAATTCAGTTTTAGTCCTGTTGCATTGTATTTTTAAAATACAAAAGACTTATTAAATTGCTATAAAATAATTTTGAATTCTAATTGTAAAGTTATAGGTATCTTGCATAACCTACAAAAATAAAAACAACACACATACATATGTATAAATAAATAAATCGGCTTCACGCTGTATCCCGCACACAGCAGGGTAGGCAGAGGGAATCTGGTGTTAAGACACTCCATTCCCCACTTTAATATTTATATACATATGTATGTATGTATGTATATAAATATTAAATACTATATACTTTTATATATATATACTTTTCATAATGCTGAATTGTAAATCACAAAATATATTATCACAAAATCTTTGAATAAAAACAAACACATACAAGAGTATGACAGAAAAGTATTTAAGACAAAAATATTTTGAAAGTCACAATATATTTTTCTTATAGCATTTGTGTTATTTAATTTTCCTTTCGTATCATATCTTATTTTCATTGACTGTGTGAGATTAAATATTAAGTATTGGGATAAGGATGGGTTAAAAAATTTAAAAATATATATTTTATTTCTTTATTTATTACATTTTTCACACTCTGTATTCTAGATGCATACTCATAGATTCTGTATGCAATAAATCTATTTAAAATGAATTCCAGGTGCACGTCGAGGTCCAGAACTTCTAGTTTCAGCATCAGATGACAACACAATAAAGCTATGGGATGCCAGAAAGAGGAATCCTATAGCTTCGTTTGATAGTACATATCCTGTTACATCAGTATTATTTAATGATACAGCAGAGAAGATCATATCTGGTGGCATTGATAATGTTATTAAGGTGTGGGATATAAGGAATAATCAGATAGCGTACAAGATAAAGGGACATACAGATACGGTTACTGGTAATTATTAGATTCTGTTTAGCTTCATGGTGTATCCCACATATATGGTAAGCAGAGGGAACCTACATAGTTTTAGTAGACACTGCACTCCTCACGCACTGTACTATTTTTGAGCCATTATTTATTGAGTGGTGAAACCACCGCATAGTCTTAGTCTTATACTGTACATTGGTAAATAAACAAATCCTATAGCAATTACCAGAGCAGAAACAAAAATTGCTGGTTTCCAATTGTCTATTTTAATACAAAGAATTTATATTATCCTTTATGATTGAGGCCAGTCGTGGTGCAATGGTACAAAGTGTGACTGTAAAACCGACTGGTGGGTTCGATCCCCACTGGAGGAGATGAAATATTTACTTAAATTTATATTTTCATTTCTTCGCTCTGGTGTCAAGGCAAAGCGCGGCGTTGAGTTCTGCCACTCAACACGCAATGCCTTTAAATATTCGGCAGAAAGTGGGGAACAGAGTGTCTTAACACAAGGTTCCCTCTGCCTACCCTGCTGTGTGCGGGATATAGCGTGAAGCTAATTTAATTTAATTTTATTTTCTTTATGATAAGACATAATCCAGCGTTTAGTCCCACATTCTACGTACAATCTTGAAAATTGTACATGGAGTGTGGGGAACAGTGTCTTAACACTAGGCTCATTTAGCCCACCCTGTTTACTTCACGCTGTATCCCATTGTATATCAGTGTAGACATATAACTTTTTTTATTATTTTATTTCGCTTTCAGGCATGGCTCTTTCCTACGACGGCTCCTATCTTTTATCAAACTCAATGGATAATACACTAAGAATATGGGATGTGAGACCGTTCGCGCCTTCAGAGAGATGTGTTAAACTGCTGTCAGGTCATCAGCATAACTTTGAAAAGAATTTACTCAGATGTGCCTGGTCACCTGATGGGTCAAAGGTATTTTAAAATTTTCTATTCCATCCTGCATATATTACGTAAAGAAAGGTCAATAAGTTCCCTACGTTTCTCCAAATTGTCGAAACATTGCAGAAGTCAACGCCGAGCTATGCCTTGTTACCAAAGCAACAAAGTAAAAACATAAACCATTTTACCACAAGTGAGAATCAAACACACAACCGTTGCGTTTACAGTCACACTTTGTTGACACCTGGTCAGACAGCCTTTATCTACTAAGGTATTGATATTTATTTTGCTTTCTCCCTCCTACAACCAGGTGGCAGCAGGTTCCTCCGACAGGCACGTGCTGGTGTGGGATACGACGACGCGGCGCGTGCTGTACAAGCTGCCGGGGCACCGCGGAGCCGTCACCGACGTGCACTTCCACCGCAACGAGCCCGTGCTGCTGTCTGCCTCTGCTGATAAACTTATTTATCTAGGGGAGATTGAGCCCTAGGTGCTTCCTAACAAACCTCCCGACTCCTAGACCACCTTTCAATAAACAAAATAGGGGAAATAGATTATAAATCAATATGACTACATCTCTGTAATTTAGCTTACCCTACCTTTTCCTAAAAGTTCTCCTAAGACGTAGACCATATTCCATAGTAATTAGGGAAATTTAACCCAAAAACCCTGGACAAAACTCTGTCTTGTATAATCAAACAGATGATGGTGAATGATCAATTTCTATGTTAATAATATTTTTCTATATATGAAGTAAATCTACTACCAAACCACTCATTCCATTCTACTCCCACACGACACTGCATGCCCATCCATATAAAGATTGAACAATAATTTTTACGATAAATTACAATATCCTATCTAAAAATGTATAAATAATTAAAACCTTAGTACTTTAACTCTGTAATATATTTTATTGAATAAGATTTTTTTTATATTAAATTGCGATTATAAATAAATGTATTGTTTCATTCATTTTTTTTTATAATAAGAAAAACACGATTCTATCATTATATCAGCTTGTTGTCACCATAACATATAGTCACCTAACATATGTATATCTGCCAAGTTTTATGACAATACAATTATTACAAGTGGGTTTCAGATTCTTAGATTTGTGTTTAGTGACAGAAATCAACGCCGCTCATTGCTGTGATACTAGAGTGGGGAAATTAACATTATTATATATTTTTTGTGCCCCTGTGCCATGACTGGCTTATAAGGTTGAAATACATAGCTGATTGTAACAATAGACTATCTAAACAGACGTTTGATATAAAAAAAAGGTTTCTTATTTTCTAATATTACTTAAGCCACATAATTCACACATTAAATTATTGAATTGGTGACAGTAAAATTTGCAAATTCATATAATGTTTAATAATATATTAAAAATTGTTTAGTTATGAGCTTTAAGATGCCGAAAGAACTACGTCATTTAAGCAAAGCTGGAATTTTTACCATTATTAGTCCAATATATAGTCAAGACGGTATGCGAACTAACTTGAAAATGGGGACCTTTCAGAGGTAGCTGAAACTAAAGGTACCTAAAAACCATACCCACCTATGTTAAAGTAGAAGGCCTTCTATTTAAGTATGTTGTTAGAACAATTGTAAAAATTATACCTCTGTAGGTCTCTTTATTAGAAATGGAATGCTAAAATAAGTACAAAACAAAGAATAACCTGTTTCGTAAATTCCAGAAGTAGTAATGGTTGTACTTTTATCAAATTTGGAAAAGGAGAAAGCCATTTAAATAATATTTGAATACAAAAACATTAAATAATATATTTTACACTATTTAAGACTATACCATACATTTACAATATTATACACAAAGGCTCTTTGGTGGTGGCAATTCTGGAATAAAACCTAATTTGAACTCTGTACTTTCGAATGCTTCAATATCAACTTGGGATAGTTCTTCCATTCTACTATATATTCCTTCTTCATTATAAGATGTTTGTTCAGAAGTATTAGCAAACACCCCAAATACATTTGTCACTGGTTTATTAGAAATTTGAAAGACATTGTTACTGGAAGGTGGGGTCGGACTCATCTGAGAGTCAAATATGTTAGTAGGTTCCATTTTCTGTGCAGCACTACTAAATATACTAGCTGCAGTATTCTGAGCTCCGTAAGTAGGTGGAGGCGGCCCAAAAACATTTTGTGTAGCTTGAGAAAATATTGATTTGGCTTGATTTTGTGTTTGAAATACATTTGGTTGATGATTTTGTTGAAAAACATTTTGGTTAGCTTGAGCAAAAACTGATTTAGCTTGATTACTAGCACCACCAAACACTGTATTCTGGTTGCCTAACCTGCTAAAAACTGATGATTTTTGAGAACTCTGACCAAATATTGAATTATTGGGGGCATTATTAAATGTGGGTGTATTTTGTACAGCGCTGCGAAAGAGTGAAGAGGCGTTACTGCCAAAGTTATTTGATGTACCAGTATTTAAATTTTCGTTTTGAGACTGTGGAGCTAAAACAAATAAAGTAAAATATAACTATTTTTTTACATTTTTAGTAAAATAAAATTATATTATAATCTAACTCACCTCTATAAGTATATTTGGAACCGTAAATATGTTCAAATCTGCAACTCTGTCCGAAACGACAATGGCCTTGTTGAAAAAATTTACATACAACCATTGTGGTAATTTAAATGAAATATTTTAATTTTAAAATCGTTCTAGTCATTGGGATAGTTGCGTTGTCGTTTTTTCCTGTAAATATTTGAAATTTAAGTTTAAAATTGTAAGACAAATGGTATGGTATGGTTCTTTGATTATAGCGTTCCGAGCGTGCCAGTAGAGCACAAATCACTTCGCCAATGTCACGTTGTGTGGAGAAAACACGAAGGAGGTTGTACGGTAAAAAAATAAGACAAATATTTATCATATACAAATTTAAAACTTAACAAGAACTACTGTCAAATGTCAATATGTCACTATTTCGTCATTTCAGATTTGTCTATTACTATTTACTAAGTTTGCCCGCGACTTCCCTGAGTAAATTATTTTAAATTGATAGAATTATTTTATGTATATATCGATATAAAAATCGATTGATATTGAAGAATCGATACCGCTGCCCACGATCCCGTGCAATACCAGAGCCCAGAGGAGCTACAAGTGCCTTGCCGGTCTTTATATGCGGATCATGCTGTCCTGCTATATGCGGAATAAGGGTAAATTCTAAAAAAAAAATAGTAAGGGAAGGTACATGCGGCATTTTTTTTCCATTATGGTATGTCTTTGTAATTTTCATCGCAATTACCATTTTAAATTCACTGGCAAAAGTTCTTTATAATATTCTATAATTTGCAATTTAGTGTTAGCGTTACGTAACGGAGCGGTTGACCGTGTTATAAGAAAAATACGTCGAAAAATCGCAACAAAACACATCGATGATTGAACTATTAATTTATTATTTTTTTTAAAAACACATGCACAATAATAAAAACAAGCAACATTATATTTGACATCTCTTTTATAATAACAAATATTTAGTCTGTGCTTCTTATTTACTTCACGCCTCACGGTGCAGTGTGTTACTACTTTTCCAATTGCTTACAAAGTAAAGTTCTGTGAATATAACTTTAAAGAAAACAATTAAGAATAGTAACCATTATTATCTGAGAAGCGGATAAGATTAGTCACGTTGTATTATAGTTTAGTTTAGTTGTTTAACAAATTAGTTAAAGTAATTTTAAATATAAATAATTTGATCATGAATCACTTTAAACCAATGAATGTTTATTTTAAACGGTGTTAATTATTATAATATTATATAGTCCTTATATCCTCGTCTGACTTTAGTAAGAATTACATTTTAAATCATTAAGAAGGCAAGTAAAAATTGTGTTTAGTTTTAAAATAGTTAGTTTAAATTCTTAAAATACATCATAGTTGAAATAAATAGTTAAATTATTATTTCTATAATATATTTTTAACTGTTTAAATATATTTTTGTAATAAAACAGCTCAAAGGATAAAAAATAATTTTATTTTTTACAGGTTACCTAAAATGAATAAGTCATTCTTATTATCCATTGGTAAGATTTTTTTCATTTATTATTATTTTATATACCATAGAATTTTTATTATTATGAATTGAGATTGAGACTGTGAGGTTTAGTGGCTCAATGTAGAGGTCCAATTTCTACTTGAGGAAATTAATCATTTTCACTCTCTGGTAACAAGATAAAGTTCCATCATCCATCATGATGGAACATTTGACATGGTATGTGTAAAAAAATGGACATTTGTCTACCCTGCTATTTGAATAAGCACTAAGCTGCTTCATTTATTTTACCAAAGAATATCCAATGTTGCAAAGTGCATATAGGATATTGTGTGAAAAAACATCCACATTAAAATACATACACAATATACATACATACAATATAAATTTTGTATATAAGTCACACGTATCCAGAGTAGACCTTGAATCCTTGTAGTATATATGTTGTGTAAATATATATACTGTAAAGATTCATCTCAATCTGTTCAGTAGTTTTTGTGCGAAGTTGAAACAACTATTTTAACTATAACTCTATTTTAATTATAGTGGCCTCTGTGTGGTTTTGCCAGTTATTTGTCAGTTTTTATTTTTATCTGAATTACTTTCAGGATATAATAACATTAAAATAATAAAGACAATATCTAGACATTGATTACTGAAGTTTTAGCCAATAAAACACTTATATTTTTGCGCAATATTGTTGCATGAAACTTTTTATATTGACAATAA
The DNA here is from genome assembly GCA_030704555.1 of Heliconius charithonia. Lineage (NCBI taxonomy): Eukaryota > Metazoa > Arthropoda > Insecta > Lepidoptera > Nymphalidae > Heliconius > Heliconius charithonia. The sequence continues at coordinate 523,543 of CM060813.1, forward strand.
AAAATATTTCAGCCAAATTGCAGCACAAAGTACGACTGTAAAATCGACTGGTTGTGGGTTTGATCCCCACTCGATTGACAATAAAAAAATAAATAAATTAGCTTCACGATGTACACAGCATGGTAGGCAGAGGGAACATAGTGTTAAGACACTGCGTTCCCACTTTCCGTCGAGTTTTGGAGGCATTGCGAGTTGAATGGTGGAAGTCAATGCCATACTTTGCTTCAACACCAGAGCAAAGAAATGTAAATATAAATTTAAATAAATATTCCTCAAGTGGTGATCAAACTCATAACCAGTCTCGTTTACATTTACACTTTGTGCACCTGCCCTTAAATTATAAACATAGATATTATATAGAGCATGTTTGTCATCACTACTTTAAAAAAACTACAGTAAAACTGCTCTATAAAAACATAAAACAAATTAAAAACTGATTTTTTCATACGAAATTATTATTAAAATTATCGTAAAGTAGTAAAACGTCATGTGTTAAGAATGACGCACACAAACTCAATTCTATGAAAGCGATAACGCCGTACACGCCTCATTCACGAAACCGAGTCGTAGGTAATACCGGCGATGTTGAATTGCGTAGAATAGGACGAGAGATATCCCTTTTTCGTTCGTTTTTTGGAATGAAAAGTGGCAGATCGGCATCGGAAATATGTGTTTACGTTATTGGTTTCTATCGCATTACAAGAAATACAGTACGGATAAATTAAATTAAATTAAATTAGCTTCACGCTATATCCCGCACACAGCAGGGTAGGCAGAGGGAACCTAGTGTAAGACACTCCGTTCCCCACTTTCTGCCGAATTTTGGAGGCATTGCGTGTTGAGTGGCAGAGCTCAACGCCGCGCTTTGCCTCGACACCAGAGCGAAGAAATGGAAATATAAATTTAAGTAAATATTCCATCTCTTCGAGTGGGGATCGAACCCACAACCAGTCGGTTTTACAGTCACACTTTGTGCCACTGCGCCACGACTGGCCTCAAGTACGGATAAACATCATAAAAAGAAAAAAAAATGCTACGTTTAAACTGTTGAGGTTAATTTCTTTAGGTATGGGTTTTGAAATATTTTACCATATAAGACGCTTCAACCCTGTATATCAATATATAGCAAGCATAAAATAAAAATATATATTTATCATACTGTAACATTATACGCATGTTTATCATAGCTTAAAATTCCCATAACAAAATTATACAAACAACAGTCTATATGAAGCTATTATTGTTACCTGTACCGAGAATAGCGATGACTACAGCTAGCTAGTGGCAAAGTATGTATTGTTTGTTATCATTTCAAAGGATAATGCTTACACGGCTGTGGCTTAGGTTTTTGGTGACGGACTGTATACAATGGTTCGACTGTGAATTGAAAGAACATAACCTACTTAAAAAATATAATCATTTGAAATGATAAGGTAAATCTTTTACTTGGAACCGTCGCCAGCGTAAGGTCGCCAACCAGCGTGCGACTGTATACGGAACGACAGCCATTTCGGGTTCGATTCTCACTCCAGAAAATTAAGCATTTCAATATTTTCATTTACTTGCTCTTGTAATGAGGAAAGAACGCGGCTTTTTATTCCGCCACTCGACACACTCTAAGGATGCCTGCAAATTCCTCAAGAAATCGGCGGAAAGTAGAGAACGAATGTGTTTTAATAGGAACGGAGAGTCTTAATACTAGGTTTCCAGGTACTCTTTGCCTATTTTGCTACGTGTCGGATACAGGATTCACTACTATTAAGTGAGGCTATCGTTGCGGGTTTGTGTATTCGATTCACACTCGAAGAAAAAAATAACTGCTCTGTTAACTCAAAGTACGGCGTTAGATTCCACCACCCAACACGCAATGTCTCGAAATCAGGTGCAAAGCGTAAGACAAAGTGTCTTGATAATTGGTTCTCTCTGACCACCCAGCTATATACAAGGTGAAACATGAAACTGTATAAAAATATTTAATAAAAAGAATTAAAATAATAACAATGTAAGAAGTCTCTCAGTTCGAATATCACTTCTGATATTATTTACATTTTTTTATAACGTCACGCTAAATCTCACACATAGTAAGGTAATCAGAGGGAACCTAATATTGAGATATTCCGTTCCCACTTCGAATCAACTTTCGAGACATTACGTGGTGTTTGACAAAACTTAACGTCATGCTTGTCTTGTTATTAAAACGAGAGAATGAAAATAATTCACCGGGAATCGAACCTAGAGGTCCCGGTCGGTGGAAAGAACTGTCAGGCGGCCTTAATATTTAAATCTATTTTGTTACAGGGAAATGGAGCTCAAATCTATTAACTATAGAAATGCTGTACAAACTCGGTTTGTTGCTGTATCATAGGCTAAAAAATAATAAAAGCTTCGACTTAAATACTGTTTATGAGAAAATTAAATTTTATTTAATAATATACGCTGTATCGACAGCGATATTGATGTTTATGGAGGAAACTATTTATGGATATGATTTTCTTGGTTTAATTATAGCATTTATTGTATACAAAAGTCCTGAAATCGTAAGTTTTTTGTATTTTATTAAGGCGACTGACTGTAAATGGTTGATTTCAATGCCCACTCGGGGAAATGATTAATTTAATATCTTTATTTTCCCATTCTGGCAACAATACAAACTGCGGCGTTGGGCTCCACCACACAACCCGCACCTTGAAAATTGAGTGGAAAGTGAAGTATCCTAATACTAGATTCCCTCTGCTGACTTAGTTATATGAGGATGCAGTGTAAAGCTACAAAAATAGTACACTGTAAAAGAAAAAATGATATAGTTTATATTATTTAAAAAAATAGTACTCATAATCATAGTACATGTGGTTGTGGGTTCGATTTTCACTCGAGGGACTGAATAAATTTCTTAACTTACCCGTTTTGGTAAGACATGTTCTGTCGGTGTCGGTGTCGCTGTCAATCAATATAATTAACCAAAAATGGGCGGAAAGTAGAAAACGGAGTAGGATGACACTAGGTTTTATCTCCAAAGCTGGGCAAATTCTATAATAAAAATATAAAGTTTCAGGAAGTCAAAGGCACCGTGACGTACGGAACAGGTATGGCTTGCAGTTTCGTAGAGGGATATCTAGTTCACGTGATCCCCAACGACGGGGCGGACTTCGTGGGCTTCGTAAGGAACATCGACCGGTACGAGGCGACGCAGGGCATTGTGTTTCCTGTCAAACGTCTATTCATCGTTTGCACCAAATCTTTGTTCTGCCCCCCAGATTTGTGCGAATTTAATAAGAAAAACAAGAATTTACCGTATTTAGAGGCTATGAAGGTAAGAGTATGTGCTTTTTAGACTTGGTTGACTACTATTTTAGACTAGTGGGCACGCGCAGTTTCACCCGCGTATTACCCCTAAGGGTGCAAACCCTAAGGGGTGACTTCTATAAAAACCACGAAACACGTGTTCAACAAAATATTTTTAAATTAAATAAAATTAAATATTACAATATGAATTAAAATTTTTATAAAAATCGGTAGCGATTTAAAGATTTTTCCGTATAAACTTTCAACCCTTTGTTTGAACCTTTAGGGGGTGAATTCTGAAAAAACCATGAAACACGTGTTCGATGAAATGTTTTTAAGAGTAAATTAAATTTATAAAAATCGAAATTTTAAATTTTATAAAAATCGGTGCGGATTAATTTTTTTTTCCATACAAACCTTCAACCCCAATTTCATCCCTTTAGGGTTAAAATTTTTCAAAACCCCTTCTTAATGGATGTCCAGATTATGAAAATGAACAGTCTCAGTCAGTCAGTGCATGTCCTTTTATATAGATTATTTGGATATATATATATATATAGATTATTTGGATAATTGGAAAATTGTTAGGACTATATTTGTTTTTGCTGTTTTACCATTTTTTTTAGATATAACTAGGTTTATAATGACATTAAACTATATTTTTATCTGTTTATTTAATTATAATATCCTATCTTATAGTTATTAGTTAATAGATTGACGAGGATTTATTTTAGGATATTTTATAACTATAGTAAAGAATTGAAGAGTGTCACTGTCACTCTCCTATACATGAATGAATAACTTCCCCTTTCGCAGCTCAAATCTTTACATTATTTATATTAATGTGTCTAGAAATACTGAACCTACGACCAATATAGTACAATATATAATTTGTGTACCTCAACGTGTGTCTGTTCTTTACCTAAACTATAAAGAACTCCGAATGTCATTGTTTTATTTACCCAATCAGTCGCTAGAGGACGTGGAGAAGGACGTGGCCGGCGTTAAGAACCGCTCGTACCGCAACTCCGCGTACAAGCTGCACCGGCCGCGCGCGCCGCCGCTGCACCTCGCGGTGGAGTGCGCCACGCCGCTGCACACGCTGTACAAGGCGCGCAGCCGCCGCGCGCTCTGCGACGGTCAGTCACCTACCCGGGGAAAATATTTGTTTCATTTCTTCTTCAGATTATTAGGTTCACAGGTTCCCTATTTCATACCCTGTTGTACACCGTAAAAAAATCATCTCAATGCATTTATGTTCGATTCCTACTTAATGCAATTACATACAAATTCATTTCTTGATCTAGTGAAACAAAACAGATAAAGGGGTAATCTCCTAGTGGATGAAAATGTAGAACGGAGTGTATTAGACTATGAATTTTAATTTAATTTTGCCTTTTCTTATTAAATAGTATTGGATAACGTGAACCCTCAAGAGGTGGTCGAAGATTTTTGCAATACTTTGGAGGTTCTCGTAAAATCACCAGAATATGATGGCAAATGTGAAATTATTTATTTCGATGGTATGTATTATTTATAAAAAAGGAATGCCTTAAATTGCAATTAAGTTAAATAAAAATATTAAATAGAAAGAGAGGAGAATGAATCTCCCGAGTGGGAATCGAACCCACAACGACTTCACTTTTTATTTAAAAAAATATATTTATTTACATAAACTTTTATACAAAATTTTAATTAGGTTGATGAACCTTTTGTTCAAAGGCCATGGCAGTTCAGTGATATACGTAGCTTCTGACTTTACGGTTCTGAATTAGATTCCCCCTCAGGGGAATCAATTATATTAATTTCCTCACTCTAGTAACAAGACTGAATGGAGTGTGTAAAAAAATCTTCTGCCTGGCATGTTGTATGCATGATGCAGCAACTACATGAAGCCAAAATTATTTGTGACTAGAAATCATGTTACATGAAGTTTCAATACCATTATTACATTTTGCATAATTTTGTTAGTAAAGCTTTTTATAACATAATATTATTAATAAAAAAACATTAGAGAAACTAAGTGCTAATTACTCAACAAAATTTAAAACTATCTTTCACACGTTGCACTTTAGTGTATAAAACGGAAAAATACATGTAAAAATATTTTTGTTTTATAATGTTACATAATCTTTTGAATATTTACCTAATCTACTAAAAACGTGACCTACCTTATGAAATGATTTACTTCCAAACGAACGAACAAAATAAATTAATTAAAGGATTGAAAATACTCCCTGATATATGTTGAATTAAAAAAACTAAAAAAGCATAAACAATTTATTAAACTTATATTTACCAATATTTCGAAAATCCTCTATTAAAAAAAATGTTTTTTTTTTTCTTAAAATACACTAAACTTGATAATATAAATAATAGTTACAAACGAAACAAAACGAAAGAAAAACAATGTATTTTTGAAAATGTCTGAAAATAAATTAAATATTGTAGTGGAATTACAATTTCCTTTGACAAATCAAAGCTGTCGAAAATTGTGGTATTCCACAATATGGTTCTTTCGAAAAGTTGCCAGTGCATAAATATAAGAATAAAATGTTTATACGTATAAACGTATTATTTGTCTTAAATATAATATGCTTTGAAAACATATATCTTGTTTACTTTTAAAACTTTTATAAGTATTTTTTTATTAATTTTTTTTTGTTTTCTTTTTTAGATAAGACTGAATATTTACCAAATGTGCTATTGGAAAGGATTCGGAAATTGGAACCGGACTTTGAAAATATTATTAAGGGCCCAAAATAGATAATAATATTTCATATCTTATTCATAAATGAAAACCAAATTAGATTTATTTTTTAATGATTTTAATTTTAACTTTAACTGTATTTCATAAAGCTCTCTTTTGTATGTGATTCTGATTTATATAAAAAATTAAGAATTTGACATTTATATCCTTTATGTTGTTTACAAAACGACTATAAAATTGTTGTTTTTTTTAATATGAAAACTATTTTTAGACAATTTTCTGTGACTATAAATGCTCAGAGAGCATATTATTATGTTGATTTAATAACTAATTAAATTAGATGCTAAGAAATGATTTCTGATTGATATTTAAAGTACTTGGATATTTATATTTTCAACTCAATCTTAATATTTATTTATTTATTTATTTAATCACCAACACAGCGTACACTAACAATTTCAACAGAAAAAAAAAATACAATAAATAACAAAGTGTCGCCGCAATTATAGGCGATGACGACAAGCATATTTTACATCTACAATAGTATATTTTTTTTTTTTTTTAAGAAACTAAACTAAGCATACACTTTAAGAAAACTTATATATAAAATTTATAATATAATACTTAATATAAACAATAAGAACTTTAACAAAAAATATGATATTGTTATTTAAAAAGAAAGACAAATGTAAATAATTAAAAGACATGAGCGGTCACTTAGATCTTAGGGACTTCAATATTAAATGACGAAATGTGTGTTTTTTATCAAAAAAAATGTCAAGGTCTACCTTTCTTGATATTGAATTGAAGTTTGTTACAATGCGATTCAGAGGAGAAAACTTTCCTAGATTTGTTGAAGACATAGTTGAAGCGAAAATATTAAATTTACCTTGCCTAGGTAGTCTTCTTGGGGTTGACACACGCAATAAAGTTAAGAGTTGTGGACAGTCTATTCTTCCATTGACTACATTATGCAAGAATAAGCAGTCTAGAAGGAATCTTCTATTGTATAACGAATCCATTTTAAAAAAGGTTAGTCTATCAGTGTATTGAGCCAACGTTTTACTTAGATTACACTGGTATGAGAGATGCCAAAGAAATCTCTTTTGTACGCTTTCAAGTCTTTTTACATAAACGTCATAATGTGGATTCCAAACGACACTACAATACTCGAGACCACTACGTACTAATGCATTATAAAGCACAATTTTAGTTTCGGGATTTTTAAAATCTTTACAATTCCTTAAAACAAAGCCTAAATTTTTAAATGCTTTTCTCACTATGGTGTCAATGTGCGTATTTAGTCTCAGAGTGCAGTCCAGAGTTACGCCCAAATCACGAACCGTATCTGCCTCTTTAAGCATAATGCCTTTCACATTATAAAAACTAGGGGACAGTAACTTCTTTCTGCAAAACCGAACCAGCAAGCATTTATCGACATTTAAACTAAGTTTATTTAAGCTGCACCAACTAACAAGTCGATCGAGATCTTCCTGAAGGGAAGTGACATCAGCAGAGCTACTAATTTCTTTGAACATTTTCATATCGTCGGCGAATAAGCAATAATTGGAGTGTATAAAGCAGCGTTGAATGTCATTTATAAAAATATTAAAGAATAATGGGCCAAGATGAGAACCTTGAGGGACCCCAGATGGTGTGCTAAACCAATTAGACACATATCCTTTTATTGCAACTTTAGATTGACGATTATAAAGATAAGACTGGCACCAGTTCAGTAAAACTCCAGTTATACCGCAGTTTGATAGTTTTTGAATTAAAATATTGTGATTTACACTATCGAAAGCTTTACTGAAATCTCCATATATAACGTCAATACATGATTTTTTGTCGATGCTGTTAGTAAGGTTATTAGTAAAAGCAACTAGGTTAGTAGCCGTAGATCTTGAACTAGTAAAACCATGTTGATGCAATGTAATAATATTCTTGACATGCCAAGCGATGTAGGAAAATTGATGACAAATAATTAGAAGTTATGCATTCATTACTAATAAGGCTTTGGTGTGAATGTGTGTCAGCACTATATGCCGAACCAAAATAATCAGCGAAAAGGTTACAAATATCACTGCCATTAGTTGAGGTTTCGTCGTCGAGGAACATTTTGGCGGGGTAGGAAGATTTAGTTACTTTCTTATGTTTCAGGAAAGACCAAAAAAGTTTTGGATTTGAGGACATGTTTGCTTCTAGCTGTAAAATATAATTTTTATAGCATGTCGCAGACAGTTTATAACATCTTTTCTTGAGTAAATCAAAAGAAAACACGTCGCGTGGGTTGCTATTATATTTTCGGATTTTTTTACGATATTTTAATTTTTCTCGCAATAGATTTTTCAGATCGGAAGAGTACCATATGGGATATTTACCCGAATGTGGTTTAGAGACGGGGACATGTTTTTTAATTAATGTGTATAGTATATTGTAAAACACCGAGACCATTTCGTCGACAGTTTCACAACCACGTAACTTATCATCCCAAGGTGTATCATTTAAATCTTTAACGATGCGTACATAATCAGCTTTAAAGAAACAAAAACGAATATTATTATTAGGTGGCAAAATATCTATGGGATGAAATGGAATAGAAAATTCTAAAGGTGGATGAGCGGGGTCTACCATAGATAACGGATTGCAGCTTTCTGTTAATCGTGTAATATTTATGTTACTTAAGACTAAATCTAAAATATTATTCCTATCGTTTCGAATCAAATTATATTGTGTTAGTTCATGTAAAAATGTGAAGTCCATAAGCATATTATTGTATACGCTCTTGTTAGCTATTATCTGCGTAGGCAACCACGGGAGTGAACCTAAGTTAAAGTCACCTATGAGTAAGAGCTTATTAATGTTTTTAGATTCTAGAGCTCTGTTACAGTTGCGTAGAAATTCGTCGAGTATATGAAATTGAATGGGGGGAGGAAGGTAGACGCAACAAAGGTGTAACAATTCAAATTTGTTTTTATCGTTTTTTACCTCCAGCTCTATCCAAATGTCTTCGCAACGAGATTCAAAATGCAGTATTCTACTAGAATTCAAATACTTAGCAACAGCAATTAAGACTCCACCACCATTTTTATTTGCGTGAAAGCCTGATGTTTCGCGGTCCCTTCTGTAAACTGTATACCGGTTGTCAAATATCTCGGAGTCAAAAATGCTATTGTTAAGCCAAGTTTCACTTAATACTATTACATCATAGCTATTACAAATTATATTATTATAAATATGGATTGTTTTAGTCCTGAGACCTCTTACATTCTGATAATATAGATTAAGACCGTTGAATTTAAACAATAAAACATTTTAAAACCAAAGCTATGAAATGAGAAATAAGAATAAATTCTTATTTTAGGTCACTGAGCGTACATTGATCGCGCACCAGGATAAATTTGGATTCGTCAGTTTTTCTAAGAAATATCTTCCCGTCACGCACCCACACATACTTGTAGTTAAGTTCTTTAGCTTTACGTCTGGTAGCTGCGTGAAGATTTTTATTTTCCGGTGACAGATGCTCAGATACATAGATTGGTTGCTTCTTTGCGCTGCCGATTCCAACGTGAGAAGAATTGAGTTTGTCATTTTTATTTTCCCTATTGAACTTGACAGTGTTAGCTATGTAGGTATCTCTGATGCGAGGGCTGCTAAATTTAACCAATATAGAACGGGGTCGAGGGCTATTAGAATCTTGCTTAGCTATTCTGGAAGCGTAGTGGATATCGCTCTCATTTACTGTGCATTTAATAGTTCGACCAATTTGTTGGACTACTGACAAAAGATTTTCATTCTTATTTTCAGGAACGCACTGTATCTCAATATTACTTGAACGGCTTAGTTGATCCATCTGGCGGAGGCGTGCGAAAAGATCCTGGTTTGAGGCTCGAAGTAAATCTATTTCTTTTTGTTGCTGTACAAGAGTTTGTTTTTGAGTTTCTTGTACTTTGAATATTGAGTCAAATTGGTCGTTTAGAAAAGAAAGAGAGTTTTCAAATGATTCAAGTTGAGCTTTTATTTCTTGGAAATGTATTTTCAATGATTGTTGCAACTCATCTCTTAAAATATCCCGAATCGTGTCCAATGTAGTGCATGTGCAAGCTTTTCTTGAGTGTTGTCCTGTGTTCAATTTTGGGCGTAGTGTGACATTATCAATTTCTGAAGACTTTTCATTAGGGCTTGATCTAAAAGTAACTAACGTGGGTCGTATTGGTGTATTGGTGTTATCACCAATTTTTGGTTCCTTGCAGCGGCATGAAGGGCAGACCCAACTGTCTTTTGCTGATTTAGATAAGCTTAGGTAATCTTCTTTGTTAAAATTCATGCAAGAGTAGTGGTATTTATCGTGACATCGAGAGCAATTTAAAAAAGCCACCTTTTTGTAGGTATTAGGGCAGCCAGCACATCTTAAATCGCTAGCCTTTTGTTGACTCATTGTTATTATTAAAATTAAAAAAATAAAAATAAATCGATGCCAAAAAAAAAAAAAAAAGACTATTAATTTTATAAGCCTAATTTATGTGCAGTTAGTTACGAACTCAGCTATCAGCGTTATAACGCTACTGCTTTAGCCGCTGCGCTGTCGTTGAACTGGTGTTTGGGGCGGAAAACCGGGTGCCAGTCAACGTATGTATTGTTTTTACGATGAGAGTAGTTACACGTGAGTCATAGATACTGCACCGAGCAAGCACTGATCGTAACACACAAAGCACTTTTAACGGAAAGTTTTAAACAGTTTTAATGAAATTTATCACTTTTATTGCACTATTGCACTCGGTATGATAGTCAAGGAGTGAAATGCAACGTAATTAATGATCTGTAATGCATTTTATACAAAAACTATTGATTTAAAACTATAAAAAATACTTTAAACGGACGTAGTATATACTGTAGATGTTTACGCGATCGCCGCGTACGCGCATTATAATTGTTTGTTTACTTATATGCATATTTTTTTTACTTATATTGTGTTTCTTTTTGTGACTTGTGTGTTTTATGTTTTTAGTAAATACATGTTTATTTTAAATTCAAAAGTTGTTGAAATGTTGAGAATCATCAATATATATTTTTGCAAATATTTTATTCAACTTCACGCTGTAGCCCGCATTTAGGAGTAACTCTGCATAGACGGAATAATGATATTTAATATTATATAAATTATCAATTAAATGAAATTTCCACTATTCATTTTAAGATATTACATAGTGAACTGAATGATCCATCTATTTTTGAAATCGTATGATTATTATTTGAATATTGTAGGATTGGTAATCTAGATTAATGTTAAACGACTTGCAATTGACGCGAGATGGGATCTAGCTAGCTACGTTTAAATAGTTATAATTTTTATGTCTTCAAAAATATGTTTCGAATCTTAGCTTGAAATAAAAATTAATAACGGTAAATATAATAACATAAATTTTGAATATATATCGTGTAGCGTATCAAATAAATGGGCTCCAAAATTAATACCTGGAATAACTATTGTTTGAAAAGATAAGAATTATACTTATTTTAGCAAACGTAAAAAAATTTGAAAGTAGCGGAACTCGAATCCGCGCCTCCTGGAAACGGACCAGGCGCTCTGACAAGTAAGCCATACGTTCTCATCAAGCTACGTCGAAATTTTTATACGGTTGTCACAACTTATTTATTTAGTAAGAATCTCTGTAGGAAGATTTTTACAAATTTCCGCTATCGAAATCATCATTATCAATCATCGAGCAATATCCCAAATACTACGACCTACTACCAAATATCCAAATACTATGAATTATCGTTTGGCAAGAGATAATACCATTTATTAGATATTTTTAACATTTTTAAAGTGTTATTATACACTTGGGAAAGAAGAATACTTATTTTAGAAAACGTATAAAAATTTTAACATAGCGGGACTGGAACCCGCGCCTCCTGCGAGATAAAACTAACAACACAAATAAGTTGTAACAAGCCTATAAAAATTTCGACGTAGCTTGATGAGAACGTAAGGTCGGGCCGAAACCGGAACTTTCGCCGGAACTGCAATTTTTCGCCGAAACTTTCTAAAATCGAATCTTCGGTCGAAGATTCGATTTTAGAAAGAGGTCGAATTACTCAAAGGAAGCTTGCCAAAGTACAAAAAAATACAAAAATTTTGGCTTATTACCGTTACATATTAAATGCCACCAATATTTTTTTTTAATATATTTTTCATTTACAGACACCGATTTGTTACGATTTTATTGTAAGTACAGATATAGCCAATAGAACAATACATTGTCCATATTAATTGTTTGGTATAAAAACAAATAAAAATTAATACAGTGGTTTTAAATCCAATAGGTAATAAATTATTTTTACAGTATTGATTTATATATTTTTTTCTTTGTTAATATACATTGATCTAGTGACATAATAATTTTAAAAGAGACGAGAGAGAGGGAGAGGCCGAGGTCGAGTTCTTCGAGGCATTGCGAGCAAAAAAATGAAAATATTAATAAATAATATTTCCTTTCCCCGAGTGAGGATCGGGCCCACAACCATTGTGTTACATTGTGCCCCACGATGGCATTAACATTATTTAAAGTTCCAATATATTGATAAATATCCCCAATAATAAATTTCCTAAAATATCTTCCATGACAAGAAAGAGAATAATATTTTTTTTACTATATGTATATACATATAGTATATCTGTGGTATTTTTACAAATCTTAAATTTTTTTTCTGTAGTTAGCATGCTTGTGAATTGTCAAATTATACAGCAATGTCAAAGTCTCGCTGTCAAAATATCATAACAATTACACGTGTTGTGTTTTAGTTTTAGTTTCCTGTACTTTGTAGTAAATTGATGCTTTAATTATAAAAAAATGGGTAAAAGAAAATATGATGGTGAATCTAAAGATAAGCCTAAGAAAGCTAAAGGCGAAATTGATTCAGTAAATCCCGAAATATTCGATACTCAAGAACAACCTCATGATGAAGATGAAACTGATAAAGAGATGTTAAAATCAGAAAGGCCTCGACTATTTGATGTAAAGCATTTTAGGAAAGAAATACAAGGAAAACAAGGCCAAACAATGGGTAGGTTATATCTTAAGTAACACTTTAACCATTTTATTTATATTTTATAAACATATAGTAGAATTCTTGCTTGGGGCCACGGTGGCGCAGTGGAATAATTTTGAGACTTATAACGATAGTTGTGTGTGGGTACCATTCAATGAATTATATAATATTTATTTCCTAGTTTTGGTAACAAGGCAAAGCATAAAGGTTGGCTTCTGCAACTCAACACGCAATGTCTCGACATTGCGGTGGTGCGTGAGTAACGAAAATATTTTCTAAAGGAAATGAAGATTTTTTTAAAGGTATCATGGTCACAAATATTTAAATGTGAATTTGTAAATAACTGACTTATAAAGTTCCCCCTTAGCTTCTCGTGCCAGTTCTTTAGTGAGGTCTTTTTAGTGAACCAGTGATAAATTATTAGCATGTAACTTCTTGTTCCTATAATTAAAAAAATTACAACAATTAATATATTGTAGTAAAATTGTTGTCATTTTGAAATCTTTCAGTCTATATATATCATATCTTGCTTACAGTGTTAAGGTAATGTGTACAAATAAAATAAATTTTATTTAAGCTATTATATATTTTTTTTACATTACAGCTTTGACACAATTTCTACAAGTGTGTCTAAACCCAGATGCAGATGCAGATTACATGTTAGCATATTTGAAAATTGGTGGAAATTCACATGAAATATTACGTCAAATAACACAAGATAATAAAAAGAACTTGACTTTAGCGACTCCCACCTTCCATTTGTTCCATTTAATCATACTGAAAGTTCAATCTGATTTACCGCACATGATACCTATAACTGAGGAAGCATGTAGATATTTCTTAAATACATTTATATCAACTGTTGAAATTATGATCAGTGAAAACTCAGGGCCTCGACACAGAAAAATAATATTAAATCTTTTTACATCCATGGTGACTTTGAATTCAGATTTAGGTGTGGAAATCCTAAATCAACTACCGATGGCACCTAAAAATTTACAACATGTTGTTGAAAAACCAAATTATAAGGAAAAAGATAATGTAAGAACTGCATTTGTTCATTTTATGACATCTTTTCTTGTTGATGGTCACTTGCCACTTATTAAAGCATTGTTAGAAAAACAAGGTCTACTAGCATTAGTAATACCAGGTTTGGTTCAAGATGAGGCAGATGCTGTGCTTATGTTTCTAAATATTCTCAAAAAGAATGTTGTAGAGAATCCATTGATATCTAAAACATTGAAATTAAAAACATTCAGTCACCAAGTATTACACAATATGTTTAAAATTTTCACATGGAAAGGTCCACCGGAGACTGAACGTATACCTGAATCTCAAGAAGACATCATAGCTTTACTATCAGAAATAATACTAACGTTATTCACATCTCATAAACTTGGGCTTTATTTTATTGACAATACATTAGGAACAAGCGACTCAAATAAAAATCAAAATTTATATAAAGCATTGCAATTATTAAAACGGCCCTGGGAGAATGAAAATCAATGTGACGTAATATTACAAATAATATACAAGTGTCCAGATCTACATAGAGCTATAATCGGTGTGATAGAACAAAATTTCCAACCACAACATTCTTCTGCATGGGAGAAAACCATAGATTTTACTGTAAAACTTCTAGAAACTCTGAAACCGGAGAAATTAATATCAAGACTTAACAATCTAAACATCTCTCAAACAGCTAATTTTATTCGTTTCATAACAGTGCCGGTACCCATTTTGAAATTAATTAATTCGGGCATATCAAAAGATTTGTCAATATCGATTTATTGTATAAAAGTATTGGTTAAAATGTTGCAAACTCTTAAAAAATATATGAAAATATTAGAATTGGAAGATTCCGATATAAAATTCATAGAATTAAAGAATAAGTTAGATAATTTTCTTCCCAAACATATGCCGCCACCGAGCGTAATTGTTTCGTTAATAAATGATACCATTGATAAAAGCGATTTAGAAACATCACACGATTTTAGATTACCGTCGGTCAATAAAGCAGATTCACTGCTAATTTTAATAGATTTATTGCTATTGTACAATTATACATATCCAAATTCATTTGAAGCTTTAGAAGGTACTATAGATTTGAAGAAAATCCTGGAATTTTCTAAAACTTTGTCAACAGGAAATCTGTCGCTTTTGAAATTCAAAGTGGTTTCATTATGGTTGTTACTGGATAATTCTGCATTAACATTACAAAATCCGATGTTCAAAGAGTTATTTTTAATTATGTTAGAAGTTTTTACTGATGAAAACGACACGTGGATTGACGCAAAGGACACTTTGTATTTATTTTTCAAAAATACAGAGATATTTGAGAGTGGCGAAGATGAGATTCATTTAATGTTATACACGTTAAGAAATTCTAAAGTCAACCCAATATCACTTGTAGGAGATATAATAGAATACGTTTTGTCAAATGGCAAAGAACTATCAGAATATATTAGGAATCAAGTGGTAAATTTTGAAATTTCCGACGAAGACAGCAAAATAAGTTTAGACAATCTCTTCAATGATTTAATGCACGATAAAAATACTGACGAAAGTGTGTTTTTGGAGAAGAAAATCCCTTCGACATTTATTGTTGGATGTATGCAGTACATACAAAATAATAGAGATGCTAAAAAGAATTTGAAGCCGTTTTTATGTCTGTACGTTTCTAATTTGTTACATTGTAACTATTCACCGGAACTCACTGAGGTTTTGATAGGTGATTCGAAATTAGACATCCGGAGTTATGTCGCCGAGTGGATGGTGAAGCCAATTGTTTTCCCCGAAGGTACTAGTTCAGAGGAAACACTTAGAAATTTATCCAAATCTATAATAGAAAATCAAGAAATACCTTTAACTGGAATTTTCTCAGTATTAACAAATGGAGGTGACGTAAATGATCTAGAGATTGATGGTACTAAATACAAAATAGATTATTCTCAGCCTTTAAATAGTTCCAACTTATTTATATGGTCGAAATATTTAATGTTTTGTGCAGTAAGATTGGCAAGTATGGACCAACTGTCGTTAAAACAGCAAAGAATTATATCCCTTTATTTTGAGACTATAATTGCTTTAGGAAAAAAGTTCCATATGATGAATATATGCAGAAGTATAATTTTAAATCTGTTCAAAAATGCTCACTTCCTTAAATTGTTTCAACCGATTGATGTGAGCAAAAACTCGTCAAACGTTCTCGTGACACAATTCTTGCTCCAGATTATAGTACAAAATGCAGATATTATTAAATTCTTAGAGAAAAAGCACTTTATTCTCAAGTCTTACCAGCAAAAAACTTATAGTGAAGTTTTAAAAGTGTTGATTAAAATAAAAAAGAAGAAAAACGTTAACAGCGATCTAACTATCAAAGTTCTGGAAGTCATAGGCTTATCTAAAGAAAATGATCACAATATGTTCAATCATATATTTTCTGTGGACACAAACGCCTGTATCAAAGAAGATAAAGAGCCAAGCATTGTGCTTAAATTATTACGAGTTTTAATACACAAGTATTCACAATCGGTGTCGATAGAGTTGCCGGATGAAATCTTGAAGAAGTGCATGACATTATATACAATGTTGCTATCCACGAAAGACATAATACCTAATCTAACTGAAATCGAAGAAGTGTTAGTAGAATATTTTGAAAATAAACCGCAACAAGTTAGTTTAGTGAGTGATGATGATTTCAAATATTTTTTTGTGGCAAACTCTGTTAGAAAGACAACATCATATTTAGCTGCAATATTATTAAAATATAATAGCAGATTTTGTAATATCTTTAAGGAAGAAATCAATCGGCCTGAAATATTAAGTCAAAGGGAAATAACGTTGCCACTAAGTAATGCTTTACTCAATCACACACAATTTGTCATAGAAAATAAGGAAATGCTGACGATAATAAATGAAGAATACAAGTCTAATATAAACAAATTTTTAGAGAAACCTCATAAAGCTGGTCAAGTGTATTTAAATTCTAGCAACTTTATTAGAAAACTTATAATTGAATGTATGAGTGTCCAGGAATGCCAAAAGTTCTTTTCCAAAATACACAAATTCGAAACAGTTGAATTTAGTCACATTAACTTAATGCAGGCTGTCTTCTTAAAACTTTGCCTACCTAATAATTCTTCTAAAAAAGAACATTTAAATAATTACTACCTGTCAATGCTAAATTTATTAACATTAGCAATAAAAGAAAACAAAGATGCAGTAGTTCTAGATAATCTGGTGTCAACTATTCATAAAATTACACAAATTATAAAGTCAGTGGAGAATTTTAAAATAGATCAGAAAGAAGATTTCAAAAATGTTACTGAAAGTGCAATTTGGCAAAGTTTCTGTAAAATAATTTTAAAAGATTCATTGAAAATAAGAACAGCGGAGGAAGAAAATTCATCGGGTCCTAAATTGTTATACTTACTATCTTGTCTTGTAAAATTGTTTTACCAAGAAGGCCATGAGGACATTGTCACATTGTTTGACATGGTCACGTCACATTCAGAGTTTCTGAACGTAATGCTGAGTTATCACAGCCCGGATATAAAGTCACGTTTACTAGAATTTCTCTTTGTATTAATATCTACGAATAAGTCAGTTATGAAAACTCAACAAATACCTGTTTACTTAAGCGCATATCGAGCCACCAGAAGTCCTTCAGATAGACTAATATTAACTATTCTTCGCTTTTACGAAATCAATGATTTGCCAGTGAATGAATATAAGCCATATGTTTGGGGAGACTCGGCAGCTAACCATTATTCAGTTCGTAAAAATAGAACTTCTACACTTTGGAGTCATCCTACACCTAATCAAGTCATGAATTTGTTCGATAAAGAAATCATTGAAAGAACAGTTTCACATTTCCCTGTAAATCAAAAATTAGACTACTATTATGAAGTTCCACCTATAAATGGGATAACAGTAAAGAATTTCTTAGAGAAAACTATAAGAGACTACAAGTACAAACCTAATACGAAGGAAACTGAGCGTATTATCGAACCTTTGCTTATCAGAGATGAATATAACCAAGTTTTGAATGAATTGAAAGCAATCGATATCGTATCAACATCTCATGTGCATAATGATGATAGTATTTACGATCCTGCGTTTTTATTTCCTCTTTTGGGTCATCTTCTAGCTCCAGGGTCCATAGCGTCTTGTTTTAAATTACTAAGGACTGGATTATTGTCAGTTCCGGTGATGGGTCTCAGTTCAAACTGCCCGTTGATGCGCGCTGCCGCCTACCACGTCTTGCATAGATTCTGCTTGCTTTTGGAAACTGAAACGTGAGTATTTAACATTACTCTCTAATTTATTAACTTCTCAAATTAACCATTACTAAGTACAGGTTGTTTAAAATAATTGTATGTAAGCATTTAGTTTTCAAACCAATTCTTTTGTAAAAGCCATACGTGTCATAGATGTTGGTCCATTAAATATGTTGGACATAATGGTATTGGAAACTGCACTTCTTTTAGATATTAAGTCCACATCTAATGTGTTTACATGCGAGTCATAGAATAACATCAAAGTATTGAACTTTATTGTTTATTTTCAGGAGACACAAAAACGACAAGCTTCTTCTCAATGATTTTATAACAACGTTACGTCAAAGTTTATCGACTGCTATCATCCAAACCAATGATAGCGAGTTCAACGGCATTAAAAATCCGAAACTACCCGCAATAGGAGCTTTGTACTTAGCTAAAGCGTTAACAGTATCGACTTCTCCATCCGACCCTTTATATAAACCAGTAAATAACTTCCTAATCGCAAAACAGTATGTCGATTTAACCGTAATTCCAGATTTTCTTAGTCTTTTCCATGACAGTGACATGGAATTAATAGAAAGACGCCTCTGGTTATTAAGGATAATAAGAGATGGTACAAAAACAATAACAGATCTAACGGTTGTGTTTAAAACTATGTGCCTTAAAATGATATTGGACATCTATACTACAGCGCTAAGTGATAAGAAAACTAAAGTTGCAATCTTAAGAGCTCTTAACTCGATGGTAGCCATACCGAGAGGATTTATAATATTAGTTGAAGGTTACGGGTTCATGTCCTGGTTGAATTGCGTGGTCAGAAATATTAATGGTGATAAAACAATAGTAAAAGAAGTGATAGATTTGTCTAAAACAATGATCTACAGTTTGGGCCTTAGTGTGATTAATAAAAACTGTTCTAAACACATTTTTAATGGAAACGCAGATGGTTTGGCAGAATTTAAAATGAAAAACGATTTGGAATATGAAATTTCGAGTGTTATTTACAATTTGTTGCCTCACACAAACGAAATGGATACAGAAGAGTTTCTCACGTACATTGAAATATTTAATTTAATAACGAAAAGGTCCATTAAGTTTATGACTAAAAAGCAAGTTTTAAATATATTGGCCTGTTGTATGGAGCGATGTAAAAACTCCGAGTGTGTTCAACTAGTTCAACGAGCAGTGAATTTGAATAATCCTTTGATTTTAAAGAGCAAAGCTGTTTTCAATGTTGTGACGTCAGAAGCCAGGTTGATAGAGGAGTTGAGTTCTTTTGTACAGAGATATGTTGCTTGATAAATATTTTAAATGGATTTTTTTTTATTATAGAAATATGATAATAAAAAGTATATTTTAAGTTATTCTTTGTTTTAATGTAACTAAATAAGTAACTAGTCTATGAATTAGGTTAAAAGTAGGCAATATGTTTATAGTTAGGAGTGCGATAAATAATTCCATTACAAATGCATCTTTTATAACATAATGTATTTTACAGTAAAAAATCAGCTTCTCGCACACAGCAGAGTAGGCAGAGGGAACTTAGTGTTGAGACACTCCGTTCCCCACTTTCTGCGAATTCTCGAGGTACTGCGTGTTGAGTGGCAGTGACACCAGAGCGAAGAAATCTAAATATAAATTTAAGTAAATATTTCATCTCCTCGAGTGAGGATCGATCCCACAACCAGTCGGTTTTACCGACACACTGCATGCCGCTGCGCCACGACTGGCCATTTTACAGCAATTTAAATAAAAAAATATAAACAATAAACTAAAATTTAAATATTATTTGTTCAAAGCTAAAGAAAGTTTAGCCTCCCAGAAAACATCTCTTAGACACGCCCATGCTTGACTCGCATTCAATTGGATGTTTTGTAATATTATATGAAAAACCTTGACTTCAATATCGATTCAATAACAGACTATATGGACTATTGAACTTTAACATCCGTTGATAGAAATTAGTTCCCACGTAGGTATTATACAACGATATTTTGATCAGATCTCATTTGTGTCCGTAACTTGTAATTTTATATTACAATGCTTTTAAGATTTTTTGTCCTGCACATAGCTGGTAGGCAGAGGGAACGTAGTGTTAAGACAATCCGTTCCCCACTTTCCGCCAAATTCTGGGGTAATTGCGAGTTGAGTAACGGAACTCAACGCCGCCCTTTGCCTCGATACCAGAGCAAAGAAGCCCCTGCGCCACGGCTGGCCTCTAAATATGTATAATATGAACAGCTTTTCAAGAAGTAGGCTAATGTGTTTATCTGTCGGAATTTATTCTTCAACCAATTAAACAAGGAGCACCAGGAGTAAAATTTTATGGTCATGGCTGTTAATTCTATATTTCAACGAATTTGTAACTTTTTTTAGTTTCACGATGTATCCTGCACGTGGCAACGTAGGCAGAGGAAACTGGGAACCTAAAGTTAAGATACTCCGTTCACATAAAGACACTCATTGTCAAGTAAAAAGACATTACTGGCATTATAAAATCGATATACAAAATATTATTTTCTAAACAAAACGTAAGAATCGTGACGATACAATATTATGAACGTAGCTTTGAACAAGAAACGTTGTAGTTTCCCACTCCACTACATTATAGGAGAAGAAAGGTAATATATTAGAAGCCGTGCAGTATCGAAGGCGGTGGGAAAGTTGTGGGTTCGATGCCTATTGAAGGGACAGACACACAACAGATTCTTAATAATAGATTGCCACTGCCTACCCTGTGGAATACATTGTGATGCTAAAAAATGCAGATTTTAAGAGAAAGAGGAATTATATATTCGTTTATTGCTATACCGCCCTGTAAGGAAAAGATAAACATTGATAAATAAGATAACGCTAAAAGCTAAAGTTAGTTCATGGATTAAAGATATAAAGTATGATAAGAACTTGGAACACTAAGCTGTCCGATGTTTTATTTTTCTTATCATATTGCCTCCTTGTTTATGTGTACCACCCGGGAATCAAACTTACGATCTATTATGGAATATTTACATATATTCATTAATTAGAGAAAATATTTCTTCATTTTTAAATTCGTATTGCAGGTTAGGCAAAGTTCATCGCCGCGCTTTGGGATTTTTTTTTTTCCTAGACCGGTGATTGAACGTTTTACATTTTAATCATATTTATAGCATATTTAGTGGTGGAATTTAATGCCGCGCTTGTTTTGTTACCGGACCAAGGAAATGAAAATAATTTACTACTCTGAGTGGGAATCAAACCCACAACCACCGAGCTTACACTCAGAGGCGGTCTCGATGTCACGCGATCACGACACACTATAAGCTTTAACGCCCTTTTATTTACTTGAGCTTATTCTGCAAAGACACAGCGGTGCGTATAAAGTTACCAACACGTTGTAATATATACGCGAACATAAAATTCCTCGCTGTGATAGCCGATATTGATTTAAAATGAGTTTAAAAGCTTTTTATTCTTCTAAAGATTTCTTTCGAGTTAAATAAACTATTGCTTTATTGGTAAACATATACCTACTATTATTTTTATTGACGTTAGTTTTAGGTTTCTATGACGAACACGCAAAGTCACGAAGTTGAGAGAAAAAGGGTCAAGTGTGAGTCGGATTCGCCCACTGACTCGTTCCTCTCTCTCGACTCGAGTTCCGTACTAATTTCATGATAGATTTGGTAATGGGACACTTATAAAAGTTGATGAACTTAATTTTTTAGGCGTATGTGTATGTGAGTGACCCCGCAGGAAGTGACATACACAAGTTACATCTTTTTTAATAAAACGCTTAAACAAATTACAATTTAATTTAATTATATAATACATTTTAACACCTTCTGACGTTTATTTCCATATAAATTACACGTAAAGCACGAAAGGCGCTCCAGGATGATACTCAGTATCGAGTTACGACTAACTTGTTGATATCGATATCCTCCACGCGATCTCGTCCTCATACTTAACAAAATATATGTAATAATTATAAGGATTGTTGCAGGAAAACAGAAATTGTAAGAGTGTCGAGGCTGTCGAGGCGCAGTGGGATTAGTCTGATTGTCGGTTATGAGTTCGATCCCGATTCGGGGACAGGAATTCATTTCTTTCATCAAGACAAAGTGAATACTGGGTTCCCTCTACCTACTCTAATATATGCGGAATACGGCGTGAAGCTAAATTAAAGGTCTTTGTCTTTGGCGACAAATTGTAAATTAATCTTCTTAATCGGATCAAAATTAAAATTAATTTGGGGCCAGTCGTGGCGCAGTGGCACGAAGTGTGACTGTAAAACCGACTGGTTGTGGGTTCGATCTCCACTCGAGGAGATAAAATATTTACTTAAATTTATATTTCCATTTCTTCGCTCTGGTGTCGACGCTAAGCGCGGCGTTGTGTTCTGCCACTTAACACGCAATGCATGCAATGGATACAGCATGAAGCTGAAATAAAATAAAAATTCAATTATAATAGGACCCATTAAATTTTATGATTTATAAATAAAATCTTTCCCTAAATGTTGAAATAGCACCTTATTATTTTTATTTTCAGCGGAATCCCCAGCAGGGTAGGTAGAGAGAACCTGGGAACAGGGAGTGTTGAGACATGTCGTTCCCATTAATACACTTCCGCCGCGCACTTTCCGCCAAATTCAGAAGGCATCTGTGTATTGAGGTGGAAATAAAAATATTGAATATTTCATTTCCACTCACGGTAATCGAATCTATATTCCGTCGTTATACTCTTGTAGTCGCACGCTTATGCTCCCGCATCACGGCTGGCCACATAAATATTATCGCAATCAAAATTAAAATTTTCGACTACGTTGTAAGTTCAGTGGGTACACTGCGCTGGTGACCGCAAGTCATTAGCGAAGCCAACCAGTCACTGCCCTAACGTTTTGTGGTTATTGATTTGTACCTTTCGTGAATGTGACTATATCATAGTACACGGTTACGGAAAACCGCGATAGTTGTGACACGCGACACTCAACCCGCGATGTCGAAATTTGGGCTCTGTTAATATTAGCTTCACAATCCCGCATATAGCGGATAATTTTCAGCAGGATATTTTTCGACCCAGTTCGTGTTAAGTAGCGAAACTTAACGCAGCGCTTTGCCACGTTACCAGAAAGAGGAAGTGAAAATATTAAATTTTACATTCAGTTTGGAATTAAATATGATCAGAGTGGAAATCGAATCCTCGACTATCGTGTCTAACGCCACACGAATGTGTCAATGCGCCTTGACGACCGTAAAAGCGTAAATCTCAAAGAAATAAAATTTTTGTCTACTATATTACTTAGTTTAAGTCCAACGGTGGCGTGCTACCGGTATAATGTTACATTGACACGCGACTACCCTCAATTTTTTAAATACCTGATTTATATAGATTTTTCACGTAACATGTGGTATTTTAATCAAGTTATTTAAGTTTGAGTTATTTTATGATTATGAAACGGTTTAATTGTATTTCCGTTTGTGTTACACAAGAATATATATGTTTTGAATGTTATACAGGGTGTTTAGTTAAATTTTATGGAAAAATGAAAAGTGTAATTAGTTAACGTGAAGTATAGTCTCATTTTAGAAATCGTGTCAAGTGGTATTTTTTTAGGTTTACGTATATATCTCTGGTATCCCAGGCACAGGAAACCTAGAGTTAAGACACTCGATTCCCATGAAGACATCTCTCCACTTTCTACCAAATTCTGCATACATTGTGTGTTGTGTGGGGGAACTGAAAGCCGTGCTTTACCTCCTTACCAGAATCTATAGTGATATAATACATCATAAAGTTGGAAAAAAGAACGAATGTCTCGATCGTTGCCCCGTGATGCCCTTAAAAGGTGAAGCCTTGCCTGGGTATTGAACCCGTTCTCCACCAGGTTTAGGATTGAGATTCTTATACATTGTAAACGGTAATTATATTGTAAGATGTTTCTAAGTGTTTCTTGTAAATTGTTATAGTAAACAGTCTCACCGTACAGTAATGTCATTTGTTTTGTTGATAATTTTTTATAGGCCGTCGTGGTAGTGGCACAGCATCTGAAAGGCGACGGTAATGGGTTTAATTCCCACTCGGTATAATGAATTATCGTTCTGGTGACAAGAAAAAGCATAGTGTGGAGCTCTGTAATGTCTTGAAAATTGACAGTGCATCGGGAGGTTATTAAAAAAATGGATTTTGTTTAGATTTCTATAATATAAAGTATATTTTAGTTAGGTATTTACCTTATTAGAGTGTCCTAATCTAGTATTATACGTTGTTAAAGCTTCAAGAAGCTCCCCATTGTAATGTTATATTGGAAACCTACAAACTTTAATCTACGAATCGCTGAATACAGGAAATAGTGATTATGGCCCTAATAGTTGAAGCAAGTCACCTTTATAAGGTTTCGAAATTAAGTCAATTTTATACATGACTCAGAAAGTAGAAAGAAATTGGTGTCTGAGAAAGAATTTAGTGTCTTAGAGGCCAGTAGTGGCGCAGAACATAAGCGTGCTTGATTGTGGGTTCGATATCCAATCGAGAAAATTAAATATTTAATATTTTAATTTCCTCGATCTGGCAAAGCATACCGCTGAGTTACGCGAAATGCCTTTAGAATTCGGCAGAAAGTGGGGGAACGGAAGTGTCTTAACGGGAACGGAGTGTTTTCAGTTTAGTAGTTGTTTTAAGTTTCCAGATTAAATGCGATGATTTTGAGTAATTTTCGTTTCCTTACCTAACAAGACAAACGCGGCGTTGTGTCAATTTCGCGTAAACTAGTACTAGTAAACTAGTGTTAAAGCATTTTTCCTTTGCTGTGGGATATAGCGTTAAGTAAAAAAAAAAGAAAAAGTGGTTTCTCAGTAAAAATTTTGTAAATCGTCTAATTTTTATGAACATAAGTAAATCTAACAGTTGAAGCAACGACCATACTCGAGTACGAACCTATCTTTAACAAATTGTAAGTTAAATTACGATGCAAGTGCCTTTGTATCTGCTGTAATTAATAAATGGTCACTTAATTTATCGAACAGGCGGAGATACTACCGAAGTGAAACGCCTTCTTTGTACTTGATGCTCATTTGTAGCAACGTTTTAACTAATAAAATTGCGTTAACTTTCTGATCTAATTATGTGTTGTTTGGTTTCATCATCATTACAGATAAAATTAGATTCATATATTCTTAATTTTGTAAGGTTCCGTAGCTCAAAACAAAAAAAAACTGAAACCTTGTAGGATCACCTTGTTGTCCGTCTGTTAACACCATTTATCTTGGGATCACGTGTTACATCTACGCATTAAGGTGAAGCTATTATTAAATATTCAAATATTCTTGATGGACCTGAAGAAGGTTGTTCGCTATGACTGTGCGCAAAAGAAGCGTTTCCTGTGAACCAGAAGCACTGGTTAACGCTGGGGGAGTCCAGCAGTTGAAATGAATAAAAATATTTGAAGATGGAATTACTATTATGAATTTTTGGAAGGAAGTGAGAACTTACACTGAGAGTGAAGAAAGAAAATCCGAAAAGTGAAAATATATAGATATTTCATATAAAATTGAGCTAATTGTAGTTGATTTGTAATTTATAAAAAGATTTAGGACAAACCTGAAACTTAACTAACGTTTAAAAAAACCAGCTTTACTAGTTATACTTAATTATATCCACATAAAATTGCATACAAAAGCGACCAATATAAACTAAACGGTTACATTGTACAGTTTGTCCAGAGTACCCACTGAGGAACCTGTTTTAAAACTACCCATTGTTTCGCATTTCTTCCACAGAGGATAATTGCTGACTCAATCGAGAGGACATTAATCATTACCTGTTTTATTACAGGTTCGATTCCCAGAGACATGTCAACACAGCGATGTATGGCTGATGATAGAAATGATTGGAATTTTAAAATAACTCGCTATTAAGTGGTGGGGACAGCCTTCGGCGATGTTTCTTGGTATATAAGAACAAGATCAGATACAGAGTGGTTTAAGTTATAAGCGATCGATTAAGGCGATTTATTTGGAAGTCTTAGTTTTATACTAATTCTATTATTATTAGGAAAAATATGATTGTATCTAATATTTTTTACTAAATCCATCTTTTAAAAGCATTGCATATAAATTGACGTTTTTTTTACATACGAGTATATTATTTTTAGTTTCGCGCTGTATTCTGCATAAGCAACAGGGAAGGTAGAGGGAACCAGTGTGTAGTGTTAAGACACTCCTTTTCCGCATGCTACATACTTTTTCAGACAGTGCATGCTGAGTGGTGGAATTCACCGCAACGCGTTGCCTTTCGTTAAATATTAAATTTTCTAGAGTAGAAATTGAAACTACAAACTGTCGCGTATACAGTCGCATTCTAGGCTTATTAAAATTAAAAAACATGAATCCGCTTCACGCTGTATCCCGCACATAGCAGGTTAGGCAGAGAAAACCTAGTGTTAAGACACTCCGTTGCCCACTTTACGCAGAGTTCTGAAGGAATTGTGTGTTGAGTGGCGGAACTCGACACCGCGCACCTCTACACAGGAGCGAAGAAATGAAAGTATAAATGTAAATAAATATTTTATCTCCTCGAGTGGGGACAAAACCTACAACCAGCCGATTTTGTCACAGTCTGTGCCCCTGCGCCACGACTGGCCTCTCTTTTTAATTTTTTATATCTTAGACCAAACCATGAAAGGCTATTAGTGCGATCCAGGCATATTTGCCGATGGACACATTAAGTAGGGAAGTGAAGAATATACTCGATGCAGTACCTTATTTACTGACATTCACTTTGATAGAGATATTACAAGCTAGTACTAAAGTTGAAAAGCTTATTATTTCCAATATAAGGTATAATTGACTAAAAATTACGGTCGTGAATTCAAATACCATTTTGAATTTATTTTCTAATTATTAAAATATTAATGTTTTCTCGATTTGAAGGAGGCTGTCGTGGCATAATGATACAGCGTCTGACTGTAAGCATAAAGGTTGTGGGTTCAATTTCCACGAGGGGAATCTTTTTATTTTATAGCCCTGGTCAAACCTTCTTGTTTCCACTACTTAAATGCTATGTTTTGGTAAATTGGGAGAAATTGATTAAATATTTATTTTTTTACATAAATTGTTGTCTCGATTTAGTTTCACAAACTGTGTGTGCCCCCGCGATTTGGTACTCGCGAGGTTTTGATACAGGCGAATTGAAATAATTGGCCTACTAAGTTAATGAACTGTTAGATTTATACTAAAATATTCATTATTGGTATTTGAATTTATAATATTTCAATTGATTTATTAAGTTTAAATTTTTCCATTGCAATTCATACTGTGTTGAAGTCTTGAGCGGTCAAGGGCAATCTTTAATAAGGTGGTTCAAGTTCTGGTGGAAACAACATCGCGTGGGCATTTGTCTGTGGTTTTTGTTTTAACAAATTTTATCATTGCAGGCCAGTCGTAGCGCAGCGGCACAAAGTGTGACTGTAAAACCGACTGGTTGTGGGTTCGATCCCCACTCGAGGAGATGAAATATTTACTTAAATTTATATTTCCATTTCTTCGCTCTGGTGTCGAGGCAAAGCGCGGCGTTGAGTTCTGCCACTCAACACGCAATGCCTCCAAGAATTCGGCAGAAAGTGGGGAACGGAGTGTCTAAAAACACTAGGTTCCCTCTGCCTACCCTGCTGTGTGCGGGATACAGCGTGAAGCTGATTTATTTTATCATTGGATTCATTTAACCAAAGCACATGTATCTACCGATTTATCTGAATAGAAAACGACTTGATTCCGCATATGCAGGTTATGCAAAAAAATAGTGTTAAGACATTCAATTCTTCACTTTGACACTTGTTATCTAACTTATAGATACTTGATATCTGAGGATATTTTCGGGTAAACTCACCTAAGAAGAAGTAACATGCGTACATGACGCTATCACTTATTTTCTACCGTCACCATCATTCCATTTTAGTTTTAAGCTTTGATAAAGATATTATAAACCGTTGGAATATGGCTGACAAGCTTATTATTTTCTATATAAGGTATAATTAACTGTCATCATCGCGTAATCGAGTATCACACTGAATGCACTAGTTATGGGATTCTAACCTTTTCAGGGTATTCGTCTTATTTACGATAGATACTACGGTTATGATTGGACAAATTATGTCGTAGTGTTTTGTCACTAACGACAAATTAATAACTGGACTTCAATTATAATAAACAAGTACGACGTTTGGTCTTCCAATGGTATAACAAAATTGCGCATTATTACTACATATTTCTAAAATCATCACTTTCTAGATTATAATTCCAATC
The DNA here is from genome assembly GCA_030704555.1 of Heliconius charithonia. Classification (NCBI taxonomy): domain Eukaryota; kingdom Metazoa; phylum Arthropoda; class Insecta; order Lepidoptera; family Nymphalidae; genus Heliconius; species Heliconius charithonia. Next base: position 552,156 of record CM060813.1, read on the forward strand.
CATAGGTTTTGTTGAAATTGCACTAGAAATGTTTTTTAATTAGTACTAATATGGAACCGTTGTATAGGGAGGCAGCAATAAATATGTAAAAATATTTGCTGCTCCAAAAATGTGCCACCCAAGGCTTCAGGATACTCAGCCTGCTGCTTATCAGTTCCAATAAGAATGAGATAAAGAAAACGATGAAATTCCATATAAAGTATATTATGGATATTTTACAATTACAATTATAATATATTATAAAAAAAATAAATGTGAACCAATTATCTTGCTTGTATATATTCTTTAGATTCCGTTCAAAATATGGCAATAGTGGCACCCAAATACGGTGTATAATTAAATCCTATTACGACTGATGATTCCGTTACATGGATCGCAATTTTATGCTCGTTCAAGAAAGTGTCTTGGTTGTAGCTAACTATCCTAGCTCAGTTCTTGTAAGCAAGTTCCAAGTTTGTATGGGAAACAGGTTGTTTGATTAGCTGAGAGGCGTGGCTGAGATCGACATATGTCAGATTTATAATAGATGAGTATGGTGAGGAGATTGGTGTAAATATTGGAAGAGCTAATTTTAGTTTAGATTCACGTTTTTTATCAGCTATGGTAGGAGGGTAGGTTAGGCAAAGGGAACCTGGTGTCAAAACACTTCACTTCCTCTCTTGAATTCAGTAGATTCAGGGTGATGATTGTCGAAACGAAACTAAACTAAACGACCTGCTGCTAATTTTAGTATTACAAAAAAAATTATGGATGAGTACGTTTTATTTGTATCTTGTAGGATTTATTTGATAGGATTTTTATTTAGTTTTTTGTTTCTCAAAAGATTAAACAAGTTACAATTACACTTTAAAATAACAACATCCTTCTTTCGTGTTGAGATTTTAATAATGATCCTTCTCTATTGGAATCATAGAACCGATCGATTACCCAGATGTCGTACTTTCTGCCCTTATTGGTTGCATAGTAGTGTCAACATGTCGAGGCTGCCTCGTTATTATTCCATTACGGCTGCACTCGCATGCCATCTTTTAATTAGGTGATGGAAAGTCACACGAAATCTGGTTGGGACCAAACGCTCATTAGCTCTAGAAGGTTTGCTTAGAAAATGTATAAGAAGTCACGGCTTGAGCTTCCTCGAGGAAAGTGGCGTTTTAGCGCCGTTTCCATATACAGAGATGCTAATCGTTGTTTTTTTTTACGTTAAGGCTGTCATGACGTAGCGTTTGACTGCTATGTGACGGTTGAGGTTCGATTTCAAGAAAGTATCCGTCTTTTACCCACCACGCTGTGCTTCTAGAATTTAATGAAAATTGGGGAATGAAAGTGTCTTAAAGGGAACGGTGTCCCTTTCTGCTCTGTGGAAGTTGAGTTGTGAAGTAAACGTGAAGCGGAAAAAAAAGTGAAATAAAATAAAAACTTTGTATTTTCGAGGAGTGAGAACTTGATGTTGTACTTCGTTTTAAAAAAATGCCTTGACATAAATAATATACGTAATAAGTTTATTTCGGACTACATCCTAATGAGCGTGACTTCCATTATGAATTATTTTAGTTATCGACAATCTACATTGGTTTTGGATTGGTCCTGTATATGATAGACAAAAACTTTTGTAAAGACAGTTCGCTCTCAGCTTTCCGCCTGCATTCAAGACACTGCGAGTCGAGTAGCGGAATTCAACGCCATATATTGTTGCCACTTTAGAGAAGGGAAATTAAAATAATTCCATCAAATCCAAAGCCATCACAATTGCGGCCAAACGTTGGTACGATTGATTTGAAAAAAGTATAAATTTTTTCAAGCTTGATAAAACTAAAAATATTAAGCCTCTTAATATATGGAATATGAGAATTTTATGGTAAATTTTATAAAAAAATAGTTCCACTTTTGGATATGATATCTAACACAAGGTCGAACGACGACGGTATAATACCGGTATGGCCGTGCCTCGAGGTCCCCCTAATAATAGCCTTGTAACGTACAATTTTGGTGGAATGCGTTGAGTTGGAGTGCTAGTAAACGCGTTTTGTTATTCTTAACTACATATTATGATCATTGTGATATAGCGTCTATAAAGCGATGGTAGTTGGTTCAATCCCCACCGGGGAGAATAAATAATTTTTATTTCCTCGTTCCGGTGAGGGTGGGATGTTACTACGTACTACGTAATAAGGCGTAGTTCAGGCGAAAGGTGAGAAGAAGAGGACACTAAGAGTGTCTTGACACTAAGTTATTTGCCTATTCTGTTAAAAGCGCCATACTGTAAAAAGAGAAACATATATGCGCCATAGTGTGATGTAAAAAGAGAAACAATATTTACTTAAAAATAAATATAATATGAAAATTTCATAGCATTAATAGCGCAGGGACATAAGTATGCGATTATAAACACGACAGGTTGTGGCTTCGCTTCCCACTCGTAGAAATGTCGTAGCGTGGTGTTGAGATTAGCACGCAATGCTTCCAGAATTCGTCGGAAGGAGGTGAAGGGAAGTGTCTTAATGAGAATGGACTGTCTAGGTTCCCAGTTCCCTCTGTATATCGCACGCAGTAACCCTATTTATTATGTACGAGATAGCGAGACACTAAATTTGCACTATTTAGCAAAATTTACACTAAACAGACAGGTTGTGGAAAACAGAGATTTTCTATAAAAAAAATGAGGTTTTCTCACAACAATAAACTCTGGTTTTGTCAACTCTGACCATACCTTTATAACAAAATACAAGCAAATTAAATATCACTTTCAATACATATAAAGGCTATATCAGTTTTTATTATATTGTTAAGTCACGTATATTAATACGGGACATTTGGTTAAAAGTAGCGGAAATAAGTACATAATAGGTAATTGTATAATTATGCTATGTGGTATAATTGAAGGTAATATAGTTGGTGTAGTGTGGTTAGGGTGCAGGTTCAATTTTATTTTATTTAGAGAGAAAAGTGACTGACTGCCTTGATACAACCTAATTGGATTTTATTACGCACCTTGAAAGTTTTGCTGGGCAAATGAAGGACAGAATATTTTGACACTACATTTTATCATTAAATGCAAACATCAGATATTTCAAACAAATTTGCACTTATTTGACATTTTTTTTTAACTTTCTTCCCAACTCTTTCAATTCTTTTTTTTTTTTTTTTTATTTTTCTTTCAGCTTCACGCTGTATCCCGCACACAGCAGGGTAGGCAGAGGGAACCTAGTGTTTTTTTAGACACTCCGTTCCCCACTTTCTGCCAAATTCTGGAGGCATTGCGTGTTGAGTGGCAGAACTCAACGCCGCGCTTAGCCTCGACACCAGAGCGAAGAAATGGAAATATAAATTTAAGTAAATATTTCATCTCCTCGAGTGGGGATCGAACCCACAACCAGTCGGTTTACAGTCACACTTTGTGCCGCTGCGCCACGACTGGCCTCTTTCAATTCTAATGAAGTTATTATAAAAATAATTAAAAAAAAACTTTCTTTAGCATTAAAACACATAGATAACAATCGATATTGTAAAGCTTTAACAGTAAGTACTCTTTCCCACAGCGGACCATCTGATATGAGAGTACATTTTAATTAGCCAACTAGCACTCGATTTGTGACTGTGGCATTGTTTTAATATAAATTTACGTATAAACGAGTTTTATTTAGTTTATTTGTATGAAAAATTAATTTGTATTTGTTTTATATGGCAATGTTCTGGGCTTAGGGCCGGGCATGTAGGTAGTCGTGAGTTTGAATCTTATACGAGAAAATTGACCTTAATTATTTTAAGTACGTTTTGATTTACTATTTTTTCGAATTTTAATAATGTAATTATTTATTAAAATCTGAAAAACTGAATTTGATATATTTTTGATTATCAGTACGTGACCTCGAACTTGACAGTTATATAAAATAGTGTTACTAACTAAGGTCGTGTGATGATGGAGCCACGCTCTGAATTGTGGAACTCTTCGCTGACTAGTAATTCTAGAGTTAATGCTCGCTTAATTTATTGATTCGACCACATTTTTTACTTGACATATACATCGGGTCTTTATATAAAAAATGTCCTTTCATTGTATTGTTGGCATAAAGCGAACCTAGTGATTGTTTTTTTTTGCTTTATAGGTAACCTAGTGAGTGAATGTCTGAACACTAGGTTCCCTCTTCCTTAGTAGGAACCTAGTATTAAGACATTAATTTCCTCGATTGATATCGAACCCACAACATATCCCGTTTACAGTCACACGCTCGTGCCCTGCGCCGCGACTGGCCTTAAGCGCTTTATTTGGTACAAAGTAAACTTACCGATTAAATTTAATTAATTAGTTAACTTATCGTTGTTTGTACAAACACATGTACATACAGTCGTACACCAACATCCACTCTCATCAGATAATAAACTTAATGAGGCACAAATTGGCTTCTTGGCGCAGTTGGATTGTGTTTTTTTTTATAAAGTTGCTTTTGCGGTCTGGGTGTCTAAGGATTAGAATACATCTTATTATTGTTGCACTAATATTTTTAGCAGCATATATAGCATGGCAGGGTACAGCTGGGTACCAGAGAAGGCGGAGAGAATCTAGTGTTTTTTTCTACACAAAAAAAACATGTCATGCCATTTCTTCTAGACAGTAAATAAACATCTGCTTCACGCTGTACACAGCATATTACGCATGAAGCACAGTACGCAGAGGGCACCTAGTGTTAACACACTCCGTTCTCCAGTTTCCGACTGGGCTATTCCAGACAGTATTACACATTTTTCTTGTTCAATTATTTGTCGAATGGTGGATATTATAAATAACATAAAACCCGACTGCATGAACCTAAAAAGAAAAGAAACCCCAGTTATATTTAGCATTGACAGTCGGGACTCATTAAAATTTTACGGGTATATTGCGATAACTATGAAAGATTGGTTAAAACAAATTCAAAAAATCATGAAAGCAATTTAACAATCGTCTCTAAATATCTATTCAAAGATACACCACCACTGCATTAATGCAGTTCGTTGATTTCTTTTTCATTTTGACAATATGGCGACTGGTTCCTCGCTGTGATGATTTTGATTACTTTCGTGTCTTTAGCGACACTCGCAAGGTTAAGAGGAATCTATTGACGTAAAAATCATCAAAATTGGACAAGACGTTTGGTTTGTACAACACCACATTGGGACACACACATACATACATACATATACATGGACTCATACATTGTCATACATAGCCACGATGGCCTCAACAACGAACAAAATCTCCAGCTTTATAATAAAAGCAAAAAAGTATAAATATTTGAACGAGAACCGAATAATCTTTATTGTATTATTGTTGAATAAAGAGCCATCTGGTAGAACCAGGTGACAGATACACCTGTCCACTTCACAATATCAGCAGTAGCTAAGTCTGTCTTAGTTATTTAGTTGCAATATTTTTTTTTATTTCAAGGTCGTGGTGGCACAACGATATAGCGCCCGAATATAAATGCGACGGTTGTGAATTTGATTTCCACTCGGAGGAATGAATTATTTTTCTTTTTTATAAGGTAAGAAGGCGTTGTATTCAATACACAATGGTGTCATCATTACCGCAGACTGTCTGACATTAGGCTGACTGTAACATTAGATTCCCTCTGTGTGCTTTACTATATTCGTTATAAAGCGTGAATCTAAATCAGCTTCACGCTGTATCCCGCACACAGCAGAGTGAATCTAAAATAATAATAAATCAACAATCATTCATCACCGGTTGTTTAATAAATGTATTAAACAACCGGTTCCTATAATAAGATTTAAATCAGTCTCGTAAATCCAGATCTAAGTGACATTACAATAAATATCGAAATATGAATATTTTATATGGACTTAAGAAGCTTTGTGTTTCTAAGCTTTGAAGAGACGGAAATATATTTTTTTATAAACTCCATTAATTTTTAAACTTAATGCCAGTCTTGGCGCAGGGGCGCACGCTGGATGTGGGTTGCGATAGGTTGTGGGTTCTATTCCCATTAGAGGAGACGAAATATATAATATTTTATTTTTTTTAGTTGAGTTTCGCAATTCAATCCGCAATGCTTCCGGAGTTTAGCGAAAAGTGGGAAGCGGAAATGTTCATGGGTTCTTTTGTGGTACGCGACTCTAAAAAGGAACTAAATTCAATATTAAGATCCTAATGGGTGCCAAGTTCAATAGATAGTCCTTTTTAATAAAATAGGATTACATTTCCACCAACAAAGAGTTTCATTTTTTTCAACTTGAAGGAGTTCTTCTCCTTCAAGTTGAAAAAAATGAAACTGTTCATCTAAGTTCTTTTGGTATATAGTTCGTTCTGTTTCGCCTTTATCGTGTATTGATAATATGTGCCGTTATTTTAATCTAAGTAGTCTTCTGTCACTAAGTGACTGACAGACAAGGGTCAAACGATACTACCAGTAGTTTTCTAAATCCAAACTGAGGAAGTCGAAATTTAGTATGTTTGTAAATTAGAGTGTAAAAAGAAAGGGGAAATATTAATAGTGATTTTCTCAAAAATCTTATGGAAACGGGAAAAACAGGATTACGTTACGGAAATTAAAAATTGCAGTTAAAGTTTTGTGTCTATTTTTTATGTAAATAAGTAACTTTTAATATGATGTTAATGTGTTTTCCAAGTTGGGTTAATATCTATAGATTAGAAAAAATATTTTAACGCCCTAAAAACATGACTTATTGCATTCTGCGCCCAGCGTGCAAATGAGAAAGCGAAACAAGCAAAATCTGAGGCACAATCAGCTTAAACGTTCAGTTTCTAACACATCTATCTATTAATTTTTTACTTGTAGTTTATTTGTATAATTTAAGTAAAAAAACAACTGCTTCTAATTTTTCCTTTTTATTACGTAAAATTATTTGTATGATAATTCAATGATAATAATTGAATTTACATCACAAAAGTATGCAATATTTCAATAATTTCTTAAATTGACTTCACAAGCAACCAGTTTTTTTTACTTTTGTTGTTGAATCATCCCAAGATTTGTAGGTGTTTGGAGTTGAAAGCTAGTTGTCGAGGCCATTATTGTGCAGCTGATCATCTTTAGATGATTTTTTATCCAGTGTTAAGACACTCTGCTCCCCATTTTCCGCCGAATTCTGGAGGCAATTTATTCTTTTGTAATTACTTCAACAGAACTGAGAGAGATCATTTCAATTCTTTCTCGCCGCTCGGTCCTTTGCGCTCTATTTATTACTGAAAATATAAGTATGCAGTTCACTTCTGCGAGTCAAAGTAGTACTTAATGAGCCCGCTCTCCTCACGAAGAAAACCGAACTTTAGACATTTTCTGTCTATTTTCTGTAGATAATCTATACATTATTATTTAGATGCACCTAAAAACTACAATACACACGTTTCTCGATTCAAACCCACACATATTGTACAAGAAAGCTATACCACACAGTGTATAGCTTTCTTGTACAATATGTGTGGGTTTGAATATAAATAAAATTAATAAAAAAATGTAAAACTTTTTGATTCACGAAATAAATAACGGCATTAACAATGTATAATTGAGCGTAACATAGCGTTTTATAATTGACCTAAAATTTGTGTACAGAGACGACGTTTCTAATGGTTTAATATGATAATAGCCGCCTACGATTGTACCTACTATTGAAAAAATGGTGTTATTATATTAAATTGTTTTTTTTTTTCATGCTGTGAGACAATGTTTGCTGATGGTTGTGGGTTTTATATCAAACATCTTTTTCTTTTTGCCTAATAAAAAATTATAAGCAGAATGTAGCGATTAAGCGGTTTAAGCTACAAGTCTGTGAATACATATTTTTTATTTTTTTCTTGCTCTAGTAGACATAGCGCGGCGTTTAGTTTCGTCACTGAACACGCAATGTCTCGTAAATTGGGTGGTAGGTGGGAAACGTAGTGTCTTTACTTCTAGGTTTCCTCTGCTGACCCTGTTGGGTACGCGAAAGAAATCAAAGCTGCTTTTTTTTAATGCAATTTGATTTAAAAATAGCTGCCTAATTAAATATCATTTTATGTTATAATGGTATGTAATGTTCTGTATATTTTTTAACAATCACAACCATAGTGACACAATGGAGTGTCTGAACAGTAATATTTTCTTTTCAATAAATTCTATCTACATACATATATAATAATTTACGGCAAAAAGTTTCCCATCTCGACACGCAATGCCCGCAGTATTTGACCAAAAGTTAGGAACGAAAGTATCTTAACACTTGGTTCCCAGGTCCCTCTGTCTATCCTGCTAAGTTATAGGTAATGCTGCAAAATATTAATATTCACAAAAATGGGATTTGAACCCACATCCGGCTCTAGAATCATCTATCTTAACTACAATGACACTATTAACTCTTAAAACAAAGAAAACAAGAAACAAAACGAACAAACTTATTGCTTGACAGTCACGAGCACGCCGTACTAACATTGAAATAAAAGAAAATATATCTATAAAATATACCTAATTTTAATTTGAAATAGAGTTTAAAATGCTTTAGACGTAAAGATAGGATACTTGCGACGCCCGTGACATCTCTATTCTCTATAGCATAAAACAAAAGCTTTTTTGTGCTTATTTTTCATAGATTATGTGCTGATATTAGTTTTTTCGAATTTATTTTTCAAAACTTACAGCGGTTTTACACGGTATCCTGTATATAGTAAGGTTGATAGAGAAAAGTGTCGAGACACTCTGTTTTTTTACTCTCTACTCTAATTAGGAATATTGTCGTTGATATAATTATCAATGACGCGATAAAATGAAAATAAATAATTTCACCGAGCTGAAATCGAACCCACAGTCGTATAATAAAGACACCGTTCCACTGCGCCACAAATGTCTCAAATGTAAAATTTATCAGGATTTATAAAGAAAAAGAAGTTAATCTGTCCCTTTTCACGGTCTCACGCCTGATCGAAGGTGACGGGGAACTCGTATGAATATCGAAATTATTATTTAGGCTCCTGTGGTGGTCTTTTTCAAAGATTTATTAAAATTAGGGCACTACATATCAGTCAGTGAGGTTTGTACATATTTTGATGTAACTTTTCTAAGAGATAAGGTAGAGGTAAAATATTTTTTGCATTTAATTACAGTTTTTGTAATTTCTTATATGACACACCGTTCTAAGTGGAGTGAGTGAAGGGTTTTCATCCATATGTCACATACGGCGTGGCGTCATGGGTTTGAGTCCTACTCGGAGACATCATTTTAATTTCCTCCCTCTTTTAAGAAAACAAGGCCCGGCGTTAAATTCCGTGACCCAACACGCGCTGTCTCGCGTAGGGAACGGAATGTTCTAATATTAAGTTTCATCTGCCTACCCTGCAATATGCGGGATGCGGCGTGAAGCTAAAAAAATAAATAATATATACAAGTATGTGTATATATGACTGAATACATTATATAAGCTTGCCCTTTATCCATTGCCATAGTAAAGGTAAGAACAGCGCGAGTCATCGACCGCAACCTATGGGATTGTTTGACCTATCGTGACCACTTGCCATTATGGTAAGTCCTTAAGATAGGAACCTATAGTGTGTACGAGTATTGTACTGGGAACTCTTTAGTATTTATATGATACAGGTTATACAAGAAACACCTACGAAAAGTCATTTTGTGTACTAATTTCCATTTATTCAAATAGTACCCTGATAAAAAATTGCAACTTTTTTCCCCTCTATATCCCGGTAGGTATAGAAGTATAAGGAACCTACAGGTACGACACTCCGTTCTCCACTTTTCGCACATTTTTTCGAGAGTACCTGTTGAGTAGCGTAACTGAACGCCACGCTTTGTAAAGACAAATTGCTAATTTTCAGTATGAAAACTTATCATTACTATACTTAAGAGGATAAAGATAAACTTTGTGAATCTTTCCTTTTCAGAGCAGAGCCAAAACAAATTATTAAGAATAAACGAATTATTAAGGAATATTCCAAGCCTAGTAAAATTCAACTCCGCGTCTGTGCGGCCCGACCGTGAGAGCTCCTACTTTACTAGTATTAAGTTTAAGTTTAACATGGAAAGAGAAGAATAATTTATAAGAGAAAAAAAGTGAAGTTGTTATTTAAAATTGCAATTCCTATAAATACTTAGAACATTTAGAACAGAGCGGCACATCGCTATTTCTATCTATCTTGCAGAATTTACTTTTACGATTTACTATGGGGAAGCTAGAGAAAACGGAAATTATAAGGCTACGGTCTCTGCATATTTCTTCACCTCTTCCACTGCCATTAAACATACAACCCGCCCGAGGGGTTCACGCTTCTTAAGTAAATTCCTCCAGTACCACCGATACTATACGAATCGACTTTAGACAGAGGGAACCTAGTCTTAAGACACTCTTTTCCCCCATGTTCCCATAAATTCTAGTGGCATTGCGTGTTTAGTTAGGCGAAACTCAAAAGAAATGAAAATATACATTTGAATAAAAATATTTATTAAAATTTGTATTTTCATTTAATTTCCTCCAATAGGGGTCGAACCCACAACCAGTCGGGTTTAAAGTGACACATTTGTGTCCTTGTATGACTCCGTATAAATTACCAAGAGAACGCTTCCTCATAGTATTAGTCCTTCTTTGATTAGTGTATAAAGCTAACACCTACTAATAACAACACATTATATTTATTGAGGCCTTTGCGGTGCAACGGATCAGCGTCTTTCATCTCGTCCTGATAACAAAACACAGCGCGGCGTTAAGTTACGCTGCTCAACATATAATATTTAAATAATTGAGAGGAATATGGGAAACGAATCTATTAATACAAAGTTCCTTCGGCACACCCTGTCATATGTAGGGTAGTGTAGGGTACACCGTGAATCTAAAGCAAGAAACAAGAACGTTTTATAACTTTTTATATGTGAATAAATAATAAAATATTTCTATCAACAGAGCCACACTAGTTCCAGCATCCTCAACTTATATGGGATATCAAGATTTTTTCTCACAAAGTACATTTGTACAATTAAAATTCTACACATTAGTCAATTTGTCACCGTTATCTTATAACTATAAAGAAAAAATGTATAAAGTTTTAATTTAAAGACTTATCATGTCCATTCTGTTAATCGAGATTAAGTTGAAGTTAATTGCTATTAGTGGTTAGTAATTTGTAAATTCCAATAAAATATTCCAATCGATTTAATTGTAATTAATTATTTATAAGCAAGTTGTGCTCTTATGAATGTTAGGATTTATTTTGAAAAAGGCAAGTTCAACGAAGATGTAATAAATGTCATTATGAGTTTGATTCCTATTAGAATTTTTTTGCTTCTCGTTGCCTCTTACACATAGCAAGGTCAGCAGAGGGAACCTAGGTACCTAGTGTTAAGACACTCCGTTTTCTTTAAAACACTTCCGTTCCCCTTTCATACGTTGTTTACTTTCCGCCAAACTCTTTTAGGCATTGCCTGTTGAGCGAGGAAATGAAAATATTAAATATTTCATTTACGTGTATGAGAATCGAACTTACAACCTGTCGCATTTACAGTCACATGCTTGTACTCCTGCGCCATGACTGACCATACTAGAAGAATATTTGAATTTTTTATCAGTTCACATAATTGTATGATATACTGGTAGGTATGTTCTTGACACTCAACAGACAATGTCTTTGAAAATGGATTTCTTGTCCGTTATTAAGAGGTTTTTTTGAGATTTTATAGATTTTTTACCTTCATATCTGGATTATAATTTCCAAATTGGAATGTCTTAATACTACATTTTCACTGTCTACAATACTAGAAATGGAAATAAACCATATAAATTAGTACAATATTTTATATAAATGTATCGTGAATGTTAATGTAAAAATCAATCGAAATTCTCTCTAAAATGAAAGAATTTATTTACTCTTAAAGATATTTTCGTATTAAGACACCCATACTTAAAAGGCAGTATCTCTACCTCCATAAAATAAACTAGAGAACGGAGTGTCGTAGCACTGTTCTCTTCACCTAACACAAACCGTTTAAAAAAATAGAAATAAAAACTCGATATTAGCATATTACATTCACCTCACGACTCATATACACGGTGCTAGTGATGTCTTCTCAGAACACCCTCGTCACGTATACAAAGCGCCGCTTTTTGTTGCAATAATTGCTTTTCAAACCTGTATCGATGGGACGCCTTAAAATAGCTGACCTGATGCAGAAAAAACGTATGGTAAAAGGTTGAAGTACCGAGAGGTATTCTCTGTTTTTAATACAGTGAGCCGTTCTCCACGCATTTTTCATGGTTTTGTAGTTGCATCAAAAAAAACTACGTTAATAAAACCGATTTCAAGTACTCAAGAGCTAATCAAGACTTAATTTAAAAAAAATATGTTAGTGGTAAATGGCAACCTAGTGTTAAAACACTCCGTTCCACACTTTCTGTCGAATTCTGGAGGCATTGCGTGTTGAGTAGCAGAACTCAGTGCGGCGCTTAGCCTCGACACCAGAGCGAAGAAATAGAAATATAAATTTAGGTAAATATTTCATCTCCTCGAGTGGGGATTGAACCTATAACCAGTCGGTTTTACGGCCTCGGTTTATCGGCCTCAATATAGCAATTTGATTACATTAATTTTCTTTTATTAATTTAAGCTGTTTATAATATCAAATTCCGTTTTGTTTCGTGCTTGCCACCGACTTCAAATTTCATCAGTAGGTAGCGTATATTTTTACAACTTGTTTATTACCGGAGAAATTTGTAGACAAACATACAAAATTTAGCACACGTACTTTTGTGTGTACGTGCTATAACATCGTACGTATGGAAAATATTATATATATCATATACATGTCAAACTGAAACCATCCTTTTTAACTCAATTAAGAATGACTCTATTATAAAGACTCTACAAAGTATACCAATTTCCTAAAATCCTTTTTGTATAACTAAATGTATATTTATACATAAACATTTATATTCTTTTGTTATGTTAATGGAGTATTGTGGGTTCCGTACAGTTTGTTATTGTGAAGCTCGCCCACGCTCTACGTTCAATGTGCTGCGTGATCTACAAAACATCTTGAACATATTTTTTTTTATTTCAAATCTATACAGTATACCAGCAGAGTATCCGGTGGACACGTAGTGTTAAGACACTTCGTACACAACTTTCCGCCCTATTCTTCAGACATTGCATGCGCAGTGGCGAAAAACAACGCTTCGTTTTTTTCTTGTTACCAGAGCGAGGCAATGAAATCGATTCATTCACCCAAGTCAGAGTTGAACGTATAGGAGCTCTACGGGCTCTAAAATTTAATAATTATTATCATCATCGACAGCCGTTAATCATCCACTGTTGGACATAGGCCTTTCCCAATTCTCGCCACCACACCCGATCTTCAGCTCTTCGTATCCATCCGCTTCCTGCCACCTTCTTTAGGTCGTCGGACCATCTAGCAGGGGGTCGTCCCACCGGACGTTTTGTACGGGGTCTCCACTCTAAGACCCGTCTGCCCCAACGGCCGTCGGCTCTACGACAGATATGCCCCGCCCATTGCCACTTCAGCTTACCAATTCTTTGAGCTATGTCGGTAACTCTGGTTCTCCTCCGGATTTCCTCATTTCGGATTCTATCCTTTAGAGATATACCGAGCATAGCCCGCTCCATGGCTCGTTGAGCGACTTGAAATTTATGGACGAGGCCTTTTGTTAGAGTCCATGTCTCAGCCCCGTACGTCATGACCGGGAGAACGCACTGGTCGAATGCCCGAGATTTCAGGCATTGAGGTAGTGGCGAATCGAAGATCTGACGAAGTTTTCCGTATGCTGCCCAGCCTAATTGTATTCTTCTGTCAGCTTCTTTGTCGAAGTTGTTTCTACCTAGTTGTATAATCTGACCTAGGTAGATATATTTCTGAACAACTTCGATGCTAACATTTTCGACTATAACTGACCTTGGGTCTACGAATGAATTGAACATGACTTTAGTCTTATCCAAGTTCATTCCCAGACCCACCCGTCTGGAAGAAGCACTTAGGCTTTGCAGCATTTCTGATAGCCCTTGCAGCGACTCGGCCATTATAACTATGTCGTCAGCGAATCGAAGGTGTGAAATGTATTCGCCGTTGACATTGATACCCTGTCCACTCCAGTCCAGTGTTTTGAAGACATCCTCTAAAGCGTTAGTAAACAGTTTCGGAGATATTACATCTCCCTGTCTTACTCCACGCTTCAGAGGAATTCGTCTTGTCTGGACATCCTGAATTTGGACAGTCATCGAAGCGGCTTTATATAAACATTTCAACACCTCGATATACCGCCAATCGACTTGACATCGCTGCAGAGAATCGAGAACAGCCCAGGTTTCGATAGAGTCAAAGGCTTTTTCGTAGTCCACAAACGCGAGACATAGAGGGCGATTATATTCCTCGGTCTTCTGTACAATCTGTCGTAGTGTGTGGATGTGGTCTACGGTACTGTAGCCTTTTCGAAACCCGGCCTGTTCAGGAGGTTGGAAATCGTCAAATCTTCGAGCAAGCCTATTTGATATGACTCGTGAGAACAGCTTGTAGACATGGCTCAGAAGTGCTATCGGTCTGTAGTTCTTGAGGCGCGTTTTATCACCTTTTTTGAAGAACAAAATAACCACACTTCTAGACCATGCCTCCGGCGTTGTACCCTTGTGTAGGACGGTATTAAAAATCTTTTGGAGCTGCTCCAGGACAACACGTCCACCAGCTCTTAAGAGTTCCGTGGTAATACCATCCTCCCCAGGTGCCTTGTTGTTCTTGAGTTGCTCGAGAGCCATCCCAATTTCGGCAATCTCGATGTCCGGTAGCTCGTCGGTGAAGTGACGGGTTAACTTGGCACGTTTGTCATCCGCATCTTCAATAGTAGGTTTAGGTGCATGAGAGGAGTACAGTGTTCCATAAAAAGTTTCGGCTTCTAGGAGTAGATCTGGTTTTGATGTGATGACTCGACCGTCGGATGTTGTCAGTTTCGCCAAATGACTCCTTCCCAATCGCTTAGCAAATACTTTAGAGCCTCTATTTCGCTCTATAGCATATTCAATTGCTCGAAGATTGCTTTTGCGGAGGTCAAATCGTATTTGCTTCTTTACACGCTTATTGAGAAGGCTGAAATTTGGCGAATCCGCAGACATCTCACGTCTCTGCCTCATCAGATCCACTGTTTCGGCCGAGAGTTTCGATGATTTACTCCTCTGAGTTCGTTGGCAAAAAGCCTCTCCCACTTCTCGGATGACATTCGTGAACTGATTGGTACATTGTTCGACATCCTCCGTGGTCTTCAGCGATTGGAATCGATTTTGGAGTTCCAGCTGGAACTCAACAGATTTAGTGCTGATATGGCGTTGTGACGGTCGGAGCGTAGACTTTATCAGACGATTTCTCTCGAGTCGGAAGCTTATATTCAAAGTCCCTCGTACCAGTCGGTGGTCGCTTCCGGTATTAAATCTGTTTATCACTGAGACATCTTTGAATATAAACCTCCTATTCGTCATGATAAAGTCGATCTCATTTTTAGTCACTTTATCCGGGCTTCGCCATGTCCACTTCCTGTGAGTCTTTTTCTGGAAGAAAGTATTCATCAGAAAGAGCCTCTGGGATTCGAGGAAGTTAACTAGCATTTGGCCCCTTGGATTTCTGCTACCAACACCGTGTGATCCGATAACCGATTCCCCACTTTCTTGTGCTCCCACTTTGGCATTGAAGTCCCCCATAACAACAGTGAAGTGGGTCTTGGTGGTGTTGTGTAAGGCTCTTGTAATGTCGTCATAGACGGCCTCGATCTCGTCATCTGAGTGTGTTGACGTAGGAGCATAAACCTGAATCACTTTCAGAGAATACCTCCTATTGAGTTTGAGTATGAGGTATGCTACCCGAGTGGACAAACTGCTGACTTCCATCACATTGCCAGAGAGAACCTTGTTAACCAATATGCCAACCCCGCCTTGTGACGTCTTATCGCCCTCTCGATAGTAGAGTAGGTGGCCCGATTCCAGGGTTATCGTGTCCTCTCCCTGTCTTCGAACTTCTGACAACCCTAGAATGTGCCAATTTATGTGCTCTAACTCCGACACGAGCTCAGCTAGATAGACGTCTTCCTTCAACGAACGAGCATTGTATGTAGCCAAATGTAGTCGGTGGTATGTGTGGTGACCGGATCCTACCTGGAGATTCTTCGCACCCTCTGCCCCGCCGTAACCACGACCGTCACCACGATGGTCAGGAATAGCAGGGCCACCAGGAACTGAGGGCCGTTTTTTTCGGTGTGTCGGCATGGGAAGTGTTGCCCATACTCACCACGCTGGGCAAGTGCGTGTTGGCGAGCGCAGGGCCGGGCCCCCTTGCACTGATGACGCTGCTGCCCGTCACCAGCCTAATTTAAAGCCTGGCCGGTGGGATGGTTATACCGCCATCGTTCGGTCGTCAGAGCCTCGTTCGTTGATCAGCAGGATGCACCACGGGCAGGTGAGGTTGACGATTTGAGGGCACTTGGATCTTATGGCCCCCTTACATCCCTATAATTATTATACTACAAATTATTATTATGCTTTAGAGGCCTTTGATTAACAGTGGTGCAAGTATAAGCGTAATGGGTGTGTGTTTAATCCCCAGCCTGATAAATGGGCTGAAAAAAAGAAACAATACGTCCTTTTTCTCCTAATCATTTAATTTTAAATGTGAGGCTTAAAAGCGCTTGTACTGTTTCTAAGGGGAGTGGGTTCGAATTCCGCAACCTTTTAATTTTTGCACTTTTAAAAAAATAAAAAAGACACCGAGAGTACCGAACAAATTTCAAGATTCTAAGTCAACGGGAAGTACAATTTACTAATGTGGACAATCTTAAGTTTGCGGGTGCATGCATTCATTTTGTGTGAAACGAAATAAAAATATAAGTAATTTTTCTGTGCTCCTAAGAACTACAGAATTGGATATTTGATATTAATTTCAGCTCTATACCTTTACGCGATCTAGAAATAAATGCGAGACGAGATGGACAGACGAACAACAAAGTAATCCTGTAAGGATTTTGAGCCCTAAAAATGGTTAAAGTAACGAAATTATATATTAAAGTTGCGCTTTTTAAGCTTTTGACCGACAGGAGCTTAAGTGCATCCGTTTTTGTAATCCGACGCCTCGTTTGATGATTAGGACCACCAGGACGCAGAATGTGATTAGGTTACGTACATTGTATTAGGAAACTATACTAATATTATAAATATTTAAAAAAAATTGTGCGGTTGAACGCGCTGATCTCAGGAACTACTGGATCGGTATATTTTTTGTTGTGTTGAATAGTTCTTTTATAGAGCAAGGCTATATTACATGACGATAATCGTTTCGATGTAGGTACCTGTGGTCTAAAGTAACTCACTTTGGACATTTTTTTTATATAAATACAACTTTTATAATTCTTTCATTGAATAAGGGTGAAGCTATTTTTTTATATTGCCACACAGCACGCGATATTTTTAAATTTGATGTGCCCACTATATCGGATGATAGAAATTCAATTAGAAACACAACATAATATAAATATTAAAAAAACCAAACACTATAAAATAATCTAAGACAAAATAAAGACAATATACATTTCAGATGTTCAGATAACTTCAAGATAAAGGGGTACAAATTAAAATGCACGTATGCTGTATCTGTACCATCTGCAATGTATCGATCTCGTTCCTCGTTAAATGCCTACAATGAGATAAAGGTCTTTAGTTTGTTATTTAATTCAATTATATTGAGCTCTTATGGTGCAGTTGATCTTTTCTTTTGAGTGTACAATGGGTTTGTGTTCAAATATTTTTAAGGTTTATGCTGTACGATACATAGCGTGGTAGGCAGAGGGAATCTATTCTTAAAACACGCCGTACCAGACTCATTCACAGGAAATTAATAAAAATTATAGTTCGGTGGATTCGTTCTTGGCGATTCTAGGTTCGATATTGAGGGAATATAAGCAGAAACTGCTTCAGGAACTGGTTTCAAAACTTATTTTTATTTTTATCGCTCTGGAGAACCTAAATGTCTCAACACTGGGAGTCTTTCCAGGTTCCCTCTGCCTACCCTACTATGTGCAGGATATAACGTGAAGCTAAAGAAAAAAAACATATACGTGAAGCGAAACAAATCCAAAACAATTGTACGAGACATCTATCAGACAGACAACGCTACATACATATGTATAACAAATGATATATACATAAATGTAAATCAAGAGCAGATCTGAAGATAATAGAAACAAGTGGACGTAATTAAGAGTAAGCTACGGTGGCTGTATCTTGCGTCCTCATCTACAGAATGTCTGCGAACGAGTCATCAATCTTTCTTCTTTTACTATGCGTGTACAGATTTTGATAAAACTTTTATTTAGCTTCACGCTGTATCCCGTACGTGGGGGGAGAGAGACAGACACAGAGAAAATAGCCGAGTTTTATTACAGACAGCAGCCTGCAGAATTCGATGAAAAGCGGGAAAATGAAGTGTATTAACACTAGGTTCCCTATGTTCCTAGGGGCTCTGTACTTACCCTGCTATGTGCGGGATACAGCGTGAAGTTAAAAGAAATATTACTCTGTCTACGTTGAAAAATTATTATAAACCGTATAGATAGATAATAAAGAAAACTTAAAAAAACTACCTAAGTATATCAAAACACTCACGGACGGTAGCCCCACGCCCCACCTTTAATAACTTAACTCGACGCCGTGAAAACGACATAACTTGTTCGCATTATAAATAAATTCAAAGTGCAATTTAATAATAATTTGTTAGAATCACGAACGTTATATTTCACAATTACCTACACCAGCACCTGTTTGATGAGATGAGCGTTTATTTTATGTGTTATTGTAATTATCTTGACTTGTCTTTGTGAATGCCGACTGTTTATCAGATATATTGTTTTTTTGTTTGCTTTTTGTTTTTTTACATATCTCTGTTTCTAAACAACCTGTATCAAATATAATATATTGTTTTAGTTTTACGCTTTATACATGGCGGGGTAGCCAGAGAGAACAGATCACTGAACGCCACAGTTTCCGTATATCTCTTCTTCTTTCCTCTGTCGCCAATGTCTAATGTCTTACATACATACGAGTATGTTCATCCACTTCGGTCGGATGAGGACACTCCTCTTGCTTTTTACGTGACCTTCATCCAGTATCATTGATACTAAGCGTTAGAATGAGAGCCGAGGTCTCATTCTTTATTTCGGACATTTTTATTTTATTTTGGCGTATCCTTCTTGTTAATTCTTTTCTCCATTTGCAGGGCCATGCGGCTGTGAAGCCGTCGTGGAGCAATCAGTTAAGGCGATGATCATAGGTTCGATTCCAACTCTTAAGAATGAATGTATTTAAATTATTTAATATTTTTCTCTGTAAGGCAACCCAAGAATGATATTAAAAACATATGTAACCTGACCGAATGAATATTTTGAGTGTCGAAACTCAACGCCGCGTTTTGCTGCTACAAAACCATTTCTTGAATATTTGGCGTACATACTTTAATTTCGCTAGTCAATTTAGTCACTCTTTTACTTTAGTTTTAAAAAATATGAGAGAATGTGGAGAAGGAAGTATCTTAACACTAAGTTCTCTTTGTGTGCCCACTCCCTATCGCTTAGAGCTACATATGCCTAAAGGGAATGGCAAATTTCCTTTACTTTGATTTAAAAATTTAAAACGACTAAAGTCTAATTAGGATTTGTAAACAATAGCCCAAAATTTGAGTACTTCAAATACTAGGGGTAGAAAACTAGGGGCCCTAAGTACTGGCCTAATTAGTGAAGTAAGCGGGGGATTTACTCAGGGTTGGATTTCTATACTACAAATATATTATATATACATGCGTATATTTGAGACCGTGGTGGCGCAGTGCAGCTTCCAATAAAAAAGAAAATGTTTCTGGATTTTATACCTATAGACAGTTCAGCCATTCTATAAGGAATATCTTTAATTCATACAGGGTTCTCTTTGCCTATCTTAATAAAATGACATCTTAAAAAAAGTCAAAGTCATAGTAATAGTGTAATTTAAATAAATAAAAATAAATCAGCTTCACGCTGTATCCCGCACACAGCAGGGTAGGCAGAGGGAACCTAGTGTTAAGACACTCTATTCCCCACTTTCTACCGAATTCTAGAGGCATTGCGTGTTGAGTGGCAGAACTCAACGCCGCGCTTAGCCTCGACACCAGAGCGAAGAAATGAAAATATAAATTTAAGTAAATATTTCATCTCCTCGAGTGGGGATCGAACCCACAACCAGTCGGTTTTACAGTCACACTTCGTGCCACTGCGCCACGACTGGCCTCTGTAATTTGATAATATATAATTCGATCCTAGACTTAACACACAACTCAAGTACCCCAAGAACTCGGCGGAAAGTCGGTAATGGGAATCACCACTCTAATCTGACTCTTAACACTAGATCCCCAGGTTCCCTCTGCCTACCTAAATGTGTGCGGGATACAGCGTGAAGCTAAAAAAAATCAACGTGAAGCAAATCACATTTTCAAGCAAAATTATTAATCAATCATCGACATGTCTGGAACGTGATCGAGTGTCGGTTCGCGACGAGGGTGCAGAGTATCATCAAATATAAGTACCTACTATCTAGGTATAACATAGGCTTAAGATTAAAAGTTCTCTCAAGTATCGAAAGGTATCATTTTTTTCTTGGCTAAAGGATTTTTGTTAGGTCATTTAGAACAATATTTATTTTAGCAATACGAGTAAACGGCATGAGATTATAAGCTCCACGGTTGTAGGTTTAATTCCCACTCGGTATAATGGTTCACTTTCTCTAATAAAAAGACGAAATGTGGCGTTGTATGCAACTAATCAACACACAAGTAGATATTTATATAAAAAGATGATGAAATATAATTAAAATAAATTATAATTTTTGTCTCCTATTTAGAGAAATAGAGAGCATATAATAACATAACATTATGTCCTCCGTTTACTTAAAAAAATATAATATAATCGAAAATTTTGAATCTACTACTTTCACGTCCATATCAAATATAACAACAATAGTGTTAAAATAATTAAATGCGTGCGTATATCACGACTTGGCTTTTGTTTATACCCTAAAAGGGCCGTTTCCGTTAGGATTATATCCAAACGGAACTCAAACAAAAGACTAATGGAAGTAAATTTAAATATATAAGCATTATTTAGCGACCATCTGGTGACACGTACCTATAATATGCTGTTACTAAACCGGAAGTCGTATATTCAATTCCAGTATGAAGTAAATAAATAGGGGTCAGGACGATACTTGTAACCTAATTGTAATTAACAAAATGTTCAACAGACCAGCAAAATTATTAATAAAAATGTGAAAACCAATATAAATATATATTTAATGGTTACTAAAAAATAAAATTTAAAAAGGGAATCCTAGAGTGACAAAAAATTCAATAATTTTTTAAATCATATTGAAATTTACAGGACTTCTGTCCTTTGACTTACATATGCATAAGAGAAGCTTTAATACAAGAGATACATAAATTTAAATCAATTGAGACCATCGTGGCACAGGCGCGCAACATCTGGCTGCAAACGACTGTTCTGAAATCTAATTTCGAATCGAGAATAAATATTACATTTCCCGCTATGGTAACAAGTCAAAGTGCGGTGTTGTTGTCAAGCTAAAAAAACAATCTAAATTTAAAAACAAAAATGTAAAACTCCATTACTATTGCATATACTATTCATCACTGACAGTGCAATTTGTAATAGCACATCAATCCATGTACAGACAGACAGCCGTTCTATATATCGTCGCTTGAGTGGTAAAGAGAGGCAACTCTCATAATACCAGTTTCGAGACAGTTAACGTAAAACCATAAAATAAAAAAAAAACATTTCAACAAAATTCATACAATAATCTTATTAAAATTTGATTTATAATTCAGAAATTATGGAGACGAATTATATTTTTTGTTTAACGTTTCCAGGTTACTATTATATTATCTCGAAACTTATATTATGTAGGTTAACTCTCTTCACTGACAAACTGACGATATATACCTATATATAGATATTATATATAAATATAGAGACAACCTGTATTACGTCGTCAGTTCCCATGCCATCCCGTAATTGTGTTCGCTCCATTGAGTTCCAGGCATTTTCCAGTAAAACATATAAATATGCATTTTCCATACAATTGTTTTCTATTATTTTTTTAATTTATATGTAAATCGCTGATAAGAATTTTAGTTCACACCGTTTTGTAGTTACATTTTTATATATATATGATATATAGGCTCTATAATTATGATTATTTTAATTTTAAATGTGAAATATTAAGAGACGTACTAAAATTGTCCGTGGACTATTTTATATAGAATATTTTATTTTTTTTCTTTATTAAGTACGTTTAAAATAATATATAATGGCACATTATAAGCTAATAAATGGCTATCATAAATAATAATTTCACAAATCTTTTATCTTTCAACAATTAAAATGGGGTTATAAATTCAAAAACAAAAGGTGTGAGAAAAACACACGTCGGTTAGTATGGAGTTATGTCACATTAAACCAAGTTTAAATCGCAATAAGAAACGAACAGCGCATAACTTGCGATGTCCCTATACAGTGCAACTTTTTCGAAGCCTAAAAAGTCACTTGAACCTACTATGATCATCTGTCTTTCTCTAGCTTGCGAGAATACAGGGAGTGTAAGTGGGACAGAAATGTAAGCAACTAGCGTCTCTACTTTAGTAGAGCTTGAGACATTGTAAGCAGTGGTTGTGTTTATAATTGTTTTGTTTGAAAAGAAGTTGTTAAAATTATTCGGCATTTTCTAGAAAGGTGTTATTAATGAATGTATAAAAGTGTTTGCTACAGTGTAATGATGATGTAAAGTGTAAGTGTGTTTGTTGTGTGCTCTAAGTGATTTTTCGATTGCGGAACGGACTTATTGAAACCAGCAGGTGAGCGTCTTATTGGTTTTCGGGTTGCGTATATTTGGTTAATGTAGAGACGGTTTTGAAATTTTTCCTTGAAATTATTATTTTTGTTAGATACTTATATTTATTGTTTATATAAACATATAACGAATGTTAGTTTTGCAATTAGTGTGTTATTTAATTTAAATGAAATTGAACATGATATATTAATAATATAACTAACTATTCACACATAATTATATGATTGCTTGTTTGATTAAGTTACCATTTCATTTTATTAGTGATTCTATAAAGCTAAAGAGCCCATCAAGATAGTCCTAAGACCTGAGTGTAATTGACTTTTCTTAATATGTAGACGTTTCATCCTTTGATAAATACCGAATATGTTGTTATCTTTGAATCTAAGGCACTTTTAGAATAAAATTGCTGCCGTTATCTTTCAATAATCATAAAATTTTACAATAAAATGAATGTAACTGTCTTCGCGATGAATGTTGAGATACGATCTTACTAAAGACATCAACGCGCTCGAGCTCAAGAAACATTACAATGTATATATATATTTTCAGAAATCAAATGTAAACGCAGCTATTAATAAGATTATGAGTGAATATTGTTGTGGGTACATATTCCTCTCGTGTTGATATGTACTTTTTAATATATGTAGGTCTCCCAGATTTCGTTGAAAAATTGCAAACAAGATGATGTCAATAAAATCAGATAAGAAAAACAAACACAATAAAATTAATTAATATCATCATCAGCTTCACGCTGTATTCCGCACACAGCAGGGTAGGCAGAGGGAACCTAATGTTAAGACACTCCGTTAACCACTTTCTGCCGAATTCTGGAGGCATTGTGTGTTGAGTGGCAGAACTCAACGCCGAACTTAAAAGAAAATAATAAAAACATTATAGATAGGGGACAATATCTTCAAAAAAAGATAACAGAATGTGAACTTTAGCCCTTCATTCTCCCCATTCCACCAATCCAATTAAAAATACTGTACTTGAGTAATAAAAACGCTCTATCTTATCAGACTGGTAGAACATTATTATTAGGTATTGTAAAAATAGAACTATGGATACCTAGTGAAATCCGAATACACAATGTTGCCATTATATTTATTAAAAAAACAACTTCACACTTTTCAATATAGACAACGGGAACCAAGTTTTCAGGCACTTTATCTCAACCGTTCCCAAATATTGCGAGCTGAATGGCGTAACTAAACTCCGCGCTTCGTTTTGTCCCAGAGCAGAACGAGGAATAGAAAGTGATTCCTTTTGTCGAGTGGAAATCGAACTCACAACCGTTGCGTTTACAAATAGACCACGCGTTACAACGGCGTCAATCAATTTAAATATATTATATATGTATTTGAAATGTTAAATTTATATTTATTCAATCGCGTCTCGTACAAACTTCTATGAAGTCATGAAAACGTCACTTTTGTACATAAAACTCGTTGCCACGTTGAGTTATGTATTCGCATTTTTTTGAAAGCCTTCGACTTATTACAGGGGAATAGAGTTCAAAATTCTATAATTTTTCACTTACTTTAAGCTTTGGCGAGGTTATAAAATTTGAAGTGAGTTATAATATTTCAAACTCTATTAGATTCTATAGTATTTTCCATAATAGTATTGCATTTATGTAAATTTTAGTTAGCCAATGTTGGTTCAAAATTGGGTATAAATAGAAATTAAATATAAATATCGACCATTAATATGTAATATAGATTGAGATCGTCGTGGCGCAGGGTGTGAAATGTCTTGAGGGGGAGCAAGACATTTCGTGTTGAGTGGCGCAACTCAACGTCGCGCTTTTTCTCGTTACCAGAGTGAATAAAAAATTAACTTACGTTCACACTGTACGCGTTTATCCCGTACACGGCAGGGTATACGTCGAATTCTGAAGGCATTGCGTGCTGAGTGGCGGATCTCAACACCGCGCCTCGACAGTGAAAATATAAATATAAATAAATATTTCATTTCAACTCGCGCTACGACTGGCCTCTATAACAAAATGTATTTATTGATTTTTTTTTAATTTGAAGCTGTCGTGGTGCAGTGCGACTGTAATTAAAGTTGTTTGTTGGATTCCCTCTCAGGGAATGTAATAAATAACATTTTCATTTCACCGCTTTTTTAACGAGGCAATGCACGGCGTTGAATTCCGATACTCAAAACGCAATGCATCAAGAATTCGCTACAAAGTGACGAATGGATGTGTCTTACAGTGTAGCGGAGTATCTTAACATTACGTTCCCATGTTCCCTCTGCTATAAAAAACTTAAAATATAAAAAAATACCTAAAGTCCAACAAATAAAGTAAACGAATATTTGCAACGGTAAAATAGCTTTTTTCATTTTTTTGGTAATTTGTTGTGGTTTTCGCTAAATTACTTTTATGGTTTCACGTAGTGACAAAAAAATCTTTTTTAATAAAAAAAATGAACGCAAGGATAAGGTTTGATTGGCTTCTTGTTTGTATATTTCAGTGATTTGAGTTGTTTCAATATAATAAAACCATCAAAATTATCCAAACATTATAATATAAATGATTTTTTAATATTTTATATATGTATCAAAACTAGATAAATGTTCAAAATCGACGTGTTCAAATAAATAGATCAAATATTCTTCACATGGGGATTAAAGCTTCTAATTAAAGCGCGATGGTTATCGGTTCAATTCCCAGTCGAAAGAATAAGTTTTTTTATTTCCTCACACCTTTGGTAACAAGACACAGCGCGCCGGTGTGTTCCACCATTCACAGTCTCACTTTCTCTCTCTCTTATCGTTAAATTTTTTTACAAGTGGGATACAACGTAAGGCTAAAAAATATATGTATATACTAAATGGCTTTACGAAATGTTTCAAGGTGTATTGCATTATAATATATTTAAAAAATGTAATTAATGTACGTTAAGATTTGGATCTCAAGATATATCAGCGGATATTACAAAGTTTCTTATTGCTGTAATAATTCTACATTCACTCTGGGACACTCATTTGGCTATATTTTTAAAGTATAGGCAGATTTAGATTTACACAATATTTTTATTTCTTCGCTCTGAAATCAGGGCAAAAATTTCAGCGTTAAGTTCCACCATTCAATACGGATTGCCTCGAATGATTCCACGGAAAGTGGGGAACGGAGTGTCTCAACACTAGGTTCCCGTTGCCTACTCTACTGCGTGCGGCATACAGTGTATAACAGCAATGGTTTTTCTTTACACCGCCTAAATATGGAAGATAGCTATATATAAACATATAAGACAACTAAATACAATTTTCTTAAGTAGATCGTTCTTTAATAATGGTGTTTCGAGCGAGCCAGTTGAGCACACATCACTTTGTATCGCCAATATCACGTTGTATGGATGACATTGTTATTCCTTTGAAAATAACCTCAATAACACATTTCGATAAATACTATAAGTAATCATTTGTATTTCGCTTACGGCCATCGACCTCACTTTTTGTTTGTCTGGTCGAACCTGTGTTTCAACTGCATCGCGGTTACGGCAATTTTACTTTTTGAATCAGTTAGTCAGGTGTTTGAATCAGTTAGTCAGGTTGCGTGGCGGAACTCAACGCCGCAGTTTGGATTCTTAGATATAGCAAATAATATAATCCTCCGAGACTATCAAACTCCCAATTATCACGTTTACAGTCCGACGCTGTGCCGTTGCGCAGGGATTGACTCAATTTTTACGTGCTTAGATCGGCATTCAACGCCGCACTTTGTCTTGTCATAACGGAGAAATTAAAATAATGAATACCCCGAAGTAAGGATTGAACCTATAAATAGAAATATTTATATTCTTTATTTCTTTACTGTGGAAACGAATCAAAACGCCTTGACCGGACTTGAATTCGGCAAAACGCAATGGAAGTGTCTTAATGGGAACGGAGTATAACATTAGGTTCCCAAGCCCTTAGTTTAATTTGTCTTTATATATTAAATTTTACTAATGATTGAATCAATTAGATATAAAACTCATTTTATCGATAATTCTTGCACAAACACCCTTATTTGGCACCTACTGGATTGAAACTTAACTCGCATTGGATGTTAATCTTTCTATATAAGTAGTTATATTTTAACCACACGAGATTTTTATGGAAAAATAAAAAAAAACCGACCGGCCTCCCTAATATATGTTAGTTAAACGAATAAAACATTAATTTAAAAAAAAAACAAGCTTTTTAGATGAAATTTTGATGTTCCGTTCCCAAAGAGTAAAAGTAATAGGGACCCGAACCTTTAAGTAAATCCCTTATCTCACGAGTCCGACTCGCACTTGGCTGGTTTTTTAATTTTTATGGTGTATTATATTTTACAATCCAATCCCTATCATTTAATACCAGTATTAGGTGGGTTGTGCAAAAATTTGCAAACGACAATTTTGTTGCAGCGACCATTTTTAATTAACAACAATATTGATTATATGTAATTGTTTGTACATTGTAATTGTCATCAGAACTGAAGTCGTAATCTAAATTTTAGAACAACCAGGCACTACGAAATAGGTAAAATTGAGCTTGCGGTATTTCACATACACTAATAAACTAACATCACAACTTAAAAACTTAACTATCCAACTAAGTACAAAAAGCATGGAGTTTTCTGTTCTGATGTCACAAAATGCGGCATTTAATTCCGCAACTAAACAACATTTCTAAATAAGAGCACGGAGTGTCTAAACACAACATTTTACTATTATTTATAATGCAAAAATGCGAGAGATAAAAAAAAAATAAACAGTGGTTTAGTTCGACCACCGGTTGCGGTTACCCACATAAAATCTACGCATTTTATCTTTATTGCTTTATAACTTATTGTTCCAAACTGGCTTTTTCAACGCTTTAGCCCGCATTAGATAACCTTTTGTTGTTCTTTTTGTTAGAGCTGTTTAGATAGAAAATTATTTTCTTCGAGAATTCTTGACTACTACTTTATATTAGTCAAATTTTATTTAATTTCCACCAAACTTCCAGACATTCCACCAAACTTTCGAGACATTGCATATTGTGTGGCGGACACCAACGCCACAATTTACCAGAGTGAGGAAAAGAAAATATTAAATATGTCATTTCCTCGAGTGGGAATCGAACTCACAACTTTTCGCGTTTAAACGACTCGCCCAAAGTCAGCTAGACTTTGTCCGGAAATGTGAGAGACTTTGTTCGGAAATGTGAAAGACTTTGTCCGGAAATGTGAGAGATTCGAAGCAACAACCGTTGTGTTTACGCAGTGTCCGTGTCCGTGCCACGAGTGAGTGAGTGAATGGCAAACAAATTTATTTTTTATGAACTTCGGTTTTTAACGAATCTATTAAAATAAACCACTTGTTAGGTACCGGCAGATTTAAAATCTTGTTATCTTTTAAATGATTGATAATGTATGTGAAATAAATAATTAATTGCCAAGTCGTCGTGGCGTAGCGACACAGTGTCTGTCTGCGACCGTAACGGTTGCGGGTTCGGTTTGTATTTGGAGGATTGAATTAATTTCGTTTTCTCGCTCGCCAGAAACGAAAAGCGCTGCGTTCATCTCCGCCACTCAACAAGCAATAACTCAAAAATTTGGCGAAATGTCGAAAACAAAATTCCTTATGTCTACAAAATAAAAAAAAACAAAATAAGCAGTAAAATTCTTTATAAGAAAACAAAACCACACTCTTAAATATATAATATATTTCTTACATCGACCACCACCACGACGTTTGTGGTACAAACCATATTTTTCTCAACTTATCGAACGTTGGTACCCAATGGTAAGTACTTTCGGTGGAATGGAAGGGGTTGGGGATGAACTTGGGTATCTCCTCGCGACCGAACATGGTCACCTCGATCATTGCTTTGAAGGAGAAGTGGAAGTGAAACTGTATGAACGTGACGCTTTTGAAGTATACGAAACACGCAAATCTGAAAATTTTAGAGGAATATATTTAAAAAATGTTGAAATTAACATTATTAATTAAATTAGTCGTCGTGGCGTAGTGGTACAGGGTTTGACTGTAAACGGGATGGTCGTGGATTCGATCCGTTTGTTGGAATGAATTATTTAATATTTTAACTTTCTTTCTTCGGTAAGAAGACAAAGCGTAGCGATGATTTCCGCCACTCACCACGTTATATCTCGAAAATTCGGCTGAGAGTGGAGAGCGGAGTGTCAAAAAAAAGCTTACACTAATAACATAGATTGTAGTTAGCCCTTAGCCGGAAAGAGTCTCGCCACTCACTGGCGGTAGTCCCGCAGGGCCGCGAGGCGCGCGGCGGCGCGGTCGCGGCGGCAGTGGTGCTCCATCCACACGGCGGCGTTGCTGCGCGCCGTCGCGTCGATCACCACCTGCACGCAGTTCACCTGCGCCACCTGCGCCATCGACATCTGAGAGGACGCGTTGTTTATATTTTAACAAAATAAGATTGAAAGTGAAAATAAATGCAAGTGTAATACTTTTTAGAAAACAAAAGTTTGATCATACCGGAATTTAAACTCGCGCTTTTTGACACCGGACAGGTGTCTAAGCGCTCTGACCGACTATGCCGTACATTCTCATTGAGCTACGTCGAAATTCTTATATGCTTGTCACAACTTATTTCAGTGTTTAAATCCCCAATTTACAGTCGAATTGATAACATTCTACTTTTACAGAAGTAGGTTAAAAATATAAGTATGATGTTTTACACTGCGACATAAAAAAAATAAAGATATTGAGATACAAATAGGTACTAACTTACATATACTTTTGTACAGTCATATACTCTACTTACACCATTGATAACTATCAAAATTGATCATTTAAATACGTACTTATATATTGTTATACTAATAGGTTCTTTGATTTTCACGATTATTACATATTTTAAATGAAACTCTCTCTTAACTTGCTTTCTAACACGTGAAACACACTCATAAAATCTTTGAAGTCTCAGACCCACCATACCAAAGGGCAAGATACAGTTAGCTTATTCCGCAAGAATCCAGGGCAGTACGCGAGGAAATTAAGAAATCGTTGGCGGTAGTTTGATATAGTAATTATGTCAACTGACAGACGAATGCCACCTCAGTCTACCACCATGTGACCAGGTACTACTGCAAAGTATTCGAAACGTCGGGTTTCCAAAAATGTATAATACAAAATATACGCGATTAATCCGGTTAAAAGAGTTTCATTTAAAATATTGTTATACTGTTAAAATTAAGTTTACTGCTAAAAAATTAAAATATTATCATAAAATTGTGTGTAATAAAGTGACCTCCTTATTCTCTTTTACTTCTAGATGTCTACTAGAAAAAGAATGATTAGATTCTATTTTATGTAACACGTACGAACAAAGGTGTATCAAATTTGATACACGTATAACTAAAAAAAACCATTTTCTAGATATTAACATTTAACATTAGAGATCAGTCAAGTCATTAATTTAAATTTATTTCTTGACAACTTTCACATTAATAATTTTTCGGTCGTAGGTTAAATAGCCACTTGGAAAATTAATAATGTTCATTTTCCCGATGGGAGAAGAGATAAAATTTGATTTAGACACTGTATTCTCTTTCTCTACTCTATTACGTGCGGAATAAAGCGTGAAGCTAAAATAATGATGACTTACAAAAAAGAATCCTTGCGCGAAGTTCTTGTTAGTGAGCACTTCAGTGTTGTCTTTGTAGAGCACTTGCCCGCGTTTCTTGCGGTCGCACACACCGATGTCCTTCGGGAGACGGATCTTAGCTATTTCAAACATATTATTTGAATATACATGCATATATGAGAAATTTTATATAAAAAAAAAATTAAACGCATTTTATATATTATTTTCTAATATATAATAAGTATTTTTATTGGGGCCAGTCGTGGCGCAGGCGCACAAGCGTGCGGCCGCAACACAACAGATTGATAGTTCGAAGAAATAAAATATTTCATATTTTCATTTACTTGTTTTGATAGTGAGACAAAGCACAGCGTATCACTCAACACCCAATGCCTCTAAAAAGGGGGGAAAGAACTGTCTTAATACTAGGTTCCTAGATGCCCTCTAACTACTCTGCTGTGTGCGGAATATACGGTGGAGCAGAAAAAAAAGTATAAACTACCAAAAGGAACGTCTGTAGTGAATAAATATAACTTAGCTCCCCCACGCACTGTTTTTGAGACATTACATATTGAGAAGCGGACCTGAACGCCGCGGATTAAAAAATAGCCTCACCCTTATACAAAATAATCTTAATAGGAGACACCCTCCTATATATATAAGGCTGGTCTTCCTCTTTAATGTTGTAAGGTACTTGTGATATCATTTCATCGATCCAGAAAAGATGGTCGATAACGTTGATGAAGCGTGTCGGCGCTCCACAACCGGGGCCTCGGACACTGAATCCTATCTAGATTTGAGTAATGTAGTGATTAGACACTATATTTCATCGTAGTTTAGGTGATTATACTAAATAAATTATTATAATAATAAACATAAAATAAATTAATTTAATTAATTTAATTTAATTTTGACTTTTTAGTATAAAAATTTCGACGAAGCTTGATTCATTTTTTTCAAATTCAAATTAGAACGTATGGTTTAGTGTTCAGAGCAATTGGGACAGAAAATAAGAGGTATAGGTTCAAAACAAAATCCGCTACTTTCAAATTTTTCACGTTTTCTAAAAATTTAGGAGAATACTTACTAATTTCCAAAATCCCCACACTTGTCTCGTGACGAGGGCGACGCCGCCGTCCCACACGCAAGGAGCCGTCATGTTCAGGGCTTTGGCGCATATTGAATTTACTGGCGACATTTTTTTGTAGTTTAGCTGCAATACATTTATATTCAGTGGCGTAGCTAGAGTATTTGCTGCCTGGTGCAGCTTAGGACTCGATGTCCTTTAAAATGATCAAAGTAATTTCAGATTTCAAAACATAGTAGAGTAGATATATACATTTTTATTGCTTCAAAACTATAATAACTATATATAAGTTATAATTTTTTTTTCAAAAATTTAAAAACGGCCATTACGCGCTTTTTGACTAGCAAAGTCTCATTTTTCTTGTACATTTTAAAAAAATAGAAGAATTGATCGTAGACTTTGATGCCCCTTTCCTTTTGATGCCCGGTGCGACTGCACCGCTCGCACCCCCCCAGCTACGCCACTGTTTATATTACATACTAAGACCTTTCACCTGCTACTGTTGTGCTGTTTTTGACTATCATCGAAGACTTTTTTTTGCAAGAAAGAAAAAACTTACTGAATTTTCTAACTCATTTTCATACAATGACGTATTTTCTATAATAAACCAATCACGATTTTTGAACTTTTATTACTTTACTTATTTAGAAAACGTAACGTATAAAAATTTGAACCCGCGCCTTCCAGGAGTATTATTCGGAGGATTTTTCCTTCTTAAGTGTGGAATAACATTACAAAATGTTATAAATATTATTACTTTATTTTTGTGATAAAATTCTGCACACTCCTGACTGTTTACAAATTCCATTGGCACAAGTTCCTTTTCAATTTCACCGCTATCTGAAAAAATTGGAAAAAACAACTAAAATTGATGTTATTTTAAAATGAGTATATCGCGCAGTGGGAAAGCATCTGACCGATGTTTGTTTGTTCGATTCTATACGTGTCAACTAATATTTTTATATTATTTTTATTTCCTCGATCTGGTGGCATAAACGTTAAATTCCGTCGCGCAATGCCATAAACATTTGGCAGTACATGAGCAGATTTGCCTTCGAAGAGCAATATGAGAGAAAAAACAACAAAAAATATTTTCGGGAATTTATAACTTGAAATGTAACGAAGTGAGTCAATTAATCAGTTAAGTTAATTAGTAAGTTTGACAAATAAACTTTAACATTTAATTAAAGTATGAGAGCGTGAATTTTTTATTTTCTTTTGTATCAAAACATACCTCATTTAAGTTTGCACATTATATATTTTTTTATTTCTCCATTGTCAAACATAATAAATAAAACGATATAATTTAAAATATATTGATAATGTAATTTTCTTCACGCTTTTCCCTGTATATGCATGCTGCAAAGTAAACAGAATGCTAAATAACGCAGAATATTCAAACCATTTCTTGTTGCGTGGCGAAACTCAACGCCGTGCTTTGTCTACACGAGAGACATGAAACATTTCACTCATTCGTTACCTAATTAATATATTATGGGTACTTAAATATATATTTAATATCTTGATTTAACTTAAATATAAAAAAAACACAAATGTACAGACATAAATCTCAATAAACATATATATATATATATATATATATATATATATATATATATATATATATATATATATATATATGTATATGTTAATTACCGTCAGTCATCTTAACCGCGAACAAGTCGGTTAACATTCCAGCGCCTCTCGTAGGCAAACACACCGGCAGCACTGGCGCTAGAATAGAGCCATTATAATATATTTATATCAATTACATATAATAAAGAGATCAGTCGTGGCGCAGGCGCACAAAGTGCGACTGTAAAACCGATTGATTGTGGGCTCGATCCCTACTCGAGAAGATGAAATATTTACTTAAATTTATATTTCCATTATCTTCGCTCTGGTGTCGAGGCCAAGCGCGGCGTTGAGTTCTGCCACTCAATACTCAATGCCTCCAGAATTCGGCAGAAAATGGGGAACGGAGGGTGTTAACACTAGGTCCTGTTGTGTGCGGGATACAGCGTGAAGCTAATAAACGTTCCAAATAAATCTTACCTCTAGAACCATCCCCAAAGGTGGAAATTTGCAAGAGTGCCAAACTGGCCAACGTGATACCTTCTATGTACTCTGGTGCCAAGTAATAACTTTCTATGTCCAAAGAATACTTTAGACTTTCACTCTGCCATACAATGAATTTTGTATTATTTCTATCATAAAATAAATAAAAAATATTATTAATTTTACAATTTTTAGGTCCGTTTTGTAATAAAATTATCTTATATATAATAATATGTAAGTGGTTTATTTTAAAACTAGAGGCCAGTTATGGCTGACTTTAGACGCGACCGGTTGTGGATTCGAGTCCCACTCGAGGAAATGACACTTATATATCATTTTCATTTTCTCGCTCTGGCACCGAGGCAAAGCAAGCAAAGAAGCACTACATAAATTGGCGGAAAGTGGGGAACGAAAGTGTCTAAATGGAAACGCAGTATTTTAAACGTAGGTTTCCAGTTTTCCTCTGCCGCTAGAAAAAAAATAATATGCCGTCGTAACGCTAAAAAAATACTACCAGCTGAAATAAATAAGTAATTTTTAATTCGTGCCTGAGTTCCTGAGTTATTCTTATCAACTTTATTTTAAATTTTTATTTTGCACTTATCACTTATAATAAATGGTGTGAAATATTAAAATTAAAATTGGAAGACCTATTTATAACAAATTAATAACATAAAAATCTTACTCTAAACTATGAAATTGTATCCTAGCAATATCTTCAGCCGGTGCTATAGCATACGAGGGATGAATGAGAACACCACTTGTTACAGCGAATCTGGTTTTACCTCCCAAATCTAGGAATAAAACAAAACGTAAATGACAAAACGCGGTGTTGAGTTCCGCAAGTTAAGGCGACGAACAAGTGGGCGTAGCGTGGTGTGTTTCTATTCTAGTGAATTCCATAATAAGAATAGAAAACATTTTTGGGACACATAATTTTTTAAGCGGCGTTCAGTTCTGCCACTCAACACGCAATACCTCCAGAACTCGGCCGAAAGCGGGGAACAGAGTGTCTCAACACTAGGTTTCCTCTGCCTTCCCTGCTGATTTAAATTTTAACAGAGCGGAGACCCAAAACAAATCGATTTTCAAGAGGCGGGAATTTGAATCCCGCTATGTTAAAATTTTATACACTATTCAAAATGAGTTTTTATCATATTTCTATCCTAAGTATATACCTACTTTTTTTTCGAGGTTCACGCAGTATCCCACATACATCAGGGTAGACAAAGAGTACCTACAACGTAATGCTTAGTCCGTTCCGTTCTTCATTATCCGCCGGATTTTAAAAATATTGCGCGTTGAGTGATGGAACTCAACGCCGCACTTGTGTCCCTGCTCTACAATTCGATGAACACACCTACTCTATTATGATAACATTTAAACTTACAAACCTACTTATCTTAAAGCCAGCAAATCCGCGGGCTTTAAAAATATTCCAAACTTATTTAAAGCAAACCAGATAACAGTTTCATATGAAGGCTAAAATCGTTTGTATTATTTTCGTAAACTATAAGTTCCCACAATCAAAAGTATTACGTCTATTAGTAACGGGTTAACGCCCACGTGTATATCACTTTAATGATAATGATGATGATGATGAATTATTATTATTTTTTATCATCACATATTCACCAGTTTATTGTTTCTTTTTTAGAAGCAGAGACAACTTAGTGATAAAAATCAAATGACTTATATATTGTCTAGACTACAGTACGGTCGACGAGCCGTGGCCTCCTTGGAAGTGAGTGTATGGCTGCGAAGATTTGATTTTAATATATTTTTTTAACTTCTCGTTGTATTTCGCACACAGCAGGGTAGGCAGTGAGAACCTATCGTTAAGACATTCCGTTTTCGACTTTCTGCCGAGTTCTGGAGGCATTGCGTGTTGAGTGGCAGAACTCAACGGCGAGCTTTACTTCGACAGCAGAGCGAAGAAATGGAAATATAAAATTAAGTAAACATTTCATCTCCTCGTGTCGGGATCGAGCCCACAACCAATCGGTCTTACAGTTACACTTTGTGCCACTACGCCACGACTGACCTCAAAGATTTATTTTGCTTTTGATTATTTTCTTTAATTGTGAACAAAACCAACTGGAGCCAAAGATTGTAAAACCTAACATACCAACGAGTATGTACATGTGGCCCTGGTAAAGTATAACAATATACTAATGTAGAGCGTCCTTATTATATATCTTAGTATAAGTTATAATCTTAAATTTTTTTATCAAGAAATTTAAAAGATTCCTTCGTGGTGCAGTATCACGGCCTCAAGCGCGTCGGTTTTGGGGTCGATGCTTATTCCGGGGAATGAGTATCGACCCCACAACATATATGGGATGGAAACAAAATAGTAGCACAAAATACTTACAAAACGTATGCTGCACAACACCAAACCAAGGGAAACGAGATATATCTTTTACTTTTCCCCCCGTCGTTACTTGCTGCGTGTCGACGGAACAACGTATGTTCTCCCATTTGACACCAGCCGGCGCATTTTCTGAAGCTATAAAAAATCTTAATTTTACATATTGTAGTGTTAATAATATAAAAGTGTCTGATGGTTAGTATAGATTGCAATACTCAGGGGGAAAATATTTTTGAAAATTTTCGCTGTGGTACCAAGACATTCTTTTTTTAGGTTCACGCTATATTTCGTACATAGCAAGGACGCAGAGGGAACCAGAGAACCTAATGTTAAAATACTGCGTCCCAATTACTGCAATCGTTTGCCACTTTCCTCAAAATTCCCCTCTTAATACGGTCTGAAAAAAAAGAAAATATTTCCTTTCCATACATTGCAAGAAGAAGTATTAACTCACCACATACCAACATATATTATAAGTTTCGAGACAATGAATAATAAACGTATAACGGTAAAACAAACAAAATATGCATAATGAAAAAAAAACCCACTGTATCCCGCACACAGCAGGATAGGCAGGGGGAACCTAGTGTTGAGGCTCTCCGTACCCCACTTTCCGCCTTGCCGCTTTGCCTCGACACCAGAGCGATGAAAGTACAAATGTAAATAAATATTTTATTCCCTCGAGTGGGGATCAAACCCACAACCAGTCGATTTTGCAGTCACAGTTTATGCATCTGCGCCACAACTGGCCTCGATAATAAATTAATTTCTTTTGTTTAATGGAAACCTGTTGCTGATAACATCAGATAAAAACATCTGGAAAATTTTACCTTACCAAAAATCATCTAATGCGCCTATACAAATTGTCACTTTAAAAAACAATAAACATGAATTACTGAAAGATAACAATACAGTATAAACTTAATCATTTTATTTGATTCGCTGCGTTGAGTTCCGCCACTCAACACACAATGTTTCCAGAACTATAAATAAAATTAACATATTATTATGAATAAAAAGTATATGAACTTAAGCTTACCTTTTATATTTGTAATGAAAAATATTAAAAAACATTTCCAAGAAATATATAAGTATTTTTTAATTCTCTTTAACGCCATTTACGAGTTTGACTTCTATTCTGAATGATCGGTTTAGGCAGTAAGTTGTAATATCGTTTACAAAATAAATTTGAATGTTGGCAGTAATGCTAGTGACATTTCAAACTATACGTCACTTTGTTTAAAGAATACTTCCGTATTTTCACTTTTAGTGGGAAAATTATTTTTAAAGTTATAAACTCAACACGCAATACGTCTAGCATACGACGTAAAATGGGGATTGGAAGATTCCTAATTGGAACGGAACGAAAAACAATATTCCCAGGATTCTTTTGCCTACCTAGAGTGCTGGGGGAGGGACTATACCACGAAACTCCTGTCAAGTACTGGCTAAAAGTAAGGGCGATTTAGGGGCTGGATAAAAAGTAAGGGCGTTGTAATGTTTCACAGATTTTTTTTTAATTGTGCTTCTTCGCACAGTCGCTGCGTAAAGTCATACGTCACGTTATGTCCATTACTGGTGATATGGAGTGTTTTTTTAACCATTTTATTTATTTACTATAAAAAAACAATTGAATTTTTAGCAAGAATGTGCGAGATAGATTCTTTTCTCTAGAGCTTTTTTACCTATTTTTTATATATGCTTATAACAAAAAACGCTGGTGTGACTCATTCAGACTATGACAAAGCGGCTACTATCCCAGGTGCCCGGAACGGAGCTTGCAGTGAAAACTAAGTCAATAGATGAGTTATGACTACTGTAAAAGAATTTCGACGTTGCTTGATGAGGACGTATGCCTTGGTGGTCAGAGATTCGGAGTATATTAAATTTTTTATGACTTTTCTAAAAGGCCCTTTCCTTCGTAAGTTTCTACTTATTTCCTATTATTAAATAATAACAGTATAAAAATTACAATTAATTATAAATTAACAAAATACGTTTACTATGTTTCTATTTTAGATAACCACAATTCCATATAAAGGTAAAATATTTAAACAAGTTGTACATGGAGAGATACTAGAGGTACATGAGGTACGTTTCTATATTACAGTGTGTACCGCCTCCGGGTGCAATCACTACGCTGAGGTGCTTGCGTGAGTTTCAGATATCGTCGTAGATTGTAATATATCCCTCCCCCCCAATAGCCCAAGACCTTAGGGCCGCCAGATCTACGTCATTTTAGCAAAGCAGAAATTTTGAGGATTATTAGTCTATGTAGTTAAGACAGTATGTATACGCACAAACCTGAAAGTGAACAAATAAAGATACATCTCTGCCTGGGAAGATGATTGAACCATCGGATTGATCTGGGTGCTTATAAGAGTTCTTGGAATAATCCGTAAATAATATATATTAAATTAAAGCTTGCTAGTTTAACGTATCTTGTCCCAATTTTTAACAACCTTTAGGTCTGGTAATAATAAATATATATATAGTTAACATTATTCTTAAAAACATATTTAAATACGAACGTTTCTACTTTAACCTACGTGAGCGTATACCTTAAGTTGGCGTTGGCTCTTAAAGAAATTTCATCCCTGGGATCTCAGTTTATAATTATGGTGTGTAAGTTTGTAAGGATAGAAAATGGTTTAACCTTTTTTTGATGAAGATCATGTATGAGATGAGGTATGAGATGCCCACGGAGGGCATATATGAAAAGGTTGATGATAGTGACCGGGGCGAAGAAGTATGTAGAAGCAGTGCATTTGGGGCTTCGTTCTCTGGTTATACCACTAGGGATAAACAGTGAGAGAAGCCGAAAAAATATAAAAGATAAACATTCTTATCATAATGTTTAAGTTAATCTTATCTCAATTTTGTCACGACGCGATGCCTCCAACGTACAAAGAATAATTTAAAAAAAGCAATAGTGATCTTAAACTCCTTTAAAAAAATAAAAATATTGAAAGCTTATTTAAATAAAGCAAAAAAACTAATGTCCCCATAGGCATGTCAAGACTATGTAATATCGCGTGCACACTCGAACTGTACTTACGCGTGAAGTAGAAAATCATTGTAACGGCTTTTACTGGACAGATCAATATTATTATCTATACTAGTCGTAGCATGCAACTTTGTTTGATTAGACTACAAAATCTAAGAACCCGTTC
This sequence comes from Heliconius charithonia, assembly GCA_030704555.1. NCBI lineage: Eukaryota > Metazoa > Arthropoda > Insecta > Lepidoptera > Nymphalidae > Heliconius > Heliconius charithonia. The sequence goes on from CM060813.1 coordinate 591,353, forward strand.
TGTCTCGTTGTCCCGTTGGAATTTCGAGAAATCCTATCGTAATGCTCCCTAAGGAACATATATTTTATGCTAAATTTCAGCGTTTTACAACAGTTATTTGTACTTACATAATCTTGACGAGCTGTTATTGCTTTGCATTCTAATATCTTTCAACGTCCTTTATTCTTGTAACAAGACAATGCGGCGTTGAGTTTCGCCACCCGACACGCAATACCTCAAGAATTCCGCGGAAAGTGCAGAACGGAAGTACTTTATTCGGAAACGGAGTGTCTTAACCTGGTCCCAGATTCCCTTTGCCTACTATAGTTTTCTCAGGATATAGCGTAAAACAAAAAAAAAAGATTTACATGTGATTGAACAAAGCCATTCAAAACTATTCATAAGCCCAACAAATCAGCTGTCGAGGGAATTAATAGGCTTTTACGATCTTGGTAGCGTTCGTAATTAACGTGGGTAGAGCTCGAGGGGTTATTATGGTGAATAGAAAATATATCCTTTTTTATTTAATGTAATTAAAAATAAAAACTTATTATAATTGTTTAATAATAAAAATTACGCATACATTTTTAATAGAATGGAGACTTTGAGGGACGAACAAGAATCAACACAATCTTAATTTCTGTATAGCATTTTCCAAATTTAAGAAAACAAACAGAAAATTGTAATGATTTATAATTTTTTATGACCGTGAACAAAAAAAGAAAAAAATGAAACCCATCATCGGTTGTAAATTTAAATTAGTCAACCTTATAAATTATACTTCCCGTAGACATCCATTGATTAATTTGTCACACTCGGTGGACGAGGCCGACTCACACTTGACCGGTTTTTTAGAAACATTTTATTTTAAGCTATGAGACTTACAAGCGGATGACCCATAGATAGTTTTTCTAGTAAGTGGAGTCATCGTACAAATACTAATACAGTTTAAGTACCAGTTTTACTACGACGACTGTTTGTTTTATTCTTATATTATTAATTCAAAATATTTAAGATTACGTAGCGAAAATAACGACAATATACGGAATCATCATATCGATTCGTCATATCTGTCCGTCCATACGTCAAAACTAAGCCTAAACAAGTAAAACATGGACTTTATGTGTTCAAAATTTTCGTTTCGTTACTCCATTTTTAGGGTTCCGTACCCTAAACGGTATAAACGGAATGGATTATAGGATCACTTAATGACACTGTCCGTCAGACCGTCTGTCAAAACCAATTATCTCGAGTTGGTATTATGCTGATATTAATATCGAATATTTAGATCTACGGTCCCTTAGAGTACAAAAAAGTCAATGCAATCAAAACGAGCACATTTGAATGAGTTTTGGCGTGAAGTAAAAACTTAGTATACAAATAAATAAAAAAATACTAAAAGTTAAAATTTATATATATTTCATAGAAAAAAATTATTACAAACTTATATTTAAGTAAAAGTAAATTTATAAAATGTATTTACCGTTGAGATAAAATTATGAAATTAGTACGGAACCCTCCATATGCAAGTCCCACTCGCATTTGACAGATTTTTGTTTTTTGTTCTATAAATTGTACTAAATAGTAATATGTACAAATACGTAATACATATTTGCTTCAAGCAGGAATACAACCCATAATATCCGGTTGATTGTAATCATTTGTACTGACATTATTGTTGTATTAATACATTTTTTTTATTAAAGGAACGTAAAAGGGGGTAAGAGGCAGCTGTTTTGTACGCAACTAACTAAGCTATTATGGTTTTTAGTTAAAGCTTTTCTATATAAGGAATGACCATACATCTGTCATTTATGCGATTATGGAAAACAAAGGGCTGGCTTAAATTTATAAAAGAATTTCTTTTTTTAGCTTCACGCTGTAACCTGCACATAGCAGGGAACAGAGGGAACCTGGGAACCTAGTATTAAGACACTTCCGGTCCCCATTTCCTACTAAATTATTAAGGGCATTTCTCGTAAAATGGCGGAACTAAACGGCGCGCTTTGCCTAGTTGAGCGAGAGAGAGCGAGTAAAATTATTTCGGTATTAAAAAAAATCGATCTACAAGAGGCACAGGCTTTAATCCTGCTACGATCAATTTCTTTATTATTTTTTCTAAAAGTGCTTTTTCTATACTATGTGTAATAATACTTTTAAAAATTTAAAGGTTTCGATATAGCTATTAAACTGTAGAGCAGTTCATTCACTTCATCTTCAAAGGATTTTAAAATTTTCATTTCACTTTAAAATGACTCCACACTCCATTATGTTCCCCAAGCAAAATGACTAAATGTATTTCGTCCTCTTAAATCGTAATAGGTTTTATATTTAGTTTTCTATTCATACTATTGTTGTTGCGCGATGGCACGGCGTCTGACAGTAAACGCTACAGTTGTGGGTTTGATTCCCAATTGGTGAAATTATTTTCATTTTCCTCGTTGTGGTAACATGGCAAAAAAGCGACATTGAGTTCCACAGCTTTACGTAGACAGAGGACACCTAATGTGAAAACAGTCCGTTCTCCACTTTTCCTTTCATATTTTCCAGATAAAGCGTGGCGGAACTCAAAGAAAAAATATTTCCAAAGCAAGAAAATAAAAATATTTAAATAAAATTATTCCTTCAATTGGAAATCGAACACAAAACCGCTCAGTTTACAGAAATACGCTGCACCACTACGAATTATTCCAATTTTATCGAATTTCATGTCAGACCACCCATACTTTGCTCTGATTTCCATAGCTCTAACGGTACACCACACGCTAATACACGCTAAACTATATTATGAATAGAAATTTGTATTATAACCACGCTTTGAGCTTTTACGCTAAGGAGAAATTCAAATATTGATACTTACAAACGAATCGAAATGTTCTTCTGTTTTGATATGATATGATCGATAATGTACGTTTTTGTGCCTATAATCCTTTGAATTATCACGGTTCTGTCGTAGTTTCCTCCTCTTTTAGTTGCTTATAATTATTATACCGCTATTACTATTATTTATTATATTATAATTATAAGAATTTTTGTATTTATTATATTCTTTAGAAACTATGGCTCGTTTCAATAATTTGTTCAAAATTTTACAAATCTCTTGGAGAATGATACTTCCTAATTTTTGAAAATTTTCTCTCTTTAAATCTTTATCATTTTAATTCCAAGCACACTAAATTAGAAGCTCTACTAGTTAACCATAAGTTAAAAAAAAAATCTATTAAATCCTTAACAAAAATCTTCTACGAATTACTTAATAGAATCACGAACACAGAAACCTCCAACTAAGCTGATCTCGATCACAAATACCTGGACCAATACAAAACAAAATAAAATCCAATAGACTTATCGATTTAAAAAATAAAATTAAATTAAAAAAAAGCATTCCTCATATCAGAATGACTGTCCAAATCTTATCCGCTAACATCGCATTAAAATAAACCGTCCACCTTTAATACACTACTTTAATTACCGACTCCTGTCGTGACGCGACACTATTGGGTATGTTCCTTTCATTTTGTTGTAATTGTTGAATTAAAATCAGTTTTGCTTAACCGCTTTTGATTGACAGCTAATTTTGAGTGGTTTCGTTGTAGGTTTGAACTAGATTTTTTTATGAATTCCGCACATTATTGAATATTTTTATCAGTTTCACGCTGTATCCCGCTTCCCTCTTCACGCTGTATCCCAGTGTTAAGACACTCCGTTCCCCATTTTCTGACGAGTTCTGGGGGCATTGCGTGTTGAGTAGCAGAATTCAACTAAATATTTCATCTCCTTGAGTGGGGATCGAACCGACAACCAGTCGGTTTTACAGTCACACTTATACGTGCCGCTGCGCCATGACTGGCCTATTTTCTCTAGTCTATTTAAATATTGGCATTATTATTTGAATATATAAAGGAAAGAAAGTTACACAAAGTAGCTACTTTTCCTAAAATAAATAAATATATAAATAAATATTTAATAGTATTTACTGATTAACGGGATTCGAACCCACGTCTCTTTGTAAACCGTCCAAGCGCTCTAAACAACTAATACGTTCTTGATTTAGTAATGTTAATCATTACATTATAATGGATTCCATCATTTAAGATGTTATTAAAAAAAAAGAGGGTCATTTTTATTTCATGTTAAATTATATTATAGATAATAATAATAGTATTAAAAAATATAATTGTAGCTTTTATTCGGAAAACAGAAACTGTTGAGTTTGATGACGGCTGATTGTTGATACAACTTTTATCGACTGGTTCTTCAAACATCGTAAATAAAATATCCGATTGAGATATAAATTTAACTCATTCACTTTAAATGAGTGTGATCTGAATACTTCTGCTAGTTATCAATATTAATGAAGGCACTAAAAAGGATTTAGTTACAATACAATCGAGTTTTTCACGAGTTTGGACCTTGTTGATTTTGCATGGTATGGAGATGTATTTAGATTATTTAAAACGTTTTTAAAATAAATATTACCTAATGAGACCGTCATGGAAATCGTATGATTATAAATGAACGTACGGTTGTGGGTTCGATTCCGACTCTTATAAAAGCAAGCAAGGAATTACATTTATTTTCTTTATCTTTTATTCTTTATTTCTTTCTTATAGTTTTCTTTACTTAGGGACCATCGATTTCCTTGATTTATCATCAACAGAAATATATTATCTCAAAAAAATTCGTCATGGTGATCGAAGTTGTCATGGTGATCGCCTATCATAAAATGGTGACTCTCAGCCAAAAAATTAAAAAAGAAAACTTATCTTATCAGTTAAATTCGCATGGCTAACATGAGATATAAGTTGATGACAAACGTTCTGTCCGTCTGTCAATCAGCCAGCGGAATTTTTATACCGGAGTCCCGTAGGGAAACGGGTACGGAACCCTAAAAAGTCCACATTCAACTTTAATAATAGTTTAGTCGTCGCACATATATTATAAATGTTACAAAAAAGCACTTTACATGTCGCACTTACATACCTACAACCTCTATGACTGCGCCAAACATTGAATTCATTTTGATTTTGCACCTGTAACTATTAATATAAATTGGAAGTAAAAATAATGTTATACCTATACAAATATTATAAAGCTGAAGACTTTGTTTGGTTGAATTCCCTGATCTCAGAAACCATTGGTCCGACCTAAAAAATGATATACGATCGATAGTCTATATATTGAGGAAGCCTATTAGACTATATTACAAAACGTTTCAACATAGCCCACTGTACTTTGGTGACAATATTATTTACAACTTTTAGTTATTTCAATTTGATAATGGGAGCAAAGCCGGTAAAAACTATTAAATTATAAAGATCTTTAAGTCAATTTGTAATATTCAGAGCAAACAATAAATTTCACAAAAATTCCATTCCGCCCACTAATTCGGTTACGTTCCAAATACACCAAATGACAAGATTATATTGGTGTATGAATATAAAATCGAGGCCAGTCGTGGTGCAGTGGTACAAAGTGTGACTGTAAAACCGACTGGTTGTGGGTTCGATCCCCACTCGAGGAGATGAAATATTTACTTAAATTTATATTTTCATTTCTTCGCTCTGGTGTCGAGGCAAAGCGCGGCGTTGAGTTCTGCCACTCAACACGCAATGCCTCCAAAATTCGGCAGAAAGTGGGGAACGAAGTGTCTTAACACTAGGTTCCCTCTGCCTACCCTGCTGTGTACGGGATATAGCGTGAAGCTAATTTATTTATTTTTATTTTAATATAAAACAGATATTATCAGACTACACAAAGAACCAAATGTAGATATAAATAGGAATTAAAATTTCATTAAACTGTGTTTCATTATAATACATGCATATATTTAAAAAATATATAAATTATTAAAAAGACGACTAAATGGCGTGTTAAGTATTTATAATATATGTTAGTTTTTTTTTTCACATGAAAAATCGTTTCGATGTAAATTTGTCTTTTTTGATTCGGAGGACCAAATATAAAGGGAACCTGGTAGCCTGGTGCTAAGACACTGCGTTCCCATTAAAACGCTACCATTCCTTATTTTCCGACGAATTGTCGGAAGAAATTACATACTAATAACTAAACAAAACTTAACCAAATCTTTGAGGAAAATAGCCATAATGTACAAATATATGAGCCTACAATGGACCATGGACCATACATGGGCACCAGAACAATAGAGTCTAAACTAAATAACAATGTTTATGGTATAATAAAACACGTGGGCCCACGCGACCTCTGTTTACGACATTACTTTAAAGAAAGTGATTCAGCCTCGAGCAAATAATAGAATATATTAACATGTTGAGACACAATCTACACTAGGTGTCCAAACATTACGATGGCTGTGTAAGATAGACGTCTCTTTAGTTGATATGTTACTTTTACCACCACTTAAAACGCAATGCCTTCAGATTTTGTCGAGAAATGGGGAATGAAAATGTTTTAATGGAAAAGGAGTGTCCTAACTCTGCGTTCTATACTCGAGATACTGCGTGAAATTATAAAAAGCTAAAAATATATATATATTAACAGAGTAGCTTATAATAAACATAAATATATATCACAAGCAAATCTATCCTGAGTCAAGCTCAAGTCAGGGATTATTTTAACACTAAGTTTTCTTTATATGCAGGATGGGGCGAGTAGTAAAAATCGTACAATAAATAAAATTGTAAGTAAAAGGGTAATCTATTTGTCAGTAGAGAGGTATGCATGTATATTAGTTTCTAGGTGCCTTGTAGAGACCAAACGACTAAACAGATGTCGACAAAGTACGGCGTTAACTTCCGCCACAATGTCTCAATAATTGTGTGGAACATAAAGAATTACGTAATTTCTCTCTGCCTATCTTGCTATGCAAAAACGTGCCATGACACCGTTTTTAATTAAAAAAAATCAATAAAATTGCATTCAAGCGTGGAAGTAAACTATTGATTTTTATTTTTAACATGAAGTCTGACCGTCGTCATGGTGATCAACTATCATAAAATGGTACACATTGAATCTCAGCCAAAAAATTAAAAAAGAAAACTTACCGTCTATCAGTCCATTTAACTTATTTGAAATGGTATACTAAGCAAATTAAGTGACTTACGTCAGCCGCGGAGAACGGAGTGAATTACCACTAGGTCATATTCGATATAAGTCCTAGAAATTGTATAAGATATTATACAAACTTTTTAGTTTCTAGCTCTCGTGCCACTGCGTCCAACTTTAAATGTCACCAGTACAGGTTCGATTCTCACTCGGGAAGGGATTCTTTCATTTCATTCTCCTCTGGTAACAAAAAAATCCGCGGCATTGAGTGACATTAATTACCCCATTCAAAGTTGAGCGAAAAATGAAACGGAGCTATTTATTATATTACCATAAGTTGCTACTGCGTAAGACGTGAAGCAAAATTAAAAAAAAAACAAAATAAAGAAAAAACATTACACAACCAATGCCTTACTAAAATGGCAACACTCTTAAAACAGTTTCTTTTAAAACCATAGACTAATTAATGAAGTGACTTTTAAACTGGTTCAGCTTAGTTTGATTAACTTAATCACTTAATTATGGCTGAAGTCGTCGACATGGTGCTTATAAAAAGTTGAAAGAATAAAAAAACCCCGCCATAAAGAAAGTCGATGGTCTAGTTAGCTTTTAGTAAGACAACATTTTGAACTATTTTCACTTATTAATAATTATCTTAATTAAGTATTTAATGTCAGTTAGTATTAAAACGGTAATGGTAGGCTTAACTATATAAATATGGTAGTTGTTTCTCGCGATTCTGTCTGCATTGATTCATTTTAGCTTCACATATATTTAACTATTAAGATAATTGGGTTTCTCACATGCCATATTCTGGAGGCATTGCGTGTTGAATGGTGGAACTAAACGCCGCGCTTTGCCTCGTTACTAGGGCGAGGAAATGTAAATATTAAATATTTAATTTCCTCGAGTAGTACTCGTATTCGTACTCACAACCCGCACTGAGGTGCTAATTTCCGCCTTTTAACACACAACTTTTTAAATTTAGGCAAAAAGTGGGCAAACAGACGGTCTTAACGCTAGGTTAACGCCTTCCCTGTAACCCTGCTATATACGGGATACGGCATGAAAATAAAAAAAAAACAATAACTAGTAGGTACATATAAATTTTCTCTTCAACCAAGATCCGAATCCACGATACTTATCTCACTTAATCAGGCAAAATTTCTATTTGCCCGTAATTGAATAGTTCACACGTTTATACTGCGCCAGCTAAATTATACAGCGCCTGTATAATAGGCACTTATTGCGATCTCGAGTAAGAAGATCTTGCTGTTACTCGTGGACTGGTGTGTAGTAATTTTGTTAAGTATTTTATACATTTTATGGTTAAATGCTTATACGATATCCAATTTTTATTAATGTGATAAAATGTATTATTTTATGGATTCTGATACGAGAAAGTTTGCCTTTTGCTGGAGTTGCCATTAGACTGATAATACTAACATCGGTACAATTTAGGCAAACTAAAAATATATTTGGCTAAGAACGACGTTGTGACAAGAGAGAAGAAATGAACATATGCCCCCGAGCGGAAATCAAATCCATAACCGTCACGTTTATAGACAGACGCCACTACTGCCCCAACTTTTTCATTTTATTTTATACGTGTTTAATAGCAATTAGTAATTCTTATCGGAAACACTAGCAAATTGAATTTAAAAGCGATATTTTCCGTCAAGGCTCGAAACGAGTTTACGGTGGGTCATCCGTCTCTTTCACTTCTCTCTAGTTAGAGAGAGATCAAAATACAGGTATTGAAGTGCGCTTGTCCAAATATGGCGTGGAAAGTTAAGAATCTCTATACATTATGCGTTTGGCGTTGTGGGCAAAGTTAAGTAATACATAAACCAATATTAATTGTGTATGAGAAATACGGAAAATAATAAAACCGACTTCAAATGCCTGTACCTATATTATATTTTATGTATATACCCTCTTGCAAAGCGCGGCGTTGAGTACTGCCACTCATCACGCAATGCCTCCAAAATTCGGCAGAAGGTGGGGAACGGAGAGTCTTAACATTAGGTTCCCTCTGCCTATCCTGCTGTGTTCGGGATACAGCGTAAAGCTGATTTATATACCCTCTAAAAATACGAGGACCCATATTTCAAAATTTACTGAAACAATTGTGATAAAAGTGTTCTCAGTTGTTTCCCAATTTAAATCAAGAACCTGATTGAGAAGAGAATGTCTGTAATAGTCATATGGACACGATTTTTCTTGATTTTGTGGACAAATATATATTTGATGATTTGATGACGTTATCCAACTGCGCCACGATGGCCTCAATTCCATTCATATCATATATAATGTCTTCACGTAACTATTATCATAGAAATAAATGATGTCTTGGAAAAGTGACAAGAATGCGCTTTGTATTAACTCCTAAACAAATATAAGCGGCGATTATATTGTTAGTAGAACTTTTATATGCTTATCAGTACCACTACCTACTGTACTGCCTATATTTTATAACTAGCTCCCACCTGCGTCTTCACCTGCGTTCTCAGAAGGAAAAAAAATCAACAGTATTTTTACATTCACGATGTATCTCGCTCATAGCAAGGTAGGCAGAGGGAACCTGGGACGATAATGTTAAGACTCTCAATTTGCTTTCAATTTGCAAGTTGTTTGTGAGATCAGCGTGTTCAACCAAATAAACTCTACAATTCTATAATAATGTAGAGGCTTAGGCCTACAAACGATGATTTATTTTCTAATTATTAGAATTTACGTAATCATTAATTAATATACAGTTTTTTTGTGGCTGAACTCAATATAGTACTATGTCGAACAAATAAAAAAAAACACCTAAAAAACGTCGTAAAAGTACCAAGCTGCAGACTACGTTGTGTTTATATATTCGTTGCACGTGATTTAGTGTCCCTTTGTCTCGATCTTGGACACTATGGTATGCGTCGTACCACTGTATTACACATACATATATCATCGACAAACACATGCGTGTTGAACGGCGGAACTTAACGCTGTATTTACTTTATCTAATATAATATTTTTGTTATTTCCTAAATTGATCAATAATGATAGATAATTGTATTGCTATTTAAAACGCATGTTAAATACATCCGAGAAATTCTGTAAAAACATTTATTATTCCCGCATACATTTTCGTTAATACAGAGAATTAACTTAACGGTAAGACACTCTGTTTCCAGCTTTGCGTTCAATTTTCGAGACATAATGCGTTGAGTTGCAGTACTTAACACAGCGCTTTGTCGTTTTGCCAGAGTGGGGAAATGAAAATAAACCAAATCCAAAGCCATCAAAAGCCTTTACACCACGACGTCCGTTTTAAATTAAAATTTACAAAACAATTTATCACTCAAAGTATTCATCTTTAGCTCGCTAAATATATCCCGGCTTAATTATACTCACCATAAATTTCTCTTGCGACAGCTGTAATGGCGTTTTCAATAGGATTTCTTTGGACGTATATGGGAACCACGCCCAGTGCCCGAATGGTTTCTTTCGTACTGGGAACCCATTATCCAAGTCCTGTTCTAGTATTCTACCTTGAATTCATTTAGGTTTATGCCAAGACTTATTCCTGCATGCATGTTTTGTTTTATTGAATGTTATTTAAGCGCCTTATAGTTATTGAAAATAAAATATACATTTTTTTTCAATAATTATATATAATTTCAATAAGAATTGTATGTTATTATAAATGTTGTAAAAAAATTAATTAAATTTTCATATTTTACTAATTTACTTAAAATTATAATATATGCGGTATACAGCGTAAAGTTAAAACGCAGAAACTGTACCTACAGTAAATATCTATCTTTATTATAATATACTTTATCAGAACTTTTTGTAAAACTTCTGATAAAGTGATGTCAAAGTAACTATCATGTCCACATTAAATTAACTTGATTTTCTTAATAGCACTAAAGAAACGGCTGTTAATAAATTTTCTGCGTTTAAAAATATATATAAGTGCTATTTACGTTAAAGCTAATGGCAATTTAACCATCAGATAAGAGGAGCTCATTATCAACCTTATAATATAGCTTGAAACTATGATTCTTGTACAGAGTAATTTTATATAAAATACAGAGATATTTATAGCACGATAACAGTTAATGTTTCTAGAAGTACTAGATATGCAAAAAATACTAATTTTAAAAATAAATTAATAAAAAACGCTAAATATTATTATTTATATATTTAACAAACAGCAAATACCTAATCATTTATAAAAAATAATAATAATAAAAGATAAATACCCAAAAAATAGTACATATAAAAAATATTTAAATATATATATTTATATTACCTTATTTTTAAAGTTTATTTGTTATATTTATAATCTGTATTAAACCTCTTTCAAACATTATCCACAAAATATTTATTCAATATACCTACATATAATGTTATATATAATCTGTGTAATTAACGAGGTGACACAACATGGCCCCACATGGCGGTAATCCGTGTACGACTAAATGAAGACCTTATCTCTACCAGTTTACCTTACACTTGTATGGCCGTAAATTATATTTTAAGATCGTTATTTTGGACATGTTTATTGTTTATTTTAGTCAGTTATGTGTTACTAACTTGCTACTGAAATAGGTTAATATGACGTTTTGTTTTTGAATGCTCATAATTTCTTTATATATTTATATATATATATATATATATATATATATATATATATATATAGTGAGAGAGTTTTAGGAGTGTCCTAAGATTAGTTTTTCTCCGCCTGGATCAGCACAGGAAACCTAAAGTTAAGACATTCCTTTCTCCATTTGGTCTTGATGTCAAAACAAAAACATAATAACTGTTTGGACCGGTTGGCATCGAACTCACAACCTTCGCGTTTACAGTCAAATGCTGTGGTGCTGTGCTGACGACGACGACGATACGAGGACGGTATTATTTATACAGTTATAATTAGACATTCTCATGTTCTTATATTTCTAAGAGATAAAAATTAGAAAGTAGATCATTACAGCAATTTAAATTAGTACAAAAGTTACTAATGTCATTAGTTAATTAAAATATGTACATATTTTGACGTTACTCAGATAAACTTTAGTCAACATCCTATGTAACAGTTTTTTATATTGATTAGAAGCGTGTTTGTTTTAGTCAGTGCTAGTGATCTTAATCAGTTCTTTTCTTTAACTTCATGCTGTATCCCGCATGTAGAAGGGTAGGCAGAGAGAACCTGGCAACGACACTCCATTACTCATTATCTTAATTAAAAAATACACAAACATTAAATAAATAATAATTCTCAACCTGTTAATAACACTAGATTCCCAGGTTCCGTTTGTCTGCCCTGCTACTTGCGGGATACAGCGTGAATGTAATAAAAAAAAGAAAAAGTCCCTTCATGTTTTTGTTGTTAATCAATGTCGAATGTTAATCAATCAATGTCAAAGAAAGGTAGACCTTGACATTTTTTTTGATAAAAAACACACATTTCGTCATTTAATATTGAAGTCCCTAAGATCTAAGTGACCGCTCATGTCTTTTAATTATTTACATTTGTCTTTCTTTTTAAATAACAATATCATATTATTTGTTAAAGTTCTTATTGTTTATATTAAGTATTATATTATAAATTTTATATATAAGTTTTCTTAAAGTGTATGCTTAGTTTAGTTTCTTAAAAAAAAAAAAAATATACTATTGTAGATGTAAAATATGCTTGTCGTCATCGCCTATAATTGCGGCGACACTTTGTTATTTATTGTATTTTTTTTTTCTGTTGAAATTGTTAGTGTACGCTGTGTTGGTGATTAAATAAATAAATAAATAAATAAATAAATAAATAAATAAATAAATAAATAAATAAATAAATGTCCCGTCTAACTTTTAAAACTGATAGTTAAAATCAATTTTAACATAAGATATGCTTCACTGTAACATATACTTAAACAAATTATTCAATAACCCAATACATTTAATATTATAACCGTGAAATTAAATGTTCAATTTACATAAATAAACATACAAATGGTTCAATTTAACTGTAAAGTAGACACCTTGTAACATAATTATCAATGTTCTTTACTTGTTGATTTTAATTTATCAGCTTCACGCTGTATCCCGCACACAGCAGGGTAGGCAGAGGGAACTTAGTGCTAAGACACTCCATTCCCCACTTTCTGCCGAATTCTGGAGGCATTGCGTGTCGAGTGGCAGAACTCAACGCCGCGATTTTAATTTAGTAGATAAAATTTTGTAGGAACACGTTTTTTATTTGGTTGAGGTCATTCGTGGCGCAGAGGCACAAACGTGTAACTGTAACGCGACTGGTTGTGGGTTCCATTCCCATCTGAGTTAATGAAATATTTAATATTTTAATTTCTCCACTGTTGTCATCGAGATTAAACGCGTCGTTTAGTTCCGCCGCTAATCACGCAATGCCTTCGGAATACGGAGTAAAGTGGAAAGCGGAATGCCTTAACATTAGGAAGTAAAATTTTAAACATTTAAATTTTAGATTAAAATGTTAGGTAGTATAGAATAATTCAGGTGAAAAGTAGCATTCTAACATCACGACGACGACGCCTTGACATGTATTATAAATATTTACAAAATTAGATACGAAAAGAGACGAAAAAAATGGATGTTGTATATAGAATCACTTCATTTTTTGTAAGCTGATTAGAGAGTATCCATAGGATTTTGAACGTATTACAAAGTGTTTTGAATTTATTACAAAATGTTTTATGTTATAAGAAACTTAATTATATTAATCGGAAGATCAGAATTAATTAATTTATTTGCTAACAGTATCAGCTCTCATAAATATTTATTGTGATATTTTATAATAGTTAATGGCTTAATGAACAAACCGACGGTCCCTAGAAAAGTATGGAAAGTGAAAAAGTTGTAAGTATCATTTATTACTGTTTTGAAATACTAGCAAGGGTAGTTTTCGATTGCATACACGTTTAAAAAATGTATAAATATCTGTTTTTTTTTAATTTGAAAAAAAAAAACAAAAACCATTTAAACTACACTTTTTAGTAGTTTGAATGAGAGATAAAAACATTTGCGATTTTTCGCTTTCAATACTTTACCCAGTGACCATCGATATATTTAATTGACGCCATCTTGGTAAACTGAGACATTTAACGATCCAAAAATGTAATTAAAATTAATTATAATAAAATATAAATATTTTTATGCCGATTTCGTATTCTCTTCAACATTAATGAAGCCAGTCGTGGCGCAGGGGCAAATGTGTGCTACTGTAAACGCGGCTAGTGGGTACGATCCCCACCCGAGAAAATAAAATATTTATTTCAATTTAAATGATTATTTCTTGGCTCTAGTATCGAGGCAAAGATCGGCATTGAGTTTCACTAATCAATACGCAATGCCTCCAGATTTTGGCGGAAAGTAAGTTCTGGAACTTAAGCAACATTAGGTTCCGTCTACCTACCTGCTATGTGCGGGATACAGTGTAAAGCTAAAAAAACACATAATTAATCACACTCGCTATAAACAAAAGCTATAGCTCTATCATCATAAAAGTTCACGGCCAACCGTTTAGTTTACATACACTGTACGAGTAAACTTAGTTTTTACTATCATTCACTAGTCTGTAGAGTATTATGCTTCCGCGTGCCACGATGTGGAATTTAAATAACTTTTTCAATGCCTTAGATGGCTACCAATGAGATATTGTAAATTGATCGATAAAAGATGAATGTACATTTTATTTATAATATAATCTATGAGAGGTTATAGACTATAGTCTATGACAGGAATATGTATAACCTCTCATGGCAAATTTGTTGTTAGTAAAATTTCTGGGTTGGGCACAAGACTATTCTGGGATGGGGTGGGGATCTATTTCTGAAGTATCCTGCATATATAGAAACTAATGTTGTGACACTCCGTTCCCCACTTTCCGCTAAATTCTGGAAGCATTACGTGTTGAGTCGTGAAACTAAACGTCGATTTTTGACCCCAACACTAGAGCAAAAAAATGAAAATACAAATTAAAATAAATATTACATTTCCTAGAGTAGGGATCAAACCCACAACCAGTAGCTTTTACAGTCACACTTTGTGCTCCTGCGCCGCTACTGGCCTCATTGACGGTCTATTAGTATAAAATGAATAATGACGTATAAGACAATATAAATATTTTAACGCTTTTTAATGTGTTCCGATAGCCAATGTATTTAATTAAATATAATATATATATATATATATATATATGATTTTTGTCTAGACATTTAAAAAACTGGTAGGTATATACCTGTTTATTACTGACTGGTTTAATATGACCTGTGAATTCATTATGTTAATATTATTTTAAGAGAATCTTTTTCCAAAGAAATAAAAGTAAATCAATCCCTTGAATGGGAATCGAAGTCTTAACCGTTGCGTTTAAAGACAGTAACGAGATCAGGCCGCGAGTGCCTCACCTAAAATCTCCTCTCTCTATAAATGTTATAAAACATGATGACGACTTGGAATCAATGTTCATAGTTTATTATCGTTATCGTAAGGGAAGCTCACGTCGGAAGGGCGAGGGTCTACTCGAGCGTGTCTGCTTTATTGTTAGTACTGGTATTGTGTACATCTTTATGTCTGTCACGAGGACGGGCCTAGGCTAGAGGTGACAGCGGTTTAAACAAATTAATAGTCATAAAAAAAAATCGACAAATTTTTGAGATATTTCGTGTTGACTCGACGGCGCGCTTTTTCTTATTACCAGTGAAACCAATTTATTCCTCCAATTGGAAATCTATACTAAAAACGGTAATTTACTGTCAGGTGACTCACAATTTTTATACAGTATAAAAACACACACACACATGATAATAGTAAATTAATAGATTTTATTTTTTACCTGTCCATTTAACAATTTAAATGGACAGTTTCCTAAGTTTCCACTGTACTCTAACTTTTAACGCATCACCGCACTCACATAAGGTAGAGAGTACCTGATAAAGGCAGAAAGACAAGCATGGGCGTATCTAACGAGATATTAATGTAAAGATTTGTTTAATTTTCAGGGCAAATTTTTTATTTAAAATTTTTGTAAAATTTTTGACGTGGGTATAAGAATATTGTAGAGTGGGCACGGACCGCGGACTCGATAATATTCTCCACTAGTGCTCTGCTGACGCTTACATTAGGGCCAAACCCTAAGAACTCTAATAATCGTCAAGAACTATCGAAACAAAGCCAGTATAGTTCGGGATGCCACCACGATTCCTCGGTGATACGATACCATATTAGATTGTCAGTGAAATAAACGTTGTATTGTGTAGTTTTTTACTAAAAAGGTAGGTTAGTTTAAGTATGTTCCAAGTTTAAATGAGTTAACTTTTACCTTTTGGCATTTTATTATACCTTAGTTTTGGACCTCGCGTTATACGTTCTGTATAATATTTCTGTAATTTTAAAATAAAGGCAAACGCCATGGTTGTGAGTCTCAGAGTAATGGAATGTTTTCATTTCTTCTCAACGATAAGTTCCCTCTGCGTACCTGGCAGTGCGGCATATAACGTGATATTTAAAAAAAATAGAAAAGCGCGATCGGATTCACGCACGAAAGGTTTCTTATCATCAGGCCAAAAAGATCACGTTTGTTGTATTGGGAGCCCTCTTATATATTAACTTTATTCAGTTTTTTAGTATTTTTTGTTATTTCAACTGTCTAACTATCACAGTTCATGAGATACAGCCGGCTGATACAAGAACAAACGAACAGCAAAGTCTTAGTAATACAATACCGATTTGCCATTTGGGTACAGAACACTAAAAAGTCAATAAAAAAAATACGTACACGACCAAATGAATCCGTGACCATCTTCCACTTCCACGACCGTGCAATAGGGTCATAAAAAATCGACGCAATACATCAAAATAAATCATCTAAAAGATTTCTCCAACCACAAAACACCCCGCACATAATGTATTCAGGGCCATCGTAATGATATATTTATCGTATTAATCAAAATGTTACTTACAGCTTACGAGAGCGTAAATCTTATACAGACAAATGATATGAACGAATCAACAGCTTCTTTTATGTTTTGTTTTGTTTAAATATATATATAGGATATAATTGGTAGCGGTCATGGCACAGTAATTGATTGTACAGACGGTGATCGTGGGTTCGATTCGCACTCTAGGTAGTGAATTATTTTCATTTCACGATTAACAAAACAAATTGAAGCGTTAACTCCTCTGGTCCTCAACTCAACACGCAATGAATCGAAAAAGTTTCCTATGTTTGGCTCTCTATCTAGTTATCTAGACTGTTGTGTGGCGAAACTCAATGCCGTGTTTTGTCTTGTTACGAAAGCTGAAGTTTCTTCAAGTGAAAAATAATAATAGTTTATCTTATACAAAATGTATAATGCTGTGTAATTGTCCTAGTAAGTAGGATATGTTGGATTCCCGTCCATCTCCATCAGCGTTCAAAGTTCCGTACACATCCGGCTCATATCTTGATATGGGATGCACTCGGCTTAATAAAACACTAAATGATCTATTTTCATCCATACGGTAAGCAGTAGTAAGTAAGCGTCTTTTTCTATTGTGAATTTGTAAACATCTCATTTTTCTAACGAAAATTAGTCAGACCGTGGGGCACGGAATGTCTTCACACCTGGGTTCCCTCTGTCAACTCTAAAACATATGACATGAAGCACTTTTTAAAGTCCTTTATTTATGAATTTTAAAATTCAACGGTAGGTACATTATTCCAAATATATAAGTACACTCCAACAAGATGATTAGAACCCATACCTAGCACTGCTTTCACTGCGCTATAACGGTGTAAAATAAAACGTACATGATGATTGCAAAGTTGACATATTGATTGTGAAAGTGGGACAGACAAGCGATTAAACATCGAGCGTGCTTTCGCGTTCATTAGTAAATATTTGATGGGAATCGATAGTAGTATGATCGTTTTTTATATATATTTTACTGTACAATATTTATATATGCCTATGCCTACCTTAATTTGTGCGGTATACATACGATACGTGACGCTAAAACAAAATATATTATTATATATAGTCGGAAAAATAACTTGAGGCGTTGAGTTCCGTCAATCACCGGGGCCGGAAAGAGGAGAACGGAGTATCTCAACACTAGGTTATCTGCATCTACTTTATTCAAACATATACAGTATATCAAATCCATAAAATTTAAATAACAAACTCATACTATCAAAAACTGGACAAGCGCGAGTTGGGACGGGCAAATTGGAAGCCTCAAGCCTTTTCTGAAATTCAAGCTTACCTTAGCTAGAGCCTCACTCACTTAAACTATCGTCCTTAATACCAAATTTGGTCCCCTTTTTAAGACTATTATTTTGATTATTTCCAGATTTTTTCCTGAACTAGTACTGCCTATAGATTTTAGCTGTCAAATTACTTAATTCTGTGTATGTCAAGCGGAAGTAACCTACTAATTTTAATTCCATTTATAGAGTCGAAATACGAGTTTTTTGCTATATAAACAGCCCATATCTTTAATTTAGGTAAATGTAGAAATACGATTTTTTCAGGAAATCAAGGGACAGTAGATCTAAGTATATGATTAGAATTTCAATTCGATATCTACAAGCGTACCTGAGATAAAAGCTCTTGACAGACAGACAGACAGACAGACATACATGGTCATTTTTTTCCCTAAAAGGTACGGATCCCTAAAAACATAACAGAACATTACATCGATGTATGTAGTCCATAAATCTCGTAGCGCAGCATCCACATCTAAAGTTGACGTGTTAAGATAAATAGATGTCTAAAGACATTAAGCATGAATTAAAAAGAAGTCGCGGGCGGTCGCCAGTTCAAAGTAATTGGTAGGGTAAAGCAAGTCGTGCGTGCTCTCTGTTTACACTCGAGAGAAAACAAAAATTGGAGCTTGAACTGATTGATATATTGTGAATAGATATGTAGAATGTTGTATTGTAAGTCAATACAATGTTATTGTTATTTATCTGTTAAAGTTTTTTTGTATAGCTTCACGCTGTATCCGGTATGGTTGTATAAATAGGATCTACTGTTAAGACACTCCGCTCTATTTATTAACAATAAACTAACATTATTAAATATAAACGTTTCTAGGGTTCCGTACCCAAACGGCTAAACAAAGGCCAAAAATATGCGCTAAAACTTGCGTACAAAGTGACTTATCACTAAGCTTTCTGCCCTTATGATAAAATGAGGGAAATACATGATAAGATAAAAAAAATCATAGACATGATATCATCACAGTGACGTGATAGAGACATGATATGTGATATTGTTTATAAAATAACGAAACGTTATGAATTATGTATGCTCTAAAATATTTAAATATGTGTGACGTTTGATGATGTATGAGTGATATTGTTTTTATTTCACTCTTCTCGACTGTCTTGATTTTGCATGAAGTTTCTTACAAATTATACTATTATATTAAGGTTATACAAATGGCAGAAGGAATCTGGGAACCTAGTGTCAAGACACTCAGTGCCCCTTAAAGCAATTCCGCTCACTCACTTTCCCCAGAATCCTGGAAATTGGAATTCTGTTTAATATTATGAATATAAGATTACGATTTAAATGCATTTGTCTCCACAATATTTATCTCATTGAATAAGATACAGAAATATCCGCTATATATTTGGTTTTAGTAGCGTTTTCTACGTACAAATTAATTAAATAAGATAAAGTGAGCCCTACATATGCTAATATTTTTCTTTGGTTCCAGGCATGCCGTAACGCATGGTAGCGCTGCTGGAGGCGGCGGCGCGCGGCGACGCGGGCCGCGTGGCCAGCCTGGTCCGCGGCGGGGCCAGCGTGGATGCTGTGGACGAGGTACGTGCATATTTCTTATTTATTGAACTATTTAAGTTGCTTATTTTCTTATATATTGATAAAAGATAGTCTGGTGAGGATCTTTATTTATTCAGTTTTAGAAAAGCTACAGCTTGGGATGAGTCACTTATTGTAGAACTTTGATAAACGTAATGATTTTATTTGATTATATTTGAGTATTACTATTTGTGATTTGAAATTCAATTTACGACCTTTAATTGTCTGCTGTAAAACTGCGTTGTTATTTAAGTGAATGAATGAAAATATAAAATTAGATTGTTTATGTATTTTAACAGTATTGTAAAAAAAACTTAAATTTCTTAAAATAACCAAGCAGCGGACTATCAAGTCACTCAACATATAGTTTCTTTTTAAAATAATAGCAAATAAGAATAACATAGTGTTTATGTTCTCCGTGAAGCTCTATATTTTCTTATAATATACTTACTTACTTACTAATATTTTACTTATCTAAGTAAGGAATAAAACATCATCATCATTGAGGTAAAAAATACTCTACATTTATTAATCGAAGTCACGACCACCTACATAGAAAACCATTCTTATTATTTATTATTACACTTAAAAAGTATGAATTAAATAATGCATATAATAAAATTGGCTATTCACGACTAATATAATATTTCTGTTTATACTGACATTCTTAGAGCTAGTAGCGGGGACGCCCCGTGGCTAACTAATTTATAGTGTTACATTTGATATGCAGTGGTAGGTTTCATATTTCTTTTATTTAAAAATCGACCTTTTGTTTTATTTTTTATTGAAAAGATGATGTAGATATGTATTATAATTTAAATTTATTAATAAAAAAAGACAAGGGGACGTGGTGCGACTGTAAAAGCAACGGCTGTGTATTTAGTTCCCGTTCGTTGTATGTTTTTAGGTTTCCATTCCTTTTAATGAGAACTGATATCAATGGGCGCTTGTCCGATTTTTTTTTATTTTTTTTCTCGCTCTGCTAACGAGGCAAAGCGAGGCGGTAAGTACCGCCACTTAGCTCGCGATTCCTCGAAAATTCGGCGGAAAATGAAGAATGGAAGTGTCTTTATGAAGAACGGAGAAATGGTCCTAACTACCTATTATATTCCCGACTTCCCCCTGCCTCGCCTGATTATGTGTGGAATACAGCATAAAGCTACAAGAATTTAAAGTTTTTTAAAAATATTACAAAAACAACCTAAGAAACAAACTGATACTTGTGGTTAGTAATAGAATGACTATTTTTCACTATTTGACATAACGTTTTGTGTTAAATAATGAAACTTAAGGCTTTATTGTCTAAAAAACAATAAAAAATGCTTATATCTTTAATAAAAAAAATAAAAAAATGGTTAATCACCTTAATCTCAGAAACTACTGGATGAAATAAAAAGTATCTGTATGTTTGTAATATCTGTATATTTATAGAGAAAGGACATATGTATATGGGCTACAAAACAAAAAAAAACGTTCTTCATTTCCTTGGTCTCAATTCCAATCAGTCGTTACAACAAAGTTTAAAAAACAAAATCCTTTCAAAGTGCCCGAGGCTATACATCATCGCGCCTCGAGCGATACATAGAACTATCGACCCGATTTATAGTAACTTTTGATCTTTTAAATCTGTTTTGTTTAGATTATTTCTAAGATATAGTGTTTGTAATTTGTTTCTTATACGAGAAACCGCCTCTGACTTGGTGGTTAAAGGTGGTTGTAAGTTCGATGATCCTCATATAGCAGAGGCAGAGGGAACCTAGTGGTCCTCCTCACTCCGTTTTTGATTTATCACTCAGTTTTCTACAAATTGCGTGTAAAGTGGCAGAACTCAAGGAGTTTTGTCCTATTACCATAGTAAGCAAATAAAAGATATTCCATCGCCTTTTCACTCAGATGTCATGCCGCCGCGCCATGATGGTTTTGCGGTGGCTTTTATGTATTCTTAGGTTACGCTGCATTCCGCACACCGCAGGGTACGCAAAAGGAAACTAATTTTATGGCTCGAAATGGCAAAGGGAACCTGGAAACCTAGTGTCTCATGAAGACAATTTCATCACCCACCTTCCACCAAATTCTAGAGGCACCAGGAAAAATAAGAATATTGAATATTTCATTTCCTCGAGTGGGAATCGAACCCACAACCCATCGCGTTTACAAAGACACGGTTACGTCACTGCACCACAAGTCGGTACAAAATATCAAAAAAATATAATTTGTTCTTTTAAATCTGGTTGAAGTTAAAGTTATAAAGCAAACAAAACACTCGATCAGCCTAACTCCATATTATTTTTGAAACGGAAAACCATCAATCATAGTCGAGAACAAGACTCGAGCAACACTTAAAATTAATTCATAGCTTTGAATGTCATTATAGATAAAGAACGTAAATAAAAAAGAGAGTTTTCGGGAAATTACATAATAAGACGAAATTTACTAATTAATAGAAAGACCGCGGCCAATCATCAAGCGGGCGACTGTAAACGCGGCAGGTTGTGGGTTCGATTCCCACACGATACCACTCCACCACGAACGAAATATATATATTTTTTTCATTTCCTCGCTCTGGTAACCAGGCAACGCGTGGCGTTAAGTTCCGCTACTTAACATGCAACGCCTCCAAAATTCAGGGAAACAGAATTGTCTTACTAGGTCGCAATATATCCTCCGTCTATACTGCTAAAAAGCTAAAAAAAATGTAATAAATTCTTCAAGGTCACATAAACAAACTAACAAAGATGTGTTCGTTGAACATTGTACTCATAGATCTATTAAAGTATTTTTTTTCTCTCAATTATAAGAAGGTGCGTCAGCGCATGTCGTTACATTATTATGACAAGGTTCTAATTACTGATTATGTACTTATGTCAGTATCCGTTATTTGATATTAAGCTTCCATGTATATTGTGTATACATTTAAAACTCTTGTTCGGGTTTTACTTTATAATACTTTTTTCCAGACTGCAACG
The DNA here is from genome assembly GCA_030704555.1 of Heliconius charithonia. NCBI lineage: Eukaryota > Metazoa > Arthropoda > Insecta > Lepidoptera > Nymphalidae > Heliconius > Heliconius charithonia. The sequence continues at coordinate 614,157 of CM060813.1, forward strand.
GAAGCTTTTACGCGCATATTTTGTAAGTATGTAAAAAAATTAAATTAAATTAGCTTCACGCTATATCCCGCACAGAGCAGGGTAGGCAGGGGGAACCTAGTGTTAAGACACTTCGTTCCCCACTTTCTGCCGAATTTTGGAGGCATTGCGTGTTGAGTGGCAGAACTCAACGCCGCGCTTTTTTTGTAAGTATGTAGATATATAATATTCTTTATTAACTCATATCTCCAGAACCGCTTAACAGATTTACATGATTGAGATATCGTTAGATTTGTCTTAGTAACCCAAGTATTCTTAAATAGATGACATAAAAAAAATCCAACATGGCTACTGTACATCGCCATTGCCCTTGTGATTTTTTTTTTTAATACTACAATTTTTGTATATGATTTTGATAGATGTCTATGAATTATTAATGTATCCAGTAGTTGATTAGGATTAACAGAAAGGATCTATAATTTATCAACCCTTGAATTCTTTTCTAGTAACCCCGTAAAAATTACAGAAGTCCCGATATAATTAATATGAAGCCAAAAATTATATCGATTCTATTGAAAAGTGTGTGCCATGATTAATAATTTTTAACATCTAATTTTTTTCGTAACGTATTAAAAATTGAACGTAGCGGGACTCGAACCCGCGGCTCCTGGAAACCGACCAGGAGACACACCCAATACTTGTTATCTATACCATAGTATCCACAACTGGGCAAAAGCCAACTTTCTAACTGATAATGTTACTTTCGTACTGAATTGTTTATGATGGAATGGATACAAATTACTCATAAATAAATCATTGAACTAGCTTTATCTTTGAACACGTTTTGAAATTTTATTTATTTTATTTACTGTTTATAAAAACAACATGTCTTTATTATGATAAATGTATATAAAAAACCGATCAAGTGCGAGTTGGACTCGCCCACCTAGGGTTACGTACCAATTTCAGGATTGTAGGTCAATGGAAATTACAACTTATAATAGTTGACAAACTTAAGTTTGCGGTTATGTAATCGCGCTCACTTTAAATGAAATTAAATATAAATAAAAGTTAATAATGTCTTTTCTGTCTTTATGATAGTATAAACAATGTATAAATGCTCGTAATTTTTGGACAACCCCTGGAAAAAGGTACTGTTGTAAGTATTAAAAAAGATAGAACCTATTATTAAAACAATCTGTTATCCACTATATAAGAATCGTTCCCTATTTGGCTGTGATAATAAAATTTTCCATAGCTGTGAAAAAAAGTAATAAATTAAATATTCTTCATCTTGGGGATTGAACTCACTACCATTTCGTGTACAATCTTCCAAACTCCACCATTAGAACGACTAACAAATAATTCAAAACGACGTTTATGTTACTTGAGCGATAATTTAAATCATATTCACACCCGGAAAAGACTTCGCGCGCCTCAAGTAAACCATAAAACGCAAAATTTACTTCACAATTTCAAATTTAATATTGTAAAAACTAATAACCTTGTGTAATTATGAAAAAGTTATTGCTACATAAAAGTAATATACTGCAAGTACTGAAGTACTAAAGCAAAAGTTCTCATTTATTTTTAAAAGCTGTAATATGAACTTTTAGTGCTAATTATTTTTCTTACCTATACATTTTTTTAGATCAATGATGCGTTTAGATATTATAAATATATCTGGTGCAAAAGGAGTAAAACACTAGGTTCCCAAGTTTCCTCTGCTTACCCTACTTTCCCGCTTTTCCCGGATATAGTAAAGGGAACATGGTGTTAAAACAATTTGTTACTCAGTTTTCGTCAAATGCTAGTAGCATGTAGCTAATGGTATAATTCGAAATACTGCGTGCTGAGTGGCAAAATTTAAAGCTTTCGGGGTTTGGATATAGAACAATTAATTCCCCTGATTAACGATCAAAAATCAGTAATCATCGCGCGTACAGACTTTATAGACCCTGTTTTTTAGAGTTCCGTACCCTTTATGTAAAAAAAGAACCCTTATTAAATCATTTTGTTGCCCGTCCGTCCGTCTACCTGTCTGTCCCTCTGTCAAGAGCATTTATCTCAGGAAAGCTTGGGGATATTGAGTTGAAATTCAAAACATACACTCAGTTGAAATTCAAAACAAACATACACTTGCAAAAAAAATATGGCCGTTTATATCGCAAAAAATGTTTAATTCGACACTATAATGAAAATCAAAATTAATAGATTTCTTCCGGTTAACCTAGAAATATGAAACTTGGCAACTAGCATCTACAGGTAGTACTAGTTCAGGAAAAAAATTAAAAATACACTTGTATTAAAATCCTAAAAAACCTTAAAGGGTGCCTCCCTTCTAAATTCTGTATTAAAACCGTGCAAGTGAGGTTTCAGATAAAAGGGCTGTGACTAAACTAAGCTGGAAGTTCAAAAAAAGCTCGATACTTCCAATTTTTATACGGAACTCTCGGTGCCGAGCACGACTCGCGCTTATCCGATTTTTATTTAGACAAAATGAACGAAGTAAAATATCGGTTAAAAGATCCTATAAAACCTCACATTCTGGATATCCTCATTTATTACGTAGATAGATAGATACAAGCACGATAAATAAAAAATCTGTAACAAGATTGGAACTGGAACTGGTCCGCGTTACCGAACTAGTTTTTTTAATGATCTCCGTCCCCCCGATATGGTGGGCATTGCGTCCAGATGACAGGTAAGATGGCAGAAAGAATAACTATATAAATATATAAGATGTTTGACACGGAAAACGATTATTTAATTTAATTCTATTGTTTCGAAGCAAAGCGCGGTGTTGAGTTCCGCGAATCAACACACAAAGCTTCGAGAGTTTGACGGAAAATAGGCAAGGAAAGTGTCTTAATAGGAACGGAATGTCTTAACACTGCTTCCCAGATTAATTCTGCCTACATCCTATGTGATACGGTGGATGCGGCGTGAAGATAGATAAGAAATAAGTAGCTAATTATTTGTAGCTATATAAAAGTATTTTCATGCTATTTACTATATAACAGGTGACAGGGAACCTAGTGTTAACCCTTACTCGAATATATCTGTTCAACACACCCATGTAAATGAATATAGTTAAAGATGTAATTATTATCCCAGGTGAGCATCGAACCTAGAACCGTCGTATGTAATTAAACACTATAAACCTACACTTTGATAGGATCAATATTTTACATGTTAATTGATTGTTAATAAAACAAATATTTATATCGACATTTAAAAGGTTCTTATGTTTCGATTTAATTTAATAGGTTTGCCAACAGGTGATACTAAAGTAAGTATTTTATTTGAAAACAATTAAATATACATATGTTATATTCTTGTTTAAGTATGTTTTCTTTTTGTGTAGTAGAAAAAAAGACCTTTGGATAAGGCATTCTGTTTTTGTAAACAAAAAATAGAACATCTTTCAGTTATTACACGCAAAAGCCAACGCTTAATATTAAACAGTTAGATTTATCGAAGACAAATACGTCAATTTGAATTTTTTTATATATTATCTATTTTAGGTTCACGCTGTATCCCGACATAGCAGGATAGCAGGAGGAACCTGGAAACCTAGAGATAAGACACTCCGTTCTCATTAAGACACTTTCGTTCACCACTTTTCTCTCAATTCTGTAGGCATTGCATGTTGAGTGACGGAACTCAACGCCGTGCAGTGCCTCATTTCCAGAACGAGGAAATAATAATATTCAATAATTCATTCCATCCAATGGGAATTACACCCATAGCCTGTCGTGTTACAGTCGCACACGACTGGCATCAATAACATATTTACAAATTAATAGAAATCAAAGCACTTTTTCTCAAACAACTATTGTACAAGCCGTCTCGTTGTGGCGCAGTGGCAAAGCGTCGGACTGTGGGTTCGATTCTGATTCGGATAATGAATGATTTACAATTCTCTCCCTCTAGTAACAATAAAAAGCACTGCATTGAATTCCGTTACTCAACGCAATGTCCCCAAAATTGAACGATTCGTAAGTTACGGAACATTTTAATACTAAGACCCAAGCCTATCCTGCTTTATGCGTGATACAGCGTGAAACAATAAACAAAAACATATTAATTTCAAACCTATACACAATAAATCAGACATTAAATACGCCCATATAATTTACAACACGTATCATTAATTATTTCGTTACGATACTTCCTATAATAACCGTGCAAATACCGTTAATAATATCTTCACTTCTACCTCGTTATACAGTGGAGAGCTATTGCCCAATTTTTTCTATAATCACGATATTATCATGATTATGGGCAATTTCTTTAGTGATTTTTTTGTGATTATGATTTCTAATTGAAAATCGGATGTAAAATCAAGTACTCAATAATCATGTGGAATTATAGATCTAGTTTTAGTAAGTATTATAATAGAGTTATTGATCTATATTTTTAAATTGGTTAGCTCGTACGAGTACTTGGCTGCATATTGTTAGGTCACGCTTTTCTATTTCGACGAGCAAAGACAAGCAAAGCCAAAATATTTTTTTACCTTTTATTTAACTTCAAATTAATGATAGATATCATTAATAACCGTCACGTTTCAAGCCAAGTTTCAGTTTGATTTTAAATAAATCAATTTCAACACTCTTCAATATTTATAAATTAAAATTTTTGGATTTTCCCGTCTATTTGTTCTGTAGTTCTCATTTCTTGTCAAATTTACAATTTTAAGCATACAGTACACTGTCTTATAGGTTTAGATTATGCTTCGAATTTCATATAAAATACAGTAAAAACGATGCGTAAAAGCTCGTATCTTTTGATTGCGTTGGCTTAGAAGCTTAATTTTCTATATTCAAAGAGACCGTAAATCTGAGCTATTTAATAATGGTTTCAGTTTCTTTCAGTTTTTGATTTAATAGTGATAACAATTTTCCAGTAATTTCCACTCTATACGATCTTGATGGAAATAGCCTCGACGGAAACAGACGAGAGTTCCGTTTTTTTTTTTTTTGCTTTTAAAATACGGAATCCTAATAATATTTATAAAATACTTAATATATCGCTGGACCCAATTATCACACATATATATATAAATTGGATGGATTGAGCAATACATTTGTACGTATGTCAATCACAGGTTGACGGACACGCAATCGAGCTTTTCCGTGCTTCGAACCTATTAAGTAGCCGATACCGGTTGTTGGTTTAACTTTACAGTAGATAGGTATTTACAAGTCAGTTTTCTGTATAATTTCAATAACTGGTCTTATTACAAGTAGTATTGAACCGTCGTAACGCAGTGGAATAGCGTCTGTCTATAAACGTGATGTTCGTGGGTTCGATCCGCCCTCGGCGAAGTGCTCAGCTTCACGCTGTATCCCACACACAGCAGGGAAGGCAGAGAACACCTAGTGTTAAGACACTACGTTTCTCACTGTCCGCCTAATTCATGAGGCATTGCGTGTTGAATGATGGTGACACCGGAGCGAAAAAATAAATATTTCATTTCCTCGAGTGCGGATCAAACCCACAACCAGTTAACAGTCACATTTTTTACCCCTGCGGTTCGGCTGATTTCTACTGATTATATTTAATTTATTTTTATTTTCTTATTATGATAGACGAAGTAGGATAACCTAAAGTCCAGCTTAAAAAACGTTATTTATTATTTTTAAGACCAAACCCAGTTGGCAAAAACAGGATTCGAAGTCAGCAAAGAGCGCAGACTCCGGTCTATAAGAATTTCAATTATATATATATTTTTTAATAAATGTCTTATTTGTAAGTCTCTTATATTAAATTAACACTGTCTTGTTTATGAATTAATCTTTGTAATTTAATATTTAGGTTTGCTGTCCATATAAGTGTAAAGCTATAATATTGTCTGTATCGGATATGAAATTTAAACCTGACTTTTTTGTGGCTCACATTTATATCCCGCATATGGCGGAGTAGGCATAGAGAATCTAGTTAATGATTCATGGCCTCAAGTGGGAATCGAATCCACAACCGTTCGTGTGTACAATCAGACGCTGGTGCCGCTGCCCAATGTCGTCTTAGTATAAATATACAAATCACGGCGTTGATTTCCGCCATTGAACGCACGCACTTTTTCGAAAAGGGGGCATTGTGTGAGTAAGTAGTGCATCTGCCTAAAATCCGACAAAACGGGTGAGGTTGCCAAAACATTCATCAATATTTTGAAATCCAAAAAATCTCAGCCGAATTACATAAAATGGATTTATTAGAAAAAGTCATTATTTTTAGTCAATGCATTTATTAGAAAAAGTCATTAATATTAGTGTACGTGGATTAACAGCTTATAAATGACCGCTTAACAAAAGTGTTAAAACGGAAATCGAAAGTAAATTTTATGACTTTATTATAGAACGGAGGTTCTCTTTAATTTTTATTTATCTGTTACTCGTTTTCTCCTAAATAAGTGTCGAAATATGTTCTGACAAGTTTATATTATAATTTATGATTCTGTTGTATAATTGAGTTTTTTAATTTTTTCAACTATTATACAGATACAAACAGGTATTGAGGAAAAATTACTTATTTACAATTTTTGGTGGCCACAAAAGAGTTAAAGATGTAATATTACAACATTTTTCACATATTCAATAAAGTAGGCAGTAAGATCTGGTGTTAAGGTTTCTCCGTTCTCCATGCGTGCCGGATTACGAGACTCTCTATATTAAGTGGGGGAACTCAACATAATATTTAGTCTCGTTACCAGAAGTTATATTTACATTACAATTGGACAAAATAGGATTATATGAAAGTTTTCATAGTAGGAACCTTTATACAGAAGAAGTTGTGGACTGGTTTCAACCAACATAGCTACAATCATTAAGACCTGTGATAAAAAAATATATAAAAAAAAACCAACCAAGTTGCAAAGAGCGAAACTAATTTGAACTGGGAACCCTTTTGTTTTTGCGTAGTGAGATAAACATGGATTGTACATTACAACAGACATTCTTGGTTTTTATTTTATTTATTTAACACTAGCGATGTGTTGGCGACAAGTTTTTTTTTTTAATTAAATAAATAATTGAGGCAATCAGACACATTTTTAGATTGTAAACACGACGGCTGTGGGTTCGTTTCATATTTAAGGAAATTAAAAATTTAAATATTATATTCAAAACGTTTTAGAGGCCAGTCGTGGAGCAGGGGCACAAAATGTGACTGTAAGTGCGACTGGTTGTGAGTTCGATCTCCACTCGAGGAAATGAAATATTTATTTCAATTTTGTTTTCCATTTCTTCGCTCTGGTGTTGTGGCAAAACGCGGCGTTGAGTTCCGTCACTTAACTCGCAATGCCTCCAGAATTCGGCGGTGAGTGGGAAATGGATTGTCATAAAACTAGGTTTTCTCTGCCTACTATGCTATTCCATAGCGTGAAGTTTTGTTCAAAATGTATTATTAAGGTTTAAGCAGAATAGTCCTTCACTACTTTTGCAGTTATACATTATTTTATTTCAGATTCACGACTTTTGTTGAAATTAGAAAATAGTTTGAAAACCTAGTGTTAAGACACTCCGTTAATGGAGTACAAGTTTAAATCCAGTTATGCCAAATAAATTTTTGCTTAATAGTTGTAGATATCGAAATACGAGAATTTATTCAAGCTTTTTTACAAAAAAAATTCAAAGATAATTTTTAAAATGTCAAATAACGATAGGTTTTTGTTGTTTTTTACGTTGTCCTACGAAACAAGAAATAAAACCATAACTGGTTGTTGCAGATAAAATAGGTGCTTGTAGTAATAGATTAAGATAAAAATTTATTACTTTTGCGACTTGCTCTTATTTTTAATTGTATACGAGCGTGCTTTATATAAGCACTAGCGATATCTTCTTACTTTACTTGAGTACAATTTCTTTCATTTGTTCATTTATATTTTTACATATAGTTTATTTATACATATAAACGCCATGAAGGAGCTCAAATGTGCGTCTGTAAACTCGAGGGTTATGGGTTTGAATTCCACTCAGGGGAATTAAATGAATAACTAAATGCCTAATGTATTTGGCGTAAAGTGCCCCCATTTGAACTGTCTTAATAATGGGTAACGGAGTACCTTAATATTAAGTTCCCAGAGTCACTCTGCCTACTCTGCTATGTGTGGGATACAGCGAGAACTACGTTTCGCCTGCATTCCCTAGACGATGAGAAAAGAATATTGTTAGAAATCGGAAGTGGGTAACGTTTTAAAATAAACACGTTAAAAAACACATCGTCTGTATGATTCTTAACTATTTGGAAAGGGATACTATGTAATTGCAATAAGTGATATGTATCACCTACTAACAACACTTCACACTAGTTACAGGCAACTGCCCCCCGTTTGACACAATTCCACTGCTTTTATAATTATTTTTACCTAAATCTACCCTCTTTTACACGAGTACGCTAACAATATAATGTATTTCTATATATACTACAGAACCTCTTTCATTCTTATAACGGTTAAAAAATATAAAGATCAACATGAAAACAAGAATTTATTGCATATAAATATAATAATAGTAACACCAACTATTATATAATAAAATATCTATCTATCTAATTAGTTGCGCAAGCGCACCACAACAAGGAAATGATTTATACCGTGTTATATTAGTTTGTTCATACTTTCACATATCCATCTGTAAAGCTGATGATTGATGTGAAAAGGTATTGTAATTTATCTTTACTTTGTTGTATATTTATTTTATTAATATTTGGTACAACTTTACAGACAGACTCTTGTTTCAGTTCTCTTTCGGTCCGTATTATTTTTATTTTATTTAATTTTCAAATTTCTCTTCTCTTTAATAATGTTATAAAGTTGTAGAGTTTGTTTGGCTGAACGCGCTTATCACAAAAACTACTTTTCCGAATTGAAAAATTATTTAGTATCACATAATCCATTTATCGAAGAAGACTATTGGTCTATATATTAAACATGTAGACAACAGACAGCACGTTTATGTATTTAAGCTTTACTAAACTCTCACAAACCACAGCGACCAACTCATTTCTCATTTAAACGGAAACGGAAAAATAGAGAACGGGGGTAGTTACCTCTAAGCTCAGATTCAATCTAGACTTTTGCCACTTTTATTAAAAAGCACAACCATGACGGGTATTAACCTTCGCTTTTCGCTTCGTGCATATGATAACTGTAACGGTATGTGATAGGCTCCTACCATTATTATCTTGACAACTCCACTGTAATGTTGCAAATTTCTGTATTCATTGCATAGTATTATATTAGATTTTTCATATAACAACGCCACTTCCGGCGTTTATTGCTGGTACTGTGTTTCACTCGTCAACCCGTTGGCTGAACAGATTGACAAGGAAATTAGTTTTGGAAGTCCTGAAGCAGTTTTATGACCAATTATTTATTCTACCCTATTATGTGCGGGATACAGAGTGAAAGTAAACAAAAAAAAACTGTTTTTGCCATTACATTTAGTTAATACTAAACGATTAAATGTCATCGTTGCCCTGAATGAGAATCGAACCCATCATTTGCAGCAAGCATTGAAAGCAATCCTAACGACTTAACTATAAGTAAGTACGAGTATGTAAAAGTACTAAAAGGAAAATTGCGGAAGCTTCCCCTGATATAAGCTTTCATAGTCATCAAAACGTAGTTAGCTAAGTGCAAAATGATTCCGTGCACAAATCACATGTGAGATTGTAACGATGTAATAGTAATGTTTGTATGCGTATAAATGATAAGTTACTAGGAAAAGTTGCGTTATCTATATGAATGAGGCCGGTAGTAAAGCGTGCAATATTTTCATTTCTTCGCTTTTGGTGTCGAAGCAAAAGCGGCGTTAAGTTCGGCCACTCGATAGTCAATGCCTCTAAAATTCGGCGAAAAGTGGGGAGTGAAATTTCTTAACACTCTGCCTACCCTGCTACATACGGGATGGACAGTGAAGTAGGGAAAGAGAAAAAAAACTATAATAAATAAAGTTATTAAAATCTTTTTGGGCGTATAACTGTAAAGTCATGATTCTGGGTTCTATTCTCACTAAGGGGAACTCTTCTCCGTTCTGGTAGATGAAGAACGGCGTTGAGTATCGGAATGTCTCCAGAATTTGGTGGAAAATGGGAAACGGCTATGCCTTAACAGGAACGGAGTCTCTAGGTTCCATCTGCCTACCCTGCTATGTGTGGAATACAGCGAAAAATTAAAATAAAACATAATTCTAAAATGTAATAAAAATGGAAGATTAATTTAAACCTTTTTAAAATGTTATCCCATACTTAGAAAAGTAAAATGTTAGTAAGAATATAGAAACTTTTTGTTTTTTCCAATGTGAAATTAAATATTTCTACTTACCATTTAAATCTTCAATACGTATCTACACCAACCAATAGAACAAGATTCGAATCCATTAAATAATCTATTTATGTTGCTCTGTTTTTACCTCCCGATAACGTTTACACGACATTTCGTAACGTTCGCTCAGAAATGTGATAATTACGACAGTCGGCAGGTGTCGTTGCTGGGTATGGTACAAAATAGTATTTATTTATGCGTTAAGGGTTTAAATCTATATTTATTATCTAGTTAATTTTTTTTTCGCTTCACGCTGTATCCCGCACAGCAACTCGGTAAGACACTCTGTCCCCATTAACTCTTCCGTTCCCCACTTCTCCGGCGATTTCTGGAGGCATTGCGTGTCGAGTGGCGGAAATCGACGCTGGGCTTTGCCTCATTACCAAGCGAAGAAACGAAAATATTAAATATTTACATTTCTTACATATTTAAAAAATTATTCCACACTTAGGAAAGAAAAATACTTTATAGAATTTTTTTATATAAATTTGGCGTAGCGGTATTTGAACCCGGGCCTCTTAGAAATCGTTCAAGCGCTCTGACCATTTAAAAGTGTTAATCTTCTTTCTTTTTTAGAAAACATATTTCTAACAAGTATTTTTCTTTTCTAAGTGTGTAATAACAATTTAAAAATGTAAAAAAAATATTTAATAAATAGCATCTATTTCGCCAAACGATAATTCTAAGCAAGCAATCTTTGGGTTGCGGAAATTTGTTAAAATCGCCCTACAGACATGCTAACAACAAACATAAGTTGTAACAAGAGTACATGAATTTCATTGAAAGTTTCCGAAAAGTTTTATGAAAAGTATTAAATATTTCATATTCTCGAGTGGGAATAGAACCCACAACCTGTCGCGACTAAAGTCAAACGCTTATGCCCCAGTGCCACGACTAGCCTCATTTCATACATTATATAGAATAATATTATTTACAGAATGGATGCAGCGCGTTGCAACGAGCGGCGGCAGACGGACACGTGGACGTGGTGCGAGTGTTGCTAGAACATGGGGCCGATCCGAATAGACAAGACCATGTCGTACGTATTACTAGTTTTTTTTTTAGTTTCACGCAGTATCCCGCACAGAGTATCCCGCAGTATGCCACTGCGTTTCGCATCAGGTAATGCCGAGCTCCGGAGCACAATGCACCTTAAAGGCTGGCAACGCACCTGTAGCTCCTCTGGGGTAGCACGGGGCCGTGGGCGGCGGTAATCACTTACCATCAGGTAACTCGAACGCTTGTTTGCCATGTCTTTTCCATAAAAAAAAAGACAGTACGTGTTGAGTGGCGGATATCAACACTGCGCTTTTTATTCTTATCAGGGCGAGGAAATGAAAATAATTAACTCCACTAATTGAGAATCTTGCCCACAACCATCACGTTTACAGCTTGCGACAAGGGTTTAACTTTAGTACCTGATGTAACTTAATGGTTACAACTAAATAATTGAAACAAAATAATTAACCTAACGTATTTCCAATTCCAGCATGGCAACACAGCAGCTCACGAAGCAGCATGGAAGGGCTACTCGCGCTGCGTGGCGCTCCTCGCGCGCGCCGCCGACGCCCGCACTCGCAACGCCGCCGGCTTCGCGCCCCTACATCTTGCCACGCAGAACGGACACAACCAGTCTGCGAGAGAGATTTTACTAGCTGGTGCTTGCCCGGACTTGCAGAATAATGTAAGTTCATGAATTGAATAAATAATTTTAGTAGAATAATAAAAGATAAAAAGAAATTTTAAACATATAATTTAAAATCAAAAACAATATTTGCAAAATATATAGTATAAAAAGATACATATTCTATAAGTTTATTGTAAAATTTCAGTATGGCGACACGTCCCTCCATACTGCAGCACGTTACGGCCACGCCGGCGTCACTCGAATACTCATCTCCGCACAGTGTCGCGTTTCCGAACAGAATAAGAATGGCGATACAGCTTTACATATAGCTGCAGCCATGGGACGAAGGAAACTAACACGCATTTTACTAGAGGCAGGCTGCGATAAGTCACTACGGAACCACCAAGGAGAAACTGCAAGGGATATAGCTACTAGGAAAGGTCTCGAAGAAATTATCAATATTCTAAACACTCCAGTAGCAAAACAAGCGAAAAAGAAAGATAGGCACAGAGATAAGAGCAGAGAACGCGCCGTTGATGAACCGGATGACGCTAAAAAAAGAGATAAAAGCAAAGATAAGAAAAAGAGGAGTGTGCATTTCGAAAATCCTGCACAAGTGCAGTGGTCGCCTTACGGATGTCATTATTATCCAGATCCTAAATATTTTCCTAAGCCCAAACTGAGTTCGCTACCCACCGAACCTTTGAAGAAAGGCGAACAATACTATTTGGATTTAGCGGGAAATATTAAAAAGGGTCCAATCGGTGCTGGTTATACTTGCTACTGTGCACCATTCTTTAAACATATGGAAGAGAAGTTGAATGAAGATAAAAAAGATTTAAAACGCCATATAGATAGAGCACATGAGAAATTAGATCAAAAAGTAACTGATTTAGAAATGAAGACTCAAGGACAAATATCAGAATTGACTAGGTTTGTGGCTGCTGAAAGAGCGATGTGTAAAGAGAGACATAAGCACTTAGAGCAGTGGTTAACAAGAGGCATCATGTGCCGAGCTTCGGAAAGAGTTAAGAAATTGGATTTCAGTCCCAAAGGCTCATTAGATATCCCACCAATAAAAAGAACAAGAAGCTTAGAACTGTTAGATGCCAAAAACGAGGACTGGAACGATGTAAATAGAATTATCAAGGGTTTAAATGACAATGTGGAACAATGTGAAAATATTGCCAAAGACCTCGACTACAAATCAACATCGAAGAGTTCTGAAGGATTGAATGCTAGAACACCACCAAGTCCAAGAAGAAAACTTATGATGAAAAATTCTAAAAGCAGTGATCAGTTAGATGCAGGACCTAGTAGATGTTCGAGATCACCTCATAATCTTACATCTTACGCAAGTAGTCACGATTCTTCACATAATGTCACCGCCGAAATCCACGTGAAAGCAAATAAACTGTCAGTCTCTCAATCACCCGTATCTGATAGTGCTTATAATGAAAGATTTATGACATCTCGTCGACAATCTATGATATCACCAAGTAGTAGCAATAGGCAAACTGACTTTAGCACTAACGATGTTGAAGGTGACATCAAACCAATTAACCAACAAGAGCAACAAAACGAAGCGATGTGGAAAAGCCAAGTGTTGCAAAGAACGGCTGACGACATTCGGAAACGTGTTAATGAGAAAGATTTGCCCGAAGGTCTTACAAGAACTTCAAAATTAGATATTTCTCAAGATGGCTACATAAAATTCTTAAAGCAATCCGAATATCGAGAAGAGAATATTGAACGTGAACCAAGAAAGACTGTACAAGAGTTAGTTGCTCAAGTAGAGCACCAACAGCGGTGTACTTCACCAGAACTACAACAAAGGATACCATTGCCAAGAAAATTTATCGAAAAAGAAGCACAACTACCAATTCAACCTAACCCAGTATTAAAAATGCCACAGCAGCCAATGAGACCGGCGCCCATTTTGAAAGAAAAACCACTCAAAGCAAAACGTTTCAGTATTCATAACCTTATACCATTCCCAACGAGAAAGACCTTCCAAAATCCGCCTAAAGAAAACGGAAATAATTCTGAAAGCAGCGACGACGAGGACAACCCTATTAGGCAGACAAACCAACCTGGTCCAATGAGAAATACGAATTTGCTACAAACACTGCCGCTGCCCAATTACGAGATAATCTCCACCAAATCTCAGTCACCAACACCACAAGTGCAAAGCCAAAACTATCCACACGAAGTGCGAATGATACCAAAAGACGCCTATTTCCACGACATACCGAACCGACCGCACCAAATGCCTTATAGAGAAGTGGAAAACAATGGATATTCTCCATATTGTAAAAGCCAGTACGATTATGAAGGCACAGTTCCAAACCAAGTTCAGGGCAGAAACAGGAATCCAATATTCCACCATCAGACAGGCGTATTTAATGCAATGATGCAAGATCACATCCGTCGAGAAATCGAAAGAATACCTCATTGCTACAGCGATCATCTCGACCAGAACACCGAAGTTGAAATTGCCAATCAAAATGAACACTTTCGTGGCGGTTACTACGATAACCGTCCACCATTGTATCCATTTAGAGGAAACCCTGTTTTAAGGAAACCAGCTCCGCAGCCCGATCACAATCTTTTACACAGTCGGTTACAATCTTTAGCAATTAATACTCATTTAGGGGAGACTCAAAGCCAAACGGATAGGGAGTCTCATAATGATTCAGGATATAGCACTAAGGTGTATGGAAGCTCCCAAGGACCCTCACCGAGCTTGTCCGGACATGTTGACGATAATATTTCGGGTCAAAGAATAAGTGTTCTGCCTAATAAGGATATAGGGACTATGGGTGCTTCGAGCTTAGTCTAAAATCTCAATGACACTTGAAATTAAGAAAAAAGAAATACAAAAAAAGCAATATACTATTTAATTGAGAACCATTTCTTAATTTTACATGTATATTTTATATTTTTTTAAAATGCACGAGCACTTTAAGTTGATTAAAAATCTAGAAAGTATCTAGAAAAATATTTTCTACCAATTAATATTATTGTTACTATACTCTTTTTTTATGTTTTAACTAAAGTACAAACTTGTATTAGAAATGAGATGCCATGTCACAAATAATAATAAGTTTTAATATATTAATAAATTTAATAATTAATATTAGGCTGAATGCATTTTTGTATAAAACTTAATTTTTTTAAAATGTAAATTGTTTAGTTTATGAAATGTCATTGTAACATAAATTTTAAAAAGTTTTGAATTTGTTTTTAATTATATTTATTGTATTTTTGTGTATGTTTTGTAATGATTTTAATAAACGCACTTGAAAAGTGACACTTTTATGTTTGTTTTAATTATAAATTAAGAAATAGTGATGTAAAAAGATAAAAACAAAAGAAAAACATAGACATTGGTTTTTATTCCATTTAACATATACTGTACTCTGTTATAAAGTCAAATATATCTTAAAACACAATATTAACATTTAATTAAATACGATGTCCCTATTTAAAGACAAACAATATTAACAATCATAACAGGCCTATAATTATTTCTTCCGAATGGAAATCGAATTCACAACCAACGCGTTTATTGACGCTGTCCCTCAGCCCTACAATTACTTCGGAAAAAAATAAATAATATTTGGAGACCGTGGCAGCTTCGATTCTTACTCGACGAAAAATTATATTTCCATTTTCCACGCTATGTTAAACAAAGCGCGATTTTACTACGGAGTTGTCTCTAAGCTAACATTTCCAACATATGTCTGTCCGCCCAACCAATATCCTTGTAAAACTCCCTGAGACTAGTAAAAGAAACCGCCTTTCCATACAAAACTGAACTTTTAGCATCGACAATCCTAACACTAACATAGTCACCGGGCTTCACTTGCCTTTTTTCCCCATTAAAGTCAATTTCCCGTTCATTA
This sequence comes from Heliconius charithonia, assembly GCA_030704555.1. Taxonomy (NCBI): domain Eukaryota; kingdom Metazoa; phylum Arthropoda; class Insecta; order Lepidoptera; family Nymphalidae; genus Heliconius; species Heliconius charithonia. Next base: position 630,001 of record CM060813.1, read on the forward strand.
AACAAAACTTTAATATAAAATTCATTTCTGCCCAATATTTGATTTGTCTTTTCTATAACACTCTCGACTAAAACTAAATGTAGTTTCCCTATTTCTTTATCGTTTAATAGTTGACACTTTTTTCTATATAGCTGTATGAGACGGGAGTGTCTTTCTTTTTTTATTTGTTCTGGAACGTCGTCTTTGTAGCGACGATAGGCGGTTGTTTTCTGTAAAAGAAATATGTACATTTTATCTTATTCTAGAATATATAATTACAATTACTTCTGGCATTCTAATTAACAATAAAAAAATTAGGCCAGTCGCAGGGGCACAAGCGTGTTTGTGAGCGCGACTGGTTGTGGGTTCAATTCATACTTGAAGAAATAAATTATTTATTATTTTCATTTATTCGCCTTTGCTTCGGCGTTGAGTTCAACACACAGTGCCTCCAGAATTTGACAGAAAGTGGGAAACGGAAGTGTCCTAACGTTAGGTTTCCAGGTTTCTTCTGCCTACCTAGCATGGTATACACGCACAGCAGGATAGGCAGAGGGAACCTAGTGTTAAGACACTCCGTTTCCCACTTTCTGCCAAATTCTGGAGGCATTGTGTGTTGAGTGGCAGAACTAAACGCCGCGCTTAGCCTTTCATCTCCTCAAGTGGGGATCGAACCCACAACCAGCCGATTTTACAGTCACACTTCGTGCCGCTGCGCCACGACTGACAAAAATAAAATTATCATAGCTCAATAATAAACCAATATGAAATAAAATGTAATTAAAGTAACACTCACCTCCCTCATACTATAAGGGAATAAGAAAGCCACGTTGTAATCAACCAGCTCCATCAAAGACATAGTTTCTTCAAATTCTTCGTCAGTTTCTCCGCAAAAACCACAAATAATATCCGTGGAAAGACCAACTGAAACAAACACTATATATCAATTATAAATTAAAATATCTATAAACTATATAAGATATATAAAATATTTAAATAGACAAATATAAACGTAGAATGGTTTAACCCTTTGCCCTCGTGACCGACGCTCATACGCCGCCGTACTGGCGACACACCGTGTCTTCTCACGAGGGGCGTTCTGGTATTACTTGAGCAGTTTTTTTGCAATTGTTGACGTTCGCTATAAAACACTTATTTTGTAGCAATATTGTGGGCCTGCATCTATTTATATAACTTTTTTATTTATGAACCGATTGAAATAAAACAAACACTAAACACTGAGTGGAGTGGAGTTACATTTAAATCGGTAAAGCCGTTTTTGAGATTAGCGTGAAAAAATGCGCAGACAAAAAGTAAAAGAAAATAAAAATGATTGTATTGAGTTCTGTTACATTAAAAAGGCCCCCAATATTTTTTCTTACCTATATCTCCCATGTACGACGCACCGATTCGATTCGTGTATATAGTGCAGGTTATGTAAGGGAACATTAAACCACTACCCACCTCCCGGCACCAGGCGCCGCACGCGCCGCACCAGCTCCAAGTAGGCCTCCCGCGAGTGTCCGCGGCGCATGCGCTCCAACACTGCGCTGGAGCCGCTCTGCGCCGGCAAGTGCAGCAACTTGCATATATTTGGCCTCTCTGATATTAATTGTAACACCTGGAAATAATATTCAATTACTAATATTATAAAAGTAAGAGTACTGACGTTCTGCACTGGTAAGTTAAGCAACTACACAGACCGGGACACGTCGTGCCGACACGCAGACGTGCCGTGAGAGTGTGTCGTGACACTGAGGAGTGAATCCTAGCTATATATTGGGCAATTGGATCGTCAAGATCGTCGAAGAAGCGGGTGTGGGTGAGGAGCGTACTTACACGCTTTGACAACGAGTGAGTTGGAGTGGGAATCTGCCCGCTCGGAGTAGCGCTTGGCGTATGCGTACGTACCATGGCCATCCTGATGCCATTCGGAGGAAGTTGTTTTAGGGCCTCTGAACGAGTTCTATCTTGGTGTGTGCGAACACGACACAAGCGTAGATCATCACGGCGGAACGATCCGTGGTGAAAAAAAGGGCGATGTCGTCGGCATACATCGCAAGTTCGACTTTATCTGTAGACAGGATGCCGCTAGTGTGTACCGCGTATAATAATGGTGAAAGACGATGCGATTCGACGGGTGTTCCCGAATGATGTGAACGGGAGAGTATGGCACGGCAGTGAGACGAGCGCGAGGTGTCGCTGCGACAAGTAACTTTAAACTATCCGCGAGGCTCTCTGCCTGTGCAGTGTCTTGTCGGGCTCAGCGAGAGGAGGCATAGCCACTGCTCGAAAGGTTCTCGACAGCGCCCTTCAGTTCGGTTCCTTCAGTATTCAACTATCCCAAGACTCCCTCTGAGATGTTAAAAATGAGATTTGACTGGTCTCCTAAGATCGTTTAATGTTTGCGCGTTCGGGCACGCGTCTGGTCTTAACTACATAGATAAGTACATAAATCATAAAAAATAACCATTTAACAGATAAATTATAAATATTATCAAATATATAGTATACAATAAACTCACTATATGCTCTATTTTCTTTGTAGCACTTAAATAAAATAAAAAAAATAAAAGTAACAATAAGACAACATTATTAAACAAAATTAATAAATAATAACCTCATCTGGAAAATCCTTTGGGTGTGCTGCGGTGAATCTTATTCTCATTTCAGGGTCTACTGAGGACACCTTGTCTAACAGATCAGCAAACCTTAGACCACCTTTTTTAGTTTTATAAACGGTTTTAAAACCTGTAATTGTTTTATTATTAAAAAATATATTATTTATTATTAAGAACTATTTAGTAAAAATAAAATCGCTTGTAGTATGAAGATGGGTTGTACTACAGCAAGGAGATCAAAAAAATAATTTCCCCAAGTAGACCCCACAATAACGACAATATAAATAAAAATTTATTCTATAAGATTCTATTTTACCCAGTTTAAAATAAAACACTAAAATCAATTATTATCATGAAAAAAATGTTTTTTTACATTTTATATAAATTTTTACACACTCCTGCTATAGCAATGCATTTTGTGACTCAACTGCAAAAATTTCTAAATAAGAAAATTGGAGAACCAAAAAAAATGTCCCTTATTAGACTACTAAATTTAATGTACATACAAACATACCTTCAGACATATGAGTGTCAAATTTCTCTGTTCTTTCACTAACATCCCTATAACTGTTCACATTCTGACCCAGCAGGGTGACCTCCTTCACTCCACTCTCAGAGAGATGCCTCACCTCGTCCACTATCGAGGATATCGGGCGAGATCTCTCTCTGCCTCTAGTAAAGGGCACTATACAATATGTACACATGTTGTCACAGCCACGCATTATTGAACTAAAAGGATAAATTAGTGAAAATACTTCTTTTTACATTCAAGGTGCATACAGCAGGGGCAGTAGGTCAAATTTAGTTTAGGAAAATCCGTTCCTTAAGATTCGCCTGATTTTCAAGATATTGCCTGTAGAGTTACGGAACTTGTATTTTTTAATACACTTTTGACATTTCATTCATCTGCCAAATGTATCAAGCTGTACATTTATTAAACGGCTATGCCAATGCAGTTCCATGTTATGTGATAAAATTTAATTAAAATTGCCATTCTTTTTATGGTAGGCAGAAGGAATGTGCAAACCTAGTATTAAGATTCATTCCTCATTTTTAACATTTTTGAAGTGTTATTTCCACACTTAGGAAACCTTAGGATTTCCACTATGTTAAAAAATTTATTGTTATGACCCTATTCTCTACTCTCTATCTCATTTTTCCGCAAAACTTTGGAGGCCACCCTGTACTTTGCTTTGTTACCAGAATGAGGAAATGACTATAGTAAATATATTATTTCCTCAGATAGGATTTAAACACACAACCTGTCATGACTGCAGTCGCTTGTTTGTCCCCTTGCACCACTGACTGGCCTCAAAGAACTATTAAAGATCTATTTAGACTTTCATGTTATAATGTTGGTATAACACCTGTGGATGAAATTGCTATTGGAACCTTTTTGATATTCTTTACTTGGCATTGCATTTTTATTTCTATTGCTAGCTCTCTATATTTTGCTATCTTTTGTATTTTCAGTGTATGCTATTATTATTATAATAATAAACTTCAAGGTACAGCTACATATATAATCTACTTACATAAAAGCAGATACAGAATTCTTATTCAATCTAACAGGTACTACATCAGCATATGTCTCATCCAACGACAGTAGGACATTAATTGCTGTTTGTCCACTCTCTGTCAAAGCTAGGAGCCTCGGCAAATCTCTGTAGCTGTCTGGTCCAGCCACTGGAATCAATAAATTAAATATGTTAATATAGTTTATTATAGACTAGCATTCAATTCTGTATCTGTTTTTACGCAAGTAGATTATAATATGTAGTATCTTGGAACTGTATCTTGGAACTTTTATTCAGGGCTTGACCATGTATCATCAAATAGAAGTAATTAACAATTAGAATGTGTCATACACACATAACACATTCTAATTGCATGAGATAACTAAGCAGAGATATTAGGGGTTTACCCTGCTGTGTGCAGCAATCAATGTGAAGCTGATTTTGTTTATTGAAGTCATTACTTCATTCAAGTTCCATTGAACTTGATATAATAAAGTCTGTAGCCTTCTTCAACAAATAGAGTATTAAAAAACATTTTTCAAGTCAAACCAGTAATTACTGAGATTAAAGTGTTACAACAAACAAACAAACTCTTCATCTTTATAATAAGTGTTTTGTGTGTTTTTATTAATTTCAAATTGAAAACATTCATATTTCTTAATTAATAAATATTTATATAATATATACATTTACATTTTAAAATATTATTTTAAAATGTGATTTAATTATAATGTTCAAGTAAAGCACAAGTACTTTGTATTTATAGAAGAAAATTAAATGACATTTTAGCAACACTATTATAAAATTATAAAATATATTTAAAGTATAACATAGGAGGCTTCTACAAACCAATATCAACAGCTCTTTCCTTCTCTATTAATTTCTCTTTTAATCTCTCTGCCATACAACCAAGAATACCAATTTTAACTGGCTTATGTCTATTTTTTGACAAGGCCCGCCGATTTTTAAAGCCTCGTAAGTGGTCTAACCTATGCCATATTTTATTTTCAGCGCCCTCTCGAATAGCACAGGTCATTACGAGAAAAATATCAGCTTCTTCCTCTATTTCTGTTTTTTGAAAACCTTCATTTTTCAAAATAGACCATACAATCTCAGTATCACTTAAATTCATTTGGCAGCCGTACACATCAAAATAAACTTTTCGTATATAATTATTTTCAATATTTTCTGGTAAATAAGGTATATGAGGCTTATGGGTGATAACTTCGCTAACTCCAGATGATTCCAATATAAAATCTTTAAGTCCTGGGCCGTGTTTTATTTTATTTTTCATACTACTTAGAGCTACATTCGATTTGCATCGACATTTTTGTGTTGAGCTTATATATCGAAATAAACGTTTCCCAGTGCGCAGAAATAACATATTTACACTATTTTATGGACTGAAATCACTTATTATAATTTAAGCTCTGAAAATAAAAAATTATGAAATCCAACATAACCTACAAAAAATTATGACAATGACACTGACATATCACAAATTGAAATGACAATTAAGAAATTAAGAATATTTCTAAAAATCAGCAAATTTCGGCTGTATGTTTTGTTTGTTTCATGTTTCTTATGTTATGTATTTAGATGTTTTTTTTTTTATTTGAAAATTATAGCTTCTCGTAAGACCATTTAGGCATTTTAATTTGGTCCATTTCTGAGAGTGGTATCTGTGAGAAAATCACAGTCTTAAAATTACATTAGGTAACTCAATATCACAAGTGATTCCGATGATTCTTTTTTAGTAGACAATATACACTTAAAAGATAGTTTGGTGAAAGTTTAGTTAGTTTCTGATTATGGGATCTAGGAGTTGAAATTGAACAAGTTTGTTTTTTTTTATGTTAAAAAATGTTTGTTTCTGTAATACCCAACGATCCCGAGACACGGCCAAGCGTGCAGCTGTGCCAACGTCTCGCCGTGTCATCAATGCACTTCCTTTGGGTATATGTGTTCTGTGCATCAATGCAGCTCAAGCACCGGTAACTCTGTACCCGCCAGCTGTACGTTCAGCATCCATCTCTGCTGTTTTGTTATTATTATTATTATCAACTTCACGCTGTATTCCGCATACAGCAGGGTAGACAGAAAAAACCTAGTGTTAAGTACCATCCCATTTTTAATGAACCGATTATGATGAAAAAAAAAGCTTTAAACAAATAATAGCGATAACGCTATTATTTGTTATAAGTGTCCCTCTAGCCATATCAGTCAAAAATTTTTAATGTTTTATTATGTGTATAACCAACAAGTTAAATGATTTCAAATGTGACATAGATAAAAAATAAACATATCTTTTAAAAACAATATAAATCTCAATTCTCAAAGATGGCGGACTGACTTTTCATACTAGTTGCGTAGCAGAAAATGATAATTGGTGCATGTTATTACTAATTATCCATTAAATAACTATTGAATATTATCAAAAGCATCATGAGTGAACGCCACAGGGAACACAAAGGTATTCGAATAAACTGACAAATATATTTTTCATAATCAAAACATTGGCACTCGATAAAATAAAATTTTCTGTAATTTATATATTTTTATTTATCTTTGCCAGTGTTTTCGCATTGGCAGGGTCGTCTCGATCTTCGCGTGATGATTATAGGAAGTACAAAGAGAAGGAGGGCAGGCAGACGCGATCCCGATCGAGGTCTCCCAGACGACATCGGTCACCTGGACACGGGGACAACATAAAAGCTAGTTATAGTCGGGACAGAGATTTAGAATACGAAGGTGAATATATAATTACCTATCAATAACTATTTAAAGTTACCTGACATTTACATATTATAATATTAACTACCTAAATCTGCTGCATGGGGATGTAAATTTATGTAACTTGTATTTATGGATTGAAATAAAACAAACGGCATCTAACTGTGTACAAATACACGTTACTTTGATAACGAATGCCTCCATTAATTGATTTTCTCTTATATCTCTCATCAATGGATAGTGACAACTTACATTAGTATTTTATGTATAAACAACATTACTACCTATAAAATACAATAAAAATAATAATTTATTAGGTAGAAAAGATTCATCAGTGCCAGTGCCGCCACCACCTCCTCGTATTAGTAAAATATCCATCGGTTTTCAAAAACCTAAAGCTCCAATTAAGATGACACTTGGATCAAAGCCTACAACAGCACCAAAGCCAACAGTTGCTTCGGTGTTTAGTACTGATGATGATGAGGAACCTGAGGAAATGCCAGCGGAGGCTCGTATGAGAATGAGGAATATTGGCAGGTAAATAAAATATTAGTTTTTTAAATAGATATGGAAATTATGAAATATGTTAAAAACCCCACTTTTAGATTATTATTGAAATAAATGTTAATTTGAACTTGTAACGAGGTGGCACAGCACTGAAGTACTGAAAAATATGTGACACTAGTTTAGGATGTTTCCACAAATATGATCAGCAGTGTCAAGAATAGTGGAAGGGGTCAAAAATTTATGAAACTTTCGGAACTTAATGTTGCTATCTAATTGGATTGGAAAAAGAAAATATTCTAAAAGTACAGTACAAGTAGACACTCCCTAATGATGTCACAGTGGTGGTATTTGATTACTGTAATTTTTGTTTAACAGAGAAACCCCTACATCGGCTGGGCCTAACTCCTTCGGAAAAACGAAGCAAGGATTCTGCGATGCGAAAAAAGTGTTTGAAAAGAATTTGAAACAAGCATTAGAAACAGCAGACAAACCAGCATCGAAATACCCACAAACTATTTACAAAATAGGGCCATAATTAGCGTTCATTTTCATTTTATATTATGTAGTCTTCAAACTGTTTTATAATATATTGAAATTTAAAAAACATTAAATCATTTTCATCACTACAGTAATACTGTGTTATTATTCCTTACAAAAAATTGCAGAAATAACAACACTTAGCAGGTGCATAGTACTTTAGATTTTATTTTAGTTTACAATAAAACTATAACATAACATGTGCCAGAGAAATAAAAGGCAAAAATATATCTCTTAAAAGCAAAAGTCTAGCAATTTATATCCCCTATCTTCCCTTGCTCCTGATACTTTGGTCATTTAAAAATTTTGTCAATTCTCCATAAATAACGTTAAGAGAAATATTATGACCATTAAATCAAATTTTGTTGGAACAAATTGCATTTGTCTAAGATTATTCCTATTATTGACGTAGCTCATAATATTTTAAATTCCTCAATCAACTTTTCTAAGTCCCCTTCTTTCTGGTAAGACGATCACATAGTTCCTATACCGAAAAAAATCCATCCCTCTTCCTTCTCCGAATACCATCCAATTACAATACGTTCCTTATCTTAAGTTTTAGAACGCCTTGTCTATAACCGTTTAAGTAAGTATGTACCTAGTTAATCAAAATTTATTAAATCCATTCCAGTTGTTTCCGTCACGGTCATACTACAATAACTAATTTGGTTATAATAGAAATGGTTTGGATGATCGAATGGTCACTGTGATGGTTTTGTTAGATTTCAGTAACGTATTCAATATAGTGGACTACGACATCCTCCTTTTCATTATTATTTCTCAGATCTTCTGAGGTAGTCGATCTGGTTTCGAAGTTACTGAGTAACCGCCGGCAGCGCATACACTCAGGAGACTCGTCATCTGATTGATCTATCCATTAAATATCTACCATCTATATGCAAACTTATGTCACGACGTCTATCAAATTTATCTCTTAAGTATCTCTTCTTCATTTATCGTCTCTCGCTTGATTATTAGCGTGAAGTAAATGTGGTTGTCTTGCAATCAATCCAGCCAAAAGCCATCTGTTTACAAGTCACAATCTGTAATACTTAACGGAAGTCCAATTCTCTATACAAGTAATAGTAAAAAATTTAGGCATTGCTCATTTAGATGAGCATTTGTCCTGGGATCCGTAGGTAAACTAAATTATATAACTTTTCTTTGTAGACTGCGAAATTTTCTTCCGATAAGTACTTACTAAAATTGTGCTGGTGGCTAGCATTCTCTATTACTACTCATTTTTTATTTTTCTGATACTTGCTGTCGATATTAGACAGCATTTAAATAGGCTTGACTGACTTCAAAATATTTGTGTGTATACGGTTTATATATAAGACCGCATAAAGTTCATCATATTCGTTTCGGTATTTTTACTTTACTGAAATGAATATCATGAAACTTAAATTTTCTGATAGTTTGCAATTTTTAAACGACTTATGTTAGAGGGTATCAATTCGACTGTAATTTTATATGTTTGATTTCAATTTTTCGTTGGGTGAATTGACTCGAAACTTCTATCATCAAAATTCTTTTTTTTTTTAAATTGAAAACTGGTGCTTCCCGTGTGGTTCCAATTTAATTTGGTCCAGTTCTAAAATGTTGTCTATGAGGAAATCGCATAAGTGTTAAATTTGCATTAAATAAAATATATGCGCGGCAAATGGACGAATAACTCGATAAGCACACGCACCGGTCGAAACAAGAACGAGAAAAGAATCCTCGAGATTCCTTTTTTCTATTAGAATTTAGAAAGGATATACTTCATGGGTAGTTCGACTTTGTTTAGGTTAATTACGGGATTCGGTTTTTTTATTGATAATTTTGTTATTTTACGCTTTACGTACGAGGACGAGTCATTTACAAGAACATGGGGTTGACACTACATTCTTTTCGTTGCCAAGACAGGATAAAAGATTTCACAATATTTTGTCGAATCAGAGGGAAAATGACAATTAAATATTTAACTAAGTTTATATTTTGAAAGTGCGCGTGTGCGGAGCGTAGGATTGAATCCAAAAAACCGCGTATAAAATTAGACATTATCCTGGTGAGGCCCAGTTATCTAAATAATAATAATAATATTTATTAAATTATAATACAATTCACGACGCGAGTCTTAAACTTGACGGTTGTAAATTCGATTCCCACTCAGAGGCATGAATTAGTATTTATGAATATAAGTTTGTTTTTATTCCTTTTCCTTAAGTGTGCATTGAATGCAATACTCACGTTGTCACATTGTGCCCCTACTGGTCTGGAGTAGTGGTTTCTAAAGTGACAAATTTTTTAGCTGCAGTGCAGCTACTATTATTTATATGAGGACTATAAAAGAAGATAGCTAATGAAATAAAAGAAACAAATTGGGTTTTTACATAATTTTAATATTTAAAATTACTTCCGCTGTACATTTTGCGGTCTTGCCGCATCTCTGGAGAAAGTGCTCTTGGGCGGAGTTCGGATACGCCTGTCCTTCTTGGACCTGTTCCTCACTACCTTACTGTGGATTGCGCATGACACGCAGTAATGGAGCTTTGCATATAGCTTGGGCAGTTGGAATGCTGCAATAATTAATTGTAATTTTAAAAAAAGGTATTATTGGTCTAATGATTTTTATTAAAAGTAGAACATTTTTCAAATACATTTTAATATAAAAAAATATATAAATACTTTTTTTTTAAAATAGATTATTGCAAAGATGTTTTAGATCATTGTATGTATATAAAGCTACCACTAACCAAACTCCTGAGAAGAATCAGAATAATATTTTTTTGTTATATTTAAAAATTAACATTCTTTTTCTCAAAATATTATATTGTCTTAAAGATTAGCAATTATTTATCTATTTCATAGGGAACTACCTTGATTATAATAAATAACAAAATTAGGTTATAATGTTAATGTTAACTTTTAAAATTTTAAACTATTCAATAAACACTTTTAACATTAGCTACATAAATTATTTATTACTCACAAGCATATACGGAGGCTTCGTTGATATCTCTGACGGCAGCCGCTTCAACGATGTTTCTGATCACAAACTTTTTGATAGCCTTGTCTTTTGGGACGCATCGGGCGCAGTTAGTGCACCTTACAGCCTTTACGTGTCCACGGCCGTGCTTGGCGCGTCCTCCATTACGGCGTTTGCGAGTCTGAAATGAAATAAGCCACTCATGTAACCACATTTTGTTCTGGTCTTTGTTTTAGTTCTGGAACGAACGTGCCAGTCGTCACTTTACCAATGTCACGTTTGATGGAGAACACACGAAGGGTGTACAGTAAAAGAGAGTTCGACAATTTGATAATACATGTTAAAAAAGAGATCTAGTTAATACAGCCACATGTCCATGACTGACCACCACGCGTAAAGCTATTTTCACTGAAAGTTGATATAAAATTACACTATATTTTAATTAATTTACTTCATATTAATGTAAATTGGCTTTAAATTCATTTTAAAAATTGATTATGTAGATATTTAAGTTAAAAAGTTACGCACCATTTTTATAACCTCCGATACGGTAAACGAAGAACCACGGAAAAGAATATTTTGACATAGACAATTGAGAATGAACGAAGAAAAAGTTCCGGTCATAGATTATTATTAATTTTCTCAATGTATTTTGCCTTGATGTTTTTCACATTATGAATCGAAATGCAATTATTGATATTTATCTCATTCATTGATAAGCTTAGAATTTTTATTTCCTTTTTTTTTATTTTAGACCCACCCAAATTAATTTTATAGGCTTAAGACGACAGCATAGCAATATGATTACATTCATATCATATGAATTCTTGTAATTTAATGTAAATATTTAGTACAAAGACTAATACATAAATCATGCATTTTGCAACATATCCTGAACTAGTATTTAAACGTAAAATTATAAAAAAAACAGTTTATTTTTAATCATAAACATTCCATACTATTTCGTTCGCTCTTTATTCAATAAGCTGACATCACTCAATATTTAATCTATTTATTTATACTTTTTGCGTTAACGTTTTGTTATATTCTGTCGTCAATTTAATAAAAAAATATTTCATTCAATCGTTGCATATAACATTATTTTGTTGCTAAATACTATACTATTTATAAATTATATTTGTTTAGCTTTTTCCGTCTATTTTATACTTATATTAAAACTATTAGTCAACGTCTAGTAACATAGTGGCGCAAAATTCCATTGTCGTCATAGCTTAGAGTGATTGGTCCTATTCATTTTATGATAAAGGCGAAGTGCTTTTAGAATTGTTTTTATTGCAATGTGGCGTAGGTAGCTAATATTAAGTGACCGCGTGTGAAATGTCACAACATGGATGCCCGGAGAGACTTTCTAATAGATCGAAGGGCTACCAGGAGGATGGTCCTAGCCAGCCGACTATGGAAGTCCTGGTGGAGACTCTCACTGGCACCGCTTTCGAAATGACCGTATCACCATCGGACACCATTTTTGCGATAAAATCCAAGATATTTAGAGTAGAAGGTGAGTTTTGAGCTATTTCGTTATTACACAATCAATTCGCGGAACTCAACTTGTTTATCATGCGTCATTGTAATAGAAGGATGTCGTGGCTACATGCTGCGAAAATTAAAAAAATATTATTTACGAATATTATTAAAATAAGCTCATAGGTGAATTAATATGTAGGTTTGTTTATATTTATGGTAATTCCATGGTCACATTTTATTTGACAACATTTATGTCGCTCTTTGTGTTAGGTGTTTGTTTAGAATTTAGATCAAGCATATGTGTTGATCAAAGTTCACAAATAAGATTGATTATACATGTTTTGGGGGCAAATAATTAAATTATAATGAAATATTTGATACTTCCTGTTCAAATATATAACTATACTTCCTGTTCAAATAAATAACTTTATTTTTATTTCATGTAATGTTGTGACATACTGTTTAAAGTAAATATATATTCTTTTCTAATAGCATTGTTATTTGATAAATGATTCAATTTAAAAAGCTTGCCCAATTCATTTTTTGATATTCTTTTGAAAACATTGTTGTAAGTTAAGATTGCATCATTTATTATTTTTATTTTATATTGTTGTAGTAAAAATATTGTTTCAGAACAAATTGTTTTAAATGCCTTTATATCAAATTAAACAAAATAAGTAACTTATATCAAAAAATCTAATTTATTGTTATAGTTTAATGAGCTAAGGCCATTTGATAGTAAATCTTGTAGATTTGCGGTTTTTATAAGGCAATACAGTTGAAATTAGTAAAATTGAGTTTCTTAACGCTAGTGCCCCTCTGCCTACCCTGCTATATGCAAAACACAGAACAAAGCTAAAAAAAATGTTTTTGAAATGTATTTTGTATGTGAAACCAACAAATCTTATACAAGGCCTGTGTGATTTCATATGAAAGTATATTTTGATCTAGTGCCAAAACAGCTGCTCTGTTAGAGCTACGCTGATAAAACAAAAATAATGCTTGGGCAATAATATAAACATATAATTTTTCTGTTTACCTTTTTTTATTTTAGTACTTTATTATTATTTTAATTTAGTAAAAACTGTTATATATAAAAATTTAAATGCCTGAATGTTTAAAATTTTGAATATAAAAAGGACTATATATGTATCTATCAACTTTCAAACCCCAATACACTGAATAAGGGCTTTTTATTATTATTTGGTATAAAAATATTAGGCTATTGTTATCTAGTGGGGTAGTGCTCGACTGCAAACCCAATGGTATTGAGTATGGTGTCTGCTCGTGGGAAGGAATTATATTTATTTTCCTGTACTGGTTTACAAAGTGTAGAGATGAGTTTTGTCACGAACATGTCTAAAATTCTGACTCCTTATCTTGTTCTTTTTATTTCTTTTATATTTGCCATTTTTTTTATTAATATATTTTGAACCCCTCCTATAGTTAAGGTTTTTGTGATGCAGTAGCACAGCATTAGACTGTTATCTAGTTTGATTCCCCCAAATTCCTCCATACAAAATGCGATTTTAATTTTTTTTCCTAATGTCTTAAAAACTGAATGGCACATGTGGAACAGAGTATACCCTCTGCCTATTCTGCTATATGTTGTTATGAGTCTAAAATAATAAAAAAAAAACATTTACCTCAAAACTAAAGTAAATTGTATTTAATAGTAGTCAGCTACAATCTGGCGTACCTCCAATATGATTCAATCTGTACAACAGTACATTGTGACACTTGTGTAACGTAAAAAGTAATAAATTATTTTTATTTGTGTTGCTTACTGTATGAGATCACATGCGAGATGTAATCTTCTAATGGATAATTATAATTGTGGCTATATAAGTTTTAATGGAACTATTAAAAGTAATTATGGACTGTATGAAATGGTTAAATGTTAATTAATTAAACTTAATATTTTTAATACTTATATGTATAATATATTTTGTAATGACCTTCACACTGTATCCAGCATACAGCAGGGTAGGCAGAGGGAACCTAGTGTTAAGACACTCCATTCCCCACTTTCTGCCAAATTATGGAGGCATTGTAGAAATGTGTACTTGTATTTCCACCAATAAATATTCAGATGGAAAGGACCGAGAGAGCACAAAGAATTTAAGTGAACTCATTACAAGATACAAACTCTTTGTCAGTGAAAATGTGAACATATGTTTTATAAAAGGATCCACTCTACCTAAGCATTATCTGCTTATATCTCTGTTGCGGGGATAACGGGCTTTAAACATAAGAAGTGCTCCTAAAATTTCATTTGTTCAATAAATGTTTGTTGTTTTCCAATCTGTCATTGTGGATTGTAGTTTTCTTAAATTTAGTAATGTGTAGTTACACAATTCTCTCTGATGAAAAAGAGAACTTGTTTGTTAAATTGAACTACTTTAGTGTTTTAATAACATTATAATTTTAAAGACATAAGTTTAATATAGTTAGTAACTTGTTTTTAGTTTTGGAGCTAGATTTACTTGAAATGTAACAATGTATGAGCTGTTGGTAAACTTAATAAAATATAATAAAAATAAAATATTAAAGTTTCAGACAGCTCAGTAAAACAATTATTTTGTAGAAATTGCGTCAAACAGAATTAAAATATAATAATAATAATATAATGTTTTTACTTATAAACATTTTTTTTATTAAAACAGAGCCTATTACTGTTTCAATTCAAATTCATCATTTCTCGTTTTTTATGTGTATAGGTATATATCTATACATATAATCTTATTCTATGTATAGATATAGATCATTTTCTATATTCATATTTTTAATTGAACTATTTTTTTAAACATTTTTTATCCCAATTACCAGGTATCCCAGTATCGCAACAGCACCTGCTATATAATCTCCGCGAGTTGGACGATGGTCTGTCTCTCAGCGAGCATTCCATCACAGACGGCGCTAAGTTACGTTTAGTATTAGGGCTCCGTGTAGGGCCAGTATCCACGCGTAGATTACCGCCGCCGGAGCCCTGGCGGGACATTGACCGGTTACTGCGCAGGTCTGATGAGTGAGTATACTTTAAGTAATAAGAAATAGTAAAGTTTATTTTCAGCTTCATGTAGCAGAGAAGGCAGAGGGTGTTGAGTGTTAGATTTTAATTACGTAAAGGAAGCCGTGACTGTAAGCGCGATCGGTTGTGAGTTTGATTCCTACTGGAGGCAATGAAAAATATTATATATTTTCGTTTTCTCGCTTTGGTAGCATAGCATAGCGCGGCGTTGAGTTCCGCCACTCTACACCCAAGACCTCCAAAATTTGGAGGAAAGTAGAGAATGCAAATGTCTCAATCGGAACGGAGTGTCTTAACACTAGGTTCCCAGGCTCCTTCGCCTACCACGCTACTTGCGGATAACGTGAAGTTATAAAAAAATACACTTTTAAAGCGAATACTCGTACACATTAAGAAGGTTTTATCAAATCTCCTTTGTCTCTTTGCTAATAAAAAAAAACATTCAATAAAATAAAAAAAAATAAGTGTTACTTTTTAAAGTTCACTTCCTTGGCGTGACATCTCGTTTGCGCCACACAATGGTTTCGTTGCTTCCTCACGAAAATACCAATTAACTGTGAAGGTTAAATTTTATTGCAATTTGGTTAATCGACAACGTATTGAAATAGATTGTTTCTCGTTTTAAATTATATTTGTTTTTTTTTTAAGTAAATGATTAAATCTGCTTGTGCTAGTATTTAGTCCCTAGGTCGTTTTTTTTTCTTATGAATGGACTGAAACTTTTGTGAAGTAAATACTATAGGAATACAGACAGTAGAAACTCGATTAACCGGAACAATTAGTATCGTTAGACATACGGATAGACTAATATCCGTATAATCGAATGCAATTAATGAGGAAAGGAAGTAGCTGTGTTTATTAAAACTGCATTTAAAAAAATAAAATAACGTTTAATTTCGATTTTCTTAGTCTATCTTTCAATCAAATCTCACTTGTCTACATCTACATTATATACGGGATTACATGTCAGGCTAATCTCGAATCCCTATAGCTGAAGGTAGGTTATTGAGGTTTCCACTATAGTTAAGTTTTGTCTGCCGGTTAAGTTAGTTAGGCTAGGTTTTGTCTGCATTTTTTAATCTTGTTTAAGTTCTAAGTTCAATGAACGGAAAATATATTTTTCTAGTTTCACACTGTATCCCGCACGTAGCAAGGGAGGCACAGGGACCATAATGTTAAGTTAAAAACACTCCGCTCCCCACGCCTTACCCAATGTTCGTGACATTTTGCGTTGGCTGTCGGAACGCCGCGCTTTGTTTTGTTACCAGAGCGCGAGATATATGTTTTAAAATACAGTATAGTATAAATCTTCCTTTGTATTTTTTTTTACCTATAATTTATCTTGTCATACATATTTTGACTGCACCGTTTTAGTGCTTTTAATTGTTATTAATATTAATAAACAGTGAGTGAGGTCATGTGACATCTACACAAGAAATGTCATTGCCATACATTTTAACCTTTTTGTTTGGAGTTTCCGGTATATAATAAAAAATATTAAAATATGCGTCTTCCGAATAAAGATTACATTATTTTTGTTAAGATTAATTTAATTATCAACGAGGATATTGTATTGTAGTTAAGAAATATTTGATTGTATGGTAGTTAATAGTTATCCACTATTTTTTATTTCTCTAGGCGACGTTTTTTAAAAAATAATAAAAAAGTTAAAATGTTATGTACGTTATTATAATTGACTGAGTGGTTGAATGGAGAGCGGAATGACTTAGCAACTGTCTACACCACTATGTGCAGGGTACAGCGTACAAACTATATAGAAATATTTAGATCTGTATTCTATTTGTTTTCCAGTGACGACGCAGAATGGGGCTCCAGCAACTGTAAGGCCACAGTGCTGGTATTCCGCGAGGGTGAGCGGGTCAACCTGGTGCGCGTGAGCGAGAACAGAGATGGCACATATTCGCCGTTGGATCATGCTAAATGTGAGTTATTTGTGCCTTTTCACCAAATAAGTAAAATTAATTACTAAAGATATAGATGTTTTTATAACATTTATTTGTAACTAAACATACACGTATATTTTCCAGACTCGTCGCTGCGGCAGCTGGCGGAGGCGGAGGCGGGGGCGGGCGCGCTAGCGGGCGCGGAGGCGGGCGCGGAGGCGGAGGCGGAGGCGGGCGCGGGCGGCGCGCTGCGCGACAACGCGCGCACGCTCACCAAGATGCAGGAGCTGCGGCGCCGCATGGAGACGCTGAGCCTGCAGCGCAGGAGGCACGTCGAGCGAGGTACTGCGGGACTTGCTGCCCCAATGACTTCGATATTCCGATCGAAGCGTGGAAACCGTTGCGCTCTCTTGGGGTACTCATCTCCTATCATCATCATCATACTCATATTTACCGATCTTTTTGACCTTATCTCGAACACTGGAAAGATGCCACCCTAGTGACGGCCCCAGCTTTATTACCCCTATTTACAAGGGAAGGGGCCTTCATACCATGAAGCTCTTCGAGCGCATGATCGACCTCAGGCTCCGACAAGAGTGTACTATCTCCGAAACTCAATATAGATTTCAACCAAGATCACGCACTGTGGACGCCATTTTCGCCCTCATAACTTTGATGCAGAGACAAATTTTTAGATTTATAGGCATTTAGCTGACATTCAGTGCTTCTGGTGGTGGTGGTTCATCTGGTGGGCAATGCAATCCCTGGGTTTCCTGAATTTATTGAGATTATCAGAGACTTGTACAACGATTCAGTTTCAATGATTAGGACTGTTGTTGGCAATACTATACCCTTTCACCCTTACTGTAATAGTAAGGGTTCATCAAGGTTCGGCTCTGAGTTCGTTCTTATTCAATGTAGTATCCTGTATGTGAGCTGCAGAATCAGCCTCCATGGCTGATGATGTAAGCTGATAACATAGCACTCATTGACGAAACGCACTGATGCTGGAGCGTAAAGTGAACCATTGGAAGGGTACACTTGGGCATGTTGGTCTTAAACTAAATGTGTCGCAGACTGAGTACATGACCTTCGGGAGCCCTGGCTCGAGCTATCCTTATAGGCCCTGAGCCAGCCGTTCGGAAAAGTTCAAGTACTTTGTACCACGAGTCCGGAGATATCGATCACGATGTCCATGCCCGGATAAGCGCTTATCCAATTTACAGGCTGTATAATATTATCTTCTATAAATTTTAGGTGACAAACGCGACATAAAGAAGACAAGAAGTGAAGAAACCCTATCCGTCCCATTTTTAGACGAAACCAACGATTATCCAAGAAATTATACAACCTACGAAGACTTCACGCCGTTGTACGACGGGAACTATACAAGATATGAATATGATTGCAGTTTCTCCGACAAATATACACTTTTACCGCCCATAGGCAGAACTGACTCTGACCAGTCAATACAAGAATTACCAGACGAGAGGATCAAGCTGTCTGATGCCCTGTCTGGAAGTATATTGGTAAAATCGAAAAATGAGGACGCCATCTTGGAGGAGTGCTTGGACAGTGACGAGTGCTTGAGGCAGGATAATAAGAATATGGCGCCGATACCTGCTGAATATGGTTTGTGGCTCTTTTAGTTATATTTGTTGGCGTTTAAGTGAATGAGTGGTTCAGTGTTTTGTATTAAATGGTTGTGGGGTTTATTGTCATATGGGGAAATTGGGGGATTTTTTTTAATTTCCTCGTTTTCCGTTCAAGTATTACGTAAGCACTGTTTGTTGTCTTGACTTTGCTTATTTTTGACGTTTTCAATGAAATATTTTTAAGAGAATTGCTTATTTTTTTGATGACATAGGGGAAGGGTCAATAATTGCAAAAAAAACTGCTTAATGCTTGAACGGTCCCTTAAGTGTGTAGTTGATTTTTGATTTTTTGCCGCCTTTGTAAGATATAGAAAAAAATATTTATTTCTTTAGTAATTTTAAGAAGTTGAGACTTCAGATTTAACCTCTGTAATTTACAAAAAAGATAAATGAATAATTTAATTTTGTAATATGTGTCTTTGTGTGTTTTTTTTCTCTCTGTTGGAGTGAGTGAGTGAAAGTATGAAATAATAACTGTATGTATTTATAAACTAGGTCCACTGGTGTCGGGCTCCGTGTACATAGGCGGCGGTGGCTGGTGCTCTGCCTCGGCGCTCCCGGTCAGGGCGCCGCTGGGGGACGCGCTGTTCTCCTCCTCCACGTCCGACCTGGAGACCTTGAAGAGAAACAGGTCATTTATTGTGATTTCTTTTTTGTCTCATTTTATCCCAATCTACTTTTGTCCACAAAACCAAGTAGTACTTAACTTCAAGCTATATCCTAGCGGGGGGTACTCAAAATAATACAAAACAGTTAGGATATTTGTTCTACTGTTAATATAGCTTGTACGCTAGAATAATAATTTATTTGTGTAAATATTTTTTATAATTTTGCTATAAAATAATAACAAGAAGTGTAAGCACGTGAGTAAACAGAATTTTAATTGAATATTACAGAATCTTGCCAGCACTAAGCCGCCACCGTAACCGAGAACACCTACACCTCAGCGACGAAGGCCTAGACCTATCCAGGCACGAGCCACCGAGAAACCTAGAAATAGGCTCCGAGAGACGCCAACGGAAAATAGACAAGATCAACGAAGACCGTGCGACGGAAAAAATCGAGAAGAAAATAACGAGAATCCGCTGCGGACTGTGCAGGAAGAGGCTCAGCATAGCAACTGTGCACAAGTGCCGGTGCGGGCAAGTGTTCTGTGCGCCGCACAGGTACGCCGAGGCGCACGGCTGCTCCTACGACTACAAGTGCGCGCCGCCCGCGCCCGCGCCGCGCGCGCCGCGCCTGCCCGACATATAGCGCGCCGGCACCCATTTGGTTTCTGATTATTCGGTTTATTTATTGGAACTAACTGCCTCGGATATAATAGAACCCGATTCATTTGTATGTTTTGTCTTTTGATTAGGTTTTTTTTTAATTACTGGTAGGATTTTAATTTCACAAACTGTATAGAATTTTTGTACTTGTCTTTAATAATTCTGTATGTATTTCTTTGTTTGACTATATTTTATAAATATTTGGTTTATTTCACAAAAACACATTCTTCAAAATTTTTTTACCTCACGGTGTTGCTATATATATTATATTATGCACATACCACTTTTGGAATATTAGTTATGCCTATTGTGCAATGTCCTCTTTGATTTTTTGAAATTTTCCTTTGTTCTCTGATATTTTGTTTATTTTTTCTTTTTATTTGACAATATACTTGTTGTTAATAATGAAAAAAAAGAGATTCCATCGGATACACCTGTATTATATATATATATACATATTATATAATGAATTGTTGATAATTATAGTTGATAGCGTCAAGTGTCTTATCTTGCTTCTGGTTTGCTTCACATCGGTCTTGTAATGGGTTCGATTCCTTTTTTTTTAAAGCGCACAGATATCTGACGTTGACCACAATGTATTATGCCAATGTCAAAATAAATCATGAACTGACCCTAGGATATTACACTATCCTACAAGTGCCATTATTACTAAAAATTCGTAATAATTATGGAAATAAAACTGAAATAAATAACATAATTAAATACTTTTATTATTTTAGAATTATTGGTCTGTTGGAATTATCTTTATGGTCTTGGAGAATACATATTATTTTAAAAAAAGGTACACATGTTTATGGTTTATTATTCTAGGGTTAGTAGTAATTATAGTGTTGATACGACATTTAATACGTCCATGTTGTTCTCATGTCATAGTTTTTGTTTTATCTGTGTTATTTTCATTAAATAAAAAAGAAAATACAATAAAATTAAAATGTAAATTTTTGGTTTTATTTAGTAATTAGATTGTGTTATTTTTTTGTGTTTTTTTCTAGAAATTGTACTGTACTATTTAAATTGTAATGATGTCTGTGCGATATATGTGAGTCCAAATGTGTATTGTGTTTTGTCAGTTAATTGATACTCAATATAGAGTACTGTATGGAATTGCTAATTATATTTATTGTTTATTTTGTTTTTGAAATTCGTATATTAATTTTGTATTATTATATCCTAATTTATTTATCTATACTTATATTATAAAGGTGAAGAGTTTGTTTAGTTAAATCCAATAATCTCAAAAACTAATGGTTTCAATTGAATAAATAATTTTGTTTTGAATGGCCAATTTGTCGAGGAAAGCTACAGCTTATATGAAATTATTTTAATCGTAGAAATGTAACAAAAAACAAGTTTAGACAAATATTTTTTCAATTTCAACTAGCAGTTCCTGAGATGAGCGCATTCAAACAAATTTTAGCTTTATAACATTAGTAAATATTAATAAATTATATTATTGTAATACATTATTAATATATGAAACATATTAAATAAACAATAAATATAAGTATAATTTCCCTAAAAGTCACATTCACTGCTTCTTTAACGGAACTATACATTTTATATTATAAAATTATTTGAGTCCGTTGCTATGAACGATTTGTGATATATATTGACCCTAAATTAAGATTAAAATGTTGATCGTACGCGCCATCTTTGTGTGTTTTCGTAAAGAAATTCAATTATATTGATGAAAATTATTAAAAAAAATAATTAATATTATATTGTATAGATAATAAATATAAATACACTCGTCTTTAGTTGTCGTTGCAGGTGCTTTGCCTTTGCTCGGTTTATTATTTTGTAATTTGTTGTGTATTTAATTGTAATTTCTTTTGTTTTGTGTGGATGTGGCTATTGGGTAGGTGGGTGTTGGTTATTTTTTGATATACCATTTTTATCATAGCGAACATTTGGCAACAATTAAAAAATACTACTGTTTTACTAGTTGTTGTCAGTTATGTAATATTTTTTTTTAATTTATCTGTCAATCTTATTTATCTGGATAAATTAACTCGTCAAAACACGTCATTTTCAATTGTTTTATAAAAAAAA
Source organism: Heliconius charithonia (assembly GCA_030704555.1). NCBI lineage: Eukaryota > Metazoa > Arthropoda > Insecta > Lepidoptera > Nymphalidae > Heliconius > Heliconius charithonia. Next base: position 652,285 of record CM060813.1, read on the forward strand.
TTGTCACACTGGTATAAACAGGTTAAAAAAGACTTTTCAAATTTATATTCTTTTCTTATTTTTCACTAATCTTGAATTTATTTTATTATAAAACACTCGATTTTGATATTTTATGTCAAATGTTTGTTTTATTTATAATATGCAATACTTATATATTATTTTAATAAGAAAATGAATAACCAGCCAAATCATAGCCACATCCTGAAAATAGATTAAACATGCTTATATTAAAAATAGTTTGGAATAAAAAAATAGTTTGCTATACTCCGGTGCAGAGAGTTGTGTATATCATTTTTGTTTGTAATCTACATTTTAATGTTTATATTTTGAATAGACTTTATATTTTGGTCCCTTTGCCAGCTTTTTTTTTAAATGTTGTATACAGGTTATAATATAACCAGAAATTACTGGGAAATGGTTTTTTTTCGACCAATTGTTTTAGAAAGACTAAAAAATGTTATAGGGATGGCCTGTCAGGGTCAAATTTTATTTTTTTATTTTTATCATCTGATTTTTGTAAATATAAATTGAAGTATAAAAAAAATTTAAGGGACCTCAATATAAAAAGAAACCTTAATAAGATTTGTAATAATTAAATTACTTTGAGTATGTAAATTTATTTTTTTATATAGTATATTATAGTGATTTTGTGTAACCATTACAATTACTGTGTATTTGCAGATTAAAAATTATATTGTTCACTTTTTTTTTTTAATATTATACGATATTTTCTCCGGTTTTTTGTTTTTCTTTTTTTTTATTTGTTGTGACGACTTATACGCAATATACATTAAGTAAAATAAAAAAACGTTTTTACCAGTTTAAACAATAAAAAATATTTAAAATAAATACAAAAATGAGAAAAAAAAGTAAAGTTGTAGTAGTATATGTCCATCCCAAGAATCTCAAATATCTAAATGGGATCAGCAGTTTGGCACTAATGGCTTCATACAGACAGAGTTACTTTCAAATTTATAATATAGGTTGAATACCTATATAAAAAGTAAAAGAATAAATTGCTAAAATTACTGAATTTAACTTCGTTTTTATTGGGCCAAAGTTTCTAATAAAAAATAGGGTTAAACAGAATAATATTTTTATTAGGTACTACTAGTAATACATCGTCTTGGAATACAGCTAAAAAATATTCTATAATATAATAAAATAATTTACATAACACTATAACTTAAGATAAATAAAAACTTATACTTTTAAAAATGTATCATATGTATGTACCATATTGATCTTTTCTTCATTCTCTGCGCGTTGGAACAGTTTTAAAATAAAAATTTGACCCCCTACTAGGATTTGAACCCATAATAGTTTTGTGTTAGAGTATTACTGTTTTTTTAATTGGATCATACATGTTTTTTACCCGCACACAGCATGGTAGGCAGTGACAATCTAGAGTTAGGACATTTCCTTTCCCCTTTCCTTCTTTTCCGCCGGCACTTTTCTTTGAGGATTTGTGTTGAATGGCGAAATTCAACGCCTTTACCTCTGGACCAAAGCGAGGAAAATTAAAATATGAAATAAATTATAATATTTGAAATAAATTTCAATGTCAACGAGTATATTAAATTTATATTTCCATTTCTTGAGTGTGGGTGTTGAACTCTGCCACTCAACACGCAATGTCTCCAGAATTTGGCAGAAAGTGGGGAACGGTGTGTCTTAACACTAGGTTCCCTCTGCCTACCCTGTGTGCACGGGATACAGCGTGAAGCAGATTATTATAATTTCACGAGTTGGAATCGAGCCCACAACCTTCGCATATACAATCCCATGCTTGTGCCCTTGCACCACTACAACCTCATAATATCATACAGAATATAGTAATAATAACATACAGAGAATTTTAGATCAATTTAAGTACCAGAGTTGTTAGTTTATTTTTAAATTATTACAATTTTTAAATATATAATACAAAATACTTTTGGTTTGTTCTCGTTTTATAGTAAATAACATTAATTATCTCGTTTAATGATAATTTCAATTTTGTTTCATTGTTTTTACTAAGTTGTTCATCTTAAAAGACAATGCTAAAATTATTTATATTTACAAAATCGTTTTCTTATATGTAACAAAATGAAACTTTTTGTAAATTAAATCACTTATTTTACATAATATTTAATAAAAACATTGGCACAACTTTATTATAGTGAATATTATATTATTTAATTTGTTAAAACATGTCTTAAACAAAAGTTTTTTGTTAAATTTAATAAATTTACATATTATCCATTCAATTTTGAAGATGATATAAAATAAATATAATATTTTTTTTAATATTAATGGATTGAGTTAGAGCAATACTGAGCTTTACAATTTGGCACATTTAAAATGTACTACATACATTTATTGTACATATTAACAATGAAAATGAATGATTCAAAACCATTCAGTCAAAAAATAAGAATAATAATATAAATACACATAATATATTAACAGATTAAAAAAAATATATTTTAAAAGTAAACGAATTCCATTTTTTTATATATTAAGTACATAATAGATCACTCAAAATATCTGATCATCAGTCTCTCTCAACAAAGACTCAAAGATTTCCACAAAGTTATCGATGCCCTCTTTGAAATTATAATCGACATCATCATTTTCATCGAAGAAGGCGTGCGCAAAGTCTATTAATTTGACAGTTCCCCACGGATTAGGGTTGGGGGAATCACTCGATAATTGATCTAAGAGGGCTCGATAGTTCATTTTGATTTGCGACAGTTTATCTTCGTAGTTATGATCGAAAGAATGGTTGTGATGGAGTCGGTCTAGGGCTTCGCTCCAGGGAGACCTGGATAAAGGGGGCTCCGCTAGCCATGGGGAGGGAGTGGTAGTCGTGACAGATTGCACTTTTTTGTATACAGGACCCTGTAAGAATAAGTTTTATTTGTGTAACAAAATAAATATCATATTATGCAATCATCTAAGGGGCTTTTTAGACTGCAGTCTAGGGCTTGTGTGGCTTCCGTCTCCAGTAAAAGTAAAAAATAAAATAATTTCAAGTGATCACACATCCACCAATTGAATAAAAATAAAAAATATGTCAAAATTCCTATACACATATTACAACAAAACTTATTTATGTTAGCATTTTTTATAAATAAATGAGGCCAGTCGTGGCGCAATGGCAATAAGTGTGACCATGGTTGTGGATTCGATCCCCACTCGAGGAGATGAAATATTTAGTTGAATTCTGCCACTCAACACGCAATGCCTCCAGAATTTGGCAGAAAGTGGGGAACGGAGTGTCTTAATACTACGTTCCCTCTGCCTACCCTGCAGTGTGCGAGATACAGAGTGAAGCTGATTTTTATATATATATTTATTAAGTCTGGAATAAGCTATTAAAATAGTAACACTTAAAACAAAAAAAAAAACGCATACCTTTGCAGAGATCTGCCCACTAAAGTTGGACCCGCCGGAAGCGCGCGGGTGTAAGGAGTGTATCGACCGGCGCCGCGGGGCCGCGGTCGGTCGCGGCCTGGGAATTGAACCCACTATCAATTAACCATACGACCAAATAATATTAGTTTTAGTTTTTTAGCTCTATCACGCGTTTGCGGGATACGACCGCACATACCTACCTACCACCTGGGAATCAATCGACCACCCGGGAACTATTAAAACACTCTATTTCTTCACTTCCTGCCAAATTCTGGAGGCATTGCGTGTTGAGAGCACATGCTTACGTTTGTAAACAGGTTGTGGGTTCAATTCTCACTCGAGGAGTGCGGAGCGGAACGATTCAAAGCGAGGCGTTGAATGCCGCCACTCAATACGCAATGCCTCTAGAATGTTATCGACATTAAGGGACAAAATTGCTTAATGGGAATGATATTCTACTCACTAAGTTCCCAGAAGCTAAATAAATGCTAAGTTCTAACGGGCGAAGTCACGAGCGAGTTTCTAGTAATCAATAAAATTAAAATATTGTATTAAATTACCATATATACACATCAAAGTCTATATAATAATCTTAAATCAGTACACAATAAATGACGAGATGACAAAACGACTTACCCTACTCCAGCAAGAAGTGTCTTATCGGAATTATGCGTACAACACGCTCTTAATCTCGCAGCATCATACACCAGCAGTAAGGAAGCCGCATAAAATCTTAAGGGACGAGCTCTCGCACACCACCTCTGAAGGGCCCACAGAGCAGCTAACAGTTGCAGCACGAGTGCCCGACACAAACGCGAACCCACACCGTTCAGGAAGTTTCTGATAGCTGATCCACAAAAGAAATGTTATTAAAGTTTTTTACATATCATTGATGATAAGAACACCGAGTTAAAGTTCCAAATAGAATATGAAGGGAAAGAAGCGGGGTAGCAAAAGACGAATTTACTATATTTTTTGAATGGAAAATGTTTGAATGGAATATATATTAAAATAATTTTCGAATTATGAAAGGCTTTAGAAGAATTTTTGAGTTTATCATACATCAGCAACAAAAAAATCTTAAGGCATGAGTCTAAGCATACAATGTTTGTAGTTCAAACAGAACAGCTAACAATGGTAGCACAAGTTCATTAAGGCTCTGATAGCTGATTAAAAAATACTATTAAAGTTTTGTCTGTCTCAGATGATAAGAAAATCGAGTTAAATTTCCAAAAGTACCTAATATACAGGAATAGGGAAATCAATAGAGGATTTAACTATATTTATTGGGTGTGACAAATTTCAAATCGTTTTCCCGAAGAATAATTTCAAAATGATAAGCGAATATAAAAAAATATTAATAAAAAATAAATATATGAAAAAAAAATTGTGTCACAATTAAAATAGAAATGTAATTAAAAGAAATCGGGAGAGGATTAAGGTGAGTAATATTCCGATCAAATTTAAAAAAAAATAAATCATACAAGACTTCTGAAAAATATTAAACAATTAATGGTATCATCGTATATTAGTATTTAAAATGTTGATAAAATATATACTACATATACCAATACTATAAAAATAATCGTTAATTGAAGACAAGCATTTTGCTTAATGTAAATTGAAAAGCTAGTCTTATTTGGACTGCCTCTTTTTTCCCGTCTGCTAAGGAAGTAAAAAACAACCCCTTTTCAACCACTTACCGTTTCTAACCATATGTCCATGCAACTTCTTCCCATATTCCTTATTATATTTCTGTAATTTCCCAGTTTCTAATTTATAAACTTGGTAACCGGGTATACAAAAACCATATTCTTCTTTACACTGCTTATATTTACTTTGTTCCTTCTTTATTTTATCTTCTTGGGCTAGAGGATCCCATGTTCTTCTACCTGTAAATAAATCAACGCATATAAGTAAATAGGTAGGTACACCATTCACTCTGCTATAAATTTATTGCAAAATATATGTAAAAAAAATCCCTATTAATTTAGCGCCATTTTATTGACATCACAACAACCATTAATGTAATAATAAATATTAATGATGTATGGATTATAACCTCACAGATTATAGATAAGGCAGATCATATGTATACACATATACGTACATATATTTAAAAAAAAAATACTTGGTGGTTTTTAAAGTGACAAGAAGTAAAAAAACATTTTTAGACGAGGTATAAAAATGTTATTGTAACGGGTTTCGAATCTGCTCCCGAATAAATAGCCAACAGTCCTAATTTAAAAAAATCAGCCTTCCAATTTAACGTACCAATTTTGACATCCATGATGCACGGCTCCAACATCCTCTCGGTCAAGTCTTCCAACATAATATATTCTTGTTCATATCCGTTGTATGAAAATCTTCTAGTTCCATAAAATTTCGGTACAAATTTTCTAAGCTCTATCAAATCGGGATTATTCGATGTGAACACTTTGGTGTAGAAGTCTACTTCCCGTTGTTGGGAGTCTTTGAGTATTGGCTTGAGTACCCTACCATTACTGCATTGTAATAAACCTATAATAAATAAATAATTGTAATTGTAAGCGTGACGGTTGTGGGTTCGATTTCTACTCACGGGAATAAAATACTTAATATTTTTATTTCTGCGCTATGGAGACGAGCTAAAGCGCGCGTATAAAAATTTTTACGTAGCTGAATTTAAACCTGCGCTTATTGGAAATCGTCTAAACACACTGACCATTAAACCATAAGTGAGATTGATATGAAAGTGTAAGTAAACGTATAAGAATTTGAACGTCGCTTGATGAGAAGAGAAAGTCTAAGTTGAAATTTTTGTGCGGTTTTTACAGCTTATTTAAGTCATAACAAGCGTAGAAGAAAAAGCGTTTAAAAAATGGACGTCATTTTGGAGAATTGATAAAAATATGAAGGCTTTATGATTCATGACGCAATGGGATAGCCTGTCAGCAACGGTGAAGATGGATTTCCACTCGGGGGAATAATATGATTATATTTTTTCCGCTGTGGTAGACAAAGCGTGGCATTTAGGTCCGCCAATACGCGGAATGTCTCGAAAATTGGGCGGTGCTTATGTAACGGAGTGGCTTAACGCTACACACCCTTTGCTTTACCCAGCTAAGCGGAAAAAAACATGAGCATGCTTTTGTTTTCATGGAAAATATAGACGTATTCCTAACTACTATTCTCATCACATCACAAATTGCAGATGGTGGCACTCTCGGTAAATATCATTGTTTTTTTATTGCACGTGTTTTTTGTGTGATCACTTATTTTATTTAAGGAAAATTTTATAATCAAATTATGCATTAAACACACTAGACTACATGTTCATTTTTACCAGCTCTTTTTACTTTTCTGATCGTCACTAACATAATAGTACCGCTAATATTATGAATACCTAAATATTTTTTTTCCGAAGAATCGTTCTTATGCCCCGCCACTTGTAGCTGGTAGGCTTGTACTTCCAGCGGCGTCGTCGGCACCACTAGCGGTTTGGCCATCATCTCATCCTGTCGTGGCCGTAGATTATAATGTACCTAGGAAATAAGAGAGATGCTGTGTAAGAATTGCTAGTCTATATTAGCTAAAGAGTTTGGTTGAAGGCACTAATCTCAGGAACTACTGGTTCTTTACGTGTTGGATAGTCCATGTCATTGCATTTCCATCGAGGAAGGCTGCAGGTTATATTAATTTACATTAATCATCTCGATCGGGTATTTATAATGTGTCATGTCCCTTTATTCGCTATTGCCACAAAAATGTATAATATATTTTAATATTGAACTGAACGTTGGGCCAGCTCAGCGGCGTGTCCTTGGAGAGCTTCGTGTCCAGTCGATGACGAAAATAGGCTGGTGATGACTGGCTGGATATTTAATCACTATTAAAGAATTCGTAGAAAAAAAAATCGTATAAAAACAAAAAAAACTTAGCCAAATAACTTTAATTATTACCGCCGCTTTGCAGTAAAACATCTAACAATGCAGATATAATAATGTCCTAACCCATCAATAAAAATGTTTTATATAATCTTTTATAATCTGTTTGTATATGTAGTATAAGTTATACGATATATTTTATAATCATAAATGTCGTAAAGATCTTATTGTTAAGAATACTAATTCGAAAAACATTATACTAGTTTTTGGACATGGTTTTGCTCCATTTGCCTATATTTTTTGCAGTTTTAGGATTGCGTACTTTAAAACAAAATTAGGCAACTTTAAAGGATCATATTGTTGTCTGTCTGTTCGTCTGTCAAGACCATTACTCTCGAGATATCGTGGAGTCGCAGGTTCGATGCCTTAGACTCTTGGAACAAGGAAAAAATTAAGCTTTTAAGTCACCGTAATCAAAAGATACCAGCGTTTGTGTTATCACATCGCTATTGCTACATTTCTTATGAATGAATAAGGTGTGAAAAAATTAAAATATTTATAAATAATTATTCATTTGACAGCCGAGTGGGGATCGAACCCACAATCGTCGCGTTACATTTACACACCCATGTACCGCAGCGCCAACACGCATGGACAGAGTCGACCGAATTATTACCACCCTCGGCAATTAAAACCGACGTGAAATAGTGTTACCGTTGTGCTTGGGGGAACTTAGTATTAAGATATTTTATTTAAATTAATCCCCCCCTTTCTTCCCTGTCCTATAATATCCGTAGAGAGTAACTTAAATTATATTAGGTACATTACAAAGTACTTTTATATAAACATACAAAAATCGTGTTATGGACAGACAACTTTTTGGTGTTTTATATTAATAATAGGTAAATTATGATAGTAATTACGTTGATTCTATATAATCATGATTAAGAGCCATATTGTTTCATTTTGTACGAACAACTAATCTTTATTTTGTAAAGGAAATAAAAATAATATACAAAATTATTTGGTTAAAATAAGCTGCACTTTTACATGCGGCTTCGCCTCTCTTATGGAAATATATAAAAGTTGTGTATCACACGAGGAGGGGCACCGTGAGGTCTTAGTGGATTGTGTGGACCTAAACCTGGGGTGAGGAGGTGAGGTCCATGAGTCACTCGAGTCCCCACTAGGAGATCGTACCCGTACAGTAGTTTCCTCACGGTAAAAAAACCAACAAAAAAAATTAAACAGTTCAAAGGGATATATTGAAACAATCAATAAATATATTAAGAACTACTTTAATTAGCACGTTCATTAACAAGTTCTCAACTTTTTAGAATTACTAAAGATTCATCATATATAACAGGAGTTCCCAACCTTTTCTTGATCAAAGACCACTTTTATATCATTCATGGTAGCAGAGACCACTATACATGTAGGTTATAATAAAAAAATAACTGTCACTATTAAATAGAAACTCCGCCTCGTCAGTCATAAAATTAATATCGTTCGCGTACCATATTTAAGCTCCTGCGGACCACCGTTTGGGAACCAGTGGTCTATAACAAGGTATGCCGACCCTTTGTGGTCAATCACATTTTAAAAAGTAATATATAAAGGATCACTGTACTTGTAAAAGTTATTTTCAGCAAAATTAGATTTTTTTTATTTATTTTAGAGTACTGTGTAATATTAAAAATGATATTATTTAGTACTAAGGAATTATTTATTTACTAATATAAATTACTTTTGTGTTCTAATAATATCATCATTTTAAAGACAATAGTCGTCCATTAAAAACTCAAGTTTCAGCCGATTCATTTGAAACTTGAGTTTTTAATGGACGACTTTTGTATACATTTTTATTGTAAACTAACAAACACACAAACATTGATAAATACTCCCATTAATAGAGTTTCACATATATCTTCCATATACAGACAACGATTTATTATAATTAGATATGTATGTTTTATTATATAAAATAAGAATATAATAGAACGGGAGAGTTAGTTTGTTTGTTTGAGCGCTAAGATGTCTGGATCTACGAGTCCTTTTTCCTTTTTTTTTTTGTATGAAAGGATTAGGAACGCTATATACAGTGGACGAGGCGAAAGAGGTATGTAGAGACCGTTGCGTTTGGCGCTCCGTTCTCCCTGACTATCCTGACTATACAGCGTGAAGCTAGGTAAAGTTAAGAGGGTATTTAACAATGTAATAGAATTTGAGGCCAGTCGTGGCGCAGTGGTACAAAGTGTGACTGTTAAACCGACTGGTAGTGGGTTCGATCCCCACTCGAGGAGATGAAATATTTACTTAAATTTATATTTTCATTTCTTCGCTCTGGTGTCGAGGCAAAGCGCGGCGTTGAGTTCTGCCACTCAACACGCAATGCCTCCAAAATTCGGCAGAAAGTGGGGAACGGAGTGTCTTAACACTAGGTTCCCTCTGCTTACCCTGCTGTGTGCGGGATATAGCATGAAGCTAATTTAATAGAATATAGAACCCGTATATGTATAGATTACACGATATTACGTCCTAAATCTGGTAATTTATCATTGACGATTCATTGAAGAGCAATGATAATATCATTAACCAAATACATAATAACCGCAAATTAATGTCTTGACGGTATCTTTTGTGAAGTCTTTTAAGAAATAATAAAATTTATCGATTTTTAATCTAGTAACTATGCCCTGCCGTACCATGCCATGGCCATGGTTCCGTTGACACGCGTTCGAAACATTTGTTTGGTTGGTCACTTATCTCAGGAACTACTGGCTCGAATTGAAAGTATTTAATTTTGTCGAATAGTCCATTTGTCGATATTTAACTCACTGTAACTGCGGTCGATTTTTTTATTTTTATTTGACGACGCGGGCAGAACCGTGAGTATTAACTGATTATAGTATATATAGCCGATACTTTCTTGGTCTTGAATTTGGTGGATTTGATCCTAGTTCGAGGAAGTGTTTATGTTGAAAAAAATATTCTATCAGGTTAAACGGAGTGTGGTGTTGAGTTCCGCCACTTAAAATAAGCCTCTACTTTCGTATAAATTTTTCTCAAAGAATACAATAGATAACAAAATACAATGCGGAAATTGTCCACACATAAAATAAATATCTTTATATATATATTTGTGTATTTGGATGTTTGTTAGTCATAAACATATAAACTGAATTAACATTATATGGTAGATACCTACAGTATGTAGCTGAGATAAACGATTATTATATTTTTTTGTGGAAGACCCGTTTTTACTAAGATCTCATGTTTTTCTTCCAGGACACTCTTACCATAAGAAGATCAAAGAACTTCAAAAGGAAATTGATAATATTTCTATATTATAGACTTATATATGGTTTATAAAAACAATAACCCATATGTTATATTATAAACATCTAATTATTTTAGCTTCATGCTGAATATCCAGTATACGTATGTGTATACGAGCACATCGTCGCAGGGTAGGCAGAGGGAACCTGGCAACCTAGTATTAAACACTCCGTTCTCATTAAGATACTCACACACGTTCGCTATTTTTCACCGAATTCTATAAACTTCTATCTTTCTCGCATGAATTTTTTACATTGTCCCTACTTTTATATTTACAAAATAATCATGAGGTTACATATAACATTATTAATAATTATAAATTCCTTTTATGGTAAAACTCATGAACACGTAAGAATATTCCAAATACGAGGAAAAACTACAAACTTTTGCATCACTGAATAATAAATGTAGTTAAATTTTGGTGTATTTACGTTGAAATTATTTCTACGAAAACAATTATTACCCTATTCCAGCATATGACTAACATTTGAGAAATTAATTTTAAAAATGTGCTATAGAACTACTTTAACTTTCGCAGTTGTTGCTGGTTTGAATTCCACCCGTGAAAGGGTACTTTTTCCACTAAAGAGATCCCCCCAAATATGACTTTTTTTCCACCTTTATTATTTTGTACTAAATGGCAAGATAGAATAAGGAACCATAACTTTTTTAACTTATCCCACAATAAAAAGCGGATTTCTAAAGACAATGCAAACGTAATAAATAGTTCTTACCTGAGATATGGATCTTTGCCGTCGCAGCGGTCGCTTCTTAAGTCTTTCCACCACATCACTCATTTAGTTCTAATTCTGGAAAATATAAAAGCACTTGTTTGTAAATAATATTAAAAGTAACGTTCACTCAAATATATTAAACGACTAATTTTTTAAAGTTTATTGGCCAGGATAGTAATCAAGGGACCGGAGATCAAATAACATTTTCTGTATTTTCACTTAAAAACGTAAATTCATACTAATATTAACTAACACGTGGTGTTATTTAAAGAGTGGCAATAAAACTAAGCGGATTATACGTGAAGTGGTCACGTTGCGTTGTTAAAACATTTATGACACATATTAAATCTACATAATAATGGAGTCGAAAAATGCGGGTACTTTTATATTTTTTGGTTTAGGTGTACGCTGTATCTTGCACATAGCTGAGGTAGGGCAGAAAATAGTAGTAAATAGGGTAGGAAGGGGAACCTTGGAACCTACTGTTACACTGCGATCCCTATTAAGACAATTACGACCACCACTTTTAGCCGAATTCTTGAGGTCTTTGTTCTTGAGGAAATCGGTAAAATACAAAATATTTAGGTCATAAATAAAAATTGAAGCCAGCCGTGGCGCAGTGACCGAATTGTGACTGTAAAACCGACTGGTTGTGGGTTCCATCCCCACTCGAAGAGATAAAATATTTACTTAAATTGCTGCGTTGAGTTTTGCCATTCAACACACAAAGCCTCCAGAATTCGGCAGACGGCAGACGGCGGACGGATTGTGTCTTAATATTAGGTTACCTCTGCCTACCCTGCTGTGTGCGGGATACAAGGTGAAGCTGATTTAGATTTTGATAAATAAAAATAATTAGACTTTGGCTTTGTCTTTATTTTAGTTTAATATTTTCTCTTAAGTGATAATATCAGATTTAGATTTGTAAAGAAATAATTGTGAAGTTCAAGAGTTATAAATATATTTTGGTAACACCCACACCCACCCACAAGCAAAATAAACGGCAGCATTTTTACCAATTAAGTATAGAAAAAAAAAACATAATTTTAAAGTTACTGTTTATATGTTTTTTGTGAAGATTATATGTTATTTTGTTATTATTTATTACGATTAAATATTAATTAATCTGTGGCAGATAACGATAACAAAACCTTTTTAAATACAAAACTTTTAAACATAACTTCATAATATTTATGTATTGTTTGAAGTAAGCTAGATTAGACGTCGTACCTTTTTATTACTATTTGTTTGTTTTATAAACTTAAACTCAACAATGAATCAGTTCATATGAAAATGAATCAATGTATTTCGTCATCAGGAAAATCATTATTTTATTTAAAACAGCTCTATCTATTACTTGAAAAATTACACAAAATTAAAATTTAAGCATATCTTTCTATAACGGAATTCGAATTAATGTATATAGGTTTCTTTTTAGCATCCGTAAAATAGCAGGGTAAGCAGAAGGATCTTAGGAACCTAGTGTTAAAAAACTCCGTTCCCATTAAGACACTCGTGCTCTACTTTCCGATAAATTCTGTAGGCATTTAGTGTTGAGGTGCGGAACTCAACGCCGCGCTTTGTCTAGACACCAAAGCGAAGATAATGGAAAATTAAATATTTCATTTCCTTGAGTGGGAATCCAATCCACAACTCATTGCATTTATCGGCCCACGCTGATTCCCCTGCGCCATGACCGGCTTCAACGAATATAGCTAAATATACATTTTTTAGCTTTATACTGTATCCGGCATCTAGTAGGGCATCCAATTATTTCAACGCCACGTTTTGTCTAAATTTAAAATGATTCATTCTCCCGAATCAGAATCGAACCCATAACTACGTGACAGTCACCATCTCAGTACATCTATAGTAACACCATAGTAAAAAATATTCTGTTAAAGTAGGGGTTCCCACAAATTTCTTGGTCGAGGTTTACTTTTATATCATTCTTAGTAGCAAGGATCACTATGCATGTAGGTATAATAAACATTAATGAGATAATCGAACAGAACTTCGCCTCACCAGTCATAAAACTAAAATCGTTGCGGATCACTGGTTGGGAACCAGTGTGTGTCAAGTGTCATCTGCCACAATATGATGGATGTGCAAACAATCGTTTTCGTAATTTAAAGTAGGCATTTAAGTTGTCAATCTGACGAAATCTATAATCATGACATTCAGACAGAAGTTGATGTATTATGTGTTTTTGATAACTATTGTATGGTGGTAGGACCATAAGAAGGACCACAAAATATAAAATCCCTGTATTTTGAACATGGGCGTAGGAAGAGATATAGAGACCCCAGAAATATTACTAACAAAAAATTGACCCAATAAACCTTTATACGAATAGATTTGTTCAAAGCTAAATTCCACTGTCCAGGCCTCACCCTTGGAAAATATCTGTAGATACGCCCATGAATTTGAATAATAGTAATAGTATGTATTACAAAACAAGAAAAGATTTAACGAAAATAAAAAAAATATTAAGATTTGTAAGTAATAAAACTATAACAAAAAATAATTAAGAATCACAAAATTTAAAGAAGTTTTAAAATTTAAATAAGCTTTACGTCTTATTGCCCTTAAACTGTAAATCGTTACCAGCAAAACATTTACCTGTGAGTCTATTTATAAACACAAAATTTGACCACAAACACTACAGTCCTTCGTAAAAACCTGCGCAAGTACTGAAATATTGATATAAGTTTATCTAATCACAAAGAAATCAGCTTTGATGGATGTTTATCGCTTACAGTATATTCGCATTGTATAGATAAAAATGTTGAATAATTGATTTCTATGTATCAAATGTACGAATAAAAATAAATGTAATGAAAGGGAATTCCAACAAATTATCTAAGGAGTTAATAAATGAATGAAAACAAATGATTAGAAAATTGGTACTTAGTGATTTATCACCAGATTCTTTTTATTAAAATAGTATTTTATTATTTAAATAAACTTTTTTTTTAGTTCCCCGCTTTATGTTCGAGATATTACATGTTGAGTAGCGGAACTTAACTTTCTTGGTTTTGTTGCGGTGGGAATGTGGGAATGGACCATCGCCAGTACTGTCAGAAGCTGTGTCTCTTATAAAGGTAAAAAAATACCCCTTATGGGCGGAACGAAGTAGGGTGAAGGAGCCTATTATGCCATAAATAAAAATTATATATTACTATTAAAAAAAATCATAAAACATTTCATAGTATATTTACAATTTCAATATAACATTAAAAACACATAAAAGTATTAAGATAAAAACAAAAACATATTTTTTATATTACTTAAGTAAGCCTATGAATAAGCATTATTCATATCTATATATTCCATCGCCGGTTTTCCTTCCAAATTTGCCTTCAGAAACTAATTTGTCTAACACAGCTATGGGTTTAAAGACAGGATTGCCAGTCTTCTCTAACATGACCGCTAAGACCGCTTTCTTGTTATCTAAACCGGTAAAGTCAGCCAATTCAAGAGGACCCATTGGGTAGCCCGCTCCTAGTTTCATTGCAATATCGATATCTCGAGGCGATGCATCACCTGGAATTAGTAAGTTTTAAATTTATTTTTACTTGGAGGCCGTTGTGGTACAGTGCCTGACTGAAAAAGCGAAGGTTCGATTCCAATTCGGAAGAATGAATAATTTTTGCTGCTTAATAATACGCTTGAATATTATGAAATGGAGTGTTTTAAAACTAGGCTCGCTATCCTACTATGCGGGAAAAGGCGAACATCTCTATCTATACATAAAACATATTTACTAGAAATTAATGTGAAGTTAAATTTATAAAGTTTTGTTTCATCTGGTAGAAAAATGAGCTACGTGTAATTTTATAATGATTTCTAAATACTTAATTAAAATAAACATCAATTGACCTCAGTGAGTACACCTCGCTGTAAAGAATTTTATTTTCATCGTACACCACAATAGCGGCGCTTTATTGATAAGATTAATAAATATAACCCACAAAAGCACGTCAGACAGAGGTAACGTTATGATAATGGTCGTGAATTAGCTGTAAATTAACAAGGTTAAATAAAAAATTGAAATGATAAGATTATTTGATATTTATATATCCGACTGTTTTGTCTTGACGTTGCAAGTAGATCTAAAGTGTTTACTGTGCATAGTTGTAGTTTCTTATATCCATATTTAAAATAGAGCATTATATATGTAAGCATATAACCAAAAAATATATAATTAATATACCAAGACCACGACGGCCACGGCCACGACTGGCCTCAATCCTAAAGGATTGAGTGTGTCGTGACAAAGTGTGACTTTAAACGCGACAAGAATTGAAATATTTAATATTTTCAATTCGCTCTGGTATCGGTGTTCATTTCTGCCACTCGCCACGTAATGCCTCTAGAATTCGGCGGAAAATGCAAAATGGAGTGTTTTAACACTAAACCCTGTGTGTTACCGCACACAACTATGTTGGCAGAGGGGGTTCTCTATGTCTCTCCTGCTGTGTGCTAAAAAAATTGTCACATGAAATTGTAATGTTACTAAACTTTAAAATATGAATAATTTAGTCAACAGCATCCTCCATAAACCAGTAAAAATTTTATTTGTTGTAAATGGTGTTTTAAATTATAGTCTGTCTTTTTATGTACGATAATTTCTGGGACTACTGCACAAATTTGAATCTTTTTTTGTAGTTGTATAACTATTAGGCAGGAACAGGATCTCGCCTACAATTGATTCTGATAATGAGTCACACTAACAGTCGACAGATGAAGGAAAGATTATTAAAATAAAAAACATCTTAATTTCAATTGAGTAGAAACGGTGGGAAACTTATATAATCTTCAATTGTGTTCCACTGGCACGTCTAAAAGTCATAAAAAAGAAACTAACAAACGGATGCCACTTCAGTCTACCACGGACTGCAAAATGTTCCACTAAAACCCCTGCGGTTGCCGACTTCGACACAATGGAAGGACCCGGGAAATAGGTAAAACCGCGTCCGTAGCCTTCCTCAGATGACGCGCTCTTTTACAGAGCTCACTTATATTTTAAAATTATCCCTTGTTATAACGTACTCGTCTGTCAACTACTGACCATTCTATAAGAATGATACGGCGCGCAGATTCCCCACACTGCACACCAATGGTCAAAGCTAAAAACTAATATAACTAATTTGGGAGACCAGGACGATTGGCAAGTACACGTGAGACAAGAGATGGATCAGCCCTCTCCCGATCTCGCCCAGCAGCCTCTTTTTGAGACATGACCGTCTCACAAAATGTGACTACGGCTGTCCGCGCTGATTCCCTGGCTAACATTTGTGTTATTACTACGGGAAGGGAAAGATTACGCCCGCCTTTCCGTGTCCCAAGCGGGACACGTTTCAAGGGTGGGCAGAATCAGTGTCTTTGTCGCAGTGAATGCAAATCGCCGCTGTCTGACGTCCAATCTTAAACAAATAATCACCGAAACAACCGTGTCCGGTGATTATCTTTGTAAGACGGTACGTAACTCGACGTTTTCGTCTCATCCATGCCTCGAAGGAAGGAAGTATTACTTGAACGACACGCTTACGAGCATAACGTTCTTCGCAAAGCCGTGTGCGCCACGTCTGGAAAACAACATTATTTTCCCGTCGTCTTATATCCATTGTGCTTAGCGGTGAGCATCCAGCCGTTTCTCGGATCCTACTGTATATTCTCGCATTCATGGAGGCCAGAATATCTAGAGGCGAAAAGCATGCCAGTAAGGTCGCTGCTACATAAGATATCGTACGGTAACCACGTACGATCCTGATAGCCACTCTGCACTGTAGACTGTAAATTTTTATTCTACATCGCCGAATAGACAGTCTGTGAGACCAGACAGGGGCACCGTATAGGATCATTGATCGAACAACACCAGCATAAAGCAAACGGACAAACGAGGTCGTATCGTAACGTATCTATTGTATTGCTACTTGTCAGCAATTTTTTCACTGTTACACAAAAAACAGTTGTAAAAAATTACTAGCAAAGCTACTCTTGTATTATATTTTACAAAATAATGGAAAAATAAACGCATAAGATAACGCAAGTAAGCTTGACGTTTAAAAACTGAAGGCAACAAACGTAAATAAAAAAAAACCTAAAACATTAAATATTATTTTCAATTTTTTTTCGTATGGCTCTCTCCATCTTCCTAAAATAACACTGCTTGTATAACCTAACTACTAATTAATGAATTTTCTTAGTCTTTCCGCTGTAGAAGTGAAACGAAAACCTTTGTCATATTGTCATTTTTAAAATAACGCGATGTTTTGTTATTTCTGAATATTGAGTAAAATGGTTAATAAAAAGATTTATTAAGATTTAGGCCAGTCGTGGCGCAGTGGCACGAAGTGTGACTGTAAAACACTGGTTGTGGGTTCGATCCCCACTCGAGGGGATGAAATATTTACTTAAATTTATATTTCCATTTCTTCGCTCTGGTGTCGAGGCTAAGCGCGGCGTTGAGTTCTGCCACTTAACACGCAATGCCTCCAGAATTCGGCAGAAAGTGAGGAATGGAGTGTCTTAACACTAGGTTCCCTCTGCCTACCCTGCTGTGTGCGGGATACAGCGTGAAGTTGATTTTTGATTAAAAAGATTTATTTAAAATAGTCAGTCAGTATATATTTTACTCTCTCATTTATTTCCTTGTCAATACAAAACTATGAAATCCACTAAGTTCCATCACCTAACACACAATCACAAGTTGAAAAATAGAATAAAAACATAATATTACAAATTTAAATCCACTCGTGGCGCAGCATTATACATTTATAATTTTATTTCTTCGCTCTGACGTCAAGGCAAAGCGCGACGTTGGGTTCCGCCACACGGTTAAACACACAAGGCCTGCAGAACTCGGCGGAAAGTGAGAAACGGTGTGTCTTAACCTTTGCCTACCCTGCCGTATGCGGGATACAGCGTGAAGCTGATTTAATTATTTTTTTTATATTACAAAAAGGGATCAAAACAAATAATTAAAACACAACATCTTTTACAAAAATATAAAAAACACCAATCTTTAATTCAAAACAAAAACAACATTATTTCTTATATTTATAAAATCCTTCGCCAGTCTTGATACCCAATTTCCCTTCTGCCACCATTTTGTCCAACAGTGCTATAGGTCTGAACACGGGGTCTTTGGTCTTTTCATACATAACTTGTAATGCGTATTTATTTGTATCTAGACCGGTGTAGTCGGCTAACTCGAAGGGACCCATGGGATAACCTGCGCCTAGCTTCATGCCTATATCTATATCTTCTTTCGATGCATCTCCTAAAATGTGAATTTGATAATTTTTCATTTAAAATTTATTATTTCATTATTTAAGTTTTGATCAATATTAGTGACCGTTACCTTGTTAAAGACCATTGTTAGAATATAAACGGATAGCATTAAAGATTTAAGTCCACAACCACTATTTGATAATTTGAACCCTTTATCATAAAAAACATATTGAAACACTTTAAATATTACATAAAAATATATTTTAAGCACACAGAAGCATAAATATATAAATATAGAGTTATAAAAATAAAAGCATTGGTATACTTACCTGATAATATGAAAACCAGACCAGTTACGCTAATGCTTCACTTCGATGAAACAATATTTACATATTTTAAAGCAAAACATATTATATGTTATAAAAATTTAAAGTAAATTGAAACAAAAAATGAGAAGAATAATATCATGACCATTAACATAATTGTTTGTTTTAAATGAAAAATATATAATCAAATAACAAATATTTTAATTATAAATATTTTAATTAAGCTTATAATTAAATATTTTTTTAGCTTCACGCTGTATCCTGCATACAGCGGGGTAGGCAGAGAGAACGGAGTGTCATAACACTAGGTTCCCCACTTTCTGCCGAATTCTGAGTGAACTCAACGCCGCGCTTTTAACTGGACACCAGAGCGAAGAAATGGAAATATAAATTTAAATAAATATTAAATCTTCTCGAGAGGGGATGGAACCCACAAGAAGTCGGTTTTACACTCACACTTTGTACCTCTGCGCCACGACTGGCCTCTTAAATTCTAAATAAATATTTATATTTTAGCCAGTAAACGTGTAAGTAAACATTTTAGGTAGCTGAGAAAGTACGTGAGCCAGGAAATTAAAATATTTTACATGAGTCAGGTGAATTATAGCATTCTCTATGTAAAGAGGGAAATATGTAACGTACAGCAGATGTAAAAAAAGCGTGAGGTCGATTATAAATAAATATTTTGAGACGTAATAGTTTCTGTCTTGCTTCAATTTTTTTGTAAATTAATCCGACATAGCGGTTTTAGATTGTTAACATGTTCTTGTTTCCCCGACCAAACTGTACATAGCTCTACCAACCAACACCAATAAAATATATCCAATATTTATAATACAAAATAAAAATGCTTCCCTTATCCCAACATCATTTCTGCCCCCAAAAAAATAAAACCCAAGAACTACCCAATTTCATACATACCTCTCTCATACATCCTTAAGGCTTCCGCGCTATAAGGTCCCAACAACCTATTGACCACAAAGCCGGGAGTGTCCTTGCATGTGATACAAGTTTTGCCCACGGATTTGCCCCATTCCATCATAGCTTTGTAAGTCTCTTCGGAGATGTGGTCACCTTTGATGACCTCTAGTAAGCGCATTACCGGTACCGGATTGAAGAAATGAAGCCCACCGAACCTGGAGTTAAAAAAAACGAGGATAGAGAGGACCTAGTGTAGAGAGACCCTTCACTAACTTCATTCTCCACTACTTAGCGTTCTCCATCATATAGCTACGTAGAGAGAATTAAGAGTTTTCCATTTTTCGATCATTTTAGACATTTCAACCACCGAAAATCAGCGTTGTACCATGTCGTAACAAAGTGTGGAAATGAGAATAGGTTCAATACAAACAATCCCCAATTAAGAATCGAACCTATAATCATTGCATGTTGTGACAGACACAAATATTAAATAAATATTATAATTTTGTTTTTAAACATTTTTAAAGTATTATTCCACACTTAGATAAGACATAATTATTAAGAAAACATATAAATAGGTATATTTAAATATTCTTAATGTACTTAATTAAACTTTTACAAATATTTCTGTGTCGTCAATTAAATATGAAAAAAAAATTGAGCATTGTAATTCCATCGTGACCTCGTGGTCATTGACTTGGAAAGGAATGGTATTGAGGCTACTTGTAGGGCAGGGGCGCAAGTGTGCGAACGTAAACACGATAAGTTCTGGGTTCGAATCCCACTTGAGGAAATGAAATATTTAATATTTTCATTTCCTAACTCTGTCAATGTGAGGCGAAAGCGTGGCGGTGAGTTTTTTTATCGGAATGGAGAGTTTTAATACTAAGTTTCCAGATTCCCTCTGTCTACCTTGCCATGTGCGGGTATCACGCTGTATGCGTGAAGCTAAAAAAATAAATTACGGTAACATTAAATTCTGTCATGTAAAACATGTGTTCCTCTAACACAAGAAAAACAGCGTCCACTATCATCATTTTTACCCTTCGGTTATTTAGAAACTTTAACTCCTCACCTGTCCTTCCTTTTAATTCCAACGCCAATTTCATTGATTGAAATAGAAGAAGTATTGCTAGCTAGAATTGTATGTTCGGGGCATAGCTAAAAAATAATAATAAATTCATTAATATAGAAACATAGACATACACAAGAGGCAAATGAAATATTTAATAATTCCATTTCATCCGTTGAGTTTCGCTGCTCAACACGTAGTACCTCCAGAATTTGGCAGAAAGTGGGGAAGGGAAGTATCTTAATGGAAAACGGAGTGTCTTAACACTAAGTTCCCAGGTTTCCTCTGTCTACCCTGCTATATGCGGGATTCATCGTGAACTTAAAAAAAACTATTACATTTAAGATAGTTTACTAAAGAGTTTATATACGAACGACACACACAAAATAACCATTTCATTAAATAATAATAAATTACTAGACAAGAAGCAAAAAACGTTCCATTTAACCTGTAATTAGCCACAGTCATTTATAATTATCACGTTATACAACGTTAAATAAAGGCTATTGTATTCAATTGAAATGTTTTATGAGTAGTTGTTGTTAGTAAGATTAAATGATAAAATCAATTAACAGATTTTATCATTTAACCTTTATAATTTAAGTGTTAGTTAATGTTAATTTAACTTCACACTGTATCTTATTCAGTGCAGGGTAAGCAGAGAGAACTTAGAAGCCTAGTGTCCAAACACTCTGTTTTCATTAAGACACAAGGAAAATATTAAATATTTTCTTTTCAAGTAGGAATTGAACCCACCACCATCGGATTTTGTATAATGTGATACTTATGGGCCTCTGCGCTACCACAGCCTCAGCATATAAACCTACTATTGTTAATAATTGATGTTAATAATTCTAATGTGCACTTACCTCATCAAGTCTATTAAATAAATTTTGTTTAACATCCAATTTCTCAACAATGGCCTCGACAACTAAATCAACATTGACCCCATCTTCTATTTTTGTCGATACTTTAATTCTACTTAAAGATTCCTTAACAAAACCTTCAATTTTGGCATTATCATCTTTATATATTTTTTTCCCCACCCTGGTGAGATTATTTTGAATAGACTTTTGAGCTTTTTCAAGTAATTCTGGTTTCAAGTCAACAATTGTTACATTTTGACCTGCTTGAGCTGCAATCTTAGAAAAGGTTTTCTTATGAAATACATGAAAAATACATATAAGAATGAAGAAAGAATAAATATAAGAGTTTGTTTGTTACAACACAATAATCTCAGCATTACAGTCTATGTGTTGAGAAAGGCTTCACATTAATTGTTTAATGCAACTCACTGTACCTGCGGTCAGAGTTAAGTTCTACTCTTACAATGTGTAGTGTATTACATTATGAAAAAAAATGTTTATAAGTTAAATTTTAAAAAATACAAGTACCATTTCTATATATATATATATGTTATATATATTAATTATGAGATAGAAATATTTCAATAAACCAAATGCTCATTATCTAATCAATAGGGGGTAATCTATTATAATATACATGTATAAAGTCTACAGTACCATTATCAATATTTAAGTAAATTATTATATAAACAGCAATAATTTAGTAATAATAATACTCGAAAACCATTATTTAGAAGTCTTTAGTAGTCTATAAACTGTAAGAAAATGTAAAATATTAAATTAAATTACAGTATATAAAGGAAATGACCTTTAATCTTAACATATTGAACAACAAAAGTAAACAATATTAAATTACACATGTAAAGATCATTCAAAATAACTTACTTGTGCAATGCCACATCCCATTAAGCCCCCGCCGACTATAGTGACTGATTTAACTGCATTTAAAGTTGCTGAACTTGAAAATTTTCTTGATAAACCAATCATTTTATTCATTTTAATGTGTATTAAACCAACGCGGTTGGAATACGCGAAAGCAATGAATAAGTATGAACGATAACCGGTTCGTGAATAGTTATAATCGAGCCGCACACAACGATCAAGTGCGCTACAAGTTTAATAAATAAAATATATTGCCGGTATATATAACATTTAAATACTACTTACTTACCTATCATATTTGAATTTGATGTAACTCAGCAAAGTACACAACAAATTTTATCACTTTTAAGATAAACAAAATGTTGATATAGATAATTGATAAAGAAACTATTTTTTTTGTAAAAAAACACCTTTCATACGATAAATACATATAGTACTGTATAATATATAATTATATACCTATTAGTACGATAAATATTTACATAAAACTGTCAAAGTGACATTTGAAAGCAACATGTGTGAGCTACTTGACAGCTGCCACAGATTAGTAAGAAAATTACCTTCGATATAAAGCCGATATTATACGTACCGTACTGTACGTATAAATATAAGCTATTGGTTAGGTATAAGTCAATTCCACCAAAAAAAAAATACATGTGAAATGAGATCTAAGCTTTCTGTTCACTGACAAGAGAGTGAGAAATTTATATCAGTGCCAAGTTTTATGTTGATTCAGGATAACATTCAAGCTCTAAATTTGACTTAATATTATTAATTTGGCATTTTTTAACACCAGGCACCAAATTAAATATCACCCAAATAGTCCACCACCAACTGAAAGTATACTGGGAGGAACTTTTAAATATAATAAAGCCTATACGTAAACTTTCTCGAGTATAATTTAGAGGTTGAATTTTATCCTGAGTGAACACAGACGGCTCCCATATAGCTTTCCCATTCTTTTGTCGGTGAATATTTAATCATTATATAACACTCATTCATTAATCATTATATAACTTTCAAATTATATTTATTTCTTAATTTTGGTAGACAACGTGGTGGCATGGAATTTCGCCACTCAACATTTAATGTCTTGATGATTGAGCGGTACGTCAGACTCTCATTTTCTGAATGCTGGAGACATTGCGTGTTGAGTGGCTGAACTTAATCAAGAATCAAAGATCAAGATAGACCGGCGTTGAAATTCAAAAATATTTCACCCACCATCGAACTTACAACCACCACACAAAACCTCTGTTCTGTGTGGTGGTTGTATAAGTCCCTGACTTATATCCCTGCGCCACGATGATCAGCAGCATATTGAATATTGTAAAATTGACAAATGACATTGACAATGACTGTTATATACGTGTAGACCACACTTTATGCAAATTACAAATGTTTTCTCATTGGGTAAATGACCTTTGGAATTCCATTTATAAAACTTTATCAGTTTCGATTATCCCACGATTATCATATAAATAACTACTGTGCGTTTTACACGTAACGTTTAACACTTCATAAATTATATTTACATAAATTGTTAACTATTTTTTAACTTTTATACAAAGAAATGATTCAATTCGGCGTTTTAGCGCGAAACTTTTCCAGTTCGGCCGCAGTACAAAGTGCAATAAAAAATGTTACCGTAATTGGAGGTGGTTTGATGGGATCTGGGATTGCTCAGGTATTAAGCACATTACATTATATATAACTAAATAAATTCTACAATTTATTAATATCATTATTTACATACATATCTAGTATCATAGTAGCGAATCGCGAAAGAATCCGTGATGTCACTTCGTTCCGGCTCTTGATTATTTGAGACGTGTTAATTAATGATACCCATGTCTGTTCTTTTATTAACAAGTTAAATTTTTTTAAACATTGCATGTTAAGTCTTAACGCCACACTTTGTTTTGTTACCGTTTGGTTCTTTGTGTAGGACACATTGTCTCACTGCACCACGGCAGATTCTATATTTTTTTAAAATCAAGACTCATAAAATCATATAGTAAAAACATTGTTGAAAATAGTAATAATTTAAATTAAAATTAATTTTTAATTTGTAAAGGAATATTTAAGATTGGAAAAGAAAAATTCTTATATTCCTCCAGGTAGCAGCCCAAGCAGGTCAAAATGTAACACTTGTAGATGTAAGTTCAGATGCATTAGCGAAATCCCAAAAATCAATCAGCAATAATTTAGGAAGGGTAGCTAAGAAGTTATACAAAGATAATCCTCAAGAAGGTGAAAAATTTGTATCGCAGTCCTTAGCCAGGATTAAAACGGAGACTGATGCTGTGAATGCAAGCAAAAGTGCAGATTTGATAATTGAAGCCATTGTTGAAAACATTAATGTTAAACATGAACTATTTAAGAAACTTGATGCGGTAAGTTAAATACTTATTAGAAATATTTTAATAGATGAGCTATGTATATTGCAACCAACAATTTTTCTCAAAATGTGTTGTAAGTGGTGAATTATTAACAATAATTACTTACTACTCACAATACTGTCATTTTGTAGTAGTTGATGATTCATATGTGATGAAATGAGCTTATTATAGAAAATATATTTTGGTTTAAAACAGTAAAAAATACAGCTTTACATTATGTATACTATATATATATAGTAGCGTTAATACACCCTTCCTTGCTCAAATTGATTTAATCAAATTTTGAAAAAATCTACTAAGAGCCCCACTCTTGAAACTAATATCCAATGATTGATCTTCATTAAATGTCAGCTCGTACTCTTGACGGTAATTGATTACTAACTTGTATTTTTAAATCAACAACAATGTATGTATTTAATGTAATAAATGTATTTTAATTATTGTGGCTGAAATCCATTATTAGCAATTAAAACAAAATATTATATATGTAGCAAGAAAAAATAAAAGCTAACTGTTTCACTATACAATGTTATTTTAAGTTTTTCTTTATAGTTAGAGGACAAAACTTTAGTCCTATGATATTTCTTATTAAATAAGTAAATATATATTAAATAAGTATATAATATATATTTAGGGCACTAATTGCAAAAAGTACCAGTACAGTACAGTAATACATAAACTTACGTAATACTTAAACGGCTCCTGCCAAAAAAGTATTCAAAATGTAAAGTAAATATTAAAAGAGAACCTCTTAATTATCTTATAATGTTAAAGTTATTTTGCTTCCTCTCGGTTGATTCTTTAATTTAAATATTTCAATAAGCTTAAGATATAAATTATGACTTTACTATATTTTAGAAAAAAATTATGCTTATGATAATTTTATGTTACCTTGGCTTGCATTTTTTCCGTTTTAGGGTTCCGCATCTCAAAAGAGAAAATGGAACCATTATAGGACCACTCTGTTGTTTGACTTTCGAGACTATTTATCTCGAGATCGCGTGGAGATATCAAACTGAAATTAATATCAATAACAAGGTATACGGTCCCTTGTAGCACAGAAAAGCTTCTAAATCAACGCAATCAAAAGATACGAGAAATTCGCCGCGTAATTAAAACTTATATGATATTTTCCGTGGACTTACAGTTATGAAATTTAGTACTTACAATACAAATAAAGTAAAACATTCGCAAAACTCAAAAATTTATAGATTTTTCATAGAAGAAAATAATTATAAAAAATAAACGAATATGTTGTGAACATGTCGTACAAAATGTAAATTTTTATAAATTGTACTTCTCGTTGACCTACAATCCAGAAATGGTTACGGAACCCAGGATGGGTGGGCAAGTTTGCACTTGGCCGATATTTTATTTTATATTTTTTATCACCTTGGTAGTGATAATTACAAAATCCTTACTTTTTTATGTATCTACTTTTTTATATTTTTGTTATGATGATTACAATTCGTTGTTGAGATTTATTATCTCGGTTTGACGTAACTATCGTCAAGCAAGCTACTGCAGTCTAAGGTTTTTTTTAGTTTCACGCTGTATATTCATTTCTTCAAATGGGAATTCGATAGAATCTACAACCTGTCGCGCTTTTCAATATTTTCATTTCCTTGTTGTGTTAGCGAGGCAGAGATCCGGTACTAACTCCCATTATCTTATAAATTCGGCGGAAAGTGATGAACTAGGTTCTACTTACGCTGATATATGCGGTATACAGCGTGATGCTAAGAAAAAAATAAAATCTATTTGTAACTTACAACCATAACTAAATCAGCTTCACGCTGTATCCTGCACACAGCAGGATAGGCAAAGGGAACCCACGACCTACAACCCACAACCATTCTGTTTTACAGTCACACTTCGTGCCACTGCCCTTAACTATACTTAAATGATATTTATTTGTCGATTAAAACAACCCACCGTGCTATATGCTATATATATAAACAAAAGCTATTCTATATGATGGTTTTCTTATTACTTAGAATTTTTATGGTTATTATGGCCTTTGAACAGACATTCCAGTTCTTAAATTCTTATAAATATATATAGAGAGAGGGGACCTAGTGTTAACACATTCTGTTCCCCATTTTTCGCCGATTTTTTGAGACATTGTGTTAATTAATATTATATAGTCCCTAAGAAACGGTTAATATTTAGAACGTAACTTTGGAAACCCAATTTTGATAAACAAAAACTATTTTTATTTGTACGAGTATGCACATAAATTGCAGTTAATTGTTATAGTTAAATGTTGGTGTGTTGGAAATTTTATTTTTTTATTTTCACCATATTAAACAACAAAATACAACGACGTCGAAGAGTATGTAGCCTTTGTTTGCGAGTAGGGATAGAATTATATTTTCTGGAAAAATATACATCCAAATTACATGCTTTAAAAGCCAAGTATATCTTCATAAAATTTTCTTAATTTCTTGAACTTTTGTTCGAAAATTTTAATATATATGTGATCATCTTACAATTTTCAATATTTTTTTGTTACAAAATGCGTTATTGTCACTTATTTATAAGAGTCGACTTGTCCATATGGCGTCGCCACTCACTCACGCATCGTGTCAAAAATAATGCTGTGCGTTAAGAATAAAGTGTCTTAACGTTAGCTTCCCTCTACATCTCTATATAGGTACAGCGGGATACAGCGTGAAGCTAAAAAAAATACCTAATATTATATTTTTTTATTGTAGGCTGCTCCAGATCACACAATTTTTGCGTCAAACACATCTTCTCTCTCAATCAATGAGATTGCTTCAGTTGTAAAGCGAAAGGACAAGTAAGTTAATATCTTTTATAGATTATTTTCCCCTTTATCCCGCATATAGCAGGGTAAGCAGGGAGAACCTACCACCAAAATAATCGATTTTTAACGACTAAGTAGGTATTGAACCCAAAACACAATGGCATAGCCATTGTTGTATAAATTGAGAAAATGGTTGGATCGTGCCCACCCCAATGGTATTCAATCCCATCATGAGTTTATGAACAAAAAATTAAGCCAGAAATAATGAGATTATAACCTTCACAAACCACAAAGAAAATTTTTAAGCATTTTTTAAAGTGTTATTCCACACTTAGGAAAGAAAAATTCTCATTTAGAAAAGCGGGACTCGAACCCGTGCCTCTTGAAAACCGACCAGGAGGCGCGGGTTCGAGTCCCGCTGCGTTCAAATTTTTATACGTTTTCTAAATAAGCACAAAGGAAATCTTTAGATACCTATGACGGTCATTGTCCCAACGTGCCGATTTATTTTAATATTCTTATAGCCGTCGTGGCGTAGGAGAAAAAGGATGTGACTGTAACGCGACGGCGCAACTCGGCGGAATTAATTATTATTTGTTAATATTTTTTTTCTCAATGCAAAAACTCGCCGTTTAGTTTCGCCACTCAACACGCAACGCCTCGATAAAATCGGCAGAAAGCAAAGAACGGAGTGTCTTAACATTTTGTTCTCTATGCCTACTGTGCTACATGCGCGATACAGCGTGAAGCTGATTTATTTGATTAATTTACATACATAGCTAAAACCACTGTGGAACAAATTTAAAAACTAACTGCTATAAAGATTGTGTTTTAAACGAAATTTTTATTGGAATATTTTGTCATTGAAGCATTTTTGGTTTTAATAAGTGTTGTGTGTAAAATATGAAAACGTAATCTAGTCTACTTGGATAGGTAGATACAGCTGGGTAGGTAGAGGAGACCTGGGAACCTAGTGCTAAAGCACTATCCCATTAGGACACTTCCGTTTAAAAATATTCAACATAAATAATTAATTCATCTAAGTGGGAATCGACTCGTTTGTTCCCGAGAGTCACGACGGTCTAAAAGATATTTTCTATTTTTAGGTTCGGTGGGCTCCATTTCTTCAATCCGGTGCCGGTAATGCGCTTACTAGAGGTCATCAAAGGTGACCACATCTCCGAAGAGACTTACAAAGCTATGATGGAATGGGGCAAATCTGTGGGCAAAACTTGTATCACATGCAAGGACACTCCCGGCTTTGTGGTCAATAGGTTGTTGGTGCCGTATGTCATTGAGGCTATTAGGTTGTATGAGAGAGGTTAGTGCTCCTTTTTTGTGTTTTTTTAAAGCGACTTCCATAACGAGGAGGTTTTCAATTCTACTGTTTATTTTTAAATGTTTGTTCCTCTATCTTGGGATTTAAATGAAAATAATATTTACATAATTTTAGTCTTTTGGCAATGTCTTGGCAACTACGACCGCAACTTTTAAAATATATTCTTGAACTACATTTTCTATTTTAACAGGTGATGCTTCAGCGAAAGATATAGATATAGCGATGAAATTAGGAGCAGGATACCCCATGGGTCCTCTAGAGCTGGCTGACTACGTCGGCTTGGACACTAACAAGTTCATATTAGACGGTTGGCACAAGAAGTTCCCAGAGGACCCTTTGTTCAAGCCCGTGCCGCTGTTGGATAAACTGGTGAAGGAAGGCAAGTTCGGTGTCAAATCTGGAGAGGGATTCTACAAATATGAGAAGAAATGAGAATTATGATACAAATTGTTATGAAGTTATATTTTATATAGATTTATTTTAAAAATAAATATATTTTTTTATATGTTTTCTTTGTTTTTATGTAATTAATGAATGTTTCCACACTGTGTTAATGATTATAATATATCACAACAACGTCTTACATCGTTGAGTTCATCTACTGAACACGCAATGCCTCCAGAATTTGGCGAAAGGTGCCTTAATTTGAACGGAAGTCTTACCACTAGGTACCCTCTGCCCTCCAACCGCCTATGTGCGGGATAGAGCAGAAAAAAAAGCAACCTCGTAGCAAATCTGTGAAATGATTCCATAAATATGATGAGAAATTAGGGACCTTCCTTAATTTTATGAAATTATACACTTTTAAAAAACATTAAAACAAAATAAATATTTTTATATAAATTGCCGTTCTTTTTATTAAATTCTTCACGAATTTATTTTAGTTCAATCCTTTTTTTATTACTCATTTTAAATAAATGATTTTTTAGCTAAGAATTTGTATACGAAATGGAGTAACAATATCTTATTTTTACAATATAATGAGTGGCCTCATTATATATTCTATTATCTTTATTCTTCTTCTTCCTGGCATTAATCCCGGCTATTTGCCAGGGTCTGCCTTCCCACTCAACCTACTCCACTTTGCACGGTCTTTAGCGTCCTCGGTGGTTAGACCATTGGCTCTCATGTCCTGCTTCACGACATCCAACCAGCGCTTCCTTGGGCGTCCGAGAGGTCTCACTCCAGGGACTGACATAGCAAGGCACTTGCATCCGACATAGTTCTTAGGCCGGCGCGTAACGTGACCAAACCATCTCAGGCGACGCTCTTGGAGCTTATCCGCTACGTCACGGACTCCAAGACTACCCCGAATGAATGTGTTGCGTATGCGGTCAGACCGCGTTACGCCGCACATCCACCGCAGCATCTTCATTTCCGTGACGTGTAGCTCCTGAGTGTGCCGAGATAGTGCTGGCCAACATTCGCTGCCGTATAAAAGAACCGGTCGGATGATGCTCTTGTATATCAGACCCTTGAGTTTGGGCGGTATCCTGCGATCGCAGACCACACCAGTGACCTCCCGCCATTTGGCCCAAGCAGCGCTTACCCGGCTATAGACATCGTGATCGATGCCTCCAGACTCGTGCATAACGGATCCAAGGTACCTGAACTTTTCCGACTTAACGGCTGGTTCAGGACCTATAAGGATAGTGCTCGAGTCCGGGCTCCCACAGGCCATGTACTCGGTCTTCGACACATTTAGTTTAAGACCGCCGTTCTCAAGCGTACCCTTCCACAGGTTCACTTTACGCTCCAGCATCAGTCGGTTCTCATCAATGAGTGCTATATCATCGGCATACATCATCAGCCATGGAGGCTGGTCTTGGATGTGAGCCGAGACAGTGTCGAGCACCACATTGAATAAGAACGGACTAAGAGCCGAGCCTTGGTGAACCCCTACTGTAATCTGGAAGGGTTTAGTGTCGCCAACAGCAGTCCTAACCATGGAAGCGGAATCGCGGTACATGTCTCTGATAATCTCAATATAGGCCTCAGGGATCCCTTTGGATCGCAATGCCCACCAGATACACTGACGAGGCACACAGTCAAAGGCCTTCTGCAGATCTAAAAAGGCCACATGCAGAGCTCTCCTTTTTTCCCTGTATGCCTCCATCAATGTTCTGAGGGCGAAAACGGCGTCCATAGTGCCCGATCCTGGCTGAAATCCATATTGAGACTCAGAGACAGTACACTCGCGGCGGAGCCTGAGGTCGATCATGCGCTCGAAGAGCTTCATGGTATGACTCATAAGCTTAATGCCCCTATAACTACCACAATCTTGAACACTGCCCCTTCCCTTGTAAATAGGGGTAATGAAGCTAAGCCGCCACTGGTGTGGCATCTTTCCAGTGTTCAAGATATGATTAAAAAGGACAGTAAGTATGAGCACACCAAGAGAGCCCAACGATTTCCACGCTTCGATCGGAATGTCGTCAGGTCCCACCGCTTTTCCATTCTTCATGCGTCGAAGGCAATTACGAGTTTCGTCAAGGGTTATTGGGGCAATAAGTCCGAGGTTAGGCGGTGGGTCGTGATGAAGACTGCATGGGTGCTGAGTATTCAGCAGCTCCTGAAAGTAGCTTCTCCACCTCTCCTTCACAGAGGCATGACTACAGAGCAGCGTGCCCTGGGAATCTCTGACGCAAAGACATTTTGCGATATCTTGCGTCGCTTTATCCCGGGAACGTGCCAGCTTGTAAATGAACTTCTGCCCCTCCACAGTTTCAAGTTTATCATACAGTGGTGACAAACTCTCACTGCGGGCTCTGGCTACAGCTCTTTTACTGGCATGTTTAGCTACTATGTACTCCAGTCTGTCTTCAGGGGAGTTGGATTGCTGCCACTTCTTAAAGGCATCCTTCTTTTCACGAGTCACCTCCTGCACCTTGTCATTCCACCACCATGTCTCCCTGTCGATGACACGTCCTCCCTTAGAAAGGCCAAGAACTCGCCTGCCTGCCGCAATGATTGCCGACTGAGCTCGATCCCAAGCATCCTGAGCAGTCTCGGTGTTAGTCGAAAGATTATGACTTTTCACCTCTGCCAGGAACTCGGTCTGCATCGGTCCATTCAGCAACCACCACTTGATCCGAGGCCTACGTTTCTCAGCTACTTTCTTCTTCGGAGTAACGTTAAAGTCCATGACAAGAAGACGATGTTGGGCCGTTAGGCTTTCGCCTGGAATGACCTTACAGTTAGTTACCCTGCCCATATGACACCGTCTGGTCAATAAGTAGTCTATTTGAGTTGAGTGGGACCCGCTCTTATACGTGATAAGGTGCTGAGGATTCTTTTGGAAGAACGTATTCACGACGGCCAGATCTGATGCAATACAGGTTCTTAGAATATTTTCTCCCTCTGTATTGCGAAGACCGTGCCCAAAACCCCCGTGAACACGTTCAAACGGCTCAGCAGCCTTACCGACGTGACCGTTCAAGTCCCCCCCAACTAAGACCACTTCGGTAGACGGTATACCAAGTAGCACTTCTTCATACTGCTCCCAGAATGTCTCCTTTTCGGACGCGCTACATCCCGCCTGGGGAGCATAGGCACTGATTAAGTTAGTGGTAACGCCCTCAATCAGTACCCTTACTCGCATCAGGCGGTCGCAGCGACGGTCAACTTCAAGGAGCCCATTCTGAAGCTCTTCGGAAAGCACTACCGCCACACCGTTTCTACCTGAAGGTGACCCAGTGTATATAAGCCGGTAACCCTGTCCGATGTTACGGGACTTATTGCCCTTCCAGCGAGTTTCCTGGAGGAAAGCACACTGGACCCGACGTCTCATGAGTACATCTGCGAGTTCCCTGCATCGTCCGGTTAGAGAGCCAATATTCCACGTTGCAAAGCGGAGTTTCCTTCTGGGTACTCGCGTCTTTAGCCGTGCCCGTACTTGACACGGTAGCCCTTGCCCACTTATCGCAGGTGTAGGGCGATGTGCCTGCGCGTCGTTTAGCGGCGACG
The DNA here is from genome assembly GCA_030704555.1 of Heliconius charithonia. Classification (NCBI taxonomy): domain Eukaryota; kingdom Metazoa; phylum Arthropoda; class Insecta; order Lepidoptera; family Nymphalidae; genus Heliconius; species Heliconius charithonia. Next base: position 685,406 of record CM060813.1, read on the forward strand.
CCCTAGCCGTACCCAGTTTCCTACTCATACTGTCCATTTGTAGCGGCGGATGGCGGTTTTTAATTGGAGCGACTGCCATCTGACCTCCAAAACCCCTTCATGGGGAGAAACCGGGGGAAGAGGAATAGGACATATAGAAAAGGGGGGGGGGAGGATGGGTAGAAGGAGAAGGTAGGAAAAAGGAAGAGATTGAAAGGAGGGGACACCACTTATACGGACTGGACGGGGTTATAACAAGTGGTGGCTCGAGGATCCGGGGTCGCGTACCCGTATGCCCAAGAACTAATATCGGACAGATATTAGTCAGGGCACCCTCTGGATCTGATTTCTATTATCTTTATTCTATATATGTTATCTATTATATAGTCGTGGCGCATGAGCACAAAGTGTGACTGTAAAACCGACTGGTTGTGGGTTCGATCCCTACTCGAGGAGATGAAATATTTACTTACGTTTATATTTCCATTTCTTCGCTCTTAACACGGAATACCTCCAGAATCCGGCAGAAAGTAGGGAACGGAGTGTCTTAACAGTTGGGAACCATTTGCCTACCCTGCTGTGTGTGGAATACAGTGTGAAGCTGATTATATTACTCCAAATACATAACTTCGTATTCCCTTACGATATATTATAGGTTTTAATTTAATATCCCAATAGTTTACTTTGGTATAACAGAATATTAATTTAAGCGAAACAAAAAAATAAAAACTCAATCATAATATTAAATAAAACAAATTTATTCCAATCAAAACATAAAACTTATAATCTACATATCATAATCGTCATCTTCCCGTTTTCTCTTCTGTGACATCTCATCCAGCTCCATCTTGATGGGACCCTGCGCAGAGGGGCCCGCTGTTACTCGCACTGCTGGTTTTGCCACTACCTATAAGAGATTATTACTTAGAGTGCAAAGTGTACATGAAAATTTAAATAAGTTTCAGTTAAATAAGATAAAAAAATAGTTGAAGTTATCGCCGTGTAGTGGCACAAGCTTTTACCAGTAAACGCGACAGATATTGGTTCGATTCCCACTCGGGAAATTAATTATTTTTTATTAATATATTCATTTCTTTAGTCTGGTAATAACACAAAGAGCATACAATGCCTCGAAAAATCGGCGGAAAGCAGGGAACAGAGTGTCTTAACATTAGGTTCCCTGTAAGTGCCCTGTTAAATGCGGGATACAGTACAAAAAACACACTTACTTTACTACTAGAGGTAAACTTTAACACTGGCTTTGGTACCACACCGTGTTTACTTGAAACATTAACAATGGCTCCTGGAGGCCTTTTTACCACCACACTCTGTCCTGGCTTTGAACTTGTGACCGTTTTAATAGTGGGAGCAGATGGTACGGCTGGTTTAGCTACCACTTTCTTTGTAGCTTGCTTTAGACGGTAGTTGCATGATGACAAACAATAACTGGAACAGTCATAGAAATTGATATATATATTAAGAAATTTATGTATATGTAAACAAATGTGGGAATTTGTAATATCACTTGTAACCACATTTGTTACATACTAGTTTTTTATTTTATTTCTTTCTCTTTTTATATTAACTTTACTTTTTATATATCTTTATGAATTGAAAAAAAATTGAGGCCAGTTGTGGTGTAGCGGCACGAAGTGTGACTGTAAACCGACTGGTTGTGGGTTCAATCCCCACTCGAGGAGATAAAATATTTACTTAAATTTATATTTCCATTTCTTCGCTCTGGTGTTAAGGCTAAGAGCGGCGTTGAGTTCTGCCACTCAACACACAATGCCTCCAGAAATCGGCAGAAAGTGGGGAATGGAGTGTCTAAAAGCACTAGGATCCCTCTGCCTACCCTGCTGTGTGCTGGATACAGCGTGAAGCTGATCTTTTTTTTTTTTTTGATAAATTAGAATCTGTTTGGAATATATTATTAATGATGTACATTTCTGTAATTGGCACTTGTAACAGAACTAGTGTGATACACCAATCCTCCTACATAAGATATTACATTGTATTGTTACTCCACACTCTATACTTTACAATAATAAAGTTCATACATTGAATAGTTAATGTAAAGATTTTGTATAATAAAACTATAACTTTAAGTGAGCGAAGCTGTGGGTGTATAACTTACCGATCTGGAGGTAATCGTAAGCCACAATGTGGCTTAATTAAAGGTAACGGATTCACATTCTTAACTCTCGCCAGTTCCAACAACACTTCTCTAGGCGGTGGACTAGTAAATGATTTGTCCAACTGCATCTGCACTGCCAATCTAACATCGTCTAAATCAATAGTTTTCTTCTTAGAATGATTAGCGAACACTCTCGCATCGTCTAAAACTGATGTAACATATCTATATGTGAATTCTAAAAGCTGATTCACTACTCTTGGCTCGTATTCCGTTATCCCAACTTCTTTCATGATGGACATCACAACTTGAGCATCTTTCGGTAGGTTCTTCATTTGCGCGCTCACTTTCGCTTTGTCTTTATCCGACATTTTTGTTAAAGCATAAGAAAACTTTGTATTTATTGATATATAATAGTAAATTTTTTTCTGACTTTATTTTGTTTATAACTAAAACAGAAATGTGTTTTGTTACAAAATGCACAATACGAGCGTCGTTGTAATAAAAGTTGACATTAGAAATGTCAATGTCACTGTCAATTGTCAAATTGTGGTAATCTCATAATATAGTATATAAATAATGTTTCGATGCTTTTTTATTCATAAAAATCCTAGAGTTTAACGATTTAACTCAAGCAATTACAAAAATTAAAAATATAGTCTTAATTTTTTATATACGACTGTTATTATTTTCAAATTATATCTTTTCTTTAATATTACCAGTACATGTTTGTAGTAAAGTACAATGTTTTGTAAGAAACTTTCCAATATGTATGTTGATAAATAGACACTGTTTACATATTAAAAGTAACAATTATTATTTTACACTAAGCAATTTCATTTTATATCATTTTTTGTGATTGTAGTTAAAATAATTTTGGAACAAATACTAAATATTTTTGGTTTTTTTCTGTGCTTAATAAATCCCTTTTTTAACGGGTGGAAGCGTCAGCGCTCCTTGTACGGATACAGCAAATAATTTAAGATATTTCAAAATTAAAAAATTAAAAATTAAATTAGCTTCACGCTATATCCCGCACACAGCAGGGTAGGCAGAGGGAACCTAGTGTTAAGACACTCCGTTCCCCACTTTCTGCCGAATTTTGGAGGCATTGCGTGTTGAGTGGCAGAACTCAACGCCGCGCTTTGCCTCGACACCAGAGCGAAGAAATGAAAATATAAATTTAAGTAAATATTTCATCTCCTCGAGTGGGGATCGAACCCACAACCAGTCGGTTTTACAGTCACACTTTGTACCACTGCGCCACGACTGGCCTCAAGATATTTCAAACTTATACTTAAAAAAAGTTAATCAAGATTTGTCAAAATTTTAGACGTGAGATTATTATTTTCATTTCATGATTTTTAGCCACATTGAATTTAGTGTGAGGCAGTTACGAGTAGATATCAATAACGCAAACACTTATTACTACAACAATACTACTAAATGTTGCCGATCTGCCACTTTTCATTTTAAAAAAACATGCCCAAAAGAGAAAGGGATACATCTCGTTCTATTTTACGCAATAACCAATTTTTTATAAAGAAAATTTAAACAACTTTCAACTTCACCGCCATTACTTAGTACCGATTTCGTAAATGTGGCATGTGCGATTTTGCTGTTTTGATAGGTTATTGTCTGTTTACGTTATTCTTAACTAATATCGGTTTACTTTACAACAATTTTATTTATTTTGTTAAAACAAAAAAAAACATTTTTCTCATTTTTTTCTTTTATTGTATAAGACGTTAATAGATTAGTTAAAACAGTGCTTTCATTTAAAGTGGTGTCGTCGTGTCTCAACTATATTTTTATTATTTCGCGCTCTATTGCGCACATAGCGGGGTAGTCGGAGTGAACCTGGAAACCTAATGTTAAGACATTCCGTTTCCATCAATACAATTCCTATTCCTACTTTCCGCCAAATTCTGGAGGCATTTTGTATTGAGTGACTTGCCTTGTTACCAGAGCAAGTACATGAATATATTAAATAAATCAAATAAATCAGCTTCACGCTGTATCCCGCACACAGCAGGGTAGGCAGAGGGAACCTAGTGTTAAGACACTCCGTTCCCCACTTTCTGCCGAATTCTGGAGGCATTGCGTGTTGAGTGGCAGAACTCAACGCCGCGCTTAGCCTCGACACCAGAGCGAAGAAATGGAAATATAAATTTAAGTAAATATTTCATCTCCTCGAGTGGGGATCGAACCCACAACCAGTCGGTTTTACAGTTACACTTCGTGCCGCTGCGCCACGACTGGCCTCATGAATGAATATATTAAATGTTTCAATTTCACGAGTGGAGCTGAATCCACAGCTTGTCGCGTTTATATTGTCATGTTTGTGCCCCAGCACTACGACTGAACCTCACTAGTGTTACTTTAATAACTATGTACAAATATTAATTATATAGGACAATAGACAAGGGATTATAATAAATAAATAAATAAATCAAACACACTCTGTATAATAACCATTTCGATTTATTCAGTTAAAATATGAAATAACTTACGTGTACAGTAAAAATAAGTTGTTTTTTAGATAGTCGAATAACCGATTACTAGGGGCCGCTCGGCCTCAACGTCGCTACCTTACACCTTGTTTTACCAAGTACTAACATACATCTAGTCTTAATGGTTAGGTTAAATCGATAGTGCAAGTTCGAATGCAACGTCACAAGAATTTAAGTCAGTAATCCGTATAATACATATTGTTCACAATAATAACCATTTATATCTGACTTATAAAATTCAAAAGATGATCCGCGACCACGTTGCGGTTGTCAACTATCCGAAACAAACCTAACTATTAGAACTAGACCTAGCATACGCACTAAAGATTACATTATTGTAATTTGCATTAGGTACATTAACATATGGACAATTTGGACGTACACTTGTGTTACACTAGCGATAAACAGAATATAGCATGTTAGCTTCACTTTCGTTCCATTTAGCTTATTTAATATTTACAATTCTACTTATATTAAGATATTTTTTTTTAATTGTATACGATCTTTTGTTGATACCAAATATAAATCTGTTCATAATTTGTTATACGCTTTTGGTCGCATGACAGAGAGTTAACAGTTTTCTAAGTGCGATAGTGCAATTAAATTTTTTGACGTCAAACACACACTGCCTCTTAAAATCGATTATTTAGTGAATGTACAAACGTGAATGTTTGAAATAATCGATTATCTATTTTTAGATTCACTTTTCACATTACATCGATTCATCATTAACAATATGTGTATTCGTACTGGTGATAACGACACTACAATTATAATATTATATAATTTTTATTTTTAATCTGTCTAAAGTCAACTCTAAGTGTCACTAGACCAACAATGGAAGGCTCAATTTCCCGCCAAAACGTCCGCCATTCAACAGAATAAAACGTCAATGTATGGAACAAAAGTAAAGTAACATTTCATAAAGATGCAGAGTTCGTTTGGGGATATAAAATTAATCTAACTATTGAAACGTCCTTGATATGTCTTGAAAATAATTAGAAATTTTGCGCTCGAGGAGGGAAAAGTGGAAATTATTGCTTTCGTATTCATTATAGTCGATTTCCATACGGTTTAATGTGTTCTGTACACTGAGCGATACAAACATGCTAAATTATCCTTCAAGGTGGATGTTTGTGAACGCTTCATAATTTTCAAGTTCATCAAGACTTAAGAGAAAATTAAAAACCCATTGAAAATGTCACTTATGTATGTAATATTTAACTTCCCGTCTCGAATAACGCAAAGTGTACAAAACATTAACCCACTCGTTTCCGTCCAGCTTCTATCTATAGCTAATAAATTGTGCTATTTGAAACCAGCCGACGGCACTGTCAACATTCTTGTTACACTTACAATATAATTATATCACCTAGTGAGGTTTCAAACAATAACCTACGATTTTCCTCACACGTTAGGACTTCGCTTGAAAACATTTATAGAACAAATAAGAGATAATAACAACTGCATGATCAAATAGAAGCACTGAAATGTGAAATATTTCACTGTACAATCTATATCACTTAAAATCATATGAAATATCGATTATTAAGTGACATCGATCGATAATATCGATTTTTATTAAAAGCATACAATAATCAGCAGTTATCAAATATGACTGAAACTAAATAATTTGAATGGGAGTCAAAACGCGTGAGGCGATCTATTAATCTACTTATGTAGAATCTACTCGTACAGTCAATATATCAACAACGCAACTAGGGGCTACTTACCTGAACTATGAACATCACGTAATCCAGACTATTGAGTGGCTAAGACAGGAATCGTGTTGGGGTACTTACAGAATCGAACCCCCTACACTTATGATTATAGACTTTATTAGTAAAATATTAACTGATTTTTTAAAAATAATAGTTTAACATTAATAAACATGCCAACTCGAGAGATAGCTCTGGCGTGAAGAATGCAGTAAATTCAATTAATAGTAATTCCACACATCTTGATAAAGTCACTTAAATAAGAGTAGGGAGGCGATCGAACAAGACACGCGGAAATCTCCTAAACAAAGCCATCGCACTGAATTGCTTTATTCAGCATCTAATAGATTGGCAAAACGGGATCAAAAAATATTAAATAACAAATATAAGCTCAACATAACCGACTTTAACGATTCAGTGTTACGTAAATGTCCTCTTAAATTTCAAAAGTCGGCCGAGAGTGTGGAAACGCCTTTGTCATTTACAAAAATATCCAAACGTATCAAATTCAGTCCGTTTCAGATAAAATCACTTTTAGCAAATTGCAAAAGGCACTCCACTGCTTATGCAAATAAAACGTAGAGAATAAAAATGTTGCTAAAACCTAGAAGTTTATATAATAACCTTGTTTAAACCGCAGCTTATGTCAAGGTTCTCATTTAACTATAGTTTAAACTTAAAACTTAAAATTCCCACCAACATATCAATCCTTTTCAACGATTATTATCAAGTTACATTCAAATTTACAGTTGAGCTACAAAATAAAGTTGAACTCAAAGATAACCTAGTCTAATAATAACTATTATTTAGAAACAGGATGAAACTACAATTAATAGACAAGATAACAGATTCCCTTCGGACACTAAAAGGAGCACTTGCAGTCATTTAGGGTACATGACTTCATTTCTAATTTCAAATTAAAAAATAACAAATAACTAATGTATAAATTAGGAAACATTTAAAAAAATTATCAATAAAATTGTGTACCACATTAGAATTAACCATTTCTAACTAGTATTGCAACATCTACCACTTATACAAATTAAATATTAGATACATTCAATAATCATAATAATATAATTATAATAAATATCCAATCAATAAAACTCATGTACCGTATCGACTGTTATATGTTACTAATATATATTTGGTGGACCTGCCGGTCCGTGTGTCCTGCACGTGCAGCGTCTCCATTTCACCTCATCTGAAAAGAATAAATTTAAGATAAGCTTTAACTGTTAACGCGACTGTGAATTCTCACTATAAAACAGATAATATTACTAATCGAGGCCAGTCGTGGCGCAGCGGCACAAAGTGTGAATGTAAAACCGACTGGTTGTGGGTTCGATCCCCACTGGAGGAGATGAAATATTTACTTAAATTTATATTTCCATTTCTTCGCTCTGGTGTCGAGGCTAAGCGCGGCGTTGAGTTCTGCCACTCAACACGCAATGCCTCCAACATTCGGTAAAAAGTGGGGAACGGAGTGTCTTAACACTAGGTTGGTTCCCTCTGCCTACCCTGCTGTGTGCGGGATACAGTGTGAAGCTAATTTAATTCATTTTTTTTTAACCTAACTAATATCATAATTGTGAAAGTTTGTAGGAAGATGGATGTATGTTCCAATTTTATGCAAGAACTGTTGAATTTAGATGATTTTTTTTCAGTAATAAAGCTTCAGAATAATAATACATAGTCTACAAAATATGTAACGAATTTGTATTATAATATGGCTATAGTGTTTACAACTAATAAAAGTAGTGTTTAATATTTCCTCGCTTTGGTCAGCCAAAGCGAGGCGTTGCGTCCCCCCACCCCACACGCAATGCTTAAAGGATTCGACAAAGAGTGGGGAACGGGAGTATTTGATGGGAACAGAGATTTAGTATTTGGTTCCCAGGTTCCCCCTGTGTATTTAGCTATGTGATGGAGGGTCTCGTACCTACGTGGTGAGCGCGGGCTGCGCGTGGTCGGCGGGCGCGGAGGGCGCGTGGGCGTGGGGGTGCGCGGGCGCGGCGGGCGCGTACTCCACCACCTCCTGGTAGATGAGCTGCTTCCACTGCTCCACGGTGTGCTCGCGCTCGTCCACGGAGTGGTCGTAGGCGGCGGGCGCCGGCGCGTTCACCTCCCCTTCGTCGTACCTGAGGGGCAATGGGCCACGATAACACATCCCGCAAGTAGCAGGGCAGGCAAAGAGAACCCAGTTCTTCCGTTCTTAATTTTTAGTCCTCTTATCGAGATGTTGATTGGCGGTAGGGGGTCAACGATCGAAAACTCGCTTGCAGAAACCCCTGCTAACCCTATGCACCCACCATACTAACGCGTACTGTCAGAGCATCTAACAGCCGAGTCATGAGATTAAGTGGAGAACGATCCAAGAGGAGGGGAGAAACAGAAAATGAATGAATTATTAGATATGATGGATGATAGAGATGTTGTTTGTATCACTTAGATCTTGATCTAAAAAGCCTATTTACCGCGCAGCCGGGTCGCTTCATAAGTCGGCGTACTAAATAGAGACCGCCATTCTAAAATACTTACCATACATTTATGTATGGATGCAACAGTGCTTCATCCACTGAAATACGTCTTTCCGGGTCAACCACCAACATCCTGGACAACAGATCCCTTGCCTGGGATGCCTTTAATCTGTTGTGCTCATTTGAATCAGACGGGAACAGGATATCTGGGAAAAGCCTCTCGAAGCTATATCCGGCGTATCTTGGCCTGTTCTCAACGTAATTGCGTACAGTCGGTTGGAGGCGCGCCATGAATGCCGCTGATGGTGTGCCCAATTGTTCTGTTAAATAGAGGAAAGTTTCGTAGAATTAATTACTTATAATATATTTTAGGCTTTTAGTAAAACCTATGTTTATTTGAGAATAACGGACTTAGCAATGACAAAAGTAAAGTTAAAATCAGCCGGTAACGTATAAAATTGAAAAAAATCTTTGAATGTCTGTAAATCTTTTAAATCTGTAACATACATGTGTACTGTGTTTTCTTAACCGCAACAGCATATATTATAAAAGTAGGCTTCTATTCCCTATTATTAAATTGAAAATGTATACAACCCGATCGACAGATCAACGGTAGTTATATGTACGGGACCTCGTCACCTATCATTGATATTGACGAAAAAATTGCAAGCACAGAGTTAACAATCAGGTTGTATTTACCAATTTTGTTTAAGGTTTTACTAATATATCAGAAAGAATAAAACCCCAAAAAAAGCTCTCACTCACCAATAATCTTATTCCATTGATCAATATGGTCTGTGCCGGGGAAGAGTACACCACCGCGTATCATCTCCCCCATAATGCAGCCCACGGACCAGATGTCCACGTTCTCTGTGTAGCCCATGCCGAGGATCACCTGAAATTTGGGGAGAGTTGGTCATCTATGGTAATTCCTACGCAGGGTAAATGATTATATTAAAATTATTTTAATTTTTCTTTGAGATTTAGTTAAAGCAAGCGGCGTTTGGTTACGTCACTGAATAAGGATGACCTAATCGAATCAGTCGCAAATGTTATTATGGAAAATAAGAGCTGTATTTTGCCTTACCAGATCAAAGCAATTAAAATATATTTTAAATAACAACAATACAGTGGCACAAGCGTGATATTAAATTAAATATTAAATTATTACTTTTCTTCGTTCTACTAACAATGCAAAGACACGGCGTTAAGTTGCGCCACGCATTGCCTTAACAATTTGACGGAAAGTGGGGAACTCAGTGTCTCAATACTGGGTTCCTGCTATGAACAGGATGTATCCTGTACACAGTACTTCACACTGTAGTGTGAAGTTTCAAATGCATGCCTCATTGCAATATACAATTTAAATGATCGATTACAGATAATTAATGATTATCTTGAGCTGTTATATCCGTCGGGTAACGAAGTCAATGTGCAAGTCAAATAATTTAATTTAAAATAAATTAAATAAGTCACAGTATTGTGGAAGATAATAAGCGTTTTGGTTGTGGAAACTGGAATACTAACAAAGAGTTTTTCAAAAACAGGCAACCTCAGAGCTTGTTAGATAGATCGTTGTCGTTTCTTAACTTATTGTGTCATTTAAATTTCATCAAGGTACCAGGAAAACATGGCAAGCCAAGAGTACGCACCTCGGGCGCGCGGTAGTATCTGGTGACGACGTAGGGCGTCATCATGAAGGTGGTGCCGGCCGTGCGCGCCAGACCGAAGTCCAGGATCTTGAGGGTACAGTCACTCTTCACCACTATGTTGGACGGTTTTAGGTCCTGGGAAATAAATTTATTATTAATTATTATTATGGAATATTTCATACGACTAACTCTAGTAGTATAGTAGTACTGCATGACAGCTCATATATTTGTCTTGTTACTCAGGCACTTATAACAGAAATCATTAGCATAACATTTATCAACGAATATTAAAATTCTAACACAAGATACTTTTAACTTCACGTTTTTCCCGCATTTAGAAGACAGAGGTTAAAACAATTTATTCTCCACTTTTAGCTTAGTTTGAGATAGTGCGTGTTAGTGGAATGGAACACTTAAGAACTCTTAAAAAAATTCAAATGATTCGTTCCATTGAAATCTAATTCACAACCCGTATTAACATTCCGCTCATAGGAATAACCATAAAAAATCCTTACCCTATGTATAATACCAGCAAGATGCAAATGTTTAATGCCGCACAGCATCTGGTATAGCAGGTAGCTCATCCTCTCGTGGTCCAAGTCCATCTGGATCACCTGGCATAGGTTGGCATCCATCAACTCCATCACTAGGTAAACATCCTGGAACTCCTCCAGGCTCTTTTGTGGCGTGAACGCATTTAGGAGACCTATTATCTGAAAATGATTGAAAGTAATTTAATTTAGAATTTACTTGTATTGTGGTGTTTTTAATTTAAAATCATAATGATGAATATGTAATACGAAATGAATAAGATTTCACTACTAAACAGAACATTTTAAATAAATTGTTACTTTTATATATTTTTTAAATATTTCATTTTTAAATATTGGTTTTAGAGATGTCAATTAGCATTTTAGCACTAACATCCAACTGGTACAAATACGTATGTAAATGTATTTCATCTAAATATAAATTACCATGGAGATCTCTAAAGCATAATTATTAGAATAGAAACAATCCTTTCCAAATGAAACAAAAATTCTCAAGTCGGGCTTAAGCATTAAGCCCGACTTGAGAATTTAAACTTGTCCTTAACAAAATATACCAATTGTTTTAATATTGCAATCTATAGGTTATTACAACAATGAAAGATTAAGGATAGTATAAAATCTTGATGTCCAAAAGTCAGCATTCAGTAGGTTATAAAAACAGAATGTACTTACATTTTTATGATTAACGAGCTTCATAAGCTTGAATTCGCGGTATGCACGTTTCGCGTGCGTAACATTTTGGAAGGGACGAGACAGTTTCTTGATTGCGACATTCTGTTGCGTCACCGTGTCGTACGCCGCGCTGTAATCAAACCCAGTATCGACTGAACGAATAAATCCAACACCAGTGACGGTGGACATTTCCATTTTTTTTTATTTTTTAAAAAAAGTGTAGACATCCAGATAAAATTAAAAATAGATTAGATAAAAACCCAAAAAGAAAAACATATCACATAAAGATAAGTAGCATATATGTACATATAAATAAAGCCATGCATAAATAGAAAAATAGCGATGAACTATTTTATAATTGCCACCATGTTAATGTCTGCCTTTTGCAATTACTTATAAGTTCAAATAATATATAGAGATTAAAATATAATAAACAAAAGATTCTGTTTATTATACTGTTTTACGTTAGACGTTAGTTGATTAATACAAAAAGTCACTTATCAAGTTATTATTAAATCGGCAACATCTAATTTTATGCAATAATTTCGTCGATGTAAAAAAACCCACATATTATAAGGTTTCTAGACAATGAACAATATATGCGGACCAGTTAAGTAAAAACATATTTTTATCTTCATAATTTGTAAACTAAACTTTCGTTTGACGAAATTTTATTCTTTTGTATGAGCACATTATTATTCTCTGTTTCGAAACCTGTATTATACGAGTTGATTTAATTTACTATCAAAGCGACGATTCGAATTCTAAAATCGGCGTACAATCCACAAACAATATCTCCCATTAATAACCACTAAGTAAATGATGTCCACTGCGATGAGCTTACCAAAATATCGAATTCAATTTAGAATGATATGCAATCAACAAAACCCATTTTTTAATTTCGTTATGGTCCGTTAGTTTAAAGTTCCATATTTTAATTGGTAATTACTATTTATACATATTTTTCATAATGAATACTTTAAGTATGCTGTAATGGTATTAGAAGTTCTTGACAAATTACGAGTCGTATAAAATAAACGCTTGAAAATGTTAAAAATGTTAGGAGCTGAGGTGGTAACAAGAAAACAATTCCTGTAAAATTTCAAGACATTCAATTAAAATAATTTTGAAATTACATTTAAAAAGTTAAAATTGCACATTTAAGTATCAGGTAAAATTTCGTGCCGAGCAATGACTTATTTTGTTATTTCGTTTGCAAAAATTGGTCAAAATCATGCAACATTCAAAATTTTCTTTGGAAGCCAATATACTTCAGTTAATTCAAAATGAACTGACGTAATAAGAAGAATATAGGAAAAATGTATAAATATTGTAATAGCAGTATGTAACGATTTGAGAGCGTAAGGCGTTAGTATGTTAGCTTCAGATTTGGGAAAAAAAGTAATATTCAAAATGTTAATTTAGTACTAGTTTATTATTATAATTATTTGTAATAAAGACATTCATTCGGCGTATAATTATGTAAATGGCTTCCGCTAATCTTATGTATTTACATAAGTAGATTTAAAATCAACAAATCTTGAAAAAATATTTAGAACAGAAAAAAAATAATTAAAAGAACAGCATTAAAGTATTGGCTTATATATCACATTATCGTTCCCAAAAGAACACAAATACAAACCTGATATCGTAATACAAAATATCCCAATTAACAATCACAATTTCAAGATTAACATTAAAGCCAATGAAGATGAAACTTCAAAACCATAAACCGTCAGTTTGTATCCTGCACACTGCAGGGTAGGCAGAGGGCACCTAGTGTAAAGACACTGCGTTACCCATCGTAATCATAAGCCGAAATTTGGAGAGTATTAAGAAAAAATTAGTAGACAATCAAAGCGGATGGGGGGCACAAGCAAGCGCATTGCTTACCACACCATGCCCTGTGCGCCGGCGCCGCGACGCACGAGCTCGGTGTACCGCGTCGGTATCATGAACACCGTGTCACCGAGTGTGACGGAGTAAAATTGAACCATAGTGAGTAGGGATTGTCGGCTAACGTTATAACTGGATCAGCTATAAAGAGAAATAATCACTCTGTTTTGAAATATTCAAAGTTGTGACTTTTATCGTATCGACTTTGATGTATAGATTGTTAGTTTTAGTTTGTATGTAATATAGAGTTTATGATTGAATTCTTAGATGATCAAGTTCTTCATGACGGCGATGGTACTAAATTTCCTTCAGTCATTGTATAACCTGGTAAAGTATTTGTTAGAATTTCTTTTGTTTAAAAATGCAGTTCATGTTATGTCTACGATTTGACAACAATATTAAAAAGTGACTTGTTAAGTTAGATCATTATTTTGATAAAATTTCAGAAAATTAAATTGTATTCCAATAATACATGAAATATTTTGGAAATTTGGCATAGTGTATTAAGCAAGACAGACACGGTGATAATATTTGTGGTACTACGAGAGCGGTGCGGATGTGCATGCAGAGACATAGAGCGTGCGATAGATGCGATGTAGAGTGTGGGAAATAGTTGCAGCTAAATATCTAGTAGTTTAATCTAGTACAAAAGTAACTAGAGACTATTATGTAGAGCAAAAAAAACTAGATGTAGAACAACATAAAGAAACTGAAAAAAAAAGTTTAAAGAAATAACATACATACAAGTACATACAGAATTCAGTAGATAGAAATACAAAGATATGAATAATTAAAAACGTAAAAATAGATTTTTTATTCATTTATGCATGATTTTTTGATTTGATTAATTTACATATTAAGATGAAAATTTTCAAATGTTTTTGATAAATCGTTTGTTTTATGAACCACATCATGACTCTAACGTTAAATAGTAATCGCCTCGGATGCCTAAAACCTTTCTACTACATGCAAAATTACATACAAATAATTGTATTGAAAAAATCCAAGGTTAATGTTACTTAAATGTTCCTTATGATCCAAAGTAATTTTCTTTCAATGTTAACTAATTCATTATGATATATCCAAAGGGTCTGAAAAATCTTTTTAGACTTATTTCATCAAATATCATTAATTGAGACTAAGTTTTTTAATAAAACTTACCATACTATGCCCTGGGCGCCGGATCCGATAGGTTTCAAGTTCTGGTAACGCTTGAGTATAGTGAACCTGGTGTCGCCGACTTCGACTGTGTAGAAGTGCGGGTGGCGCGGCGCGGCCGACATGCTGGTTGGCGCCGCGTGGGGCATCGACCACCCCTAGCTGGGACGCAAATCAAATTATATTATACTAGCCTTTGCCCGTAGCTTAACTCGCGTTATGAAAAGAAAAAACCGCAAGCGCGAGTCGAACTTGCCCACCGAAGGTTCTGTACAAAAATTGGAGGTGTAGAGCTTTTTCTGAAATTCAAGCTGAGCTTAGCCACAGCCCTCTCATGAGATACCTCATTCAGTTCAAGTGAGTGAGTATACTCTCTGATACGGCTTTTTGCCCTTTCACCAATCCATCCTCCATTTTAAGGCTATATTTTTTTAAGGTTTAACCACAAATATATAGGGTTCAGATTTTTAGAAATATCTTTTTTTTTAGTAAATCATAGGGCCGTAAATCTGAGTATATGGCTTGAATCATTGCTAAGAAAAAGGCTCCGGACAGACCTTTTTTCCTTAAAAGATACGGAACCCTAAAAACTACGAGTATTGTATGACACATATGTATAAGTGTCCGAGATTGCTCTGACTGCAGGCCAGACCAACTGATGTAATGTCTTCCTTGATAATTGGACTATCTAAAACTAAAATATTATTCTGATTCGAACTAATAGTTTCATTCCATTATTATTAAAAAGCCCTAATTGAACATCAATTGAAAATTGTTTTTGGGTACTCCACATTGGAAGACAAGATTTGGTGTCTTTTTGAAGAAAAAAGAATCACCTAGTGACTCGACACTATGCTTTCCGTATCGTACAAGAATATTTTTAATAATAATTAATGATGTAAACTCCGTAGCTGTAGTAAACTTTTAATTACAAACGTGAAGCGAACGCCTGTTTCATTAATCAAGGGCCAGTCACAGTTAATTACTTACTCTAAGACAGGGTTTTAATGAAATATGCTCATAGTACTACTGTACTTTAAATTAGAGTTCAACGATATATTTTGTAGAATCGGAGATGTTTCTGAAGAAAATTTTAAAATAGATTAAACTTAACAGATAGCAAAAACGCTACATTAAAATATATTCAATTGAGAGCTACACAGAGTGGACCGAATATTACGTTTTGATGTACAAGTGTATTTTGTATTGAATTCAGATTGACGCTTTTTCCTGCTTAGTAGGGTGGGCAGAAGAAACTTTATGTAATACTATAATATGTCACTTCATTTTTTATATTCCACCAATTTACGAAACAATATTGATGACGGAGCTCAACGCCGCGCTTCGTTATCAAAACGAAATAGTTTAACTTTCAAAATGAAATAGTTCATTTTCCAGACTGGGACTCGAACCCACAACCGTCGCTTTAAGCGACAGATGCTGTACTACGCCGCGACAGCCTCCTGATGTTATTAAAAAGCAGAACTCTCCTAATTCACTGAAAAACCTTTACAATTTAGTTTGTACAATGCCTTTCATGACTTACTCTAATAAATTGCTCCAAGAGAAGGTGCGCCGTTCCCCATAAAGCGCGTCTCAGCGTGGTCTGACCGTATCGCACGAGGACGGGGAGGGTTCGGTCACTTAGTTGATGCTATTACGTCTGCAACAATATTACAACATTAAATACATAGAAGCCAGCAGTGGGGCAGAAGCACAAAGTGTGACTGCAAGTGTGAATTGACTAGTTGTAGGTTCGATCCTCACTCGAGGAGGTGAAATCTTTGAAACAAAAATGTGTGAAAAAAAAATATGTAGAGGCAAAGCGCGGCGTTGAATTCCGTCACTCAACATGCAATGCCTCCAAGATTCAGAGGAAAGTGTGGAACGGAGTGTCTTCACACTAGGTTCTCTCAGCCTTCCTTGTGTGCGGGATACAGCGTGAAGCTGATTAATTAAATGAATAAATATATAGGCTACGTATTATTTGAAGGATGGAAAAACTTAATATTTTACCGATTTTCAAAAACGAGGCTATCAATTTGATATGTATCTTGTGGAATGGTAGCATGTTTGTCGGCTCAGTTATCTAATAGGTATTAAAACCGTGCGTTCTCAGGGGGACATTATCTCCTTGTACTGACAAAATAACAATACTTATTTTAAAAGAGGATTTTGACAATGTTATATTTTTTCTAGTTTAATCAACAATTAATCACAAAAGAAAGAAAAATAAACCCCTTTACTTTTACTGTATAATTAGCTATAAATAAAAAATATATATATATATTAATAAAACATTCCTCCTACATTTGCAACATCCTTACCTAACAAAATAATACATCTACAAAAACTCATCAAAAATTGTTAATCTATCCGAAATACAAAACAACAAATGTTACATAATATCTAAATATACCTCGAAACAAAACATCAAAATATATAATTTAAGGAAAACAAACGCAAACAATTCCTTTGATCTTCCCTTTAATATTTGTGTTTAAACACTGTATACATACATATTTTAATAGAATGAACCAATAATGTTTAAAAAAATGTATAATGCTGTAACAATGTAACGACATGTTATTTTTTCGTTTAACAACGACCAGAGGGAAAGCCATGCCTATTAGGAGTAATAAATTATTTTCATTTCGCAGTTATGGCGGTACAAAGCAGATGTTAATTTCCCCCACTCACAAGCACTGTCTTATGCTTAGGTGCAAAGTAGAGAAATGAGTGCCTTAACTCAAGGTGCTCTCTGGATAAATCTAGAAGCTGAGTAAAAAAAATGACATACTTCGTGGCGTGTGGCTGTAGAATCAATTGGTTGTGGGTTCTATCCCCATTCGAGGAACTGAGATATTTATTTAAATGTATATTTTAATTTCTTCGCTGTGGTGTCGAATCAAAGCGCGACGTTGAAATTCGCCACTTGTTGAGTGACGCAGTGCCTCCAGAAAGTGGAAAACGGATTGTCTTAAGAGTAGGTTCCCTCTACCTTTCTGTATAAAGCGATTATACATATAAAATATAATAACGCAGTTAAGGCCTAAAAGTATTTAAAGAAATAATTTTTCGTCTCATTTCCCTTTGCAAGAAATGAGTAATTTGCATGTTTAAGTGGCAATCAGACGACGGGCTCTCGCTGGTGTAATGAGATTCAATTATGGCCCTTATATTATACGGTGGTAGTATCTACTATATAAGTTATAAACGTTTTGAAGAATCAGTGGGATTTAAACTGATCGTTAGTAACTCTTGACACAAATGATAATCGGGTTTTTCTTCTCATTTCTCTCATCTTGTTCAGGCCAGGGTGAGCCTAGTGTTAAAATACTCCGTTGTCCACTTTCCCTTTGCTTTTCAAGACATTGCGTGTTGAGTGGCAGAAGTCAAGACGTCGCTATGTCTTCTTATTAGAGCGAAGAAATTAAAATAATGAATTCCACGGAGTGTTAATCGAATTGTTTGTGGGAACCACCACTTCTAGTAGATTGATCTCATAAAGATAGATGAAGTTCGCCAAAATAAATAGATTTACTGATCGTCATAAAATCTATTAATTCGTATAATTAAAACGGTTAATTAAATGAAGTAGAATTTTATAAACTATTTAACTTGCCGTGTTAGTACACAGTCTTGTAAGCTCAATTAATGTCCCTTCCCAGCCAGCTATTTGAGCTAAAATTTGGATAACGACTTCAATTCTCATGATAATGAAATTGCATACATTGTTGTTGATCCAAAGTGGCCGTAAGTACAAAATATTAGCACAACTCACCCAATCTCATTTTTTTCTTTGGCATCAATGTAAAAAAGCCCGGCGTTAAGTTCCGCCACTCGACACGCAATGCCCCAAAAAAATCGATGGAAATTGAGGAACGGCGTGTCCTAAAATTAGATTCCCTCAGCCTACCCTGCTGTGTGCAGGATACAGCGTGAAGCTGATTTTTTTATTTGTAAAATACACCACGGAAAAAAAAACAATAATATATTAAATGGTCACAGTCTTAGGTTGTCATAGTTAAGAAAGTTATTAGTGTTATATACTATAGTACCTACTTAACATTTTGGGCGGCTTCAGCTTCGCTACTCAACACGCAATGTCTCGAAAATTGGGGACGGAGTATCTTATACACATATTTTTATCTGCTATACCTTTGTGGGAAAAATCGAGAAGCTCAAAAAACATGCTAACATAAGATGGCTATATTTGTTATTTCTCAAATACGAAATTAACTAGTAAAATAATAAATCTAAAATTGAATAAGATAAAAAAATATATACTCCGAAAAATACTGAAAATAAATTGGCGCAATATAAATAAAAACTTAACTATAGGTATAATAAAAGTAGTCCAGTTCAAAGGAAACCTAAGACCGTGTTGACTAATGGCGCCCATTCCTTTGATAGCTAAGAAAATATCTTACAATTGTAACAATTCCACTCGAAGTGGAGCAATTTTCTTTCCACTAACCATAAGTTTTTTACAATGGATGTCCTTTATCCTCATTGTCTATATGTTCCATGGTTTTCAGCGGTCTGTAATGATTTTTTTCAAAGGCTTTACGGAACAAAAACATTGAATTTGGGACGAGGCAGAACAATGGTTGAATAAAATATAGGACAAACTAAACTAAAATTGTAATTTTACTAGCAGTTTATGTATTTTTTTTAAATAAACAAATAAAGAGAACACTGCGAAAGTAAGAAGTAACATTTTATCAGTCACTAGTTTTTAGAAAGATTTTGGTATAAAAATGGTCATGTATACATACTGAAAACAAGTAAATACAAAAAACCTACAGATAAAAAATAAAAACAGAAAAACATACATGAATAACTCATCATATTTTAATCCGTCTATTGAAAAGAACCTCTTTACCGCTTTTGAATGAATGATACAAAGAATGAATACAGATAAATTATTATGAATGTGAAGTTTATAAATGTGCCTACAGATAATAACATGAACGTACGTATGTAGGTTGGTACTATAGAGGTTATATTGTAAATAGTTGTAACTTCAATTTTTATTTGTACAAACTTTTTGCATCTGAATTATAGATTATTCATAAATGTATTTTGTCAGTTACGGCAGAATACAGCACAATATTGTTTTTTTATATTGAGTTCAAATTGTATTCAATCACTAATTGTATTGTAGGTACTCTTGCATTAATAACATTTTATAAGTTTTGTTATGATATTTTCACATTTAAAAAAAGTGAAGAACAATTCTTAAATTAACCATTTATCTGGTTGAAAAAAACACCAAACAGATATGCTATACATTGCATTGTTATCCAAGAAAGCAAATAAAAATACTAAAATTCATTTCCCCGGGTGGAATCGACACCACAACCATCGCGTTTACAGTCGCACGCCCCGAACCACGACGGCCTCAAACATATACACGTATATCTTAAAACAAATCATAAGTACAACTCTCTTTTATAGAATATGAAGAACATAAATATATTCCACAATACAAAAAAAAAATATAATCCAATATCTCCCAGAGAGCCCGGCCCCAGTTCTTGACACCGTTATACCCACACAAGTACTTGTCAGAGCACTCAACCCTCAGAAAAGCAGTATTATTCGCATTAATTGGCATTGATACGGAAACTACGTATTAATTAACGATCGGAAATTAATTAAAAACGACATGTGTACATTTTACATGTTGACTTCTATTTGTATTGTTAGATATAATGATTAAGGCCATCATTACATCACGTCTCGTAAGAAGAGAAAGCGCGGCGTTAAGTTACGCCGATCAACATGCAATGTCTCGGATAATCGGAGACCATGAGACTCGAGAACGAGTTCTTGACATCGTTATACCGAAACATGTAAGTGAGTACTTACTTAGAGCACTCCACTCGCAAAAAGCAATCTCGTATTTCATATTAATTGGCATTGATACGGACGCTAAGTATTAATTAGCGATTGGAAATAACTTAAAAAAAAACAAGTATACATTTCATTTGCTTTTTAAATGGGAAAATGTGGAACAAAAGGTTTTTATTGACTCTTATTACTCTTTTACTTATTGTTAGAAACGAGTATAATTATGAAATCATATTCGGGTTTCATATATTTTTTAAAATTTATTTGTACAATTTTTTTATAAGACGCCGTCATGCTTCAGTGGGACATCTCGTGACTGTAAATACAATGGCTGTGGGTTGGATTTTCACTGAGGGAAAAGACTTACTTTCTTGCTCTGGTAACAAAACACAGAGAGGCATTGAGTTTTGTCACTCAACACGCAATGTATCAAATCTAAGGCACAGTGTCTTAACACTAGGTTGCCTGGTTTACCCTACTTTTTGCGGGAAGCTCCAAAAACCGAATGATATATATGGTTATTCAAACACATTGTCGCAATGCAGTTAATGGTTAATTCAGATTGCACAAGATGTTTAAAAGATCCAATCCTGCTTTTGAGATATTTACATTTACATTGTTATTTATATTACATTAGTAAATTATCAATCGACTTTTTCAATGACGTTTTATCTGTCACTTGACACATCTACAAAGTTATGAATGAAATATTATAATTACGTTTTTGTCTCGAAAAACACTAGAATAACCTAAAAGTAATAAAAAAACATATATAATATAAAAGCGAACTACACCTCGCCTATTCCTCCACCAATTGAACAGATGTGCCTCACAATAATATATCTGGAGAACAATTTGGACGCCGGCTCGAGGGACCAACTAGGTGGGATAGCTAGTAATCATCTACAATCGCGTCTGCTTCGTTTCTTACTCGTCTATTATATGAAAGTATATTTTAACACTTTCAGTTTTGTACTGGTTATAAAATATGTATATGTATATAAAATGTAAGCAACGTCTGATTGTAAACGCGATGACCATAGGTTCGATTACCACTTGGGGGAAAGGATTGTATTTATTTTAATTTTCTCACTGTGGTAGATAAAGCGCGACATTGAGCTAGGCACAAAATGTCTCAATAACTACGTGGAACGGAGTGACCTAATTGTACTACTTATACGTAATAGAGGTCATCATAGAACAAAAGGTCGATGTTTGATAGTTCTCCTCATGGTGGAGAGTTTGATCGCCGCCAGGGGAATCATTATATTTCAATTATTCTCATTCTTTCCAATAGTAAGAGTAAACGCAACGTTGTGTTCCGTTATTTCCATTCCATTTTTCACCAATTGAACAGATGTGTCCCACAATAATATATCTGTAGAACAATTTGGGCGCCGGCTCGAGGGACCAACTAGGTGGGTTAGCGAGTTAAAGCTAGAATAGCATTGTTTCTTATTTGTCTGTTGTATATAATTGAGCCCTTGCTGTACTATCTATAAAATATAAAATGTATGTTGATGCATATGAAATGTGGCGTATTACTAATATATAAGTATAGAAGCCATCATAGAATAGATATTTATGTATTTGATTGTTTTCGTAATAGTACCACAGACCACATCTTTCATAAATTTGCCGACTTTAGTAACAGGACTTGTCAAGTATCGTCACTGCAATGCAATATGTTAAAAAATGAGCTGGAAGTGGGAAACAATGTCTCAACACTAGGTTCTCCCAACCAAAAAATACTTGCACATAAATAGATGTATTATATAGTCCATAAAAATGTCTAAGATGCAGAAACGTATATACACAGCATCTTTGGACTGAAGATTGATGAATCACTTGAAGCCAATAATAAATTCCGTAGAACCGTTAGACTGATAGCTCTAGGGATCGTTCAATATCGTTTCTGTTGAGACTGTCAATTTTGTATTTTATATTAAAATGTTTCATATTTCAAGATGTTATGGCACTTTATAAGATTTTATCTTCTATTTAGTAAAAGTCAATTTTGTTATCTACTATGCTCTCAGCTTCACGTTATATCCTGCGCATAGCAGGGTATCTGGGAACCCAGTATTAATACACTTTGTTTTGATTAAGGCACTTCCGTTTCCCACTTTTCGCCGAATTCTGGAGGCATTTCGTGTTGAGTGGCAGCAATGGCAATAGCAGCTGTCTGGTCATTCTAGAAATGTAACTATCTTTTGAAAAATTAACTTATCAGAGACATTTATATCACTGTTAAATCATCGGTTACTGACTTTATGCAATATACATATTTATAATCTACTGAGAAAACATTCCGTTTTTTTTTTACTTTTTGTCCAGCTTAAACTTGTAGCTTTAAGCACCGATGGCCTCTTCAATTTTAATCTTAGCAATTTACCTTTAAAACTTCCAAACTGCCATTACAGGTGGATTAGGAGAAAGCCGGTAATGAAATGATATTTCACAACTGGCGACGCTCCGGGGCCAGCCGCTGATTTATGCCACTTAACAACTGTTTAGCTCCCTGGGAAATGAATTACAAATGCGGTCAAACTAAGCTAACTCAATTTGGGTTAGTTTCGAAACTTACCGAAATATTATGTACTATTAAATTATAATTACTCCATTAGTTGTAAGCTATTGTAGTGGCAATGTTTATATAAAAAAAAATTGTCGCTTCATTCCATCATATATTAACTAAGTATTGAATCGTTCGGTAACTTTAATGATGTATTATTAACAAACGAGCACGACTTATATATCAACAAATCGTTCATAATCTCAGTGTATATATAGTAAAATCTAAGATAATCTGTACTCAAAAAAAATTGTAAATTATTATTTTTTCATTGTTAGGGATCTTTTAATATCGCTTCTATTGAGACTGTCTAATTTATATTCTGTATTAAAATATCATTCAATTCCATTCCACTCATTTCATGAGAGTGTTACATCTAGAATAGTATTTACAAATGAAGCAAATCATTTTTAAACTAAAAATGAAAACTAATAAATTTTAAATTTAACCTACTGTCATTTAATGTTGCAGACGTAAAAACGTACTCCTATAACGATTTACAACCCAATATTTTGCTCAGTCAAACTTTCCACCCCTGGACACACCCTTAAAAACGCTACTCCCTAATAAATAAAGGCAAAAAGGGCTGATTCGCCGGAACCTAAATACTCCATAGGAAGGTACCGGAGGCAATGGAAAATATTATTTTGAGGGATTTCATTTGGCGCTCGAATAAACGTCACCAATGAATTATTGGATCCAATCACGATTCACGATTTGTACGCTGGAAAAAATGTAGAGAAATGAAAGCCATTTGTGCTTCCATTTTGCCGACTCTAAACGACGGTAAAGCTTATCGTGTGGCGTGAAAGTGAAAAGGTGTGGACATTATATGAAATTCCCGCATTTTTCTTGGCTTATATCTTACTATGGAATAATTAGTTAAGATTTATGTTAGTGATGTTAATGCATATACATATGTATGTATTGTATAAACCGGTTGAAGAGTAGGCAATGGCGGGTAAAATGGATAACATCATTTTTCAATAGTCCTATATACTTCTATTTGTTACTTAAAATAATTTAAATTTTCATGCATTTTGCCGCATAGCAGGGGGCGAAAGAATCTGGGAACCTAATGTTAAGACACTTTCGTTCCACATTTTCCGCCGAATTATGGAGGTTGAGATTCTCTACGTGTTCAGTGGTGGTACTCAACGTCGCGGTTTTGCTTCCTTAGCAAAGCGAAGAAAAAGAAATTATTTTCCTCGAGTAGGCATCGAATTCACAACTGTCGTGTTTACAGCCGCACGTTTGTGCCCCTGCTCCACGACTGGCCTTGATATGTATATAGTACTACATACTATTATTTGATATATTCGATTCTTTTTCTTTTTAGAAACATATTTTGAACCCGCCTTTGGATTTTTGTATGATCGACATAGAAAAACCCAAAGAGCGATACAGCGTGACGTGAAAAATGAGAATTGATATAACTTTTAAAGTTCTCGTACAAAGCTATCTCTTATAACTTGTATTATAAGGATGAATAAGCAAAAATGTCAAATGTTCTAGACTTGGAAAAGAACTTTAAATTGAACGACTAACTTTTAAACGCTAGGGACTTTGAAAGTTAATAATAAAATAAATATAAAAGTAGCCTTTTACTAAACTGCACCTGGCGACGGGGAATGAAAGGGAGACTATTTGTTAACTTTTTTTAATTTATGACTGTATAGGATACTTTTTATTTTAAAATATTTTTAAATGAAATTAAATGCCGAAATGTACTCATACATACACAGTCGTATGTATTGGTTTAGTTTTTGGGGTGAATATATTTTTTTATTTATTTATAAAAATGTTAAAGTGTTATTTTACATTAAGGATAGAAAAAAACTTATAGATAAAATATATCGTCTAAAAAAAACGAAAAGTCGCTTCATTACATTGGGTGACACAAATTCTATAGAATGTGCTCGGGTATATAAGTCAGAGACTTAGAGAGTTTCAAGAGGATACGATTATTACATGTGGTTCAAATTCAGATTCTTATATTTTATTATGTAGTTTGTTACATCTCTACCTAAAAGTACGTTAAAAAACTGGATTTGAATGGTTTCCAACACGTACAAATTCGTATCCTGTTTTACCTTGCGTAAAAGTATTTTCGACGAATAAAGGATTACCCCAGTTTTTACATACACTGCACAAATTAAGGACATTACTAAAGATGAGTAATAGTTATGACAACAAATAAAACATAAGACATAAACAAAACTCGGCGGAAAGTTGGGGGCGAACTGTCTTAACAATAGGTTTCCTCTGTCTACCCTGCTGGATGCGGGTTAATTTTATAAAACATAAGGGTGTCGTAGCGCAACAGCACAGCATCTGAAGCATCATCTAGAAATCAGATATTTCTATTTCCTCGCTCTGGTAACAAGATAAAGCAATGCTAAAAACTTTCTCAATTTTGGGGGGAAGTAACGAACAGAATGTTTTAACATTAGGAGCCCTCCACCTACTCTGTTATATATGAGATTTACCGTGATAGACTAGAGATAGACAAAAAAAAATTAAATATGATAAGATTCATATATATTAAATGAAACGTTACATCTATCTATTCGATTCGATCTGTATTTGAAGTGACCATTTTAAGAAATCTAAAGAATTTAATAAAACTCCTGCAAAGTCTTGTACCAGTGACTTTTAAAAGTCTGAGAGTTAGTCGAATAGAATTTAAAATCCTGATAGACTATACTCACCATCTGTACGAGTGGACTGCACCTGTATCAAACAGGGAGGTAAAGGGGGTGGGGACGATGGGGTAAAACGTATACAGTGTTAACCTTTGTTAGTTAAAACGTTGATTGTTGGTTTGAACTCTGTGTTGTACATAGGTGCATTGTGTGCTCTTGCTCTAGACCTGTATTTACTTTTACCGTTACCTAAAGGAAATTGTAGAGACTGAAAAATTTTCTACTTGTTTTATTAATATGTTCGTGGTCAAAGAAAATGTTATAATAATATTGTGTTATAATAATTACTTTATATTATAAAAACAGCCCGAATGGATTTTTTATAAAGTAATTATAGAATATGTTATTTTAGTTTGTGAATGTGTTAAGAATAGCCGAGTGTATTTCTATACAATTTTTTTTTTCATTCATTTATTATGTGACCTTTTTGAACAGAAAAAATGATAAAGAGATAATATTTCTGGTAAAATAGAAAATAATGTCGTATTCCTTTTAGTTTCACGCTGGATCCCGCAAATAATACGGTTGGCAGAGGTGACCTGGGAACCTGGTGTTAAGGATACTCCGTTCCACATTAAGTCAATTCCACCCACAATCGTCGCGTTTCTAAGTAAAATAAGTAATATATGGTAAAAATGTGTAGATTTTTATCTAAAACTCAATTAATATTTGCTACAATTCTAAAAGGTCACCTTTTCAATGTACAACAGTGACGTATACATATCTTCTCTGTTTATCGGTTTCAGAGCGAACCCATAACCACTGCCTTAACAGCTAAACAGCCCCAATCCCAATATCGCATTGGTATTTACCAACATAGTAAAGTAGAACGTGGGCGTGATATGAATCAATTACCGGGGAACGGCCGACAGGGTGCTATCATCGCGTTAGCCGCGATCGCTGAGTGAATGCTAATTTGTGAATCGATACTTTTGCGTTCTAATATACTCGTACGTTTCTCGTTTCTCTGGTTTATGCATTATTATGTAATTGTGTGTGTATGTATTTATGGTTTTTTTTTACTTCACACTGTATCTCGCACATAGCAGGGTAAGCACAAGATACCTAGGAAACTCTTCGTTTACCTCAGGCCAAAGTCGATTTTTCTAGCTCGGCGTCCCAAAGTCCAGTGACAGTGCTGTAGAGGCCATTAGGGCCGAAAGCTTACGGCTCAGCCGAAAAATGAAAAAACAAGAGTTCGTTCCCCATGAACACACACTTTTCTCCATACTCCGCCGAAATTTTCAAGCATTGTGTGTTGAGTGGCGGAACTAAACACATATTCAGGGTGGAAGCGTCAGCGCTCCTTTACGGTACGGTAACAGCATATAAGGTAAAATATTTTAAATCCATACCTTTATTTCGTGTGGCGCAGTTACGCATAGATACCAATAACGTAAACACATACTACTACAAAAATATTACTAAATGTTAAGCAATTCTGAACTTTGCCGTTAATACCTACAGCTCGATTTCAAAGGCGTATGCGGCGGTTTCCCTTTGATAGGTTTATGTCTGCGTATGTCGTTCTTCAAAATGGCATTTTATTTTACAACGACAATTTTATTCGTTGTTTTGTTTGAAAAAGTAACTTTTTAATTTTTAGGACCTTTGTTTAAATTGTATTAGATTTTTATAGAATACTTAAAACTGTGTGTTCGTTTGAAGTGGTGCTGTCAAAAACACTCTGTACATGCTGCATTGATCTATTTTATTATAGGCTAAGGAAGTTATAATATAATAAAATAACTGGCCCGTTTGTTTATATGTGGCTGTAAGTTTAATATTCATCGAGCTGGTCTGACGAAGTAGCCAGACTCTTTCTTTAGAGGTAACTGGTACAGCTCGAGTTCAGACTTCATTTATAGCTCCAAGTACTTTCTGTTACACTTTGTGAAGAAACACGCTGTTTTTAAGGTTTTTTACCTACATATTATTATTAATCATTTCATTTATGCTTATATATGTCGATACGAAACTGATTAAATTGTAATTAGCGAGGCTTCAGGTGTGTCCGTTATTAGTGGTAAGCCGCAAAACAGATATTGCATTGAATATTTTAATTACACGCAAATTTTAATAATTGAATATAGGTAGAAATGTTTTAGGCCGTCGTGGCACAAGCACAAGCGTGCGACAATTGTGAATTCGATTCCAAATCGGGGGAGTGTAATCTTAAATATTTTCCTTTCCGCGCTTAACACGCAATGTCTTAAGATACCAGCGGAAAGTGGGGAACGGAAGTGCCATCAGTTCCCAGGTTCCCTGTGTTACGTTCGGTACACAGCGTGAAGCTAAAATATATCTGTATTTATTCTAGAACCAGATAATCAAATGTGAATAATTAAGAATTGTGTCCAACACATTATATATTATAAATATACATTGTAACTCTGGTTGCAGGTAATGTGGGTAATATAGGTTACAGACTTCCGGAGATTGGAGCTTTCAACCAAACAAAAATGTTCAGCCTTATATTTATAATATTAATGTAAGCAAAGGTTATATTGAGTGAACAATATAACCTTGTACTAAAGATTTTAGAAGAGGATGAACTGCTTTCGAAAAACAATTCACGTTCCGATGCCGAATTGTTTAATGTTATGCCAATCGCGTCACAGATTCAAAATTTCAAATACTTTCCTTAGAACACATGCAACTTTCAGAAAATCGATATTCACATAAAGATTTGCACGTTACACTCACAAGTTATACGCACTAAACATGTTTTGTTTCACTCACTCTTATGAAATTTACAGTGGCTTAGGTAGAGAGGGGATGACGAATAATTTTCAGTTAAATGACTCGAAAGCGAAACACTAGCCTTAGTACTACTATTAGTTAAATCTTCTTTAAAAGCTTTAGATATACAAATACTTTCGTTTACTTCAAAAGTTAAATATCTTATTGATCAATTATTGTTTATTTTAATTTTAATAGGGAAGAGAATTCTTTTAATTTCCATTTTAATGTTACTTGGACAAATAGCGGCATTGAGACATGACAAACAGATGACAAAGTGATCTTATAAGGGTTAATATTTCCTTAAGTCACGAAACCTTAAAAATAAAAATTATATAAAAGAGCCAAATTAAGTTCTATAAAATATTCTATTCTTTAATAGTATCTAGGATTTCAAATATTCAATAAATCTCAAAATCATCAACAGTTTCGGGCGTTAATTTAACAAATCGATCACGTCACGTGCTCGAGCAACGTGAAGCAAATAGAACAAGATATAGTGCCTACTCTACCAGTGTAGTTAATAAAATAAGATGACTATATTATATTTATTAGCAACACTGTCATATTTATATATGTAGGTATTTTCTAAATCTCATCTAAAAGAGCTGTCGCGACTCAGTGACATATGACTATTGACAGTAAGTTATTGGTTTGATTTCCATTCAGGGAAATATGTTATTTTGATACCCTCGCTTTGATAACAAGACAAAGTCCGGTGCTGTATCCAGTATACAGCATGTTACGCGAAGCTAAAGTAAAATAAATCTTAAAACGGTTATATAGCCTTATCAAAAGTTGCTTGTCAATTGATTTCGCCAATAAAATACAAAAATATATGAAAACTATGTCAACACATCAAAATGCAAGAGATACATTAAAAAAAAAAAGAGAAAAACGCCAATAATCTAAGGCATTACAATACCCATACACACATACACATTACAATACAAAATTTGTAAGCCACTATGGGGTAACACAAGTTGAGCTAAGTCCGGGGCAAAGCCGCGAGCAAACAACGAGGCCCCCAACCGTTTAGGGTGCGGTCGCCGATATCCTTATAGAGAAAAAAGTACCCCACATAAAACCAAGTTTGAAGTTTCTCGATTAGTTTTTTCGTAAAACTCTTAGTATTCTTTTTTAGTAACTAAAGTTAGTATACGTATTGTAAAAGTAAGTATACTATAGATATTAGAATAGTCGAATTCTTGCCTTAAATACAAGTAAGTTCCTTTGACGCTGAAGAATTAACAAAATATCAATCTTCACTAATATTGGAAAGAGAGTTTGTTTGGTTGGACACATCAACCCTAGGAAGTATTGGTTCGATTATACAATTATTTTAGTGTTTTGTTAGCAAAGAGACGACCTCAATGTAAAACGCGATGAGCTCAAGACCCGCACACCTGAGGTGATCTATAGCAACTATGTCGGGGGAGTGCTGACATGACAGCACACCAGCGACGCTCTTTTATATATATATATATATATATATATATATATATATATATATATATATATATATATATATATATATATATGTGTGTGTGTATATATATATACTAGCGACCCGCTCGCGGCTTCGTCCGCTTTAGTTACTGAATTATTCATGTAATGTACCTATGTTTGCAAAACACTTAAGATTACCAATGTGAAAATTATTTAAACCTTAATGCAACCCGCATTTTCGTAGTTCCAATACGGGTGTTCCAAATGTTTAAAAAGACACACCTAAACAAATGACACAAACAACAGAAAACTTTAACGAAAGAAATTATAAACAACAGCACACTTAGATCTCTTACCCAAAAATACTTAAACGAAAGATGTAACCAACTATGTCGCGTTGAAATACATTATAATTATTGGATAGCTCCAAAATGCGTGCAATCGCTTCTAAATTAACTTTGCTATAGAGCCTGGCGCAGAAATGAAGCATTCTCTCGTCCATCTCCGTAGTAGCTCCGTACGACATCTGGGCGTTGACACAGTATGGAATTGGAAGGATTATCAAATGCCATCTAGGCGGTCAACTCAGTCAGGAGAGACCCTCGGTTTCCTGAGGGAGGCCCATCTTAAACGACCAAGGTTCAATGCAAGGCTCATGAGTCGGATTTAGAGGAGGATAGAAAGTCCCTAGGAAATACTCTTACGTCTGACAGGCAGGCAGGCAGGCAGGCAGGGAGGCAAAGACATGCGCGACGTGCTGTGGGGTTCCGGCTCTGAGCACTTAATGAAGTAGGCCCGGGTGCCAGACGCAGTCGAATGCGTGCTACGTCGAAAAAGACTACTATTGCACTCTCCTTTCGGTTGATCACTGTTGCGGCGTACTATAACCAGAGTGGTATACCCGCTTGCCAAGCTGCTCGCTTCGTGGAGAAGTGAGAGGAATATCTTCTCGAACAGCTTGGCGACCGCGCTAAGGAGGGTTATAGATCGGTATCAGGCTGCGGGGTCTTCCCAGCCTTGGGCAATATGATGAGCAGGCCTTCCTTGCATGCCCGGGGGAAAGAAGACAGGCGGGTGCGGCGGATCCGTTGTTATAAGCAAAAGATTGCGGGGCGCGGGGGGACGGGTGGTGGGCGGCGAGCCGTTACACAGCAAAATTTTTTTAGTACCGTAATTATAATTTTCAATCTGTGTTACTAATCTTCTAAAGTACTTATTAAAATGAAATGAAAACAGTAAACAACATTTTGATCTATATTAAATGGCCAATAGGTAACTAAATAAATAAATTAGCTTCACACTGTATCCCGCACACAGCAGAGTAGGCAGAGGGAACCCAGTGTCAAGACACTCCGTTCCCCACTTTCTGCCGAATTTTTGGAGGCATTGCGTGTTGAGTGGCAGAATTCAACGCCGCGCTTTGCCTCGACACCAGGGCGAAGAAATGAAAACATAAATTTAAGTAAATATTTCATCTCCTCGAGTGGGGATCGAACCCACAACCGTCGGTTTTACAGTCACACTTTGTGCCACTGCGCCACGACTGGCCTCGTAACTAATATACTTATTTATATACTGAGAGTAAGGGATGATATAGCTTTTCTCTAAAACTATTTATAATTTCGAAATATTGTAAAGAGCAAAGTTTATCTTTGATTAACGTAGAAAATTAATAACTTATTTAAAAGGATAAGAATTAATATCATTATGGACACATCCCTTACAATAAGAAAATATATTTAAATTGCCGTCTAATTTCCGTCTCCTCTACGCTTTCATTAGTAAGATTTAAACGATTGTTATTTGCATTTCTTGTTCTACGACCTATGAACGACTTTTTCGTGGCATAATTAAATTAAAAAAGAAAAAAAAATAATAAAAAGAAGGAGAGTAAACAATTTAAACAACAGGATACTTAAACGAAAGAAATGATAAACAAAAGACTACCCACTATTCTCTTCCTAAAAAACTTACACGAAAGACTACCTACTATTCTATTAATCAAAAAAGATGAAACTAAATATATCGCGCTGAAATAATACATTAAACTCTAATTATCCAATACGTACAATCGCATCTAAATCTACTTCGATACAGAGACAGGCGGGGAGGGAGACGGGCGCGGCGGACGCGTCGCGTGGCGCGGACGCATGGCGTGTGGTGAGCCGTTTCGCAGCAAGGATATTTTGATATTGTAAAAACTTCTAAAGTACTTATTAAAATGAAAAACAATAAAAGACAGTTTTCATCTCCATTAAATGGCCAACGTAACTAATATACTTATTTATATGCTTTATGAGTAAGGGATAAACGAAACATGAGCCAAATCTGCGGTTTATAGCGGGCGTGATGTGTCAACAATTAAATGCGTTTTTCTCTAAAACTATACGTAATTTTCAATTAGTGTAAAAAGCAAATTTTATCTTCGTTTAATGTAGTAAATTAATAAAGTATTTAAAAGGATAAGGATTGATATCATTATGGACAAACATCCCTCACAATAAAAGATATATTCAAATTATTATTTTTAGACAGTAATATGCTCACTGTATGTTATCCTTAGAAGATAAAAATATGCTGTCGCTGACTTTTTTGTAGATCTTATTAAGAGGAATAATACTCTAGTACATTGTTTTCATGTAAGACTTACTATTAAAGCAGCGCATGCGTGAAAGTTTCTCAACGGGTAGGACTTTATGTACATATATCATATTTATGTCAACTTACATTAAAATATATATATAATAAATCATACACAAACCTTCTCTGAGAAATACTCTACCAAATGGTGAAAACCGCATCAAAATCCGTTGGGTGGTTTAGAGGAAGATCGCTTAGAAAGGCCAGACAGAGAAAAAAAGCGTTTCTTTTTTATAATATTTATAGATATATACTATATTATCGGGCACTTAGAATGTCATAAACAATTTTTAGTATACTTATATAACGAAGTCTAACTTTAAATAACTGCTTTTTATAATAGTTTTTATTAGTTTCACGCACGCAGATATAAATATAAAAATAATTAATTCAGCCGAGTGGGAATGAAACCCACTGTACATATCCAATTAATTATATAGGAAAAAACTTAATATTTGAACCTAAATATGCAAATAAACGATGTGACTACTGCACCAATATGGAGAAGGAAATAGAGCAGCCCAGCTATAAAGCACAATGGTGCCTCGGGGCTTGAGAGCTGATAAATCGGTAGTGACCAACACTCGGCTTATCTTAATGGAGGGACATCACTTTAAGAATCGTGAAGCCCTAAATTTAGAAATACATTTTTTTTTATATTTACTACTACATCCCGTATAAAGTAGGAACCCAGTATTAAGATACTCCGCTTCCTATCGGTCCGCACAATTTTCTAAACATTGCGTTTCGAATGGCGAAACTCAACGACGTTTATTGTCTTGTTACTAAAGCAAAATGATGAAATTATTTCATTTTCCAGAGAAAGAATCAAACCCAGAACCTCGCACTTATAGTAAGACTTTGTGTCGCTGCGACAAGAAGGCAAACTTTCATGAAAAAAATACTAAAAAGAGGTACCTCACTAGAAGACGACTTTAACGACAATGATGTTGGATTATTATATAAGTGACGTGGCCGCAATCATTTATAAATGCCGCGTATTGCTCACTAACTCTCGCGCACTGGTGCTACACCAATAGATATAAGAAAAATATAACTGGTCGCTGTCTGTACATAGAAGATATATGAGATAAAACTATTATCGGAGGGATTTATCGAAATAATAGGAACATTAAACTTTATGTCTGTTAGTTTTTTGCACGATAACCTCGGAAGCCTGATTTATTTACTCTAATTTTGATAAATTTCCCTTAACATTTATTATTATGTTTTGTTCTATTTCAATCGGATCAGAAATAAAAAAACAGGAGGATAAAGTATTTTGTTCAAGATCAATCGAGCTGCGATCACTAGTATATAATAAGTATATATAACACATTTATACAAGTTTGTATCAAGATTTATTAGAGGCTCATTGGTTTATTGTAATGCAAACTTGTATAATAGTTCGTATAGAGAATTAGCTACGAAGTGCTACGCGGTTAAGTACCGTAGCCGCACTAATTACAGTGAGACAACCAAGAATTCATATGCAGTTAACTCCGTATTAATTTAATACTAACTTTTTTAGTTAGTAACAGACAGCATGTATGACATTTAATATTATAGAAAAATATATATAATAATGTCTAATGATAAAAGATTGTGAAAAGAATATTGTTATATGGAATTTATTTACATGAATATATATATGTTTGGTATATTCCTCGCTTTGGTAAAAGTTCGGCGTTTAAGTCCATACTGTATAGGTACGCAACGTCTGGAATTCGAACAGAAAGCGTGGACGGGACAAAGCGTTAAGCTAACAAAAAGATAAGCCCAACAAATTTCTATAATCACAAAATATTCATAAAAATATTAATACTTACAAAGGACAAGATAAATATATGGGGGTTATCATTTATCCCTTGCCCCGGGAAATTTATCCTTTTATGAATTACATAATTTCTCGTCGTCCGCTCCCGAGATATTGAATATATTATAAATAGTAGATTTTCCTTCATAACGGTTTGCATGTATACTAAAGAAATAGGAGTTATTTTATATCTTCACGCAGAATATAGCAAGGAAGGCAGAGGGAATGTCGTGTCAAGACATTCCGTTGCCCACGCATCACCAAATATTCGATACACTGAGCCGTACTAAACATCTAGTGCGACGTACTGAAAAGCGTTGTGTTAAATAGTTTTTCTTCTTCAGTTTCACACTGTATTCCGCATATAGCTGGACATACAGAGGTAACCTAGTATTAAGACACTGCGTTCCCCACCTATCGCTGAATTTTCGGGGCATTGTGTGTTGAATGGGGTAACTCAACGTCGCGCTTTGCCTTGTAAACAGAAAGCAAAGAATTAAAATATAAATCAATAATAATTCGTTCCCCTGAGTAGAAACCGAACCCACAACCATTGCGTTTACTGTCATACGCTTGTGACACTGTGTCACGACGGACCGACTCGGCGGGTTAAATAAATAGCCACCTAAAAAACGCATAAGCACTCACTTATAGAAATAACTTTTACCCTCTTGACGGCAATAACAATATTTCTTGCCTGAGAGCTTTTTATCCTGAACGAGTGCAACTTCATTTAGAACTTAGCTTTATAAGCTTAAAGAACGGAAGGCACTAACTTTGGCGGTACCTACGTCGAGTAAATACAAGCACTGCACTTGGGTAATGAGGATTGGTGTATACGAAATTATTCGAGTTTATTGTTCTTAAGATAGCTTATGTCATGTTATAATGCATATTTTAAATGTGTTATTATGTTTCATTAATTTCATACTATTAATAATTATCTTTTTTTTAAATATTTTAATGTCAAATCTGTTTCAATATATCATTGAAACCTAATTAAATGTCTTGTACCTTATTAGCTAAATTATTTTATTATTATTAACATTTATTTAATGTTTATCTAGAGAAAATGCATGGACAAGTAAAACCACAGCAGAAAATGAAATATTCTATCGAAACGACGACTATCGCGGTCTTACAAATCTTACCTGTGGTGCTATAATTGCATTAAATATGCAATCTTCACTTTTTTTCTTATTAAAAAAAAAGATGAGGTTGCAACTTACACAAGTGTATGCCGGTTGAATTAATAATTCTATTATATTTCCGTTTACCCAATATCACATTGAACCATTAAATATTCACAAGCACAACCAAACGATAACATAAATCAAGATCGTTTCCCAAAAACCATAAAGAAAACCAACATTTTTTTTTATACCGAACACCGTGTAATTTCTATCGTAGCCCCGTAGGCAGGCATTGTGGCAAGCTGATTACCATGGAAAACGCATTAGCGTGCCACATAAATTCAAACCCAGGACCCTGTATAAGAAATCAAATATAATTTACGACATACCATAAGTTTCTCGCATCCATTTTGTGACTGAGAGTCCGGGCCGCTGTGAGAGTGCAGCATCTGTAACAATAAAACAATTTCTTTTTACAAATTCGAAATGTTAAGTACAAATACGAAATGGTATGTTTTTTGTCAACGAGAAGATCAACAGATGGCGTACTGCCTTCTATATTAGTATAAGCACTATTATATATAGATATACAGAATGGTCATATAATATTTCAACGATTTAGCTTCTTCTTCTCGTAAAATGTAGATAAGCAATACAAAATGATACAAAAAAGGCAATATGATTATATTACATGATGTAAATCCATGTTAAATCAATCGCAACTGAAACAGATATCACAAATAGGAAGTCCTGAATGCCCGGCGTCGACTCAATACGCAAAGTTAATCCGATGGAAGAATTTCTGGAACGAGCCCTTTTGGGCTCAACGGATCGAGTGAGATTACAGATGTATGTAATTGAATGAAAAATATATAGGAAAATCAATTTTAACGGTAACAAAGCAAGAAACTGATTTAATTCTTAGGCACACGTTTTTCGCGTATCCTGGTATGCAGGAAAATGCTTGCGTAGACAGAGAGAATCTAGTGTTAAGACACTCCCCTCCTCACTTACCGCCCAATATAAAGAATAAAACCCAGGACGGTCACGTTGACAGTGAGAATCTCTCTCACAGCGCGACCACGGCCTAATATAATATTAGTAATTTCCCTGGAGATAGACATATAGATTTTGTAAAGAGCTCATAAAAATAGCTACTAAAATTACTTTGCAAATATTATAGAAATCAATGTTATATCACATTTACTACCAAGAGGCGCCAGTCGTGGCGCAGGGGCACAAAGTGTGACTGTAAAATCGACTGGTTGTGGGTTCGATCCCCACTCGAAATTAAATATTTATTAACATTTATACTTTCATTTCTTCGCTCTGGTGTAGAGGGAAAGCGCAGCGTTAAGTTCCGCCGCTCAACACGCAATGCCTTTAGAACTCGACGAAAATTGGCGAACGGAGTGTCTTAACACTAGGTTCCCTCTGCCTACCGTGCTGTGTGCGGGATACAGCTTTAAGATGATTTTATTTTATTTACTACAAAGATAGAGCCAAAATTTTTCAAGTTACAGAGTAGAACAATTTTATTTACATCGATTCGCTTAATTTATTTATGTATGTGTATATTTAAATAGCAAAAAAACATATTTAATCATATCAAATACCCTTCATGTACACTCTGGGAAATTAACCTACAATCCCCCTTCACTCACTCTCAGTTATCAACACGACGGAATTCGAATAAAAAATGTAATAAAATACTCTCTTCTCATTTTTATCATATTAAATTCCCTTGCAACAGGAAAATCCACCCATTTTTATGTGCTCGTGAGAATAGTTGCCAAAACGCGGTGTGCTCTGTCATGAGATAATCTCTATGGTCCATTCAAGGTAAGATTGATATCAGAAAAGATATCAAGAGAAAAAAGATATAAGATAAATATATTAGTCTACGAAAGTTAAACTCTATTTATTATATGTGGTGGTAAGCGGCCGTAAATCAATATAGCTTTAAATACCTATGGATTTTCTTTTTAGCTTCACGCTGCCCACACATAGCCGGGTAGGCAGAGGTCATATTAGACAAAGTGCGGCGTTGGGTTCCGTTACGTAAAGTAGAATAAACGACGTAATGATTTTGAATCTCTTAAGTTCTCCCTTAGCTGACAACTTAAAATATCCACTAACGTTTAACTCACTTTGTAATAGTACAAATTAGAACAACATATCGATGTAGGCAGGTTCACGCTTTTTCCCACATAAGTGGGTAAACAGAGGGAAGATGGGGAATTTTCCCTTCCCATGTCCTCACTTTCCGTCCAATTTTCGAAACAAAACGTACTGAATGGCAGAACTAAAAACCACGCTTTGTTTACCAGTGCTCTCACCTCAAATAAATAAGTTATTATTTAATTTTAATTCAACTTAAATACAAATCATCGACTCTGAGCGCCACCGTTAATTAGTAGCGAAACAAAATTATATGAAGCATGCGCTATGCATATTCAATGAGCTGAACGATATCTTTGAAGTGAACCCACTTTGAGGGATTACGGCTTTTGTTCCGGATGCGATGCTCGCTACCGGTGCTTTAGACGAGTGCCGAGCGTAATGTTACTGCGAAACGTGAACCTTTAAAATTTTTAGTAGTAGGCAGAGGAAACCTAGTGTAAAGACACTCTGTTCTCCACTTTCTGTTGAAATTCACCATTCAATGCGCAATATCACAAAAAATGGACGGAAGTTGCTGAACAGGATTAGAAGAAGGACACTGCGTGAAATAAAAAAAATACCATCAAATATTTTCTTTCATCATATTTCCTGCTAAGAAAATGGGGAACAGTGTGTCTCAATACTAAGTTCCCTCTGCCTACCCTGCCGTGATACATTGTGAAGTTGATTTTATACATCTATATTTCTTGTTCGAGACAAAATCAATACACATTACCAATAGAAGGATCGATTGGAGAAGCAATTATTCGTGACGACGCCCACCAATCGACTTAATCCGAGTTAGAGCGACAGAACGGCCACTCGTAAAATACCGTTCATCCCTATTATCATAATTTATTCGTAGACTGGAAAAATAAATCTCGTTTACGTTTCGTTGATTCTTCTATTTTTTTCGGTAAATACGGAAAGAAAATCTTGGGGCAAGGATGTATTTTGAGTTTTAGACATATATTTGGGATTTTTTTATCACGTATCACGCTGTATCCCGCAAGCACCAAGATAGGTAGAGGGAAACTATTGTCTACGTTCCCTACTTTCCGACCAAATTCGAGAATTATCGCGTTAAGCTTAATGTCGCGCTTAGTCTTGTTGCCAGAGCGAGGAAAAGGTACATAACTAATACCCGCGAGTCAGAATCGAACCCACAATCATCGCCTTTTCATCATGACACTATGCCGCTGCGCCAAGATTTTTATTTTTGTTGTTTATTTCATTTCTAAGCATACGTATACCACTACGCAAATATTAGGCAAGTAACTATCACATATAAAGCAAAATAGAACAATGTAGTGTGAAAGAGGATTTGGTAAATAAATAATTGCAGCGTGGCTTTCGCTAAAGGTCCAACAATCCTACTCGATTTATCTAAGACCTGTGTTAGCGTGCTCAGGGGACAGTTGGAAATATGTTTTGCTTAGAGTATAACTATTCAGTTTATATTTTGTAGCTTCAGCTGTATACAGTATAGGCAAAGTAGACAAAGGGAACCTAGTGGTACAACATTCTATTCTCTATCTTCACCTTACTTTTGAAGACATTACGTGATGACTTGAGGAACCTAACGCGTTTCCTTTTTTTTATCAAAGCAAAAAAATTTAAATAATACATTCTCTCGACTGGCAATCGAATCCACAACCATTGCGTTTACAATCAGGTGCCGTATCACTACACTACGACGGCCTCTCACTTTAAGAG
The DNA here is from genome assembly GCA_030704555.1 of Heliconius charithonia. Lineage (NCBI taxonomy): Eukaryota > Metazoa > Arthropoda > Insecta > Lepidoptera > Nymphalidae > Heliconius > Heliconius charithonia. Next base: position 724,957 of record CM060813.1, read on the forward strand.
AGCAATTGCAAATAAAACATTACATACAAAATCCTACCGAATACAAAGAAATAGAAACAAACTCGTCAGTCCGTCCTTTCCAACATAGCTACACAAGTCCTAGACAAACGTTGGCAAAGCAAACGTTACTGGCGGAACGGGTAAATACACATTTGTAAAGGTGAGCCGATGGCCTGTCGACAGACGGGCATTAGTTAAACGCTTTCAGTGCTCATTTTCAAATAGATTTTTTGTAGCTTAAAAATGTTAGCGGTTTTTAGAAATAGAGACGGTCAAGTGTGAGTTGGACTCGCCTATCGATGGTTCCGTATGAATTTAATGGTAATATGTCAACTGGAAGCAAGTATCATTTACTTTAATTTAAATTTAGTCAACTACCTAAATATAATAAACAATAAAAGATCACCAACAAAGGTATATTTACATCCAAGACATATAAAGTTCGACTCGAATGGTACTTCAATTAATTGAAGTATTATAAAATATTAAATAACAAATACGATAGGCACTAGGGAGCTTTTAGAAACGTTAAACAGTAGCCGACCTTGGGAAAAGATCGATCGGTTTATTTAAATTTAGGTACAAGTCACTGACACGCCCTGGAGTTATGACAGACATTTCAAATAATTAGCCTTAAAAATAATAAATTATTATCTATCTATATTAATAGGTAGAGATTGTTTGATTGAAATTGATTTTGTGGCCAGTCGTGGCGCAGGGGCTCAAAGTGTGACTATAAAACCGACTGGTTGATTCCCACTCGAGGAGATAAAACATTTACTTAAATTAATATTTCCATTTCTTTGCTCTGATATCGAGACAAAGCGCGGACACTGAGTTCTTTCACTCAACACGCAATGCCTCCAGAATTCGAAAAGTACACACTTAACACTAGGTTCCCTCAGCCTACTCCGGCGTGTGCGGGTTACAGCGTGAAAGTAACAGTAGTGAATAAAAAAATATAAAATAAAATAATTGAAGCTTTTTCCTTGATTACGTTGAAAGACCGGAGAGAAGACCGGAAATGAATGCTAAAAATAAACTGCCTCCATTCTTCGGCATCTGCAGACTATATCTAAAGACCTGAGTCTTTAGATAAAAAAGTATTTTTTTATGATATTTCATATTTATGGGGCATATTGAGATTTTATACTTAATTCAATGTATTTTATAAGATAAAGAGAAGAGCTCAGTGTATGTGAGCGTGCGCATTACAGAAACTTCCTTAAAGCTAGCTGTTCACCCTCGGCACAGCCAATCTATGAAATACTAATACTTTCATCTTGTATACAAAAACTTTAAATATATAATAACAAAACCTAAATAATGTGGGGGTACTAGCTTCACGCTGTATCCTGTACACATCAGGGTAGGCAGGGGGAACCTAGTGTTAAGATACTCCGTTCCCTACTTTCTAATACAGAATTACCGAAGCTAATAAAGATATTAACATGATAATAAAAATATATATGTTATGATTATATTAAATCGTGATTTACCATATTGCTGGAACGTATTCCGAGAGATAGGAATTCAAACACGCATATATTATATTAGCTTATAATGTTTTGCTCATTGAAGTAAGTGTCAAGACTCTCTTTTTACTCGAAGTTAAAACATTACTCAATGTGGAATGGAAAAATGATAACCATTTCTCTAAGCTAGGATCGAACTTAAAACCATCGCGCCCTCTACATATTTTACCACATAAGTTAATGAAGGCCAAAGAAATCGCTCCACTTACATACACACAAACAATTTTAAAAGATTCTCAAATTGAGTAGTTGTGCGAATAGTTCATACATTCTGTTCCAGTCGGGGGATTTTGTTTAATTAATGAAATAGTTTCTAAGCCCGAGCCGCCTTTGGTCTTCAGTCTATATAGTTTGTAGTGAACATGTTGGGAATAACTGTCGTTTCTAATGTGAAGTGGGATTGAGCTTTATTATATTAGTTTTAAGCGAGATGAGCTTTTGAGATGTGGAGTATTGTTCATTAAATTTCAATTATAAATATATTTTATAATTACAAAATTATTTAGAACAAGAAAAATGAAAACGTTTAATTTTCCCGATTGAAAATCGAACCCACAACAGCCGCGTATACAGTCAGACGACAGTCTTTACTTCTATTTAAGGTAGATACAACCTACACATCCTATAGAGATACAAACGCTATCTAGTTATGATCAACGGTCGTAAATCTTTGTGATAAATCATCTTATCTTTGGAATGAAAAAGTGTGATTGAACAATATCTTTTCGATACTCGATTTATGTTTTTGGCCAAATGCCAGTCGTAGCGTAAGGGGCACAAGCGTGCGACTGTAAATGCGATAGGTTGTGGGTTTGAGTCCCATCCAAGGAAATGAAGTATCAAATAATTTCAGCAATCCAGTGTTCAATCACTCCGTTCCCTACCACCTAATTATAGAGATGTTGCTTGACCGCTGCAGTGTATTGTTTTATAACCGTCGCGAGGAAAAGGAAACTATTTATGTTTTTGAGTGGTAATCGAAACCACACATGCCAGACTTAAAAAAAAACCAGATATCTTTAGCTCACTCAATTTTCTACAACACCGAAGTCACCCCTTTACATGCCCTAAAATAAATTCAACGGTGGCTGTAACGATCCTAGTTTATTTATACACTAAAGGCATTGCCCGAGGTTGGACGGGGGCTGGTGAAGCTCGCCCACGGCAGGGTTTGGATCAAAATAGAAATTACGAATACGAAACGAAATTACTCACGAAAAACTTGAGCAATTATAATGTTTAATTATAATGTTTGAATAATAATATATCGATAATCGATATTTATGAATTCCAAGTGCTAGTTAGTATTTTTGTAGTAGAGACCCTAGGTAATAATTCATCGGCACACCATCTGACGGTTTGGGCGATGATTATGGATACAATTATCGCTCGGGAAAAGGAAAAACAAGCGCATCTACCTCCTGCTTTTACCACGAAATGTCCCGAAGATTAGGCAGAAAGTGGCAAACCTGAGAGTCTCAACTCTCCCTCTCTGGTCTTCTCTGTCTACCCTGCTATTAGAAGAATACAGCGTTAACCTAAAGAAAACTTTTTAATATGTATTAAACAACTAAAATACATAATTTAAAAAAAAAGCAACTAAATATTTTCTCGACGTCGCCTACGTCGTATGGCGTGTGTATGGATCATTACTCACGGCCGATTGCCATCTAATCGGACGCTCTCGGCACGGTCAAATTTATCAGCACGACGCTCGCCAAAGGACCGACCAGAGACCCCAATGTTAAACTATAAAATTTCCATTACACTTACATCTCGATGCTTAAATGATATTATATTTTTTTTCCTAGCTTCACGGTCTATCACGTACAGGCACGCATGGTAGGGCAAGCAGAGGGAACCTAGCGTAAAACACTCCATCGAGTCGTACGCGTGACTTTGATCCCTTTCCTCCGGTTGATTCCACAGGTTATGACTTTGACTCCTATTCTGAGGAATAAACTATATTCATTTTCTTTGTTCTGGTAACTAAGCAAGACAACATTTTGAAATTTAAAATGCCCTCATGTAGCGGTATACAGTATAAATATACAAAAAGCCAGTAAATATTATACATGTGCCCGCAGCTGTGTCACGATGGCCTCATAAAAAAATTATAAAATAATTAAAAGTTTTCTTACAATTAAGGAATAAAACTTGAAAATAATGAGAGGTCGAGATGGAGGCTTTGGAATTCGGTACTTACGTGAATGACGTGACCTATTTCCGTTGAGTGGTGGTACATTTTTCCACGCTCAACCCGTAGCCAAAAAAACGCAGTATACCTACCCCATTATAAATCGAAATAGGTACTATTTTTTTAATATTTTTTTAACTTTACTCTGTATCCCGCATAGCAATGTAGTATGATGGAATCGTGTTAAGCTACTCTGTTCTCTATAGTCATAGACGACAATCTCACAATCAACTTAAAATCTAAGGCCTGGCCTGAGGCCAGTCTTGGCGCAGCGGCACGAAGTGCTGCTCCCCTGAACTGCTCCCCACTCGAGGTATTATATTATATTATTATAGATAAAATTTATATTTTTATTTCTTTGCTCTGGTGTCAAGGCTAAGCGCCGCGTTGAGTTCTGCCACTCCAACACGCAATGCCTCCAGTATTCGGCAGAAAGTGAGGAACGGAGTGTCTTAACACTAGGTTCCCTCTACCTACTCTGCTGTTTGCGGGATACAACGTAAAGCAGATTTTTATTTTTTAATTTAAAATCTATCATCTATGTTTCATTACATTACTTTGTAATATATGGTAACTAGTATATACACACGTACGTGTATATTAAATTGATTTGACGATCCCTCGGGCTATAATTGGATGGCTTCACGTATACTTCACGTAGGCAGCCAATCTTACTTTGATTTACATTATTGTGTAGGTAATATTTATACTTATATTATAAAGAGTTGCCTGGCTCAACGTTATCTTGCCGACTATTGGTTTTTTATACTTTTACTTTGTATATTATGTATATGCGGGACATAGCAAGGTAGGCATGGGGAACCTCCGCCGAATTCTTGCGTTATTGCGTGTTGAGTGGCGGAGCTCAACGCCCCGTTTAACCTCGATACGTTTGAGGAAATGAATATATGTAATATTTTTACTTTGCTGTTCCAGCGCCTCACGTTTATTTTTTATTTTTGGCTTTTACATACACTTATAAAAGCATTTTTCTTTAGTCTTTCTTTATTTTAGTTGACAGACAAAACAACAGTTTTTTTAATAAAAAAAAAGCAGCTGCACGTTTCATCACACTAAGCAGCCCAGACTGAGAGAAGAACCTATGTTTAGACACACCGTTTCCCACTTCCTGTCTAATTTTTGAGACATTGCGTCATGAATGATGGAACTGGAACTAAAAATGATTTGAATATAATTTTTACGCTTGCAGTTACGGGGTGCGTCACGACAGCGTTCAACCCTTTAAAATTAGTTCGTTAAAAAATAAACATTCTACCCAAAATGAATTATTCAACGCCTTCTAACAACATCGCATAAAAAATTGAAAAGGATAAGTCGGTTGCGATAAATTTTCCACCGAGCCGAACCGGACTGGGGGTTGATAGGGGCGCTTTTTGAACACGAGACGGATTCGACGCGATTTATTAATAATATTACTATGACAATCAATTGGTAAACATATTTATTATTTTTATTTTTAATATAAATTGTTTTTGATAAGAAAAATAATTTAAACGATATAATTCTTTAATAGCATTTAAAAGAAACTTGCTTCACATTTTATAAACAAGGTTAAGTCAAAAATCTGTAAATCTATAAAATCAGCTTCACGCTGTATCCCGCACACAGCAGGGTAGGTGGAGGGACCTAGTGTTAAGACACTCTGTTTCTCACTTTCTGCCGAATTCTGAAGGCATTGCATGTTGAGTAGCAGAACTCAACGCCGCGCTTAGCCTCGACGCCAGAGCGAAGAAAATGGAAACATAAATTTAAGTACATATTTCATCACCTCGAGTGGAGATCGAACCCACAATCATTCGGTTTTACAGTCACACTTCGTGCCACTACGCCACTACTGGCCTCATCTATAAAAGAATTAACAAAAAATGTTCAATATTACATCTAAAGTAAAAACATAGCAGTCGTGTCGCAACGGTGGAGTATAAAAAGTAAAGCTCTCGAAGCCCGCAAAGTACGCGAGGGCGGAATGCGTAATTGGACACGTGACAGCGCTGCCAGATTTCTTCCGCATTGAAAATAACTAAGATACTTACTTGTATTTTTTTTTTATTTTTCTTCATCTACACAACTCGAGGAAATTGGTACAATTTATACTCGAGTCAAAAGCGCGGCGTAGAATTACGCCGCTCTATACGATATGCCTTTAGAATTCAGCAGAAAGTAGGGATTGTAGTGTTTTAATAATAAGCTCTAGGCGTGAAGTACCGAGGGTTCCGTACAAAAATTGGAGGTCTGAGCTTTTTCTGAAATTCTAGCTTAGCTTATATAAAGTCCTTCCATCTGATACCTCACATGAACTAGCGACTTGAATATCAAATTTTGCCCCACTTTTAAGGCTTTTATTAGGGGATTTAAACACAAATCTATAGTTTTCAGATTTTTCCCTAAACTAGTACAACAACCTGTAGAGGCTAGGTATCAAATTTCATAATTCTAGATCCACCGGAAGTTCCCTATTAATTTTGATTCCCTTTGTAGTGTTAAAATACGCGTTCTTTGCGATATAAACGACCATACCATTTTTTAAAATAAATGTACAAAGGGATGTGTGATTTCCAGAAAAATAGGTTTTCTGGAAATCATGGGACCGTAGATCTGAGTATGTAGTTTGAATTTTATCTCGATATGATACTTCAGGCGTTCTTGAGATAAAGGTTCTTTACAGAAAGACGGACCATAAAGCGAACGTATAAGAGTTCATTGTTTATTTAAAAAAAACGGAACCCTAAAATCATAAAAAAAATATCGCACTATTTTTTGATTACGATTGTAGAACTTATTTTCTAAAAAGCTATCTCCTAAATAAAAAAAAATACAATATAAAACCTAACATTACTGACACTCGACACAAATTTATATTTGCATCAAATATCAAAAATACCAATCCATCCGAGCTCGCGTTGTTGAAATATAAAATTCTTAGTGAAAATAGAAACGTATATATCGCATATTGAAAATGTTTCTAAGCAAAGTTATTTTCCAGTTTTCGATGATCCTTATTGAGAACAGGCAGACGTTGAAGTGGAAAATTTAAATATAGTCACTGAAAATATGTTACGGAAATAAACTATTACTGTAAACTAAATGTTGTTAGCTAAATTAACATTTTTCACTCGTGTCAAGGCAAAGCGCGGCGTTGAGTTCCGCCACTTGATACACAATGCCTCCGGCGGAGAGTGGGGATCTGAGTGCCTTAACAATAAATTTCCTCTCATACGCAGCAGGGTAGACATCTATCCTAGAGTTGAGTTCCGTCGCTCTATACACAATATATGGAAATTTGGTCAACACTAAATTACCTCTGCATATCCTGCTATATGCAGTACAACAGCGTGAATCTAAAAAATAATTAATAAATAGTTTATACTTTAACTAAAGCTCTTATATTAACTAGTAATTGCGGCTTGTGGTCAATAATAACAATCAATATTTTGATGAAACAACTGTGGTACACCACGCGTTGTATTTAATAACGAATTCTCCATATAAATGTGCCTTTTGTTATTATATTATTTACTTAGAAAAACATAAATTAATAATAATAATAAACAAACAGCATAATATTTAACAATTTTTATAATCCTAAATGAATGTACCTATACAAACTCATTGACTTAAGAGTAAGTCCCCGTAAAATGTAAAAAAATACAAAATTATTTTTTTATTTTTTTTATTTAATTTTTTAATAAATAGTAAATTTACAATCGAAGCCAACGAGTTTAATCTTTACATATAATACTCTTCTGTTACTCAATGACTGACAGACAACGCACAACCGGAGCTACGCGACGTAGAACACTGGAAATTGTTCAACGATTACTTGAGTGGTGTTGAGGAGCGCTAATAGAGGATTTTCCAAAATTCTTAAGAAAACGGTATAAAATGGAATTTTACTAACGGGCTAGCGTTACGCGTAGCCGTTACGTACTAAAACTTCTATGTTATAAAGTAACTATATACAGCCAAATTCATATAAGAACTACCAATTATGTACCACTCCATGGGAGGAAGAGGAGGAGGGCCAGAGTACGAGAGGGCCAGTTGAATGGTTATACTCGTAGCTCTTGCTAGTTATGTCCATTTCAAATTTCGCTAAGTGCATTCTGGTGTAGCTTTAATAAGACCGCCATTTGAAATGTCACCGGATATATTTTTAAAGTGGTCTGTTGGTGGTTTAAATAAAGTTATAAATACTGTAATTATTTGTGAAATGAAAAACACATCTGGAAAATTAAATAAGGAGTTTTATTTATAAATATAAAAAAATATAATTTATAAAAAAAAAAAAAGATATTTTTAAAGTGTCATAAGAATGAAAACTGAAACTTATATGACTGTAAGTAAATAAAAAAAATATTATTATACAAATATATAAAAGTTTATCTTTAAAAGCCTAAATATCCGAATTCAGCGTAATTCAACATTAGTTTACATTATACACAAGTACGAGGCCAACGCTACTGGTCGTAGGTTCGATCGGCACTCGAGGAAATGAAATATTTATTTTAAATTATATTTCTGTTTCTTCGCTCTGGTAGTGAGGCAACGGGTGTCTTTGAGTTCTGCCACTCAATACGCAAGGCATCCAGAAATTGGCGAAGTGGTGTACCGAGTGTCTCAACACTAGGTTCCTCTGCCTAATATACTACTGTGTGCGAGATAAAGCGTGAAGCTGACTTAATTGTTAAGGTATACAGTAGAATAAAAATATAATAATAATATTTTTTTTTTCTGTTTTATGTACGTACTTTACTTTACGATTTATTTATAATTTTAACATCCTGTATATTACAGCAAAACTTAGTATTTTCTAAAACAAAAATAGCATAAATATAAATATTTAACTAAATATAAACTCAGAAAAACGCGTTGACAGCCAACGCTGCCCAATGCGTCACAATAACATTTTAAAATATAACAAAATAAAAATTTCAATTAACTTGCAGCAAATTGAGATGTTTCATGCAACTTGACAGCAATAAAGCTGATATTCTCACAGGAGCAACAGCGTTCATTTCTATGAGTATGACCAACTCCAGTACAAAATGAATGGTATCTACATACCTACATATATTTAGAAAACGTTTAAAATGTTGAACATAGCAGACCTCGAACCCGCACCTCTTGGAACCTTATTGGAATCAAGATATACCCAAAGTACATATACTATTAGATGACATTCTATTGGAATGGGCATTTTAAAGAATACCACCACTTAATATGGCAGTAGCGAGATTGTTTCGAAACATTTGACATAAAATAGGGGCTTGTTTAGGAACATCGTGTCTAAAACTTTCCGATACGGCAGATATGAATGGTAAAACTTGTACGTAGCTGGTGAATTCATTTTGTTTAGCTTTATATGTACCTAGCTTAGCGGTTAGTGTACTTTTCGCTTTATATTCAGTAAATATTATAATGCATGAAAATAATTTTTATTCTTAATATCTTTATTATTAAAAGTTTGTTAAAAAAAAACATTTAACAACACTATACTTTAACACACTTTTTTCCCATTAAGACCCTTCCCTTACACACTTTCCGCCGAGGCATTCTGAGTCGAGCGGCAGAACTCAACGCCACGCTTTGCTTTCGTTACCAAATAATTTCTAATATATAAATAATTTCTCCGAGTGGAAAGTTAATATGTTTAAACACCATAACCTTTACAATATATCTTTATAACAGAGCCTGCCGACACATTAATTAAAATCTCAACAATTTAACTGAAAACGGTAAAGCAAGAGCTGTCGTGCTAGAATCCAACGTTGCCCCTAATACCACCGTGGTCGGTGACCCAATAGAAATGTATGGAGTCAGGTAGACGGGAGGCTATTTAACTAACATTAGTTGGAATAAAGTTAATGTATGTATAGAAAATGTGTTAGAATTAAAAAAAGTTATGTGGCGTGATGTCGATAGAGTAGTTCAGCGGTTTGTTTTTATGCCTATTCATTTTGTTAAATAAATAGATTTTTGGTTTAAATGTAAAATATATAATTTTGTAATATTTTTATTCATATTTTGCCGATCGTGGAAATGAAATGTTTTCATTTCCTTGATCGACTAAATACTTTTAGTTATGCTACTCAACACGCGAGAACTCGAAAAATTGGGCAAAAATTGGGGATCGGAGTGTCCTAGCACTAGATTTTCCCTATCTATCCTCCTGAAATGAGGATACATGAAATATCGTGAAGCAAAAAAGGACACAAAAACAATTCCTGGCAACAAACATTTATAAAGGCTTTTAGGAAGGATTTGAAACCTCCCAAGATCCGTGAAACTTTGATGTTAAAAGTGGCATAATCGCTGTACGCTATACCGTTGCCAACGTACGCCGTAATGGGCGGGCGTCGAATGGGAAAACGCCCGTTCAACTGTATAAGTGCAGTTTTTGTACGTCGCCAGCGTCGAAATGATGGCGCGGAATAGTTATAGTTTATTAATTTTCATTTCCCTTTTCTAGTAGAAAAAAGTGGCTTTGAATGTACAAACACACATAGTATCAAGAACTAGGCGGGAATTGGGATCGGAGAGTCTTAAAAGTAGGTTCTTTCTGCCTACCCTGCTATAAAGAAAAATACCGTAATTTAGCGTTTAAGGGTGTCAGTTAACAAGTGCATATGTTACTTTAATCTGATAAAAATGAATGAATATTTATTCATCGTGGCATCTAAATATTTTATCAACTCAAAACTATATGCATAAATAAGCCATTAAGTACTATGAAAATAGCATTAATTTTAGGCACAAGGAACCTGGGAACCGTAAAAATATCGTATAAACCTCCGTCCCTAACTTTCCGACGAATATAATTATATTAAATATAATAGTAAATAAAACGACCACAAATAAAAGAATCCATTTAACATATTTAAATGAAGAACTAAACCGGTGGAAACCAGAGCACAGGCAAGCAGTGCAACGACCGCGTAACAAGGTCAGTAGTGCGATCAACTTACAACGCCTGGACTGGTGTACGAGCGTATCGACTGAACTGCACTGAATGTATTTAGTACTAAAAAATGCATGTGACGTGACTAATTAAGCATGGTTGTGGGTTTTTATGGATTTGTTGGTATTAGATTTTTTTGTTTTCCGGTTCTGGTAAAGTGCGTAGTAAGTAGTTCGATGCGTTTTGAGTGCTTTCCCGTTTGTTTCCTACTTTGTACGACCCTTGCTTCTCCAGTGGACACCGAAATATTTTAGATCCAACGACCACCACGCTATGGATATGAATCGCTGTGTGAATTGTCGCCTCTTTACCAAGTGAGCAAATGAAAATAATACATATTCCTCGAGTGAAAATCGAACAGACAACCTGTCGCGTGTACAGTTCTCCATTCACCACGATATCCCTCTAGATTTCGGAGAAAAATGGGAAACTTAAGTGTCTTAATCGGAACGGAGTGTCTCACGGAGTGTGTATACTTTAATTCCCGGTGCTTTTTGTCTACCTTCCCCGTAAATGTATATAGCGTGGCGTAGCGGGATGCCATGAACATAGTTGAGGGAGTGAAGAGTGTAAACAAAGTTGTGGGCGACGACTAGTAATAATATACATCTATTACAATAATTTTAATTTTGAGGCCAGTCGTGGCGCAGCGGCACAAAGTGTGACTGCAAAACCGATTGGTCGTGGGTTCGATTCCCACTCGAAGAGATGAAATATTTACTTAAATTTATATTTCCATTTCATCGCTCTGGTGTCGAGGCTAAGCGCGGCGTTGAGTTCTGCCACTCAACACGCAATGCCTCCAGAATTCGGCAGAAAGTAGGGAATGTAGTGTCTTAACACTAGGTTCCCTCTGCCTACCCTGCTGTGTGCGGGATACAGCGTGAAGCTATTATATATAGCAATAATTTTTCAGCTTCAACGCTTTATCAAGCACATAATTGCGTGTTCAGTGGCGACACTCAACGCCGAGCTTTGCCTCGACACCAGTGCGAAGAAATGAAAATATTAAATATTTGATTTCCACGAGCGGGACTTGAATCCACAACAATGTTCTCTACAATGTTAATGGACAAGTCTCTACAATGTTATTATTTCAAATAATCTTGTAATTAATCTCCATAACGCACGTTTCACTCCTTTGTCCCCAACACGCCCGCATGCACCCGGTACAATACAGCGCAGTAGCACACTGCACTTGTAACCCTATTAGGAGAGTGGGAGCTGTATAATTAAAATGTATTATTTATATTTTTTAAAATATTGTATTTATTCTGAAGTGATATTAATGTGATATTAAATCTTAATTTTCTCTTATAGCCGGGGATACTCTGATTTGGACTATCTTCGATAAAACTAGATACATATATGCACATATTGACATCAGCGTAAACAAGGTAGTTGTGTGTTTAAAGACAAAACCGCCGCACTGTAGCTTAAAACTAAGTCAAAATCAAACTCTCACACCGTTTGACACCGTTTTGAATATTGGACAAATGTTAATAATTAAAACAATTTCGTTTCACTTTTGAGAGCAGATCAACAAAATTGACATTTGAGTCCGTTATGAAGAATGGAAACAGATCAAGACGTAGAGACTGACACGCATATAGTGACAAAAAATGTGAGATGGAGATATAACACACAAGATCCATTAAAAATCACATGTCTGTACTTATAAATACTCTATATTTTTCTATATTTTTTGTGTACTAGATATAAGGTCGGTTAATCAGCAGATTTTAATGATTAAACTATTAATTAGTGAAGTACTCACAGTCCTGAGAACTGCTAAGAGGATGGGGCTGGAGTCTATCGAACGAAGTGCACTTCACTGTGCATCCCGGGTCGATTTCGACCGCAGAAATTATCATAAAAATACAAATTTAACTTTATTCTTCCACTTTTAAAGTTTATTTTAGCATATTTTGCGCAAAAAGTATAAAAAAATTCTGAACGTAGCCGTAAGTGTATAATGCACTCGAATCACCGCTATCGCTACGAATTTTATATTTCCGGTTCCTTGTTGTTTTTTAAGGTTTTCAGGAAAATTGTAGAGTGCAGGTAATTGTGGCTTTTGTTTTTGGTTTCTTTCTTTATGAATTTCTTCTTTGTTTTCCGACTCTAAATTCGTATCCACTACCCATTACAATTGACTATCCATTATAATTAAAATACTTTAGTATGAAAAAGCAATATTAAATTACTTTTTATGTATTAATTAATAAAATTATTGGTACCTAAAGGTACCTAAACTAACTATGTACTAAGTGTCTTGAACTTGGTCGGAAAGTACAAAACAGAGCGTCTTAAAAGAAAGTTCTGTCCTATCCAGCTACAAACCGAATAAAGCGTGTATCTAATTATAATATATTATGTTGCAAAAGATGCAATATATTGTAAAAAAAAATGCAAATGTTCTAACGGATGCAAACATCAAAGCTTGCCTGATAAGGAGCAAGTGATAGGCCGAGGACAAAGAGGGCTGTGAGTACCCTCCACGTTTTATTGGGTGCCTTTCACAGTGATTACAAATTGTTATGAACCAATTTCACCCTCTTCTCTTCATAGCGAAAGACAGAAGAAGCCTAGTGTTAAAACACTCCGTTCTCATCTTTAGCTCAATTTTCGAGGCATTCTGTGCGTCTACCGAAACAGAGAAATAAAAACATTTTAATTTATACTACAAAAATGACTATGAAATACAAGTTTTACAATAAGAAACATATAGAAACTTTCAACTCACTAAACTAAAAGGAACTAAATAAAACCACCCAGTTCCATACCAACTGCACGGCCCAACGCTTTATGTAACGCCTGCAGAATTGCGCAACAACCTGAGAAATGATAGAGCCTTGACGTCAGCACGGAGGCAGAGGTATAAATAGCGCGGACTTTGTTCCCGTCTCCCGCCGTTCAAGTTCCACTTACGGCGTGTTTGTGCCAATTTAGTTTGTTATATCTTTTGCTAAACTACAAGTTTTGGGTTGTTTATCGGTTTTCTATTAGGTGGTGGTACATATAAGTATATAAGATGGTAGAGAACGGAATGTCTTGACATAAGTTTTTTCTGGCTTCCTATAGCCGGGGACAAAATATTTAAAAAAAAACAATAATAAACATAAAAACAGATAAATCACTAAGTTTGTGTATCACGTAATGCAAGAAAGATGAAAAATATAAAAAAAATCCCTAATATTATTAACGCTTGTTTCAAGCTGACAAAAAAAATCTAATGGATAAATCGAAAACAATTCAAAACTCGTATAATTTACAAAGCAAATAAACATTACTAAACATTTCAAAACTCGTATAATTTACAAAGCAACCATCTTATTTAGGTAGAACTTTAAACTTGGCTCTAAGCAACCGTGCAAGTTCGCGGATAATGAAAGTAGAATGTAATAGCTAGGTACATGTAAAGTGCACCCAGCAGGGGCGGAGGTGAAAAGTTCTACATAGTTACATAAAGACAATCTTAAACTCGGAAATGCTTAGAAAATACTGTCAAGAACAATTGCTTTAGACGAGAGTTCGCTATGATATTATAAGAATTTTCTTTTATTATTAAGTTACTATTTTAGATTACACACGTATTATTTTGTATGTTTATGTTTTTGAATTTAGTCACTGATCATATATTATTATATAATTTTAATACGAAGGTCGACAAAATCGGTAACAAAAAATTTATTTAAAGAAATATTAAATAATATGAAAAGAAATAGCATATTAAAAATAATTACATAATAATTTAAAATAAACCGGCACTTCAAACCAAAAATCCGTGAAAGCGAAATAGCTTATCACAAAATTTTCTCTATCTACCCTCCACAATAATAAAAACTATAAAAAAAAAAACGGGATATTTCTATACAAAAACTATACAAACACAATACTATGTCACCGTCAACTGGTACAATTTTAATATGAAAGAAGATGTCAAGTAGGCGTGCTAACAATAAATGCTAACGTGAATGAACAAAGGATTGTGCACAACTGGGAAGGACTCGGAGACGGGAAAGGAAGGATGACCTACATCCATGGCAATACCATTAAATGGTACATGTAGTTTTATATTGAGCGCATACTAGATGCATTATGATATTGAATGCAGTTGTCAAGTGCCAACGATGGTTTGGAGTACGACTCCTATGTGGTTATAAATGACGTATTTTAAAAAGTCGAATAAATATTTTGCTATTTTTACACATTTAGAATTAAAGTAACTATTTTAACTGTATTTATTAATCGCCTATATTCTTGTATTAAGGAAAATGTTTATGTGAATAGTTATCCATTAAAGAAACATTTATATTTTCTCAGTAGGAAGTCTTGGAAGTTGACAACATAATCCGATAAGAAATAATATTGTACTTAATATCAGTTCAATAGACTCCGCTCCAAGTTCTGGTAATTTTACTAAAAATCACCGACATTTTCATTAAATGTAACGTGAACATGAACAAACACACACACACACAAAAACATGAAACAATTAACTTTCACTTTAAATAAAAACAAAATGACAAAAGGGTTCAAAATTTGTTAAGTCTTTACAGAAAGAATACTTGCAACTAAAGGCAACCAACATTTCCCGTTTATGAAAAAACAAGCATTAATGGGCTTCGCCCGTGTGTTTTAATAGAAATAAGCGAATAATGAGCGATTTGTAAGAACATAATTTTGACCACGGGTACAGTGGCAATGTAATTTTTTTAGTTGCACGCTGTATCCCGCACACAGCAGGCTAGGCAGAGGGAACCTGGGAAGTGTTAGGACCGGTTGTCCTAACCTAGTGTTAGTGCAACCGGTTTCCATTAAGACATTTCTGTTCCCCACTTTTCGCCGAATTCTCGAAGCACTGCGTGTTCTCGAAGCAAGCGGAGCTCAATGCCGCGCTCCGCCTCGTTACCAGAACGATTAAACAAAAAAATTAAATACTTTATTTCCTCGAGTGGGAATTGAACACACATCCTGTCTTGTATTCAACGAACAAAAGTACTATCCAAAACCAAACAAACTTTTCATCTTTTTAATATTAGTAAACCTATAAATAGATAGGATTTAATTCGAAAAGTAATAAAGAATATTCATTAGATATTTCGTGTTTGCTCGAAATAAAACGAATAATAGTCTCGCTGGAGTACAATCCACAAAGGAGCTTAACTGGGGCAAGGAGTAACCCGAGTCTTATTGTACAGAAAGGATATTCCACTTCGATAATAATTTATTTTCACTTCACGCTTTATCCCGCATATAGAGCAGACTGAGGGAAAGAAAAATATTACTAGACGTGCGTGTTGAGTGGCGGAACTTAACGCTACGTCTTGATTAACACCTATTTTCTATTACTTCACTTCATGCTATTTAGCAGAGAAGACAGAGTATCTGCTGTTGAGACGCTTTCTAGACACAGCATGTTTAGTGACACAACGCAACGTCGAGCTTTGTCTTTTTATGAATAAGATAGAAATGAAAAACACTTAAGTCTTCTGAGTGGGAATCGAACCTACAACTTTTGCGTTTACACTCTGAAGCATGGTGATGCTTATAAACTAAACTAAACTAATCTAACTTCACGCTTTATCCCTAGCGGGGTAGTCAGAGAGAACGGAGCGCCAAACGCTACGGTCTCTACATAACTCTTTCGCACCGTCCACTGTCATCAACCTCTTCATACATGCCCTCCGGGGGGTCCTCATGCTTTTTACGTGACCTTCCTCCAGTATCTTTGATACTGTGTTTTCGAAGGTCAACCGAGGTCTCCCCCTACCTCTCTTACCGCTCACTTTTCCATCATATATCTTTTTTGCCATTCTTTCATCACTCATTCGTTCGACGTGCCCAAACCAGCTGAGCACGTTCTTCTTCATTCTCACCGTGACATCCTCGCTAGTACCTGCCATTCTGTGTACCTCTTCATTGCGGAGCATGGTGATGCTTATACTTTATTAATTACAATTTTCTAACATCAGCAATAAGCCCAAGTTGGTTACCCGATCAGATTTAGAGGGAATTATACATCGTAAGGGATTTCAATGCATTTTAACGGGTTTTGCCTTCGCGAGTAACGATCATTGCGAAAGTTCGTCAGCCTCATCTTGAGAAAGGCAAATAAACGACGAGTTTCAGAGAAATATACAGACTACTAATAATAAGAATATAAAAATTTTCATTTCTATATAACGAATTCAAAATACATTAGTATTTATAAATACTGAATTCTGACCAGTATGAAAATATTAGTCTCATAATAAGTTCTTTGATTTTCACGATTATTACACATTTTAAATAAAACTATTTTAACCGGATCAAACCCGAACGAACCCGTGACCACGGACTACTGCAAAGTGTTCGAAACGTTGGGTTTCCAAAAATGTATAAAAAAACTAAATACACGCGATTACCGATACCACAGACAGAAGAAATAATTGTAATATTTAATTTTATACAAAACACGCTCAAATTTAACCCAATAAGACCTCTAAAATGACATATATATAATATCTATAGAAAATTACCCCATACGAAGGTGAAAGTTGATTCAATGTTGTACTCCAAATAGCTTCTAACCTTCGGCCGAAGCCAAATCGACTGCTAAAAGCTTTTGAAATCAACTGTCTGAGAAAATATGTTGTTTTGGTGGCACCGGGCTAAGGTCGGTGCCAGGGCTTTGTTATCTCCATATATAATAAAAGGATAGAAAAGTCAATTCTGTACATGAAAGATATAAAAAAAATAAAAATTAGGTCGGTTAATATGTCGATTATAGAACCTAAAAAATCACTCAGCAGAATTCTTGTCTGTCTGTCTGTCTGTCGGTTTGTTTGTGCGTCAATCACGCAAAAACTACCTGACAGAAATTGATGAATTTTTGAATGGTGTTAGCCTAGGGCCTCAAGGTATATTTTTTTTCGGTTTCATTCCGAATTTCATGATAGTTTTCTTTAAAAAAAATAAAAACTGAAAAATATAAATTACCTAAAATACCGATAACTACTGTATGAAATTAAATTAATTTTGGCATGGTAATAGTTCAAAGCCTAATGTCACTTATAGGATAGTTTTTATCATGGAGTATAAAAAATTTTTTGTAGAAAAAATTACATAATTATATTTTTTAATAAAAAAATCGACTTCTTCAAATTCAACCGGATTTCACACTCTGAACTTAACTAAACTTTCACCAAACTACCCCTTATATGTACCCTTACGAATACGTGGTCGCGTATGTGGACCACATGTGGGAAAATGTGGTCACATATGTGGACCACATGTGTAAATATATGGTCCCATATGTGGACCACATGTGTGAATATGTGGTCTTTCATGTGGACCACATGTGAGAATTTGTGGACACATATGTGGACCACATGTGTGAATATGTGGTCGCGTATGTGGATTACATGTGGGAAAATGTGGTCACATATGTGGACCACATGTGTGAATATGTGGTCTTTTATGTGGACCACACGTGAGAATTTGTGGTCACATATGTGGACCACATGTGTGAATATGTGGTCACGTGTGTGGACCACATGTGTGTATATGTGCTCGCATATGTGGACCACATATGTGAACATGTGGTCACATATGTGGACCACATGTGGCATCGTGTGGTCATATATGTGAACCACATGTGTGATATGTTGTCACATATGTAGACCACATGTGTGATATGTAGTCACATATGAAGATTACATGTGTGATCATGTGGTCACATATGTGGACCACATGTGTGAATATGTGGTCACGTGTGTGGACCACATGTGTGAATATGTGGTCACGTGTGTGGACCACATGTGTGTTTATGTGCTCACATATGTGGACCACACATGTGATCATGTGGTCACATATGTGACCACATTTTTCCACATGTAATCCACATACGCGACCACATATTCACACATGTGGTCCACATATGTGTCCACAAATTCTCACATGTGGTCCACATGAAAGACCACATATTCACACATGTGGTCCACATATGTGACCACATGTTCACATATGTGGTCCACATATGCGAGCACATATACACACATGTGGTCCACACACGTGACCACATTTTCCCACATGTGGTCCACATACGCGACCACATATTCACACATGTGGTCCACTTATGTGACCACAAATTCTCACGTGTGGTCCACATGAAAGACCACATATTCACACATGTGGTCCACATATGTGACCACATTTTCCCACATGTAATCCACATACGCGACCACATATTCACACATGTGGTCCACATATGGGACCATATATTTACACATGTGGTCCACATATGTGACCACAAATTCTCACATGTGGTCCACATATGTGACCACATTTTCCCACATGTGGTCCACATTCGCGACCACGTATTCACACATGTGGTCCACATATGTGACCACACATTCTCACATGTGGTCCACATGAAAGACCACATATTCACACATGTGGTCCACATACGTGAGCACATATTGACACATGTGGTCCACATATGTGACCACATATTCACACATGTGGCCCACATATGTGACTACATATTCACACATGTGATCTATATATGTGACTACACATTCACATAAAAAATTTTTTACTACACGAATAAACTTCAATAAAAGTTTTATAATTTAAAAAAGTTTATTTTTTATGTAGGCTGTCTCCTATCTGAAGTGTAGTTAAATGGAAAAACTAGGAGGACCAGTGTGTGTGTCAGTGATGACCTATTGCGTTGAGAGACAAGGTCCTTCATCCTTAGCCTCATTCGCAGGCTCCAAGTCAGCTATGGAGACAGCTATTTCTCTAAGCTACTGAATTAGAAACGATGGTACGACGAAAGAAGGTTACCGACACACTGTTTCGGTAAATGAGCGATGTATAAATGCACTTTGTCACGAAAGGTATTTTAAATTTGTATTGAAACGAACTGAAAAGTCAAAAATTAAAAGGAGTTATAAAATGTAATTTATCACATGAATTCACAAAACAATCTATACCTATTTTTTATTTTAAGAATTAAAAAAATTATGTTAGTTTTGTCTTGCCTGACCATGTCGCACTCATTATCTTATTAATGTGATTAATCTCCATATATAATAAAAGGATAGAAAAGTCAATTCTGTACATGAAAGATATAAAAAAAATAAAAATTAGGTCGGTTAATATGTCGATTATAGAACCTAAAAAACCACTCAGCAGAATTCTTGTCTGTCTGTCTGTCTGTCTGTCTGTCTGTCTGTCTGTCGGTTTGTTTGTGCGTCAATCACGCAAAAACTACCTGACAGAAATTGATGATTTTTTGCATGGTGTTAGCCTAGGGCCTCAAGGTACATTTTTTTTGGGTTTCATTCCGAATTTCATGATAGTTTTCTTTAAAAAAAATAAAAACTGAAAAATATAAATTACCTAAAATACCGATAACTACTGTATGAAATTAAATTAATTTTGGCATGGTAATAGTTCAAAGCCTAATGTCACTTATAGGATAGTTTTTATCATGGAGTATAAAGAATTTTTTGTAGAAAAAATTACATAATTATATTTTTTAATAAAAAAAATCGACTTCTTCAAATTCAACCGGATTTCACACTCTGAACTTAACTAAACTTTCACCAAACTACCCCTTATATGTACCCTTTCTAATAAAAAAAGAATCATTAAAATCGGTTGAATTGATATTGACTTATACGTTCATTTGTCGCGCATATACTTAATGTAAATTTGAGATTTATATGATTTTCTCATAGATACCATTGTTGGATATAAACTAAATTAAAATGAGACTACACGGGAGGCATTAGCTTTCAAATAAAAAAAGAATCATTAAAATCGGTTCATACAATCAAAAGCTCTAAGGTAACAAGGCTAAAAAATACAGCCCAATTGATGACCCCTTTTAAGAAGTCGGTTAATAGTAATCTGACATAATTAAATTATGACTATTTCATTTAACCACATTTTAAAAGAAGAAAGTAAATTGAGGCCGTTCGTTGCACAGGGGCACAAAGTGTAACTGTTGTGGGTTCGATGACCACGCAAGGAAACGAAATATTTATTTAAATTTATATTTCCATTTCATCGCTCTGGTGTCGAGGTTAAGTGCGGCGTTGAGTTTCACTACTCAGCACGCAACGCCTACAGAATTCCGATAAAAGTAGGGAACAGAGTGTTGTTGTTAACACTAGAGGTCCTATGCCTACCCTGCTGTGTGCGGGATACAGCGTGAAGCTAAAAAAAGAAGTATAATCAATATTTGTTCAGTCTACCATAATTATTATTTCAAACGTCAACGTTGGTGATATTAACAAACATAATAAAGTAGGTATATTTTACGGAATTAGCTCATATGGCGATGTGTAGAATAAAAAGTATATGTATTTGGAAAGTAAATTCTGATTGTGAGTTCATAGTTTATAAAAGTTTATATTGTGTTTAGATGGATCACGTGGTGATGTCAATACGTTTTAATGTCACCTTATGTTATCTGTTAAAATAGCGTGAAGCTGATTTAACTTAGTGTTATATTCAAAAGAAATTAATTGTATGTAATACATAATATGTAATTTATTAATACGTTTCAAGTATGAAAAAAAGAAAAAATGCAATATAATTGCATTTGTGTTTCCTTCCTATATTTTGTATTTCTATTATTTATATCGATATATCAGGAACGTAAATGCGGGAACAGAGTTGCATGCCATTTTAGTACAGAGTAACCTCTAAAAAATGTATTTACTAAACTGAATAAAAAGAATGTGTGATTCCTCTATACAATATATTATTCTATATTATACATAAAACAGGTTAAAACAGTGCATATGAAGGTCCTCCTGTAGTATAACTATTTTCAATTACTATCAACACTACATTGTCGATACTAATGTGGTATTACAATACATTTTCAAATTTTTCCGCCATTATGATGACATAGACAATTTTTTTAATTTGGAAAAATAATATATTAACTATAAGAACGTTGGTAGTTTTTTAAAAGGAATTCTTATAGAATAAAAAATTGCCTAAACTATGCTTCTTCGCAAGTGGTTGTAATAACTATTGGTATCTATTTTCCAAAAAATCACTATAAATATTAAATATGCTCAATTATACAGAGTTTTTTTGTTAGGACCACCTTAAATGAAACCACAGTTTAACTACTCTATAAAAGCCTATTACATATTAAATTAAAAACCCGAAAATAAAAAAGTTATTTTTTCAAACAAAATAAATAATAAAATTATCCTTGTAAAATAAAATACAATTTGTCAAGAACGACGCTTGCACATAAAAACCTATCAAAGGGAAACCGCCGCATACGCCTCATTGCGAAATCGAGTCGTAGGTATTGGCGGCAAAATTTAAAGTTCTAAACATTTTAGTACTATTTTTGTAGTAGTATGTGTTTACATTATTGGTACCTATGCGTAACCGCGTCATACGAAATATAGATATGAATAAACATTGTGAAATAAGAAAAAAAACCTACGTCTTCACTGTTGATGTATCTTAAAAACTATTTTACCCTATATGCCCAATTGTAACTGTAACGTGACGTTGTGGGTCTGATCCACACATGCAGGATTGAGTTATAATTTAATAATATTTTCATTTCGCACATCAGTCAAACATTATACCCAATATCTTTAGCGTGATAAAGCGTGGATCTGGTTTTAACTTTATGTGAACCGATTAAAATAAAGTCCAGTCCAGTTGAGGCCAGTCGTGGCGCAGCGGCACAAAGCGTGACTGTAAAACCGACTGGTTCTCTGAGTTCGATCCCCACACGAGGAGATGAAATATTTACTTAAATTTATATTTCCATTTCTTCGCTCTGGGGTCGAGGTTAAGCACGGCGTTGCGTTCTGCCACTCAACACGCAATGCGTCCAGAATTCGGTAGAAAGTGGGGAACGGAGTGTCTTAATACTAGGTTCCTCCCTCTGACTAGCATGAAGCTGCTTAAAATAAAACTAATGCTTAATATTTAAGGGCAGTTTGCCAGAATACAAACAAAAAAAGTATTTAAATCGGTTAAGCCGTTTCTGAGATTATCGTAAAGAAACGCACATATAGTAAGTATCGATAAGTTGTGTTTTTATTTCAAACATTCAATTGAAGATTCTTATGGGAGGTACGAAAATGCGACCTAAAGTTTTAACAACTTTCTTATAAAAAATCTTCATTGCATTGCAAACATACATTATAAGTATATCAAGACACGAACATAATTCAGTGTGTTAAGTAAATAGTTCTGTGGTTTAAGCGGGCGAAGCCGCGAGCGGGTCGCTAGTATAATATAATACATTTGTAATTTAATACGTTGTATTAACTAAGTTATTTATTGTGACTATCTTAGTTGAGGCCAATTGTGCCGCAGAGGCGCTTGCGTGCGACTGTGAACGCGACAAGTTGTGGGTTCGATTCCCACTCGAGGAAATGAAATGTTAATTATTTTTATTTCTCTGCTCTGGTAACTAGGCAATGCGCAGTGTTGAATTCCGCAATTCAACACGCAATGCCTTCAAAGTTCGGCGGGAAGTGTCCAAACATTTGCCTTGTACAAATATTTATGTCGTAACGGGGGGGTAAAAACGGGGAAAGACGAACGAAGTGTCTTAACTCTAGATGCCTATTGCCTATATATATAATACGAGTAAAATAATATATAATACAAATAAAATATGATTTATTGTAGGACATTTTTTTCTCAAATTAATATTTAATAAAATAAAAAGATTTTATAAAATAAAAGATATTATTGACTTATACATCGTACTAACTTAATAAATATTTCAATATAACACATACGTTCAATTCACTTAAAACCAATCTGTTCTTTTAATCCAATTGAAAAACATTTTAGAACGCAACGAATGTAGAATAAATAACGTAGGGAATTCAATATTCATGTACGAGCATTTGTAACAAGTTTCAGCTTTGCAAAATTGCAACATTGAAAAAAATACTGGTCAAGCGCGAGTCAGACTTGACCACCGAGGGTTCCGTACCAGTTTTAGCATTGTCGGTCTAACAGTACAATTTATAAAAAAATATAAATAAGTTTCCGGGCGTATGTATTCATTTTGTATGAAACGAACTATTTTTTATCTGTACCTAACATAAATTATAAATGTTGACTTTTCAATTTTTTTCCTTTTTTTGTTTTCTAAGTACTCGTTTCATTCCCAATTTCATAACTATAGATAAAATAGGTTAAATATAACCATTGCCTTGACCGGAGACCGAACCCACCGAATAATCAAACCAGTTTACAAGTGGATGCTGTATACCAAAAACTTATTTACACAATACAATTAAAATGTAAATTGTTCTCAAAATTACCTCGTATTGTAGCACTCGGACATGGCCATTTTAATTTACGACTATCTCGTTGACCCTTGTTGTGTAGAGACACAGTAACAGCGATTTATAAAAAAATATATATTTACATTTAAAAACTAATGGTTTTCATATGTTTATTACTTACAATTATTATTTTTTCTATTAGTGCATCATTTACTATATAAAATACGAAGTAATTAGGTATTCGTACAAATCAAAGAAATAAGATTTAAGTTACCTATTAATATAGTAAGATTAAGAATTTCACACTTAGCCTTAATTAAACAGACTACATCAAAACTTGGACGGAGCTCTGAAATTTTTTTTCTTTTTAGTTCTCAATAAATTAAACTATCTTTAAATGTTTATTCACTGTAATGTATATATATTATAAATGTTATCGAATGTATGTTTTATTTTTGTGCAATAAAGTGTTTTTGATTTTGATTTGATTTGATTCATCTAAGACAAATTTCTATATATTATCAATATGTTACGGCGGCTATTTTGAATTAAGAACTGTATTGCTTACATGTTATTTGATATTTGTAAACAGAATTGATGTTGTAATCCAAGTTTCAGCCCAATTGGACAAATCAAATTCAGATTCAAAATGTAGCATTATTTTTTGTGATTTAGTGTATCTGACGTACAATGTATCAAATAAAAAAAAAAAGACGGAAATAACAACAATAAATATTTTCCATAAATTTATATCCGCTGACAAAAAGACCATTCACTGCCCTGCCCGGGCAATTTGGCCGGTGGTTGGCGATATGATATGCATACGGGGTGCGCAGTGGACGCGACCGTCTGCTTTTTGTATTTATTTAAGAGACATGCGGGTAGCACTCTGTATTAATTTTCTAGATTTTAAATAGATTTTATTATTTCATAACGATATTTATACAAATATTTATGAAACAGCTGTAGTACCAATTGAATTTTTAAATATGTATTGTTATAAGATTATTACTAGTTGAAAGATTACTAATACAGTTCGTGGATTCGATCATCATTCGGGATTTTATTTGTCTTCAAATTATTTTTATATACACCAACGCTGTGGTAGCTGCGGCGTCGTTGAGACCCAACGTCTTGAAAATTCGGCATAAAATGAGGAGACAGACGGAGTAAGAAGTATTCTAAATATATTATTATTAAAAAAATATATAAATATTTAACAAAACCTTGAAACATTTTACCTGTAAACAAAAGTGAAATAGTAAAAGAATACCATGTAAAAACAAACCAAAAATTTGGTATCTGAAATCCATTGCGGCGACCATAACAGTATTTTATTGAAGCGCTCTGAAACAAATTCAAATGGATAAATCGGTCCATTCTAACCGACCGACTGAAATCCAAATAGTTTGTCCTGACGCGTGAAACTTCAATTAATACTAAAAATTTTACTAAAAATACATTAAACCTTTATTTTTAGCTTCACGTCGTATCCCATACATAACAGAGCTACGCAGAGGGAACCTGGGGGCCTAGTGTTAAAACACTGCGTTCTCCGCACGCTTTCGGTCTTGGACACATTGCAAGTTAAACGGCGGAACTCAATGTCGCGTGTTGTCGTGTTACCGAGGAAATCATAGCAATTCATTGTCACTAGTCGTCCTCGAATCCACAACACTGTAATAATTTTTCAAATGAATAAGGGAAAATTTTAAGAAACGTATAATAAAACCTATAAGCGAGAAAAAAATATATAATGAACATAACAAACATCCTTTTCGTAAAAGTAAAGTCATATTCAAATATTTCATGTAAAATTACACCAAATTGAGTTTTTGTACGTAAGCACGAGGTGTTTGTAGGGCGGCGCCTGGTGGTAGTGTTTATGAATATTGCATTTCCCCGCTGCGTGGGGCTCAGGTTGTCGACCTCTCGACCTCTGAGCTCCAGGATCATCTTTACACGGTTTACATAATTACATGGATAATTGTATCTTGCTCTCCATACTAATCCTATTTTTATGCTGTTAAGCAATACAATAATAATATACCCAATAAACCTACTGTGATTCTATAAACACATACAGTTCAATACAATATATACAAAATAGCATAAAATATCATTTTTTTTACAACAAAACCAAGTTAAAAATAAATCTTATTTCAAATAGAAAGCATCGCGTCTATAGGCTTTCCATACATTGATCTTTAAGATGCGAAAATCCGGTTACAAGCTGCCACCCTCTGCCCCTTGAAAAATCGACTTTCGCTTGTTAGGTGTCTACGTTATAAAAGGGTATAAAACATTTCTATGATACAAATTTTATACTTTTAAAAGATTCAGGTTTGCATTCATACTATATTTGTGTAGTACTGTACTCTAATATTTAAGCGATGTTTATACATTTTAAATTAGGCTTCACGTTGTATGCTGCACGTGATGAGAACCTGGAACCTGGAAACCTTGTCTCAAATTCTGGAGGCATTATGTGGTGAATGACGGAATTTAACACCGCGATTTGCATTGTTACCGTACCGTTACCGTAACGTTTGGCGCTCCGTTTTCTACGACTACCTCCCTAGGGATACTGCGTGAAGCTATAAAGTATTTTCACTTAATACATTTTTACTTATGGGTTTTTTTGTTGGTGTATATAAAGTTGTCTTCTTGCTATATTTCATAATTGTAAGCCCACGAAAATACACTGTATATTGTGATGATTACGCGGAGAATTATATGTAAAATGCAGCGTAAACGATGCATTATTGCTCCTATCCTTTGATTGCATTAATTTAGAAGCTTTTTCCGTTTTTCAAGGTACTGTAAACATTAATATTTGATATTAAATTCAGCTTTCATTTCGAATCGTTGCTCAAAGTGCAGACCAAACCTTCAACTCTCTCGTTTGGTCATGCGTCGTCTCACTGCGCTACGACGTATTATTTTCTAAATAAAATGTAGAACTTACCAATATCTTCCAGGAAAAAAACAATCTGAAAAAGAAACAATACGTTAATGTTTTAAATGAAAATTTAGATTACATTTTCATTACAATGTTAAATTGCCTATAAATATTAAATGTCACAAAATACAGAGCGTCCCGATCGCTTACAAATTTTATCGATAATTGATGTTAACTGCCCCTCAATAATTAATTGATACGCAAATATATAAATATATAGTTTATCCATTTCTTCGCCACTCAATACCTTCAGAATTTGGCAGAGAGTGGGGAATAGAGTGTCTTAACACTAGGTTAGGTGTGTGCGGGAGCACACAGCAGGGTAGGCAGAGGGAACCTTGAGTATACAGCGGAAGCTGATTTTTTACATATACATATATATATATATTTGTGGGTGGTTCGATTCCCACTTGTGGTAACGAGGGTTAAGTGGCGGAGTTTAATACGCACGGAAGCGAAGTGCCACTGCGGGATACAGCGTGTTAAACACAAATATACGAGTATAATAATTAAGCCGACCCGGACAAGGCAGTATAAGCATAAGCTTATTAACTAACAGTTAATCTATAGTTGAAACAAATTGTAAACAAAAATCTTACAAGCACGTATTAAATGAAAGGCAAAGTTACAGAGCACAGTAGAAAAGCTTACAAAAGTTTAGCTTAAAAGATTTATTGACTACTACTATTGCTACTCGTCTTTTACGTGACAGAGACTAGAAATTAGAAAATGAAATCTTACTTCTTATCTTATTATTATATATTAAAACTAGTGGGGTCCTAGGTAACCTTGCAAGCAAGTGTTGTAAGTTAGTTGTTTTCGATAAGTGGACGAACATACAATGCATTTTTCAATTTGAATCAGTTATTCCCGAGATTAGCGCGCTCAAACACACTCTTCAGTGATAATATTACTATAAATATCTCGAAATACAAAAGGAAAAGGTCACTTTCTTGTTTACAATAAGCATTGTCGTATAAATAAAATGACAAGGAAAGAAGTCTGAATGAACTTTTGTACCAAACTTTTGATTAAAATTGTTCTATTACTTTCTGCTAAGGCAAGTTATTAAAGTTAAAAATAAATATAATATTTTAGCTTAAAAACAATATTATAATCTATTGTAGATTATATAAAGTATCTCGGAAATATCCCCTATTATCTGCCACGCGGTATATTTTTAGGGACGCCATCAAGGAACTTCTAGGGCAAATCAATGTAAATGGTGAGATAATGATGATGACGTTTATTGAAGACACCTCTATACAAAGGCATACACGAATGTATCCTACATTCATGTATGCCTTTGTATAGAGAATTATGAAGAAATAGCACTTTTCAAATATCGAAGGCTTTTTGTGTACGAACTTCTAACAAGTACGTATGCAAAAAAAGGCCTTTTGGGTGTGGTAGGTAGAGGGAACCTAGGGACATTTCGTTACAAAGGGAAAGTAAAAGCTGGACTTTGCCTTTTATATTATAATGCGGCGGCCTTATTTCTAACAACAAATCGATATAAATGTTTTTTAATTAATTGCAATAAAAGTATTTACATAAAAACATATACGTACTCGTACACTAACTTTTAATCATACAGAGAGATATTGCGGATTAATTTATATGCGGCGCGTCACAGAGGACCAAATAGAGGACTACAGTCCGGCCCCAATCATGTTAATTGAATCTGAACTGAATCCTTACACTCACATAGCTTAGTATCTATATATACTGTATGCATTGTGATACAATTACTCAAATAGTTTACATAAACCTTTTATATATAACAATATAATTAAAATAATAGAATAAGGAATTAAAAATCCAATTTTATTATAAAAATATTCTCATAAGAATATTTTTCCACTTATTTCCTGAAGTCCTGAAATGAAATTACCTTCACGCTGTATCTCGCATATAACAAGGTAGGCACAGGGACTCTAATGTACTAATTGTTAGGTTGTGTACATTCCGTTCCCCTTCCTATCATTCCCTAATGAGTGGCGAAACTCAACTTCCAAAATTGTTACCAAAGCTTAGAAATTAATAGTAAATACAACACACACACACATTTCCACAGATGCGAATCGATCCTACAACTGTCACGTTTCACGCGGGCCCCAAAAATATAAACAAACATACATATATAATCTCTCATTAGAGGGTATCGGGAAAACCGTTGATTTCCGATTAATTTACATATCGGTCCATAAAGGAACGGCAAATAGCGTGCGGGCAGCGCTCCGTCCGCTTAATTGGACCGAGCCATGAATACGGTCCACGAGAGCTAGCAAGCCGGCGCTGTATTCAAATGGAGAGATAAAATCACTAATTTAATCACTTTGTGCCCAAAAATATGACTTAATTTGACATAAATATCAAATGTTTCGATTGTTATCGTTAAATTGAACAGTATTGGGATGAGAATACAATATTAAAATGGGTACAGTAATTATATAATAATATAATACGAGGAACTTTGAGGTTTATAGGAAAATAAAAGGCTTTATTACTGTTATAATAGAAGGCCGTCGTGGCGGCAGTCCGACTTGAAACGAGAAGGGAAAATGAATCATATTAATATGAGTCGTAGCTCTGAAACAAAGCACAACGTTAAGTTTCACCACTGTCACAATTTTTGACACACACAATGTGTCAAAAATTGGTCTAAAAACTAGATTCTTCAAATAAATGGATATTTTCTAGGCCAGCGTGCATCACCGCAGATCGCATCAACGTTTAAAATTAGGCTTGATGCGGTCAATCTCAAGCCTACTTACATAACAGATAAAAATTAATATCTTAGCATCATTAGTAGCAAACAAAGACATCATTTTCAACAATACAAGGTTCTTACTTTCTTGACTTAATACCTTAATTTTATTTAACCTTTTTGAATGCTTATACAGAGGAATAGATATTATAAATAACAAATACTCATAAATAACAAAGTGAAACAATAACTTACAGGACGTTACAGGATATATCTTAAAATAACTCTTGAGATTATGGTGATGATGATGACCGATGACTGACCGATGATGACCGATGACTGTACCATAGACACACTGCTAAGTCATCAATACTAAATATTCATGACTTTGCAATGCGTCAATGGCATCTATGAAGATGTTGCTCTTTCCAAGGCTGCCGAAGATCTTCTTGCTCTCTTCTATTTCTAGTAATATATCTATATAATTCTTATATGTACATATACAATCAATACACGTTAAGTATTCACCAATATTATAAGTTTGTTAGGTTGAACGCACTAATCGCAGTAAATCTTTTTCTGTCGGATATTCCGTTGATCAAAGATGGTTATCGAATACTTTAAATAAACGTTATTTTCAATGAACATGCTGTCAGAGTTACATCTAACATTAAACCCATGTCTTATAAAATTTGACGACGAGGTCGAATCCATATCAAAAATCTAAAACATAATAATAGAAATAACAAAATTTAAAAACGTAGATTTTCATTAAGCTCAACCCAATATGCGTGGTTGCAGCAGCAAATGGAGCACGGACGGCGTATTTGGTGCACTTAATTGGATCGTTCGATAGAGTTTATACGTACCGTTATCAGAATCTGGTGCAAGTAAATATTTTACTATCAAGCTTGCATACTAATAAATTGAAATTTATTACTTACATATGTACATATCTATCGCAAAATGTCTTTGCGTCAGAGATTCCCAGGGCACGCTGCTCTGTAGTCATGACTCTGTGAAGGAGAGGTGGAGAAGCTACTTCCAGGAGTTGTTGAATACTCAGCACCCATGCAGTCTTCATCACGACCCACCCCCTAACCTCGGACTTATTGCCCCAATAACCCTTGACGAAACTCGTAATTGCCTTCGACGCATGAAGAACGGAAAAGCAGTGGGACCTGACGATATCCCGATCGAAGCGTGGAAATCGTTGGGCTCTCTTGGTGTCCTCATACTTACTGTCCTTTTTAACCATATCTTGAACACTGGAAAGATGCCACACCAGTGGCGGCTTAGCTTCATTACCCCTATTTACAAGGGAAGGGGCAGTGTTCAAGATTGTGGTAGTTATAGGGGCATTAAGCTTATGAGTCATACCATGAAGCTCTTCGAGCGCATGATCGACCTCAGGCTCCGCCGCGAGTGTACTGTCTCTGAGTCTCAATATGGATTTCAGCCAGGATCGGGCACTATGGACGCCGTTTTCGCCCTCAGAACATTGATGGAGGCATACAGGGAAAAAAGGAGAGCTCTGCATGTGGCCTTTTTAGATCTGCAGAAGGCCTTTGACTGTGTGCCTCGTGAGTGTATCTGGTGGGCATTGCGATCCAAAGGGATCCCTGAGGCCTATATTGAGATTATCAGAGACATGTACCACGATTCCGCTTCTATGGTTAGGACTGCTGTTGGCGACACTACACCCTTCCAGATTACAGTAGGGGTTCACCAAGGCTCAGCTCTTAGTCCGTTCTTATTCAATGTGGTGCTCGATACTGTCTCGGCTCACATCCAAGACCAGCCTCCATGGCTGATGATGTATGCCGATGATATAGCACTCATTGACGAGAACCGACTGATGCTGGAGCGTAAAGTGAACCTGTGGAAGGGTACGCTTGAGAACGGCGGTCTTAAACTAAATGTGTCGAAGACCGAGTACATGGCCTGTGGGAGCCCGGACTCGAGCACTATCCTTATAGGTCCTGAACCAGCCGTTAAGTCGGAAAAGTTCAGGTACCTTGGATCCGTTATGCACGAGTCTGGAGGCATCGATCACGATGTCTATAGCCGGATAAGCGCTGCTTGGGCCAAATGGCGGGAGGTCACTGGCGTGGTCTGCGATCGCAGGATACCGCCCAAACTCAAGGGTCTGATATACAAGAGCATCATTCGACCGGTTCTTTTATACGGCAGCGAATGTTGGCCAGTACTATCTCGGCACACTCAGGAGCTTCACGTCACGGAAATGAAGATGCTGAGGTGGATGTGCGGCGTAACGCGGTCTGACCGCATACGCAATACATTCATTCGAGGTAGTCTTGGAGTCCGTGACGTAGCGGATAAGCTCCAAGAGCGTCGCCTGAGATGGTTTGGTCACGTTACGCGCCGGCCTAAGAACTATGTCGGATGCAAGTGCCTTGCTATGTCAGTCCCTGGAGTGAGACCTCTCGGACGCCCAAGGAAGCGCTGGTTGGATGTCGTGAAGCAGGACATGAGAGCCAATGGTCTAACCACCGAGGACGCCAAAGACCGTGCAAAGTGGAGTAGGTTGAGTAGGAAGGCAGACCCTGGCAAATAGCCGGGATTAATGCCAGGAAGAAGAAGATATGTACATATCTATACAGAGCGCGGGGGCACAGTGTGACTGTAACCACCACAGGTTGTGAGTTCGATTCCCGCTTGAGGAAATGATAAATTTATATATTCATTTCTTCTCTCTGGTGTCGAAGCAAAGCGCGACGTTGAAATTTACCACTTAACTCAGTAGGCAGGGGAACCTAGTGTTAAGAGACGTATTTTAACACTAGGTTCCCCTGCCCACCTTCATACTTATGAAGATTCAGCATGGAGCTAAAAACAAAATTAACACATATAACGTCTTGTCTTATCACTAAGTTATAGTTTTTATTAAAAGTGAAAGTCAATATTAAATGTAAAAAAGCGTTCATCGTAAGCATACGGTTGTTAATTGTTATACATATTGGTTTATTATTGCGACAGGAGTTCTGACGATGAGCCGAATGTTAATGTATGCAGATTAAACATTTGCAATGGGATAATATTGACTTTATGTATCTCGACTAGTGCTATGGACATCTATTTTTAATGTATATTAAAAATCGATATAATTCGAATGAACGGTTAGCAGGTGGGTGGTTTCTTATAAAGCGTGGTATTCACACATCGGCCTCCTTCCTTTCGACCCTCCAGTCCCTTGAGCCTAAGAACTTGAAGGCTATATAAATAAATCAGACGTTAAGTATTACATGTGAACATATTGACATAAAAGGCCGTCGTGGAGCATCGGCCCTGAAATGGATAGTTTTTAATACCTCGTTCTCATAATAAGACAAACCGCGGCGCCACAAATAAAGGAAACCTTTTTTCTAATGAACATTTTGTTTCAGTAACAATTTAATTATTACATAGACTCAAAACTCTCCAATCATGCATGACGTTCAGTAGATATAAATTTCATACATTTTTATCCTGTACTTTTTGGTGGCGAAAAGTTACAGGTACAAGCTTCTTTTATTTCTCGTGCCTATCGAATGTCTATCATTATTTTAACTTTAACATTGAACATGTTGTTTGACAAACAGAATATTATAGTACGCATATATATAACGGAGCAACTGTAAGAATCCTTGTCCATCTCTAACACCCCTAGCAGGAAATCTAGAGCTCTAAGTATAGTTGGATCTCACAGTCCTTTTGGAGAGGAGAATAAATATTGACAATTTATTATAACCTGTACAGATCCCGGATTATTGTATTTCCGGCACAATGTCCGTCATTTGCCCTTTTTGCTCTTTTGGTTGCATTATACTATATACTAAGAACATTGTTGATTAATTAATTCCCACGAGTGGAAATCGAACCCACAATCCTTAGCCAGTCTGTGCTACTATACAGTCTGCGTTACATACAAATTCTAACATAATATTCCACTCACTGTTACAATCATTCCACTCTCCGCAAATACGGTGATCTAGTTCAAATACTATACGTCAAGAGGGGTCAATATAAATTAAAGCGACATCAAAGCGACATTAATATTCAAGATAACATGAATATTCATAAATAAGGGGTCCATGAGCCGACATCGACCGTGTATGTGATATGATCTTGCATCAATGTTTATGACATCAATCGCGAAAGCATGGTCGGGACGTGTCCGAATAGCCCAGAACAGTAGTAGATTCAATCCCAAATAAATAGAGTGTTAATATTTCAAGAAAGAGAGAGAGAGAGAGAGAGATTGGATATAACCGATTAAGTAATAAATGGAAATGGAGCAAGTAACGTCAATTTATTATAACCCGTACAAATCCCGTTTTTAGCAAGATTGCCAGTCAACATTACAGTACAAAAAATATTACCGCCAAAGGATTTTAACTGGCATACACTTTCCACAGTAAACTCTAAAGCACTTAGTAAAACGATCGCTGATCCTATCTATCGTCGGCTCTGAGATAACCCACTCGCGTTGATTACAAGCGTCATCCCGAATATAAAGGCTTGATGAAATGGATTTATGTCCAGAGAGCTTTGATTCACGTTTTTATATAAAAAAAACAGCTTCCCGTATTAGGGGCTAAGCAGAAGAACTCTAGTGTTGCGATACTCCATTTTCCTTTTTCCACCAAAAAAACATAACTTTGAGATCTGTAGGAAGGTTCGCACTTTTTTTTATAGAATAGTGATGGTTTTTCCTTGATTTAGTTAGAATAATTTACATTGTCCAGTTCTGCCACTCAATAAATAAAATATATAATGAAAAATTATTAGTAAATAAAATTTCATCTTAAAATATCATGTAATTATTATTCTTATTTTTTTGTTTTAGAAGAAAAAACTGAACTTGGATTTGAATCTGGACTTTTAGAAAACATCCAAGCGTTCTGATAACTAAGCCAGAAGTTCTTATAAAAATAATATCTTTTCTACTTAAATAAAATAACCACAATCCTGCATAGTACAATTTGTCATAAAATGAGTGATTTATAAAAAAAATCTAAGACAAAAATCCTCAATTACTTTTTATAAATAGTTTTCCCTTGCCCAGCAATGATAAATCGTTTCAGAAATGGAAGACCGTGACGACACATTATTTAGCCACCCCTAAGTATATGTGGGGATGATATTCAAGATCGATGGTGTTTTTGTACTAAATATTTTATCTCACGGTGTTTAACTTTAAAGAAGACTCATGTCTTCTTTGTAATTGAATGATATTATGAACTATTATATTTCTGTATTAATATTATAAAGCTGGAGAATTCGTTTGGTTGTACGCGTCAACCTCGAGAACTATTGGTTCCTTATCAAATTAATTGAATAGTCCATTTATTGAGGATGGCTATACGCTTATCGTACACATTAGGTTAATCATGTCGATGTAACTTACTATATCTACGGTCAGAATTACTCGAGCAATTATACCCATTACACATAACTCTGAAGCACGGTAAGCAGAGGGCCCTTGGGAACCTAGTGGTAAGATACTCCATCCTCATTAGGATACTGCCTTCCTACATTCCTCAAAATTCTTGAGCCATTGCATGTTGAGTGGTGGAACTTAGCACCGTTACCAGAGTGTGATGAAGATAATTAATATTTAATTTAATCATGTGCGAATCAAACCCCAACCTATCGTAATACTCACGCGCCACGACTGGCCTCAATATCTATTATTGAGGCTAGTCGTGGCATTCATATTGTATAAACTATAGATGTACTTGTAAAATACAGCAGCAAGTGTTATAGTTAAATTATTTAAGAGTCTGTGCAGTTTTAAACTTTTACCGCGGATTGCTTAAGAAATTTATGTGAAACTGCATTTACATGGTCGTTTGTCGTTAGTTTCGAGAATGCAGAAGCAAACTGCCCAATACCAATTACAAATCAAAAACCATTTATACAACCATCAGAATAGATAAATGCATAAGTCCGAAATACACCAAAAACGAATACCATAGCACCGTACCGTCGCTATCGGAGTACACAAAGTGAGACCGAGTGGCATTATTCAGCGACACGACGCGCTCAGTATGCGCGGGCTGCACGCGTAATTAAGTGATGTCAGACAAGACACCTTTAATTTTGTATACAGATTTCATAATTAACTAGTAGGCACGCGCAGCTTCACCTTCGTGCACCCTTAGGGGTGACTTCTAAAAAAACCATGAAACACGTGTTTAATGAAATGTTTTTAAGAGTCTGAATTTCAAATTTTATAAAAATCGGTGCCGATTTAATTTTTTTTCCATACAAACTTTCAACCCCAATTTCATCCCTTTAGGGTTAAAATTTTTTTAAAATCCCTCTTAGTGGATGTCCAGATTATGGAAATTAACATCTGTCCAAATTTCACGTTTCTACCATCAGCGGTTACGGCTGTGTGTGCGTTTTATCTCAGTCAGTCAGTACATGTATATATATATAGATAGATGGTAGGCAAAGCTTAAAGTTAACATTTTTTATATAATAATGTCGAGGAAGTACCTACAAAAATATAACAAACTTCACGCTGTGTCTCGCGATTACTAAGATAGGTAACCTGGGAACTTTATATTATTACTATAATATATACTTTGTTTATTTCAAAGGGATTTTTTTCCCAAAACGATTTTTTAATCAATACTTATGCCAACACAATAAGTTGAACCCTCGTTGAGGATCAGATATTAACCGAATTGTTTCATCTCCCACCTTTTTTTTTTTTTTTGTCGCTGGGAAATGCATTTACGCAGACTGCTCATACGGAAGGCGTGCCTTACCGATGAGCGGTACTGTGGGACTCAACGGTGTGAAACCGTTCCTACCCACTAAAACCCAGCGGAAACCCTCTCCACCAAGATGAAACGCCGCAGGATCGCTCGCGCATACTACTGCGACGCCTCGGTGGAAGGCCCGCCTAATTGCGGGCCACCGTCGCCTTCAGGGTGCCCTGGGGTTTCTCCTAGGGCACCCGCAGCCTCGATGGCTTGCAGGAGGATCACCATGACCCTCCCACAGTAGCTCCTCTAAGGTAGGGGGAGTTGAAGATGCGCATACCGCCTTCTTCGACCCCCTGGTCTACGGCGGCGGAGCGAGTCTGCATTAGCGCTGGACTCACGCACCCGCTCCGCGGTCTCCTTCAGTGCGATAACCGATTCGCAGAAGGAGACCATTGCAGACCAGTTCCTCTCGCAGTCCAGCATAGCCCCTACCACACTGGTCAGTGAGAGGTCCCTACCCACTACAGCCATCAAGGCATGGCGTTGTGGGGCCCAAGCGGGACATTCAGCCAGAGTGTGATGCGCCGAATCAACAGAGGCATCACACTCATGGCACACCGGCGACATCTCCCGACGTGCAATCTGGTGCAGGTATTTGCCGAAGCAACCGTGCCCCGTCAGTACCTGCACCAGCCTGAACGTCAGAACCCCAAAGCCTCTTCTAACCCAGCGCTCAAGGTGGGGACGGACTGCCTCCACCGTCACTAGGCCTGCCGCCGGTGAAACCAGGTCCTCTCTCCATCGCCGGATCAGGGCTTCGTCCGCTCTTCTCCTGATCCGCGCGATAACCTCTGTCGATGGTTGC
This sequence comes from Heliconius charithonia, assembly GCA_030704555.1. NCBI lineage: Eukaryota > Metazoa > Arthropoda > Insecta > Lepidoptera > Nymphalidae > Heliconius > Heliconius charithonia. The sequence goes on from CM060813.1 coordinate 762,219, forward strand.
TCACCTCGCGACCGCTCACTTGCACGAAAAGCGTAAACTTTTGCAAGCACTTCCGCCTGCAACTCCCATGGCGGATCACCTGCCAAGAGTGTAGCCGCCGTCCACGATACTGTACGGTATCCTCGAATTGCTCTCACCGCTATAACCCGCTGCGCTTTCCGCAAGTGGGTTTTATTGTGAGCGGTGAGAGAGTCAGCCCACACTGGTGCACCGTACAGTGCCATGGACCTCAACACACCGACATAAAGCCGTCGGCATGGAGAACCCGGCCCTCCGATATTCGGCAATAACCTGCCAAGGGCTCCGGCGGCGTTCATAAGCTTTGGTGCAAGCAGAGCGAAGTGTGATTTGAACGACCATCGACCGTCCAGGGTCAGACCCAGATACTTCATCTGGGTCCGTACCTCCACCTCCTGACCCTGGATGTGCAGAGTAGCCCTACGTGGGGGGAACGTAGGGTTCATCTCCCACCTGCGTCAAGCCGATTTAAATTTAAATTGTATGTTATATATTAAGTATAATTATTTATTAAACCTTTTATTTATTTATATATTTACATATGTTCTATTGTTTACTTGCTCCCTACAGATCGACGTATTTATTTCTTTACTTAAATTAAAAATTAAATTAAATTAGCTTCACGCTTTATCCCGCACACAGCAGGCAGAGGGAACCTAGTGTTAAGACACTCCGTTCCCCACTTTCTGCCGAATTTTGGAGGCATTGCGTGTTGAGCGGCAGAACTCAACGCCGCGCTTTGCCTCAACACCAGAGCGAAGAAATGGAAATATACATTTAAGTAAAGATTTCATCTCCTCGAGTGGGGATCGAACCCACAACCAGTCGGTTATACAGTCACACTTTGTACCACTGCGCCACGACTGACCTCAAAAATAATGTACTGTATAAATAAAGTACTTAACACAAAAATATTATGATAGTTATAAATATTTTTTTACAATAACCATATTTTAAACTTTATTATACAAAAATTATCAAAGCGCGGCGTTGAGTTCTGCCACTCAACACGCAATGCCTCCAAAAATTCGGCAGAAAGTGGGGAACGGAGTGTCTTGACACTAGATTCCCTATGCCTACCCTGCTGTGTGCGGGATACAGCGTGAAGCTAACGTAGATTATACAAGCACATAGTACTGTACTGTACTACAGTACATTAAAAGTAAAGAGTACATATTCTTACCACAGACAGAGTTAACTAAGAGGCTATATTTACATAACTTAAACAAAGGTGATTCTTGCCTACAAAATCCAGCAACCAAACACAAATTTCCAGAGACGGTGATAACACTAAAATTAACATAAGTATCCACCGCGACTTCTATACTTCGAAGCGCCCGAGATAAATATGCAGAACAATAATGACGCAAGGCATCACGATGGAGTGCCTATCCGCGTTCACTCTCTTGGGAAATGCGGTATGTAAATATACTCACTGTATATGGTCTGAATGGGATGCCAGAACCGTGAAATGTGTGATATTAACAGTGAAATCTCGGGTTAAAATACGCTATATTTCTTTGTATGTTTCTTTAGGCTAGTCGTAGCGCAGATGTACAAGCGTGCGATTATAAACGCGACAGGCTGTTTGTTCCACTCCAGGAAATGAATTACGTTTTTCATAGTATCAGTAACGAGGCCAAGGGCGGCGTTGAGTTCCACCACTCAACATGCAATGTATCCAAAATTCGGGGGGATGTTTTGAACGTAATCTTAATGGAAACGGAGTGTCTTAACACTAGGTTTCCAGGTTTCCTCTGCAGTTGTGCGGGATACAGTGTGAAGTTATTATAATTCTTCGGCTACCTCTTTAGAAAAACCAAGCGTGGCGTTGTGTTCCGTCCAACACGCAAATTCTTAAATTCAGGTGGAATGAAAAGGAATGCACATAATCTCTACAAATATGTATAAATAAATAACAAAGGCCAATTATTTTGTTCTCCAAAAGTACATAAATTTATTCTAAATAGAAATTGGGTCACTCCCATTGTGTGAATCACGAGGCATTTGAACTACCCGCAACTTCAGGTTTTTGTCAAATCTAGATCATACTGTAACAGCATAGGGCGTAAATTAATATATAAATATTAGTAATTTATCGCTTAAATACATTATTAATTGTACATTCAAAAGGTTTTTTTTTCACAACATTTACTAGTTTTTATGAAGGAGTATTATATTCATATTTTTTTAGTGAAGAAGGAAATGGTTTCGGCAGTTGAGAAAACAAAAAGGTTTTCTTATTAACATTAATTTATAATATTCTTGGGATTCTGCACCACGAAAGCCTCAAGGAAAATTATTAACTCTACGTTTCGTAGCAACAAAGCGCTACATTCGTAGTGAAAAGCCGTCGTAGACATCACGTAGAAGTGATGATATCACTTCATGTATTTAGAATAGGAGTAATGCCAACATTAAAAGTATTGTAAATTTTGTTTTAAATTATTATATTTTTTATTTTAGTTTTGTATAAGTACTTCAACGGACCGAAAGATTATTATAAAAAATCGAGAAAGTGGTGAGAGAAAAAACTTTCACGCTATATCCCGCGTATAGCCGAATAGACAAAGGCAACCAGTGTTACCAGTCATATCTAAAACTAATCAATTCCCGAAGTGACAATCGAACTCGGCCTCAACATATTTGAATATGTTTTATAATTGCGAAAACTTCTCCATTTTCAATATTTTTTTAATAATAGTTATAAATCATTATTTTTTTTAAATAAACCAGAGATAATTTAATATCTATAGAGACAAGATATTTAATCTGTATATTTCATTAGATATTTATAATCTGCGTACAATATACACGAGATAATTGACAGGACAGAAACCTGCCCTTGACGTTCGGGTCCCGTCTAATTGTAGTCGTAAATTGTTTCTGTTAAAGTCCATTCCATTGTTCTTATCATATTATCACGGCGGCCATCTTGTTTAAAAAAATTATGTGTTTAGTAGCTAATTGTAACGTAATTTTTATGATATTTTTGGTTTTGTTAGGTACTCGCGCTTTATTTAATCAAAGTAAATGACTTGCTATTTTTAATTGTAATTACAATATTATTTCCATTGAATAGCACGAGCGTAAGAATGGGGAGAAGTAGGGAGAGCAGGGCTCGTCTTAGGATAGCTTAGTACTCACCCTAGAATTTATAGTAACAAAACATTAGTCTAAAAGTTAACAAACTCTTTTACACAAAAACATCAGTTCATTGTCCCACCAAAATATCTATCTAGATACGCCCAGTTGGAGTGATTGACCCAATAACTACCGTTGTTTAACTCACTAGTTGATATTGTTCGCTGTCCTACACTGCTATTACAATTTACAATGGTGTCATATTATTATGTTGATTTTGTTTTTGGCTGTATAAATGCCGATTTCTGGTGGCATTGCTTGTTAAGAGGCAGAGCTCAACGCCGCGTTTTGGTCTAGGGATCAATAGGATAGGGTCGATAGGGAGGATATTCAAAATATTTCATTTTCTCGACTATAACCTATTGAGCACGACTAGTCCAACATTTACTAAGGTATCACATAATTATTTCTAACAATGTTTGTAACAATATTTATTTGTCGAATTTTCTATTAAAAGTTTCAAAGAAAATATAAAACGGTCGACGCCATTTGTAATCGCCAAGTGGCAAGTACATTGACTTTTGACATTACAGGTCGGCGGCTTTCCATTTTAGTCGTTATGTTTCAATTTAGCAAAGCGCCTTTACGGGAATTAGTGTCTGTGTAAATTTGTGATGATTATATACTGTTTTTTTTTATTTTATGAATAAAAAAGTCTGTCGTTGGGTTCCACCACAAAGAATTCGGCGGAAAGTGCGGATCGGAGTGCCTTAACACTATGATCCTGCTTCTTACCCTGCTGTATGCGGGAGGATACAGCGGAAGCTGATTTTTTAACGTCACGATTATAGTCAGATGCTGTGCGGCACAGCATGCACAAAAATAAAAAAACAGATATCTAAATATTTCATGTTGAAAAGCGGAAACTAACAATCCAAGTTTAACCAAAGTTAATAAAATTATAACCAAGTTTTATTAATTCATCATATTTTATATATATATATAATATATAAAAAAAAGCAGGAACAAACACTACAAGACAGACTACACTACAAGAGTAGGTATATCAAATTCCGTGCATAATCCCAAGAAAAGCTTATCCCAAGCCGTCTCAACGTTCACCTGTTAAATGAATAATTCCCAGCTATATTAATATTTCGCCTGTCGCTTTGATCCTCATTAAATGAAAAAAGGAGGGTAGGTTGGTGAATGTCATTCTGTCTCTTTCTAACTCGCATTCTTTATGCGATTTAGTTATATTTGTCCCACTCTAGCACCAACGAGTGTGAGCTTTATAGTGTTTATGAAAATGAAGTCACCTTTGAAAGTGCCATGGAGATTTTAAAATGCGGATCAAAGGTGTATGCAGATCGAACGAACGACCAGTAACGAACAGTTTTTCTATTCTTTTTTCTGTTTCCATAGGAATTTCAAGAAATCCTCTCAGTGCTCCCCTAAAAGTCCTTAACTTACGTACATGCTAAATTTTAATTTTGTATTTGACAATATAGAGCAATAGAAATCAATACTCAGAAAAAAAAACGCGCAGCAATTTTGATCCTCATTAAAAGAATATATAAAAATCATGCTTTCCCTTTCTAACACGTATTCGTTATACAATTTAGTTGTATTCGTCCTACTCTAGCACCCCAAAGAGTGTTAGCTTCACGGTGTTAATGAAAATAATCTCACTGCTGAAAGTGCCGTTGAGGCTTTAGAATACAGGTCAAAAGGCCTATGCAGATGTGTCGACGAGATTTTCTAGGTTTTTTTTTGTTTTATGAAATAAAATTATAATTTTAAATAAACTACAGTTTTTATTTTGCTTTTTTCGCCAGCTACGAGGTAATGGGCAAAGGTGAATTTCATAAATAGTAATGCGAAACAATAGTGTGCTCTGAGATTATTTTTAATAGGGAAATTGTTTATTTATTCTTTATAAAAAGCAACAGCAGAGCTTAGTAAAAAGTCTCGTTTTTACGTAATTTCGTTACTTTACACCGCGCTCTTTAATTGAATGAGGCAAACCGCGGTGTTGATAGAATTCGGCGAAAAGTGGGGAACGGAGTGTCTTAACACTAAGTTTCCTCTGCCTACCATGTACGAGATGCTGCGTGAAGCTGAGTTAATTTTTAATTTGATTCTTAATTTAATTTCCTCGCTCTGGTAACAAATCAAGACACCGCACTTTCTGCCAAATTATGGAAGCATTACGCGTTGTGTGGCGGGACCAAAGCGAGAATATGAAAATATTAAATATTTCATTTCCTCGAGAGTGAATCGAATCCTCAACCTGCCGCGTTCACAGTCACACGCTGCCCCTGCGCCACGACTGGCCTCAAATTATACATATGCAGAATATAAAATCGTCGTCATATTGATTCCATTGGCCTCTCCCACACAAAATAATTTTAATTAAGTCTAGAAACATTCGGTCAACCGAATAAAAAAATAAAAAAAAATATCATCAACAAGCCTTGTTATTAAATTTTGTAAAGAATTTACTTTTCTTATAATTTTTTGCAATAACGTTGTCTGGGCACGTAATACAACTGATAATATCATTTAATAGAAGTCAATAAAGATTTTGATTATTAAAATCTTCTAGATAATTTAACTTATCAGAAGTTTTTCATGATAACAATGAGTCGTTTTTTAATAAGTCTTTAGTAATAAGTCTTTTTTATATTTATAGTACAGAAAAAGATTACTAATGCAGTATCGTATCAACCCACTGGAGGTCTAAATTTGAGCAATAAAGATATTCGGCCAGGTTAAAGCGGATGAAGCGTTCATCTAACATACCGAACCCACAACCAACTAAGAATAGACACTTTCAACGCTACTTACTTCAAAAAAATAACGAAGGTCGACGATATAATAAGAAAAGTTAAACAGCTGAAATGGTGATGGACAGGACACATGACAAGGGACGGCACCATAAAATGGACTAAATTAATTATTGGAGGGAATACCTGGCCAAGGAAAGCTATTAATAGAGAAGATTGAAAAAAGCTGGAAGAGGCCTATGTGTCAAATGACGCGCTGTTTATTAAGGCTGGAGTAGATTCTACATAATTACATAATACATAGTGAAATGTTTACTTTTCTTTTGTTAAATAAAGCTTAATAAAATCAGCAATAAAGGCTTACTTAAAAAAAACTGTATAAGCCACAACTCGTAAAACATTGAATAGACCAAATCACGAAGACACCGTCAATTGAAATGTAAATTTCAAAAACTCTGAAACGTCTATTAGCCGAGCTGAGCTAGAAAGATGTTTAAAGGAAAGTAGAGCGCGAGTAATTAACGAACTTTTGATAGGAGAAATCTTAAATAGCCTTGGATAACCGTTCTGTCACAAAAAAAAGCATACAAAATCATAGAATTCTCGTATATTACCAAGAACACGAGTTATTTTAATAGAAAAGTTTTGTGTGTTGAGTAACAAAATTTTATCTATTAAAAAATGTTTAAAAAAAACAGCTTCACGCATCATCCTGCGTATACCCACGTACCCTGGAATAAAAAAGGTAAAAGCTGTATAACTACTTAATGAACAAATTATATTAAAATCCCATCTCCAATCTCCAACTCAGTAAATGAGAGTTGCATCCACTTATCTGAAGTCACTTGGCCTCCTTTTCCCATTTTCCCATTTTACCAACCTAACTACGTCGCAATGTCTATAAATATATATGACAAACTGATTTTACTACGAAACAACTAAAACTGGAGTTAGCCAATTAGCCTTGCGCGCGTCAAACTGATTACTAACTTTAATAATTGAACATGTTGGATGGTAAAATAAAAGTTAAACTTTTTTAATTGTTAGAACTCCAGGTGAAATAAAACTTTATATTTTTTGTAACCTCACGTGTTTGGTTTTTTCGAGTATAGCAGGGTTGAAAAAGACAAACTACTGTTCGGACGCTCCGTTCCCCCACTATTCGACCATTTTTCGAGACATTGCGTATTGAACCGGGAGTTTATCGCCACGCTTTGTCTAATAAATTCATGAAAAGAAAACAGCTTCAACTTCCTCTGTGTGTCTCTGTGTGTGCGCAGGATACACCGAGAAGTTAGCAAACAAATAAAGAAAGCTCATTACCTCGAACGGGGATAGAACCCACAGCCATCAAGTTTACTCAGACGCTGTCTCACTTGCCACGGAGGCCTCAACTATACTGTAAATATTTAGATTCAGTTACTAACCTGACTGATCGAACGCGACGATCGTGCATTTCATTTTCATTACATTTATGTTACATCTTTTTTTATTTTTTTAACGTTTTGAACCCACAACTTATGTTTACTGTACAACCCCACTGGTCTCACAAATTGAAATATTATATCACTATTTTGTAGTTAGTTGAAATACAGTCTCGAACGACCGCAGACAACTAAATAGCATTAGGGGAGCATCGTCATGTTATTTTAGAGGGGACCAGACCAGAATATCTTGCTGTCTCGATTAAGCTAAAACGAGAAAAGATTTCTGTACTCCTTTACAATTTTAAAATAAACAAGGTTGGAAGAAATCACGTTTTGATATGTTACGATTGAAATATGGTGGGTAGAACTATAAATTTTAATTTAGAAGTACACATTTTAATTTTGATTTATATGCATGAAATGCAATAGTGGCACAGGGGCACAAGCATGCGACTATAACGCGACGATTGTTTGTTCGATTACCACTCGGGAAAATGAAATATTTGATATTTCCTCGCTCTGTTAACGAGGCACAGCGCTGCTATAAATTCCGCCACTCAACTCGTCATGCCACCAGAGTTCAGCGGAAAGTGGACAATAGAAATGTCTTAATGGGAACGGAGTCTCTTAATACAAGTTTTCTAGGTTCCCTCTCTCCACTCTTTAGAGTTATATCCTGCATGAAGCCTCAGAAAAGAATCACCATCTGGTGAGCATGAACGATAATGTTTACGTCAGCTAGTTTTTGCTGAAATCTTGAAACACTACGTGTTGAATGGCGGAACTCGAGTGAAAATCGAACCCATAACCTGTAGTTTTTATCTTCAAACGCTGTTCCATTACGCCACGACCGTTCTAAGTTACTTAAACTATAAATCGTCAAAATTTAATTCTTTCCAGCAGAGGTTCCAGAACAGAGGACCACAATTAATTACTTAGGAAGGCCTCTCCAGACTAAATTAAGCCAGTTGTGTTGATATGTAAATAACAGAATAATGTCCGAGAGTTGTTGATTTCATATGAAAATTACGTTTAAATCACAATAATCAACAATTTTTATATGAACTTTAGCTTACTCAATAATATTTTAAATTTAATTACACTCTTGTCGTTTTACTTTTCTAAAGCTTATTATACTATAAATAGTAATAATAAAAAAAGTTGGTGTTTTTAAAACGATTTAAACAATAGAAATATTTACTGTTTTATTTTCTAAATTTTGAATGTACAAAGGATATTTCAAATTTTTAAGCAAAAACTGCCTTAATTAAACAAAGGATATAATTTAAAATAAAAACTATGGAATATAGACAATAATATAATCTGAAAGTACTCTAACGAAGTGTCTTAACACTACGTTCTCACCACAGACAATGCTAAATACGTTTTTTATATTAAAGAAAAAAGAACTATGTATTACAATACACGATCTTGCCCACCATAAAGACAGTGGCACGTAAAGGCGCCACTTTTACAGGGCGCCACCAGTCTAGACAATGCTTCACCTTGACTCCTCTTGACTGGAAGCCAAAACTGAGGAGAGACTGAATGTTAATCGAAAACGTGGGATATTGTGACCTTAGAGTTTGTGAATAAAATATTGGGGACAGGTCGTGATTGTTACAGAAATATGCAAAAAAAAGTTGTTTTTATGATTTTTATTATGGCATAAATATATGTTGTTCCTTTTAAGTTTTATAATATCAATTTAAAGAGAGAGGCCAGAAAAGTCTGGCAAGAGAAGGCGCAGCGTTGAGTTCTACCATTTAGAACGGAGTCTCAAATTCGGGCGCAAAGTGAGGAACAACGTGCCTTGCCGCTACTCTGGACTTTCATTATCTAGCTTTACTAAAAAAAGCGTAAAGCTACATAATATAAAGGTGAAATATTAGTATGAAATAATACACATGTGTCTCGCAATATAGCAATCAGTTCCACGCGTAGAACACGTTCAAGAAGTATATCACTAACTGTCTAGACTGCAACCACTTAATACTTCTTGAATACATACATATTAGTATCAAACTCTTGGTTAAAGGTAGTTTTTGTTTATTTTTGTAATGTCTGCACAGTCGTTGTCTGTACCTTAGCCCGAATCAATTTTATTTATATAGTATAATATTCTTAATGCTTTCTTATACAAAATGGGGAAAAAATGGTGTTAAGTTCCGCAGTGTTACTGCTTCCTCTCCCTACCAAATCTAGTGAATGAAATAAACAAAGTAAACTATAATAATTCGTCGTAATTTCCTTTTTTAAATAAGAAAAACAAATTATATAAAATATTTCATAACAACAAAATGAATATCTGCAAAATGTCTACGACTGGCGTTAATTCAATTTCTATCAGCCGCAGAAAATAGGCAGAGGCGGATCCCGGGAGAGGCCGTCTATCAATTCTGTTTTGTCTGTTCATTTATATTAGTGTTAAAATTATTTCTTTAAATTTGTAGACGTTTTCTTAAAATATTTTTCTATCTTAAGTATAGTATAATAGTTATAATATGTTATATATATATATATATATATATATATATATATATATATATATATATATATATATATATATATATATGATATCCTTATATTACTTTACGACGCTGTTTGTAATTTTTTATTATTTATTTTCTTTGATTTTAAAGACAACCACTTCTTGTTTTTTTACGTATCTTCCATCTGTCATTATCTCATTTTCGTACTTTGTGATTATATAGATATGCTGCGTGGACGTGCATAAGTAGTCGATAAGTTAGAGGTAAGAAATCGTCAAGTAAAATAACATAATTAATTATTTTACGACTTAGTGGAATGAGAATAGCTATTATAGAACAGTGTTGAGTTTCGCCGCTCAATAACAAATTACTGCAATTTACCATGACAACGCCTGAAGAATTCAGAGGTTTGGACCGGAATGCCTTGACACTAGGTTCCCAGGTCACCTATGCCTTAACTATTTTATGAAGTAAACGAGAGTTCATTTGGTTTTATCGAGAAACAATGATCATTTCAAAATATGCTAAATATGTGAATATAGTCACATATATGTATATACCTACATACAGGTTGAAAATGAAAAATAACGATACATAGACATATTAATAATAAATTCCAAAAGAAAATCAAATAATTACAATAAGCTTTTAGAGAGTCAGCTGCGTAGCTACAGCCAGATACTTTGAGTAACAATTCAGTGATACGTCAGTTGGAGTAAGTAAGTATCGAGACACGAGAGCCCTCTCGATTTAGAGACGAGAATATCTAATGTTAAAACTGGAAATAGCCTTTATCGTTCAAATTTCCGTCTAACTAAAAGCTCTCGACTTGACAGAACACACGGGGAAATGAATTATTATAATTTCCGTTCTTCAGTAACACGACACAGCGCGGCGTTGAGTTTGGCATCTTAATACCCAACACTAGAATTAAAATAGAACTATATGTGAGATAAAAAAAATAAAATCCATCACAATCACATCCAAATAATAACAAAAAACTACCCAAAGGCCAGCCTGACGCGACAGCCAGATTCTCTTAGTGAGTTAGTAATAATTCAGTGGTATGTCAGTTATAGTTAGTAACGTAAGTAGAGAGGTGGACCCTCTCGAGTTAGCTACGAGAATATTTTATGCGAAAACTGGAAATAAGCTTTATCGTTCAAACTTCCGTCTTACTAAAAGCTCCAAGATGATAGAACTATTTTAAACTAGTGCGCTAAGAGGATTTAGTTCTTTTAAATAATGTATTCTTTCTTATTTAAATTAATGGATAGCAATCTTCATAAAATGAATGTGAAAGCGTTAGTTGTGGGTTTAATTTCTACCCAGGGGTACGACCTATTTTTATTTCGTCACTTTAGTAATAAGATAAAGCGCGGCGCTAACACGCCCGTGTTAATACGCCCGGCGTTAACACTCCGTTCTCCACATTCTGTCAAATTCTCCAGATAATGTGTGTTAAACGGCGGAAGCCAATTAAATGCTTTGGTAGACAACGCGCTGCTACACCTGAAAATACTTTAGATGTAATCGTTCCCCCGAATGGAAATCGAATCCACAACCGTTTTAGACGATTTCGTACTAGGACTACAAATAAACACGTTTGTATGCCAAATATTACACGCTTTGTGAGCTTGTAAACATGTCATTGGGTTATCATTATCTAGGTCGAACTTATTTCGATTTTTTATAAATTTCACATTTTTCACATATAACAAAGTAAACTAACTGATTTGTTTGACATCTTTAAAGTTTCTATTTTAAAAATAAATATAAGGAGTGCCATTACGAAAATCGAGGACGCCGGTATTTCATTAAGGGAAGTCAAGTTGGTTTACAAGATGCACTCGCTTTGTGGAGCTATGAAACCAGCCCGCGGCAACGTCAGTACCTTATTAAGTTTAATGTTGTAACGGGATTTACTTTACAGTATCCACTCTGCTACTTTAAAGGTCGTAAAAATTGATATTATTGGTTACCACAGTGATTTTTCCTCAAAATTTCAATCGGAGCAGTATTTCACAGCTTTGAGACAAATTTAACATAGTTTCAAGTCTAGTACATCATATTTCCTAATTATCAAAACATCAGCAAAAAGACACTGAATTCTATTTATTTTATTCATCTAAAAAAAATGTTAATAAAAAAATTTTAATTCCAATATTAGCAAAATAATTTTATAAAACGTATAAATATTGAAACATCTAAAGCCGCGCCTAACATCTAAAGGTCTAAAGTTGCATAAACTTTCCAAAACAGCAAGTGTTACAACCTACCGCCATTAAGAACAAAAACTTTGAAAGGTTCGCAGTTTGCAAACTTCCGATAAAAGAGAGAGAAAAAAAACTCTGCCGAGATTAATAATTGAGAGGTTGATTTCCCCCGCGGACCACTAATCTTAAGCTGCGGACGGCGAAGCTCTCCCGGCGGCGGAATAAAAGCTCAATTCTTATACATTAAAATTAATTATTTAAATAAATACATTAATTGCACGTTCAGTGTGTTTGTCGTTGACATATTTATGGGAATTGAAGGTCAAGTCGCGCTGTTGCCAATGCAGCGTCTAATTGTCGAGATATTAGGTGTTGAGTGATGGAACTCAATGCCGCGCTATGTCTTGTTACCAGAACTAGGAAATGAATTCAAATTTAGCGACGTCTTCATTAAAAAATATTGAAAATCATATTAAGTTTACCCCGTCGAACGAATTTTAAAATTTAATAAAAAAATTGCCGTATGCTATCGTGGCGTCAATCTCTCATTCTAGTTTTATTCTCGCTACTCAACTCCGACTGACAGTTTAGGACGATGGGCCTTAGGTTCTCTTCGCCTACCATGAAACAGAGAGAAATTGAAAATAGAAACTGGCCAACTGGCCGTGTCAGACTCGCAAACCGAGAGTTCCATATCAAATTCATAATCAAAGGAAACGATAAAAAAGTGCAAAATTATAAAGGTTAACAAAACTAACCAATCTTGTAAGAAATTAAAAAGTAAAGATATAAGTTAAATAAGAAAGAAGAGGTAAGAAATTAAAAAAATATATCACTTTACCAGTACAGTCTAAACACAAATATGTATGTATGTATGTGGATATAAGTGAGACGTTTAAAATGATATCTACCCTCAATAAGTTCGATAATATTTCAAAGCAATAAATTATCGAACTAAATACAAACAAACTATAAACTCTATCGATTAAAAGTCACTTTCTCTTGTATTGGCTAATGCATTTTTAACAGAAGCCGCCGCCATTAGAAAGATCCTTCGTAGAAAAATAAGTAATGGAGTTTTAAGTACTTTGACTTTCGATATAGCTCACAATCGCTGTGTCATATTGAGAATACAAGATATTGTCTTTTAATTTAATGGATTTTCACATAATATTTTTTTTTGCAAAAAAAGTATTATTCGAAATATAATAAAAAATAAAGCATTAATTTACAAAATAATTGTCATATTTAAGAAGGAAATAAAACCATCTTTCTTTCAATTCTACCCTCAAAGATTGGTACTAACAATTCAATTTCTAAAATTATATTATTTTGTATTGAATTTAAAGTAAGCTTAGTAGCGCTACGTGACTACGAAGTGCTACGTCGCCTCACAAAATGTATAAAATTACTTACAAAATTAGAAACAATAGAATGAAAAGCTTAAAGTATAAATGTATATAAAATAAATGTTTAGACAATCTCGACGTCTGAGAATGTTGTATGTCACAATTTAAAAGAGTTCTTTGAAATGTATCATTGTCACAAACAAAAATATATATATCTCTATAAAATTAATTTAAAAATAAGTCCCGCTTAGTTACTTGCGCCGGTTCTTCTCAGGTCTAAGGCATTAACTTTAGTGAACTGGTGGCAAATTGTTTCACGTTCAAAAAACGAAACATGTCACTTTTAATTTTGAATTTTATTCAAATTTTGACTTTAGACTTCGAAAAGCGTCGATTAATGCTGTTAAAATCAAGAAAAATTTTAAACACTTACCTGGATAATGAGGTATTTACTACCTGAAAAACAAAATGGTTTTAGTAAGTTTGATTTAAAAAAGAAAAATAATTAAAAATTATATCTTCAAGAAGAGAGGCATGAAACATAATATGTACAAATTTTGTTTTAATTTTATCTTAATACAAGGATTTTATAGCTAATTCTACTAACTTGTATTATAGAACTGAAAAGTTTCTTTAAACTCTCTAATCTAAAGAACATGGTTGTGTAATTAAAATTATCTTTTTATTTTGTTTAAATAGTCCACTTATCGATGAAGACTATCATATAATACATCACGTACATCACAATTGTTTTAATGTCGAACCATCTTATTGTACCTGGAGTCAGATTTTTGTCGGACTAATAATGTGTCATAAGTTTCAACAGTTTTTTTAACTTCAAGCTGTACCTTGCACATAGTAGGGTAGGCAGAGGGAACCTGGGAACCTAAAACACTTTGTTCTCCAGTGTGACACTTTCGTTCCCCAACTTCCGCTGTAAAATGGCGTAAACACAATGCTGCGCTTTGCCGCATTGCCGGAGCGAGAAAATGAAAATATAAAATATTTAACTCTTCCAACTGCAAATCAAACCCACAACCGTCGCGTTTACAATCACACAAATGTGTCCCTGCGCCAGGATAACCTGTTGTAATATTACATAAGATATCAAAAGTCAAAATCAACACAAAAAAGTGGTGAAAATCGATACCTTATACAAAGGTGGCGATAAGCTACGGCCGGCGATGGTACATCGATCAGAGCGTTGTTGTGGCGCTTAATTAAGAGACTGTTCTCTTTATTTGGTAAATCAGCGCCTTTTTAATGCGTCAGCCAAATAATTTTAAATATATTTAAAGTTTTAAATGTTAAAGTAGTAATAAATGATTTTTGATTTATTTATTTATTTTAAAGTTAAATAATGATTAATTATACTTAAATTAAGAGGCCGTCGTGGGCCGTGGCAGAGGGGCACAACTAGGGGGAACTAGGGGGACTATAAACGCAACGGTTGTGTGTGTTTTCCATTCGAGGGAATGTAATGATTTTTTCATTCGTCCGAAACGCGATGGATGTGGGTTCGATTCCCACTTAGAAAATGAAATATTTAACATTTTTATTTCCTCGCTCTGGTAACGAATTGAATTCTTTCACTCTAAACGCCAAATGCCTCAAACATTTAGCGGCAAGACGGGAAAGAAAGTGTATTAATAGGAAAACGAATCAAATCTCCTCTTTCTGATAGACAAAGGGATTAAATCCCACCACTCGACGTAAAGTGGTGACCCCACCCCCATAACAAATATTTAACAAAAAAAATACAATCACAAAAAACAATACTTATAATAAAATAAAACGATTAAATAAAAACGGATCGGTGTCTGTAAATAGACAATATATATAAAAAAATGGTTTTTAAAGTTTTTGTCTGTTTGTGCGATTATTCACGCTAATCTCAGAAGCGGCTCAACAGATTTAAATGTAGTTTTCACTTTTAGTTCTAACAAGCGTCACTTAACATTTACTTTTTTTTGTTTCAAATCGGTTTACAAACAAAAAATTTATGTCAATATAAAAAGTTGCACGCTACAAAATAAATGTTCTATTGAATCGACCTAAACGTTAGCTATCAATGTATGAATATTGTCTTTTAAATGATAACTTTAATAGATCACGAAAGTAATTGAGATGAGAAAATAAATAATTTTGTTGTACAAGTAGGCGAAACCACGCTGGGACCACTATGGTAAACTGTTTTTTAAAAATCTCCTGCACATATTTTTTTTGAAGTGAAGGAAAGTGAAAAGCAGCTCTGGAACTTGTGTGTTATTTTATTTTAAGCCCGTTTAACCCTTCTTTTTTTAAAATACTCGTTCATTATAGCGACGGTTTTGCACGTCAAATTTTAACTCGATCCGTCTATTGGTTGAAGTAAAGCAATGTTTTTTTTAGTCAATTGCCATGATTGTGGATTCTACCTACCTACTAGGAGAAATCATTATTTTAAAATTATATTGGACTCTTGATCGAATAAAATATGAAGCTGTATCTTTTATACTTTTCCAGCAACTGTCAAATGATTCTTTTACTGTAAAAAAAACTGATCAAGCGCGAGTCCGCACCGAGGGTTCCGTATAAAAATAGGAGGTCTCGAACTTTTTGTTTTTAAGCCGAGTCTAATATTTTTTTTACCACAAATGCACAGTTTTCAGATCTTTCCTTAAACAAGTACTATCTGTAGATTTTAACTGCCAAATTTCATAATTCTAGGTCAACCGGAAGTACCCTATTAATTTTGATTCCCTTTGTATTGCCGAAATACGCGTTTTTGGCGGCCATATCTATTTTTAGTAAATGTACTTTTTCAGGAAATGAAAAGACCGTAGATCTGAGTAAATGGTTTGAATTTCAACTCGATATCTCCAAGCGTCCCTGAAACAAAGACACTTGACAAATAGACAGACGGACGGAAGGACAAGAAAGCGATCTTATTAAAGTTCCTTTTTTCTTAAAAGGTACGAAACTCTAAAAACAAGTTTTCTTAAAAGTAATATCCCAGAGAGGATACAATGAAGGAAGAAAGCTTATAACATTATATTGTTACGAGATTTGCCGGATATCCTGCTTGTTAAACCCCACCCAAAAGCGCTCCTGGCTAAACGTGAGGTAACAATCAATGAATACAAAACATTAGTATTGTTTGTGTACTTATTATTTACTTCGTGGCGCAGGGGCACAAATATGCGAGTAAACTGGACAGGTTATGGGTTCAATATATACTCGAGAAAATTAACCATATAACCCGCCATCCTAAAACACGCAATGCCTCCAGAATTCGGTGGAAAGTGTGGAACAGAAGTCTTAATGGAAACGGAATATATTTGAATAGAACAACTAAAAGATTGAAAAAAGTTATTTCAAAAAATATACTTTTAGAGAAACAAGTGATAAATATCGCTTATCTCTCTATTTATATGTTATATATTTTGTGAGAATGAAGAGATATTTTTTTCCACTTCTACGCAAAAACTGCTGCATGGATTTAAATAAATTTTACAGTAATATAGCTAACATTATAGCATGTATATAGGCATTTACGTAACGGTTTTATAATCCAAATTATTGTAATATTATGGCTATAATATAACAATAATTTGAGACAGGCGAAGCCGCGTTTGGTCGCTAGTTAAACATGAAATACTCACCTTCGTTACAAGACACTTTACAAGTTCATTCACATCTATAAAGCTTAACTAGTCCACCCCAGATGTCGGGAAAACAGATAGTTTCCCCACGAAGGGCTCAAAAGGAATAATATCTCCCATTAACACCGGGCTCTAACGAACCAGGTAAGCACCACTAGGGATATACATGCAAGGGGAAATGAACTTTAAGTAAAGGGAACCGAGAAATACAATACCAAATTCGATAAAAAAAAAGTAGAAAAATCATCTAAAACAAGGTTTAACGATAATCTGGATTGGCTATACACACAAACTTACAAATATATTTGATAGACATTTTATTACTTTAGTATTTTTTTACATAGATTTCAACCCAGTTAACTGGGTTGAAATCTATGTTCACGTACTATGTTTATATGGAACGTAGACCGTTTCGTAGAGGGGTGAGTTCAAATCCTAGTACGTCAACTTTTTCTACGTTTTTAAAAAATAAAAAACTAAAGAAACAAATTGTACTTTTTTTGTGTTGTAATACAGAAGTAAGTCGTGTGTCAGTCGATGAAGCTAATATTAATTTAGAAGACAGTAAATAGACCGACAAATACTTTATGAAGTTTAAAAACACAAACATAAGTCCGCTCCTATCTCCGATAATTTATAAATTTCTTGTCGGGCTGTACTAAATTAAGAAATAACTGAAAGAGAATTGAACGTGAAAAAATATCAATGCATTTGAAATAAAATTCCTTCATTATATCGCTCATTTTGGTATAAATTTGAAAATTTAATTACATTTGATAAAATAATTGACGCTCTTTATTAAAACTGTTTTTTTATCTATTATTGGATAAATTGTGGTTATTATTAGGCAGTGTAAGTTTCAAGAGCTAACGACACCTTTTGCCAATTAATAATACTTTTTTCTTTAATTATTTAACTATAAGGACAAAAATAGATAAGAGTAAAAAATATTTGTAAAAACAAAAACCGAGACTGCATAAAACTAAAAAGAAAATAAACAAGCCCGATAGTTTATTAAGATTACGCGCGAAAAACATAACCCTTCCTTAGCAGTCGGGAAAAATATAAGAAAATCATTTTTTTTTTCTTTTTATACTTGACCTAAAACCTGACGAATCACTAAATAAAAATTTTCAAAGTAAAACCCTTATAATTTCAGTATTTGATATATTGTTAATAATATTAGGTTTTTACACAAAAAAATAAAATTGGCACTTGGTCTGAGAGGTACAAAAAGGCGAATATTTTTTTAATACATTTATTAGATCAAAGTATGAATCATTGTTATCTATGTACTTTTGCCATCTCATAAGTAGTTCATTGATTGTTAGCTAAAAAATCATTCCGACAGGAACAAATAAAATCTTTAGAGGCGGTTTGGACGAAGTTAATTTTTTTCCCTTGAAAAAATGGTTATCTATTGGTGCAAGGTCGGTGGAGTTGATGTCTCAGACTCTTCTAATTTGGTAGCCGTCTATTATACTGTGTATTGTCTCGAGTTGCCGTGAAACATCAATAGCGCAAAGCCATTGACTAGCCTCGATTGTTTAGCTAGCTTTTTCATGTTGGTTTACAATTGCTGACAATAAACTTAATCGCCTTAACGAAACCGGCACTAACGCGCAAAAGGTTTACAAGTAAACTTTTTTGGGTCAATTTTCGCTTGCAGCAGGATTTCGCTGACTTAACGAATCGTAGAAAATCCACTTTTAATTACAGGTCTAATCCATGACCAATGCAAGTCGAAATTTTCTAAACGAAAATGTTACAACCAAAAACGCACTCGCACACACATCAATAACCGTACGAGCCGTTTCTGCAGCACTGGTGCCACGGTAAAAGTCCTACTTGTAAATAACGCGATATTTCGAGTTTTCCATTTAGTAAACTGAGCGTCGCAAACAGAACATGAAAACAGAAGAAAAAAAAACAAGTAAAATGGAAAAAATAAATATAAATCTGAATTCGGAATTCCTAACCAAAAGTGAAAAATTCGTGATTAAAGTGTACCACCAGTACGATAAAACGCCGATTTCATGTATAAGGACCTAATAATATGAATAATTTCACTCACTTTCTTTATTTTTATATATAGTTTTTCAGCTTTACACTGTATGTTGCTTGTATATATAGCAGGGAATCTGGGAACCTAGGGTTAAAACATTCCGTACCCATTAAGACAGTTCCAACCCTTACTTTTCGCCGAATTCTATAGACATTGCGTATTGAGTGGTGGAAGTGAACGCCGCAATTCGCCTCGTTACCAGAGCGAAGATATGAAAATATAAAATATTTCACTTCCTCGAGTGTAATTACAACACAAAACCTGTCGCGTTTACCGACGCACGCTTGTGTCCCTATGCCACGATAGCCTCAAGACTGGATCTGTCTTTTATAATTATTTGATATTAATAAAAAGGAACTACGAATATTACACCAGACATCCAAAAAAAGCATTAAACCATATTGAAACCGCTCACAAAAACAGAAAAATCTACTCTTAATTGCAAATGAACCATGAAAACTGAGCAGGAATAAGCAAATTGCAGAGTCATTTGATAAAAAATTCATCTGCTCGCTCGTACCTCTAATTAGTGAGAGCCCTTTGAGAATACTTTGCGGACGAAGCGAATAAAATAATTATTGCCATCTAAAATTTAAGTGTCCATATCGTCCAAACTATTCAGTTCTTGTTACGAATACATTGCAGTTTCTTAATTAATACTGTAACTGATTTTTATCTGCGGGTATGCCGGCGTGACAAACTGAAAAAAAAATGTCTATGGAATGTTTAAAACAAAAATATTTTTTTCTTGAGATTAGCGTTTTCAATCAAACAAACTCGTACTTTTTTAGCTTCACAGTGTATCCCGCACACTGTAGGTTAGGGAACCTGAAAACCTAGTGTTAAGACACTCTGTTTCCATTAAGAATAATACTTTCCGCGCAATTCTAGAGGCTTGTTATTAAATTTGAACATTGTAGTGTCTCACTCAACACCATTTTTTTGCCTGCCATGTTCTCATTATTAAGATTATTTGTCACATTATACAAATAGAACACGTTTCTGTTCAGAATAATTATAATCATTAAAACTCAAATTTTAATCAATTCAATAATGAAACGTAAATAATACGAAGAATACGAGGCCGACTGTAAACATGACGGTTGTGGGTTCAATTCCCACCCGGGGGAATCCAATATTTCAAGTTTTCATTTCCTCGCTCTGGCCAAGAGGGCGAAGCGCGGTGTTGTTGTCCGCCACTCAAGACACAATATCTCAAAATTTCGTTACAAATATTATGGTTTAAATGATAATACGATAAGACTTGCACACCACTACCTGCCAACAGAACATTGGCAGACAGGCATTGCGGTTAAAACGACTTACATATATACATATATGTATCATGCAGTCGACGACGACGTCTGATATTGGATTAAGTTAGTTGGCCCAAAATGACGCTTTTACTGAGAGAAGAGAACAAATTTATATGAACATATTTATTGTTATGAATTTAATTTAAAAAACATCTTATTCATTCTTTTTCAAATTATTTTGTTTTTTTATTAAAGAGAAGAAGAAGCAAATTAGAGAAATGGGTTTTTAAGTGGCGAAATGCTACGTCTCTTGCTTGCTGCTTGTTAGTAATTGTAATCTACTTTCATGCTTAAAATTATATTACAAAACGTGTTTTCCAAATGACCACATATTAGAAATCACTGCCCATAATAACGACAAACATAATAACAAAAAAAAAAGTAATAAAACTTGGAGAACAAAGTCGCGATAGAGGCGTATAAGCGTATGCAAACTCCATTACTGGGGAGTGGCTGTAGCAATTTCCTGTCCGTGTTTACCGAAACCCTTTATAGCCGGCACTATCCTCGTACTTAATACCTTTGTCAAATTAATGACGTAGGTGGTACTGATTTAGTACTGCACTAGTACCGTACTAATACTGTACTGATACTGTACTAGAACTGTGCTAATATTCTATTACTATATAAATAGATATACTCTATATTGTATTTCGGAATCTACATGTATACAAAATATTGTGATAAGTTTGGAATTATCTTTAATAAAAAGATTGTGAGTTTTACTTGCAAGAGTAAACGTCATACTCGTATTACCACCAATACAAAGCAAGGCGGAAAGGACCGAGCGTGCAGAAAGAGCTGAAATGAATTCGCTCAATTCTAGAGACAGGAGTGAAGTTATTACAAAATTCTAAACTCTTTCTTGGTAGAAATATAAGCGTCACAGCTTTTAAAAGGAGTCCATCCCGCCTAAGCATTATCAACTCATTCCTCTTTTGCGGTAAAAACCGGTCTTTAGAGTATGAGAAAATGTAAATATTTTGCAGGTCAAAAAATGCATGGCAACGTGTAC
Organism: Heliconius charithonia; assembly: GCA_030704555.1. Lineage (NCBI taxonomy): Eukaryota > Metazoa > Arthropoda > Insecta > Lepidoptera > Nymphalidae > Heliconius > Heliconius charithonia. Next base: position 783,634 of record CM060813.1, read on the forward strand.
CTACATAAAGAACACAGATACCTACATAAATTTAGATAAATATTAACTAACTAATGTATAAAATATAAAAATAAAATAAGTAAAATAACAAACTACTAGATGCGTAAGGCGGAGGTAGGCGTCCCCAGGGTGGAGAAGGCCTATATCCAGCAGTGGACACGAACAAGTTTAGATGATAATTATACATTAAAAAAAAGTCTAATGTTTTACTATAGAAAAACTAAGGCAGGTTCACGTAGGCGGAGCGAAAACAAAACATTAAAACAATGCGTTCCAAACCTGATCAATGCCGAAACTCAAAAATGCGCTTAGTCTTAGCCCAAGAAATGAAAAAACCTACTTCACCAACTAACTGCACCATTTTCGTGTATATTATACAAATAAAATGACGAAAATCGACTGTGATTCTCAATTGAAATTCTATTCACAAATAAAATAGAACCATTGCAGTGGTAAGAAGAATAAAAATATATTTGTAGCAATAGCTGTGCCAAGTTATTCTTTCACGGTCACGGTGATAATTATCTTGTGAATAGAGATTAGCAATATTATTTCAATAATATATATTTATGTATACATAAATAGACAGCAAAAATATATATTTTTATAGAAACGAGTTTTTAAATACACAGCATCTAAACCTGTGACTATATGTATAAATTATAAAGCTTTACAACCTCGACAGAATTAAATGTATCGAACTTTGATTATTATTTTTGAAAATATTGTAATTTTTTGTTAATAATATTTTTAGTATTTACTGTTTCTTCCAATGATTATTTACTTAACGTAAATCAAAAATCCATGTGTGTTGAAATTCCATGTATATCGTGGCATTGAGTTTACTCAACACGGATGTTTTAAAAATTTAGCGGTGGTTACGGATAGACGACACAGAAAAAAGGAAATATTTCAGCGCACCATAAACAAGAACCTCGTACACTTCAGTAATATACATAATGGAACAATCCAAATAGCACAGTGCCAGAGGGAGGCTGTAACCTCTAGGGTGGGTAATGAAACGCTAATCGTGATTCAGCCAGCCATTATACTGAAAATGACATCACATTTGGATGCCGAACTCTAAGCGTCTGACGTCACAACCGGATGTGACGATTCGTGTAAATTGTAGAAATGGTGGAAGAAAACAAAAATTGTCGAAAAATCGAAAATTAAATATCGAACCAATTAATGTATTTTTTTTGTTTTACAAAATTTTCGTTAAAGAAAAGTTACTCCTTTTTTTAGCTTCTAGCTTCATCCCGCATATATATTATGGTGAGCAGAGGGAGCCTTCTTATCATAAGGATACTCCGTTCCCCATTCTTCACTCAATTGTGGCCGAACTCAACCCTGTGCCTTTTTCTTATTATTAAAACGTGCAATGAAAATAATAAGTAATAAGTCGCCCGGGCTATGCTGTGCCACTGCGCCACGATGGTCTTACTCTATCGATTTAGATATATTAAGAGACGGACTTATCAAAACATCAATAACAATATTGTAAAATCTTAGTAATCAATAATCTACACCTAGTATCAAAATAACTAAAAACAAAAGAAGGTGCAGTATAGCACCAATAAATTCCTTAAGGAATATTAAACAAAACTGTACTACGAAATCTAACATTTCATAGGTAACAGTTCGTACTCGTACATATTGACTAAACACGAAGGACACGTATCTTTCGAGTAAACACTTATATCTTCACGCAGTTTTCTTCATATAACAGGTAAGGAAAAGGGAATCTAGTGACTTAAGACAGTCCGTTCCCCACGCACCGATTTCGAGATATTACGTTATGTGTCGCGAAACTCAACGCCGCGCTTTATTTTGCTACCAGAGCGAAGAAATCGATCTATAATTCTTTCGCCTTCAAAAATGTAATTTTATATTAAAATATTTTTTTGTCACAATACTGAAATGAATTATAAAGGTTTTTATATATATTAAAGAATTAATAGTGGCTTCTATATAAAACGTAGTACTATGACATAACTAGGCACTACAATTATCGAGAGGCTTTTCTATAATTAGCTTATTCGATGGGCTCAATGCTAAACACGGGAATATTTGCCTGTTTATTGAGAACATTGTCTAGACAACAGTTAGTGTATTTTAAATATCATTTGTTTATGATTCTTGAAATTGAGGCCAATCGAGTGGGTTCGGTTCTCACTCAAGAAAATGAAATATTTAATATTTTTATTTTCTCCCTTTGTAATGAGGCAAGGCGCGGGTTTCGCCTCTCAACACGCAAATGCCCCCAGATTTCGGCGGGACGTGGTTTTCAGTTTCAATTCAGTATAAAAATAAAAACATAAAGTAAAACGAAGGGATAAGAAGATAATTTTAATAAGTGGGATTCTTACTGGTTTTAATGAAGCGCGGGTTCAATCCCTGCTACATTTAAACTGATAGTAAGAAACTTAGAAAAAATTAATAAAAAAAATCATAAAAAAAAATAATAAAAGTAAAACTAGCGTTATATATGTATAAGAATCATATCTATAATAAAATAATCTCCTACAAATTTGAATGAATCTTACGTAATAAACATTTTTTTTGTATGAAACGTCCACATAACCATTAGCTGCAATACGGACGCGACGTAGCAGCGCCATCTATCGACCGGACAGCAAAAATAAAGGATAAAAACCGCCAACTTACCTGATGCTCACCAACTGTTTTCACTGTTAAGTTCTTAAAACACAAATTTTCTATAACAAATATAAAGTCACTGTTAAGACAAAAAAATGCTATTTCGATATTGATAAGATTTAAGTTCTGATTAACGTGCGTTTCGCCCGGATGCCGGGGGCGGACTGCCGCGGTGCCTGCGCCGGGGTGTGCGCGAAAAACTAACCCCATTCCTACCCTTGTCAAAGAACATGCGATGTGTAGAAGCGTTGGCGTCATACAATGTTGTAAATGAAAATGTTGCTTTACGAAAATTATATAGCGAGTTTGAAGTAATTATTGTAACTTGAAGTTTTTCTAAGTATTAAAGTGTTTAACTTAGCTCTCGTATGGAATATTACTAACACAATCGAGGTTTATTAAAATTTAAGGTTATTTACCACAGTTGTCATCACAATACATAACAATTTATAGTTTAGCGAAATCGTAATTTGTGATCAATGAAACTTTATATTTGAAACTTTAATTTTTAATTTGCTATCTATCAGTTTACGCGGCGTTGAGTTCTGCCACTCAACACGCAATGCCTCCAGAATTCGGCAGAAAGTGGGAAACGGAGTGTCTTAACATTAGGTTCCCTCTGCTGTCTCCCTCTGTGAGCGTGCGTGAAGCTAATTTTTTTTTATCAATTAACGCGTTTTTTTTGTCTTCAGAAATGCTTATATTAAATATATACCTATATATTTCCACGTCCGGTTCAGGTTACTTTACTCTGTAAGCAAAATTTTTATATACAGAAAAATAAAAGATATATATATATATATATATATATATATATATATATAATATATATATAAAAATATGTTTTCTGAAAACTGAATAAAAAGACAGATTTTTTACTTTGTAATTGTAAACTTTTACTATAATTTACGATAAGAAAAATGCTGAGATGGTAATCGCTTGTGATATTATTTAAATAAGGTAATTCAAACATCAATAAATTGAAAATTATAGGCAACATACAGCTTTCTGTAGATTTACTCAAATGACATAAGAATGATTTAGACATTCTGTCTTCTCTATTTCGATAAAGCTTGTATAAGATTTAATTATTTTGTATGTGAGATTTCTTTAAATTGCGTTCGATTATTGCGATAAAAATTTGCTTTTATTATTTAGAACACTGAATTAATATACGTTTCGGTTAACTATTAAAGGTTAAGGTTAAATATTACGTATGGTTGATTGTTTATGATAAAAATTTTGTTAATTATCTACCTTAGTTAGTGCATTACCGCTTTTTATCAATTTGAATTTCTTTATTAGGCACCTGAAACTTATAACAATTTTAATATATCTGCAATTATCGGAAGCTACAACTTTATAATGGCGAAGTATTTTGAGACAACTGCAGTATTTTAGTGGCAATCATATCTATATGTTTTTTATTCATGAAATTAGTTATATATAATCAAAAAGAATAGTAATAACTCATTATATATATAAAATTATTTAAGGATAAGTAATTACAGTGTCCCAAGTAAAAACGAATATATGGCAGTTGACTCAGTTTGTTTGTTATTTCGAGCGGACTAGATAAAGATATCTACCGTATTTTTAAAACTAATAAGCTTATTGAAAATTAGTCTATACTAAATAGTATATAATCTTATAACAATTAACTATTTCAAATTTGAGGAAGATAGCTTTTTTATTGTAAAAGTTATTACATTATTTTCTTAAAAACGCTCTCCTCAAAACTAGTGATTTTGTAGATAGCCGTTTGCTCTTTGCTGCCGTCGATATGTTATAAATACAGAAAGAAGTAGAACAAACAAACAAATCTTTTGTAACATATTCTATAAGCATATTCTTTGAGAACAGTCCTAATAAATTTGGACCTGTATCCACCATTTTGAATGTACACAAGAAATCGTAGAAATATACGACAGAAGTTACCCATATGTAATTTTTAAAGCTGCTACGCTTCTCTACGGATTGTAGAGCTTGCTACGAAAATATTATATTATATGTAGACTTTATCTATACTACCTCCGCGCTATAATAATACGAGTGTTTTAGAAGTGCAAATTGAAGTTGTTTTTTATAATATGTAAATACAATTTTTGAATATGAGGGAAAAATGTTGTTTTTGTGCTATCACATATAATGTTTAAGTGTGATATTCCGCCACTCAACACATAATGTCTCGAAGATTCGGCGTACAGTGAGGAACAGAGTTTCTCTTGGTTCCTAATTTTTTCAGCACTGCTGCTGCCAAATTTTTTGTTATGTTTAAATTAAACGAATATTTCGCATTCTATTTTTGGTTTATAATTGATTATATATATATATATATATATATATATATATATATATATATATATATATATATATATATATATATATATATATATATATATATATATATATATATATATAATATATTACCATCTCAGCATTTTTCTTATCGTAAATTATAGTAAAAGTTTACAATTACAAAGTAAAAAATCTGTCTTTTTATTCAGTTTTCAGAAAACATATTTTCTATCGCTGTATGAATTATATTTTTATAAAAAATGTGTTATCTTCAAGAAAATAAATTTTGTTCACAGAGAGAAATCGGATCTTTGTATATTGCTATTTTGTCGTTATTAGTAAGGCATTGGTGTAAGCACTTTGCGTGTTGAATGGTCAAAATTATCATCACGAGAAAAAAAAAAATTCCCCCAATGGAAATTGAACCCATTGCGTGTACGACAGTCAGACGCTATGGCCGCTTCGCCAAAACGGCCTCAATAGAAATAAACTTACTACTTTCAATTTAAAATCGCTGTCACTGCACCGTACGGTACTCTATTTACCCTTGAATGTGTTATTGCGGCATTTCTTTCGGGGGTGTTAACGAACCCAATTTCAATTTCTATTCTAGCTTCTAGGTCTAATACGCGTCTGACACGCGACATGGTCAATTTGTAAAATAACAATGTAATATGCATATACCTTTACATAAAAATAAAAGTTGTTCAGCGTTTTTTGAGAAAATCAATAAAAAAATGAAATTGATTAGAGACCATTTAAAGCTATTAGTTTCGACGTCATAATAAAATCAAAAATAAAATAATCAGTTTCATGCTGCATCCCGTACACAGCAGGTAAACAGAGAGAGGTAAACCTAGAAATAAGACACTCCGTTTCCCACTTTCCGACGAATTCTGAAGTTGCGTAGCGGAAATCAACGCCGCGCTTTACTTCATAACCAGAGCAAGGAAATGAAAATAATAAACATTTCACAGCCTGTGTTTATGTGTGCGCCTAGTACTCCTGCGCCACGACTAGGTACGGCAAATGAAAGTACCTATAATAAAAACAACATATTCAAAAGAAGCTAGAATTACTACTAAAGTCCTCATCTTACATCTCGTTTAGCGACTATTAATAGTTTCTCCGTAGCTCGTAAAAGATTAAAACCAATAAAATTTCTCGCTTAAGCGACGACAGAGTTGGTGTTATCAAATTATCCGTGTAATCAGCATGTTCCTGTAATCAGCGATCAAAAACCCGCTTATGTAGATCGATAGACTCCTTAATAGAACGTTATATCTTTTCCTCTTATAAATTCACTCATATTTAGGTCATATTTGGTTTAAATAATGTAATTTTGTTATTAAGTTGAGATTATAACTTAAATTATAATACTTTTGTATAATTTCAACTTTTACTATCTAAATAAAAAGTTTTCCCCTGTACGCTTGCATCCCACAAATAAGAATATAGCCAGAGGCTAGTGTTAGACACTCCATTCCATACTTTGACCCAATTCTCGGGTGATCTCCGCCACTCCCAATGAAACTAAAGTTAGGCAGAAAGTGGACAACGGAGTCTCTTCACACTAAGTGCTCTCTGCCTATCCTGCATTGATTTTATATTATTTTTTTTTTAGCTTCACCTTGTTTTCGGCCTGGATACAAGGTGAAACTAAAAAAATTTAATACAAAAGCATCATTGTAAAACATTTACTTTAGTAGTAATGTTTCATCTGGCCTTAAAAACCGTTTAATGTCTCTCTAAATTACTTTAACGTTATTTTAATTAAATGTAAACAGCCTTTAAACTAATCTTATTAAAAAATATATTAGGATTAAATATAAGAATTACTGTATAGTAGTGAAGATAATTTCAGTGATAAACAACAAACACTTAGTTTTCGATGATCCTTTATTATTTCCTAATATTATTAACTTTGCTATCGTGGCACAGCGATTGCATGTAATAGTGAAGGTTGTAGGTTCTATCTTAACTCGTAACTGGTAAGACAAACTGCGACGTTGAAATCCGTAACTTAATACGCAACTCTCTCAATACTATCCTGCCCAGCATACCTATAAGCATATCATATATGGAATAAAACGTGAATGATAATTACAATGTACATAAATCAACATTGTCAAATTCTAAATTATATATTTATATTAAACATTTCTCTCAGATGGAAGGAAAAGTTGTAAATATTTACTTTCAATTCAGTTTCGAATTGAAAGTGCTCAGAGCTATTTTTATATAGGTAGATACTCCATTTCATTTGGAATTCCGCAAAAAGAAAAAAGATAATGCCTTTTGACTTCTATTTAGCTTTGGCTCATTTAAAACAGAAAGTTATTTTTTTTTAGCGTCCTAATGCTCCAGTAAAATGGTTTTGGATATCGTCCTGGCTCGGAGAAATTAAATATTTTCGTTTTCTCTTTCTGGTAAAGGAGATATAGCGTTGAACTCCGCCACTCAACACACGGTCGTTACACTAAATTCCCTTAGTTCGTTACATGGAAAATACAACTCATCAAAACAAGATCATAAACTTACGTCAGTAACATAGGGTTATATTCAGACACAAATATCTATCTACGCTGAAATAGATTTTTATTTCTATGACAAAAATCAATAAACAAAATAGGCTTAAACAACATAAAAACGTTTGTCTTCCTTTTATCAATATCTAGTGTGAAATTAAGAATAAAAAATATTACATAATTATGGTACTTAGATTATTTTATCGTCATTATAGCGAGCGGGAAATAGCAAGCGAAGAGTTCAGAGAGCGATGATTTAAAAATTTTTTATTAAATTTTTCAATTCAAGAATTAAAACATCCATAATCTTTTTTAATATTATAAAGAAGAAGAGTTGCTTAGTTGAACCTATAATTTCACTTATTTATAGCTTCAAGTTGTATCTCACACGTAGCTCTCAGGGTATCTCAGGGTAGGCAGAAGGAACCTTATTAAAACACTCCGTCCTCAATAAGACACTTCCGTTCCCATTTTCTGCCAATTTTCCAAGCATTGCGTGTTGAGTTGCGAAACTCAAAGTAAAATATTAAATATTTAATTTTCTCGAGTGGTACTCGAACCTACAACCTGTCGTGTTTACTCCAGCGCCACGACTGGCCTCATCTAGACTGATAGTCTATATATAAACTGAAAGTCCAGTCTATAGTCTATACATAAACAGACTAATCGATATCACCGAGCATTATGCACGGTGGCGGTCCCGGGCATCCTGTGACGTCAGCGCGATCAATGGCTGACGTCGAACGAAACCCCTCGCGCGGGCTGGAGCTACGCTCCGAAATAAATACGCCTTTTATTTCTATGGGATTGTTTGTTAGTACCTTTTGGTATACAATGGATAAATAATAATGATTTCAGTTATTTTCTTATTGAATTCAGTGGAAATAAAGAAATTGTTCGAATATTTAAAGTTTTAAATAATCAGCTTCACGCTGTATCCCTCACACAGCAGGGTAGGCAAAGGTAACCTAGTGTTAAGACACTCCGTTCCCCACTTTCCACCGAATTCTGAAGGCATTGCGTGCTGAGTGGCAGTCGTATTTATAATAGCAGTAGTTACGCACTTTGTGCCCTTGCACTCGAAGTGCCAGTCGAACTGGCCTCTTAAAGTTTTTAATCTTATTATTTTTATAATAATTAAATTAAATACTTCAAAACTGAAATATTATGTAATCCAAACCTGGATTTCTATTTTACAATTATTTATAAAATGTCATTTTGATTAGGAAATAAAACTTCTTGGATCATAGTAAATTACAAAAAAAACTGGAGATTTAAAAAAACTGAAGAGTCCACCTTCACTTTTATAATATTTTTTAGAGAATGTATAAGAATTTGAACGAAGCGGGATTTGAACCCTAACCTGGCGCTAAGCCATACGTTTTCATCAAGCTACGGCGAAATTCTTATATCCTTGTTACAAATTATTTATATCGTTACCATCTCTGTAGGGAGATTTTCCAAATTTCCGCTACCCAAGGAGATACAAAATAATATCATTTCGCAAGAGGGAATGCTACTAACAAAATATTTTAAACTTATTTAAATATTACAACTAAACTTACTACAAAAAACTAAAAATTTTCTAAAAAAGTATTTTTCTTCTCTAAATGTGGAATAACGTTTAAAAATTGTTAAAAAGATTTTATCTCTTCTCATTTATGAGATAATTCATTGATAACGTGCCATACGGACAAACTAAGGCGTGTGTCACACTTAATCTAGCCAAACTATCTACAGATTTATCTATAGATATATGTATTATATTTTTCTCTTAAGATCTTAAACACATAATACGTAATTTTAGGAAATCGTAAGAAGATTTAGCATTAATCATTTATGTTATCAAAATTATGAAAGCAATGTTGAGGAATCGGTTGATATTTTTGAGGCCAGTCGTGGCGCAGGAGCACAAAGTGTGACTGTAAACGCGACTGGCTGTGGGTTCGATCCTGACTCGAAGTAATGAACTATTTATTTAAATGTATATTTTCATTTTCGGTGTCGACGCAAACCGCGGCGTTTAGTTCCACCACTCACTGCCTCCAGAATTTGGCGGAAAATGGGAAACGGAGTGTCCTAATAATAGGTTCCCTCTGCCTATCCTCCAGTGCGCGGTATACAACGTGAAGCTGATTTTATTTGATTTTAGCACTCACCGGCGATATCTTTTATTTAATTTATTTATTCTTATTGCACACATTTTTAGAAATATTAAAATACATGTACAAAAGGCGGGCTCAACGCTAAAAAGCATTCTTTACCAGCCAACCCTGTTGTGTGGGAGATAGTTCTATAGGTGTGCTCAATCTAATTTAAATTAATCGATAAATATGCAAACAAAACAAAAATACAATAAAATATGATATACACAAAATACAATATCTTACAATACACATACATAATCATACATATCAAATGGAAATAACTATGAGTTGTGATGACATTTGACACATTTTAGTAGCACGAGGTAGATGGGTTACATCGAAACGAAGTGATGTAATGCATATATCCTTCCTCGATAAATGGACTATACAATATTTTATTTCCATACATAACTTTTATATTTAAACCAGTAGTTTTTGAGATCAGAACATTGAACCAATCAAACAAGTCAGCTTTAAAAAAATAATAAAGATAAATTGTTTTAGATCAACTAATCGCGAAAATTGGGCAGAAAGTGGGGGGCGAAGTATCTTAATATTAGTTTCTTTCTGCCTACCCCGCCATATGTGGAATATAGCGTGAAGCTAAATAACATGTATAAAATAAATCACGTATTCTAAAATAATACGATAGAATCTATTACTTGCCCCTTTCTATAAAATCGTCCATGGTCCAAGATCGTTACTTTACTACTAAATTTTATTACATGTGATTCTGATAAACAAGATTAGATGGTGGAACTAAATTCATTAAATTAAATTAAAAACATTTATTTTCAAATTATACAATTAATCATTATAATTACAATAATCCCCCGATTAGAGTATCGAACCAATAATCATCGCGTTTACAATCAAACACTGTCCACTCCGCCACATATACAAGATTTACGAAGACATTATATTCTAGTTCAATTATAAATAAAGCAAATCGGCTTCACGTATCCCTGCGTGTTAAGTGACGGAACTCAAAGTCGCACTTTGCCTCGGCACCAGAGAAAAGAAATGGAAATATAAATTTAAATAAATATTTAATTTCCCCGAGTCAAACTGACAACCCGACTGGTTTACACTCACACTTTGCGCCCCTGCGCCATGGCTGGCCTCAATAACTTCAATTACAACTAACCAATGTTTAACTATCACATATGTACATAATATAGGAACACTAATGCAAATCGGATTAGACCCGATTATAGATTGACTGAACGACGTTTCACTCCGTTACTATGTAGCTGTAACTACATATTATGTTACATACGTACGTACATACATACCTACATATTATATTATACAAGAAGCCGTCGAAGCGCAGGGAGAGAGACATCTGGGTATAGACGCAACGTTTGAGGGTTCGATAAAAAGCAAAAAGCGTCAAAGCGTAGAGAATGGCTGAAGAATATCAGGCCATGGAGGGGAACAGTAGCGCTTTATCTAACCAAGGAAGGACCTAAATACGCAGGAACAGTCATCTCCAATTGCGAAACTTCATTAGTTGGAGTTCATTAGTAAGTTAGACGAAGCGCCGGAGTTAAGTTCCGACACTCGGAACGCAATGTTTTAAAACAAAATTGTTGGAAAATAGGGAGCAGAGTCTCTTAACACTATGTTTAATGCCTGCCTATCTTGGTACAATGGAAATAGCTTATTATACAAGTATCGATTGAGCACAATGCCCTAACTACTATGTAAACCGCCGTGGTTGTATCAATGGAGCATATCTTACCGAATATGTAACTATTGGTAAACATTCCACTGAATAAAATTACATAAAATAATCGAAAATTTATATTAAAAAAATAAACTCATCGCCACATTTTTCCTCGTTTCCAGAGCAAAGAAATGTAATAATTAAACATTTAATTTCCTCGAATGGTAATCGAACCCATAATCTGTCACGTTTATAGACGCTTTGTCCCTGCAACTTTAAAGGTCACAAAATTGTTATACCTATATTATTTTCATTTACTCGCTCTGGTCTACTAGGAGACTCGGTCTCAACTCCGCGCTTTATGGACAATGTTCCGCTACTCTACTGAATATGTCAAAATTGAGCGGTGTGGGGAACACGGAGTTTTAGCTTCACGCTGTATCCCGCACGCAGCAAGGTAGGCAGGGGAAACCTAGTGTTAAGACACTCTGTTCCGAACGTCCTGTTCACTTCCTGCCGAATTCTGGAGGCATTTAAAACGACTAAACATGAATTATTCTTCAAAAATCATAATAACTCATATTACATTTTTATATTTATTTTAAGATATACGATCGATTCGTTGTAAATAAGCAAGTGTCTTTAAATTGGCTATTGGAGGTTGTTTTTATATATGTCCTACTTTTTATGAATCCAATAAAAATATTGTTTCTATACAATTAACAAACCATTACGTGAATACAATGAACAAAACATTTCTTCATTTGAAAAGATTAATATTAAAAACAAACATATGCAACAGTATTCTATTAAAAGCCAGCCCACTAAAAAAAAGTGGGCTTACACTAAATATTCCATACTTGCTTCCACTTTTATGGTTACTTGTAAAATGTCAAGTTCTACAGCCAATTACATCTGCGGGACACTCTAAATTATATAAATACTAGGGGAGGAAAGGGGAGGGTAGGGGTAAACGGGAAGGGGGGAGGCCCTTCGACGTAGGCGTATCGAACCGGCTACCCCTCTCGCTCTCGCCCGCCGTTCCCTCTCACACTGCTCGCCTCCTACGCTATTGTCGCGATCGCTTTACAAAAACACCGTATTCATTGAAGTACCTACTACGTATAGTTTTAAATAAAAAAAAAATAACGAGAAGTACTTTTTTGTTGTTGAATTGTAATTATTTACTGTTGTGTTGTAATTAATGTGGTAAATAATTAGAATTTTGAAATTTTAATTACATATTTTTTTTTATTTTTAGACATTTTTAGCCTACCGGGCAGTAGTTTTCTATAGGACTGACGCTACTGACATTTTATTGTACCCTGATTATTCAACAGTATTTATAGTTACATAATTATATTAATAATTATAAGATAATTGATTAATAATTATGATTTTGAGGTCATCCATCCATCCATCAGCCTTTAGAAGTCCACTGCTGGACATAGGCCTCCCCTAATGCTTGCCACTCCGTCCGGTCTCTCTCCATCGCTCGTTGAGCGACTTTGAGCCTGTGGATAAGGCTTGCGGTGAAGGACCACGTCTCAGCGCCGTAAGTCAACACTGGCAACACACACTGGTTGAAATTTTTTGACTTTAAGCACTGAGGGATACTAGATGAGAAGATCTTTTGTAGTTTCCCAAACGCTGCCCAGCCGAGTTGGATTCTACGAGTGACCTCTCTCTGAAAGTTGGACTTACCCATTCGGATCACTTGTCCCAGGTAGATGTACTCGTCAACAACTTCCAGAGGTACGCCTTCAACGACGACCGGCATGAGTGTGACATGGACGTTAGACATGATCTTTGTCTTGTCCATGTTCATCTTAAGACCCACCCGTTGTGAGGCGCTATGGAGGTCCCCTACCATAGCACTGAGCTCCTCCAGGGACTCTGCCAGGATTACTACGTCATCGGCGTCATCGATTTTGAGGTAAAAAGTAGTAAAAAACGTAAAATAAACTTGAAGGCCAAAGTTGAAAAACTAAAGGTCAAATATAAATGAATAATAAATAACTTAAATTTACATTAACATTTCAGTATATAAATTAATAATAAATAACTTAAATTTTATAACATTGGAGTCTAGTCTAGACAATAAGCGGTGTTTAATTCCGGTTCCTAGTATACAATTGTGACTTTTCTAAACAAAAGGGGAAAATGTAGAACAGTCACTATTACCTAGTCAACTAGCAGAAACTAGTTTATCTCAGCTACAATATCATTATCATCAAAACAATATCATTTTACTTGAAATTATTTTATTCCACACCTAGGAAAAAATTTAAGTCGTCTAAAAAATATCATCTATATTAATTGTATTAAATAAGTGAAAGCAAAAAAAGTATTAAGATAAAAATATTTTTTTCCAAAAATAGTTTACAACAATAAATACTTCTTTATATTTTTAGCTTCTTGCATGTAGCAGAATAGGCAGAGGGAACTCAGTGTTAAGACACTCCGTTCAAGACGCACTCAGATCGCATATTTGAGTGGCAAAATTTAACGCCAAATTTTATTTAGTTACTCACTTAATCTTAACAATTTGTCTTATCATTAGTCTATTCAAAGTTTAAATAAACAAACAACTAATCTCTAGCCAAGGCGCAGAGGCACAACCCTGCGACTGTACAGGTTATGGGTTAGACTCCCACTCGAGGAAATCAATAATTTAATATATTCATTTCCAAGCTCTAATGACGAAGCAAAACGCGGCGTTGAGTTCCGCTACTCAACACAAAATGCCTCCAGAATTCGACGGAAAGTGGAAAACGAAGGTGTCTTAATAGGATCGGAGCGTCTAACACTGGGTTTCCAGGTTACCTCTGACTACCTTGTTATAGCGGGATACAGCGTGAAGTTAAAACATACAAAATTACCATTCTGGCTCTACGGAACGACTTACAAATTACAAAAGATATTACAATAACATTAAAATAAACCATTTCACATCTAACCAGCAATGGAAAGCTGACAATGACGTTAAATCGAAGTGTCGTGTTCAGGAAGCTACATTCAATATACATACAAACATACATACACACAAACACATGTATATAAATATAGGCATAAGCAAATCGCTAGTTTCGTCCACGTACATTGATTTTGTCGGTGTCAACGCAACCCCACTCCAAACTCGGACTGACCGCTTATTATTAATGAACGCTATGGTTCGTCGAAAGAAACCTGCTTTACAATCATTTTATACGTAATTATTAATATTTATTTATTTTTAATTATAATGGATGTATTTAAATATCTGATGAGACCGTGCGCGGCGTTGGATTCCGTCATTTAACATGCAACGAAATGGAGCGAAAACTAGAGAACGTAGTGTTTTACCATTAGGCTTTCTCAATACTCAGTCAAGTTTTAGGCGTCACGCGTGAAGTTTAATTCATATAAAGATACATATCAGAGTAGATAATCGTATTGAGGCCAGTCGAAGCGCAGAGGCACAAGCGTGCGACTGACTGTAAGCGCGACAGGTTGTAGGTTCGACTCCTACTCGTACCTATATTTTCATTTCCTCCCTGTGATAACGAAACAAAGCGCGGCGAGTTTCGGCGGAAAATGGGAACAGAAATGTTTTAATGAGAACAAGACAGTAGTACTTTGTAATTCATAATACTTTTCGTTCGTTAATACTTTTGCTCAATTTGCTAACAAAAGAGTTATCCAAGATTCTTTAAAAAAAAAGCGTGAATCATTATTAAAATAAAATAAAAAAATTAGATTCACGCTGTATACCACACGCAGCAGCTAGTGTTAAGACACTGCGTTTTCCACTTTCCGCGAATTTCTGGAGGCATTGCGTGTTGAGTTGCGGTACTCAATAAATAAAATAAATGAATATTTCATTTCCTGGATTGGCGATCGAACCCACAACCAATCAACTTTACAGTCACACTTTGTGCTGCTGCGCCATGCCTCAATGAAAATAAGTTCTACCGACATTATAAAACAGAAGAACTTGTTTAGTTCAAAGCACTATAACAAGTGTCTGATTGGAAAAGCAATATATAATATAATTTTGACATTGATAGTCCATTTCATCTTCCACAGAATCCTAGTTAGATATCCAGAGTTGAAACAAGACAATGACTTTCTTGCAAATTTTTTTAATGAATAATTTGTAACTTTTTCTAGTTCTCTTTGAATGTATAAAATGTAATTTTGTTATTGGTTTAGTAAATAAAGCAATAAATATTTAATTAGAGAAGTTAAAAAAAATCTACGACAGATATAGACTACATGACATAATCTCAATTTCAAGCATACTTGAGGTCAAAACCTTGGTACACTTGGAATGTGTCATATGTCATATCACTTTTAGTTATTTCTATTTGAAAATAGAAAGTAGTAGTAGAAGTGTATAATTGAACAATATAATTAGTTTATTAAAAGTTTATTTATATTTGTGCAAAGCTTACTTTAGTTATTTCTTTATTTCTGTGTATCATTCTATTTTTCATAAATATTTTAAAGTTCTTCAACATCATAAGGTGGGTTACTTTTTTGGAGTACATGTATGCTCATAACCCTATGCCACAACTGGCCCCTATGTAACTTCAAATTTCAAACAATGTTGTAATGGCTTAATTGAAGAAAGAAAAAAAAATGATTTTGATAACATGTACAGCCAGATGCTATCGCACAGCACCACAATGGCCTTAATATATGTAGAAATATATTTTAAGCTTGAAAACACTTACATTCAAATATATTTCAATAAGAAAAACAATCAAGTGATTTATTGAAAAAGGAAATCCTTATTCATAACATTAGTTAGAATGTTTATCCTTGAAACTTATAAATAGATCTTTAATTTAGCTTTCATTTTTTTCATAAAAGATTACAAATAGTTAAAATTAGTTACTAAGAAGTATTATGATTCATGACTAAGTTTTCTTTAAGCAAAAATAAATAATAAATTGGTAATTATTCAACATTGAAACATCTTGTAATTGAACTTATATACACAGTATTGCATATGTAGCATGTTGGATACAACATAAAATTTTTGAGACATTGCATGTTGGTAGACTTAACCACCATTTTTTGTCTTATTATTATACCCAGAGCAGTGGGCCTAAACACCTGTTTCTTATCTTGTTGTTACCAAAGTGGGAAAATAAAAACAAAATTCAAGGGTGTCCAACCCACATCACATTTAGTATTAGATACTGTGTCACTGTGCCTTTAATTATAGTCTAAAAAATAGGAAATTATTCTCTATTCATTTAAGCATTACTAAATTCTTATTTCATCATATAGGAAAATAAACATTATTATGTTGATGTCATTATTGGTTTTGTGTATAAATAAGCTTTCCTTAACAAACAATTGTATTAAAATAAATATTCCAAATATTTTAAAAAATATATATGTATAAACTGCAATAAACAAAAAATGGACATATCATTGTAAGAAATATGTCATTTTCAACATTACGCACATTAATACTGTATAATGAATGTATTTTATATATATATAAACAAGATAATTAAGTTAATTAGTTGTAAGATACATTTGTATATTGTTTTATATCATTATAAGATCGCTGATAGCTCTATCGATTAGGTGATTGTGGCAAAATGCAACATTTCTAATAAGAACTTTTTTTTTCAATTAACACTTTTACATATTAATTATTCAATAGAAATCATTACCAGCCGAATCATACGTGGTGTTTTGTCGTCGTAAGATAAATATGCAAGAAATTAAGAAATTTGATACATTTCGGCATTTAACATAAATATAACCAAAAACAATGTAAAATACTTACCGATTGAAAGTGACTTCACCTTTCACGACATAAGCAATATAAGAGAAAATATCACTAAACCACTGTGTAAAATTTATATATTTTAATAAGAGATAGCAGATAGTTTAATATTTTTTGTCGACAAATGTCGATTGTAGATTTTTGACATTAAGGTTATAGGGTTGCTAGTTAGTTTGGAATCCACAGAATATATATTTAAGTATTATATTTATATATTAAATTTGTCTTATATAAATCTTTTCAAAAAAATTACGATGTGGATTATATTTAAACGTAAAAACTTATTGAATAATTCATTTTAAAATCAGCTTCACGCTAGATCCCACACACAGCAGGGTAGACATAGGGTATCTAGTGTTTAGATATTCCGTTCTTCATTTCCGCTGAATTTGCTAGAAAGAAAGAAATTGCGTGTTGAGTGGTGGAACTCAACGTCGAGCTTTGCCTTAACACTAATATTAAAATATTTATTTAAATATCTCATTTCTTAGAGTGAAGATCGAAGCTACAACTAATCATATACACAATCACACACTTGTGCCCCTCCGCCGCGCTTTTATTTATTAAAGAATAAAAACAATATTGTTAAAAATAATATATATAGTATGATAATCTTTAAGTATTGAAAACAAAGAAACAAGAAGAAGACAACAATAATAAATTTGCATATGTAGTAATTTCAGGATCAAATTATTTTGTAAGAAAGTATTTTAAAATTAACCTTTCTAGTTTAACTATAATTTGTTTATAGATAGGTCAATGTGTAATTTTTTATCTGTCGGAAGTAATCATTCACTCGCGCGTCCGTAACCGGTTGGCGACCGCTTTCCGTTCGGTGCCTTGTAGACTAGCTGTAGAATGTGGAACGCCATTTTGTAATTGGTTATACGGGCTTTCCGCGCAGAAGGATCTCTGTGATAATAGAGTATACATTTAGCTTATTTAGTGTTTATTAGAGTGATTTTACCTGTACAAAATAGGTAAGTATAAATAATTAGCATATTCCCGAACAAACACGTCGGTACTCCTTACTAAATCCTTGCAACGAACGCTGCTGACTCATTTCGTGAAATTGTGTATGCGTTTCAGAAACTAAAATGCCGGGCGCCGGTACTTTCAAAATCTTCGTCGGGAATCTATCCGATAAAACGACGGACGCCGATCTGAGACCGCTCTTCGAAAAGTTCGGTACGGTCGTAGAATGCGATATCGTCAGAAATTACGGTTTCGTGCACATGGAGAATGAGATAGTCGGCCGCGAAGCGATACAGAACCTGAACGGCGAGCTGGTTCACGGCCAGGCGATCAAAATAGAGGCGGCCAAGAGCCGGAAGGCGCCGTCGACGCCGACTACTAAAATCTTCGTCGGTAACCTCACGGACAAGACGCGCGCGCCCGAGGTCCGCGAGCTGTTCCAGAAGTTCGGCACCGTGGTCGAGTGCGATATCGTGCGTAACTACGGCTTCGTGCACCTGGACGCGGCGGGCGACGTGAACGAGGCCATCAAGGAGCTCAACGGGCTCTCGGTGGACGGCCAGCCCATGAAGGTGCAGCTGAGCACGAGCCGCGTGCGCCAGCGGCCCGGCATGGGCGACCCCGAGCAGTGCTACCGCTGCGGCCGCGGCGGCCACTGGTCCAAGGAGTGCCCCAAGGCGCTGGGCCCCGACCGCAACGGCTTCCGCGAGCGCGCGTTCGGCCGAGACCCCTACCCCCCGCCGCCGCCGCCGCCCTTCCTGCGCGATCGCATGATGGGAGGATTCGGGGTACGCGATCTCTTTACCTCCACTCCACCTGCCTCCGCCTCCCACCGCGCGACACCTACGCGGTCCTACCCACACGTCGCGGGCGCGTGATGCCGTGTCACATCGATCCCCTTAGGAATTCATTATCAATGACATACATTACATATTATATATCACCAAACAATCATATTCTAACATTGTTCTCTTAAAACAGGATCCTTACGATGGCTACTATGACAGAGCTCGGTTTGACTCACCTCGGGACTTATTTGAGCGTCGCTACCCAGTCGGCGCGTCCAGGGGCCTGGACATGGGGGCTTCGAGGGCCCGAGGGGACTTTGTATCGCCACCACTCCGCAGGGAACCAATGCCGCCGATGCCCAACTTGCCACCCATGAGGAGTAGCATGGGCTCAATGAGATCGTCGTATGATGCTATGTACAGTAGGAGAAGCCCACCACGAGGGCCACAGATGTCAAGAGGGTAAGAATTATAAATACTCCTTACATTGCACACACAATATAAAGGCTTTAAACCTTTGTACAGTTTATACAAAATGTAAATATTGTTGGAACTAGACACAGCTCAATAAGCAGGGCTAAAAAAAGCCCGCAGGAAAAAAATGGTTGTGAGTTTGCCGCCCGAGTGAATAAAATATTGAATTTTACTACCACTCCTCAATGATAGGTCCACAATGCTTGTTCTGCTATATGGTTGATTTTCAACATGAAGTTTAAAAATATAATAAATTAATAAAAGCTATTAAATTTAGCTTCACACTGTATCCTACACAGCTGGGTAGGCAGAGGGAACCCAGTGTCAAGACACTCCGTTCCCCACTTTCTGCCGAGTTCTGGAAACATTGTGTGCTGAGTGGCAGGACTCAACGCCATGCTTTGCCTCGACACCAGAGCGATGACATAGAAATATAAATTTAAGTAAATATTGTTAAGGAAGCACAAGTTTATATAAAGAGTTTTTATATTTCTGTGTTCCTTATTTATATTGTATTCAATCTCATTGGTCTTCAGTTACTTATTTTATACGTTGACATATTGTAAAATAATATCTGAACAACAAAATGTATTTTTCTCAACAATAATATATATTTGATGAATTATTAAGATGTTGTTATAACTTTAATAAATATTTCATCTCCTCGAGTGGGGATCAAACCCACAACCAGTCAGTTTTACAATCAAACTTTGTGCCACTGCGCCACTACTGGCCTCAAGCAATAAAAGCTTCACATTATTGCATACAGCAGGGTAGGCAGAAGGAACCTAGTATTAAGACACTCCGTCCCTTCATCCTTTCTGCCAAATTTAACTCACTGCTTTGGTGCAAGAGAGAAGAAACAAAAATATTAACAAATAATACTTTTTAAATGGAGCACTTTATAATTTCAGGATGTATGAAGACTTTAGCAGAGACACATTTGATGACAGAAGGTGTGTATTGTAATAAAAATATTGAGTAACATTTTAAAATAGTAAACAAAACCATTTTATAAATATTAATATCAAGTTTTTTCAATTTGCTTTTAATTAGAAAATTATATGAAGGCCAAATTTTCCCTCTGACATAACAATAAAAGAAAATACTGCAATTAGTGACTAAGTTCGCTGAGCTTACGCTTACCATCATCTCATTGGCAGTGCAATGTTGATGAAAGAATCAATTAGGGAACCACCACTAACCTCCCTTTTTTCGTGACTGCATGTCCGCAGAACTCAACGCACAGCACTTAGTCTTGTTACCAGAGCAGGAAATGAAAATAATTTCATTTCCCTGGGAAAAATTTTAATAATTTCAATTAACTTATTTTATTGTTCGTCTTTCCAGGCCCGGCATGCGCGGTCCGTCGCCGTCTAGAAGATACGCTCCGTATTAATTAAATATATATATATTATAGTGTTTTAATAAAATAATTTGACAGTCCAAAATAATGGTCAGATTGAAGACAATGTTGTGTGACTGCGACTGATTTGCAAATAGTTAGGGTTTTGTATGTCTGTCTGTTCGTCTGTGCGACGCGTGACGTGCGGGAGTGTATATAGGTTATAATAAATATCATTTTAAGTATCTTTCTTTTGTTTTATTCCGTGTTATTTCGCGAGAAAGACCTTTTATGTTACTTTGTCAGTATGCTTATATTTTATATTTGCTTAAAGAATTGATTTATATACTAATCAGTTTGAGGGATTGATGATTAAGGTTATTTTGTTTTAAGTTATTTAATTAGATAGTAATTAAGTAACAAATATCAGTTAAAATCACACTAATCAAATATAAACTGTGTTGCCATTATGAAATGTTAATTACATGGTCTTTTCTAAATAGTTTTATGTTATTTAAATACGCTTTCCATCAAATTATTGAGGTATTGAGTGACGGAGCTTAGCTTTTAAAAATTAAATAAAAATATCAAATGTTCCATTCCTTTGAGTAAAAATTGAATCCATAATAACTTTTACTCAGAGGAATGGAAGCGTTCAGTGATACGCCAGCCCACCTGGTTGTAACGCGACGGTCTTTAATATACAAATTAAATTAAGTATAGTTCTTGTTCTTTTTTCTGTTAACTTAGCTTCGCGCTGTACCCCTAGCGAGGTAGTAAAAAAAAACGGAGCGCCAAACCAGACTCAAACCTCTTAAAATAGTATTTAACAACATTTAATTGTCTGTCGCTATACATTAAAAAAAATGAGTCTCACGCTGTATCCCGCACACAGCAGCGTAGGCAGAGGGAACCTAGTGTTAAGACACTCCGTTCCCTACTTTCTGCCGAATTCTGAAGGCGTTGAGTGGTAGAACTCAACGCCGCGCTTTACCACGAGACCAGAGCGAAGAAATGGAAATATAAATTTTAATAGGATAGGAGTAAATATTTAATCTCGAGTGGGGATCGAACCCACAACCAGTCGTTTAATACGGCTATACATCAAAATATGTAATAATGTTCTAATAACTAAGAGTCCAGTTTGCAATACAAAATATATGTTAAGCAGCACTAGCAGACTATATGGAATATTTTTATGTATAATCAAATAATTTACAATAATACACAATAGTAATGTGATGATACTTTAATATGTAAATTGAGTAAATTCATTAAGTTTATATATTTAAATTTATTTTATGTAAAAAGTACAGTAAAGAAAATAGCAGTTAAGGCCAGTTGTGGCGTAGAGGTACAAAAAGTTACTGTAAACACCACTGGTTGTGGGTTTGAATCCCACTCGAAGAAATGAAATATTTATTTAAAAATATATTTTCATTTTCTTTCTTCGCTTTGGTATCGAGGCGCGACGTTGAGTTCCGCCACTCAATACGCAATGTCTCCAAAAAATTCGTCGAAAAGTAGGGGAGGGAGTGTCTTAATACTAGGTTCGCTCTGCCTGCTGTTTGTGGGACACAGCGTCAAGTTGATTTACTTTATTTTTTAATTATTTAGTAAATAGAGCTAGTAATATTGTATTTCTTTCATTTTGAGACCTCTAAATAGTATGTTATTCTCAATTCAATTGTAGCTAATAATTAATGACACATTGATTTGTAAATAATAAAGGGACAAATACGTTTATTTACTTTATACATTGTACAAATCTAACATATAAAAAGTAGCTCATTTGATAGTAAGTTCAAACATATATAAATAAACAATTTGGTTAGCCACGATTCAAGTAGCCACATGGTGCTTGCACTTACATTTCAGGGACAGAGAACCCTCTTCCCTTTCTCTTTTCTCTTCCCACACCCTTGTAGCTGTAAAAAGGATATCCCTAAACGATTTTACTTAATAGTTAAATATTTTCAAAATAATACTACAATTTAAATCTTCACCGTCTTCCTCCGCCGTGAAATCCTTTGCATGTGCAGTAATGCCTTTTTTGCTATTGAGAAAGTGAGTGGCTGCTTGAGAAGATCTCGTCGGCGACTAGGATGCATCCGGGACATGCATGCATGCATGCATGCGGGACCCGAACCTAGGCCGTTAGTTAACAGAGCGTTCAATTATTAAAATTTTACATTTTCTATAAGCCGAAAGTATACGTCCAAAATATATGCTATAAACCTAATGTTACATGTACATGTATGTATAATAATGAAAAAACTTTCACCCTTAAGTATCAATATGCATATGAAATAAAACACTATCAAATAGCACCTTGCATTTTTTTGTTAGTTTTTGTCACAAAAATGCCTTATTGTGACTTATTCATAAGAGATTGATATGAAGTGTTGTGACCTTTATTTTGTAGTACACCGCGATTAAAGCAATTTGATGGAGTTCATAATTATTGTTATTTAAAGCTAACTAAACCGTAATATTATATAGCCTATAGCACTCTTGGAAATGTAGATTTCATAAATAACAAAAACAAGTAAATTCGGCCAGTAGTTATAGAAATCTTAGCGTTTAAGCAAATAAACATACAAATTTTATATTAAGTATTATATATACATTTTCAATGCCTTGGGCGAGTGAATAACAGCGCCTCGTTTGCGTTTGTCGTCTCAATGGAAAAGTCCTCATGCAGTAGATATGTCCTAATAAAATATTTAAAAACATATCCTATTTTCTTTTAAGTTCTACTCAGATAACGTAATATAAAATTATTAAAACAGAATATTATATTTGAGTAAAAATAAATAAGACATTTAAAATTACAGAATTTTATAAATTTACTTTATAATAGCCAAAAAAAATTAACATAATTTAATATTCCATTTTTTTAAGCATTGATTTACAATAATACGTCGGACAATCTAAACTTCCACCTTTAAGGGATTTATTTAAGTATTGTTTCGTTAAACGTAACTAAGAAATAATTATTTACTCTAAATAAAAAAAATGAGAAATATCGCTGTAAAAAGTAGATGCTAATTTTAACTGACATCATTTTTCAACATTCGCGCCCTTACCACAGATTAAGCATTGGCTTACATTTATACGTCAGGCGATCAAAACGTTCAGCTTTACAAAAACTTAAAAGATTAAGGATAATTTTGAATTAAAATACAAAAAATTATATGTTGTAATATCACAAAGAAGATATTGTATTGATAAAATTTTATATTGTAAATTAACAATTAACAACGAAATGATGGATACTCCTATGAACAACAATACGCAAACTTCGAAGTAGATGGCGCTGCGAGCGCTTGACTCAACAAATACTGCAGTTGTCAAACTTGAAATTTACTGATTTTCTATGCGCTTTTCAATAAAATTGGCGTGAAACTTGTATAACTATATGTTTTAGATGTAGAAAGTAAATTTATTATCATGCCAAAATACATTTTTGAAAAATGCATTACAACAAAAGAATCCTTGCTATTCTTTAAGCATTCCAGCTATTTTTTTAACGAATTTAACCTTTTTTTTTAAGTTATTGTTACAGTCAGACATTATGTACTTGCAGTATTATCTAAAATGTAGTCTATGGTTTTATTAAAGGCTTGAATGGAACATTCCATGTAGGTGTTTAGGTAAAATATTATTTCTTGATTAATAAAACACTACGGCTTATAAAAAATCTTACTAATGCATTTAGTTGTATGGCGTAGAGGAACAATAGTTTCTGTTAATATATATTAAAAAAAGAGGTTTTTTTCTGTAATTGTGACATATATATACAATTCTTGTGTTCTTTTTATTACAATTTCTTGTATGTAAAAAAATAAAGTATATAAAATTGAAAAATAAAAAAAAATAATTGTCTTGCTACATTGAACATTATAATACTTTTTTGAAAATTAATGTTCAGCATTTATAATTTTATTTCATACATAAAATATTAGTAATTTATCAGATCACCTTAGTAAAAAAATTATAGTAATGAATTTCAAAATTTAATAAATTTAAATAGGGGATTTAATAATAAAAAATCATATAGTTTGTCCATTAATAATGTATTTGTAACTTAACCAACAGTAAGTGCTACTCTAACGCTATACACTATATATACACAACACTGTACAGGCGCGCGCGCGCACTAAATGCTTGCAAACGCTTCACATCTAACTTGAACATTAAAAAAAACATCAAAAACAGTGACCGGTCACCATATTTTTCTATAATTTTTCTTAGAAAAATTAATAAAAATGCAAATCAATCAAAATGGCCGGCTCGAAGGGCCATATATTTATATAATAGTGATTATATCACATTTTTTAAAATCCATATATATATTTTAGTCCAAGTTAGATGGTAAGCGTCGCAACACAACACGTTAATACTAATCGAAGGCATCTCATAAGACACTGCAATGAACGTATCTCTCTAATACTTCCACAATTTAGTCTTTTCAACGTTTAAGTACAAACGAACAGTACGCGACGTAGAATCGATTTTTTTCTCGCTTCTACAATAAAAAATGTTAATTTCTCTTATTGTCGACATATCACAACGGTCAATAGCGCGCGTAACGAGCAGATTTCACAATCTGAGTATTAGTTCTCCCCGGAGCGGAGCTGCCATCGAACGAACGGAAGACAATTTTCTCTATTACGAAACCACTTAGCCTAAGTAGTAATACATAAAAACATTACAAAAAAAGAGACGACGAAAAAAAACCAAAAGAATTTACAAAATAAACCTAACCAAAAACGGAGATTCCGGAGATTTCTGATCGACTCACTGGGGTATGTGCCCTAACACTTAACAATACTGAGATTGGGGGAGCGGTGGAACTTTTGGGGGGGTAATAAATAGGAGGAACTGTGTGCGTCGGTCGGTCCATAGTCAAGGAAAATGTTCAAACTAGCTTGATGGTGCTTTCCGCGCGACATTTGGCTAGTGTTTTCTTTATGCGGAGAGCAGTGAGCCGCACAGGAGGGTTGTGGTGCCAACACTCGGGTAATAGCGCTGCTACTGCAGATAGCGCTCCACTTGCGTCCTTCCAGCGCGCGGGCACGACGGGCCTCGCTCGCTCCACCACGACCACAGCGTGCATATCTTCAAACGACGGATCGGAAGGCACGCGATCGTGATAAGGTAACGCATAAGGCTCAGCACGCGATGCACATCCCCCTGAGGCGCATCGTCGACATAATTCCCATAAAACGAGTCCGAGGGAATAAACGTCTGCGGTCTTAAAGGCCTCAAAGTTGGCAACGTCGAGGCGTTCGTCAAGCACCTCTGGCGGCATATAGCGACGTGTTCCGACGCGCGTGTTGGGAGCTATATCCACCTCATTGCGCTCCGCCACGTAACGCACCGCGAGTCCGAAATCAGCTATCGCGCACTGACCGTTTCTTTTCACCAAAATATTTTTACTCTTGATATCGCGGTGGGCTATCGCCGGTTTGCCCTTTGTACCGAAAATGTCCATATGTAAATGCGCGAGACCGCTCACTATCGAATACGCCATCGTCAGCAACATGTGCGGATCTAGTACAACTGTTTGTAAGTAATCATGAAGCGAGCCATTCTCATGGTAATCCGTTATTAGAAGCATCTGAGTCCACGACCCAGTTCCTTTGATATCTGCTGCAATGAACCCAAGTATATTCTCATGTCGCATCAGCACGGTCTGGTATATCTCCGTCTCTCGGAACCACGAGGCCTCTTCCGTCGTGAAGAAAACTTTGACTGCCACCTTCTCACCTCTCCACCTCGCGAGCCACACTTCTCCGTAACGCCCTTTACCTATAGATTCCACCATTTGTATTTGTTTCGCGACTGTCCTTTGCACGAGTAAAGGCAGGCCAGAACCTGATCCTGATGATATTTCAGCGTGGTGTGAGGGTGCTGGAGGAGAAGGCGGTCTCTTGCATCCTCGTCTACGTTTCCTGAATAACAGCCAGAAGGCGGCGAGGAAGGCGACCAGCGCGACACAGAGCGCGGCGGCCATTAAAATAGTCTGGCTTGCAGGCGTGGTGGGGCGCAGTCCCGGCGCCTCCGTCACGTCGGGCGGGGGCTCCGGCAGCTGTGGCTGGAGCCGACGATTGCAAAGATCCTTTTCGCAGCATTCTATAACTTTCGGGTGTTGGTGTGGTACTTGTGAACTTTTACACTGGAATCAAAAAAGGAAACGATATGTTTAGTCTATCGCGTCTACATTAAAATGTTATCTCGACGACACTTAGACAATGTAAATAAACAAAGCTAATGATAGCAAACCAGGTTAGTCTCGAGTTGTATGTTTAGACGAATTTGTTTAAGCGCGCTTATCGTAATGTTAACATATTTGTCGTCATATCAATTGAACTAAATACATTTGGTTGCTCAATTTTAAAGTCAGGTGGCACTGTTTGTTTATATTGTGCAGGTGTCATTGTGTTATCGCGTATTTAATAGCAAATACTATATTAATAAAGAAATGAACAGAAACTTTATTTATTTATAAGTTAACTTTATGTTTCGAGAATTTAGTGAACGAAAACTAATGTTCCTTAGTATTCGGGATGACTCACAAAGATCTCTTTAGCAAAAGAATAGGAAAGAACCTTAGTTGTGCTACAATATTTTTTGCTTAAAATTATCCATCCTCTCCTCTATCCGTAGGACAGGATGAATAACTTTATTTATATACTTTAGTATATAAATAATATATAATAATCTTGATTGTTACCAACCTGCATAAAACCCGACTCGTCAGGCGGCAAGCATCCAGCGGTCCTCTCCAAGACGACCAGCTCGTTCTCATCCAAGACTTTCTCGACAGCGACGAAGCAGTATCCGCCGGGCTGAGTGGTGCAGGTGCCGTTGGCGGCGCCATCGGGACACGCGCTGGCGCCCGCGCACTCGCACAATATGCCCCGGCCTAGAATTAAACATATTGATAATTAGTTTTAGTACCATAATCGACAACTATGGGTGTTCAATAAATTTTCAACAAAGTACTTTTACTCTCAATTTGCAACAGTTAATCCCATATTGACAGTAACTCTAAAGAACAACAGATTAATAAACACCAAACAAAATTCTAACAATCATCATACTGCAATTTTCGAGTATTAACACACCATTTAAAGAAGTTAAATAAAAAATCGGCATAAAAGTATCCCGCACACAGCAGAGTAGGCAGAGGGAACCTAGTGTTAAGACACTCCGTTCTGTGCTTTCTGTCGAATTCTGGAGGCATTGTGTGGAGAGCGACAGCACTCAACGCCGCGCTTTGCCTTGACACCAGAGCGAAGAAATGGAATGGAAGTAAATATGTCATCGACTCGAGTTAGGATCGAACCCACAACCAGTCGGTTTTACAGTCACACTTTGTGCCCCTGCGCCACGATTGTTTATTTTATTAAACAAGAAGCTACTCCATAAGACCTATTCCAACAAAAAGAGACCTACAATTCTAATAGAGCTGTCGAAGAGAGCTAATAGCTCCAACGCACGCTAACTTGACCTAGGCAAAGTTGGACAACTGCCACAGACGCGGAAATGCACGGACAGAGAGCTGACTCATCTAGATACACTCGTAAAATATAACTTTCCATAGAACTGCACGACGCGGCGGAAAATATGATTATTAAATAACATTATACCATATGACTATGAGCAGAAATATTCCCTATCATATAAATGTTAAAATAAATATTCAGACTCGAGAGCGTGCACGTAAAGTTTCCGGGTTCGATTCCATATTGTTATAGTTAGATAAAGTGTAGCATACACTTTCGCTACCGAATATTATATTTTTGACAATAACGAAAAAAGAAAGGAAGTTTTTCTCTTCTATACAATAAAAACTTAATATTAATTACAATTCTTTCTATTCACAGAAATGTATAATAAAAGCAAACTGCTGTCCATACCGTCATTGAAGTAACAAGAACCGGATTTAATCAATTAGATATATCGACTATTATCATTGTATTCATTTGATAGTTTTAAGCGTTTTGGCCGAAATAAATCTTGGAGAGAGTTACTGGCATTATATACGATTATATTTTACAATGCCTACCAGGATGTCAAAAGAATCTCCAATAATAAATTAAAAAAAACATATTTTTTTTACCTGTGACTGTTAAACTTGGACTAAGATAGCTAAGGCTGTGTTTGTTAGAAGTTAATGCTATAGGCTTTTACAGCGTCACCAGAGAGGGAAAAATCTTCTTTGAAATTTTCTAGATTATTTCACGAAATGGTATGTTCGAATGACGGTCATTTTTGAATGGCCATAGTGTAGTAGACTCCATACCGAATTGTGCGACTAACTTGAAAATATAATAATTACATGGAGCCATTCTATTTCGGTTGGCCATTGAAGTAATTGTATAAAACTTCTTGGAAGGATATCGCTAATTACGATAAGACAAGTGCGAGTCACGCGCTCGGTAAGACGGTCAGTATGGAAATGTTCATATGATATTCATACGGATGAATATTTTTTGTTTTCTGTATTTATAGTCACAAATCAAGAAATTCTCTTTTCTGCTCAAACTTACATTGCAGCAGGATAGGCAGAAGAGACCTGGGGATCCAATATAGAGACTCCGTTCCCACCAAAAAATTTCCGTTCCCCGTTTTCAACTGAATTCTGAGAGCATCGCGTGTTGAGTGGCGGACCACCAGAGCGAGGAAATGAGAATATTAATCTCTAGAGTGGGAATCGAAACCACAATCTGTCGCGTTTACTAATGTTCCCCTTACTTCCCCCGTTTACTAATGTGCCACGTCTGGTTCAGGCATATTATACGAATATACATATGTTCCTTCAATGAGTCATTTAATATGAAAATAGTCGTATATGAGTTAAGGACAATATGAATAATAATTGTTACTAAAACCGGACATCACCTGGATAATATATGACACATTAATACGTACATTCATACTTGAGAAGGTGATACAAGTGCAATATACATACTTTAGTGACAAAAAAAATGCTGGGTGCATTTGTTAATAATATTACATATAGAAATTACCCATTTTTTACAGACTTTTATTAGGTCGTAAGTATTTGACTAATGTAACGTATATTAATTATTATTAAATATAAACTTGACGGTTATGTGTAGTTTAGGCGACAGTATAATGTATGGTATAACCGAGCTGGTCTGATGGTAGAGTCAGAGGTTACTAGTAAGTAAACCACTCGATTTTAGGGTCATACAATTTGTAGCGTCGAGTACACTATAGCACTTGGTGTTAAAAAACATTTTCTATTATTTTTTGTTAAGTTTTGTTGTTTTGTTATTGTGTAAGTATATTTACACAATAAAATATTTTTTATGTCTATTTAAATATTAATTATAAAAAAATATGGAAAATTGCCAGTTATTAAAGAACGTATTATCTACATTCTACGGCAATAAGAATTATTCACTATTGTCGACCTTGAACAAGTTAAGAGACAGCTCACGGCAATTAAATACAATTATTTTCTATTGGCATTCCTGTTAAAAA
The DNA here is from genome assembly GCA_030704555.1 of Heliconius charithonia. NCBI lineage: Eukaryota > Metazoa > Arthropoda > Insecta > Lepidoptera > Nymphalidae > Heliconius > Heliconius charithonia. The sequence goes on from CM060813.1 coordinate 813,835, forward strand.
GCCGTTTTCAAATTAACAAACGCTTTACACAAAATATATTATATTATTATAATTGAATACACGTAGTATGGACGAATGGATGGATGGTGATATGTTGCATTTATGGATTTTTTTCATTGTCAGTTGAATTGAAAAACACATATGTAAAATGTTTATGTACGTATATAATAATTACAATATTTTCATTTCTTCGAACTGTTACTATTTACGAAAGCAGTCATCCAAAACAAGAGGACAACTGAGTATTTAGATTATGCTCGAAAATATGTACGCTTCACGCTTTATCTTCAATATATAGAGGTAGGCAGAGGAAACCTAGTGTTACTTCTACACCCTTATCGGAAGAAATTTTGAGACTTGGAACTCAACGCCGACCTTCATTTTCTTAAGTAAGAAAATAAAAACAATAAATTCTTCCTAACCCACAGCCGCGACGTCTAAATCTTCATAATTCACCCCTAACAAATTCATCTAGGAACTATTAATTCCTAGATAAATGTTAGTATACTGAGATAGTTAATAAACACAATTTATTATCCAATTGCATTAAAGTTATAAAACAAGGTGCAATGTAATATATCAATCTACAAGAAAACACAAGCATTCCCCTCGATGTTAAGACCTTTATCTATTATTTACACCACTCTATTAAGTACTTCATCGAAATGAATAAAGAAAATACGGTACGGTTGTGTGTTTGATTCTTAGTCCGAGTCCTAATTTATTAAATCATATTCCCAATGTCTCGAAAATTTTACGAAAAAATGGGAACAGAGTGTCCTAAGACAGGTTCCCTCTGGTTTTCCTATTGTGTAAGAACTATGTGAAGCTGAAAAAACTATAAGTAATTTATTGACTTCAAGCCAAATAGAAAATCTCTCTACAAAAAATTATATGCGTTTGAATGGAAAAAAACAATTCTAGTAAACGATTTAAGCCTAAGACGAGTTTGTCATACATTAGTCTACCTTTACTTTTAATAATAAATTTAATTAATTGCTTGTATCTATATTCTATTTAACATAATTCCGCCGTTTGCGATATGAAATACGATAAATCAAACACGACGTTACAAATTTATAAATCTACAAGATTATTTTTAATACTATCCGCACACGGAAGCTATGTATTTGCGTGTATACGAATATGTAGTATTTGATTTTTGTTTTTTAGCTTCACGCTGTTTCCCGCATATGGCAGGATAGATTATTCAAGATTTTGCGTGTTGCGCGGGAACAAAACCATGATGTGAGTTAATATATCATTTTATGGATACAAAAAAAAAAATTAATCACGTTTGAACATATTCATTTCACGTACTTACGTCGCATCCAGAAGGTAACTGAAAAAATATAATTTTTTTTACCCTAACATAAAAATTTCACAAAACCTACTTAAGTATTATAGAATTCAACAAAAAAAAAACAAATGTTTATCAGTCGCAAGAAAAAAATGTAAATATATAAATATTTTTTAACGGCGTGTGTTGCCATTTTAGTAAAATAACGAAGTATCTAGCTGAGACCTACATGGTATACATTAGCATTAACAGCTTCGTTTTTGTGAAATGGAAATTTTACTATGCATGTATATTTTATATGACAGCATGCTTAAACTACTCCAGCTTTAAGCAGGGCTTGAAGCGTATAGCGTGGTATAAGTTTTTTTTAGATTCACTGCGACTGTATACACGACGATTGTAGATTCGATTCCCATTTGAGGGAATTAATGTTTTAATAGTTTTGGTATACAAGCAAAGCGTGGCTAAGAGTTCCGCCATTCGATACGCAATGCCTCCAAAATTCGGCGGAAAGTATCTTAATGGGAAATGGAGTGTCGTAACACTAGGTTCACACTGCCTACCCTGCCACGTGCGGAATGTAGAGTGAAACTAAAAAATAAATAAAAACACAAGTACCACAATACTCTGAATGAACATTTTACAATAAAAAAATAACGTACTAAATCATTGAATTACAAATGAAATGTAAATATCTCATGCGAGAGCTATATTTGGAAATGCAATCTTGTCAGTGCGTCTGATGCTTATAAATCTTAGATAGGATGTAGGATGTCGGACATCCTGTGCTGGGCGCGAGCGAATATGCTTTACTTTACATGTTTACGTAAACATTCCGTCCTCTAGAAAATATTTTGTTTTAACTTGAAAGAGAAATGAATTATTGTCACTATCCCGCTTTGGCAAGGCGAAACGTGGCGGTAAGTTCCGCAAATCAATAAGCAATGTTCGAGATATTGCTTATTGAATTGCGGAACTTAACTTAAGGAATTGGGCGAACAATGGGGAGCTCTATATTCTGGCTGCTTAGTTCTTTTTCTGGTATAGCAGAGTAGGCAGAGAGCCGAATGTGTCTCTTTTCCACCTTTTTAGAAATAATGTATTCAGCAAAAGTACACTGATTCTAAATATTATCATTTTGCAGAGCGAGGGTCGAACCTACAAGCATCGCTTCTACAATTAGACAATACCGATACGCCACACACACAGCAGGGGGGTAGACCGAGAGAACTTAGTGTTAAGATACCTAAATCTCCCCTTTCCGCCGGGTTCTATAGATATTGCGTATTGAGTGGCGGAACTCAACACCGCGCTTTGCCTCGAAACCAAAGCAAAGAAATGAAAATATAAATGTAAGTAAATATTTAATCTTTCCCGAGTGATCGAACCTACAACCAGCCGATTTTTTAGTCACACTTGTGTTTGCCCCTGCGCCACGACTGGCCTCAAATGGCTGGCCTCCTATAAATGTTATCAACAACTCTGAAGCAAAAGTAATTTCCTGTGGCACGATAATTGAGTTGGATCTGTTGATAAACAAAGCAACAATGTGTACGATGTTTAAAAATATTGTATATAACGTATAAAAATAATTAAAGTAGCGGGAAACGAATCTGCGCCGCCTATGGGAACTGTTCAAGACTTCCAAGTAGCGCGAGTTCGAGTCCCCGGAACGTTTAAATTTTTACACGTTTCTGAATATTTTTCCTTCCTTTGAGAAATAACACTTAAAGGAAGGAAAAATATTTGACATTTACCTGATGTAACAGGTACATTAGGTAAATGTCAAAATAATTTAATTTCTAAGAAACATTTATACGCAAAATTTTATGAATCTCTTGATTTTTCAAACCTTATTAACTTACAAAAAAATGGCATAAACAAAACAAAAACCATTTTCTCAAATCACGGATACACATCAATGTTAAAATTAACATTATTCAATAGATATAATTAATATACGACATCCTCACAAAATGTGGACCATTTATTATTTATAAAATATATTTAAAAATCGTTTCTTTAATTATTTTTTTTTATATTATACATTTCAAAGTTGCAAGTTCAGAATATATGAATAGAATAGTTTTTTTAGCGCGTACGGTCGACAGGTACGACCCATATAAGGTTGGGCTGAGTTACGAACGGTCGTAACAACAATAGGGGGCAGGTAGATCTCGCCTCGAACAGGCCGAGATGGGAAAAAGAAAGATCGTATTATACATATTTATTATACCGCACTTTTACCGTGTTTTTGGTGTCTGAGAGTAATGCGGTAAATTATCTTGTGTTTTTGTTTAATTAACGTCAATTAACCTTTTTGTATCTATCGTTTATATATATATATATATATAATGTTGACATGTTCGCGGATAAAATGGTATTGCATGTAGATAGTCTATATAACACTAACTTTTATCAGCGATTTCGCCTTCGTCGGTAAATGATAATAATTGTTAACCGAGGCCCGTATTTATCAATATTTTTCAATTCTGAGACCGATCCATGTGATGCACAATCAAAACGGCAGCTCAAGATCGCTCTCAAGATTAATCTTAGAGTTAAGAGAAGTTTATAATGACGAGCCTTAGAATTCTATAGGACAATATCCCAAGTGTCCGAAGTAGCTCTGGAGGTATCTAATTACATTGGAACAATTAACGTGATGTAATATATTCGATAAATGAACAAATCAACACAAGCAAATCTTTTCAGTTTTAACCAGTAGTTCGTGAGATAATCAAACAAACTCTTCAACTTTATAATAGTAAAGGAGAGAGATAGATAGATAGATATGTTTATGTATATAAAATTATACATCAAGAGTGGTCAATAAGGTTGTATCGAGATATTTGTAATCAATCGTAAACTAATAATGATATCTAACGTACGTTAAATCAGGCGGGTTCGATAAACTTCTAAGTGATTTCGAACTCTTAGAAACTAACATTTAATAGAAACTATAAAACAATATGCAATATAAAATGTATGAAAAAGTCTATACAATAATCTCCATAAGTTACAATTAATCACTGAATGAACAAAACAAGGTATAGCTGATTTAACATAAATTATACAATCCTATCACGACTCGGACCTTGATGATCGCTACTTACGACTCGATCACAAATACCAAAATCAAGAACACGGGAACAGATCGAGACCGACAGACATACACTTCAGAGAGCACAAACCGTCAGCAGCCGGCAGAACCAAGGAAGCACTTCCACCACAAACAAACACTTACAACTAACTAAAACTACATGTTACAAATAAAAACGTGAAATCATCACATACTTAGTCTCATGGCGAAACCCGTATCATTTAAATTTAACTCGAGACTCCGTCTGTCGGCGGCTTTATATATTTTTACACCGTAACAATGTCTCACGGGAGACGATAGGCGGGAAGGAGGACACGTGCGTCAACGCGGACGGTCGCGGTGCGAATGACTGGCGAGGCGGCGTGCCGGCCCCCTACCCCCCCTGTATCCCCCTCTGCTCCTCTCCTCCTCTCCCGCCCCCTCATCTCGGCACGGGTACAGACTACAGCCTCCGCTAGGAGTGAGGACGAGGCGGGGCACGCGCACTCATTCACTTCGCGCTCGGGCCCGTTCGGGAGGTAATGCCAAACCGTTGTTGTATGGGACTGGGACGTAAACATTAGATCGGCATTCCGCCAAATTACAATTGTCTTCTATGTCTACATACCTCTGGTTAAATATAGCTATTGGGTGTTACTAAATTTGATGTAACAATATTTACAAATAATTATTTATAAATATTTTTTAGAGATAATAATGAATTTAAACATACGAGTAAATTAATTATTAAAAATAAAAATGTATATTATAATATATATTAAATTTACATATTTATTCTTTTCAATAATATAATGTTTTAGTTTACGCTATTACTATGATGTAAACTAAATATATGATAAAACGAATAATGAAGATGTCATGGCGCAGATGGACTGCGCCTGACTGTAAATGCAACGGCTATAGGTTCGATTCCGAGAATGTTATTATTTACATTTCATCGGTCTGGTAACAAGGTGGACCGCGGCGTAAAGTTCTGATCAATATGCAATGTCTCGAAAATTGGGCAATGCCCCGTGCACTGAGTTTCTACACAATGTATTTAGTAGGGTACTGCTATGCTCATATGCTGGAAGTAAACTACACTTCATATATTTAATATCAAAAAACATACAGTAAACTAAATTGTATACTTAAATATTATATCTTTCTATATAACAACATATATTTTTTTACTGTACATCATCACTAACACAACCAACCCTGCACAGTGCAGTCGAGCTAGAAGAAAACACCAAAAACACATTAAACAATAATATATCATCCAATAAAAGTTATGGCGCTGAGCTGATCAAGAAGCCATTAGAGAGATTCTTTTACGACTCGCTCGCCGTTTAGCGTTTAAGCGTCTTTTTCCTTCTTTTGGCTTCGCTTGTGTAAGCTCGTCTTATATCCTGTATAAAGCTTGTTGTTTAAGTGTAAATATATAAACGCGACGGGTAGTGGGTTCGATCCTCGTCTGAGGAAATAAAAAAAATAATATTATCAGTAAAGCTAAAAAATTTACTATTTTAACCAATATTTTTAGTAGTAGTTAAGACTACTTACTACAAGTAAATATAAAATATATATATATATTCTACTAAAATCATAAATTTCGCATCACTACTTACCGGAGTAGCTTACCGGATGCCATAAAATCATGTAATGATTCCCATGCTGGATGGTAAATACATTCTAATAGTTATTGTTATATGATTACTTATAAAACTATCCTCATTTCATGGTAAATTTATTATATCCTTTGCTGTAATAGGTAATCTGATCTTGTAGAGCTTAAATTTGTATTTTACGATAAACTTTCATATAAAAATAAGATAAATATAGTAGTAGGCATATATTTTTAGATTCACGCTATGTCCCGCAAGCAGTACTGTAGGCAGAAGGAAGGCGCGAGGAGAGATGACGGTAACGCGGGGTACGTAGAGAGAACCTAGGTAACCTATCAAGACATTCAGTTTACTATTTAATTCATTATTCTGAGAATCCCTAATTAACCTTAAGCATTTACATTTAAAACTACCTATTATTTGTTATATGTATCAAAATGCATTCACATCTTTATCTTCCCACGCGCATCAACGTATACAAACACACATACACCTAAATAAACCGTAGAGACAGATACAGAATCGGTAATGTATCTCAAGGATGCTCGCCAAATTTATTTACCCGTTACAGTAGTATTGGCGAAGACGCAATTGCTTCTAATGATAGTCTATTACTAGATTGCGTTCATCGGCTATACGTATCTATATATGTATGTCAGTTTAGAGGTGAAGAGATATAGCCCACATATTAACGTTTTCGAGACGGTAAAGTGAAACAGCTAACTAAAACAATAAATATTTCAATGAAAAACCAAATCTAGAAAAGATCTAATTGAAATTTGACTTATAGTTTTGACATTATATTTTTTTGTTTAACCGTAACACATTATTATTAAGTTGACTCTACCTGCGGCATTGCCTCCGTAGTGAAATGCACTCAACACGCAGACAATATAACCGTGATGTTAACTCCTGGAGCTTTCCTATACAAATACACCAACCAACACAAAAATATTTTTTAAAATCAAAACCAAATTATTAAAACAATTAAAAGTATAGTTACTGAGATTAACGTGCTAAATAAAACAAATTCTTCAGCTATACAATATTAGTACAAATTGTCTCGAAATTCATAATATGTGAGTTAAGTCACTTCACCACCAAATTGTCTTTATACTTATGTATGGGGACTAATAAAAAGTAAATTGAGCTCTGTATCTAGTAAGAGCTTTGATTTCCTTAGTCTGTTAAGTAATTGACTCTATCTTAGTGCTATAGGATGTGAGTGTTTATTTATTTTTTATGGCTAATATCTTTTTTATATGAGTTAGTTATGTTATAATGAAATTGCGTACGAAAATTAGAAAGTGGGAAGAATGAATGAACGCTTCATTTTGATGTGCTATATGTTGTAAAAAATAACTCGAATGGAATAATGAATTTATTCGAAACAAGCTAAGAAATATAATAGAATTCAATCAAAATCCCAACTTTCATAGACCTAAGTGACCTTTAATCAGGAAAATCCGAACTTTAACTAAGGTTAGATTGTTAGCGCCTCAAGTCTAATATTGAACTTTAAATAAAAGAGACTTAGTTTTAAGACACTTTGTTTTCCAATTCCGGCATTTATGTGTGCAGTGGCGGAACTCAACGCAGTATAGGTCTTAAAAAATCTTAGCAAATACCTACTAAATGATGTTAAAAGGCATCCCAAATTTGCAAATTTAAAAGTATTTATGCGATATTTCAATTTAATGAAGTTTATTTTAAAATTAAATTTAATTGAGTTTAAACAAACATTTCATATTAACATCACTATAAAGCTTAACTTTACAGCTTCGATACACATAACGAATACAACATAATAAAACAAAAAACAAGCAAACCCAAAGTATATGGGTAAAGAGAGCCCAATTTAACAAACAAGACACTTTCCCGTGGGAAGTGCTCTGGTGACATCGCCCCGTAATAAGCATCGCGATTACGTATACGGAGTACGGACGTATCGACACTTGCATTCAATAATGAAAATACATTGTACTCTATACTCGTAAGAAATAATTTATTGCGTTATTTTTTTAATTTTTGATGTTAAAAATATTTTTATATGACTTTTTAATAATAATTTTCATAATTTGTTTAAATTTATAATATTTTATCCAATTTCTAGAGTAGACAGTGGTAGCTTGGTAGGCAGAGAGATTGTAGTGTTAGGATATTCCATTTGCCATTCTCAGCCACACTACATATTCAACGCATTACGTATTAATTAAAATGATACCACACACTGTCTACCAAAATGGAAGAGAGAAATTAATTTAAATTATAATCATTTCTATATCAATCTGTAAAATATTATAATACCATTGTATATATACAATATACGAGAATAATTTCCGCTAACAAAAGAGAGACATGTTCAAACAATAATCAATCTTCAGCCCCCGGGAGCATTAGCGAGGGGAGTTTGTTTGTAGATCAACTTTTATCTTAGAACACATAAAAACTGTCTCAATTTGAAACTTGAGATAAACATATAATGCTCTACACATTTTTTTAGTTTAATCTTCTCTATTGCAATAGTTTGTGGGTTCGATTCCTACTCGAGGAAATGCATATAATGCTACACGAATTGGCTCCAGAATTTAACTGAAAGTGGGGAACGGAGTGTCTGAACAATACATTGTTGTCTTAACGTTACATTCGCGGCCTAAAGTTTTTAACAGCAGCGAAAATATTTGGTTTTGAGCTTAAAATCATTACATACATGTAAGTACTTCACATTGGTTTCTCGCTCTGATAGCTTCACCCTGTACCCGCTGTAAGTATTGCGTGTTGAGTGGCAGAATTAAACACCGCGTTTCGGTTTGTAACCAGAGCGAGAAAAAGAAAATATTTGATATTACATTATCTCTAATGAGAATCGAACCCACAAGCTGCCGTTTACCACGCCCCTGTATCACGACTGGCAATTCTAATACGACATAAAATTGTACTACCCAATCATGCGCGTACGCAACTTTCAATTATATAAAACGACACAATTATTTAAAGATAGCTAAATCTATTACACGAACTAACGAATCGAAAGCCCACGGCTACCGATACCGATACATCGATTCGTAATAAAGATACCGCAAAGAGCACAGATTGTACTGATGCATGCGCCGTATCTCACTCCATCAGATTTAGACATGAGTAAGTAACTGGACTGGCCAATGTTGGCCGAATTGTTGTGTGTCTTGTAAATATTTGGAGTTCGTTTCGATATAAGATTGATGTTGTTGTTCAGACAATGCAAGAATTTGAAGGCTTAGTTTGAGGATAGAGTCGAGCAGTGGCATAATATTCACATCGGAAAGTTAATACAAGATAGAAAGAAAAACTATTCATATACCTGTTCCTTCTATAAAGTCCTGTGTCTCTGTGGCTACCGAACTAGGGATAGAGCGTGAAACTAAAAAAAACCGGCTTAGTGAAAATGGGACTCGCGCACAAGGTATCTGTACCATTATCTATAAAACGGGCAAAAAATCATGTTTGTTGTATGGGACTCCTCTTAAATGTTTATTTTCTTCTGTTTCTTATTCGTTTTCTGTTGTTACAGCGTCAACAGAAACACATAATCTGTAAAGATTTCACTTGTCTAACTATTAACAGTTCATGAGATAAAGCCTGGTGACACACAAACAGACAGCGGAGTCTTAGTAATAGGGTTAGGTTAGATCACGGAACCCCAAAAAAAAAAGAAAATGTCTGGAGGATACACAGATTAAATTTATCAATAATAACCGGAAAATATACATACACATCTTAGAAACAAACCAAAGCGACACGACCAGTAACGGTCTCTATGATTGTACTAGTCTATACTATAGTAGTAGTAGTAGTAGTATATAGTAAGTACGTACTTAGTGTAATCGCGATCGTGACTATTGCGAATGGCATTTGGTGCCGATCACGGGGTCACCGCCGGCGCCGGCCACCCAGCGACCTCTTGGATTATCCATTCTGGTCGATAACGAAGCGAGTTCGGAGGTTCAACTGTGGACCATTGTTACGAAGGTACCTAATAGGGATATACTCCTTGATGTCTTTAATACTAAAGTTAAGTTAAATAAATATTTTAAGAAATGTAATTTTAAGAAAATTAATGTTTATTTCAAGCATCACGTTTTTAGATTTGTATAAAGACATTCTGTTCTCCACTTTACCATCTATTTGCGAAACACTGCGTGTCGTGCGTGTATATATATATATATATATATATATATATATATATTCAATAACAAAAATAAGTATTCACTTATTTAAACATATAAAATAAAACTGTAGTTACATTTGAGCGCGACCGTTATTTCAAAATCTGATAGACGCCTAGTGTCAGAGTACGATAAGGTGTTTGCTGATGTAGAGATAGCAGTAGCGACATCGTGAATACATATATGAAAGTGTTTACTTACGAACTAACGGTTATAATTATGAATAAAACCATTAATCAGTCCCACACAGCAGGTTAGACTTAGGGAGCTTAGTGTTAAGACACTCCGCTCCCCAATTATAAATAACTAAAGCAAAACAGATTGGTAGGTATTTTTTGTCTTCTTAGTTAATTGTATTGAATTCGGACAGAAAGTAGGCAACGGAGTATTATGACACTAGTTTACTTTTGCCTTGCCTTTCTTATTATATGCGAGATAGAAATGCAATTTATAAAGTTCCGTACCACAAAAGAAAAAACGCAATTCTAATAAAATCACTTTGTTGTCTGTCTATCCGTCTGAAAAACCTCTCTCCAGATCACGTGAAGGTGCAAGGTGCAAAGCTGAAATTAATATCAAATATTATCAAAAAATTTAGCAGGAAATGAGAACTTACAATGCGAATAAAGATAAAGAAAGAAAAAGTTCTAAAAATGAGACTTTTTTTACATTTTTAAAGCGTTATTCCATACTTAGCAAACAAAATGGGAATTTATATTTTTTACAAACTTATAGTTGTAGTTCATGAGAGTCTGAGTGCAAGAAATGAGTGCATGAGCCCGCCAATTTAAGTTAAGTCAACTTTTAAAAGTTGTACTTTCCGTTGACCTAAAATCCAGAAATCTTGGTGGACAAGATCGACTAGCACTTGATCGTCTTTATTTTAATTTTACCAGTATCATTTTGCATAGGCAAAGAGTATTCGTCGTGGCGAAGAGACTCTCCAGCGAAATCGAGTTTAATCACATGATAGAAATGAGAACGTTTGAAATATAAACATTCACCTTCATAGTATTCGTATCGACTAACAAAATCAAAGAGTACAAGATATTTTTTTAGGTTCACACTGTATCCCGCATATAGCAGGGCAGGCAGATTGAACTTATGGTTAGGACATACTGTTAGCCACGTAGCCCTTACTTTTCGTGGCAGTGTGTATTGAGTGGTGGATCCTAACGCCGCGCTCCGTCTTGAAACCAAACGAGGAAACAATAATAATAATATATATATATATTCTCCCGAGTAGGAATTGAACTCACAACCGTCATGTTCACAGACAGACGCTGATGCCCCACGTATAAGATTTTTAAATTAAAATACAAATGTATTTCTAATAATTATTTACTTTATCGTAGAGTTCAATGTATTGAACGTATCGAATAAACAGTTTCGTATCATAATGCACGAAATTCGACAACAAGATAATATTTTACCTGAAGATTTTATTATATAACAGGTGTTTGTACCCATACTACGAAAGTCATTATTCACCTTATCGGTCAGTATTTGGTTTACTTATTCAAATTCGCCTATCTAAATTTCTATATAATCAGAAAATATACTTTGAGGCCATAGTGGATCGACGTCGGAATATGGCGGAACTCAACGCCATCTTGTTACAAGGGCAACGAAATGAAAATAATTAATTCCACCCTTGTGGAAATCGATCTCAAAACTTTCCCGGTAACAAGAAATTGGTGTGCCGCTGCGCCACGACGCCTATTTATTTTAGTGAAGATGTCTAAACGTCGCAACTACTTGAATGTTTTTTTTTTCATTTCTACACTTGAGAAATAACAAATACTTGTCTTACATAACATAAGAAATAAGGCCAGCCTTAATTAGATAAATAAATAGAATAAAAACAAAATGTAATCACAGATTAGTGAATGTGATAATAAAATGCGCCCACGACGCAGTTTCAGCAGACGTAGTTTCAGGTCATAAAAGAGAAACAAACTAATAGGAACTACTTTTAACAAAGCGTAGATCAATTTTAATTAAAGTATATGCTAATTGATTATATTATTATCATAATTTGGGTATTATATACCTATTAGTTATCTTTAGAAAAATCCAAATTGTGGACATCCTGGTGTCGATGTGAAATGTGGAATCCACAATTCGATTTCCATTCTAGGGAACGAATGAAGAAGATACCAAACAAAGTTGTTGTAACGGTTTTTTATGTTGCAAAAGGCAAAGCTCTCTAAAAATATTAATATTTTTTTATTTCAAGTAACGATTCGATGATAATTCGTATCACCAAATCATTTCTTGATATATTTCGATTTGATTCAAAAATTTTAATGTCATCAAAATGACATTAAATTTTTTTTATTCGTGACAAAGGATAAAAAATATTTTTAATGAGCTGTTTCTATTAAAATGTGTCAAACAAATAAGGAAATGAAAAAAAATACACAAAACAAAAAGTAAATACAAAAAAAAAAGAAAGCTTTTAAGTCATCAAGATTAACCAAGTTGTGACAGTTGCATTAACGAACTTATTCAGCGGTCACAATATAAACGTTTTGAATACCAAACCATTGTTCTAGTGAAAGAGCACGTGCTCGTTCAACTGGTTTACACTACAGTACTTTAATGAATGCTATTAAACACATTATTAAATATCTTTATAGATTAAACAAACATAAATGAATTATTATTTTTTTTTACAATATACACAATGTATCCTGCGTACCCTGCTATGTATGAGCAGGGTAAGCAGAAGGAAACTGATGTTAAGAAACTTCGTTGTTCCGTTTTAGACATATGAAAATAATAAAAAATTAGGTGACAAATAGGGGTAGGAGTGTCTTAACATAAAATGGAGAAACTTAATATATAATGGAGTTAAGGAAGACATAATATTACAAACATAAAAGAAGAATATCGAATCGTCATAATTAACATACGTTTTTATTTATTATTTAAAAAAAAAAATTAAAAACAACAAAACAAAATATAAATATGCTTGGTACATATTAAATCTCTAAATAGTTTTAAGGAGTTGGGTGACCACTTAAACATTTAAACCTGTACAGCTAATGCATTTTACCTGTTCGCAAAGATCACCTGATTCTTACCACGAAATCGACTTACTTTAGGATTAAGAGAATAAATTATATAGTTCCCGGTTCAATGTAACAGGACGTAATGTAGAGTAAATCAAACGTGTAGAATGTAAAACAAACTGGAACTATACAAAATTGAATTAGATTCACGCTGTATCCCGCAAGTAGCGGGTTGTGCAGCGGGAATCTCGGCTAGACACGCCGTTGTAAGCTTTCTTCATTTGAGTGGCGAAACTGAACGCCGAGCTTTGTCTTGTTAAGAAATTAATATAATTCATTCACACGACTAGACATCGAATCTACAAAAGATGCATTAGGTATAGAGCTGGGCCGCTGTGCTACCACGATCGTAACAAAACAAACTAAATCGAGTCAAAGAAGTGAAAATCATAAGTATCCTTTATTTAATATAAATAATACTAAACATATTGTAAGTATTAATTAAAATCATCATTTTTATAAGGTCATAGAGATAAGAACAAGCAGGTAGGCATTGAAAGAAAAAATTATTACATAACAACAAAAAAAAATTAAAATCTTAATAGATAACTATTATCTACATACTTGGATAGTCATCTTCTGTAAAACAAAAGTAATATTGTAATTATAAATATCTCATATCTCATATATATTTCTATTTTCAATATATGCATATCAACAGCGAGACAGAGTAAACTTCTATCAGGAGTTCTCTATCGCTCCGTCTCACGCAATCGACCTTAAAGAGGTTGATGACAGTGGTCAAAGTGGCCCCTTGTCATGCTCTGAGGGTCTTCATGTTTATTGAAGTAAAAACTATCTTCTCTGAAGTCTTTAGTCCCCTGACATCGAGACGCCTGTATTGCGCGAAGAAGAAAATATCAATAAAATACAAACACCTCTTCCATCTTTCCGGATTCTGGAGGGGTTGCGTGTTAAATGGCGGGACTCAACGCCGCGCTTTACCTCAACACCAGAGCGAAGAAATGAAAATATTATATATTTCATTTCCTCGAGTCCCAGCATGTTGTGTTTAATTTGTAGGTAAAGTAAGTATAATTTCTTCCCAAGCAGGCAATCCACAATGAATGGGTGAATGTTGGCCGCGATCGATTACAACGCTCGATAAGAGTAGGTACGACGACGACGCGCCATTCACAATTCGCATATAACATAATGCATTACGCACTATTGTGATAACGGTTGCGTCATTGCACGTTTCCGTTCGTGAGTTAGTTCGAAGCATATGCGTAAATACATCTGTTTAGTAATATATAATTTAATTTAATAGCTTCACGCGGCGTTGAGTTACGCCTCTCTACAAGGAATGCCTGCAGAATTCGATGGTGTGTCTTAAGACTAGGTTCCATGTGTCTATCCTGTTGTGTGCGTGATACAGTATGACGCTGATAGATTTAGTAGTTTAACTCCGTATCCCGCATGCATAAGCACAAGGAATTTAGTGTTAAGACACTCCGTTCCCCTTTTTCCGTAACACTTTCTAAATATTATAACATTCGCGTTGAGTGGTAAAACTCACACGGCACTTTGTTTTGTTGCCAGAGCGAGGAAATGAAAATATTCCATTATCTCACGTTGGAATCGAAGTGTCGCGTTTACAGTCAGACGTGAAGGCACGAATACCGCTTAAAGCTAAATAAATAAATAAACATCGTTTTGACAAACGCAATTAATAAAGAAAGTGGCTTACAAGAATCCAACCCTCACACACCACAGGTTCTCCGCACCAAATAATCACAATCCACAATAACTTTTGCTCAACTAAACAAATATTCATTGAAATAAAAATATAATGTACGAGACCTACTTTTGCGTAATAAAATGATTTTATTACATTCGACACAAATACGTCGATAAAACAGCCGCCGGTGAATCAAACACAGCGTGGCTCTATATTAATTAATGTGATCAATTTAACTTTAATATTTATGTAAGAAAATTTTGGAAACGTAATTAATCATTAATAACAATAATAGTCAAAATAATAGCACCGCTTTCAATTAAATTCACATTTGAATTTGAACATGCGAAACATTCGTATTAATAAAAAAATCCTATAGTTTCATAACCTAATATTTCTTTCATTATATTATGCGATATGATAAGATTTTAACCCATTTGGTAGCTATTGTATTGGCGAAACCTATCTAGGAAACATATTCAATTATACTAATATTAGAAACATATCTAACTGTCGTGAAGCAGCAGCATTGCGTCGGAATGTAAACGCATAGTTTGCGGGTTCAATTCCTAATCGGGGGAATAAATTATTTTCACATCCCCTCTGGCATCCGCAATGTAAAATGTTGATAAATATATTCCAATATACATATGTATATCATTCGATGATGAGTCATATCAATTTCTCCGAGCAGAAATTGAAGTCGACCGAGGCCAGTCGTGGCGCAGAGGCACAAGAGTGCGATCGTTAACGCGACAGGCTGTGGGTTTGATCCCTATTTGAGATCATCCACTCTATTAAAAAAAAAAGATATCAAACCCATAACCACCAAACAAAACGCAGAACTTCTTCCAAATTTGCCAAAACCATAATATTACAATCGAAGGTCGTACAACATAACGCGCATTTGTATTTATCGAGTGAAGCCTAGATAATCTTAATTATAGGGGCGCGGCTGTTATCAGTGTCACAAAGAAACCTATGAAACTGGTGTGATAAGCCACTATTTTGGTACTATCACGCACTGAAACCATGATATTCGTGTGTACGAACGAACTGTCGACTAATTTCACAACAGTACAAAAATAAAACTTTATAGATAAACATATTTACATAATATTCTTTCTTTAATAGGTTATTGGCACGCTATAAGTAACATATTATTTATTAAATTATTCTTGATACTTAAAAAAAATAAACTGACATTACTGACACTATTATGAAGTCCTAGACAAATCTATATATATATATATGATGATTGATTTAGATGATGTATCATACTAGTTCTATATTGGGCAGTACAACAGATGTTCGCTAGCTTTATATCTTTATATTCTTAGAACTCAATTTCTTTATATATATATATATATATATATATATACATCATCTAAATCAATTTTCATTCACAAACCAAGTACCAACGACACAATAGACATGAGGTGTGACTAAGAAACACATTGAAATTTGGCAACCTGGCAAGGTTGCGAGGTACCTATACGGCTATAAACAAAAAAAAAACTGCGCAGTTGCCACAAGTACGTATGGTACTCACTGATAACTGATAAATCTAATCTTTAAAACAAAAACCACATAATCGAGTACCCACTATTGAATGCTATCGCATTGATATATTTTGTATTGCCAGTACACGGCAATAGGGATGCATTTGCAACAACCGAATCTAAGCCTTGGTTAGATATTATAAAATTATTACTTTAGAGATAATATTGATTATTAATAAAATTATGTCAAACCTAATTGAGGTCATCTTCGTTTAGGCATGTTTACTTGAATGGAAAAAAAACGACAATAAAATAACCGCAGCTAATGTGATTATAATTTGTTTTAAACAAACTGCTGAGTGTTAAATTAACTTCCCTTCGCCACACATACCTAGTATAGGATGGGGATGGGTATAGGATGATGAGTGATTTTGGTCAAAGACATGAACACCGGCGCTCTACTTTCCACCGATTTTAAAGACATTGCGCATGTCCTCAATCTGGGACCGAACCGATATTCATCTGTATGTACCATAACCAGACAATCCACTGTACCACTACGCCACACGTCATGCCTACTGTGTCACAATAATGAATGGCACACACGCGACCCACTCGTGAATTTAAAGATTAATCGATCAGATACAATGGATAGTGGGTGATAATGCTTCTAACCGCCAGAAATACCGGCTGCCACTCAACGTGATGCTTGTCTGTTTGAACTCGAGCTATCGACTGACAATGGACAAATACTTTTGAATGAGACGACAGAAAATAACAATTATGTAGGCGAAGTTTGATTTTGAATAGATATTGTAAAGCTCTAGTGGTTTAATATTTTTAATTGTTTTTATCTGTATTGTTTTTTTAAGTTTCACGATGTATCCCGCATATTTATAGCAGGACCGAGCCAGAATTTCGCATCGAGTGATGGAACTCAACGCCGCGCTTCAAATAATTTTACAAAGCTCAAATAATTTTACATAAAATTTTATTATATTAAAAACAATGATTGCATCAATCCCTTCGTATATCGATGTTTTAAAATTTATCGATGTCTATTACTTAATCGATGTTAATGCAGAAAGTCTATGCCAAGCGTTTGCGTAGCAGTGCTCGTGGGCGAGATCTCACAAACTTACATGTATCTCCAGATTTCACTTTAGACAAAGACAATAAGGTAGAAAATACAACAAATTGTATATAAAACAAAGTTAGTTATAATAGTAAAGCACGACAGGTGACGCCCACGAAGCGTGAAAGCCGCTATCGCCCCGAGACCCATATTTAGCCTAGAGGGATAAGTTTACCGTCAATACGTGAAACTGTCTAATCAATATTTCTAGCTAAATATATAATGAGCTACACTTTTAAAGAAATAACAGTGGAGAGGTGCCATCGAGGAGCTGTTTTAAGATATACACGTTGACATTGCGGGTTCGATCCTCATGGGATGGAAATCTTTTATTTTTTTTTATATTTTCGTTACATAAAATTTCAAATATTTTGCTTTCCTCTATTAGGTGAAACGAAAGCTCGGTCTTAACTTCCGGATTAGGAGGAGTACATTAAAACTTATTTACTTGATTTACATATCATAAATAAAAATTACACAGACTGCAATATACAAACAAATAATTTCGGTGAAATGTTATTAAAAAGCACAAATCATTTAATCTTAAATTGAAATCCAAATCCACATATAATTTGTCACTTGTCCTATGAAATGCTAAAATTTATTGTGCCAACATAAAATAAGTTCATAGACCACACATGAGTGAACGACAAAAAACGCCAGTAACTCATGCTCAGCCTCTGCTGTACAAGTTTTTGCCGACGTTCAAACGTCGTATGATTAGTTCTAGCCTTGTCGTAAATGTTTACTGCCCATACATTTTCTAAAAGGCTATCAACATATTGGAAGCTTTCAATAATTATTGTGTGTGTTATTACGGTACATATAGTTGCTTTTTTTTATCTTTCTGGCATCTCTTTCATACTTGAGGATGGGGGACAAACGTGTAACTGTACACGCGATAGGTTCTGGGTTCGATTCCCACTCGGGAAAATTGAATATTTAATATTGTATTTTTCCTCGCACTGATAACGAGAATGAACCTGATATTCGTAAAAACAGAAAAGACGATCAAAAGGTATATTTTTCTTAATTAAAATATTCTCCAAATATAGAAAACTGACAACTAATAATGTTGGAAAGTTACTGGATCGTCATAGATATAAAATGTATGTAACTTGATCGCTTCTCCATTAATACTAAGATCATAAAAATTATACTACGAAAGGTTATAAAGTTCACTCACTGGCTCCGAGGCGTGAGCGGACTAAGCTTTGGGACGACTTTTGACACGGTTTAATCCAATTTAATAGGAAAGTTGTCACGACAAATCCTAAAATATTTTATAAGTCAACTATTTTTTAAACGTATTACTTTTTATATCACGCTATTTTGCCGAAATCACATATATAAAGCAAAATAGCGTGGAAACTTAGTGTTAAGCCACTCCGTCCCCATTAAGACATTTCCAGTGCATTCCGGTCCAAGTAGGACATAAATTCACGATCATCACGTTGACATTAATATGAAAAATATATATTTATTTGACATATTAATATTTTAGTCAATTATTAAAACCATAATTTTAACCGACCAACAAAATAATTTTACCTCAACAACCAATCATCATAGACAAAATAACCGAACCAACAAAGTATAACACGAAACAGCAATATAATTTTAGAATAGTTTAAAAAAAATGCGACCAAAAACAAACGGAAGGGGCAGCCTTCGTCATTTAGACTGAACTTTTTAATCGTGTCATGGGCGTCTACTGGCTCATTAACGGACTGGCGGGCTACATGACGACGCCCCCGACAGGGAGATCATCCATACAGTTGAAACATTTTAAAATCTACTATATATACGCAAATCTACTAAATTAATTTACATAGATATTAAAGATGAAATCATTTCACCTTTGGTTTTTATGGATTTTAATTACAATAAATTTTTATAAATGTAATGGGGAATGTCTTTATAGTCAATTATGTAAGAATTATAGGTTCACAAATTTCAGTTTTAATTAGTACTTAGTAAGGTTTTATTATTCTTTAGTTGACAAGATAAAACGGCTGTGGTCGCGGCACAGCGACGTCTGACTGTAAACGCGCCGGTTCTAGGTTCGATTTCCATTCTGTGGCAACAACACAAAGCATGGCATTGATTTCCACCACTCATCATGTAATGTTTTAAAAATTAGGCGAAAAATGGAGAACGGAGTGTCTCACTAAATTCCCTCTGCCTATCGTGCTGTATGCGGAATGCATCGTGAATCTAAAATAAATACAAAAGATTAATAAACTAAGACTTGGTATAGACGCGAGCTAAGCCAAATCCGTAACACGATATAATCGGACGGCGCATTCGATCCGGCTCGAAGGATCAAAAAACATAGCTGTAGACACTCGAGTTTCCTTTACATATTCTTGACTTTTTTGTGAGGTGTAACCGAATATGCTTAATTAAGTACGGTGGAAACGACCAAGCCTATCGAGTGACGCGGAAACTAAAACTTTATAATATGGTCTCTTCATAAAATTACTGAACGTATACCTGCACGTGACATTACAGACGTTAGGCAGTGCCACCCACTATTTAAATGTCAAAACAAATTGTGAAATTTTGCATCTAGTGAGTAACATTTTGACATAGTCATTTTACACGTTGTCTCTGGGTTTGATCCTCGTTTGGTGAAATGTTTATACTTATTAAAAAAATTGGTCCTAAAATAGGAAGCGGCCATAATACCATTGAAGCGTCTATTTTTTTTCTCTCTAACCACCACGCAAAACAAAACACAAATAAAACAAGAAAACACACTTTTCATTTGTGTAACAGCCACCAACGCTACACCGTGAGGTAACTGATCAGCAGTAGAAGGAGGATTACCTTAGAAAGCCGACGCGTGCAAGAGGTCAGTGGACGCCCACGCGCCGTGCAACGCCTCATCCGAGAGTATAGCTGGTAAATTAATTTTTAGGCGCCAAATGATATTTGCATAAACGTTTATTTTTCTAAATTAATTTCACGGTTGTCATTAAATATTGAGATGATTCTTTTAGGTGATGTTCAAACGATTTTAAAGTTTCCGTTAGCTGTGAACATTAGTATCTATTTTGTACTTTTTGTATTTTTTTTTCTACAATGTTGTAATTTTATATATAATTGACTTTTTATCATAACTTCAAATGGAAAAATTTATATATTCAAATAGACTTTTACAAGTACTTTTGAATTATTAAATGAACATAAAGCTAAAACAACCTCTACGTAATTGTTTCGAAAGAACACTGCAAGACTTAAAAGGCAATTTTGCTTAGAAAATATGACAAGAAACTTAACAATATATAAAGATAATTACAGATATTTTATTACTTAATTTAGATGAAGTAATAAAACATTACGTTAATAATATTAATTGAAACAATAACCAACATTATTATTTCACTTTCACACATCACAACCTTGTTTTATCGTCATTACACTAACATTTCAACACCATCTCTGGTTAAAACAAAAGAAAACCCAAAGTCTACCCAACTCTACCACAATACGGAGTGTCGATGCTATCGTAATTGATGATCATTATGAAATGACGTGCCCTATTAGCGATGCAGTCGGGGGCGGTACTTGCAGAACAACGGTGTACGGGTAAACGCTACTAAATACTAAAATATATGTATTTGTGTACGTGGTGTTTAAATGTTACGTCGATTGTAGAGGCCATCGTGGCGCAGTGGGAATTGTGGGTTATATTCCCGCTTTTGGGAGTGAACTATTTTAAGTTCTCTGCTATTAGCTTATCTAGAGATATTTTCGGGGGAGGGCCTGGACTTTAGCTTTGAACAAATAAATTCTTTAAGAGGTCGTTTTTTTTTTAATTTTTCGGGACAAATTTTATAAAGTAAAATATATGGGGTGGGCACCTGACTAGTCTGGGGTTGGTCACGGACCAAACGGCTCCCTCTCTTCCTACTCCCATGTTCTCGCCTCTGGAAAGCCAAAGCGAAGCGCGTAAAATCGCCATCGCCACGAGCAATGTTTCTAATTCAAACTATTGTTGGAATTAGGAATGTTTTGACACTAGATTCTCACTCTCTACTCTGCTGTTTGCGAGCTGCAGTGTGAAACGGAGAAAAAACATTTTGACTGTCATTTCACTACTTCTACACACATAAAACAATTAATCTTATTAAAAATATAAATATTTTATTAAAAAATCAATTTTCTAAAACAATTTTCGTAAAAGGTGTGTGTGCCGCTACCTAGTACCTACGTTATGAATCACATAAAGTAAAAACGTAAAGTAGAGAAGATCAGGCAATTATTTTTTAGTTTATGGGACAATATCATATTGTGGGGGCGGTATATTTATAAAAAAAAAAATTACATCAACCTCATGCAGGCCGATTATCTATTATTATGTAAATAAAACACATTCTATGTATATTTAGCTATAAATCTTACATATTTTTCATCGATATTCCTATCGATATTCAAAATTAGTTGCTACCTACTCAGGTCAAATAGCACCCAATGGACGATATATCAGTAGCATTTACGAAATTTTCACTATTATTATTTGTTCACCTAAAACTATATAATTATAAAGATTTGTTGAAAAGACCGTTTGGTTGAACACGTTAATCTCAGGAATGATTTATAGGTTCGAATTGTAATTATTCAAGGAACGCTATAGGCTAACTGATCATTTTAAATTAACCAAATGTACCTGTCGTGCAAAACTCCTAAGTATTTACATATGTCTTTGGAAGCAAAGCCGCCCGTACAGCCTAGTTTTAAATAAGACATTGTTGGACAATATTAGAAAGGCACAATTTGGAGGAAAACGGGTATAACCGTAAAGTCGCGTGCCGGGTCAGAGGTGGGCGACACAATCATCATTAGAGATGTATATTTAAAAAATAAGCTCATTCCACATTCCATCTTGCACCATTTCAATTTTATATGACGAAACATCCGCTTAAGTGATGCGGTATCTATTTATTAAGTTTCGTTCTTTATGGTTTTTATGGTGTAAGTAGGTACATTTAAAATGTTCGATTAGGTAGTAATTGAATTATATTTCAATATATTATGTAGGTATGCATGTAACTATTCCTTATCTTTCTCTTTTATACAACTTCAAGAACCAAAGGTTACCTGGATGAGATCGCTTTAAGCGATAAGGCTGCCATACATTTTGTTTCTACTTTAGTTTGCATATACTGTGTGTAATTTTATGTGCAATAAAGTATATTGTATTGTATTGTAATTATTTATAAGTGATACGTCGTCCTTTCATGAATAAGATAATCATGTAAGTTTATCCTTATGAAGCAATATTTAGTACTTTTTGTACGCTCAAGAATAAAAGAGACCAATAAACTAAAAATCTGATTTATTTCTAATGTGCCTTTCCAGTTCAAGTCATTTAAAACCATACATCCAAAGATTCAACAAACACAATGTTTTCGCGAAAGCTAAAATTAAATGACTAATGTGATAGTACGTCATCAAACACCTGCCGATTTAATATTCTACTGCGGAATACGAGACGGGCGAGAACCAGTTACTAGTAATTAATAACATCAACCGTAATATTTCATCAAAAAAAACTTTACCCAATTTCCAACGAGGCAAAATTACTTACGTATAATAGTAACTATTTTTTTAAAGTATTATCTTAACGGGTTAGGATAAATGATTCTAACTATCAATATATGACCAGGTTCGACTTCCATCCGGCATAAGCATTTTTTATGGAAAAAGACAAGGCAACAGGCGTATGGGACACCTGATGGTAAATGATCACCGCCGCCCACGACTGCGTGTACCAACAGAGGAGCTACAGGCCGGCATTTAAAGAGGAGATAGACGCACATTTTGAAGGTAACCCAGCTTGATCGACCTGGAAACACTGCCGCAGTTAGGACATTCCACATTTGTGAGAGGAAGTTCCTACGAAACCCCACAGTAGTGGAGTGCCACGTATCCAGATGGTATGGATGGTACTTGAGTTTGTGACGTACTGTGCACACTTTACTTGAGCAATTGAACTAACAATAATAATTTCTAATATTCCAAACGAACCCCCAACCGCCATATTTACAGTAACACATTTAACCACTGTGCCATGACACGACTTAGCAAGGCGTATCAAGTTTATAGTAAAAATGGAATCTCGTTTAGACGCGCACGTAATCGTGTTAGTTAAAACGGTCGTACGCTTTAAGCCCGACATCGACGGTTGTGGTTATAGGCGGAACTATAAATTTTACATAAGTATATGTTATCTGCCCACATGAATATCGATATACAGCCTGCCCGTGACTCCGCTTAAAAAAAATCTCTATAAAAAAATGTCAAAATCAACACGCAATGCCTCCACAATTCGGCAGAAAGTGAGGAACGGAGTGTCCTAATACTAGGTTCTCTCTGCCTACGCTGCTGTGTGCGAGATACAGCGTGAAGCTAATTTATTATTTATATGTTTTTTTTGTTAGAATGTCAAATTTTACTCGTTGTATATAGGAGGAGTTTTTACGAGATAAACATTAAAAAGAAATAGTTATATTGAATTTATTGCCATCGTTACGTTCAAACTTTAACATTTTAATACATTTTATTTAATTTATGAAAATATTTTTTAATTCTGGTAATACATAAAAAAAAGATAATTAAGCATGAATAAACGTACTAATTACATAAACTTCCGCACCTCCTTATTATTATGTAAATGTAACGCCCAAGCCTTTTTCTATGTAAATAAAGCTTAATTTTTAAGCATGGTAACTTTTTATTTTGGTATTTAACTGGTCGCAATCAAGAATTCCATTTCCTTACAAATTTGCAATTACGTTAGATAATCATATGTAAAAACAAGCCGTAATTGCGATAACATCTTTGTTACAATATCCTCTACGATAAGTAAACGTAAGTTGGAAACGTTTTTTCTTCACTCATCTTGTCACATTTTACGTTTTGGGCGTATAAAACAATTTTTTTTTAGCTTCACGCTGTATTACCCATACGACAGCAGTAGGCAGAGGTAAGAAAACCTATTGTTTAGACACTATTCCCCACGTTTCGCGCAATTTTCAATTCAATCGAACCCTGGCGTCTGTTAATCGAACCCACGCTCACCCACTGCAACTCACTGCACACCTCAAAACGCTATCTAAAGCAATAACATTTTTAAGATAATATAAAATCTACATATAAATATGCAAATCTCACACAATTCCCATCCATCTGTCAAGTCCACATCCGACAGGTAGTAGTATCGTTATATCTAAACACAAACCAGTTGTATGTAGTACGTATTAATGAATGAAGATAGGTGAAATGAGGCAATTTATGCAAGCCGAGCTCCATTGACTGCGGGTAACGGTACCAGCTGGGCTGCGAGTGGCATAAACAGAACTTTGGTTAATATTAAAGTTTTGTACATATATCTATAACATAGTAGGTTAGGCAGCAGGAACCTGGGAACCTAGTGTTTTCAATAGATTTCCATAAGAGATTCCCGTTGTCCCCTTTTTGCCGATTTGATTCGTGTTGGCTGACGGAATTCTATATGCCGTACAAATATTATTAATTACATAATATTAACTTAAATATATTATCTACTATTATTTTTGTCCTAAAAGTGTGTTTTTTAAATCGCGAAATGAAGGTTAAAAATTATTTTTTCAAATCTTTACTCTAATTTCTATAAAAAAATAAAGTTTGATGTACTGTTTATTTATTAAATTCAAATTCTTATACCATATTACTTTCCTTAGTGAGTACGTAGCATTTTTAGAAAAATATAAAATAAAAGTACAAGTAACAGGTTTAATAACAGAACAGTACAAGTTTGCCAATTAAAAAAAAAACTAGAAACATTATAAAAGTTTGCATCGTCCGCTTCTATTAGATATGCAAACACCTGTGAGAACATCAAAATTATACGTACTGTCTGCGCCCATAAAAGCATCCTTATTATATATATAACTAGATAAAAATAAATTAATGAATATTAAATTAAAATGTTATTATAAAATAT
This sequence comes from Heliconius charithonia, assembly GCA_030704555.1. Lineage (NCBI taxonomy): Eukaryota > Metazoa > Arthropoda > Insecta > Lepidoptera > Nymphalidae > Heliconius > Heliconius charithonia. Next base: position 839,438 of record CM060813.1, read on the forward strand.
GCAAATTGTTTTTTTTTGTGTCCAGTCACTCCTCCGCTTTCCGAGTGGATTCGAGACATTAAATTCGTGGCATAATTCAATGCCACAATTTTAGTAACTTATCTCTCCGAGGGGAACGTGTCTATAAACATCATGTTAAAAGTCATACGCTGTTCCACTGCGCCAGGATGACCTCGATTTAATTAATTTATTTAAATATTATTTTTATAACATCACACTGTGCCCTGGACATAACAAGGATAGGCAGATGAAACCTGGGAACCTAGTGTTAAGACACTCTGTTCTCATTTAAACACTTCCGTTGCCTATCTACTTTTAATTTACATAAATGGGATTTAGCGCCATAAAAAAATAGAATATAGTGCCTACCACTCATTCTCACTACCTCCACATTCTCGCAAAGATAAAAGATAGACTACAATCTAAGGCCTATTAATTCCGCGAGGCTTATTATTTTTTAGCAATTTCAGTTACTTAGGGCCATTAGAAACATCCCTCTTGTTTATTATCATAGAAACTTTGAAGGTCATATTTTTATAATAGAAATATGTATGCATGACACGACTAAGTTAGCCGCTAAGTAACATCAACAGCCGCAATCAGAGAGGTCAATTAACGTTTGATTTACATTTAATTACGACGAATGTATGAGTTCACTGCACAAATCAATTAACTGCACCAGTCACTTAAAAACTGTAACATTTTTGACGACTGATTTCTTTAATTTATTTTTGATAAAAGATGTTAATATAAAATTAAAGAAATATCTTTACTTATGCTTGCTTGCTTTTCAATGTTTAACGTGAAACGCTCTATTTTTTGCCTTCAGTTTCACGCTGTATCCTGCATGTGGCTGTATACCAAGTGTTAAAACACTCTGCTTGCCCCTTTCCGCCGCATATTGAATCAACAACGCGGATATCAACGCCACGCTCTGCCTCCATTTTTAGTTTTATAGAATAAAATAAAAGGTCTTTTCTGTGTCCAGTTAGCGTCAGTTAAACGCTAATTGATGTTTATGAGTAGACTTAAATGCCACTGAAGTGCACATGTCAGAAATATTAAATATTGTTGTCAAATGTCTTAAATAGACATACCATCACGTTAATAATATAATTCAACAATACAAGAAGTTCATAACAAATTCGCAAATTATCACGTACAGTTGATAGCAAAATCACTTCCTAAATAAATAACAATAGTATTTTATTGACTAGATACGACGCAAAGTAGGTGACGAGGTATTTTAGTCGTAGGTACAAATGATAGTTGTGGCTTTAATTATCTCTCAGATATAAAATATAGAAAAAATGTTTTTTTTGTGTCCTTTAATGTGCCATGAGGCCAGCCGTGGCGCAGCGGCACAAAGTGTGACTGTAAAACCCGACTGGTTGTGGGTTCGATCCCCACTCAAGGAGATGAAATATTTACTTAAATTTATATTTCCATTTCTTCGCTCTGGTGTCGAGGTTAAGTTCTGACACTCAACACGCAATACCTCCAGAATTCGGCAGAAATTGGGGAATCCGTTCCCCTGTCTGTCTCTTAACACTAAGTTTCCTCTGCCTACTCTGCTGTGTGCGGGATACCAGCGTGAAGCTGATTTATTTATTTTTATTTTTTTAATGTGATTTTTGGATAAACCGCTATATTCCACAAATCGATACTTTATCCCCACGCTGTATCCTGCATACACATACCGTTCCTTAATTTCCGCTCAATTTTCGAGACATGCCGTGTTGAGTTGCGGAACTCCATGCAACGCTTTGAGTTCCTAACGATAATTATATTTCCAAATGAAGTTAGGAATAATTACAAATTATTCCCAACTTCTTTAAATAGAACAGAGAACATAGTTAATAACAAAACATTATATTCTCGCTCAATTTTTTTATAGGTATAGACAGCCAATACGATAAATATGAAGAAAAATTAGATCTATAATTTTTATAGCTACTAGCTGTATCCCACACATAGTAGCGTAAGCAGAAGGAATTTCATTAAAATAATCCCGTTCCCCACTTTCCGACGAATTCTCGGAGTATTGCCTGTTGAGTGACTGAGCTCAACGTCGCATTTTGTCATGTTAGTAAATGGAGGAAACAAAAATAGAAATCGAACCCACAACCTGTCGCAGTTACCCACGCCCACGCCCCACGTGCCACGACTGGTCTCCAAATCTACATCAACCACATAATAGTACTGCAAGCGCACGTGGCTCACATATCATCACGTGAACCAGTAGTTACAAAAGAACACCATTCGTATAGAAATGACTTCATAATTTCTCTCTCTCACACACACAAACTGTCTCGTGACGATATGAATGACGCGTACGCATGTTTACTACTCGCTGTCGAACATTTCTGTTCCCGGTTGCGTCATTTGGTTACACCATAAGCCATTTATACAGATGATGCCTGTTTCTAGATTATAAGAAGTTAGATCAGGCAATTTATAATATACACGTAGGTAACTTTCTAGGACTGTCTGTATGGGTTCGATATACGATCAAATTGCGTAATGTCGTCAATATCACAGCAAGAAATGTCGAGAACGTAGTGTCCCAACACTAGACTTATTCGTCAATTCGAAATAAAAAAATCTTATACATCACAAGTACCATTGATACAATATGTAGAGAGGAAACTCGAAAACCTGCTCGCTTCCGACCAGACGCTCCACAAATAGCGTTCGACAGACGGCTTTTCTTTTAAACTTTCTCACGCCACAAAAATAAAATGGCGTAGAATCTTTCACAACTGTCCCATATTCTACATCTTTAAATATATCAAAACGAACACAATGAGCCAGACAGACAGACCAACTTGTTTACTAACTGTTTTAGTATCCTGACTAATCAGCAACTGTATTTTATATTTATCATATGTATAACGTATGTATGGATGTATGTATGTAATATTTCGAAAATTTCATATTTTCAACGATTTTAGTTATCAAATATTTTTATTCTCATATATTTATATGTTACGGTATTTAGTTATAAGTAGAAATACAAGTTATAAAAAAAATTGCATATTAGAATAAAATACTAAACTGGAGCATCGTTCATCAGCTGCTGCTGCCGGATTAGGTGATATACATAGTCACAACTAAAAAATGCTATATTTCTTGCAAATATGCTTCTAATGCATCGTATTATTTTAGCGTATAGTATAGCCAAAGAACCTACCAAATTGAATCAAAAAAATAATTTCAATTTATTCAATTAATCTAATATAAAAATTATGAATTAACGATGAAAATTTCTCATTTTCTACCTCAGTCAATACAAATCGCGGCGTTATATTTCACAATATGTCAAATTCCGGTGGTAATCGGAGGATAGTGTCTAAATACCAAGTTGTCTGTCTCTATTGTGCCATACGACAAAAAGAGTCAAGCTTCTTAATATTAGAAACAGTGATGTGAATTTAAGAACGGATGTGTAACACCGGTGTGCAATGTGTACAGTGTTGACATCGTATCGTGTCCAATTAAATAACTCTCGATTAGCTTTGGTCGCTACGATCAGACGGCCCGGCGCAGCAGAAATAACATTTGGCATCACTCCTTAGGTATAGCTTGTTAGCACTGCGTTCAATTAAGTTGTTTTTTTATTGTTTGTCGGGTTTATATTTCTATATCAAATTTAATATTGAATATTTTATAGTTAACATATATAAAAAAAAACATATAGCATCATACACAATTTACGTTATATAAAAAAACTATTATGGATTACTTAAAATATCAATTTAAAATCACAACTAGCACATATAATAGTCTCAAATACAAAATAAAATATATTAATAGATTTTTACTATCAAATAAAATACCCATAAGCCTATTCAACGAAACAAAATTTATACTGATAGTGCAATAAACGATTTAACGTTATGCCCAAACGCATAAAGGAACCACCATCAATCGTACATTCCCGAAACCGCTGTAAATATGCCTTAGATCTTACAAAAGGGGACATTTTTACGATCTCATGGGCACAGGTATAAAATCTATTTGGATGCACATGTGCATCGAATCGCGATGTTTCTCGGAATATTAGGTAAGAACACAATGGCCGTCGCATCTGGCAGACTTCGTGTCGTCTTTTGGACAATTGATTTGTCCAAATTCTATACAGTTTAGGTTTCCAACAAAGAAACTACCTGCACAACACCTGTAGCAATGTGTTGTAGAGGTTAAAAATGTGTTAGAAGATATGTAAACGATTTTTTTATTTTTATTCTGAGAATATTATTTTTGAGTACCACCACTCAATCTGAAATTGGGTGAAAAGCGAGAAGAGACTTAGTACCCGGGTTTCTCTGCCTCCCCTGCGTGCGTATGCAGCGTACAGCGTCCAGCTACAAAATATTTTTTTAAAGAAACAGCCACTATCTTTTATTTATGTCATTGTACCTAATATAACGTAACTGGCACTGTACGTTAAAGAGTAGTGTATCATTTGCTTGACCATAATGATAATGAGATAGGTAATTCGAGATGTGAAAGAACGAATCATTTGCGGTTTTCCTTGTATATCATCTAAATATGCATTATAAATTAAGTATAATGTTTCATCAATTACCTATATGTTAAAAAATATGTATGATATGCAAATTCTCAAAATTTATCAAATACCAAGATCTACATCGATACAGATATACAGTTCGAACCTACAATCTATATAAAATATAGATAGATAGATATGAAGACTCGGTGATTTATGTTCCACCTTTAAAGTATCAATGTAACAATTTTACAAAGTATTAAATATTCTACAAAAGCATAAAAGAGTGGAATGTTGTATTCTTTTCTTAGCGTATAAGCAGACAATAGATCGTTGAGCACGTTAACAGAACAAAAATACGGACGTATTCATATATTGATATAACACAGAAAAGATGCAAACATTTTAAGTTAATTTATAAGTTTTTTAAAGTCTTGTTTTATCCTGCATAAGACAGGGTGATAGATAAAATCTAATTTCATGACACACACTAATTGCAGCCCGAATACAAGACGTGTTCAGCCAGAGTGGAAAAAAAACCATTCATATTTTTAACAAAATTATTAATAATAAGAATAGAGAAAAAAAACAATTCTTATTCTAAAACGGGCAACATTCATAATTCATTTCTCACTTCACGAGGTAACAAAACAGAAATGTTAGCAGACAAAATTGACGACAGCACTACCGAAATAACTGTCTGGACAGACGACGACGCTGAGGTGTTATGCAATCTGCAACCATCTCGTAACTAAATTACTAATATAGATCATACATTTATTTTATATTTCATTCATTGCTTTGAAAATAATGAACGTTGGAATAAAAGGACCCTGGTTACTGTCAATTAGAAATCCTTGTCATAACTTACTAGTATTTATAGAGTTTGATTTTCACGCAGTATACCGTAAATAGCGTAGTAGAAAGGAGGAAATAAAAATAATTTATTTCCCAGAGTGGACAGATTCAACCAATAATTGTCGTTTTTACACACTCTGAGACGCTGTGCCAGGAGGGCCTTAATCGTTTGTATATCGGAATAATGACAATAATTTTATATATTTTAAAACGTTACTCCCTTCCCATATATTACACTCTCACTCTATCACTCTGCACTCCATGTTTTTTAGGTACATGCTAGAGGAAGGAATTTAACGACACAGTCTGTCTAACCAGATCAAAGGTACTAAAATAAACATTGCTGTGAACGATATTTGCAATCACGACCATCGCGTCCAATAAAACTTATCCAAGAACGACGTCAATAAAAACTAAAATAATTAATTTGTTAACAACGTTGTCTCCGTACAATCCCTTATCCTCATCTCAATAATTATAATCAGCAAGCAATTGAATTAGCAGAATAAGATAACAAACAACAAATGTCATTCAAAAATTAAAAGCTAAAAAGTCGATTAAAAATCGGGAGCCATAGTTAAATTGGTCGATGACCAAATCGGCTGGCGAGTACGAAAGGTTCCCCGTGGGCGGAACCTTTGATAAACCATTAATTATATTCACACCTTAGCAAAGCGGCGGCGTGTTTAGTTTTTTAAGGACAAGTTCTCAGAAAGATCGGACGGGAGAAAAAAAGTGAGGGCACGAGCTTGGTGAGGCCGGTTGGGAATGTTTAGTCCGTGTCACGATTCGGAGTAGCGCGCGCTGTCTAGATTTTATGCCATTAATTGTTGAAAATGTTCCATTCAAAATACTAGTACCTATTCGAGTTATTCGTCGTAAATTTTTCGTCACTCCTTTTAAGGACGGCGAAAATTTACTTAAATTATGCAAAGATTTATTTTATGAATGCTAATGATTGCCCGAGAGGACTTGTAACTACAACAAAAGCACTCTCTCGCATGGCGATTCTGATCTAATTATGGTTATAAAAACTTTTTTATATTTTTATAAATCTCATTGAATCGAAAACTTAGTACCTTAAAAAAATCCTTTTATCATTTGATCTATATGGATGTCACCTTAACACTCCACACATTATGTAGAAGCACAAATTACACACTTTATCGAATATCACGTCCGCAACAAAATATGCACATAAAATATATTGCGGTTTCGATGACCCTGGACATTTTGTGGAGGTATTTTGGAGAATCGCTCCCGAGTATGTGACGACCATGAAGACTCGAAGGAATTTGTGCGAGCTACGACAGGACAGAGGCTGGATTCTCTGAACGCGTACCAAATGCAAAAATTCTGGTGTTAACTTCGTTTTTTTATATTATTTTAACACTATTTTTCGTTTGGTTTAAGAGCTTTTGTACACATAAAGATATGTCAAAAAGAAAAAAATGTACGAGATTTTAATTTTTGTTATCAAACATTCTTGTGGAAGCTAGTCCTTTTAACGCGACAGGTTGTGGGTTCAACTATTATTTCAGGATTTATTTCTTCGTTCTGGTAACAAGGTAAAGCGCGGCGTTGATTTCCGTTTCCGTTTTACGCACTGCTTCCACTATTCGGCAGAAAGTGGGAAAGAACCGTTTTAATGGGAATAAATATCTATACGAGTACATCTTTAAATATGTGTACTGTTTGGTGTTCGTTTTGATGCCGTCGTGATAAATCTGACATGCGACACATGTCTATCATAGGTGATAGGAACAATTCCACTTGGAAGGTAACCTATATCATTATATTGGTTTTTGTAAGACAGAAACACTGTACAGGCTTCTTTTAATATGTATGTATAGCTACAGATTTATCTTCAGCTTCAAGCTGTATCCCGCACACTGCAGGGTACAGGGAACCTAGTGTTAAAACACACCGTTAACCACATTCTGCTGAATTCTGGAACCATAGCGTGTTGAATGGCAGAACTCAACGCAGCGCTTTGCCTCGACACCAGAGCGAAGAAATGGAAATATAAATTTAAGTAAATATTTCATCTCCTCGAGTGGGACAGGTCTATCTAAATAATTTTAATTGCGTTAACATAACGACAACAATATGAAGAAGAGTGTAGTGGCCTGCAGCCGCCCACCGGAGGCGGGTCGTCGCTCTGACAAGTGTCGCGCTCCATCGGCCGTCACGCACCTCGCTCGCCGGTGAACCGATAAATTACTTGTCATATTATTAATTCGTCGATAGGTGTGTATCGATTTGTATTGTGTGTGATATAGCTTTAGATCTTAACACTAAGTTCTCTCTGCCTAGCCTGCCGTGTGCGTGCGTCATGGTGCGTCATAGTTACATCACATAAAAAAACCATTTATTCAGAACAAAAAAATAATACACCATTAACATGGATAGATTTTTACATTGCTATCGAAGATTTTTTGAAGAAAGTCTCAATTGCAGAGATAAATAGTTACCTTACTGTAAGAAATTATTGAATAAATATAGATAGAAAGTTATAGGCCCGTTTTGTTAAAATGTTACGGTTTTTGGCGTGAATTATAAAATAAATAAATATAATATGTAGTATATAAAGCGATAATTATAGTTAAATCTTCTTAAGACATCATTTAATGGGATCATAAAATAAAGATTATCTGGCGGTACAGGACAAAGGCGGTCCGCAGCAATCACGGGTGACGTGAAGACGAGTAGCTTAACTAGGATAATAGTTTTGCATAGTTTTTGTATACTATTTTTGGTTTATAGTCCGTATATTATAAAATAAAAATAAAAAAATCAGCTTCACACGGTATGTGTAGTGTTAAGACACTCTTGTTGAGTGACCTATATTTTAATAAGTATAAATTAAAATGTACGATTATTTCGCATCTTCACGCTTTTTCCCGCAAAGCAGGGGAACCAGCAGAGCGAACCTAGAGTTACGAGACTCTCATCCTCAAGCACAGCCCGTTTTTCACATTGCGTGAACTTAGTACGTAGCGCTTTGTCTAACAAAATAGTTGTTTTGCGGTATTTCATTTAGAAGCACTATTATGTTATTTCATTCAGTATTCAGTAGGATGAGAACTAAAAAAAATATGCAAGATTTGTTCGAAAAAAAAAAAAATTACACTTGTATACAAACAAGCGTTGCCAGACATCCCGATTTTTGCGGGACGTCCCGATTTGAACCCAAAATTAAATGTCCCGATCGGGACAGGCATAGCCCGCTTTTTATGGATTGCTTCATGTACTGCGAGAAATCTTTTTTTCTTCAACTTTTTAATAAATATTAACAATATCATAAAAAGTAAGTTATGTATAACTCTGACGGCTTAATTGCATGACATAATAATCTAAAACAATATAGTTATGATTTTAAACTAAAAAGAATTTTATATAGATATCTATCATCACTATCAGAAGCTTTATTTAAAATGAAATAAAATTTACATATAAATAAATTATATACTGATATTATTTCATTTTGTTTGGCGAAAAAATTTATTAACTTAAAATATTTAAAAGTCCCGCTTTCCACTAAAATGAAATCTGGCAACGCTGATACAAACTCTCCGATAAATTTAATATTTTTTTATTTATTGAGAATGTTTTCAGTTACATACAATATAAAAGACGTATAAACAGATGGTACTTTCCCCTTATGAATTTAAAAAATTAATTAAAAACATAAAATCATATTAATAATTATGTATTTTTATATATTTGTGATTACCTATTTGTATCTGTTCGTAAGCTGAGTTTTATAGTAAATCATCTATACCCTGGTACTACAAACATCACACAGTAAATTAGCACTACATGAAAGCAAATTTGAAAATAACAAAACATTTTGCATTCCACCGGTACGTCCACAACCGGACGCATTACAAATACAATGCAGCTCGATCAATGAAGCAAATTATTTTTTTTTCAGCGCTCCTAAGAACCGATGCTATTGTATACCTACCTACACCCGTACCCACTTGAATACTTCCTTATAAGATGTATGGAATCGGTGGAGCGTAGATACATACATACCAATGATCATTGTAAAAGGAAGGATTTTTTCTGATGGAAATCAATTGTTATACGTATCTCTATTATAAGTCGGTTTTTTTTTAATAGATTTCAGGTTAAAGATATTTTTTTATTTCCATTAAAGACATAAGCCACTTACATGGAAACATTGGTTAACAAAATAGATAAGATTTTCATGTTGATTTTCATTGCAAAATTTATGTTTTTTTTTTCATTAATACTTAATAAACTACGCAAAAATTACTTTTTACTTTACTCATATGGAAATATATATAATATCAAGATTTTCGTTTTCGCTTAGTAAAAAGATTTTTTTATTTAACAATTTATGTAGTAATAGTTTATGCTTGTCATATTTTTTATATTATATATATATCATATAAAAAATATGACAAGCATAAACAGTGGGATTATTTAAGATTAAGGATCTAGTCTCATAACTTTGCGGAATTATCGCGATGATCGCATCTTACGTGAGTGTAGTGGTAGTATAAATTATTAAGATAGTTCCAAGAAATTTTATATGTTTCATATTTTTTAAATAACACATTTTGAATGTTATAACTGATTTACCGGATAGTAACTTTGAGATGTAAGCCAAAAGTTAACCTGATATTTTAATAATCGTAAGAAAATCTGTTTGTGTTGATTTATCAACTCAAGTAATTTATTAAGTAATACCAAGAAAACAAGTTTATAAATAAACTGTTTTTAACTTTAAGGAGTCTTTGTTTTGACTTTTTATTTACTTTGTAAAGAAAATAGACGTATCTATTAAAAAATTAACCAATACTAATGTTACAACAAAATTATAATAAATATATAAAATACAAACCAAATTAACACAGGAATACAGAAACATACCTGAAAAAAAAAATGGAAAATTAGAATATTGTAATGTCAAAATTTTCATTTTTACAAATCCCAATTAATATGCAATATTATACAAGAGAATTAATAACTTAAATGTTGATCGCATATATTTAAAGTAACTTTATTTTTAAAAAATCAATTTAAAATGGTATTTATGATTTTCACATAGTTGTATCCGGGAGAAAAGAATTAATAAAAAAAAAGCTTATCAATGGAGCCTTCTACGTGAAAGTAACCAATTTCAAATACTTCAAATTACCAGACCGCTTTTACATTTAATTAAAATAAAGTAAAAAGCGAGGCGATCTCTAAATGGCTTCGGTAGTGACAACCTGTCCTCCATAAACGGCCAGCAAAGAAACGTCACAGGCATGCGGCATCGAGCCAGCGAGAAACAAACCAATAAGTGATGGAGAATCATTCACGGCGCCAGTTTCCCATTTGGAATACTAGATTTTCAGTAAAAAAACATTTTACTTGGAAATTAAGTGTGTCTAAGATCGGTATGTCGTTTTTTGCTAACTTTGTATGTTATTTTCTCTGTGTGTAAGCTTAACGAACCTATTTTTTGTGCAAGTATCGTACGTATCTACATTAAATTTAATTAAGAAATCAAGCCACTAATGAATCAAAATATGTGCTTTTTATTAATAAAAATATTTAATTATTTATCTATTAGACTTGTGGAAAACATTTGTACCAACAAATAACTTTTTATAAGTGGTGAACGGAGAGTAAACATTTTCTTTTTCTGGCCATTCAATATTTAAAAAAAAAACTAGGGGACATAAAAATAACAATATTTATATAAATAAAAAACCTTATTGAACTAACCTAAATCCTACCAACATAAATGGGCTGTATCAGTTATATCCAACCTTAAAAGGTGGACAAAGAAACCAGCTAGTACCGGAGAGCACGTAGATAACGTAGAAAGGCAAACACCGAGGCTCATTGGACTGGACAAACAGACGGATGGACCGATGTTTGCTATGAGCTCGAGACGCGCAAATATTTGAACGTTATTTGAAGTCACAACGCCCAGCGTGTGTCAATTAGCAGGTAAGGATGAAATAAGAGAAAGACACGATTTCAATTTTACTATTGTATGTATTTGTTAATGTCTTTAGTGTTTGTTTAATGTTTAGAATGTTTTATTAAAAGATTTAAAAAAATATGCAGAAATCATTTTTAATATCATAATTCCGTCGTAACAGATTGATATCTGGAAGATATAAGACCAAAAACGTTATTAGTGGCATTTAATAACGCAATGAAATCAATAAAAAATATTTTTAAAATGTATATCTGTACGTTTATTCATGCTAATCTCAGAAATGGCTCAAACCATTTAATTGCGAATGAAGACTCAATTCAAACTCGTGTGAATATTTTTTTTTATATTTTCAATATATAAACTTGGCATTGAGTTCTGCCACTTAGCACGCAATATCTCCAAATTTGGTCGAAAAATTAAGAAAGGAAAGGGTGTCTTTACTCTTTTATTCAATCTGCCTACTCTGTTATGCGAGAAAAAGCGTGAAGCTGCTTTTTTATATATAACTATAAAAATATTAACAAGTAAGAAGCGGACCATTTCCATTTTCCATAAATAAAATGTTGCGTGGCGACGAAACAATGGTCATTTTTCTTGTTTGCTCCCATTGAATAAATGCTTTCGTTTTATTTCCCTGACTCGTTATGCAAAATTTCAATGGGTGAATTTTAAGTAAGGAAAACAATGTATCGCGCGGACTTATCCGGGGAGATTTAATGGTTTAACGGATTGAATTATTTAAATATGTGTGAACACATTAAAAAGGAACAGTATGGTAGTGTAAATATAATAATAAGCTAAAATGGCAAATATGCCAAAAAAGTCATGTTTAGTAAAGGAATTAGAAGAATTTTTTTACTTTATTAAAATTTGGCAGCTTTCTTCCCTTTACTTGACTTAAGTAAATTGCAAATAGTAGAGCTAGCAACTAGTAGAGACCTAATAATATCAGAGAAAAATTATATACGACTAATTACCTAATTAGAAATACCAACCGCATTCACTTTGAAAATTGGGCAGGAGGTAACTAATTTATAACATTACAAGACATCAACTGCAAACAAAACTCAGCATTCCGACAAATCGTCCTGTTTCGTGAATATTTTGATTAATGCAAGGATCGGCTCTCAGCTCTAACGAGCTTATAATTTCAGCGAGTTGGAAGGCAAAAACGTATGGGTAGTATATCCAATTTTGCACCAGACATGGAAGCGAGCACGCCCAACCACCATATAAATCTCATGATAAATGACAGACGGACAAGTCTCATGTGTTGCTGGCCCCTTATGGGGACTAAGGGTTACTGCACTTCTACCGAGAAATAATTAGCTACTAAAATGGATCTAAACAACTTACGTTGACAGTTTTACACGCGCTGTGAATTAACGTTTACATATAGGAGAATGTTTAATGCTTGTAGATATGTTTGATGTGCGCGTTTCATAATTTAATCCGAGATAATAATAAATAATAAACATTAATTTATGCTATGATCATTGCATTATTACTAATTAGTTATTATTTAATAGTGTTAATGCTTTATTAGTTTTAAATGGCAATGCAATAAACTGAGGATTTATAGAAAACATATTAGATATAACAAAAACATAAAAGTTGAGATCCACGTGATGGAGAGGCATGAGCGTGCGTTTGTAAAGGCGACTCGGGGGAATGAAATATTCAAAATATTGCTTTCCTCTCTTAACATCTCAGCGGAATTTAATTTCATTCAATTTGGCAAAGGAAGTATATTAATAAAAGTGGAGTATCTTAACACTAGGTTGCCAAGTTCTTTCTGCCTACCCTACTGTGTACGGGATTCAACGAGAAGAACAAACGAGAGTTGAAAAAAAAGACATTTAGTTAGAAATATACAAAAACATATAATCCATTCCAACAAATCACAATTGAATCTCAACACAATTCAAAAAGAAACACTATCACCTATCAGCTAAGAGCATTAGTATTAACAACAAAGTGAAAATCAATATATAATAAAATTTCCGCATTCAATGTAGATATAGAGGCAGGACGTGTGGCATATGTCCAACGTCGGCGAGCCCCCCATCAGATAGAGGCCGCACACCGCGCCACATCGCTATTCCCTGGCCGCCCGGCGCCGACGCCCGTGTTCGTCCACCGCGAGGCGTCCAAAAACAAAGGAGAAAACGCAAGGACACTTGTGATACCGGTCCCGATACAATGGCGACCCGTGCGGTTATTATAAATTCTCGAATTTCATATACTTAGCGTATGTATTATGGAATTTTTGTTTAAATCACTCTTGTGTACGAAATATTAATATTATTCGAAAAATGTTAATTACTTCAAAATTATGTCTCATTTCATTACGTTACTTTTATATTTCATTTTATTATATATAATTAAGTAAATTACAACACAGCAAATACAAGCTTGACCTACATTTATACAGACGACGATTTGGACATTTACGTTATTTACTCTTTAAAAGTCTCCTTCGAGACAAAATAACTTCAACTAGCAGGCTTACGTCTATACATATATAAAATGTAAACATATATAAAGTTGATAACTACAATGGCTGCAGCCAAAAATATTATTATATTGCTAAAATAATTTAACATATATTAAAACTATTAATATATTTTAGTTTAAGAACAAACAATGGCAAAAGGAGATTCAGACATACGATGCATAGCAATATATTGTTACACCATTACCATTTTGTTGAACAAGAATGCAACACAAAAAGCTGCGCAGACGCATCTCGCGACAGTTTCAAAGGCGACGACGTATTTTTAAATTGTCGACGGTCCAAAAATTTCTCGCACAGAACGCGATTCGAATCGACCGAAGGGAATAAGTTCGCTCGTTTAAATTCTTGGAGACGAAAGGTGGGAAGACGAAAGTTGTTGCGGAAAAACGAAAGAACATACAAAAATGCAGCACAGTTCGGGCAAACCCGTGTTGGAATGTAAGCGGGAACGCCGAGCGACGGGAGCGGACACGTCCTTATTAAGTGCTCCCTTTGAGCCGACACCCGCCGCGCTACATTACCATATAAAACGAATACCACGATTGTCCTCTCTAGTTCCTCTTTAATGGTCAACACAATTACCGCGCGACTAAAATTAGGCCGAATATTTATATACTCGTAGTGTCCAAGTCAATTAATGTGCAATTTATTCCGTGTTCATGTGTGTATGTCACACTCTCGCGTTCGTACCATATAAATAAAGTAAGATTTTATGTTTATTTGTGTTATTGCCCAATGCTCGCTTGTAATTATACTGACACATTAATTTTATATATGCATAATTACTATATTTTTTATTTAAGTTAATCAAAGAAATATTATTTTTACTGTGAAAATATCTATCACAATCTGTTATAAATGCCAGCACTCATCGCTAATTATAGTAACAGTATGTTTCATTTTTGATATAATTTTTATAATTTACGCTATCGCGCTCCAGCCACTTCCACGTTCCTCGATCAAAAGCACTTAGGCGAAAATAAATCAAAAGCCATTTACGCACAGACAACATTATTCAACTTACTCAGTATTATATTAATTAAAAAACAACGCTTTATCAATAGAACACACATAAGACGTGATGTAAAGAGAAAAAAGTTGGTTGGTTTTACTAGTAGGCAGTCGAAGGTTCCCTCAGCCACCTTCCAATTCCATGTTCCAATCAAGAGCTCGATAGTGCATAGACCGTACTGTATTCGTTTCTCTCTAATCTACATATAATTGCCAAGTTTCACAATGATATAACAATTAGTACTGCATGTAATTCAGATTCTTATATTTAATTAAAGCGTGTTAATAATAGCAACTTCATTCTTTATCAAGCATAGAAAGAGAGTAGTATTAATAGAAAGAACCCAGTGTTAACTAAGACACTTAATTTTTCATTTACCTTCTGAATTTTATAGACATATGTGTGTACTGAATCAACGGCGCGTTTTGTCTTACGCGAAAGCTATTTTTCCTGGATAGGAATCGAACCCACTACTATCAAGTTTACAGTCAGTAAGCCGCTGCTCAATGATAATCTTAAATTAAGGCAGTTAAAATTTATTACAATCACTATAATAATATTACAATACAAGTTATTGTCTAAACAATAACCTGTCCTCTTTAATGGCGTTTACTCAATTGGAATCGACAAACAGTATTAATTTCCAATTAAGATTTGCTTCTAATCTGTATCATTAAATTAGATTGCACGTGTTGTTTTCATATATTCAAACCTAAAAACCAAGAAAGTAACTGATTCATTTACTATATTATAAAATTAAAAATGAAATCAATTAAATCAGCTTCACGCTGTATCCCGCAGGGTAGTTTCTTTGTGGGGATCGAACCCACAACCAGTCGGTTTTATAGTCACACTTCGTGCCGCTGCACCACGGCTACCTTCTATATTATAATAACTAGATATAATAATAAGTTAAAGAAATAGTGCGGACCAAGTATTTGTAATGGAATACTATTAATAAAGAAAAAATACTTGTAAATTTGCTATATTTTGTCAACAAATAATGGTAACAAAAATTACTGATAATATATAGAGATAAAAAATGGTGTTAGAAACACAAATAACTTACAACAATCGTTTGAGAATTTCAACGAATAGTTCAATACATACACACATTCAAATCTTGCTACGTTTTCTAGAAAACTATTTGCCTCCCAATTGTAAAATAACAATTTAACAATATTAATAACAAATTTATTTAGATTCGTATTATTATAACAGGGGTAATTGCCCACACAACTTACATTTTATATAAATAAATAAATTATTAATAATGTATAACCAGGTATTAGGCCCCAGTTGTTACAATCTATCAATATCAAAGGGAGTTATTTCATGCTATAAATAAACACCAAAGAAACACAGAGCGTTAAAACGCGAGGTGTTTTATTAGGGGGCTATTCACAACCGTATTATTTATTGGAGAATTTCAAACGAAATCGTTGGTAGCGTTTATTGTACTATCAAGAAAAATATTGAGAAAGTGGTCATAAATCGTGTGAAATTTGTATGAGGCATAATATATACGAAAACTAACGTATAGAAGTAGACACTTTATGGTATTGAAATAACTATAATAGGATTTTA
The DNA here is from genome assembly GCA_030704555.1 of Heliconius charithonia. Lineage (NCBI taxonomy): Eukaryota > Metazoa > Arthropoda > Insecta > Lepidoptera > Nymphalidae > Heliconius > Heliconius charithonia. The sequence goes on from CM060813.1 coordinate 855,897, forward strand.
CAAGGACTTGTGCGGATACAAGGATGGTCAAATGGAGATAAGAAAGAGTTGTAAATTTACATACACATATAATTTTAAAAACAGTGGTTTCGACACAATAGTGCGACTGTTGTGGATTCGAATACTACTGAAGAGAATTAAATATGTAATATTTTCATTTATTTCGCTCTGGTAAAGAAGTAAAGCGTGGTTTTTCCGCCACTCAAATACTATTGATTATAAGAGTGGCGGAAGAGCCACGCTGCGAGGTTAGTGCAGAAAGTGGGAAACGGTAGTGTCTTAATAGGAACGGAGTGTCTTTACACTTCCCTGGTTCCCCCTGCCTACTTTCTTTTAAAAAAAAGCGAGAAGCTTTTTAAAAAATATGGCCTATATTCTGATCCTGAATCTACTCCTTAGTAAATATGACGTTCAAAACAAAAATAATTTTCCAATTCGAACCGGTAATTATTTAGAACAACCAGTTCAACCAAATAAACTCCTTCAGCTTTATAATATCTGTATAGAAATATAGATTGTTAGTCACTAAAGACAAGTTCCACGTGTGTAACATCATGAACATGTAAGGATGGTATACTTAGTTGGCCAAGGTGTTGCAAATGATTTAACCCCCCTCGGCGGTTGCGGGCAAAAAATAACCACCGGTTGAATTATAAAGTGAGCGTTTGAAGCGTCGGCAGTCGGCACTGAAGGGGGCACGCTGCACGACGCGGGAGCTCCCGACGGACGTGGCGTGCATGCGAACCATTAAGAAGCGGAAACGCAACTGAGATCCGCGCAGATATATTACGATTTTCAACAAAACGAACGCGATGATATTTTTAGGTCATCGACCAGTTTTCGCCATTTTGATGTGATAGATAACGTTTAAATTTAACATCTTAAGAGTATATTTATAATTTATATTGCATTTTTAAAATTGATATTGAAGGGGAAAAAACAAAAAAACGCACATTAAATATAAATAATAAAGAGTATCGAAAAAGTTAATACATTACACAAGTTAGCAAAATCGACTAACCAAAACATTAAATCATGATTATTAATATAGTAGCAAACAAACCTAATTGATCAATCTCTAGTCAGTCGAATCGAATAAAACCGTCTCTCAGACAGTTACTGCATAATCGAGACATTCAATTATAAATTCAAATTGTCTAAACGAGTCGACAGGGTATGGAGTAGGTACGGACGGGCGAGGCGATTGTCAGTAATATCTCGTAATGTTAGGTTTTTGCTCAACTCCTGTGCCTATGCACAAGTTTGACTGACTGGAAAATGATCGTGATGCTAGCATTGATACGTAACCATGCCACAGCTGACAGTACTTACTCGTACTGCATCTGACGGCACGCAATAGTAATTTAGTTTATGGTAGAGCAGCTTGTACAGAATGTTACTGCCAAGGTAATGACGATCATCAAATTGCCAGAGTAACTAGACACAAAAATATTTAAAACTTTTATAAATAACGTTGTTTATATGGCTAAAAACTTTCTTTTCCTCAAACAAGAAGCTTTTAGACTGCGAAATGTGTACGGCTATTCGATACATTGATAACATCTTGAACATTTCGTGCGCATCCTGACGACGCTCTAGATTCGCCGCGCAACGTGCCCCGAGTTCGCAATATTATGCGACTATCGATTTTTGTATTGCAATCATGTAAACTAATAATTATAGAAACACTATGAAGCGGTAATTGATAAGGAGTACTGTCTTATTTTGCTGATTTTGACATTTAACTCGATTTACCATTTTTTTACGTACTAAAAATACACGACTTCGACAAGCAACTACTAACCGCCTCCGGCACCCACCACGCCTCTGATTGACTCGCTCAGGAAACATCGTACTGAGTGCACATTAAATATGAAAGGTAAATTAGCAGATACATATTGCTTAGCTTAAATAATCATCACCGGCACCGTCATTTAGAAATAACAGGCGCTGAGGTGTCATTTGTCATCATTACGAACACGAGAAAACTGGAAACATTGGAAATTGAGAACAATCGGAAATTGTTGTCGAAGACATGTTGTTAACCTCATACTTCAAAGAGGTAATAACAGTCATAAAGGCAATGTTGGAAAATATATTTTTTTTGCAATTTTATGTAATAATGCATATAAATGAAGGAGTCGAGTCGGTTAAGTATAGCAGACAATCAAATCAAACAGTAATAATAATCAGTGCTCGTCCATTCACCGGGGTACCGGGCCCACGTTCAAGATAGGGGGAATAATTGAAAGATGGGCGGAAATCAATTGAAGACCCTCAGGGTGACTGCATCCGTCATCATCTTGGGAGACAATCTCAATTGAAATTAAATTGGTAACGTCTCATTGGTAATTGAATCCCAGTCGAAAGGAAATCCGAACTTAGTGCTGTTGACAGACTATTTACATAAGATCTTATAATATTTTTACAAATAATAAAGTTACAAATTTACAACACATACTCGCATTATACATAATTTGCAATATATAGCAACACAAAAATATATATATAAAATAATAACACGAGATAAATAGGGTTGGTTTTCAAAATTAAGAAAAAAAAAACATCCTAGAAAGGTTTTTCCTTTCTATTTATAACAACAGCAAGTTGATAAGTTGTAGACTCTGTTTATTAATGACCGACAGAATGCGTAAAAAATCTCTCAAGAACGATGCTGTGAAATTAAGAAAAAGAAGGGTAGTCATTATTTATTCAATTATTATTCAATCGAATCAAATAAAAAGTTGTCTGGTATTCAAGAAAATATCAGCCAGCTAACAATAGGGGCGTAACCTCAACAAAACAATGCACATTTAAATGAGAAATGTAATCGTGCAGTGAAATAATGATAATATAAATGTAAGACGTTCTTTGTGCTATAAAATTGGTAATAGAGGATGTAGCTACTGTATGTCTAACTTGCCCTTACCTGTGACTTTGTCCGCATGGAAAAATGGAAATGGACGGAACTAAGGCTCGTACTTAAATATAAACGTTTTTAAGTCTCAGATCATATAAATAAGTACGACATCTCAAGATTGAGAACGATCTCAGATACTAGTGTTAAGACACTTTGCCATTAAGACACTTCCGTCCCCAACTTTCTGCCAAATTCTGAAGACTTTGCGTATGGAGCAGTGGAACTGTTGATTTCCTGCTGAAAAAATAAATTATGCTATCTCAGTTCTGGTAAGTCGTCATGTAATGTCTCAAAATCGGACGGAGTGTGAAGAACGGAGTACCTTGACATATTTTTTTCTGCGTACTCTGCTATATGTGGAATACGTACAGCTCGAGGTTAAGGAAGAAAATATTAATTTACAGGCGTATCACACGGTTTCTCAATCAACTATAGATAGGTATTATGCATAAAATCCGGCCAAGTGCGAGTCGGCCTAATTCGTGAGTTTCACTCTTTGATAACGGAACCCTAATAAAGCCGTTTCGAACTAAAGATTGATGCGTTGAGTGGAAGCGATTTATCTCGTAACAGGGGTAGACAAAAACATGAACACCTCAAACTTTCTTTTTGTATTTAAATGAAAATTAAAAATTAAAACCTTTTTCATTCAATAATAAAAGCAATGTTTTCATTTAATTATGACAAATTAAGATGATATATATATACCTTAAGCAAAATAAATAAAAAATTATCTACCGACCATGTAGGAAACACTTAGCGAGAATCTCAGTTACAGTGCTTTACCGTAGGTACCGTCAATATAATTAAAATAATTAAAATTTCATTTGCGCAATTTTCGGCCGCACATTAAACTGCATTCAAAACGTAAGGAATGTGCATAACGGACAAGGCTTTCGCCTCTCTTTCAAAATTCCGAATGTTATTATATAAAAAACGAATCCGAGTTATGAATTTTATATACCTATATTAAAAGAATCTACTTATTATTTAACTTCATGTCGTATCTCCTCCATTTGAGGCTAGTCGTGGCGCAGCGGCACGAGGTGTGTCTGCAAAACCGACTGGTTGTGGGTTCGATCCCCACTCGAAGAGATGAAATATTTGCTTAAATTTATACCTCCATTTCTTCGCTCTGGTGTCTAGGTTAACAGCCACTGCAACTCAACACGCAATGCCTCCAGAATTCTACTTATTTCTACACAATTTTTGAGTGGCGGATATTAGCGCGTAGCTTACTTTGTCTTTACTTTCTTTTTTAAAGTTCTCTCTTCTTGTAGGTAATAACGAGAACAACCGTATGACGATAAACAGCGTTTTAAGTACCCAGTTGAATATATATATATATATATATATATATATATATATATATATATATATATATATATATATATATATATATATATATATATATATATATATATATATATATATATATATATATATATATATATATATATATATAAATAACAATTTGAACAAAACAAAACACTAAAAGTAACACGAGCTGCTGAACTAAGATTATATCTTACCAAGCAAACGTGCTGGACACCAGGAGGATCGTTGTAAAACACACAAACAGCCACACGACACCTTTACACACGGTTAGGAACGGGATACTCGTGGTACTGCATCGTTATAGAGCTGTTAGGATGTGTGTAACTGTGTAATTGTACGCTATGTTTATAGGTTCAAATCCCATTTAGTTGTGATGTAAATATTCATGAGGTCTTCGAAGTTAAAGTGAAGTGAATTTTGCTGTGTTCTTTATTATTTTGTAAATACGATGTTTGTATATATAACATAAATATATAAAATAAACTAAACTCTGGCTGTAAACGAAATGATACAGGATGTTATCCTCACTCCCACAATAAAGCGCGGCGTTGAGTTCAGCATTTCAATACAGATTGGGAATAGACTGTCTTAACACTAGGTCCTCTGCCTACGCTGCTATACTCAAAAATGCGTGAATCTGCTAGCTCTAAATTACATTAAAACCAATAAACTTTAAAAAAATAATAATATATCAAGCTACAATATTTATTGCCACACACAAACCATTTTATATACACAAAAAAAATCACTAAAGCATTACTACACTAAATCTTATTCCAAATCAACAATTCAATTGAAAATCCAATTAAATCAACACAATCTATACAGACAGTTGTCGATAATGAAGAAATAATTTATATTATAAACTTTGTTTCAACGATATAGAAATCGGCGATAAATTTGCGGTCGGTCTTTCGCGACCCGATATCCGTGGTAATGCCTAATCATGTCAAACCTGTCCGCTTACTCATCTAACGTATCGGATTGTGATATTGCCTAGCCTTTCTGATTTATAATTAATTTTATAAGTACTTTTTAAGTTTATATAAATAATCGAGGCCAGTCGTGGCGCTGGGGTGCAGTGTGTGACTGTAAATGCCACTGGTTGTGAATTCTAATCCCGTTTGAGCAAACAAAATATTTAATATTTACATTTGCTCGCTCTGATAACGAGGTGAAGCGCGGCGTTGATTTCCCCCACATAACACCCAACGTAACACGCACGTATTTAAGTGGGAACGGAATGTCTTGAAATACTTGGTTTACAGGTTTCCTATGCCTACCCTGCTATATCTTAAGAACTATTACATAAACTTATGGTCAACGAAGTCGCGAACACTAATAAACAATAAAAAAACAAAACATTTTCCCTTACAGACCAACGATCAAATCGGTGCCTGGCGTCGCTTATATTATACATCGTGCGATCAAAAGACATCGATCGTATATTGTATCGTAAACTAATTTACCTGCGAAACTCTCGCCGCGGACAACAATTTTAGCCTTAATGACTGCTCTCGCGCAATTTATATTTATAACCGCTATATATAATTTTTATGATCACGTATCTTTCTGAACATTCGAGGTGGGCGGATAATATGTAGTGATACATTATTCCGTTTTGTATTTCCCGCCCATTTTTAAGATATTGTCAGCGCATTATTAAGCGGTAGTTCTGGGTTCGAAGCATAGATGGATAGATTTAGATTTTCGCACTCTGCTAGTTGGTACAAAGTGTGATGTTGACTTCCGTAACTCGCGGGCAACGAAATGTCTCAATACTAGGTTCCCTATGGCTACCATATGTCCTGGAAAATGATAAAACTGTAGGATGTTTTAATTCGCTCATACAAGCGAAGATGCAAAAATATATTAATGATATAATTGTACAGCTACAATTGAAGTCGTAACTATAGCGTTTAGTTAGACGCTTTCCAACTGATCCTCGATGGCATTATTATTTTTTACAAACTCAATTTGTATATTCTACATTAAATTATTTTATCACTAAGATAAATAAATTTTATAGGTAACGAATACACGTCAAACTAATTAATTATCTTTGCTTATTAGCGGTGTATTATTTTAGCGTTTTTTTTTAGTGAAGTCAATTTATAATGACAGAGATACATAAAATATGTGCCATAAATTATCACAATAATGCTAGATTTTTTGGCACGTAAAGGGAAAATGAAATATTAAAAATATTACTAGTCGACGTCCACAGCTTTATCGGCGTAGATTTTGAGACGTAAATTGAAAGACCCCATTAGGAATTTCTCTCTTAGTGTCCCCTAAGCTCTGTAGCCTTTCATTTCGTCTATGTTATCTGTAAGAGTCAATAACGGTTCTATACCATACCGATTATTTTTATTTATATTAAATCCAATAAAATTAAATCAGCTTCACGCCGTATCCCGCACACAGCGGGATAGGCAGAGGGAACCTAGTGTTAAGACACTACATTTCAAACTTTCCGCCGAATTCTGGAGGCATAGCGTGTTGTATAGCGGAACTCAACCAAACACCAATTTATATAAATATTGCATTTCCTCAAGTGGAGATCGAACCCACAACCAGTAGCGTTGTAAACGCGTCACCCTTTCTTTGTGTCTCTATTTACATTACATGAACATACATACATCCGAACTAAATTTCTGTTTAAATATTATTTAAAAAAAACCGATTAATAAAAAAAAACAGCGACAAAAACCTAAAATATTACAAAATCGACTTTTTTAACTATATAAAAAAACCATTGAACAAAACCGAACAAACTAATTACGTAATTTCCTATACAAACAACTACAAGCGACATAATTTTAAATATAAAATACATATCTATACAAAATATCAATTAGGAAGCGAATTAAAGAGCGTGGGAAGGAATAATCGAAATCGAAAATGCGATACTAAACGATTCGCAGACATAACTGTACCGAGGTGTCGGGTCGCATGCTAACCAGTGTCAGTCTAATTAGCCGGTGGAGGTGGGTGAGCTGGTACTTCCGGTGGCTGGTTTTAATGAGAACTTACAGTTGGCGAAAATAAACATTTTTTAATGAGATCTTTGGTAATGATTGGAAGATGTGATGGGTTACTACACTTTGTTCATGTTGATTTTAAGAATATAACAAAAATATTCACAGCGAGAAAACTAAAATATTAAAAATATCATTTCCACATGGAGCCAATCGAACCCAACACCTGTCGGGTTTACAATCACACCAGTGCCCCTGCGGCCACAACTGGCCTCTTAACTGTAACAAAATCAAAAATCACTACAGTGACATCACAAGTAACAACATACCATATCACAAGGGCTCATATCAGTATCAGTAAAATGGTTTAATCATTCTGGGAACACGAGATAGAAATCAGCGTACATCATAACTGGTACCACTCAATTAATTTGTCAAGAGACGCGTCCGTTGCGATTAAAAAATGTAAAAAAATAATCACACGCACTGTCAACGCGACACTCGATATGATCAAATGTAACTTTACACTTCATGATTATAGTCAGTTCATTGAATATAGTATTCTATATAAAGATGTTTTGATATTATTTTTAAAATAAGTTAGGTTTTTTAAGCGTAAGATGTGGAAAATTTATGAATATAAGATATTTTATATTTTGAGACCAGTCATGGTGCGTAAGTGTGACTGTAAAATCGAATGGTTGTGGATTCAATCACTGAGGAAATGAAATGTTTATTTAAACTTATATTATCATTTGTTCGCTCTGGTGTCGAGGCAAAAGCGCGGTGTTGAGTTGCGCCACTCAACAAGCAATGCCTCGACAATTTGTTGAAAAGTGGAGAACAGAGTGTCTTAACACTAAGTTCCCTCTGCCTACACTGCTATGAGCGAAAATATAATTCATATTGTGTACTAGTGCAGCAAATAGCCTCCTGTATTTAGTAAGAGGCGTTCTAAAATCACGATAAACAGCGTCAACACCACACGCGATGTTATCGAGCGCGTGTAATTCTATACGCGTTGACTGTTTGTCAGTTCATTTAATTGTACAACATTTTATAAATTACACCACCGCAGTACGCAGTACGTAAAATTTACATGTTTTTTGAAATACAAACATAATATTCTCTATATTTTATAATATAACAACTAGTGACTCGCAATTTTATACGTGTTATTTATGAAACTATACCCGTAGAAGGTTAGTTAAATCCTCTATGAAGGAATACTAATAGAGGATTCCCAATATTCGATTTCGATCGTGCTCTGTTAAAATATTCTTATATATTTATTAGGCCCCACGAAATTCGTAAAAAGGACTTTATTTTATACTAGCGACCCGCTCGCGGCTTCGCCCGCTTAAACCACAGAACTATTTACTTAACACACTGAATTATGTTCGTGTCTTGATATACTTATAATGTATGTTTGCAATGTAATGAAGATTTTTTATAAGAAAGTTGTTAAAACTTTAGGTCGCATTTTCGTACCTCCCATAAGAATCTTCAATTGAATGTTTGAAATAAAAACACAACTCATCGATACTTACTATATGTGCGTTTCTTTACGATAATCTCAGAAACGGCTTAACCGATTTAAATACTTTTTTGCGTGTTGAGTGGCAGAACGCAACGCCGTGCTTAACCTCGACCCCAGAGCGAAGAAATGGAAATATAAATTTAAGTAAATATTTCATCTCCTCGTGTGGGGATCGAACTCAGAGAACCAGTCGGTTTTACAGTCACACTTTGTGCCGCTGCGCCACGACTGGCCTCAACTGGACTGGACTTTATTTTAATCGGTTCGCATAAAGTTAAAACCAGATCCACGCTTTATCCCGCCCTTAGTAGGGCAACTTAGTGTAAGATATTGGGTATAATGTTTGACTGATGTGCGAAATGAAAATATTATTAAATTATAACTCAATCCTGCATGTGTGGATCAGACCCACAACGTCACGTTACAGTTACAATTGGGCATATAGGGTAAAATAGTTTTTTAAGATACATCAACAGTGAAGACGTAGGTTTTTTTTCTTATTTCACAATGTTTATTCATATCTATATTTCGTATGACACGGTTACGCATAGGTACCAATAATGTAAACACATACTACTACTAAAATAGTACTAAAATGTTTAGAACTTTAAACTTTGCCGCCAATACCTACGACTCGATTTCGCAATGAGGCGTATGCGGCGGTTTCCCTTTGATAAGTTTATGTGTGCGTGCGTCGTTCTTAACAAATTGTATTTTATTTTACAACGATAATTTTATTATTTATTTTGTTTGAAAAAATAACTTTTTTATTTTCGGGTTTTTAATTTAATATGTAATAGGCTTTTATAGAGTAGTTAAACTGTGGTTTCATTTAAGGTGGTCCTAACAAAAAAACTCTGTATAATTGAGCATATTTAATATTTATAGTGATTTTTTGGAAAATAGATACCAATAGTTATTACAACCACTTGCGAAGAAGCATAGTTTAGGCAATTTTTTATTCTATAAGAATTCCTTTTAAAAAACTACCAACGTTCTTATAGTTAATATATTATTTTTCCAAATTAAAAAAATTGTCTATGTCATCATAATGGCGGAAAAATTTCATTCATATTGTAATACCACATTAGTATCGACAATGTAGTGTTGATAGTAATTGAAAATAGTTATACTACAGGAGGACCTTCATATGCACTGTTTTAACCTGTTTTATGTATAATATAGAATAATATATTGTATAGAGGAATCACACATTCTTTTTATTCAGTTTAGTAAATACATTTTTTAGAGGTTACTCTGTACTAAAATGGCATGCAACTCTGTTCCCGCATTTACGTTACTGATATATCGATATAAATAATAGAAATACAAAATATAGGAAGGAAACACAAATGCAATTATATTGCATTTTTTCTTTTTTTCATACTTGAAACGTATTAATAAATTACATATTATGTATTACATACAATTAATTTCTTTTGAATATAACACTAAGTTTAATCAGCTTCACGCTATTTTAACAGATAACATAAGATGACATTAAAACGTATTGACATCACCACGTGATCCATCTAAACACAATATAAACTTTTATAAACTATGAACTCACAATCAGAATTTACTTTCCAAATACATATACTTTTTATTCTACACATCGCCATATGAGCTAATTCCGTAAAATATACCTACTTTATTATGTTTGTTAATATCACCAACGTTGACGTTTGAAATAATAATTATGGTAGACTGAACAAATATTGATTATACTTCTTTTTTTAGCTTCACGCTGTATCCCGCACACAGCAGGGTAGGCATAGGACCTCTAGTGTTAACAACAACACTCTGTTCCCTACTTTTCTCGGAATTCTGTAGGCATTGCGTGCTGAGTAGTGAAACTCAACGCCGCACTTTACCTCGACACCAGAGCGATGAAATGGAAATATAAATTTAAATAAATATTTCGTTTCCTTGCGTGGTCATCGAACCCACAACAGTTACACTTTGTGCCCCTGTGCAACGAACGGCCTCAATTTACTTTCTTCTTTTAAAATGTGGTTAAATGAAATAGTCGTAATTTAATTATGTCAGATTACTATTAACCGACTTCTTAAAAGGGGTCATCAATTGGGCTGTATTTTTTAGCCTTGTTACCTTAGAACTTTTGATTGTATGAACCGATTTTAATGATTCTTTTTTTATTTGAAAGCTAATGCCTCCCGTGTAGTCTTATTTTAATTTAGTTTATATCCAACAATGGTATCTATGAGAAAATCATATAAATCTCAAATTTACATTAAGTATATGCGCGACAAATGAACGTATAAGTCAATATCAATTCAACCGATTTTAATGATTCTTTTTTTATTAGTAAGGGTACATATAAGGGGTAGTTTGGTGAAAGTTTAGTTAAGTTCAGAGTGTGAAATCCGGTTGAAATTGAAGAAGTCGATTTTTTTTATTAAAAAATATAATTATGTAATTTTTTCTACAAAAAATTCTTTATACTCCATGATAAAAGCTATCCTATAAGTGACATTAGGCTTTGAACTATTACCATGCCAAAATTAATTTAATTTCATACAGTAGTTATCGGTATTTTAGGTAATTTATATTTTTCAGTTTTTATTTTTTTTTAAGAAAACTATCATGAAATTCGGAATGAAACCCAAAAAAAATGTACCTTGAGGCCCTAGGCTAACACCATGCAAAAAATCATCAATTTCTGTCAGGTAGTTTTTGCGTGATTGACGCACAAACAAACCGACAGACAGACAGACAGACAGACAGACAAGAATTCTGCTGAGTGGTTTTTTAGGTTCTATAATCGACATATTAACCGACCTAATTTTTATTTTTTTTATATCTTTCATGTACAGAATTGACTTTTCTATCCTTTTATTATATATGGAGATGGAGATTAATCACATTAATAAGATAATGAGTGCGACAAGGTCAGGCAAGACAAAACTAACATCATTTTTTTAATTCTTAAAATAAAAAATAGGTATAGATTGTTTTGTGAATTCATGTGATAAATTACATTTTATAACTCCTTTTAATTTTTGACTTTTCAGTTCGTTTCAATACAAATTTAAAATACCTTTCGTGACAAAGTGCATTTATACATCGCTCATTTACCGAAACAATGTGTCGGTAACCTTCTTTCGTCGTACCATCGTTTCTAATTCAGTAGCTTAGAGAAATAGCTGTCTCCATAGCTGACTTGGAGCCTGCGAATGAGGCTAAGGATGAAGGACCTTGTCTCTCAACGCAATAGGTAATCACTGACACACACACTGGTCCTCCTAGTTTTTCCATTTAACTACACTTCAGATAGGAGACAGCCTACATAAAAAATAAACTTTTTTAAATTATAAAACTTTTATTGAAGTTTATTCGTGTAGTAAAAAATTTTTTATGTCAATGTGTAGTCACATATATAGATCACATGTGTGAATATGTAGTCACATATGTGGACCACATGTGTGAATATGTGGTCACATATGTGGACCACATGTGTCAATATGTGCTCACGTATGTGGACCACATGTGTGAATATGTGGTCTTTCATGTGGACCACATGTGAGAATGTGTGGTCACATATGTGGACCACATGTGTGAATATGTGGTCGCGTATGTGGATTACATGTGGGAAAATGTGGTCACATATGTGGACCACATGTGTGAATATGTGGTCTTTCATGTGGACCACACGTGAGAATTTGTGGTCACATATGTGGACCACATGTGTGAATATGTGGTCGCGTATGTGGACCACATGTGGGAAAATGTGGTCACATATGTGGACCACATGTGTGATATGTAGTCACATATGAAGATTACATGGGTGATCATGTGGTCACATATGTGGACCACATGTGTGAATATGTGGTCACGTGTGTGGACCACATGTGTGTATATGTGCTCACATATGTCGACCACATATGTGAACATGTGGTTACATATGTGGACCACATGTGGCATCGTGTGGTCATATATGTGAACCACATGTGTGAGTAAGTATTCACATGTGCAGATCGCATGTGTGATATGTTGTCACATATGTAGACCACATGTGTGATATGTAGTCACATATGAAGATTACATGTGTGATCATGTGGTCACATATGTGGACCACATGTGTGAATATGTGGTCACGTGTGTGGACCACATGTGTGAATATGTGGTCACGTGTGTGGACCACATGTGTGTTTATGTGCTCACATATGTGGACCACATATGTGATCATGTGGTCACATATGTGGACCACATGTGGCATCGTGTGGTCATATATGTGTACCACATGTGTGAATAAGTATTCACATGGGCATATCACATGTGTGATATGTAGTCACATATGTGGACCACATGTGTGAATACGTGGTCGCGTATGTGGACCACATGTGGGAAAATGTGGTCACATATGTGGACCACATGTGAGAATTTGTGGTCACATATGTGGACCACATGTGTAAATATATGGTCCCATATGTGGACCACATGTGTGAATATGTGGTCTTTCATGTGGACCACATGTGAGAATTTGTGGACACATATGTGGACCACATGTGTGAATATGTGGTCGCGTATGGGGATTACATGTGGGAAAATGTGGTCACATATGTGGACCACATGTGTGAATATGTGGTCTTTCATGTGGACCACACGTGAGAATTTGTGGTCACATATGTGGACCACATGTGTGAATATGTGGTCGCGTATGTGGACCACATGTGGGAAAATGTGATCACATATGTGGACCACATGTGGCATCGTGTGGTCATATATGTGAACCACATGTGTGAGTAAGTATTCACATGTGCAGATCGCATGTGTGATATGTTGTCACATATGTAGACCACATGTGTGATATGTAGTCACATATGAAGATTACATGTGTGATCATGTGGTCACATATGTGGACCACATGTGTGAATATGTGGTCACGTGTGTGGACCACATGTGTGAATATGTGGTCACGTGTGTGGACCACATGTGTGTTTATGTGCTAACATATGTGGACCACATATGTGAACATGTGGTCACATATGTGGACCACATGTGGCATCGTGTGGTCATATATGTAAACCACATGTGTGAGTAAGTATTCACATGTGCAGATCGCATGTGTGATATGTTGTCACATATGTAGACCACATGTGTGATATGTAGTCACATATGAAGATTACATTTGTGATCATGTGGTCACATATGTGGACCACATGTGTGAATATGTGGTCACGTGTGTGGACCACATGTGTGAATATGTGGTCACGTGTGTGGACCACATGTGTGTTTATGTGCTCACATATGTGGACCACATATGTGATCATGTGGTCACATATGTGGACCACATGTGGCATCGTGTGGTCATATATGTGTACCACATGTGTGAATAAGTATTCACATGGGCATATCACATGTGTGATATGTAGTCACATATGTAGACCACATGTGTGATATGTAGTCACATATGAAGATTACATGTGTGATCATGTGGTCACATATGTGGACCACATATGTGAATATGTGGTCACGTGTGTGGACCACATGTGTGAATATGTGGTCACATATGTGGACCACATGTGTGAACATGTTATCACATATGTGAACCTTTTATAAAATATATTTAATTCATTAAATGTAATATGTATATAAATAAATAAACGTAAAGAAACGTTACGTAACATCATACATAATAACAATTAAAACGTAAACTGCAGGCTAATTGATCATCCGGTAGACATTTTAATTAAATTATCAGCTGAAGCAGAATGTCTTTGTATCATCAGAGTTGTAAACCATTTGTTCGATAATTAACTTTAACAGTTATGAACATATACTATTGTTCAAAGACGTCACTATTACATTTCAATCCTATGAAAATTTATAATGGAGAGAAGAAAGAATTTCAAATAAGATAGTGGTGCACTTACTCAATTTTGCACTTTCCAATTTCTTTAGATAGTATAGCGGAACACAAGGCTTCGCTTCGTTTGTTTTTACGGGCAGAAAAATAAATATATTCTTCCACTTAGTGGGAATTTAACCTAATTAAAATATAACTAGTGCTACAACCAGAAATCTCAGTTCTCTCAACTGTACCGTCATAGCGTCAAGTTTTAGTCGACATATTAACTTTAAACATATTATTTTTTTATCGACATATTAACCGACCTAATTTTTATTTTTTTTATATCTTTCATGTACAGAATTGACTTTTCTATCCTTTTATTATATATGGAGATTTTGTTTAAAAAAATAACTTTTTTATTTTCGGGTTTTTAATTTAATATGTAATAGGCTTTTATAGAGTAGTTAAACTGTGGTTTCATTTAAAGTGGTCCTAACAAAAAAACTCTGTATAATTGAGCATATTTAATATTTATAGTGATTTTTTGGAAAATTGATACCAATAGTTATTACAAGCACTTGCGAAGAAGCATAGTTTAGGCAATTTTTTATTCTATAAGAATTCCTTTTAAAAAACTACCTACGTTCTTATAGTTAATATATTATTTTTCCAAATTAAAAAAATTGTCTATGTCATCATAATGGCGGAAAAATTTCATTCATATTGTAATACCACATTAGTATCGACAATGTAGTGTTGATAGTAATTGAAAATAGTTATACTACAGGAGGACCTTCATATGCACTGTTTTAACCTGTTTTATGTATAATATAGAATAATATATTGTATATAATCGAGGCCAGTCGTGGCGCAGCGGCACAAAGTGTGACTGTAAACCGACTGGTTGTGGGTTCGATCCCCACTCGAGGAGATGAAATATTTACTTAAATTTATATTTCCATTTCTTCGCTCTGGTGTCGAGGCTAAGCGCGGCGCTGAGTTCTGCCACTCAACACGCAATGCCTCCAGAATTCGGCAGAAAGTGGGGAACGAAGTGTCTAAAAAAACACTAGGTTCCCTCTGCCTACCCTGCTGTGTGCGGGATACAGCGTGAAGCTGATTTATTTATTTTTTATATATTGTATAGAGGAATCACACATTCTTTTTATTCAGTTTAGTAAATATATTTTTTAGAGGTTACTCTGTACTAAAATGGCATGCAACTCTGTTCCCACATTTACGTTCCTGATATATCGATTTAAATAATAGAAATACAAAATATAGGAAGGAAACACAAATGCAATTATATTGCATTTTTTCTTTTTTTCATACTTGAAACGTATTAATAAATTACATATTATGTATTACATACAATTAATTTCTTTTGAATATAACACTAAGTTTAATCAGCTTCACGCTATTTTAACAGATAACATAAGATGACATTAAAACGTATTGACATCACCACGTGATCCATCTAAACACAATATAAACTTTTATAAACTATGAACTCACAATCAGAATTTACTTTCCAAATACATATACTTTTTATTCTACACATCGCCATATGAGCTAATTCCGTAAAATATACCTACTTTATTATGTTTGTTAATATCACCAACGTTGACGTTTGAAATAATAATTATGGTAGACTGAACAAATATTGATTATACTTCTTTTTTTAGCTTCACGCTGTATCCCGCACACAGCAGGGTAGGCATAGGACCTCTAGTGTTAACAACAACACTCTGTTCCCTACTTTTCTCGGAATTCTGTAGGCATTGCGTGCTGAGTAGTGAAACTCAACGCCGCACTTTACCTCGACACCAGAGCGATGAAATGGAAATATAAATTTAAATAAATATTTCGTTTCCTTGCGTGGTCATCGAACCCACAACAGTTACACTTTGTGCCCCTGTGCAACGAACGGCCTCAATTTACTTTCTTCTTTTAAAATGTGGTTAAATGAAATAGTCGTAATTTAATTATGTCAGATTACTATTAACCGACTTCTTAAAAGGGGTCATCAATTGGGCTGTATTTTTTAGCCTTGTTACCTTAGAACTTTTGATTGTATGAACCGATTTTAATGATTCTTTTTTTATATGAAAGCTAATGCCTCCCGTGTAGTCTTATTTTAATTTAGTTTATATCCAACAATGGTATCTATGAGAAAATCATATAAATCTCAAATTTACATTAAGTATATGCGCGACAAATGAACGTATAAGTCAATATCAATTCAACCGATTTTAATGATTCTTTTTTTATTAGAAAGGGTACATATAAGGGGTAGTTTGGTGAAAGTTTAGTTAAGTTCAGAGTGTGAAATCCGGTTGAAATTGAAGAAGTCGATTTTTTTTATTAAAAAATATAATTATGTAATTTTTTCTACAAAAAATTCTTTATACTCCATGATAAAAGCTATCCTATAAGTGACATTAGGCTTTGAACTATTACCATGCCAAAATTAATTTAATTTCATACAGTAGTTATCGGTATTTTAGGTAATTTATATTTTTCAGTTTTTATTTTTTTTTAAGAAAACTATCATGAAATTCGGAATGAAACCCAAAAAAAATGTACCTTGAGGCCCTAGGCTAACACCATGCAAAAAATCATCAATTTCTGTCAGGTAGTTTTTGCGTGATTGACGCACAAACAAACCGACAGACAGACAGACAGACAGACAGACAGACAAGAATTCTGCTGAGTGGTTTTTTAGGTTCTATAATCGACATATTAACCGACCTAATTTTTATTTTTTTTATATCTTTCATGTACAGAATTGACTTTTCTATCCTTTTATTATATACTAGCTTTTGCCCGCGACTTCGTCCGCGCTTCCGTCGTTTTTCGTAAAAAAATTAGCATAAAGTCCTTTCTCACGGTTTTGATTTAACAGGTAGATTAATTAACTTTCGTATTTTAGTAGGACAATATAATATGTCAATCCACAATACTATTGAAAAATGTAAGGAACCGCAGAATATTATTATTAATAGCTGTACCCGCGACTCCGTCCGTGTAACTCCTTGTGTGTTATTAAGTTGATATATAGTTATGCACTCACCCAAACCCTCAATATTAGGCTAAGCGAGATTATTCCGCTGGCTCAGCGAGACCACCGGAATATTCCCATTATTGTTATAAGCACTCTCATTGTTTCATATAAATTCATGTTAAATGTCGCAACACATTGTAACTTGTGTATGAGAAATATTTTTAACTTTATAATTCAATAATGTCATGATCTCCGAATCGATCGGACACAATAAATAGTTTTAATTTAAATTTAGTATTTTATTTTTAAAAATATAAAGTCTCAATTAGAAAGTTTAACTGGCGCAGCCGGTAGGATAGTCTATTAAAGGTCTGCGTGTCTTGTAGATTTGGGTGTCCAAATTCGCCCAAAAATCGCGAGTACAGTGCGAATAGACTTAGGCTATCCACGAACCAAAGAAATAAGTTGAACAAGAAGATGGGATCAGCGATCGGTCGGTGAGTAAAACTCTTTGCCTTCCTTTTTCTTATATTCCCACATTCTATTTGAGATTTTTAATAGATATAAGTGGCGTTATTTTGGGATTGAACGTCTCGCATTATAACGTATCTGGTTTTAATATAAAACTCTATTAAAACTGTAGTTCTAAGAAAAGTATCTCCATAGACTAATTAACGTCTAGAAGTAATATAATTAAAATATTTTAATAATTATAAAAAAAAATAATAATAATAATAATTAATGATCTAAAAATCGGTCGTAATTGTTTTATGTATTGTGAAATAAAAAAAAAAAATAAAAAATTGAATTTTATTGTGTTTTATTTTCCTACTATTTTTATATTTTTAATTTACTGTGTGCTATTTTATATATATTATTGTTATATGTATTTTTGTGTGTTTTAAATTAGTTTAAAATAATTGTGATTGATTTAAAACTTCAGAGCTCTCTATTAATTTTTACTCTACAAAATGGAACAATCGCGAGAAATACCTTTAGCGTCAAATAGCGTAGTACCAATACCTAATGAAATGTTACGGTTAATTCCTCTTTTCGGTGGTGACAAAAGAATATTAAATTTATTTTTTAGGAAATGTGAGTACATTATAAATAAATTTCGTGGTCATCAGCAACAGAATATTTACATGCTATAACCAGTAGATTAATAGATGACGCCGCCGCGTTGCTATCCGAGCGTGAGGATATAGAGACTTGGCCTGAGCTGAAAGAATTATTGGAACAACATTTCGGTGACCCACGTAGCGAAGAATGTATAAAAATTTCTCTCGAATCATGTAAAATTAAAGCAAGGGAAAGTTATTTAGAGTTTTGTAACAGAATACAAAATATTCGGTCCCTGTTAATATCTAAAGTAAATTTATCGGCAGATGAAGAAGTTAAAAACGCGAAAATTGCTATTTATAACCATACAGCCTTAAATGTTTTTCTCTATAATTTACCAGAAAATATGGTGCGTATTGTGAGACTTAAATCACCGAGTACATTAGAACAAGCTCTATCAATAGTTTTAGAGGAGGTTAATTTTCATGAACAGTATCAACTACGTAATCGCAGTCTTAATAATTCAACGGCACCGAGGCCAACACTTAACGTCTCAGGGTCGTCATTTATACAAAATAGTCTTACCCCTCAGCAAAAATTTAATTTTGGAATCCATACTACTAGACCTCAATTTACACAGCAACCAAAACTTGAATATAAACCACAGCAAACATTATTAAGTAATAAGCCTCAATCGTTTGGGTATAGACCTCCCCAAAATTCACAATTCGGGTATAGGCCTCCCCAAAATCCACAATTCGGATATAGGCCCCCCCAAAATCCACATTTCGGGTATAGGCCTCACCAAAATCCACAATTCAGGTATAGGCCACTCCAAAATCCACAATTCGGTTATAAGCATCCCCAAAATTCTACTATGACACCACAACAGTTCGGTCAAAGACCACCTCAGAATAACCGCTTAGAATCAACTGACATATCTATGAGAACGGCACCCCCGCGACCTCAAATAGCTCAACAAGGTTTTAGGTTAAACGAAACTGATTTGCAAAATGAAAATTTGGAATACGACTATTACTACGATTATGATCCTTATGATTACATGAATTACGAACCGTATGTTGAGGACGTGCCTTATGCACCTATTGACGAAACAGACAATTATACTGTAGCTCCACTAGTCGAGGAAAATTTTCGAACAGAAGCCTCGCATAAAAGAGAAATTATAGAATTAAATTGTGACCCGAATCTTAAATTACCTCATGTTTTTATTCCAGAAATTAATGCAAAATTAATGATTGATACTGGCAGCACTCGCTCGTTTATTAGCCCCCGTATTGCTTACCAATATTTTCCTAATTTTATTAAATATGAACCTTTTAAAGTTATTAGCACACATGCTTCTAGCTTACACAATGAAATTATTGAAATTCCGCTATTTCCGAGTTTTAATACTATGGATTATCATAAATTTCATTTATATGATGTAGATGAACGCTATGACGGACTTATTGGAAACGATTTACTTAAACAATTGGACGCAATTATTGACCTCAAACATTTACTACTGAGAACTAAGACCATTGACATCCCTATAATTAATAATTTGAATTATCTCATTCACTTACAACCTCGGTGTGAACAACGAGTAAAGATCCCTACTGATTTACACTCGGGAGAAGCAGTTATTGAATTTAAAGAGTTTACACCTGGTATACGAATGCCTTCTGCATTAGTAAATTGTATTAATGGATATGCATCAACCATAATTCAAAACACATTAGATAGACCTATGACTTTGACTATTAGCAAAGCGTTTAAAACATCGAATATTAATATTTCAGAATGTAATCTCATACAAAATAATAACGAAACAATGACTGACACCGACGAAATATTGAAACAAAATTTAAAAAAGCTTAGAATAAACGCCACACATTCAGAAGATGAAAAGGACTCTATGGTAGTTAATTTTGATAAGAAAGAGAAAGGGCTACGGCAACGCAACGACTCTAGTACAATAACTATATCAGAATGTTCTAGTGAAAAACCTATAACCCTTTCCGATTCTGAAACTTTATCAGTGCCGAGTTCCCCTAGGACATGTGACTATCCGGTTAGGTCACCGTCTGAAACATCCCAAACAGACACAATTCATTCCGCTAATATCGTAGAATCGTTAGGTATACCAATATTACACGAAGCAATAGACACAAAGCCAAATCAAATTCTAGTATATACATGGTTTAAGAATGAAATACAAGTTCGCGATCTTTCACGTGAAAAGCAAAAGGTGTTGGAAGTATTTTTACCCACTTATAATAGAGATTTAATTAAACAATTTTTAAAGGAGTATATTAAACCAAAAACCAAATATTTCATTTATTTTGAAAATAATGAACATCGGAAACAGTTTACTAGTATTGTCATAGAATTATTTAGGAAGGATACCGTTCTATTATTCGAATGTACAGAGCGAGTAATTTTTATAGAAAATGAAAAAGAACAAAAGGCTATCGTATTAAAACATCATCAAGGTAAAACATGTCACCGCGGCATTAAGGAGACACTAGCAAGTATACGTAGGAATTATTTTTGGCACAATATGCAAGAAACCATTTCAGCTATTATTAACGCTTGTGAAACATGCTGTAAAATGAAATACGATAGAAAACCTTTTAAACCTGTTTTACAGTTGACTCAAACACAAGACGCCCCGTTTCAAGAATTATTCATTGATCTTTTTCAAATAGAAGGAAATTACTATTTAACTATTATAGATGCATTTAGTAAATTAGGTCAAGCCATTTCAATAGATAATAGATCAACCGCGGAAGTAGTGCGTGCACTTATGAAATATTTTTCATTTTATGGCATCCCTAAAAAGATTAGTTCCGATCCTGGTAGCGAATTTAATAATGAACTAATGAAAGAATTTTTGAGTTTACATAAAATCGAAATCCATATCGGCTCCCCTAACAATTCTAATTCGATGGGTTTGATTGAGCGTTTACATTCTACTATTAATGAAATTTATAGATGCGCGAAATACGAGGAGAAATGCACGGATGCAGCATCAGTGATGATGTATTCCATTATTGCCTATAATAATTCTATCCATTCTGTCACAGGTCTAACCCCTTTCGAAGTAGTATTTGGTCACACGGATTCAAGTAGTTTATTTGATATAGATTTAGAGAAACAATACATACAGCAATTGGTTAAAGATCATGCAAAACGTTTAAAAGTATTATATAAGCACTTGGCTGAAAAAATGATTGAAATTAAGCAGAAAGTAAAGGAAAGTAGAGGTGGTGAAGATGAAATAGATCTTCCATTAGGGAAAATTATATTTACGAAAGACGTTAATAAACGGAAAAGCAAGGATAAACAGCGATATCATAAGGCCAAAATTATAGGAAAAGACTCAAATAATGTTATACCGATACAAATTGGTCAAAGAAAATCTAAAGTTCCCGTTAAAAACATAAAACGCCCTCCGCAGGTGGTGTTTGCTGACACTGATAATAATCGGACCTGTGCTGGCCCTTCATCTGCAATCTCTTGAAAATAATCCAGGTGTGTATCCTGTAAAAGAAGGTCAGGCGTATCTTCAAACAGATTACTGGACTATAATTAAGGTTTTAAATTTAAATAAAATATATGATGATTTAAACTTTGTTATAAATAAATACAATGAATTTAACAGTTTAATTAATAAAAATATTTCTTACTTACGTGATTTCCAAGTTGCAAGATTTCACGTTGAATATATTCGCGATATCACTATACAGAAATATGAACAGCTAGTTCCCCAAAAACGTTTCAAGAGAGGTCTTTTCAATCCACTGGGTTCTCTTATTAAAATTATTACCGGAAATTTGGATTATAATGACGCTGTAAGATATGAGAAAATCATTTCTCAGCTCGCAAATGATCAAACTACAATGAGGAATAAATTTACTTTAATATCTAAAATGCTTGATAGTTTTATAAATACTACTGAAGTTTTAACTCAAAATTCTGTTGTATTAGATGAACGTTTGAAAATAGTTGAATCTATGATCAAGGAGTTAGTTTCTAAGGATAATCATTTAGTGTATACTACATATATGATAAGTCTTTTTAATTTGTTCGTAAGTAACTTTCGTACTATATTCATTAAGTTAGGAGAAATAGAGACTGCATTAGCTTTCAGTAAAATATCCATATTACATCAAAGTATTATTAATTCTACTGAACTATTACAACATTTAGTTTTAATATCTCAAACTGAACATTTATTATACACGCCGAGTGCGGAAAATTTAGTAAAACTAGAGGAAACAATTAATATTAAATCATATATTAAGCAAAACCAGATTACGTTTATAATGGAGATTCCAATTACGGATAACATTACTTATAACTATTATAAATTATATTCCTTACCTATTTTTCGTAAATCAGAAAATAAAACCTTTTCCATTATCCCTAAATATCCCTACCTGTTGGCAAAGGGTACGAAATACTTACCGATTATAAAACCATGCCGGTCACTCGCTGCTGGAGAACAATTCTTGTGTAACGAACATCACCAAACTCTTTATCCTGAAATAACATTGTATCGAGCAACTCTTAAAATCCGAAGATAACTTAACAATGTGAGCAAAGAGAGATTGACATAGAGAATGTAAGAGTCCAAAGAATCACATCTACAAGTTGGATACTATTTTCGAAATTTAGAAACACTTTAACTAAAACCTGTAATGAGGATGTGAATAAATATTCTATTATTGGGACTTACGTTATGACCTTAGACGAACCATGTACCATTGAGGTAAAGAATATAAAGATTCGTAGTCATGTCAACCTCATAGAGAGTGATCCTGTTGGAACCAAGCAAGACTTAGTTTTGCCACAGCTGCCTATGGGTAGAACCCCTGTATTATCCAGTACACGCGTACTCAATATGAGGGGAATCAATTTGGATGAAGTAAAATATATGTCAGCGGTACTGAAGCAAAGTGTTTTTAGTGATAGTGAAATAATTAGTAGTGAAAGGCATCCTAGTGTCAGTGAAATTTTAATTTACATCTTTATATTTTTATTTCTTTTATGTATACTCTCATTTTTGCTTTATATTTTTCGTTATAAAATCTTACATATAAATTGTTCGCGAAATCATCGGAAAGTTATTAAAAATGAACAACCCGATAATTTCGCACTTGGGGAGGGAGGAGTTATGCACTCACCCAAACCCTCAATATTAGGCTAAGCGAGATTATTCCGCTGGCTCAGCGAGACCACCGGAATATTCCCATTATTGTTATAAGCACTCTCATTGTTTCATATAAATTCATGTTAAATGTCGCAACACATTGTAACTTGTGTATGAGAAATATTTTTAACTTTATAATTCAATAATGTCATGATCTCCGAATCGATCGGACACAATAAATAGTTTTAATTTAAATTTAGTATTTTATTTTTAAAAATATAAAGTCTCAATTAGAAAGTTTAACTATATTGCTAATATTGTTTAGATCTAAATATAGTTTAAAATACTTCAGCTGGGGAGCTTTCATTGACTCGAGAAGTTGAGGCACTAACTCTTATAGAGTTTAACCGATGTGCTCTTTCCTCTGCCGATTCTTGAGACGCGTAATTCTCATTCTCCTCGCTTGACTCGAAGTTCGAGATAAAGATAATCGTTTTTTAGGTGGCATTGTTTATTTTATTTTTAATCGACGGTAATTTAGAGGCTGTCAGTTACCTAACAAAATAACTTACGTTGGAGGTCCTAACTATAGATATATAATAAATTAAATATATATCTAAGTGCCTATTTAAACTAAAAAAATATTCTAATAGAATTATAACCAGAAATATGTACAACTTACAAAAGAAAAAGAAATGAAAATAAATACCTAAAACTACTGAGTATAATTAATAAAAGTACCTACGCTTTAACGTACTCGATATATAAAAAAAAAACATGATGAACATGAATTACCCAGAACTAACCTGCGTACTACTTCTACTACTACTTTACCTAAAAAGAAACAAAATAGAAACTATTCATAATTTAGAGTTTAAACAAAACAACTAAACCTATCTTATAAAATAACAACAAAAGAAATTAAAATAAACTACTTAAAGACTAACTAACTATTATTGTCTGTCAATAAAGTCGAACACTCTGAGCGCATCAACAGCCAAATATTGAACGAAGCTTATAGCCTACCGCCGCGAGCCGCGTCGAGCGCGGTAACCGTTACGCAAAAATAATTCTTATAGCATGATTCAGTATTTACGCGCGATGACATCTATACCGATTTCTATTATTTTTTTTTTTTATTGAACAGGTACTAATGTAAATTTTTAAAAAATAGGGATGAGTGAGAGTATTATTGGTATTGTAAACGTAAGAGTATACAAATATAATCAGAAATCTACGAACTGCTAAGCTTTTGGGAGTTACACGTGTTATTGTGAGTCAACCATAAAAGATAGACATATGCTGTCTTGGGATATTTTTTTTGTAATTCTACCTAGAATATTTCCGTTATACATGGTTTTGCTGTAGCTTTAACCATTAAGGCTGCACACGCGACTGAAGCTTAAAAAATCAAGTACCTTCTCCCGTTTTCCCAACATTTCTTTTCACTGCTCTACTCCTACTGTTTGTAACGTGATGAAAAGTATATACTGACCTGCTCAGGAGTATGAAAAATAACTATACCAAGTTTCGTTAAAATCCGTCAAGTAGTTTTTGTTTCTATAAAGAATATACAGACAGATAGACAGACAGACAGACAGACAGACAAAAATTTTATTGATTGCATTTTTGGCATCAGAATCGATCACTTATCACCCCCTGGTAGTTATTTTGAAAATATATTTCATGTACAGAATTGACCTCTCTACAGATTTATTATAAGTATAGATGGAGATTATATATGTATATCTGTACGCGCGTACACCAAACGTTTTTTACGTGTATATATATTCCTATACCTCGGGAGAATCGGGATGAAAAGTATGTTTTGCTCCAAATTTTCCGCGAAAGCGAAAATTCAGCGAAAGGTTCATAATTATCGGTTCAGCTGTTCCATAGATTAGCTCGGGTAAATAGACAGACCGGCAGACAAAAAAAATAAATTGTTTGTTTGTGTTTTAGTATAAATAACTAAACTCGCTTGAAAAAACACTATTATTTTCAAATCATAGAAAGACACTTTAATTTTATTTACACATATGTATACAGAAGAGATGTATAAAATATTTAAATGTATATAAGTACTTATCGTACTTGTATTTTTAAGAAAAGTTCCTAATAAGTACATATAAAAAAACATATATCTCTGCTAAAATATTTATATCAATAACCAATCCAATACTACACAATCTTAAATTCCAAGTATGAATATAAAACGTACAAAACTCAAACCAACCAAGAACAAAATGCAACTTTGCAACAATTCAAGCAAGTCACCTGAATAGTAACCAGACACAATCAAATATAAATTCCAAACGAGGTGCGTTATGGTAATCGAACGTTGGACACCCTTCTAAACCGCACCTGATCTTTATCAGATAACTAAATCTGTACAAAACGCTAATAATAACTCGTGGCAACTAGAATTTAAATTGCATTACCATATTTAATGATAGAACAATAAACTAAATATTGTAATAAATTGCAAGAAAATGTTACTCTATTAAATGGTACGCACATAGTAGGGTAAGCAGAGGGAACCTGGGAACCTAGTGTTAAACACTCCGTTCCCATTGAGACACCCACTTTCCGCTGAATTCTGACGGCATTACGTGTTGAGCGACGGAACTCAACGCTGCGCTTTGCCTCACGCTATAGAGAGAAATTAAAATATTAAATATTTTACTTCCTCGAGTGGACATTGAACACAACCTGTCGCGAAAGTTACAGTTATAAATACAAAAAGTATTTGCTTACATGACCTGGAATTTGTATAACATATTATTTGAAAATTATATGTAAAAAAACCTGCTATTTCAAGAAATTTAATAATTTTATAACTGCATACCTACATGTACTTAAGGAAAATATCTTTATAAATTACAAATTTATTTCTTTAACCAAGGTTATCCTAGAAATGGGATATCGTCTAATTTCAAATAATAGGTATTTAAAAAAATATGAAGCTTTAACTTTAAGCGCGGCGTTGAGTTCTATCAATCCTTTAGAATTAGGCGGAAATTCGGGAAATCAAGTGCTTTAACACTAGAAGCGCCCCAGTCCCACTGAATAGGAGTGTCTTAACACTCCAGTTTCCTGGTTCTCTCTGCCTATCCTGCTTTAAGCGTTTTATAAAGTATCTACTATAAAAATGGTTATATTCAAACTTTAAGCATCTAAATAAAAAATGATGACTGAGGTGGCGAGAGTCGTCGGTCATTTAAGACAAACATAATAATCAAAACGCGTCCATCGATTTCTTAAAACCTACAGAACTCTATAGATACCTACAGAACGAGCGGACCGTAACCTCCAATTCTTATCATTTGATGAGGAGGAGATTTTATCTATATCAATAAAACAAGGACTCATTTAAGCCTTAAAGATAAATTACAAAATACTCTGTATGTATAATATTATGATATGTTGAATATGAAACAAAGTTTTATAGCATAATAACTTCAAAAAAGAGCTAACATATGAAAATAATATTTCATAACAATATAGGAGGAACTAAAACATAAAGAAGTCTTGTTTTGTCTTGTAAATGGGATACAACATTACATGCGTTTTAAATTCCGTATTTAAGCGTTTGACTGTGAGCCAAAGTGGTTGTTACTTTCTCGAAATGGCCCATTCCCAGCTCCGTCCCGCTTGTGGAATGATTTTATCAATAAATCCGCCTTTATGATAAGCCAACGTTTTCGGGCTTTATAAAGTAGCCAAAACGTTCAAATTATTAAGAAAGTACATTCTAGATTCTTACGGTTTGTTTGTTTTTTGTACATAATTAACTTTGTTTTTGTGCTTCAATATACAAAGAGAAATGTACTCTGTCGTCTACTTGGAGAACGAAAAACCGAAAATTTACTGCTCTAGCTCCTACTTTGTCAGTTTACCGTGCCGTTTTATAATCTGGCCTCACATATATATATTTTATATTATCTTAACAAAAAATTTCTCCTCCCTAGAAATTTGAATCCAAAACACAAAAATCAAATAACAAATATGAAACTTACACTAATCTAACTTACAATACCTACTAACAAATATCAACAACGAGCGCGGGAGAGCGGGTTTGCTGAACAATCAATCATTAATCGGTAACAAGTATCAATCATCACCCGCCATACATCATCTCGCCCGCACCTGTCAATTCTTAACAGCAATTTAAGTCAATTGTTCAGAAATGTGAAATAAATCTTTGATTTCAAGTCATACCTATTATATAAAAATTTATATTATATATAAAATTTATATTATATATAGTTTGAGGCCAGTCGTGGCGCAGTGGTACAAAGTGTGACTGTAAAACCGACTGGTTGTGGGTTCGATCCCCACTCGAGATATTATTATATTACGATGAAATATTTACTTAAATTTATATTTTCATTTCTTCGCTCTGGTGTCGAGGCAAAGCGCGGCGTTGAGTTCTGCCACTCAACACGCAATGCCTCCAAAATTCGGCAGAAAGTGGGGAACGAAGTGTCTTAACACTAGGTTCCCTCTGCCTACTCTGCTGTGTGCGGGATATAGCGTGAAGCTAATTTATTTATTTTATTTATATTATATATATTTTACAGTCTTCTTCACTTCTTTCACATTTTTTAGAGAAGAGAATAAAATGTGAGAACAGATCACTTAAAATTCAATATTTTTTTTAAATGTAAGAAAAGGAAATGATTCGTTCAATAAGAAAATTAAAATATTTTATAATGTTTACGTAGCAGGGTTGTTACTTGTGTTCTTTGGATAACTTTGCGTTCTTTTCTAGCGAATTAAAGACATTAGTGGAAATTTGTAACAATATCCCTATAGACATGCTAATCAAAAAAAGTATTTACTAATCCTTTTTTTTTTTGCCAATGTAATAAAAAATTCTTTCCAAATTTGTATAATAGATATTAAACAAATTTGAAAATACAATTTAAAAAATCAGTGAAGTCTGATTAGGATCCTCAATCATATTATACGTGCCCTCCGAGCATTTCTACCGAACCTAGCAGTTTATAACACAAAAGAAAATAAAAAAAGAATACTTCTGGAATCCTTTCCGAAATTTTACCAACTATTACAAATTAATTTAGCCCACATATATATCCAGCCATACATTCAAAGCTGCACAAACACAATTTTACAAAAACATTACGTATCGGTGAACACGAACAGTAATGCTATTGTAATTTGACTTAGTCTGACGCAACCCGCTCCAGAAGTAGTCGTAGGCTACGAAACAGCACGCGGTAAACGAAATATTCCGTGCCATGTCGAATCACTAATGGGCGAGGAGAGTCTTTAGCACGAATAAGCTAATTCTCTGAGGCATGTCGTACGGACTCGCTCATAAATTATACGTCAATATTAATACATATATATATATTTATATATAAAACCATCGTGGCGCAGGTTCACTAGGTTGTGACTGTAAACGCGACGGTTGTGGGTTCGCATTCTCCGCCATTACACACACGCAATATCTCCACAATTCGGCGAAAAGTGGAAAGTGGTAGTGTCTTGACACTAGGGTCCCTCTGCCCCTGCTATATGCGCGATGACAGTATGAAGCTGAAAAGACTGCTAATGAGTAATTTATAGATGAATCTCATCAGTATAAATACATAACATCCCCATATGCACAGAGGGAGTTTCGCATCA
Organism: Heliconius charithonia; assembly: GCA_030704555.1. NCBI lineage: Eukaryota > Metazoa > Arthropoda > Insecta > Lepidoptera > Nymphalidae > Heliconius > Heliconius charithonia. The sequence continues at coordinate 885,373 of CM060813.1, forward strand.
TAATCGCAAAGTGCATTTCCTATATTGGTAAAGTTATAATTATTTGTTTTGTCTAAGATAGTGAGTGATAGTTCCCCTCTAAGATAATCCTTTCACGTTTCCGACTCCCCCTCTAAGTAACGTCATAAAATCATTTGTCAACATTAGATGTAAAGCTTAATGGATAACCTTTGTCGAACAAACTATACGACAGAGCCCCTCCACTTATATTTATTCATCGTATATATAATTACGAAAATTTGTACAAAAATTTACACACTATTATTATTATTATATGTTTTAGCTTCACATAGCAGGGAACCTAGGAACCTAGAGTTGAGAAACAACGTTCCCCACTTTCCGTCGAATCCGCCGCGAAACTGAACTGAAAAAAATTCCGTTCACTTCCTGAGATCCGCGCGTTCAATTAAAACAAATTGACCACTATTACACTAATATATTGTATAATTTTAGTATAGATATCAAAACAATAATGTAACCACGCCACTAAACAGACTGATTTACTGAAACAATCGAAATAACTAATTAATTTCCTTGAGTATTATATTATTATAACAAAGATAATACGAGACTATATACAGTATTGACACGAATCGTTTTAATCTCGGGCGGGTGCACTTAAACAGCCTACTGGGTTGCGGCTGTTGACTATTTATTGCGTTAACGAATTCCATTTCGATTATTCCAGCTTTCTAGTTACGAATTTGTAAAATGTTATGGCTAGAACCGTTGTGGCACAGTGGGCCGTGTGTTCGTTGGTGGTTGTGAACTCAAAATTCACCCAAAAAAATGCATATTTGTTCAATTGTTATAACCTTATCCGCTTATCCTATCCACTTTGGCTAGATTAGAAGAAACGTACTAGTTTAGAGCCAAAATTACAAAAAGTTATTATAAAAAAGTCTCTTCTATTAAGAGAAAAAAGGATGGGGATAATATTAAGTAACTTTATGTGGCTGATTACTAACATATGCGGCGTTGAGTTCCACGTGTGTGTTACGCAAAAATTACAGAAAAATATTTTAGAAATATAAATAATAATACGACTACCAATAAAAATGTAGATACTATTCTCATATCCTAAGTCATTGTATGGGAGAATGACTATAGCAATATCACTACTGAATGCGAATGACGTTCAAAACCTCCCCTACACGTACCAGGTCATAACTTATATATAACATGTTCATTACTTAAAGTGATGCTCACAGTAAGTATATTCCTCTTCATCACTACATCTACAAAAGAGTACAAGTAAATAACGTAGGTCAAAACTTCTTTAGCGTGCACTATAAAAATTTAAATTTTAGTTTTCTCTCTTCTCTCTATCTCTCTTCTTTTTTTAGGAATTCCGAGAAATTCTATATTAATGATCTCTTCCACCACCAAAGGTTAAATCAATCAATAACGGAACAGTTTTAAGTAATGAGAAATAATGATTTAAAATTTACAGGTTCTTATATTGTCGCCATCTTAACGCATTGACGAGTTCGTCGACTGTACCCGTCATAGTTGTCAGTTAAACTTTTAGTTAGGGAATGATGTATAAACTTTTTCTTTTCTCAAATAACCTTCAAGAGAATCGTAGTTTTATATTATTAAATGAAAGCAATAGTTAGGTCAGCCAAATGAATGAAATGAAAATATTCTCAAAGAAAAACTACACTCACTACTGGCTGGACTGTGAATAAAGATAAAAAAATAAAGACTCCAATATTTAGAAACCTTTTTCAACAAAACATGTTATTTCACGTATATCGAATAAAACACAGAGCATTATCTCTGACATTTTAGCTTTCATTGATAGATATTCAAGTGGGTTACTATTTTAGATTTATTGCTAGAAGTGTTGACGTCGCGGATGGCATAACAATGGCTTACGTATAATTTGCACCGAATAGGCCAATACGCGGAATAAGGTTGTTGCCAATAAATCACCAAACACCCACTTGTACTGTTTGTTTCACAATAGTACATTCTCTAACGAAAAAACATTCTATTATTGTTATTATTGTTCAGCCTCACGCTGAATCCCGCACTCAGCAGCGGGGCCGTGTTAAGCGACTTTCGTTCCCCTCTTTCCATCAAATTATGGAGGCATTCAGTGTTGAGTGACGGATCTCAACGCCGCCACCGTTAATACCACAGCGAAAAAAGTCAAACATTAAACATACATATCATTTCCTCGAGTCGGAATCGAGCCCACAATCAGTTCACGATTACAGCCGCACGCTCGTGCACCTGCGCCACGACAGACCTCAAAATAAAACCATATAAAGTCAATTAATTGTCATTATCTCATTCTCTCTCTCTCACTAAGAACATGTAAATCGTACTTATAATTGTGTACTTAACATACTTTGTTAATTAATGAAATAATTAAATAATTAACACACCATTAAAGCGCAATTGAGAAATGTTTATTAGACAGAGAAGAAATGTATCATGTTTTCTTTTCATTTTCACCTTTCAATGCGTTTGCATTTAGTACGCAAAAAACACCAAAAAAGAACATAAAAGTCTATTTATTCCTGACCAAATGTGCAGATGCCAAAAAACATAAAAAAAAGAGAAAAAAAACCACATATAATAATTCTATAAAATTTTACGATAAACAATTACACAAAGAATGGTGAAACCATTATTATACTAATCTTAGTATGGTATCTACCATTAATTAATCAAATGAATACAACGCAAGTCCCCAATATATGTATGCACCTACACCTACGTATACGTACCTACTACTACCGCATTGTAATTCCTTGGAGCGCGCCGTAGCGGGGCACTCACGAGTCCGTGGGACACATCACAATCGTTAAACGTACGCGCCCCGGTTTCCGTAATCTGTGAGCATCCCACTTGCAAATGCAAAAAATTGTTCAATAATTCTTTTTGGGGGCACTATCAGAGTTAAGTTGCGGATTCGATCCAAACGCGAGGTAATGATTTCTTTATCTCCTCGCTCTGGTAACAAGAAAAAAATATTCTCGCAAGGAGGGAAACAGAGTGTCTTAGCACTAAAAAAGCAGCTAAGGAAGCTAAAAAAATAATTCAAGAAAGAAAAATCACGTGACGTGAAATTACAAGTTTCACTGGAATGTAAAGTTGTGATATTTACGTAAGATCTATTTAGTGCTAAATTTCATGCGTGTTTGCACGTACAAAAACATTTGAAAAACTGTTTTTTTTTCTGTACGTACATTACATACATATAAGAATACATACAATTATCAATCAAAATCTATTGGCAGTTAACAGTTTAACTACCGGTTATTTTACAACAGTAGTTAAACCAAAATGTAGTTAGTTGTAAAATTAGTTAATAAAATATTACCACTCAATAAAAAAATACACATTACGTATTCAGAAAAATCTTCTGCCAATTAAAGAGTTTTATCACTTTTATAACATTATGTCGATGTTACAGACAAACACCTGATCATCGACACTTCTTAATTTGTCTGGTCAAATCTTACTCTTACAAGAGCTTTAACCAAAGTTCATACCTACAACTTGTTTTGTATATAATTTGAATAGTTTTAATCGCAAATTTAATATTTATAAATTGTTTATGTATCATCAATTACTATAGATACTAAAGAGGCAAAAAAGTTACTATAGATTTCCCAAAAGAAGAAAACATGCCGTCAATTATTCTGCATGCATGATGCAGTGTTTGCCCAACAATTTTTTCTACATTAAAATATAGATTTCTTATCACAACTAAGTAGTAACATGGCTAACTTACGAAAAACTGTGTATTCACCTTCGACTGTAACATATAATTATTAGCCTTCCACTTCGCCCACTACAACAGGTAAATACGACGACAATTAGAAAATTTTTTGGTTTGTTAATTAATAGGTTTTTCGAATTATTTGATTACACGCTAAAGTAAATTTGATGAGGGCATTAATAAAAGTTTTAACTGGTCCTCGTTTCTTACTTGTAAGTTGTAACTACAAGTGTAGTATGCGATGATGGAGAGATTGAGGCTTTTATATATCTAATTAAAACTTTAATTAAATCCATTAATAATATTAACTGGTTGAATACCTCACCTTCATTAGCGTTAGAGTAAAATTCCGTATATTTATTAACATAGCTTTGAAATTTAAAAACTTTTTTTTTAGCTTCATACAGTATGAATTCCGCTCATAGCAGCAAGGGGAACCTGGGAACCCAGTGTTAAGGCACATCGTTCCCATTGAGACACTATCATTCTCCACTGTCCACCGAATTCCCGAGGTATTACGTATTGAGTGGACTTAATACAACGCTCTTCCTAATTACCATAGCAAGAAAATTAACAAAAAAATATTTATTCCACCTAGTAGGATTAGTACCCACTCGCACTAGTGCCTATAGTAATGATACAAAGGAAACAAGTCACCATATAATCCTATCAAATACCTTAATATGGTAATACCTAAACTATATTGCTTAAGCAAGCATTCGTATCTTTAAAAGTTAATGTCATCCGTCATCTTTATTAAAACTATAAACAAACGCCAACAGCGGTATCCACATCAAAAGGTTTTAAAACTTTTAGGTTTTAACTTAAAGGTTTTTAAAACTGTCGAGGTAGATTAAAGACGTAATATCGGCAATAAAAATTATGCACGGTTTGATAATAAGCAGTTTAATATACTTACCAATGCAATATCAATATGAAAACTAAAGTAGAGACTTCGTAAGAACTTAGTTAGGCATTAAAAAGATATTGGCGTTACACAGAGGTATACAACACGTTGTCTAGTTAAACCAAAATATTTTAAAGAGAATCGAACCTATTATTATAATGTGAACCAACAGGTTCTTCAACTGCGATACTCAGCCAATAAAATATCTTACAAAATAACGAAGAACAAAAAGTGACTGATCAGACTCACTGACATGTCTGACGACTGACCTACGCGACTTACACGACTATTAACGAAACAAGTAAACAAAATTTCACGAAAATAAATACCACAACGCCAATAAAACATACATAGTTTATAATTTAGATGACCGTTATTACTTCACTGAAGGCACGTATAAGAAATGGGAGCGAGGCTGAAAAATAGACCTTTTTACGACCAACTAAATTCTAATCTGGGCGGCATTAAAATATATATGAGAGAAAAAAAGTCAGTTAAAATAATATTTATCGCGTAAACAGTCTCAACATACAAAATAATACAAGGTTTACATAAGATTCACGATATGTTTATAGCTTTGATAAAAGGGAATTTAATTCGATTTTTTTATATTTAATAAAAATATCCACTTCCGGTCGAAAAATTTAGTTAAAAATATTCTTATGTTTACTTATTTTGATACTTAAAAGTTGCATAGATCTTTGTTTATCGTGAAAAAAGTTGAAAACTGTGAGATATCTCACTCGTTTATATTATAACAGTACCCATAGGTGGTAGATACGTGAAAATTAAGAAGAGAACTGATTGATCCATCCTTTGCTTGTCCTTTGTTTGTTGTCTGTTCACGTCTTAAAAATACGTACCTGTAAAAAAAAAGAAACAGATTGTTAATCCTCTTAAAACAATTAAGCAATGATAGAGCACAGTGACTGACCGTTTACGCAACAGCTGCGTTGGTGTTGGCGTTGTATCCATTCCGGACTAGGCATAAGGAATATAGGATAAGAAATAAAACTCATTAACATCTCATCGCCCGAGTGGGAATCGAACCCACAACCGTCGCGGTCACACACTTGGACCACAGCGCCACGACGACCCCGATATAACTTAATTACATGTTATTGAATCTCCCAGTGGCATCACAAACACGCACATGTAGACACAACAATCGCTGGAATATGAATTACGAGTGCCATTATGACATCAGGCAGGCATCAGCGTATCAATGAAACAATAAATAAATGAATTATATTGTATACGAGTATGCCACAGATAACCCAACCCAAATTACCGTTAGGTATTTGTGTTTAATCTGTGAATGTTATTTATAATTTATTCGCAAATATCGGCATTATGAATGAAAAGTTGTAAATATTGAAATAATAAAAGATATATTAAAAAAAATTCTGCAGTAAAAATTTCTAATATGTTATATTTAATATTTGTTTATTAACACAAAAATAATAGCCAAAAAATACATTAGTTGTTTAATCTTGTCTAATAAATTAATAAGGAATATCGACCATATTTCGACCAAAGTATTAAACAGAATTAGATTTATTTCTAATCACAAATTTCAAAATTCAAGAAAACGGTTTAGTGGAAGAATTACAAAGAGAAAAAATATCAACATCAACTCATATGAATGTTTTCAATATTTTTTTCAGCTTCAATCTGCATTTTGTACATGGGAGGGTAGACAGAGAAAACTTAGTAGTAAGACACTTCAATTTTGAGTTACGATACTTTCACAGTCTATATTATTAGAGCAGAGAAATGAAAATGAATCACAATATAATACAATAATTAATACCCATTCAAATCATTAAATAAAAATAAAACACATTCACCTCGGATAAAATAACAAAAGACCCTAACAAAAACAATATTCAATATTAAAACAGGAAAATCTAACTTATCCAAATATCCTTTTATGGTAAAAATCCTTATACGATCAACGAATACGGCAATACAAGATGAAATAACATAAAATACAAAATAATAGTCACATGGGTCACCCAGACACCTGATAATGCCCACATAATATAAAGGTTGCGTTGTAACAATGTAGTTGTGTACAAACAATTACTCCACAACCGGACCGGTACTCGCCGTTTACGGAGAGCCGATTACATATACGTACATGCGACAAGAAAATACTTGGCATTGCTTTATTCAGAGAACTCGTTCTATTAATGTGGAGGTTGTTTTTATTATTATTTTGTATGCAGTTACGTGTGCTTATCATTTTGTATTTTTAATATGTAAAAGCGGGGAACGAAGTGTCTTGGCACTACGTCTCCCCGTTAAAACGTAATAAAGATTAAAATTGAAGAAAAAATATGGAAACAGATGATTGGGATATGAACTTCCTTAGTTTCCACCTATTTATAGAAATTTAGTGTTGGGCATTGAGCATAGCGGTTTGGAAAACCCACCGAAAATAAAATGAAGAAATAAAATATAATACAAATAAAATTTTTGTGTTAGCTGTATGTTGTAGACCTACCTACATTTAAACCCATAAGCAATGCAAAACAATACACATAACGTGAGTGCAATACATATTATTTTTACATTAATTGATGCCAAAATAGAAATCCTAACAGGGCTAGAGTCGATTGAAGTATTTCCACATCCACTTCTATCAACGGCTGTACACAGTGAACATATAGAATATCACTATTTTGGCTCCATAAAACATAGTTTCTTCTGTATGCAAATAAGGACTAGAATGGTACTAGCGAGGCCGTGTGCACCGAAGGAGAGTCACATCGAGAGAGTGCAATGAGTCGTGAACAAAGCTTACTTTACATAATACGATGTTTTTTTGCTGTCTGCTTTTGCTGTTTTTTTTTAATGTCCTTCAGACATTTTCCGGTGATTGAGCAATTTACGTTGCAGCGTTAAAATCTACCACTGATCACGAATGGTGATCATATTGTCAATTCCTTATCGATGTATATATTTTAATAATCGTTATTAAAACATTGATTTCGTCTGTTAACGCAACGGTTGTGGGTTCTCACACGGAGGAATTATTTTCATTTCGTAGCTCTGGTACCGAGACACAGCTCTGAATTCCGGAACCCAATACTACCCAATAATATCTCGAAAATTAGGCGGAAAATGAGCAACGATGTGTCTTAAGACTAGGCTCTATATATCCTTCTCTAATATTAGGGGTACAGCGTAAAGATAAAAAAAAAATAAAAAACATATAAGTATATATAAATATACTGTGCCTTAGGGGTTTCTTTATCTTCATGCCAAATATGTATAAAAATTCTCATTTTTCACGTTTCAACGATTCTAAGGATAATATCAAGATTAGGACGAAACACCATATGGTTTGTGTTAGCACAAAAAAAAACACAAAGTACCTTTAAGTGTGTCGTTATTTATTTAAAAGATTCGTCCAAACGCATATGTTTTAGCTTTATTTATTTTATTTAAGCAGCAGTATGCGTAAGTATCTACTTACTAAAACACCATTGACAGTGTGTACGTATAGAATACTTGAATAGATTCAATTAAATCGCTAATAACTTACTTGACTTGAATTTTAAATACCTCGAAATAACAATAATAATAAGCAAACGCAATATCTTTGGCTATAAAGTAATAAATCTGTCTAATAAAACAATATACAATATGTTTATAATATTTAAAACGGTAGAAGTGAAGAACAAACATCATTCGGTTTATTATCTCGATATGTTTACAGTTGTATTCGCTAGAGTTGCGCAGGCGCCGCGCGGACGGCGTCACCACAGCGCTTGGATAATTCATAAGGGCTCGGCTACCACGCCGATTTGCGAGGGTACTGTGCTTCCGGGCACCCATATGCGCCTTTATTGCATACCTAAAATGGCAGCTTTATAACATAGTATTTTAAATTAGTCGTTTATCAATGTAGGGAAATGTAAAAAATCTAAAGTGTTAAGTATGATATACGGCACACGTTTAGCTTTACATATCATGTTATTGGCCCAATATAGAGGAACTTATAGATATAATACATTCATATATATATTTTACATATGTGTAAGTATTTGTGTAACGAAAGATTTCTATAAAAATAATTTTAAAAGTAAATATTTTTCAAAAATTCTATTCTATTGTTATATCAATAAAAAGCTAAAAAAAAATTGAGAATTTAATTCTCAATTTTTTACCAAAAATTCCAAGAATATTTTGTCATTACGCTATTCATATGTTATCATGGCGTTTGTACTCAATACAAACCTAGGAACTTCCGCTGATAACAAAACTATATGCAACATTAAGCTCCGTCACTAAACACACCATGTCACGAAAAAGTCACAGATGTCATTACCAGTAATCAGCAAGTACAACACCTTAAAAGCGTTGCCACAAAAATGAAGCAACCATTAAACCGATGCAGGTTTGCAAATCAACATATATTTTGGAAATCCATACTGGCCGAAGTAAAAAGTGAGGTCGTTTAAGAGACCATTGGCAGCAGGTCCGCTGGCGCCAAACCTTTGGGTTTTGTTGTTTTGGTTGCGTAACGTGAACATATTTCAATGTAACGCCCAAGAGAACGATGAGACGAGTTTTTATAAATTAATAAGGTTGAGTTATTTAAATTCTAAATTTCCAAATAAAAGAGAATTCTCTCTTTTGTCGATGAAGGTGAGATAGCGCTCGCGTAGATATTAAATATTGGTGCGATAAAATTATAAGTTACTTCAGAAACAAATCCCACTGAAGAACAAAACTTAAATATATGTATATTATATAGATACCTATTATTATTATTATTTAATTTTATTTATTAATATTTAATTATAATTATTACGCGATTATTAAGGTTACAAAAAACCAAACGTGGTACAATTTCAAATAGCATACTTAAAGAAATCCAAAGAGCTTTGCCCCTTCTCGGCAAACATTAGCAGAGCAGCATGCGTGCCCGATGTCATGTCTCAGTGGGCGATGGTAGAAAAAACCAAGTCTGCCTAATAAGGCCTTAGCTACGTGCTTGGACACTACCGTTGGCGATTATCTCACGGCCTACGGAACGAGGTCATGTGGGAACAAAATTGCTGCTTCTGTACTTAACGAGTGCTTTTTAAATATATATAATATCCAGTTTTAGTCACGGCACCCTCGACCGTCATGCGCGATGTAAATGATAAGTTTCTATGACACGAAAGAGAAACACGACCGGCCGCTGTAATAAAGATAACTTGGCTCTGTTTGGTGCAATTATTCTATTTATACAAGCTTAGGTAAATCTCACAATCTGCGAGATATACGAGGAATGTGGGGCTCTCGACGTTACGGTATTTAATTAGGATTAATAAAGCCCTTTTGGAATGAGGCACGATCGTTAGCTACAATTATATCCACATTGTCAAGTACTTTACTACGTAGTATCAATTACTCATTAATGGAAGACTAGGATTGTTTTAGAATTTCTACGTGACGTTTTTGTTATACAGCAAGTATCTTTTTTTCTTTTTTATTTCAGTTTTACTTCATGTGGTTTGCGATCACAGGATACCAGCCAAACTCAAGTGGCTGATACATAAGAGCATCATTCGACCGATTCTTTTATACAGCAACGAATGCTGGCTAGCACTATCCCGGAGACACAGGAGCACACTCAGGAGCTTCACGTCTCGAAAATGAAGACGCGAGCTGGATGTGTAGCGTAACGCGGTCTGATCTCATACGTAACACGTTCATCCGACATCCGAGGTAATCTTGGAGTCCGTGACGTAGCGGGTCAGCTTTGAGAGCGTCGCCTGAGATCGATAGGCTACGTTACGCGACGACCTAAGAACTATATCGGATGTAAGTGCCTTGCTATATCAGTCCCTGGAGTGAGACTCCCCGAACGCCCAAGGTAGCGCTGGTTGGCTGTCTAGCAATCGTGTAAAATGGAGTAGGTTGTGGAAGGCAGGCTCTGACAATATCAATATCTGGCCGGGATTAATACCAGTAAGAAGAAGACTTTGTGGCGAATTTTGGAAGCATTTCATGTTGAGGGCGAAACTCAACGCCACACTTAGCCTCGACACCAGGGTGAAGAAAAGAAAAATGTAAAATATTCCATTTCTTTGAGTGGGGATCGAACTCACAACCTGTCGCGTTTACAGTCATACATTTATGCCCTTCGCCCCGACTGACTTCATAATAGTTACCTACGAGTATATAACAAATTTCATTAACAGAAACGCAAAATAATGCATACGTAATAACATTTTAAAATAAGTTATAGTATACCAGCAATCAATCAATCGCCTGCAGCGCAAATTAAAAACCATTCAAATGGTTTCTCTCAATATAATTCCTATTGGCTAGATCTAGAAAAAGTAGTTATTGCTTTAACAAACGTAGAGAGACTGCCAATTAACAACTTTAATGATTTTAATATGCAATATAACAAGACTGGCGTCTAGTTTAGAGCGAATGATAAATATTAAATGCATTTACGAGCCCTTATTAAGTGTTTAGATAAAACATGTTATTGGTAAGAACTGGTTGTACTTTAGACCAATTTGAATGAATGTTTAAATAAAGCAAACGTGCGTTACTTAGTTCATTTCAAAAAGTATTTGAAGCTATTTTTTTTGGTTTTATTATATTCAAGTGATCCTACAGAGGTTGCGTCTCGCTCGGGTCCATAAACGAAACGCGAACCGGTTTACATTATCGATGGCGAGCCGCGATAGGGGGCGAGGCGCCTAACCGACGACCACCGCCGTCAGAATAATTGGACGCCACAGGACTTCACACCATCCTCGCAACCATTTCTTCAAACACCTGCTCCCTCTCACTCACTTCACCCTTACTAAACGAGTCGAAGCGAGAAAGCATCTCTCAAGAAATGTACCATAATACATGAATATACCATTTGACGACCCGAATTTGAATGAGTGTAATATATAATCGAGTAGAGGAATTTGGGGACGTTGGGTTTAATCGAAATGTTTTCATCTCGCCTTTATCGATAATGCTTAAATAACGATCACATAAATTAAAATTTCAACGACAGGACACGTTTGGTAATATCAATAACTATTTTAGAAGTTAGCAATTAATAGAAACAGACATATTGGAATTATACTTGTATTTTTCCCACCATTTGTGTCGGCATCAATCAACGATATGACACGATATATAATTGATACGCATTAACGGCGATCGATCACGCGACATAAAAAAGAATCAATAGTTAATATTGTCATTAAAACGTATATTCGATTGGGAGTTCGTCGACCCAACGAGACGTCGCGGAATCTAGCAGGCGACGTGTATTTCGGTCCGAGCGGATGCTCATAGGCTTTCTCGGCAGTAAATCCACAAATATATAAATAAACCAGCGTTTTCATATGAGCAGCATAAACTTTATGCAGACTTTTACGACGGGAGCTGCCGATAAGGCGGTCCTTTACGAGTTCACCGATTGCGCTCCTTCAGCGAACTATAACAGAAACCAACGGGACGAGACCCGCGGAGGACTTTTTAGACACGCTTATTACGAAAGTTCCGTAAAACCAAAATATACTGGACGAGGATCAAGATATAATGGTAAAAATTCCCCTGAGCAGTGCAAAATACAATGTTATTTAAATTGATATTTTAACATCTACTTAGAATCAGATTCAGACAAACTCAAAACCAAATGTTTCAATATACAAACAAGCTATTCACAGAAGATAGTCAGTCAAACGGTTCATAGAATATTAACGGCTTAGTTAAAAGTAACAAATCTTGTAAGAGATCACGAGATATGTTTTCTTCATTTAAATATTTTATTAGGGAGCTTTACTTTGGAATACTAACATGAAAATGTTATACTTTTAAAATAAATAAAATATATTTAAATTTTATCTTATTGAACATCAGTCAGAAGCTAAACTATTAATAAATTAAATAAACACAGTATCTCTTATTTTTGTTTTTTTTTTGTTTCACGTTGTAGCCTGCAAATAACATGGTAGGAAAAAAACCAAGGAACATAGTGGTAAGACATTCCGCTTCCATTTAACACTCCTGGTCACTACTTTCCACCGAATTCATGTAGCATTGCGTGTTGAGTGGCGGAACTCAACACCGCGTTCACAGTTGTTTATTTACCTCAAAAAATGCGGAAGATGCGAACAAATATAAGAAAACATATGGCAATACCGTTACGCAAGCCGTGAATATTCTTCAGATAAGGGAACCAAAAAAACGAACACAAAGGTGCAAGTTTTATACAGGCGTGGGAGTGAGCAGGGCGACTCCGTAGGAGAACACGGAGACCAATAATAATTAAAAGAGTTTTGTTAGTGTCAACTTAAGATAAAATCACCTTTGAAGCCGCCGCCGTCGCCATGGCATTAACCCCACATCGTATATATTAAATTGAGTTCCCAAACAAGAAAAAAAAGAAATTAGATCAAATAAAAAATGTGGAGGTAATTTTAATTGGCCGTTTTAGATACGGCAACGTAAATGCATGTTTTGGTAATTATCAATGGGAAAATATTGATTATTAAATTCGGATTGTTCAAAGTAGCAGGTTGTGAGTTCGATTCTCACTTGGGGGAATGAAATATTTTCGCTCTGGTAACGAGGGTAAGCTCGATGTTGAGTTCCACCACTCAACAGGCAATACCTCCAGAATTTGGAAAATAGTGATATTAAGTTCCCCGGTTACGAGTAGCATTTACATAAATATTGAGTGTTGTATCGCAAACTTCTCGTTTACCTTGATTTTGCTTTGAAGAACCATTGCCTCTTTTGTATATTTGAAAAATTCAGACAGACTCGCATAGCAAAATGACGACATTAGAATTTCATATTTAATATTAAGACACATGGCGCCGAAGTGGAGCAGTGGTAAAGCTACTTTGAACGACTGTTCAATTTTTTTTATTGTTCAATTAATTTTTATTATCTAAATATCTAAACCTAGACCAAAATCTCGACGTTCATGTGATCAATTATATACACAATAGCTGACAATATGAATGACATCATAGATATACTAAAGGCATATCTAAACAAATATTTGGTCGGATAGTGGTCACTCTTTGATTAGAACTAGCATTCGTCTCAATTGCTTCCATTGTCACGTGTCACTTGACGATTTGCAAACTATGTATCATATGTGCATTTCTAGTAGATGGTGCAATAGATAAAATGTGATCTTTGGACAGACAGATTGCCTGAGGTACAATATATATATATATATATATATAAATACATACAAATGCTAAATATTTATCACATCTCACACTTTCTTGGAGAAATGCTTATACTCTAATTTTAGCTTTTAAGCCTGGTTAGTTAAAGCTTTGCGTTGAGGTGGCGTACCCGAACTCGCAGCCCGCAACGTTGAGTTACGTCAACACACAGAAAAAAAAGGAGAACGGAGAGTCTTTTACGTCAACCGTATAAAATGTTGGCCCATTAGTTAAGATTTTTAAGGACTAGAGCGTAATACTTATAATACACTAAAAATCGTGGCTTTCAAGTCCAAAATGATCCATTGTGATGAAGAACGTTAGCTTTTTCAAGTTCCCAACGGGTCGTCACAATGGAGGTTTAACGAAAGGATTAGGTTCGGTGCCAAGGCACTTAATGAGAACCTTTGTGGAGGCGGCGAGGAAATCATTTATTTTGCCGTGACGAATGCACATTTACGTCTTTTTCATTTTATGTTCCCAAGGAACTTTCACCGACTAGGATGACGACAGGGTCCGTTTTCGTTTAGTATTACAATATTTCTCATATACCTAGCGCAATCCTTACTCAGAATGAAGAAATATTATCATTTTTCCGCTCTACGGTATGTTTTGACGTAAATTTCTCTGTGCTAAGACTGCTATACTTATACATATATTATAAAACTGGAAAAAAAAACATATAGCAAACTATCTAGTCATATAGCAAACTATCAAGTCAATAATAATAGGTACACAAGTAAGACCAAAGTAAAAAATGACATGTAGGTACTTTTATTACTAGCATATCACATAAAAGTGAACATTCTAAGGAAAAATCCAGCATATTTGAACAAAACTCTAAACCTGTCATCCTTTATAAGTCTTGTTGTGAGTTTTATAGCTCTGGTACAGAAAAAAAAGGGAAAAAACATTCCTATAGGAAAAGGCGAGAGCGGTTAAAGCTCGATTACACTTTTAAGGTCGGTTTTGAACGACACTGATCCTATTACAAAGAGCCTACGGAATGAGTTACGACGCAACATTCTATAAGATTTATGATTATTATAAATCGCTTGGGGATTTAAAATCGGTTGAAAGATATAATAAATACGTGTGTTCTTTTTATATTTTCTTCATCAAGTGTACAATCGTTGTGTTGCATTAAAATATCAGTTAATAAGACATTTTTTTTTAGCTTAAGCCGCATATATTGCAAGTAAAACAAAGACTCGAAGAGAACATATCGGATGGACACTTTATTTTTTACTTTTCGTTCAGCACTGCATGGTGTACAACGGAACTCAACGCCACTTGTCTACTAGAGTTGGGAAATGAAGACAATTTCGAATGAGAAAATAATTTACAACTACCGCTCTTGCAGATAGACGCTTTCAAAATACGCCATAAAAAACATTAATGAAATGAGGAACTACCGTCAATCTAGGTAGCTTTGATAAACGAGCTATGTTTTACACTATGTTTTAAAATTAAAAGCACATTGCATTAGTGTTTTTTGTTTTATTAGTGCTCTTATAACAATTTTCATCCATAGACATTCACAAAAACCTTTTAAAATAAATCAGTATAGACGGAAACTTCATTTTTTTTTTGTCCGTCAAAGGTTCCTTCATCAAATGGGTAACTTTGACACAAAGAACCTTTCATTAATAGATAGTCATAATTATGTTTTTTTATTAAACGAGGTAACATTGATTGGTAGTCTAGGTTCACGTTTCATTAAATAATGGATGTAATTATTTATTTATTGCAATAAAACAATCATTCCGCACTTTTGTCTTATATTATAAAAAAATTAGGAATCAGAATAGAGGGTTTGGTATTTGTATACTATAAAAATATTTTAGTCAGCATCAAAAAATGTAGGTCAAGTTATTAAAATATTTAGGTCAAGTAAAAAGAAAACAAACGAAAATAATTTAAGCAAACAAAAACATTTTAAGAACTTGTGTACCTATTAATTGTCTATTCCACACGAAAATAGTTCGAGGTTCCACAGTCAATGTAACCCAAACGAATCAAAGTTACCCGATTGACTGCACTCTTAATATAATATTATTTAATATTTCATATAACATAAAATTAAAAATTCAGACAACAAGAAACGATCGTTCCATAAATATAACATAATAATTATACACTTAGGCTTCAAGGTCATCAAATTGATTGTACAAAAAATAAGAGAATAATTAAAAAATACTCCGGCCCGAACGATGGAACACCAGTTATCCTCTGCCTACCCAATTACATGCGGGAAACAGCGTGAAGCTACTCTGAGGCACTCTTAAAAATTAAAGTAAATCTCGAAAACATAAGCTGACGCGCACACAGCTAATAGAATGTTTAACAATCGACAACAATGGCCCAACACAAAGGGATGGTAGGAAAATTAAGTGTGGCGCGAGACACCACGGCCTGGCGCCTGCCGTCAATCAAACGGACAAACACCGTAGACGGTATGTGAAGCTTCAAAATTACTACTAATTTAAAAGTTGTAATAAATTTTGTATATTTCATACTCCGTGTGGCGGCGTTAAGAAACTTTTAGTTGACGTTGATTGCTAAATGTTATGGCAAATTTCATTTCAAAATATTAAAATGCCAGCGTATTTTATATTTCTTTGTACTATAAGGTATGAACATTATTAGTTTATCAGGCCAGCAGGGTGAGCAAAGTGAACATGAGAACGTAGTAATTAGACACTCCATTAATATTAACGCATCCATTTCCCACTTTCCGCTAAATTCTGGAGGCATTGCAGATTGAGTGACGGAACCTAACGCCACGCTTTGCTCGATACTATAAAAAAGATTTAACCAGTCGCGTTTAAGGTCGTATGCTTTTGCGCCGCGGATAGTTTCAATTTATTATTTATATATTAAACAACACTATTTATATAGAAATATTAACAAAAGATATAAACTCGACACAAAAACTATGCCTCCCTCATAAGTAGGTATATAGGTATATTATAAATTAGGCCGCAGGTGATCAAAATTTCAATAATAACATGTTAATATATACAAAAACAATTTGCGCTGTTAACAACAGTAATATAATATGAACCGGGGTCAAAAGTCAAGAGAGTCGAACAAAACCAACAATTTATAAACATAACCACCTCTTAACTCCTCAGTCTCAAACGTATTAACCTTAATTAATGGAAATGCTTAAAATTATTCAATTAAGAAAACCTACATGTTGCATCCAAACCATTAAAATACCATCGAGCTTTCAACAAAAGTATCTTAGATGGATATGAGCATAAGTACCAGTGTGATGCTATAAAATAAATTAATTATTATACACTAGTGTGCCGCTCGCGGCTTCGCCCGCCTAAACTACATGATTATTACGTTATATTACATATTATTAATTTACGACTCTGCATAACTTTTTTCTAACAATAATCCATTAAAAAAATAATATCTTGACGTATCTTGAATAGCGAACTTATACCCAATTCAATAAAAGTTATACCCAATTCAAGTAAAGTTATTTATAAAAATGTTGTCTATTAACATTCATTAAAATGGTATAACTTTTTTATTTATAAAAAGATGGGAATAAAACAAACAATAGTGAAAACTGCAATTAAGTATATAATATGTTTTTTAATATAGCTCAAATAGGCCTTTTGTATCATATATAATAGTTCAAACTATTATTGGATTATAAATCTTAGAAATAACATCGAAACAAAAAAACTTTTTTAAATTAGTAACTTTTTATCAAGAAATATAGCGAAACAAGTCACAGGTGCAAAAATACATAACTTAAACATATTAAAATTTATAATTAACAATTACAAGAAGAAATCTTCGTGGCACAGCGTCACACCGTGACTGTGAACACGATGGTTGTAGATACGACTCTCCTTCGAGAGAATGTTTTATTTTCATTTCCAAAACGACACGAAACGTAGTGTCATTACAATGGATTCCCACAGTCTATCTTACTATATACGGAACCCGGTATATATAAAATGATTTGAAATAAATACTAAAAAAAGATAGAACTTAAGAGTCCCATGATTAAGATAACATCAAAAAGTACAAAAAAAATAAAAAAACCAAGCGAATACATCAAAACGATTAAACATCAAGATACAAGACTGAAATATCGATATTCCTAGTTAAAAGTATCCAAAGCGGCCCACGCCACGTAGCCCCATAGTATTAGCCGCACAGCTGCCACGTCAATCAAAGAGGAGAGCCTTTTGTGACCACGACCTGCTCATCAAGCCTTCTTAAGCATAATCTTAAAATTTATATTTGTATTGTGTCGTGTGAGATTTGGTCCAAAATTATTACGATAATTCTGAGAGCTTATTTTTTTGTCGTAGCGTTTATTTGAGTCACTTTTTGGAGTTTGGAATGATTCATATCTAATATTTATTGAGTATAATCTATTTATTTTTACGACTGTAAACCTGTCGCATATTGTGGGATTGTTTCCCACTGGAAAAAATTAAATATTTTTTCCTCGCTCTAGTAACGAGGTAAAGCGCGGCGATCCGCCATTTAACACGCAATGTCTTTGGTAGAACTTGGGCAACGGAGTGTTTATAACACTGGGTTCCCAGGTTCCCTCTACCTACGCTTAAGTAACAAGAAGATACCTCATTTCTCATTCAAGGCTTTAAAATTGTCTATGTAAAATAATAAGAAAGCATCGAAAACAAAATAAAACACAAATTCTCCGCATAAATTAAGTGTATAATAAAAATCATCACAGCGTAAACAGCAATGATACAAACTAAAACGACGTTTATATTTCCGGTGTCGACTCGGAAAAGGCGTGCTCTGACGTCGACGTCGTTAATGAAAATTATACTATGTATAAACGAGACGAGGCCCTACATAAATCCGATGAAATTGTTTTCGTTGGTGCATTTGCATAATATTATTATTTACAACACGGTAGTTAAAAAGTTTTATGTTACAGATAAGCTTAGGGTCACGACTTCGAGTCCGAGTAGGCATAAACTTCAAGTTTTACATGTTCAACGTAATCTCGTGTGGTAATCTTGACCATCTTTGTACTATGCGTACATGTAACATAACAATTTTGAAGAACCTTGGTCACATTTGTCATCTCTATTACATTTTTATTTTATAACTAGATTGCTTTATTTATACGATTATTATTTTTTCACCTGAATTCTTGTCTTAATCTAATAACATTATAATTTATTATCTCGAATAACTTCAACGTACAGACAGCGATCAATTATAATAATATCATATGTATATAGATATGATTCGCATGAAGAGTCTTTTTGTCTTGAATACATGTTGCATGTAATATATATTAAGAACTATAATTGTAATTTCCATTTTATTTCCCAAAAAGTGTACTATAACTAAATTTGGGATAGATTGGATTTTTCTAAGCAGCTTTACAGCAAACAAAGTATGCATTACATCACAAAACAAAAGTTAGTGTAGCTATCGTTTACAATAATAACTTACATTAAAATGAAAACTTATTAAATAGAAACAAAACGAAACGCAAAAAGTATAGAGGCCGCCATTCAACCCGAGTCTCGAAACGAAAATGACAACACTAGGTTCAACCCTTGCCTATCCCGCTATATATGCGGGATACAGCGTGAAGCGAAACAACATCACGAAACAATCATTAAAAAAAAAGTTAACTGGGCGTCAAGATGACATACAAGGTGACATTCATTAAAACTAAAATCCCCCCACAGTGGCAATCCGAATCCGAACTCGAACAATTAACAATATTCTTTAATTAGCAAGTCCAAACTTTTGCATAATTGATGTAGCAAAAACAAAAAAAAGTTAGTTCAGAGTAGTGGCTGTACAAAAAGTGACTTTGATTTTTGCCGCATCGTGTTGGCGCACAGACGTTGGAACTAAATGTTTACGATTGTTACTAATTCGTTAAGTGACGTTTATGAGTTATTGTACACTAAGCGCCATACCAACACGTTTAAGAAGTTACATCACTGGATGTATACTAAGAAATAAATTAATTAATTTTGGTTTAGGGGCCGTCGTGGCGTATTGTGATAGCGACTATAGAGGGAACCCCACGCACCCTCTATTATTGCGAGACAATCTCGTGTTAAATGGCGCAACTCTACTTTCTATATCTTTTTGTTACCATAGCGAAAATATGAAAATAATTCACTATCCCAAGTAGTAATCGAACCCACAACTGTTGTGAATACAGTCAGATGCTGTGCCGCTGCGCCACGACGACCTCGATATTTACAAAATAGATAAAACACATTTCGTAGTAAATAACCTACAATACTTTTTGAAGGTCGCCTTTAAATATTTTTAATTTTATTTGTAAAGAGAACTTGTTTTGCATTGGTTATTACTTGCATTACACACGGGAAGTCGTTATTTTGTTTGATGTTTTGCCAGCTTGTCATCTGTTTAAATATTAGCGGAGGACTTGGCGTTCTATCACTAATCTCTTTGTCTTTTTACGCTAAGTTTTTTCATGTATAATTCAACTATATACTTAAAACTTGAAAATTGTGAACGAGCTGAAATTTATACTCAAAATGAAATTGTATTGAGGCCAGTCATGGCGCAGCGGCACGAAGTGTGACTATGTAAAATCGACTGGTTGTTAGTTCGATGCCCACACGAGGAGATGAAATATATACTTAAATTTATATTTCCATTTCTTCGCTCTGGTGTTGAGGCAAAGCGCGGCGTTAAATTCTGCCACTCAACAGGCAATGTATCCAGAATTCGGCAGTAGGTTCCCTCTGCCTAATGTAATAAAATTGTAACGGATCGATGTCTGTACATGGAAGATATATAAAAAAAATGTTTTCGGGAGCTTTTATTGATTTAAGAGAATCCAAAACGATGATTTTTAAGTTTGTTAGGTATCAATGTATGTGTATTGTTTTTAAAATAATACAGTTATCAGATCACGGGAGTAATTCAAATGAGAAAATAAATAATTGTGCAGTACCAGCGGGCGTAGACGAGCGGGGGACACTAGTCGGGTAATAAATAACAATATTACAAAAATAAAAAAATTTAAAATGTCATTTACACACTACATTTATTTACAACTTATGAACGAGCGCTTTAATTAATGCAACAATAAAACATAAGTTAATGTGTTGGAAGAATTACGAAGGGCCGACCCGTCTTCATAAAATATAGGAATCGTTCACCAACTGTCAGTTTTTAGTAAAATACTGTATTTATACACTCCGAGGACGTACGCTTGTGTAAAAACACACACGTTCATAGAGCTGAGTGGAGAATTTGATTTATATGACTATCGAGTAACAAAAATCGATATGAAACGCGATTATATGCCTTCTTTTAACGGACGAGGGACCTTTGTGACCGCACGGGTCGTTTGGGCGGCGTACGCCAGGCGCCACTATTCGAGTTTTTTCACAATGATATTTATTTCGTTTTATAATTCGATATGGGATCGGAATACCGATTATTGGAACCGTCCGAGTCGTACCAGGTAGACTCGCATTTCAAAATCTAATATTAATAGGCCATAAAATATATATACAAAGTTTGAATATTATACATTTCGACGTTTTAGTGTCTAAATCGTTAATGGGTGATCATTATATATTTACATGAATGATTGTTATCTATAGAGCTGAATGTGTTGGTTGTGGGTTCAATATAAGCGAAATAATTACACATTTACTATAACATCTTAAAAAAAATAGCGAAAAATCTAAAACCGAACATTGTATATCATATAGCTTGGAATTGATTCTCCTTAAATCCACAAAATATGTTATCTCTACCTAGATTAGTCTAAAGATAAACTGCGGCGTTGGGTTCCGTCATTCAACAAGCAGTGTTTCGAATTTGGATAAGAGTCAGACAGAAAAACTCTTTTTGGCATTATCGTTGATTTTCATATTTTTTGTGTACATTTTTGTTACATCTTTAAATAACCCAATATTCTTAGTAAATCGAAATTGAAACACAAAGATAAATTAGCTGACTGAGCTGACATTTTTATCAAAACTTTTAAGATATTGCCTTGTTAGCGCTACTGTTCTCTTATAAAAGGTTTCCTTTAGTGTTAATTATCTTGACATAATTTTTTTAAGGAAAAGATAATTAAATGAAACATAAAATAATAAAAGATTTTGAAATATTTAAATTCAAATCATTATAAAGTTTCAAAGTTTCATAAAAGCAATTCCCCCTAAAGACATTATCAACTAAAGTTGTAACTGCAAAATCATAAATCATTTATAGAAAAATACCTAAAAAGGACCAAATCATATCAATAATTCAATAGAAGACATAATAACAAACGTCGGAAACCCATCTCGACATTAGCGTTTGGTTGCCCATATATGAGCTGACCGTAATTTTGTAATTTAACAGTAGCTCGCCGTTTATCTGTTGAGCCGTATTCGGGTTGATCTTTTTCTTTTATGTTTTTCGTTTAGAAGGTCTCCTTTTTTATCGGCTAACGCTGCATCCTGCACATAGCAGGGTATTCAGAGGGAGTGTGGAAATTAGTGTTGAGACATTCCGTTCTCATTAAGACATTTCCGTGTTCCAGTTTCCACTTCTTTTCGCCGAATTCTGGAGACATTGCGAGTTAAGTCTAGCTGTTGATTACTTTTATGTAAGTATATATTGTAATGACATTTGAAAATATTAATTAAATTTCTAGATCAATTCTCGCATACAGCAGGTCTACATAGAAAATATAGTGAAGACATTCGGTTTCCCACTTTCCGCAGAATTTTAAAGACATTGTAAGTTAGGGGCGAAATTGAAGGCCAGGCTGTCTCGATTTTAGAGAAAGTAAATAAAAGTGATTCTTTTCTCCAACTGGGATCCAAGCCACAAAAGTGACATTTGTCGCATTTATAGCCATCGTTTTTAAACACTTTTTTTATATAAAAGATATAAAAATGCTCTTTATTGCGCACCCTCGCACATAACGAAAACTCTAAACTAGAGCAAGGCAATTTTAATTTCGAATGATATAAATTTATAAAAAAATAAATAAAAAATAAATCAGCTTCACGCTGTATCCCGCACACAGCAGGGTAGGCAGAGGGAACCTAGTGTTTTTTTAGACACTCCGTTCCCCACTTTTTGCAGAATTCTGGAGGCATTGCGTGTTGAGTGGCAGAACTCAACGCCGCGCTTAGCCTCGACACCAGAGCGAAGAAAATGGAAATATAAATTTAAGTAAATATTTCATCTCCTCGAGTGGGGATCGAACCCACAACCAGTCGGTTTACAGTCACACTTTGTGCCGCTGCTCCACGACTGGCCTAAATTTATAAATGTACATAAGAATTCGTTTGGTTTAAATATGCTTAATTAAATAAAAATATAATAATAAAAAAATGTATAAAACAAGTTAATTTTGTGTCTGGCATACCGAATATTATTAAAACATTTTGTTGTTTAATTTATATCCAATTGGTATCAAAGTATTGTGATGTTCATCGTTTCTTTATAGTATGTAATTTGTTTTTTTTTTTTAGCTGCACGCTGTATCGCTAACATAGCAGGGCGGAAGCGGAAGGTACCCTAGTGTTAAGACACTCCGCTTCCATTAAAACACTTACGTTCTCCATTTTTTCGCCAAATTCTAGGCCGTAATTTTCTTTATTACTATTGCTAGGAAATAAAAATATTAAACAAAATTAGTTCCCTCTAGTGGGAATCAAACCATAACTTGTCGCATATACAGTCGCGCGCTTGTGAGCTTGCACCACGACTGGCATCAAAAAAGTATTTAATTCAATAATATATTATTTAGGCAATATATATTATTTCTCAAACACTCGTAGAGAATATGATCAATTTAAAATCTCCTAAATAAGAGGTATTTACGTATAATATTTTTTGATACATTATCGAGGGATTATTACAAAATTATTAGGGTAAGCTTACCCAACATTTTGAGGTGGCATAAATACTTAGGCTTATTTTTGACGATAAGCACACTTCCCTTCTATTTATAGTACTATTAATTACATGCCATATTTGTATGGATTAAGTTTATAAAACACGAGATTAGTACCGTGTTATGTGATAAGACCAAATTCCGACCCACCGCGTTGATGTACGCAGCAAACGTGGATATTTTTTATATGAAAGTATAAATATATATTTTTTTTTCAGTATAGTGTAAGATTTTCAATTATATAAATAATTAATTATTTATGTGATATTTTTTCATGTTTTTTTTAAGACACTCCCTTTCCTATTTTTCTACCGATTCTCGAAATATTGCGTGTTGAGTACTTAGCATAGCACAATGCAACGTCTACTAAAGATATTGTTTAAAGCCCAATTTCCAGCGTGAGCGCAGCGGCCTCGGCAAGGTCATTACGTTAAACTCACAAGAGTAAACTCTACTGGTTTTTTTACCCATTAATAGTAAGGCGGAAAGGAACGAGCGAGCAGAAAGAGTAAAGAATTGGAATGAAATTGAAAAAGAATTACAAAACACAAATGAAAAGACACAATAAATTCAGTTCAGCTTATTTCTTTTTCGCGGTGGAAACCAGGATTTCAGGAGCCTGGTATATAGCCAGAAAGTAATATTCAATTTTACAATCATTGTTTTCAATCAAACTAGAAGCTATCTTTTTGTAAAAGACTCAATAACCTTTTCAAAAATACCTAACAGCATTAATTCCATTCTTATCCAGTACCGGAATCACTTACACGTGTAAGTAACCCAGTCGCTCGTCTAATAATAGTTATATGACTTATTAATTATTTATAAATAAAATACTACCGCACGCTTAATTGAAAAGTGGACGATAACACGAGGTCACACACACAAGAAAGTCACTTTATTAAATATCTAAACGAGATAACATTCTGAGAAATTTCAACAAAACGAACTTAACTTTACTAATTGCAGCCAAAAATTCCTATCGCTTACTGAAAAGGACATGCTATCTACATATGAGAATTCATTGAATATTTTCGTACAGTAATTAACTTTATTTCGAATTAACGATAACATGTTATTAATTTGGCTCTTTATTTTGCTTTGTAGACAGAGCGAACCTAGTATAAAGAAAGAGAAGACACTCGCACCACTCAATTTCCGAGACATTGCGTATTGAATGTTAGAACTAAACGCTACGTTTAGTCTTTTTTACTGGAGCGGAGGAACAAAGATAATACATTCGCCCGAGTGGGAATCAAGTCAAAACGTTGTCGCGCCACGACGTCCTTAAATTTATACTCTTATTTGTTATACGTATATATAAAATCATGGCCGTTGAATGTTTGTATTTCAATTTTGTGCCTATCGTCACAAGTTGACATGCAAAATCTAATGCGTCTAAATAACAAGGTCAGACGGCGCCAGCGCTGCCCCCGTGCCCAAAGACTACGCGACAATTACACGCAGTAAACATGAGCTGCGGGTCAATTAACTAAGAAACATTAGTGTCAGCACCGATTTAGTTACGTACGACATTAATATATAAGTATAGATAGTAAGCAAACTCTATAAACAACGATAACAAATCGTATCAATTCTCGAGAACGGAGGACTCCAAAAAGACAATCAAAACTGAATATAATCGATTGTTAACGGAGCAACATGGAAAAATTAAACGACACTTTTTGGTGGACAAAACACCAACACTATAAATTTGGTCGAGTCGACACAAAAACATGACCAAAAAGAGTTAAGCGTTCGGGAGATCGTCGAATACAGATTACTGGGCGCAGGTGTTAAATAAAAATAATAAAATCCGACGCGGAGCACGTAAAAAGAAGAGTGGATACGGCCGCGCGGCGCCGAACGAGGCATAATTTCGTTTGCAACGCCCGACCGACAAAAAACGACGTGTACCCCATCGAGTTAACCAAAGCCCGAGCACGCCTCGGTGTTCGCCATTCAGAGTCAATCCGCAACGTCGGCAACTATTTTCATACCTTATAAGCTTCATATCTACAACCGCACACTTCCTTAATAGGATATCAAATTATCAAGATTCTATAAAATCTTAAATGGATACATGGGAAACCGCTGCTAGCGTACGAGTAGGTGCACTCGGAATGTCATCTAACTTCGATCACATTAAAGAATACCAAAGAACGGTCACCAAACAGCATTTCCGAGAAACATATTTATAATAAGGAATGAAAATGATGCAACGTGAACACAACAGCCGGTGCAGCGCACAAACTGCAATTAGGAAAGGCAATCCCTCTTCGCACGTACGAACAAATTGCAGGCAATAGTCGAGCGCTTCAGACAGAAAGAAATTCAACATTCGTTGCACGCACAAGTACGATATGAAATTTGTATCGTGTCAGTTCACTTGTAGGATAAACTCCAGGTTCGAGGAATGAAATTAATATGAAAAAAAAATATGATGTACTTCGAAACGTATACATAGTATACTAAAAGTTGTTGCTCGAAAAGATGAAAGGAATATTATATAAACACTGAACCACATAACAGAGTATGGACTTGATGTTTTTGTAGGGCTGTAACCCTTCAAACAGCGACGGAAAGGGGCCATTAAGTAGAGCTTAACATCGTAGAAATTCATGGGAGATCCTTAAATAAATAGTTTTAAACGAGCCCTGTGTTATATTGAACCCATCTAATTAGAATGAATAAATAAGGATTATCTTAGGATCTTGATGTATGGCATACGATCTTTAACGTGGAAACGAATCTGCCCATTCCTTAGTTGATGACTACGTCATTTAAAATAGGGTTTATCTTTATTTCTTCATCTGAAAATTCCTCAAATAAACCGCATCTATAATAAAACGTACGTTCACACTCATCGTTTTAACTAGATATAATTTCTGTTCAGAAATTGTAGTAAAATTCTTATTAAAATAAAGCTAAATCTATATATATTAACATAATATGATTTATATATTAAGCAAACAAATTTTGCTAAGTTATAACTTCATTTGCGCTGATAAACAATATTTACATAGATTGTTTTGCCTATCAATTAATCGAGGTACTTAATCGTAGACTGTGATCGTAATAAATGATACTTTTGAGCGCACGCCCACATTTCCTGTGCTTGGATTTAATTCAGATAGCACGGAACTGAACACAATGTTGTATATGAGAAAAACTAATGTTTTACGACTGTAAGTTATAACTTTTAACTCATTTTCACTTATTTTAATCACAAAATGTAATAAGATGTTATCAAAATCGTGTTCTAATCTGAAGTTTTAATGAACAATCCTATAACTATTCTAATGACGCCACAACGACTTGCGCATAAATCGGATACATTACCAATTATTCGGACGCAAAATATCCAGCAAACATGACTAATGTTTTTCAAAATTCGTAAGGAAATCCGAGCGGAATGCGATACGATGTTTATAATTTTGAAGCGAACATATTGTTACAAATAACTCGTTTCAGAGGGCTAACGCCCTAGATTGTGAGTTTGAAACAATACATTCTTAGTATTTTGTGTTAGGGTCGTCGACACGTAAACATACGTGAATTTGTACGCTACAAATGAGTGTGAGTCGTACTCGTATGTATTCGTGACGTAAACCAAGATGTGGACATTCCGATATTTTGTGTATTTTAAAATTTCGACCTTGGTATATGAAAATAACGTATTCCTATCCAATAATTTTCTAATTAAATTTGTATTATCTTCGGTGCCGTAGGATTGAAGATAAAGTAACACGAATAACGACGCAATATATTTGTTTCAATAGGTCTGTTTATACCAATAACAAATGAATCTTGGAGATATTAAAGCATCATTAAATAGGTAAGATATGCAAAGTATTACATACATAAAATAGTATTTTAGATAAATTAATATTTCTATCAAAGATAATATTATATTACACAAAAATTTCATAAAATTTGAAACCACTTCTCTTATTAGCTAAATTTAAAAAAGTAAATCGTCTCAATACCATTTCCAACCGTCTCGAAATCAATTTGTGGTTTAAAACGCCTTAGATATGTAATAACCACATCCAATCGCCCTTAAGCTAAGTTTTAGTTTAGTGTGGGACACCCTTCCCGATGACCTTCACGTCACCACGTACAGCCACGAGGTGCTTACGATTCTTAGGGCCAGAGTATCCTCTTCCTTGCCCACCCAGTATCATTGTGAAAGTCAATAGGGCTAATGCCATTAACCTCACGTTTGGAAAAAAAAGGTGACCACAAGCAATATGACAAGTCATCTACTTTAAGTACCATCTATCGCATGACATCGTCCTCCTCCATTTCAATGAGCCATTAGCCGGCCGATCGTCGGATATTGGTGGATCAGTATCGATTTACAATAGAAAAAAAAACGTTGTATTGTCATTCGAATGAACATGATTGAAGGTCTCTTGAAGGAGTTCATAAACTAAAGTACTTGCCTTGCGAGGATCAATATAATAAAGAAGTACTACGAACATAAAGATGGAGTATAAATGTCAAAAAAGAGTTGTGTTCTGTTTTCGACTGTATAATTTTCGTTTTAAGTAAAGGAATTTAACGCCACTTTTGATTTGTTACCAGGGTGATAAAATAAATAAGTTCAACCTGCGAGTTGGAATCTTATTTGAAACATGATATTTTGCGGTAAATTTTGTCTACCGGGGCCATACTAACGCACTTAGGTTATATGTAATAGTTACTAGCTATTTCTTCATTTAATTTCCACGATCTGGTTATAAAAGGCGTAACTTCCGCATCTGAATGCGTAATTATTTCTAAGTTGAGTGGAAAGTAAAAAATGGAATGTTTTAACTCTTGTTTCTCCTGGCCTACTCAGCTATAAAACAAAAGGAGGAGAGCGAAATGTGTTGTCAACATAGAGAACACGAGTTAAGCATTTCTTATAAGACAACGGTTATGGTGTTAACGAAAATGACTGGATACAGTAATAATCTAATATGTACCTATATCTTGTAAGATTGGTATAAAAAAATATATACTATTCATAATAATTAATCAACGTGAAACTTTTTGAACAGCAAACCAAAGTCAAAAACTCCAAGAACGAAAATAAAACTAAACAAATTTACAAGATAAACGCTGAAAAAAAAACAACAAAGCTTAAAAAACAAAAAAAATATCACAATCTGGCGGCGATGGTATTACAATTACACGAACACATTACCGACAGTTTCCAATTCGTCCCGCTGAAGTAAATAACCATTGAGAATGGTTATGTTATCCCAGCCTAATTGTCTGCACGATTGCCTCAATCAGTTTTTATTTGAAAGTTATTTTCTCGCGGCTCGGAGGACTCTTGTTAAAGTTATTTTCGAGTCAGATACAAGGGCTGGTAGATTTTTTTCTAAGTCTTCCTGCCTTCCTCATTAAATGGACATGCGTTAAGTTAATACAAAATGTTTAGCACAATTAAGACAAATGCTAGCCATAATGTAACTATTTTTAATTCTATGTATCAATTTGGTTATTGAAAAAAAAAATGCTCCTTGGTTTATCACGCATGTGGCAGGATAGGCAGAGGAAGCCTAGTGTGAGACTGTAAGGCATTCCGCTCTCCACTTCGAGCTCTTGCGCCGAATTCTGGAGTTATTAATTAATTATTTAAATGTAATATAATAATATATTTAAACAACCAATTAATATAAATGATGAAAATGTATAAAATTGATAGATTAATAAAATTATAGCCTTCATAATCCTAATAATCCATTAGATCAATAATAATCAAATAACATAATATTATTTGAAAAAAAAAAAACATTTGTGTAACTTAAAAAACGTGCCGATATTCGATAGTACAAAAAATAATGTGTTTAGACATGGAAGTTGATTTCAGTCACTTATCGGGCGGAAAGTAGAAAACGGAGGGCCTTAACACTAATTTTCGTCTTCAAAACTAAAAAAAATCTTTTGATTTCCGCAACAAATTTATGTACATGATTGCAAAGTATAATTAAACAGTAACATTATCATTCCCATTGACATCATAGAGCGTAGGACGCCAATATCCAGTCATTTTTCATCCTACACACTGAAAACTAACTAATGAGATGTTGTGTGAGGCTTTACAATAAACTATATACGATATTATCTGTCTTTATTAATAGATAAAATTAAAAAAATTAAATTAGCTTTACGCTATATCCCGCACACAGCAGGGTAAGCAGAGGGAACGTAGTGTTAACACACTCCGTTCCCCACTTTCTGCCGAATTTTGGAGGCATTGCGTGTTGAGTGGCAGAACTCAACGCCGCGCTTTGCCTCGACACCAGAGCGAAGAAATGCAAATATAAATTTAAGTAAATATTTCATCTCCTCGAGTGGGGATCGAACCCACAACCAGTCGGTTTTACAGTCACACTTTGTACCACTGCGCCACGACTGGCCTTTATTAATAGATGCTATGGATATACATACATTCGTTTCAGATACTTCTGACATTACATTGTGAATGAATAAATAAAATATAATAAATGAAGGATATCGTGCCACATTTTGTAAAATTTCTAAAAATAACTTATCCCTGATCTGGGAAAATAATGGGGTTGAGTTACGTCACTGCATAAAATGTGTTGCGAATGCGATGCGTGAAATTATAAAAATACAAAGATGGAAAATTGCACAAAAAGTAAATATTGATTTAATCTTTTTTTCTTTTCATTTAACAATATATATGTCATATTTAATATAAAAATTAAAAGAATACGTTCAAAATAAATAATTTAATAAAAAGCCTATAAATGGTTAAAGGAAGATAAAAAAAATGATAAAAATTCTAAAAAAAATGGGTCTATAAATACCATTCGTTGAGTTCTGAACCTGAACCTCTTTACGACCCACAAACTATCCTTTACGACGTTATTATAATATATATGACATAAGAATTACATGAAAGAAAACCCCAAAGGGATATATAAGGTGTACGAGACGTGTAGGAACAATAGTATAATCAGGTTGAAGAACGAGCATTGTCGCGCGGTGTCGGCGCGAGCCTGACGCGGAAAAAACGAAAACCACTTGTTTAGGGTTAACCACTCTAAAACATTTCGGAATAAATATTTTTAAAATATTTTTTTTTTTCAATGTCAACGCAAACCATACTGAAAAAAAAACATTTCAGTAATTTATATTGAAATGATTCTAAAATCTAAAAACTAAAGTAAACAAATAATATATATTTATACTTTTAGTAAAACGATTCACTCATTGATAAACTCCAGTAATAACATCAACATTTTATAAAAAGCAATGATTCACGAAATATTTGGTTTAAAAATAAACAATGGACTAAATAAGACGTTACGCTTTATAATATTATTCAACAAACTACTCGAATGTTTATAAATAGTTCCAACTAATTACGATGTAAGAGCTCTAAAATATACTAACAATATAAAGCTGAAGTTAGGTAGTTAGTTTGTTAGTTTGATTGAACGGACTAGTCTCAGGAACTATTTGTTTAAATTGTTTTTTTTTTTTGTGTTGGATAGTGAATTAATTCACTAATTATTTTGTAAAAGGTACCACCGGCTTGGCGGCAGTTCTGCAAAGCGAAACCAGCAAGAACCTCAATAGCTGCTCTTAAATGTCAACGTTACTATATAAAATTGATATTAATTTCATATATTTTTATCCTTTAAATATTTCTGAACAATGTAGAGTTTAAATTGTGATTTGTCTAATAACAGGTTTTATAAAGGTTACAACTGAAATAAAATATCACTTAGTATTTTTTAACATTTTTATATTGTTATTTCACATTTAGGAAAGAAAAATAATTCATAAGGAAACATAAAAATTTGAACGTAGCAGGATTTGAGCCCTCTTTGGAAACTGTTTTCAAAGAGGAAGTGGACGGTATCCAAAGACGCGCAGGTTTAAATCCCGCTACGTTAAAATTTTTATACGTTTTAAATAAGTATATTACTTAATAATTTTCTTACTGTTTTCTTAATATTCTTTTATTTTTATCAATTCCTCGCTCTTGTGACAAGATAATACGCGGCGTTGTGTTCTACATTATTTTCAAATAGCGTAAATATCAAATTTTATGCACGCGGCGTTGGCAACCCTAAAAGCATGCTATTGTTATTACAAAATGACCCATCTCAATGTCGAACGATTCCCCGAATCAAGTCCTCTCTCGCCTTCGAGAGCGGCGACCATGAAATATTAGAATGGTGGACAAAAATGTATGTTGAATAAAAAGATTTCTTTCAATATTACATTAAATTAATCTACACTCAGAAAAGAAAAATATATTATTAGACGGTTACCTAAAAATAGGAAAAGTTTATGACGTTTTCAAAAAAGAATTCTTACCAATAACATGGTCATGGGTTCGATCATCACTCATAAAAAAAGTTAATAATTGAAAGTTTTTTATTCTTCATTTAAAGACTGATAAAACAGGGCTGGACCTCGTTAATATCAGTTATCAAATAAGAAGAATTATGTAAACCTAGGCTATGTTTGGAAATACAATGTGCGAAAGCTAACTACTATAATGAGGGACAACAACAGGATTATCCGGAGATAACCAAACAGTATACCCATTCTACACTTAACATATAACCTAAGCTCCTTTGAACATTTTATAAAAGCTTATTTCTGACACCTCAAATGAAACATGGCGGGTTGCGTACGCTCGCGCGCATCGGTTATATACACGTTGAAACCGAATTCCGGATTCGTTACGACCGATAGGTCGAGATTAAAGGAAAATCCACATTAAAGTCCTTCTACATTCTAAAATTAGATGATGTTATTAAAATGTGTTAACTGCTAGATTATAAGCTCATTTAGTGTAGTGAAATATATGTATTTTCTAAATTATATTTTAGAAAAACAATTTATATTGGTTTATGTGATTTCCTTATTAAATATTCTTTTAGACTTTTATGTATTTCAACTTATATGAGCATAATACAAAAAGTTACAGTTTAATTACAAATTAATCAAATTAACTATAAATAATCTACATAATACATAGTAACAAGATACTGATATGTCAAAAACTACTAGGTTATTAAACAATCGTTAATTAAACATGGATGGTTCCTAAAGTTGGAAGTATTGGAATAAATCTCATTGAAAAGAAAATAATTCTTGATCTCAATATAGCTTTTAGTTTCTAAGTAATTGGTGGGCAGACATATAAATATACATATATTCAAATTTTAAGCGTAACTCAATTGTAAGCGGAAAGTCATAGTCATTTTACTCAAATATTAGTCAATTTTAATAATATCACATACATTATATATATATATATATATATATATATATATAACTGGTAAGTTCTGATTTTTGAGACTGGTTAAGGAAGCTTACTTCCTTATAATGTAATATATATAAGTTTTAGTAGAAAGCAAATAAAGGGAAAAATTATACAATAAGTTTCTGATATAATATTGTAAAAGTGAAGTTGAAACACAACTTTACAAGTAAAACAATATGTTTTTTTTTAAGTATTTTTACAGTTATAGAAGTAAATGTTTTAAAATATATATATATAATAGTTATCTATTCTAGAACCTGTAGTAAACAGTCTCAAAGAAGTGTGGGTTTGAGTCAATGTAATAAAATTATTTTTACATTATTAGTATCACTTTGATAGTGCAATAAAATTATATAAATAGCAATTAATAAATAGGAAGTGTTTGAAAACAATTATGTAAATATATTATAATCTATAATTACTATTTGCTTTTACATTATAAACAAATTACATATTTTATGTCTTTATATATTTAATTACACAACATATAAAATGCAACTTTTAATAAATATATATTTTTTCTCATACTAGTATTAGCATTATTACCAGAATAAAAACAATCATATTTTAATTACTTATAATAACTGATTAAGAATTTAAAAAAAACCATAATTAAGTCCCAGTTACTTTTAATTGCATATATGCAGGTTCAAGAAACTGTTGTGATCAAATTTGTATGTAATAAATAGTTGAACATAGTTTTGCCTATGTAATTATACAAAATCTTTAGATAACTTGTAGCAAATAATGTTTAATTTTGTTGTTTAAAGTACTGTAGTTTCATCTAAATTTATTTAGTAATTTTTGTATGAGTGGGACAAACATCAGTCCTTACAAACTTTCATGTTTATAATAATATTAGTAGAAAAGGATTCGATTGAAATCAACATTGATAAATTTTATAATTGGTAATGTTAACATATACCAATGTAACATGAGAAAAAATTACAAATATCATGTTAAAAATATCCGCAATACTAAAAAGTTTATGCAAATCACATTAAAATGTATAAAGTATAGCAATATGGTTGTTAATTCCGTTTATTAAAAAAATACTAATTTAATACAAATTTAATTAAAAATCACATTTTAATTAAACTCCTGCATGTCTTTTTACTGACATCTATTGATAAAAGCACTAACTAAACACTTGGAGATAAATTAATATTTTATAAAAATTTTACAAATAATAGCATATTCAATAAGGAACAACATTAAGCATATATAAGACGTAATATTTTTAAAACTAAACCCCTAAATTATAGTATGTGCTTAAAGTCAAATAAGACTAATAACAAAATATATATTATCTTTAAGAAAACAGACACTGAATTTACTATTGTACACAACATTTCGATCTATTTTATCAAATGTAAGTAATACAATTGCTTCATTATAGTTATAAATTATTATTCATACTATATTATTGAAGTATTTCATGTTTTGATCGAAAAAGACATCTGTTATCTTCTATGGAATGTCAATGACTAGACTCTTAATCATTTGTCTACTTATATATACATTATAAAATTGTATTTTAAAGAAATTTTGAAACTTACTTACCCATTTTGTGAGGAATTTCACTAAGAAACACGATTTATCTCAAAATTTAAACACAAACACCAAAAACATCACACAGCGGCAGCCATTTTACTAACCTTGTAATTAATGTTGCCACTCACTAAAATTCCAAATTATAAGTACGTTTTTGTTGCTAGAAAAACGTACTTTTAATTTGGAATTTTAAAAACTAGGCTAAAATTAAGTTATTTAAAAATAATTAATTCATGCTGTAAGTTTTATAGCTCAAAAGTTTGTAATTAAAATATGTTGTCAAAAATAAATTGAATCTTAACGGATTACTTCGTCTTGTAAGGTGTTTTTTATAATCTAATGATAGTGTTCTAATTGTTTTATTAAAAAAAACATCTTAATAATAAAAGCGCAATATTTAAATAATAGAATTATGTTAAAGAATATAAAAGTTAAAATTGAATGAAATAAAATATTATTCAAGTATAATAATAAATTGACATAAATATTTGTTCCAAATAAAACAGACTGAAACAAAATGTTACCATAGGAAAGTATTGTTATTCTTTTCTTGTTAACAGCTGTCAAAAAGGTACGGATTTTGTCCAAGTGAAAAGAAATCAAATTAAATCGCATATTATTTAAAGGAAATATTATTAGTGTAATGGTGAATTAAACAGTTTAGTGCTTGTTACATCTAATTTGTTTTATATTTCAGCTTGAAAATGGTACAGCGTCTTACTTTTAGGCGACGGTTGTCGTACAACACCAAGTCAAATCAGAGGAGAATGTGAGTTTGGAATATATTTAATGTATTTTAAATTTGTACGTAAGAGTATAAGAATTATAAAACTGTTTATGGGTATTTATACAATATATTAAAGTCTAGACTTTCATTAAATAATGCTTATAAACATAACCTAAAACTAGCGGTACTAGCTACTATAACCTAAGTTGAAAAATTAAAATAGCTTACTTTATCTTTAAGTTTACTGTAAACGTGACAAATTATACGCAATTGTGAATTTATAGTTAAACAAATTCACCCTTTTTCTTTAATTCAAAATTATATTGCTCATGTTCATTTAACTTTATTAAAACTAACAAAGTCTGTGTGTGTGTGATACAGAATTAAGTTCAGACACAATGTACAAATATTTAGCAACAATTTACATTTGTGTTATTAAGATAGTAGAAGTATTAAAAAAATAAGTATTTTTAATATTTAAATAGGTAGTGCATACAATGTTAGTCAACCACTAACAGAAAAGTCTTCCCTTAGCTATTATTTTTCACATGTTACTAAAATTTATACTAAATATGACAAGTAGACCACTGTAGTATAGTGGTTATGTATTTTTATTTCTCGTGTTTGATGTGGTATTTAGTTCGGCCACACAACATGTAAATTTGAACAGAAGCAAAGAATGGATATTGTGATATGTTGTGATATTATCTTTCTGGCTATTTTACTTATTGTGGGATTATATTATGAAGTTAACAAATAACTGCTTTGCTACATATGTTTTATAATAGTAGAGGAGCTGTTGAGATACAAAATATTATACATTTCCTTAGCAACATATCTTACACTTTATACAAAATTACTTGTAATGTTGCAAATAATGTAATGTAATATTATTTTATTATTGTACTTAGTATACCATAAGAGAAATGAATTGTTTTCATTTATTTGTTTATTGATATAATTCCTTTCTTTAAAATGAAATGGAATTAATATATTGATAAAGATAATTTTTATTGACTAAAAATTTGTATTAAAAAATTTAAACTTAAAGTTTGCAGTTAGAAATAAATAAAAATTAATTTTAATGCCATAATTCATAAACTATAAAAGATTTAGGTACTATTTGATAAATTACTCATCATTTATAATATCTTATTATTACAGAGTAAGAACTCCAGGTGGACGTTTGGTCTATCAATATGTTAAGAAACCCAAGAAGATCCCAAGATGTGGTCAATGCAAGAGCAAGCTCAGAGGTATCCAACCTGCCAGACCCGCAGAACGTTCCAGACTTTGCTATCGCAAAAAGACAGTGAAGCGAGTGTATGGTGGAGTGCTCTGCCACAAGTGTGTTAAACAACGCATTGTCAGAGCTTTCCTCATTGAGGAACAGAAGATCGTAAAGGTCCTTAAGGCCCAACAAGCTACTGCCAAACCTGGCAAAAAGGCTGCAAAATGAACATTAGGGTGTAAATAAATTTATAAAATTCAATTACTTTTTCATTTTCTTTTCTACCTTCTTCTTCTTCCTGGCATTAATCCCGGCTATTTGCCAGGGTCTGCCTTCCCACTCAACCTACTCCACTTTGCACGGTCTTTAGCGTCCTCGGTGGTTAGACCATTGGCTCTCATGTCCTGCTTCACGACATCCAACCAGCGCTTCCTTGGGCGTCCGAGAGGTCTCACTCCAGGGACTGACATAGCAAGGCACTTGCATCCGACATAGTTCTTAGGCCGGCGCGTAACGTGACCAAACCATCTCAGGCGACGCTCTTGGAGCTTATCCGCTACGTCACGGACTCCAAGACTACCCCGAATGAATGTGTTGCGTATGCGGTCAGACCGCGTTACGCCGCACATCCACCGCAGCATCTTCATTTCCGTGACGTGAAGCTCCTGAGTGTGCCGAGATAGTGCTGGCCAACATTCGCTGCCGTATAAAAGAACCGGTCGGATGATGCTCTTGTATATCAGACCCTTGAGTTTGGGCGGTATCCTGCGATCGCAGACCACACCAGTGACCTCCCGCCATTTGGCCCAAGCAGCGCTTATCCGGCTATAGACATCGTGATCGATGCCTCCAGACTCGTGCATAACGGATCCAAGGTACCTGAACTTTTCCGACTTAACGGCTGGTTCAGGACCTATAAGGATAGTGCTCGAGTCCGGGCTCCCACAGGCCATGTACTCGGTCTTCGACACATTTAGTTTAAGACCGCCGTTCTCAAGCGTACCCTTCCACAGGTTCACTTTACGCTCCAGCATCAGTCGGTTCTCATCAATGAGTGCTATATCATCGGCATACATCATCAGCCATGGAGGCTGGTCTTGGATGTGAGCCGAGACAGTATCGAGCACCACATTGAATAAGAACGGACTAAGAGCCGAGCCTTGGTGAACCCCTACTGTAATCTGAAAGGGTTTAGTGTCGCCAACAGCAGTCCTAACCATAGAAGCGGAATCGCGGTACATGTCTCTGATAATCTCAATATAGGCCTCAGGGATCCCTTTGGATCGCAATGCCCACCAGATACACTGACGAGGCACACAGTCAAAGGCCTTCTGCAGATCTAAAAAGGCCACATGCAGAGCTCTCCTTTTTTCCCTGTATGCCTCCATCAATGTTCTGAGGGCGAAAACGGCGTCCATAGTGCCCGATCCTGGCTGAAATCCATATTGAGACTCAGAGACAGTACACTCGCGGCGGAGCCTGAGGTCGATCATGCGCTCGAAGAGCTTCATGGTATGACTCATAAGCTTAATGCCCCTATAACTACCACAATCTTGAACACTGCCCCTTCCCTTGTAAATAGGGGTAATGAAGCTAAGCCGCCACTGGTGTGGCATCTTTCCAGTGTTCAAGATATGATTAAAAAGGACAGTAAGTATGAGCACACCAAGAGAGCCCAACGATTTCCACGCTTCGATCGGAATGTCGTCAGGTCCCACCGCTTTTCCACTTTTCTTTTCTACCTATCTACATATATATGTGACATTGGTGAAATAAATAAAAAAAAAAATTGTTCTACTCACACACAGAAGTTAAAGAGTGGAGAACCATATTTAAAAAGTTATAGGGCTGAATTCCATTTTTTATAAGAACTTTCTTTTTAGTTCTAAAATTATAGAACAAAATTGATGTTTTATATCTTGAGGTATTTTATTGAGAAGTTGTGCTTATGGAAAAAAATCTGTATATTTCAGATCTTTTTTCCAATTATGAAAATATAGTACTTGTTTTTATGTGGTATTGACAATCATTAGTAATATTTATTAAATAATATTTTAATGAGGCCAGTCGTAGCGCAGCGGCACGAAGTGTGACTGTAAAATCGACGGGTTCGACTTAAATTTATATTTCCATTTCTTCGCTCTAGTGTCGAGGCTAAGCCCGGCGTTGAGTTCTGCCACCCAATACGCAATGCCTCCAGAATTCGGCAGAAAGTGGGGAACGGAATGTCTTAGCACTAGGTTCCCTCTGCCTATCCTGCTGTGTGCCGGATACAGCGTGAAGCTAATTTAATATTTTTTTTTATCTTTTAAGAATCAAAAATAAATGCTTAATGTTACAAAATACCTGGTATAAATAATCAATTTTGATTCTTGAGAATGAGTTAGCCTTTTACAAAGATACATATATATGTTTGCACTTAAAAACAATATCTTAATCTAGACGCATACTTCGTCCCTCCCTATATAAAAATATTTTTTATTCTGATTTCTAATATTTTGTAATTTTATTTCAAAATATTAAGGGTATAGTCGTGACCATACCACGGTCTACAATATATTTTATCGATAAATTATACATTGTACGTCACTAAAATCGCGAGGTAGTGTTATATACACAGAACACATGTACCCAAAGGGTACCGTTATACAAATTTGTGATTTAAGGTTCACTATAGAACCATCCCCGGTTTATGTAATTGGAGAAAGTGCTTTAGACTTTATGCTTCGTTGCCTAACAATCTCGCAACTAAAACTTGAATTTACTTGGAGAATCTTCTGTAGAATTAGTTTGAGTAAAAATAGTTGGAAGTTGGAAAAAAATCATCGAAATATATTCGATTAATGATATTTGCGAGTCTATATAACAGTGATAGCTTATACAATTTTATCTGTGGTTAAAATCACCTTGAAGAAAAAACACATTATTGTGAAATACTTATAGTTTTAGTATTACAAAGTATATTAATATATTATTTATTATTGATTCTCTAAAGACTGTGATATAATTATATTTTTTATAAAATGTCGAATCCTTGGAAGAAAGTTTCAGCGCCCGCCGATGTGCAAAATTTATCTGAGATCATGTCTGAAGAGTATGCAAAAGGTTTGCAGGTAAAAGAAGAATTGATATTTGCTGAACAAATTTCTGATCAACACGTAATTGTTGAATCAAACGACTTTTCCCCCGAGATGCTCAAACAGATCGAGGAATCAAGTGCAAAAGGATACTGCGACTCCGATGCCATCATTGCAAAAGTGTTGCAATGCCAGTTTGACAAAGAATATGACGACGAAATTAAGAGAGTTGAGAAAAAGAAGAACGGAGACGCTAAAGTAACAGTGTCCTTCGACAATTACCGCAATGTTCCTGAAAACCTCGTATACGATTCTGACGATGACGATGAAGAGTTCGAAAACGCTGGAAAGAAAGACTGGGATCGATTTGAAACTAACGAAAAAGAATTTGCAAGCCTTCCCAAACGAGGGTTCATTATGAAAGATGGAGAAATGGTAACGAAGCATGATAGTGTTATCAATGGTAGAAGGAATGCATGTAAAGTAATGGCATTCCCTCCCGAGGTGTGCACGGGCGACGGCGCCGGATTCGATATGAAACTTTCAAACTCTGTGTTCAATCAACTGAAGGAGCATACCAGATGGAGTCAAGCTCGCAAGCATAAGATGTTAGACAGAAAAGAAAGCCAAGCCACTGCCGAGATGGGTCTTGATGAGGCTACAAGACTTATACTTTTTAAGTTAATTAATAAAGGTATGTTAGAAGATATTAATGGGGTCATATCAACTGGCAAAGAATCTGTTGTACTACATGCCAACAGTGACCCATCTTTCCCTGACATGGTTTTACCTAAGGAATGTGCAATAAAGGTCTTCAAGACCACTCTAAATGAGTTTAAAACTCGAGATAAATATATTGAGGCGGATTATAGGTTTAGAGATCGCTTCTCAAAGCAAAATCCCAGGAAGATAGTACACATGTGGGCAGAGAAGGAAATGCACAATATGATGAGGATTCAAAAGATTGGTCTTAATTGCCCAGAAATGGTTTGTTTGAAGAAGCATATTCTTGTAATGTCTTTTATTGGGAAGGATAACAAGTCAGCACCCAAATTACGTGACGTAATCATGAAGCCTGAGAAATGGGAGAGTGTATACCATGAAATTGTAGATGCCATGCACAAGTTGTATAACATTGGCCATCTTGTCCATGCTGATCTCTCTGAGTATAATATACTTTGGTGGGAGAACAAATGTTGGTTTATTGATGTCTCTCAATCAGTGCAACCTGACCATCCTAATGGATTAGCATTTCTGTTAAGGGATTGTCGCAACATTATAAATGTAAGTTTTTTTTATAAATTGTATTATTATTTTTTGTACTAAAAGC
This sequence comes from Heliconius charithonia, assembly GCA_030704555.1. NCBI lineage: Eukaryota > Metazoa > Arthropoda > Insecta > Lepidoptera > Nymphalidae > Heliconius > Heliconius charithonia. Next base: position 926,385 of record CM060813.1, read on the forward strand.
AAATCAGCTTCATGCTGTATTCTGCGCACAGCAGGGTTAGCAGAGGGAACCTAGTGTTGCGACACTGTTCCCCACCTTCTGCTAAATTCTGGAGAACTTACTTGTCTTTATGTACAAACTGCATTTTTAGTTAAGTTCTATTTACAAAAAAAAAAGCAAACAATAATTTCAAAGCCAGTCTAATACAATTTTTTGTTAGTTTGTTTATTTTTGTTTCCTTATATTATATAAATGTTGCGTAACATTATGATAAATATTGCACAATTATATTGTTTGTCAACACTAATTAATCTTATTTTATTATCATTTACAGTTCTTTGAAAAGAAAGGTGTACCAGACATCAAAACAGCAGATGATCTGTTTAAATCGATCACTGGTTTTGAAGAAGTTGATGTCAATCTTCTAGAAGGGGTTCATACTACTTACAACAGCTTGTCTTCACGATTTGAGATAGCACCTGATGACAATAGAAATATAAGCTATCCATTTGAATATTGTTGGCAAAAAACTAATGAGAAGAAAGGGAAAAGTGATGATGATGATGATGATGTTGAGTATTATGAGGATGATGAATTTGATGAAATGTGGTATCATTCTAAGCAGAACAAGGTAGTCGATGGCACTACAAACTTCGGAAATGATTTAACAGTTGACAATGTTGTCATTGACAAGGAAGTCAATTTTGGTAACCCGGTTATTGAGGTTTTGCCTTCCAATGAATTGAATATAGACAGTAGTGGTATCGATAAAAAGTCTTAATACAAATAAAAGCCGTTTATATACGAGAAAATGAATTATAATTAGCATTGTTTTTAAACAATGAAAGAAAAAATGGTGTAATCCTAAAAATAAACAAAAAAAGGAGTTGTAATTGAATAAAAATGCAAAATGGGGTGTCTGCCTTTTTATTTCTTTCTCGCTAATGATTACATGATCTTATAATATTAATTAAATAATAAATTACATTTTTATCACAGTAAAATATAACAAATTGAAATGTGCCCAATCCTCATTTGGGAAAATTTACAATTTTGATTTCCTGCTTTGATAATATAATGTAACAATGAGTGCGGCCATCTAACATAAAGTATTAAGTAAATTTATAGACCTAGATCCCAGACCCCTCCAGATCTACGACATTTTAGCAAAGCTGCAATTCTTTGTATTATTAGTCCAATACTTAGTTAGGACAGTATGTATACTTACTAACTTGAAAATGGGGACTAGCTCAATGTAACAGTACATAAAAATCATGCTTACCTATGTTAAAGTAGAAAGGATTGTATTAGTTAAGTGTTATTAAGAATATTGTAACAAAATATATATTAACTGTTGCCAGACCTTTTACTGGGCTTTAACATAAGCGAAAAATAAAATGCTTCTACACTAGGTCCATCTGTCTAACCTTATAAATGTATTTAAAACCGAATTAAATCAGCTTTATACTGTATTCCGCGCACAGCAGGGAACCTAGTTACTGTTTAGACTCTGTTCCCCACTTTCCAACAAATTCTGGAGGCATTGCGTTCTGAGCAGCGGAACTCAACGACGCGCTTCGCCTCTACACCAGAGCGAAGCAATAGAAATATTGATTTAAATTAATATTTCATTTCTTCGAGTGGCGATTTTTATTTTTGTTTTAACTTAACTTAAAATAAATTACTAAAACTCTCCTTAACACTATTATTATTATACTATTTGTAATTTACTTAAGGTCTGTAAATCTGTTTGCAAATTGGCAAAGGCCTCCTCAAACCTTTTCCACTCCCTGTCCCTTCTATCATTTGCAACTGTGCCACATTTTTCAATAAATAAATATAATTATTCACAATTTTTCATCATAATGAGTGTTTCCAATAGATATTTCTGTTGTCTCGTCAAGTACTGTTGTGTCTCCGTCGCTACACTTATTAAAGCTTGATAGTCCATTGATTTAGTTGATATAATGATTGATTGCAACTTTAGTTTTAGGTCTATGTTGAATGGGATGCCTGAAATAAATTGACCTCATTAAAAAAAATAATAGTCCAGTTTGTGGAGGTGTCGCGTGGTTGGGAGATCAAATCTCTCGCTTGTACAAATCATGTAATGTCTCAAAAATTGGATGGAGAATGGGACATGGGTCTTTGATACTAAATTTACTCTGCCTACCCGGTTTATGTTATTATTAATCACGATATGAAGCTTAAAATGTATTGAATACAGAAACAAGTGGAAAGATATATCACCATTAGCGTATCTAGAGTTATTTTCTAGGGATGTTTGCACTTTACCTTTGAACAAGAAGATATGTTTGTGTAAGCATTGTTTTATTTTTATTTTTCAGAGTGAATTATTTGTTAGGTAAATTTCTGGGGTGGGCACGGATCACCCGGCCCCCATTATATATTACAGAAAAAGAAACTATTACAAGTTCCGTTTTTATTTAAGATGAAAATAGTTATTTTAAAGATTTGAAGAATAGAGTATTGCATTATTTTAGATACTTACTATCACTATCTTCATCATTGAGTAAATTATCTAACAATTGTTTTAATGATTCTGATTTGACATCTGAATCAGGATCCACTATGAGGACTAAAAATACTCTTATAACTTGAATCCTAAAAAAAAAACGCTGTTTAAATTTTAAATTTGGATAAAATTAAGTGATAAGTACTTAAAAACAATGGATCAGCATTTGATTAATCTAATGGAGATTGTTAGTGGGTTCTATTTCCAATTGAGGGATGGAATTATTTTCATTTTCTTACCCGGGTAACAAGACATGTCTCAGAAATTGCATGAAAGATAAAGAATGGAGTGTATTTGAATGAAGTTGTCTCTGCCTATCACACCATATAAAAGATATAGTATGAAGTAAAAAAAAACCCAGACTTAGTAATATAATTTCTGGTTTAGACTTCCACTACTACATTACATCAGCATTGCCAGATTTTCTCTCAGTAAAAAGCGGGATTTTTGTTTTGCCAAAAAATGTGACAAATAAATGAAATATTAAATATTTTCTTAATGGAAAAACCTAATTATTTTTGAGAGATATTGGTTTGGTTTGCCATATGTTAGGTAGTAAAATCTTTAAAATAATTAATTATATGTTACTTACATATACTTATTTGTATTTCTATGAAATTATTAGTAACTAATCAAAATCTTAAAGTAATTAAAAAAGATTTATAACTATATGTGAAATAACCAGGGGAAAGTGGGACTATGCCTGACCCAATTGGGACATTTAATTTGTGGGCTAAATATCGGGACATACTACGAAAAACGGGACAACTGGCAATGCTGCATTACATATACAATGTGTCATACATTATGTCCAACCTGTAAAAAAATATGTTATCCTTATTTATAGAAATTAGAATATATTCACTTACTCAGTTAGAATGCTTTCTGGTATATAAAATTTTGAATCACATATTTTGTTTGCTGTTTCCAAAGCTATATCAAATTTATCTAAAAATAATAAAAAGATTGATTATATTAAGTACAAACACCATGGTTATCACTAATTATTTAAAAAAAAGTTTTATATATTATTACAAAAGCCCTTGTAGAGCAGTGGGGCAGCATTGGAAAATAAAAGTAATAACACAACAGTGGGTTTGGTGGGTTTTTCTTCTGAACTGAGTGTCCAGACACTGAGTTCTCCTTAACTACCCTAACAAATGTATGATAAAGTGTGAAGCATATTGAGGAAAAAGTAGTATTTAATTCCTACTAAAAGTAATTGTCTTACCACAATCAATTAGTAAATTCAACATATTCCTCAAACACATGAGTTTCATAGTTCTATCTTCAATAGTTTTAACAGCTATTTCAAAATAATGCAGAGCTTCCAATTTATAATCAAGTCTAATAAGCTCATTTGCTAATTCTAGTAGAATAGAACTTCTTATAGGTGATTTCTCTGGATATTTGCTGTAAGCTTGTAGATAACAACTGATGCCAGCCTGAAATAGTTAGATTGATTCTTAAAAAATCTATTGATTGACATGTTCCATAATCATACACACTACAACATTATTATTAGAAACATATGAGAAAATGTTTTTAAGGACTACAATTTGCATTACATCAAAGATTATTTGAAAACAATGTAATTATTTAATAGTGACATATGAATTACAATCATAAACAAAACTATGATATTTGTATTTTGAAATGTACATATATCCAGTAAGCTAATCATTAAAATAATCCAGCATATTCTGGTCTTGAATAGTGCCAGATTTCTGAAATTGTAATATAATTACATAAAGAATATTTTACATACTTCTAAGCTTTCTCTATCAGGGCTATGGAATTTTAAAGCAGTGAGCTTTTTCTCTGCCTTCATAAATTGTCGTGCAGCTGCTATATACTGTTCAGCTTCACCAAGAACGTTGCCAGCGGAAGCCTCACACTTTGCAGCACCGATGTAAGTCTGACCAGCAAATGCTGGTTGTTCAGAATGCTCACATTGTATAGCTAAAGCTATAAACTCATTTGTAGCTTCAGATATATTTGGTTTTCGCATAAATCTCCTAAGAATTATATGTTAAATGTATATTATATTCATGTTAAATGATAAATTTATTCTATTTTATTTAGAATAGTAAAAACAGGTAACACATACTTTTTAAGTTTTGTATTAATATTGATATATTGTTCATTAAAGCTCGAGTTTAGATCAGTAGCCATTTTATAATGCTTTTAACAAAATTGTTTTTAGTGACGAATAACACACAAGAGATTAGTAAATTAAGAATATTTGTCGAAATAACAAGAACAACAATATTTTGACACATACAGCTTTGTTACGTTTCATTCACGTTTATGATGATGACAGAGCTCAACAGTTTCACATTTAAAAGTAAAATATGTTCGTGCCCCTTGGCAATATATATTTGTTATAAAAAATTTATTAAAAAAAATATATTATATAAATGAACATATTAATTTATTATTTATTTTTCGCACTTGCAATAAACAAAAAGTCAACATGAACTATTGATATTATACAATTTTCATGTCATATGTCAAATTTTATTCCCTGACGTGTCGTTCATATAAAATATATTTCTTAAATTTTCGAAAATTCAGCAATGTTTTTCTTACAGTAAATAATTAAACTGATGTTTAAAAGTTTTACACGTGAAACACAATGGATTTCTTAAAAAGCGGCCTCAAAACCGTGCTAGGAGCTCCTGAAACTGGACAACAGCCGTCCGTAGCTGATACGGTAACTAAAATTTTCAGTTAAAAAATTAATTGACCTATTTATAAATATAGCTGTGTGAGAATTTATAAATTTAAAGATAGGTGTGTATGTAAGGTGTGGGAGGAATTTCATGTGACATGATTACTAGTAAATATGATTACTGCCCCAAGTGAAATAAACATCTTTTTACAAAAATAACAGATGTTATAATAATTATGGAAGATTTAAACGAAGTAAGAGATCGTCATAATTGTTTTAATCACTAAATAAACACGAATACAAGAAAATTATCTTCATGGTTCTCAATTTGTTGATTTGTATACCTATTTTTATTTGAAAACTCTTACAGCTATCTTTCTTTTTTAATTTTATCTAAAAGAATACATAGGTAATTTTCTAATCAATTTAACAGGTGGAAAGATTAGTAGAAAGAGCTAGTAACTCAACCTTGTTAGAAGACAGAAGAGATGCTTGTAGAGCATTGAAAGCATTGTCAAGGAAGTACAGACTTGAAGTTGGTGCTCAAGGCTTAGATACTTTAAAACAGGTAGATATTTGTATTATATTTTTAATAAATAGTGATTTATTTGATGCCTTTGGGACACATTGAGATAGCTAATGCAATGGTTGTGGCTTTAATACACACTTAGGGGAATTAATTATTATCATTTTCCTCTGCCTAGACAGTGTGATGTTAAATTCTGCCATTCAACGTGCAATGTCTCTGATTCTAAAAGAAAGCTGAGAAATTAAGTGCCTCTGCACATATATGTATGCTGAATAAAGTGTGAAGATAAAAAAACAGTTGTCCTAGTTGGCCTAGTTCTGGTCTGTCCTTGGCCTGTAGTTGGCCTAGTTCTTAGGCAATTTTTCTGACCAGAGTAGGATTTTTTTAAAATATACCCCACAACCATTTAATTTGCAGTGCAATGTATTTAGTCATTGTTAATATTTTTTTTTGTTTTTAAAAATAATTCTTTAAAATAATAATTTCAATACTTATCTAACTTGATTATCTATGAAATATTTAATTGTCTAATGAGACAATTAGGATGTAAAACTAATTTCTTGCTTTCTGCTTCTTACATTTATTAAGATAAAGGAAATATAATATTTTATCTGTACAAATTAACTTTAACTCTACCAACTTAACTTTGAAGTATATTATAAAAAAAGATATATTAACAATGATGTTGCTGTTGAGACACAACTATGCAACTGTAAATAATGTGAATGTGGTTTCAAATGTATTATTTATTATTTTCATTAATGCACGCAAACTAAAGTGAGGAATGATAATATCTCAACACTAGGTTGCCAGGTTTCCTATGCCTACCCTTCTATGTGTGAGATAAACAGTTGAATGAAAAGCCAAAGCCAATGAAAGGTTATTAAGTTGAAGATGCTGGGACAAACTTCGGCACTCAGCACTCCAATATCACAAGCTTGGACAGAAAATAAAACAACCTCGTTCTCTGTTTTGATATTAGTATCTGTTAGTCTACCCTACCATAGGAAAGATAAAGCATTGAGCTAAAAAAAAATAATAGACAATATTATTTCAACTTATTTTGTAGGGTAATATGTTGAGTGAAGGAAAGAAGTGCTGTGATTTGTCTTGTTATGAGTGCGAGAAAATAGACATATTAAATTATTTATTTCCCCGAGTGGTAATCAAACCTACAAATGTCGTACTTACGGTCACAAGAGGGCTTGAAAAAATATATACTAATGATTTTAATATATTTTTGTAATTATTTTTCCCTCCTGGCCTTTTCTGAGGCCAGTCGTGGCGCAGCGGCACAAAGTGTGACTGTAAACCGACTGGTTGTGGGTTCGATCCCCACTCGAGGAGATGAAATATTTACTTAAATTTATATTTCCATTTCTTCGCTCTGGTGTCGAGGCTAAGTTCTGCCACTCAACACGCAATGCCTCCAGAATTCGGCAGAAAGTGGGGAACGGAGTGTCTAAAAACACTAGGTTCCCTCTGCCTACCCTGCTGTGTGCGGGATACAGCGTGAAGCTGATTTTTATTTAAGATTTTTATTTTTCCCTCAGATATTAGAACTCGACAGAGCTGACAACGAAACAATAAACTATGCACTCGACACACTCAATAACATTGTTTCACCATTACAATTCGAAGAAGAAGAGGACAAACCACACTTACCCATAAACATCGGAGATCAGTTCACAGAAATGTTCATTAAAGATCCGCGAAACATACAACTAGTATTGGATCTTTTGGACGAATATGATTTTAGAGTTAGACTGTCTACAGTTCAATTTCTAACTTCTCTTCTAACAAATAGGACTAAAGATATTCAAGAAATTATACTCGATAAACCCATGGGTGTATCAAAAATGATGGATCTATTATCCGACAATCGAGAAGTTATAAGAAATGAGGCGTTATTACTGCTTATAAGATTGACCAAAGGCAACGCTAACATACAAAAAATTGTAGCTTTTGAAAACGCCTTTGATAGATTATTTGAAATTGTCAATACTGAAGGTTATTCGGATGGCGGCATCATAGTAGAAGATTGTCTTCTTCTAATGCTAAATTTGCTAAAAAATAACAGTAGCAATATAAATTTTTTCAAAGAAGGCAGTTACATACAAAAAATGCTGCCAATGTTCAACATGCCGGAGGAAGCCGAGGATATCGGTTGGTCTCCGCAAAAAGTCTCCAATGTACATTGCATGTTGCAACTGGTCAGAACTTTGGTATCACCGAGCAACTCAGCACAGATTATATCTAGCTGTCAGAAAATAATGAAAAATGTTGGTTTATTAGATTCTTTGTGTAACATTTTAATGGCGAGCGGCGTTCCTGCTGATATATTAACGGAAACTATTAATACTGTTGCCGAAGTTGTAAGAGGGGATACGATGAATCAAGAGTTCATTGGGAATGTGATAGCGCCATCTTATCCTCCACGGCCGGCTATTATAGTTCTGTTGATGTCCATGGTGAATGAGAAACAGCCGTTTTCTTTAAGGTAAGGGTTTCTACGGTAATTATTCTATATTTTTTGTTCTACTTTAGTTTAAGACACAATGTCTCCAGTATTCACCAAAAAATAGGAAACGGAGTGTCTTAACATCAAGTTCTCTCTCCCTACCATGCTGTATATAATATTTCTTATAGAATGAAAATATTTTATTAAATAAGTTTAATTAAACGCCACCCAATGCCACCAAAGCCTCAAAATTTCGGCTCGTGGCCAAAGTGGAGAACGGAAATGTGTTAATGTGAAATGGAGTGTGTTTATGCTAAGTCCCCTTTGTATTACCTGCTATATAAGATGGAATACAGCGTGAAGCTAAAAATTGAGTTTCACCAATCAAAACACAGTCTTGAATCACACTGTTTTAGATTCGTAAAATATTTCTTAATAAACATAACAAAAATTTATTACAGATGCGCTGTCCTCTACTGTTTCCAAAGTTATCTCTACCACAATGAAATAAGCCAAGCTAACCTAGTCCTAACCCTGCTACCATCCTCAAGTGAGGTTTCAAGCTTAACCAGCGGTCAAATCCTCTGTGGAGGGCTATTCTCTTCGGATATCCTTTCAAATTGGTTCGCCTCAGTGTGCCTGATGCACGCTTTGATAGACAATACGGGGCAGAAGGAGCAGTTGTTGAGGGTGTTGTTAGCGACCAACATAGGTAGTGCACCGGTGTCACTGCTGCATCAGTGCACGCTGTTGTTGCAGCAGACTACTAAGTTGCAGTCCAAGGTAGGTTCTTTGGGATATATTTTTTTATTTATTTTCTTATTTGATTAAATTTTGGTAATATTTACACAGATTGTGTTAACAAATTTCAAAGTATTTTTATTCGATATTTTATATTTTTGTGCTCTATCCCCGTGCAGTATGGTAGACAAAGAGAACTTAGTGTCAAGACACTCCATCCTTTTCTACCGTCTGAATATGGAACATTACATAATGAAACCAATTGAACTGTTGATAACAAAGCTGTAGTGTAATGATAGTGTTTTTTTTATATAATATTAATTTAACCTTCATACCTCTACGATTTTTTTAGAAAGTTAGTCTTGACAGATGTTTTGGGTCTATAAAAAGATGATGATGATTTTATAAGATTTTAGCTTTCCTTTTGAGATAAAAAATGAAGTGAATGTCTCCAGGTAGCACTGCTGATGCTGCTGTCGCAATGGACGGCGCACTGCCCGGGCGCGGTGGCCGCGCTGCTGCAGGCGCCCGGCGGCGTGTCCTACCTGGTGTCGCAGACCTGCTCCAACGAACACGACGACAATGAATATTTGCTGCAAGGTATGCTGTTTATCATTCCCAAAGTGGTCCGGGACAAAGTCAGGAGGTACATGCTAAGTTTAATAAAAAGTTGTGGTCCTCCTTTAGTTCAACTTTTTATGTAAAACCACAAAAACTTTAAATGTTTACTACTTTAAATAATTTTTATGCTCTATTTTAATAAAAATGTAACCCTCTGGCAAGTGGATCAACTCTAGATCTAATCAAAATCTAAATAAATAAAGGAACAGATTTGAAATATTCACAAACATAAACCAGTATTTCTACAATGATTTCCATTTTTTTATCCTCCTTTATGAGTTAATGTGCAGAAGTTATTGACTAATTTCCTACCTTCCTATTTGGTGCCGTTCATTCGTTTGGATTCAGTGCCCTTATAAATCTTACTACAAAAAACATTAATATGTTATGTTTCTAACATTAATATGTTTGTTGGAATTTATTCTTAATACAGACTTAAATATAGCAATAAAATCTCTTCAGGTTCATTCAAATCATTGGGTTTTTTCTATTTAATTTTAAACTAAATTATGACTTCAAGTAGTATTTCTTTAACAGTGAATTAATTGTTTTTTATTCACACAAATTATAATTTGTAAGTTTTTCCCTTGCGGGTCTTTCAACAACTCTTGTGGAAACATTTTTATGGACCATGGACCAAAAAATCTTGGGAAGTACTACTATCCATAGTGAATGCATTTTTGGTGGTCTGATTAAATTTGATTAATGGGATAGTGGGAAATTAATCAATTGTAATACTTATTACATTTTTTTATAGAATAGAATGTTTTTGTTTAGTTTCATTTAGTTTTCTTTATAAAGTAATGTGGAATTTAAATAACTGTGTAAGACAAAAACTTGTAATTAATAGAAAATAATTATATTTTTAGTATAGTTAAAACTATATATTATGTGATTAAAATATACTAACAAAGATATTTTTATTTTTTAAGTTTATGCTGTATTGCGCACATAGCTGGTTAGGCAGAGGGAATCCTGAAAACTAGTTTTAAGATACTCAGTTCCCATTAAAACATTGCAGTTGCCCACTTTCTGCCGCATTTTATTATTTCTGGACGCATTGCGTGTTGAGTGGCGGAACTTAACGCCGCTCTTTGCCTCGTTACCTGAACTAGAAAATGAAATTGTTAAATATTTCATTTATCATACTGCCAAAATAAATAATATACGTATGATTGTGATTCTAACATTAACAATATCGGTACAAATCTATGTTACCACCCTTAATAAAGACGATATCTTCCCTAAAACTAGGTCTCTCCGCCTTCGTACTCGCGCTCTGCGTCCACTTCAACGAGGAGAGCGCGGAGAATTCAACATACTCCCGCGACTCTCTCCGCCAGTTGCTGGTGAAGCGCATCGGCATCGAAACTTTCACGTCTAAGATAGGCGAAGTGTCGAAGCACGAGTTGTACAACAAGGCGGCGAAGCACCCGCAGCTGCGCGCGGCGGAGCCCTGCGAGGTGCTCGTCGATTACGAATTCTGTAGACTGTTTAAAGGGTTGGAAGGTGAGAGGTCGCTTTTTTACTAAGTACTAAATAACTACACCGGCGAATAGATTTATAATTTATATACACATTAACAAACCTTAATTTCTTTCCAAAATAAAGTATGTATTAACAGTCGGAATCCATTTCAAATCGAGAAGATTTAGTTGATTCAAGTATGAGTCCCGGCTGTTAATAATGCTACAACTTTAATGGAAGCAAATGTAATTTTATTTGGTATTGTACTTCCAGGTGTAGTAATACAGAGTGTAACAGCCGAATCCACGCCCCCCGTCAATAGCGGGTTCGAATCCGCCCACAGCGTGACAGAAGAACTGGCGCAATACAAACAACTGATAAGACAACAGGACGCGAGATTGCAGGAGCTGATGTATCAGTTGGAGCAGACGCAGGCTTTGCGGGTATTTCGATATTTTTTGTTTCTTTCATTTTGTAACAGTTATTGTGTTTTTTTTTTATTTTTCGCTTACCTTTAAAATTTGTGTTACAACTAATATTTATATTTAAAAAAAATATATAATCACTAACAAAAAAAAAAATACTTTTTTATGTGACCAAATGATAACTATTCTGTATCGAATCTCGGTGTGATCGATATACATTAAAGACAATAAAAATTGAATTAAGAACCTCTTCGTTTTTGAAGTCATTCAATAAAATAATTTATATAATAATTAATAACAATACAAAGAAAAATTGAAGGAAAGTCTTTTTTTAAGGTCATGACTGACATGACATATTTCCCTTTGTTGTGCCCAGGCGGCTCTAACGGACGCCCTCGCGGCCAACTCGATGCTGAAAGACGAGAACACCCTGCTGAAGGCGCAACTGTCCACGAGCGCCGGGGAACCGGAACCGGTCAAGTTGGACCCTAGATTTGCCGATTACGACGCTAAGGTATGGAAAATATCATCATTTTTTTATTACTTTTATATGATGATATTGTTGCTCAGAGTGTAAACCGGCTAAATCGGTTTTTGGGTTTTTTGTTATGTACATTTTTGTACCATTTAAAAATTATTGTAAAAAAGAGATAATTGACCTTTATTTTATATGATAAGGAAAACAAAAAAAAATTTTAAATTATAAATTAAATAAATTAAAATTAAATTAAATTAGCTTCACGCTATATCCCGCACACAGCAGGGTAGGCAGAGGGAACCTAGTGTAAGACACTCCGTTCCCCACTTTCTGCCGAGTTTTAGAGGCATTGCGTGTTGAGTGGCAGAACTCAACGCCGCGCTTTGCCTCGACACCAGAGCGAAGAAATGGAAATATAAATTTAAGTAAATATTTCATCTCCTCGAGTGGGGATCGAACCCACAACCAGTCGGTTTTACAGTCACACTTTGTGCCACTGCGCCACGGCTGGCCTCGAATTATAAATTAAATACATATATAAACTTGGTCGACTTGGTCGACTGCATATCGAACCAACAATATAAAAACTTAACAGTAATAAATAGAGAGTTGATGAAAGAAGAGATTACATAAGTTATTGATAACCTTATTAATGTAATGGAACAGATAATACATATTTAAAAAAACTATTTTTTCATACCCTCTAAAACACCAAATATTAAAAAATAGTAACACCCTACTGTACAATTTAATAAGATTAATTAAATTAATAAGATAAATTATAAGAGATTATTATTTTTTTATTTTATATTCTATCCTATACTATTCTATATTGTGCTGTACTAATAAAAAAAATAATTTTAAAGATAAGCGCACTAACACTGGAAGTCCTCAAACTTACGCAAGACCTGCTCGCGGCGAAGGACGCTCAGAAAAAAAACAATGAAGAACTGGAGAAGCTGAAGAACGATCAGGATGATTTATTACTCTTACTTGCAGACCAGGTAACGTATATTTTTAGTTTTTCTTATCCTAACAAAAGTGTAGCGTTGAGTTCCGCCACTCAACGCGCGCGGGGCAAGGAGTGTCTTAATACTAGAGACCATATCTCTGCTTACTTTGCTATATTTAGAGGTGGAGATCAAAGCCGCGTTTCGGACAGACCGTGAATTGTAGGGCAAATTTTTATTTTGCCTATAAAATCTAATTAAAACTGCTAATTTAAATTAAATAAATAATTGTAAACTAATAAAAAACTCTTATTTTACTATAATTTTTATTGTAATTACTTTGTTGTGTATAGGACGCGAGACTAACTGAATACAAAATGAAACTACTTTCGCTCGGAGTGTCCGTTGAAGACGATAACGTAATAGAACCTGAAGAAAAACCAGAGGATTTGACTTAAACTATATATATATATATATATATATATATATATATATATATATATATATATATATATATATATAAGAGTAGTTAAATATTATATATTATAAATAAACTGTTTTGATGTTATTTATTTATTGTGACCAAAATTTTGGTAATTTTATTTCTTGGACCGATAATGAAGCAATATAAGGCCTAAAAAATGCTATCATTTTTTTTAATATACTGAGTTCCTTATGTAGAAATGGAGTAAAAGGATATTAATTAATATAACAAACATTTAATCCAGCAACTTTTTTTTCGTAATGGAGTTTGTTCTCATCAATATATGTAATTAGAAACTCACTGTTTTATTATTTATCTAAACTAATAAAGTGAAACAGTTTGTTTGGTTGAGCGCGCTAATCTCAGAAACTACTGGTTTGCTGCTGCATTCAAATATTCAAGCGGACGAAGCCGCAAACGAATCGCATGAATAAAAAGAATTTTTTACTTAACACTTATCATTATTATAAAATCTCTAGTGTTTTAAATTAAAGAGTTATCATTGTCTCTATCGGTCAATACTTTTTGTTGTTTCTTATTTTAACATTTATAACGTCGAGTATAACGAATTTTAAAACACTTAACGCCAGTAGACCTTGAGGCCAGTCGTGGCGCAGTGGCACGAGGTGTGAGTGTAAAACCGACTGGTTGTGGGTTCGATCCCCACTCGAGGAGATGAAATATTTACTTAAATTTATATTTCCATTTCTTCGCTCTGGTGTCGAGGCTAAGCGCGGCGTTGAGTTCTGCCACTCAACACGCAATGCCTCCAGAATTCGGCAGAAAGTGGGGAATGGAGTGTCTTAACACTAGGTTCCCTCTGCCTACCCTGCTGTGTGCGGGATACAGCGTGAAGCTGATTTAGATTTAGAGTATAACGAATATTTTTTTAAATGTTGTATATGTAAATAACAAAATGATATTTTTTTTTCGGTTTAGTGTGAGAATGGTTTTACCTGTACTATAAACAATTCGGTGTCATTATTTTATATTCTGTTTGTTTCTATTTATTTTATATTATTATGTACTTCATATTATTATTTAAAATTAAGTAAAAAAATCCCGAATTTGCAACTTATTCACTTAAATTTCAAGTTTAATTAAAACAAGATTGTACATAACACATGTAAAGTAAAGATTTAGGTGAAACCACTTCTAAAAATAAAATATTTAAAAGAAAAAAATTAGAAATTTTTAATTATATACAAATATTACCTTATTTATTAATAATTTCAACTGTTGGGTCGATGGTTGTAGGTTTGATGTATAGTGATGTAATGACAATCGATTAATAATCAGTAATAAGTATGTTATACATATATTTATGTATGACGATTGATTAGTTCTGTTATTGGTAATTTTCACAAACTTAAAACCACAATAAATCCTATTGTGGTTTATTTTTAATAGAATAAAAAATGTAATGTTTGAGGCCAGTCGTGGCGCAGCGGCACAAAGTGTGACTGTAAACCGACTGGTTGTGGGTTCGATCCCCACTCGAGGAGATGAAATATTTACTTAAATTTATATTTCCATTTCTTCGCTCTGGTGTCGAGGCTAAGCGCGGCGTCGAGTTCTGCCACTCAACACGCAATGCCTCCAGAATTCGGCAGTAAGTGGGGAACGGAGTGTCTAAAACACTAGGTTCCCTCTGTCTACCCTGCTGTGTGCGGGATACAGCGTGAAGCTGATTTATTTGATTTGATTTTAAAAAATGTATATTATTCTTGATGTGTAAATGTGTATAAATGATTTCTAAATAAAATTAATTAGAAAAATAAAAACTTTTTTTATTTAAATTATCCTTCCTTCCTCCTTCCTCCTTATCTATCCTTGATGTCAATCCCAATACTGAACTTTGTGATAACACAAATTGCAGTACATAAATAAGAAAATAAAAATATATGTATAGTAGGATATTACACAGCAAAAGAATTGTAAGAAAATATATTATACAGCATACAGAGTAAAATATTTTAAGCCCATATCTAAAGAAATTAATCGAGACACCTCAACAGTTTACACGTAGAATATTTTTTCATTTCACGTACATTCAACATCTGTACCTCGTATTAAATACTGCTAAACGTTTTTCATTCTCAAAAAACCAACTAGACCGAGAAAGGGATATCTCTCGTCCTATTCTACGCAATACAACATCGCCGGTATTACCTACGACTCGGTTTGTTTCTGTCATTTTTGACAATTAGAGAATTATATAACATCGGTATTTTAATTAATTATTTTGTTTAAAAAAAAATCCTATTCATTTTTGAAAAAATCTCTTTTGTTTCAATTGTATTAGGTCTTTGTAGAGTAATTAAAACTATGGTTTAATTTAATGAGATGTTGACAAAAACACTCTGTATATTAGTAGAGTAACTTAACGCCTCAATTGCGTAACACCAGTTATTGTACCAGTTACTGTATTTTCATTTTCTTCGCTCTATTCAGAAATCGATGCACCCGAAAAATGGACGCAAACGTTCTTAAGGCTAGGTTCCCTCTGCGTACCCTGCAACATGCGGGGCGTTTTAAATAAATCATTAGGTTTTTTAATTTTAATTTAATATACTAAGGAATTTAAAAAAAGTCGTTAAGTGTTTTAAAATTTTATTAGGATTATTAATCATGAAACAAAGCCAGGAACCAAACATTTTTAGCCTATCTACAATTTTCTAACTACATACACTTACACAATATCACATTAAATATACATTTTACAATGATATAAATTAATAACATTTCTATCATACTTGACCATTAAACTTAAGTAAATGTTTGATTTAAAAAAAAAACACGGAGGCACAAGCGTGCAACTGTAAAACGCGATAGTTGTAAGTTCGATTCCCACCCAGGGAATGAAATAATTATTTTCTTAAATTTTTCGCTCTAATAATAAGGCAAAGCACGAATTGAGTTAAAAAATCAGCTTCACGCTGTATCCCGCACACAGCAGGGTAGGCAGAGGGAACCTAGTTCTTTTCCCCACTTCCTACCGAGTTCTGGACGCATTGCGTGAGTGGCAGAACGCCGCGCTTAGCCTCGGCAACAGAGCGAAGAAATGCAAACACAAATTTATGTAAATATTTAATAAAAACTTGAGTTCTGCTACTCAAAAAGCCATACCTGCAGAATTCGAGGGCAAGTGAGGAATCGAAGTGTCCCAATGGGAACGGTACTACATGGAGCCATAAAAAATTACATTTATAATTTGGAATGCCACAATAAAAATAACTTTTAACTTATAAATATTAAGTTATTTATCAATCACCCGTTTCATCAATTTCTTCATATCATTCACTTCTATAATTTCTTAGGTAAGGTTTATTTTTAATTTATTGATAATATATGAGATGCATTTAATTTTATATAAATTATCTATGCATAGTATGTAATGTAAAAAAATATTAAAATATCATATTTTCATATAGTATATTTAAAAGGCAACATACAATAATTTAAATATATATAATTAGGTCCGTTAATTTCACAATTTAATTTTAAAAATTTTCTTTTATTCAATTTTTTTTGTTATTACTTTCTTATAGACTAGTTTAAATATTATAAAACTAAGATATTATAATAAATTAACTAAAAGAAGTTTAACATTTCACTTATATTTACATTTTCAGTATGCATATGACAAGAACTTAAAACTTAAAAAAAAACAGTCTTTACAAAACACGAAAAGTATATAATAAATAATAATTGATTCTAAAATAAATCGTGTGCAATGATTAAAAAAATAGTGATTCCTAAAATTCTATTTTTTCGTCAAAACTTTAAATGACTGATGATTTTTTTTCAGCCACGGGTTCCATTATTTTGGGTCTTTATGCAACATAATATTCACAAAAAAATATAGAAGAAACCGCATTTAGTGCGTCATTACTTTTTTATTTCTTGCTTTGTATTTAATTGGGCCTTTTTTTTCACAAAAAAAAATCTTTGATCAACTATACATAGATTAAAGATTAGTCTAAAAAATCGTCCGAGAAAAATAGCACAAAAAGCGTTGTTTTAGTAGCATTCAACCACGCGCTAACATATAATCAAATAAAAATATGCTTTCAAAAGTTGCCTCAATTACCACCGATACAGTAAGATACACAGATTAAGTACTAAAAAAAATTAAAAAATTAAATTAGCTTCACGCTATATCCCGCACACAGCAGGGTAGGCAGAGAGAACCTAGTGTAAGACACTCCGTTCCCCACTTTCTGCCGAATTTTGGAGGCATTGTGTATTAGGTGGCAGAACTCAACGCCGCGCAAGCAATTTTTAAGTACTATAAGTACTAAAGGTTTTTTTAAATTTATTTAGTCTACTTTTTTAGGTTTTGTTGTCATAAAAAAACAATGTAACAGATAATAAATATTCACATATATTGCGTCGGAATTCTGTTTATGGCTACGATATTGTATTTAAAGTAAAGAAAGGCCCACACCAGACGCACCAGTAGGAACAGTCTAAGCAGAATTGGCATTACTTTAGTGCACGCCATGTACAATTTATATACTATCACGCGGCCATCCTGAAAATATGAAAAGAAAATTACATTTTCTAGTTTTTTTTATCTTGACACTGTATCTTGTATATAGCAGGGTAGGCAGAGGGAACCTAGTGGTCAGACACTGCGTTCCCAACGCACCGCCTAATTTTTGAGACATTGCATGTTGAGTTGAGTGGCAGAACTCAATGTAGTTTTTTGTCTTCTCACTAAGGCAAGAAAATAAAAATAATTTATTATGCTGTGTTGCAGTTTGTATTAATTTTGTCAACACTGCAGTTGGACGAGATGAATTTTAATTATATAAATATTTTATACGTGCTTTATTTCCGCATATATCAGAAACCTAGAGATAAGAAACTCTGTTCCCTACTTCCCACGGAATTTCTAAAACACTGACGGCGCAACTTAACGCCGAACAATAAAAAACGAAAAAGTAAGAAGCCACATACCTCAGCAGTCACAAAGGGCACGCCGCGCTAGGTGTACGCGTAGAGCGCGGCGCCGGCCGTCACCGCCAGCGCCACCAGCACCAGCGCGAGCACCACCCGCTCCTGGAGCGAGCGGACCACCATCGTGTTCAGGAGACGGGTGGAACGACTCAACTGTTCGTCGGTTTCACGGAGCTGCAATGAACACATGTTGGAAATTAATAATATTATAATCTTTAAAAAATAAAGAATGCATAAAATTGTTCAATATCTTTTGCAGTCGTCGTGGCGCAGTGGCACATGTGTGGATAAACGTGATGGTTGTGGGTTTGATTGCCACTCGGGGGAATGAAGTATTTAATTTATTAATTTTCTCGTTACGTTGAATTCCGCCACTTAACACGCAATGCACTCCAGAATTCGGCGGAAAATGGAAATCGGAGTGACTCATCATAAGGTTCCCTCTGCCTAACTTGCTATATGCGAGATGCTGTGTGAAACTGTAAAAAGAAAAATCTTTACACTAAAGATAAATAACAAAACTCACCCGTCCTCTAGACCTCTGTATGGTTTCCCTCTGAGCACTGAGATCCTGCAGCACGGCGGCACCGATCTGTTCCGTCTCGAGAACAACTCGGTAGCCCTCCGTGAGGGTCTTGCCTGTCCTCTCCAATTGTTCCGTATTGTCGAGTAATTTGCGACGCTGGTCGTTCACTACAGACCAATCTTCGTACTCGTCTTGGTCTATGTTATCTGGATTTAATTTAATGTTGTGATAAAATTAAAAATACTATCCTACTAATATTATAAGTGCGAGGATGGACGTTTCGTTCCAAGCATCGAACACACAACCTGTCGCGAATAAAGAGAATTATCAATAAAATAATCTAATCTAAATAAATTATATTATGTAAAACTTACATGTAGCAGTGTTGCTAGTAACAGAACGGTATTCATCTTTCACCCTTTGCAACTCAACCCTGTATGCCGCCACTCGTGATCCAGTCCCCACTCCCCTAGATTCCAATTCTAGTTCCTCCAACTAACATGAAACAATTAATAGTGAGAAGATATTTGTTTTATAAAATTATATTATCTATGAGGCCAGTCGTGGCGCAGCGGCAAAAAGTGTGACTGCAAAACAGACTGGTTGTGGGTTCGATCCCCACTCGAGGAGATGAAATATTTACTTAAATTTATATGTCTATTTTTTCGCTCTGGTGTCGAGGCTAAGCGCGGTGTTGAGAGAGTGTCTTAACACTAGGTTCAATCTGCCTACCCTGCAGTGTGCGGGATACAGGGTGAAGCTGAATTTATTTTTATCATCTATTTTTTTTATATACACCTTTTCAGAATTCCACAGCCAAGTGGGTAAAACAGAACTCTTAAAAATTTGTCATGTGGTCAGACATGACTAATTTTTATATGTAGGTCATTCTGTTTGTATATATGGGGTGTCTTTAGATGGGCCTGTAAAAACAGCATTGAGGTGAAACCATATTTTTTTTAACATGAACTGTTTCAAAGATAAACATGTTCAAAATGCAAAAATGTGTGTAGCCAACACCACCCTCCCCATCTAACTTTTAAAGTACCACAGTGAGAAATAAAAAATATATACATATGTAGATCTCAATAAATACTCAGCAGTTTTTGAGATATAACACATATTTGGAAACTGCAAATTATAACTTTGTTAGTCATACCAATACTAAAAAAAAATATGAAAAACAGAGTTATTTTTTGTTAGCTAAAACAAAATTGGTACTTTGGCTAGTTGTTATAGATATGGCACAGACCCCGCAGTGTGAAGTCCAATCTAAACTTATTACTTTCCAATTTTTTTTTACTTACTTTTAAACTAAGTATTGTTTAAACTAGTCTTTTTTTATGTTATATTAAAATGACATCAATATATATCAATCAAGATATGAGGCCATTGTGATGCAGGGGCACAAGTATGTGACTTAACATGAAGATTGTGAATTTGATTCCCACCCAGGGGAATGTAATATACTTTTTTGAAAACATAAAAATTTTGAATGACTTTTTTATGTTTTCTAAGTGTGGAATACCACTTTATAAATATAAGAAATACAAATTAAATATTTAAAAAAAAATCTAATTCAATACAGGTGTGAGAGACTTGGGACCAAGTCCAAGTACAGGGAGAGACATGGTGTCATCATGAGGGCACGCCTACTATTGTGGAGGATATTATCTATATTATAAATAACTAATTTCATAAAACAACTGATAAGATATCAGATATCATTATAATGGTGCAATACATATATTTTTAATTGATTAATAATTAATACTAGATACAAATACTTGATGTAATATAAATGAATGTTAAAGGCCATACCAAGTCATTAGCTTCATCAAAATTTGTTTGTATTTCTCTGGACAAACTTTCTCGTTCATCTGAAATAGTATTAAATAAACAATTATACCAACATGAAGAACAGACATTTCATTTATATTTTTTACAAATAAAATAAAAAAAGAATTAATTTGTAATCTACATGTAATCATTAAAATATCATTATAAATATTGTTTATAAAAGAAATAAATTACAGCGCGGGATACAGCGTGAAGCTGATTTTTTTTTTTATTTAAATTTATATTAAAGATATTGCCTAGTAAAGACAGTAGAACATACGCAGAAAAAGTTTAAAACAAGGATAATAACAAACCTTCCTTGGCCGATTTTAATCGACCAATCTTAGATGTAATATCTGCTGAAAGCACTGAGTACTGTTGTTCGTACAATTGAATCAGCGAAGACATTTTAACAAAAAACAATCACATAGCAGTTATTTTATTACATTAGAAAAAAATATTTGTACGATATTTATTTCTTAGATGTTAAATAATGTGCTATTAAATACAAATCATTAATCAACGTCAAGGATTATCGAAAATCGAAATAAATAAATGTCACATGTGACGTTAAAATAGTCAGAGTTGCCACTAATTAATTAATCTAATCCAGCTTTACGGGTATATCCTATGCTAAAACGAGCTAGTACGAGCTCGTATAATAGCGAGAAAGAATGTTTGGTTGAACGTCGTTTTGATGTATAATATATAGTATATTTATCTTATTTATTTGACCACCAAGACGAAGTGTACGATTGTATCTTATATTTCATTTTCGTTCCATTTTTTTTTGTACAGTAACTGTGTTGGTTGTACGACATGTTGCATATTTGAATCACGAAGAGCTTAATAAAATTTTATGATAAGGTTAGATGAGCTATCATAAATATATTTTCAAAGTCAAATAATACAAAATACATTTATAAAATTTAGAAATTTCCAAGACACAGAAAATTTCCGGAATATCGTTATTTATTTAACGCGAACTAAAACTTGTATCGTAACAATTATAAAATATTATTTATTTATTTATTTAAAGTTTTAAGTAAATGAATACACAATATACGAAATTTCTAGCTTTTAACTCAATCATAAATTTATATTAATGGCAGCACTGTTAGAAAGTTTGAAAAAAAAAATAGAATAAAGCAACAAGTGAATCAAAAACGACAGGTTGA
Organism: Heliconius charithonia; assembly: GCA_030704555.1. Taxonomy (NCBI): domain Eukaryota; kingdom Metazoa; phylum Arthropoda; class Insecta; order Lepidoptera; family Nymphalidae; genus Heliconius; species Heliconius charithonia. Next base: position 948,238 of record CM060813.1, read on the forward strand.
ACTGTTATTTACAATTTTCCTTTCAATTTTATGTAAATATGAGTGGTTAAGTAGAATACCAGAAAAACCGTATACTGTAACTTAAAAGTTTATTTATGTCAAATATTTTCTTTCTACAGTGAAAGTGAGTTTTATTTGAGGAAACAATTAAAGTTCATCGAAAGTTATTGTTACTTTATTGTTATGGGGACTTTTAAAATACGTAATACTTAGTAATTTAAAGAATGTGATCAAGGCAAACTACTTTGAATACTAACGTATTTGGTATGGATATTATATATAGACTAAAGACGTGAATTATGGAAATTGGGAGTCTTCCTACAACGTTGTAAGGTATAATATATAAACAATGTTTATTTACTAAAATAATAGATGACAAATTTCATATTAGTATGAATTATGTGTATATATGAAATACATCCTGTATTTGTGCAATGTAAATTTGATTTCAAGAATAGAACCTGATAAATATATATATTTTTATTTTTTAGCAAAATGTCTAGAAACTGCGATGCCGACTCTGGGCGCAGTTCATGTTCTGCAGCTTCACTGACTCTCAGCCCAGTCTTGGACTTTCATCAGTTTGAGCCTAAGAAAATGTCACGTAAAAAGGATTTTAATACAGATTTAAAAGTGAGCACTCAGCCCAGAAATTTCGCCAGTATAATCAAATCACCAGACGAAAGAGACCCTTTTCCTAGTTGTCGAATTCCGAGGAATCACAGAAAAGCAGTGTTCACATTATTTGATACACCAAGGTTGGGAGGCTTAAGTAATGCTCATTCCACACTCAATATAGCATCCAGTACACAAATAGAAAAATCTCATATACAAGAAAATGCCATTTCAATGACTGCACTTAATGAAGAAAAGATTAAAAGACAAGTACCTTTAAGTGGTAATTTTAGGAGAGGGAAGCCAGTGCAGAGAGCGGCTTCAAGACTGTATAAAGCAGAAGTTGTCAAAGGAAAAGATGGATGTGTAGGACCTGAATTCATAGTCCGAGCCTCACAACCAGTTAAACACTTGGATCTGACTATTTCAGCATTATGTGACAAAAGGTTGATAACAGCTGTACTGTTGAACGGTCAGAGAGTTGAAGTACTGTGTGACCCAAATACAGTGACAGCGGGACAAATTTTTGAACATTTGATTACTAGTGAAAAATATGAGCATAATTTCATGCTCGGTATTGCTATATTGATTGGTGGAGACTTTGTTTTTTTACCAGATGATTATAAAATAAAAAAAGTTATGCCTGAAAAATGGCATAAAACAAGTCACAAGCATAATAAAAGCAACGAAGAAGAGATTTCTGTGACATTATTTTTAAGGATAAAGTTTTTTTTACCAGTCAATGTATCTAATAACATTCAAAGTGGTGAATGGCAATACCGAGTGTATTTACAGCTACGACGTGCGACAGTCGAAGGGCAAATGATCTCAACCATACAGAATCTCATTTTATTGGCAGGATATGCATTGCACATCGAATTTGGTGAATTCTCTTACCGAGAACATGGTACTGCTGATTATTTTTTACTGGAACATTACTTACCTGAGTCGTTGATAACAAGTGATATGGCAGATGTCAAATTTCGTATGAAAAGGGCACACGAGTCTCGCCGGGGCTTAGATAAAAGTAAAGCTGTCATAAATTACATAACTTTAGCTCAAACTTTCAGGGATTATGGCGCTCATTTCTATTCAGCGATTTGGGCAACCAGAGATGGATTTTGCCGTGATGTATGGCTATCAATAGGACCTAGAGGTGTTACTATATACTCTAGAACAAATAGTATTTCAGAAGAATCTGCTTCTAATCCAAATCGTATAGTACTACAGAGCTTACCTTGGCATCATATACACACATTCTATTATAATAAAAAAAGTCTGTACATAATGCCTAATGCATATTCAGGACTATCGAAAATAGGCATCAAATATAAACTTAAAATGTTGGACTATAAGAGCTATTTTGCGTTTTGGTTAGCATCACTACACCATCGATTGTATTTAAAATTATATGCAAAAGAGGATTTTATAAATTATTTATCAAGTGAATTCAATTGCGCGTTGAATGCAGATAGCCCCAAGAAAACGGACTGCAGTAATTATGAAGATAGCTACAACTTGGCGGTTAGAAATCCAATTAAAATTCGACGACCTGTGAGACGAAGATTCAAAGTCGATTTATTTGGTGATAAAAAGTCTCAAAATAAGGAAAACGAAAAGCCCAATACTGAACAGTTGTTACGTCAAATTTTATCACCACCGCCAAGTGACGAGAGCTTATTAAGTTCTCCTACCAAGAATGGACAAAGAAGTTCGTCAAATGAAGGTTTATCTTCCTCTGAGAGTAGTTTACCAAGACGACATGGTGTTAAAATGGGTACTCGAGTATTTAATGGTATGAAAACAACGTTAGATGGAAAATATACGAGATCGCCTTCCAAATTACTTTCTGTGAGATCTGACGGTGATTTAGCTACAACGCATAGTGATTCAGACGATCTGTCTGAACAAAGACAGTGCAATGTGAACAGCATGAAGTTGCTGCCTGAAAGATCTTACAGTCAAAATATGATTCAAGCGCCAACTGCGTATGTTTTAGAGTCTCCAAAAGTCTATTCGGACGTATTTAGTTACGACACTGGTAACGAATCTTGTGTGAACAACTCAATTTTCGAAAGATTAGACAATATGGAATGTGTTCAAGGAGAAAGAGTTTTTGTTACAGCCGTTCTAGAAAGAGATTCAATGAATGCTTTAGGCTTGCAAGTGGCAGAAGGCTCAGACGGCAATGTTTATATAAAATCAATTACCCAAGGAAGTCCAGCGGATATTTGTGGTAGACTTTTACCCGGAGATCAAATCATCTCAGTAAACGGACAAACTCTGTTAAATTTAAAATATGACAAAGCTTTAAATATGTTACAAGCAGCTCCACAGCAAGTAGAACTTATTGTTTTACAAAATACTACTAAAAATAATCTTACGAATCAATTTAGCAATACTCTAAAATCAGAATCTCAAGGGTTAGAAAGCACACTGAGGCACAGCATAGCTAGTGCTCTCGATGGTGACTTAACAGATGACGATGTATTAAATGAAGAGGCACTCAAAACTATTTACGCTTTAATCAAATTGACGAAAGATAAAGTCATAAGTCGCGTGAAAGACAAATCTAATCGACAAAGTACGCCAAATATAAATATTTTACAAAAATGTTGTTCAGAAAATCAAGTTTACGAAGAATCTGATGTGACTGATTATTCTTCTCGAGAGAATACTCCACAAAAGAAAGCCCAAAAGTTTAACACTTGGCGTGGTCAGTTGAACTTTCGGCCAAAGCGACGACCTTTAAGCTTGAGCGTTCCATCAGAGCTTGTACCAGATGATTATCTCAACGACGATGAATTAAAGAAATCTTCATTAAAATCATCAGTGACCAGCTTAGATAAATCAGCCAAAAATGTGGCTTTGCCCAGAAATTTTGGGCTTAGTAGACGTTGGTTAGGTCCAGTAAGGTACCCAGTGACTCCATGCAAAAATAATATAATTGAACAACCAAGTGCAATGGAAGGCAATGTTGTGAGAAGACATTTTGTTTATGGTACGGGAGATTCAGATGAAGAGCAAATATTTTTATAGATTATAGACAAATAGATATCATATATGTACCATTTTGTGTATTTAATTTTTATATTGTATAAAGATGAAATATTTTAGTAAGACAAGTATTTTAATAAAGTATTAACAACAATTTATGTATTTGGTGTTTATTTCATATTACCTTTTTCATTTTACTTCTTAATGCAATATTCCGCATAGTCACCAAGTGGTGACTATGGAATGGAATGGAAGATCAAATATTTTGAGTCGCTGATGATGCAGTCCGCAAATTTAGATATATACTGCATATGGATATATTAAATGAAAGAAATAAGAATCGACAGTTTTAATTTTTTCAAAATATATACAAAAAAAATTGATTGCATTAATTGTTTAAGATAAAAATTGATAAATAGTAAAAAAATAAAAAAAAAACCTTCATTCTAAACAGATATTTAAGAAAATACCTAATAGATAATTAAAAGAAAAATTCATTAATCACAGTACTTGCTTCATTATCAGCGAGTATTTTTATCACAAACAACGTAATAGATAAGGTGAATTCTTGTCACTACAGCTCAAGCGCGATATGAATCTCATTATCGTACCAATTTATATGCGATAAAGACCTCCTTCCAACATTTATTAAATGGCTGCATTGAATAATATTTTATTATTATCATATTTGATTATATAATGAGAAGTCTTTATAAGGCGACTTTTGTAGCACGTTGATTCACACTAAACACGTGATTCTTTTTAGCTTGACACATATAACAGGATAGGGAGAGAGAATCCAGTGTCAAGACACTGCGTATTTCACTTTACACTCAAATTCGATCGGTAGAAATCATAGTCAGGACTATGATTTATGAGTTAAGACTTTGTCTTGCTAGAGTTAGGAAATGAGAGTAACTCTTTCCCGAATGTCACCCACCCACCTCCACACAGTGGTGTGTGACGGCGCCACGATGGGCACATAATGGTTGAAAGTTCAAAAGCTAAGTTTACCAATGATGATGATGATTGATGAGTTGAGGACTCCATAGGAGGTCCAGCATGTATTGTTTATTTATATACGAAAAGTTGCGTAAAAGTAAAAGTTAAATACCAAATAATTGTATTTGCTGTTTTGTGACTCTACAGGGGCTGTCAGAGACAAGGAAGGAGGAAGACGTTTCATAAATAAAGATAATATTTTTTCATAATACGTAGGTAAATATTTTTTGTTGAGTAATTTTTTTTAGGTATAATTTACCAGGCAGTCCTACAGTACTTAACGCTCTTCCGTTAGGATTATTGGGTTATATATAACGTGACCATTTTTTTTATCGGTTTAAAACGGGACATTATAGGCTAGCATTCGTTTTTGAGAGGTGTGCTTTCGTTTTTTTTAAAAAGTATTTTCGGTTTTTTTTGACAATTTTAAATTTTATAGACGTCTTATCTTCTCTCTACATCCTATACTATTTTTAGATATAATTGACACCTAACTAAATAAGTTAATACTTCAGGTTTTTAACAACTAGCTAATTTGTATGCCATTCCGAAAAAACTTTTTCATGAAGCCAATATATGTATTTACTAAGAAATATTAAAATCATTCACCGCATATTAACAGCAGTTTACTAAAACAGGTTCCGTCGATAACAATAAGTACCTATAATATTACGTGTAGTTGTAGAACATTATCTTATAGGTCATTGTACTGTCTTGAAGTCATGAATTCTAGAAATCGTGCCAATTCCTTTCTCTTGGCGTATTGTTTTACATAATTTACTTCTAGAATACATTTATCTTTTTTTTTTATTTGATGTTATGTAAATTGTCGGAAAATATGTGTACAACGTAACTAACATTTAAGTTGTTTGAGTTTATTTATTGTTAGATGGACGAGTCTTCCATATATGTACGCATCTAAATGTATGGAGGTCATAGAAAGAACTTAATTATCGTTTTCCACTTTCGTTAGCTCTTAGTCACAGAACGCTGCATTTTTCGTTACTAGGCTAGCAAAAATTGAAGAAACTACGCTTTTTCCGCATTTGGCATTGTAGGCAGGGAGCACCTGGGAACCCAGTGTTAAGATATTCCGTTCCCCATTTCGTTATTTCCGTTTCCAACTTTCAATTTTTCCAAATTTCCAATTCGAACTTATTGCTGTGCTTTGCCTCGGCACCAGAGCGTAGAAAATGGAAAAATGAATTTAAATAAATATTTCATTTCTTTTCCACGAGTGGGGATCGAACCCACAAGTCGTGTTTACACACTTGTGCTCCTACACTAAGACTGGCCTGAACTTTGGCTTTGAGAAGATATGTTGCTGTATTTTTTTCAATTTTTTAGGGCTTATTTTTTGTTAGCTTACCTGGCCCACCCTATTCCTACCCGTGAGTTTGGACTCGAGAGCATGTCATGACTGGGACTTGTGACTCAATTGTATATTTAAGGGGCATCTTTAATTTTTAATTTGGACAACTTTGTGTATTTTATACTAATAAAAACATAATCTGTATGATTTCAAATTAAAATAATATCACATTTATATTAAAATATTCATCAAATGAGACTTTTTTCACACAGTTATGATGCAATATTATTTTTGGCTAACCAAATTATAATTACATGACCTTCCTTCGACTGTTTTAACTATTTTCTATAAAATATCGCATGTTCAAAGTTTCTGAGTGACATTATTAAATATAAAAATATAATTTGTGTCTAGAATTTCTAAGTCATTTTAAAAACCCGTTATAAAAATACATTATTTAGAAAACATAAAAATTATGATGTCCAATCAAGATATTTAAAATTTTTAAGCCATAAGTTTAAATATTTACAAGATTTTAGATACAAGATATGTTTCTGATATAAAATACTATTTTTTATTTAACATTTCTTATCTCCTCTACTTGATTAACCATTTTCTCAAAACATGTAATAATTGGGTTGACTCTCTTTCTCTGACTTTGAGCTGTCATAGTGAAAGGGGGAAATAGTCACTATTTCTGTTCTTTATTATTATATTACAAATCACAAAATCTAAAGCTATACTTCACTAAGACTTCTGTTACCATACAATCTTGTTGTAATATTGAAGAGATTAGATCTGTTGATATAATCTCTTAGCCAATACCATGATAAACTTGTTCAGAAAGCCCTAAATAAAGAATAAAACAGAAGCACACAACAGGATAGGCAGAGGGAACCTAGTGTTAAGACACTCCATTCCCCACTTTCTGCCGGATTCTGGAAGCATTGCATGTTGAGCGGCAGAACTCAATGCCGTGCTTAACCTTACTACTAGAGCAAAGAAATGAAAATATAAAATGAAGTAATTATATTTAATTTATGAATGATATAAAAACACATTAAATAAATACTATTGAGGGTAAATTTATTACTTTTTATTATAATAAAAAACTATAATTTTGCAATTACTAAAGAAATAAAACAAAAGTAATAATAACCAACATTATTATTATTTATTTTAAAAAATAACACCTTGCTCCACTGAAGCAAACATTAAACTAAATAATTCTAACTGTAGTAGCCACTACTCTATATCAAACAATCAGACTCAATAAATGAAAATAATTCGTTCACTGCACATTTGTAACACATACATACATAACTTTGTAACCTTACTATGAGTTCATACACTGTAAATGCAAAAAGTTTATTGGGAATTTACATCATGCCTCCCATACCTCCCATGCCTCCCATGCCACCCATGCCACCCATGCCTGCCATAGGGTTGGACTCCTTTTCTTGTGGGATGTCACAGATTACAGCCTCAGCTGTGGTCAGGAGTGATGCCACACCGCTGGCATCGGTTAAAGCTGTTCTTACTACCTTGGTGGGGTCAATGATACCCTTCTCAATCATGTTAACATATTCATTGTTTAATGCATCATATCCAAATTCAGTGCCAAGTTCCTCTACTTTAGCAACTACAACAGATCCATCAATGCCAGCATTTCTAGCAATGGTCATGCATGGCATTCTTAAAGCTTTTTTGATGATTTCAATACCGGTGGCCTGGTCTGAGTTGGAGGACTTAAGTTCATTTAACATTGGGATGCATCTGAGCAGGGCTGAGCCACCTCCAGGTACAATACCTTCTTCAACGGCAGCTCTGGTAGCATTTAAGGCATCATTTACGCGGTCCTTCTTCTCATTAACCTCAACTTCACTGGATCCTCCAACGTGTAAGACAGCTACTCCGGAAGCTAATCGGGCAAGACGTTCCTGTAATTTTTCCTTTTCATATTCAGAGTTGGTTTCTTGAATTTGGTCACGAATTTGTTCTGCGCGTCTGTCAATGTCAGCCTTCTTACCTTTTCCTTTCAATATAAGAGTGTCATCTTTGGTAATAATAACTTCACCAACTTGTCCAAAGTCAGAAAGTTGGACATCTTCCAATTTGATGAGATTAGCATCATCTCCAAATACTACACCACCAGTAGAAATGGCCATGTCACTCAGGGTAGACTTTCTGTTATCACCAAAACCTGGAGCCTTGACAGCTGCAACTTGCAAACCAATCTTGAGCCTGTTCACTACCAATGTGGACAGTGCCTCACCATCTACATCCTCAGCAACAATAACAAGAGGCTTCCTCTGTTGGTTAGCCAATTCTAGAGCTGGGATGATAGTCTGTACATTACTGATTTTCTTCTCAGAGAACAATATAAGGGCATCTTGGAATTCGACCTTTGCACCCTTTGACGAGTTGATGAAATATGGCGAAATATAACCTCTGTCGAATTTCATACCTTCGATAATTTCTAATTCATCATTAAGTGTTTTACCATCTTTTACTGTGATGACGCCGTCGCGACCTACCTTCTTCATGGCATCGGCGATGAGCTTGCCGATGGCGGTATCACCGTTTGCGGAGATAGTGGCGACCTGTGCGATCTCCTCGGGGGTTGTGACAGGCTTCGACATGTTCTTCAACTTCTCTTTCACGGCATCTACAGCTAGCATAACGCCGCGACGAATTTCAATAGGATTTGCGCCTTTTGAAATTTTCTCGAAACCTTCTTTGGCGATCGCTCTGGCAAGCACTGTGGCTGTTGTGGTGCCATCACCGGCTTCTTCGTTTGTGTTATTAGCTACGTTTTGTACAAGTTTGGCACCGATATTCTGGAATTTATCTTTTAGCTCTACACCTTTCGCAACTGTTACACCATCTTTGGTTATTTTCGGTGAGCCCCAAGATTGTTCTAAAATAACATTCCTACCTTTTGGACCCATTGTGACGGCAACGGCATCGGCCAGCACGTCCACACCCTGGAGCATCAGGGCTCTTACATCAGCACCGAACCTCACATCTTTGGCATAAAATCGTGAAAATTGAAGAGATTTTTGTAAGGAAGCGGTTTGACGGACGACACGAGGCAAACGCAACATTTTTAAGTTAAATGGAATGAATTTGTGGACTTCACAGAATATTCAGATCGCTCTGAACTTATACTTCTCGAAGATTCTCGTTGAAATCGCAAAACGTGATTTTTATGTGCCGGTTGTAGGTTATATCATAGACACAGATAAACAAAAAGTTAAATTATAATTATCATCTTCTTATAAGAAATCATTACATAATTGTTTAAGAAGGTTTTATTATCGTATTTATTTTGATATTATTGTATAAAATTATAAATAAATGAGAAAATGAAAAACATATTGTACCGTACCGTATAGTCATAGAAGCTACGTAGTAAGTAAAAGTATCACAAATATATGTCAGCTTTAAGTATTGTATTCTATTTCATGTTTTATGTTATAAATAATTTATAAAAATTTTCTTCATTTAACAAAATATTACATTATAGGCAGGCAATAATGCCTAATTTAAAGTTGACATATATATTAAGAATAATCTTAAAAGACAGATTCAATAAATAGTTGTCACAGATACATGACATTATAGAGTGACATTTCGTAATCACACAGAATATAAAATTTTACCTACTCCTCGTTGAGATAGGAAGGAGCAAGCACGTTTTGCATTCGAAAGGAAAACATGCGGTGATTCCTTACGCGATAACTTCAGTTTTGTTTTATATACATATCATTTATTAAATTTGAATATATATTCTCAACGTTATTCAGAGTCTCAGTTGTTGTATAATTATATTACATAATGGATCCTAGGTAAGCGTTTTTTTTAGCTTATTAAACTCCCTTCCATGATTTATTTAATTTGCATGATCAAGTGCGTCTCGAATTAATCATACTTAAACACTAAATACAGATATCTATATAATTTTTATCTATTAATTATATTGAAAATGGTTGTTAACATGAATCTTAGTATTGGACATTATTTTATTTATTGCAAAATATAGTATTGAAATATAATATCTTTTTTTTATGTTTATGCATAAATTAAAAATAAGTTCATATGTGTTTTAGCTGCTTATGTGATAAAGAAGGGTTGCTGGTGGGCATTGGGAACCCGCTGCTGGATATTTCTGCTATTGTTGATGAAGGCTTACTTCAGAAATATGGCCTTAGTCCAGACGATGCTATTATGGCTGAAGAAAAACATATGCCTCTTTATAAAGAACTAGTTGAAAAGTATGTAATTTATATTCAAAGTTTTATAAAATAAGATTAGTATTTTAATGTTAAATTTGGGAGTTATTAAACTTTGTTTTTAAAAATTTACAAAATCATTTTTTGCAATTTTTTTACATTTTCCATAAGCTGAAATATTGAAAACCTTGATTGTGATTATTGAATTAATCTAAACTTGACATTCCAAACACAGTCCAAACCATTTATAAAACCTTTTTAATTTATTTATTACATTTATTAAATTTAACTTTTAGATACAATGCAGAATTCATAGCTGGAGGTAGTGTACAAAATTCTTTAAGGGTTGCGCAGTGGATTTTGAAGAAGCCCAACATATGTTCTTACTTTGGTTGTGTGGGAAATGATAATTATGCCAAAATATTGAGCGAGAGAGCTGTGTAAGTACTTTTATTACAATTTTCATCTTTAGTTGTTATTAATTTTATACACTCATTTTGTTTTTTTTTAAGATTTGAGCTAATTAAATAGAACCAATGTAGTTGAATTTAATTTTTTAAATAATTAATTTAAAAAAAAATCAAGCATTGTTAGAAGAAAATATTTAAAACAAAAAAATTATAATTTAATTATTGTGATACATGTATCAGTTCTTAGCATATCACATTTAAAAACATATTAAAATTATTATAAACAAAAAACAAATCTATAAATGACCAAATAATACCACGAAATGCCTAAACTGATAGAATCTATCATGTGAACTACATGATAAATTCTATATCATCCTGTCAATCAATTTAAAAATATCTAATAAGAAATATCTATTCTTTATCATCACACAACTACTTTATCTTCTGATGTAAAGATATGAAACAAGATGAACCATCTCTCTGTTAGTCATCTTCATTTTTTTTTCACATTCTTCCTATATATTGATATATATAGGAAACATATGTAATAAATAAAGATAAATGTGGTGGTTGTGTCTATTCTATTTCCACTTGGGGCAATGAAATATTTTATAATTGTAACTTCCTTGCTTTGATAAAGAGGCATTATATTTGTAGCTTCCTTGCTTTAATAATATTGGTGTTCTTCCATTAACACGAAATACCTCGAGAATTCGGCGAAAAATGGAGAACAAAATTATCTTAACAGGTTCACAGGTTCCCTCTACCCTTCAATGTATAGTGTGAATCTACAAAAACATTACTACTATCATACAGATCATAATATGGTGTACCTTATGACGCGACGGTTGTGGGTCCAATTTCTACCCTAAGAAATGGAAAACTTAATAATTTAATTTCGGAGCGAGGAAATGAAAATATTAAATATTTAATTTTTCACGAGTGGTAATTGAACCCACTACCTGTAACGCGCAGTCGCACGCCTGTACCCCTCCGCCAGGACTGACTTAATTATATAAAAAGAAAAGTAATAATTGTAAAATATTTTCGATTTCTATCTTATTAACTTCAAACCTTATACAAAACAAATATTTAAAAGGAGAAAATATTGAACGGATCTCACGTTCTGATAACATTTGCCCGCGCTATCTCCGCAGATACAGTGTGTGTGAAAATACGACTGATAAATATAATTTATCGTCAGTTGCTAATATGACGCCATCGAGGTGTCAGAAATAAGATACATCGTCTTATAACTTAAAATTTCGGATGAAACTTTAAAGTTGGGCGAAAAGTGGTGATCGAAGTTTAAATTAACTTCAAAATTCTGCTTTTGCATGTTAACACATCGATTAATGATTCCCAAAACCACCCCTCCACCGTCCAACAGTCGCCCTCTGATGTTGTTGGATGTTTTGTGATCCTCAACAAAATCAATATTGGCTTCTGCTATTGAAGTTCTTTTGATATACTTTTACGTTTATACTTATTACGATACGACGACGACACGATAAAAGGAGATATAATGTGTGTCTTATCATAACAGCTTAACGACTAGTATAGCTTTGAAAGAGATGCATAGGATAAATAATGTAGATATTATACTTATTTATTCACAAATATATAAAATTTGTAATATCCATAGAATGTAATAAGAGATGACCTTGGATTTTTTTGTACCTATAGGTATGTGCAGAGATAATTAACTTAATTGCTAATAAAATGAATGAATGAATATGTAATCTATACTTATAATAAATCTGTAGAAAAGTCGTTTCTGTACATTTAAAATAATAAAAAAAATAATAGCTAGGGTGATATAGGATAATTAACAGAATCCATTTCCAACATTTTTGGAATTTTTGTCTGTTTATCCGCTTAAGTCAACACGCATCACGTATAAAGTACACAATAAATTTAAGCAACTTTTATACATAAAAATTACAAGTAAATCAAAGTAGGTTTTAGTGTTTATTTCATTGAAATCGCTTCACTCTATCAAAAGATATAAGTATTTAAGTTTTCAAGAAGCTTATATTTGAGATAGTAAAAAAATCGATACAAGTAACGCTATCTATTGACGAATAGTAGGTACTAACGAATCATGATACTCTCTTTCATACACGTAACGCTATCTATTGGCAAGAAATAGTAGGTACTAACGAATCTTGATAACGCAAAAAACGTTCTGTGTAGTTAAACACTAATACTAATTGCGACGGGAGGAATATTAATAATTTTAATACTTTAGCACAACATCGTTTTCGGTTAATATAATTTTATGTTAAGTAAAATTTAACATAAAAACAGCATTTTTAAACTGTCCTTAATTTTAAATCTAAATAGATGGATGGCTGTACTTAATTTGATACAAAATGACAACTTTAATAAGTTATTCTTTTGGTATATTTCCATTCTTAAAACTGGTACGAAGCTCTCGGGTCATGAGTACGACTTGAACTTTACCGAAAATGTTGATTATTTAATAGATTATATAAAAATGCTAAAAAACGTGCTTTCTATGTATATTCTGTATACCAATTATATATTTACTTAAAATATGTTACTAATTTAAAAACTGTACAGGAGCTAATATAAGTTTTTTTACAAAGAATATCGTGAATCCAAATAAATAAATTAATAATTAAGGCTGTTTGTAATATCTCTATATCTTAATTAAATAATCATCTAATTCAAGCGGGCCACTAGTTGTTAATAATTATTAAGTACCCAATTATAAAATACATATATCTACACTAGTTCTTTAAATTAATAAGGAAGTACTTGTGCGACTAAACGTCTTAATTTTAGAAACTCCTAGTCTGATTTGTTTTTTTTTTGTTAAAATGTCTTGTGTATGATGCAACCCACTACTTCATACACCACTCCTCGTTATTTTCATTCAATCACGCGAGCTGAAGATAAAAGTGTATGTATTTCGCAGTATATGTATATAGCAGGGTAGGCAGGGGGAATCTAGTGTTAAGACACTCCGTTCCCCACTTTCCGCGGACCTTTCGAGACATTGCATATTGCGTGGTGGGATTCAACGTCACGCATTGTGTTGTTACCAAAGGAAGGATATAAAAAAAATATATAAATAATTCATAATTAATTTCCCTGAGTGGGAACCAACAACTGTCGCATTTACAGTCATTCGCTTGTGCTACTCCACCGCGACGTCAAGTGACTCATCACTCTGTTATCCAATCCACTTAAACACGTTTTTATTCAATAAATCGAACACAATCCTTAACTATGTCAAAACATCTCGTAGAAATGTTTATCACAAATCGAACAAATTGAGGCCATCCTGCCGTAGTGGCATCTAACCAAACACGATTATGGCCGCTTCGATTCTCGCTCAGAGAAATGATTATTTTTAACCGACTCCTATAAAAGGAGGAAGTTATCAATTCGACTGTTTTTTTGTGACGTCTGATAGTGCTGTCGTTTTTTATGTATATTGACACTTTAATAAATAATTTAACTATCTATTCTATTTGTTTTAAAAAAAGGCGGAGTGACGGAACTCAATGCCGCGATTTAATTCAAGAATGCCCCGGGAAATTATTTCATTTGGTGGCACCATCCTCTGCCTACCATCGTACATCCCGCATAAGGAGTAAATATCATCGACACACAGTCACACAACAGTCTAACGTTCTTCTTGCGATAAAAAAGCGATTCCTAGCTGGGAGGATAGAGAGTACTCTGTCACTGATTATTAAGGTCTAATCGTGTTAAGTACATTACGACCGATGAGCCGTGACCACGTGGAAATCACTATATAGATATAGAAGATAGAACTGCGCATATTTTTTTGTTTTATTCATACTTTTCATTATTTACAAAGTTCAGATAATTTAACTAAAAGGCAACAACACATCAGCCGTATTGCATGAAACAATTATTAATAAAACTTACTTGATTTAAATCTGTTACATCAATTTAAATAGCCGATGTTATCGATATATTGTAATGGTGCTTCAATGGTAGGAAAAATAACATTTATTTATATAACTACACAATTCGTTCCAGTCTTGTTGTAATTTGAATAACCTGCTTTGAGACTTATGTGATAACGTTGAAACGTGATGTTTGATTCCTTGCATAATAATAAGTATATAATATAAGGAATTAAATATCACGTTTAAAGAAAGAGCTATAAAGTTTTTTAACAAATATCCCCCCATTCCAGCGCAGACGGAGTGAGGGTTCACTACCAAGTGTCAGAAGAGGCTCCGACGGGTACTTGCGCAGTTTTAGTGACCGGCACTCACCGTTCACTCTGCGCAAACTTGGCTGCCGCACAGAAATTTACCGCCGACCACTTGGCCAAGGAGGAGTGTAAGAAAAGTATAGACAGTGCCAAGTTCTTTTATGCTTCGGTGAGATTTGATTTTTTTGCGTTTTATTAAAGTTTTGTGTACTACTAATGGCCATAGTAACATAGACTTTTTAGTTTCACGCTATATTTCGCACATAGCAGAGGGAACCTAGCGTTGAGACACTCTGTCCGCCACTTTCCGACATTGCGTGTTGAGGGACGGATCTCATCCCCGCGATTTGCCTTTTTACCAGAGCGAGGAAATGAAAATATTGAATATTTCATTTTCTCAAATGAGAATCTGAAAAACCACAACGTTCCTGGACCACGACAGCACTAAAAATTTAAAATAATTGTCGTATATAAATGTAACCTAATTTTCTCCTTGGTTTGAGACATTGTGGCAGCATTTACTAAATTGAAAATATTTTTATATATTTCCAATTGAAGATAGAATCCACTGTGAAGTCATTATAGTATTAAATTAAGTGACACTTTTTGAAAAATATGGATATTGAACAAAATAATAATATAATTTATGTAAATTTTATCTTCCAGGGTTTCTTCGTAGCCGTATCTCCTGAATCTATAATGCTATTAGGCAAACACGCGCACGAAAAAGGGCATACTTTCATTATGAACTTGAGTGCGCCGTTTGTTTCTCAATTCTACAAGGAGCCATTGGAACAGATGTTGCCATATGTCGACGTGATGTTTGGAAATGAATCGGTAAGTGAACGTCGTTGTATTTGTCCTAGTGGCGCGAACGTCGCGAAAATCGGGATACATACATTTATTTTGTTTTGTTAAATTATTGTGGCGCAGGAGTTTAAACGGGTGCTTATAAATAAAATATTTCCTTTTCTTCGCTCTGGTGTCGAGGCAAAGTGCGGCGTTGAGTTCTGCCACTCAACACGCAATGCCTCCAGAATCCGGCAGAAAGTGGGGAACGGAGTGTCTTAACACTAGATTCCTTCTGCCTACCCTACTGTGTGCGGGATACAGCGTAAAGCTGATTTATTCTATTTAAAACAATAAACACAATAAAATTATTTTTTGCAGGAAGCAGAAGCATTCGCAAAAGCTTTCAACATAGCTGAAACTGATTTACAAAAAATAGCAATAAAAATCGCATCGTTGCCCAAACTCGATTCTAAAAAGCGAATCGTCGTTATTACCCAGGGTAAAGACCCGGTCATTTTGGTCGAAGGTGACAATGTTACCCTGGTACCGGTATCTAAACTTTCCAGGGAACAAATAGTGGACACTAATGGTGCTGGAGATGCTTTTACAGGAGGCTTCCTCAGTCAAATGGTACTAGGGAAGAGTTGGGAGACATGTGTTAAATGCGGCATATATAGCGCAACACATATAATACAACACTCGGGTTGTACTTTCAGTGGTAATAGTGATTTTAGCGAGAGCTAATATCGCTTATCGAATATCGATTTAGGAGGGAATCTGTTTCTATTTGAAATTGATTTGCTCAGAGACATAGTTTAGTTGTCACATGAAATATGTATTGTCAAAACTCCACTAATTGTTAGTATTACTTATACATGGTATGGGTCAATCAATAATAGTAGCATTTATAGGAATAAAAAACCCTTAAAATACTTCATTAAATATAAATCACATTTTCTTTTTCTTTGAATGTGTTACTAAATTTGCACAAAACAAACAGTATCATACAAATAAAATAGATTAAATAGCAGTAAACGAATAATTAAGTATTATAAATAGATCTGATCTCGAGAGTTAAATAGATTTTATGAAATAGTTTTTTGTTTATCCAAAACTATAACTTTTTACACAATGCAACAAATTTAAAAACATTTTCATTCGTCTTTCTGCTGTCAATTCTTTGTTTTTTTTTATGTTGCCTATTTATATGTAAATTAAACTGTTATATACTATGAAACACCTTATATAATTTTATGATATATATATATATATATATATATATATATATATATATATATATATATATATATATATATATATATATATATATATATATATATATATATATATATATATATATATATATTCTTTTCTGTTCATTAAAATCATTACACCTATGGATGTTAAAAATAATATTTATGTTTTTTATCGACATGTAAAAGAAGGTCAATTTAAATATAATAAAAATACACAACATTTAAAGTACCTAACTTAAAAAAGGAACAACACCAAAAAAATGGTGTATCAATACTTTATAATAATATTATAAAGCTGAAGAGTTTTGTTCAACACACAAATCTCAGGAAAGTAAAATTCTATTTGTTGTGGACAGTTCATTCATCACTGCAAAGGAAAGTTGCAGCTTGTAATAACAATATCAGTAACTCGACAATGAGGGCAAGGATGGTTGTGAAAGAATCTAACTTTTTCTTTATCGTATTATTGGATTATTAATCCAAATTAAAAAATATATAATCTTCTTGTCTATCTTATAATAAACTGAATCATTTAACAAATATAAAAAATAATACCCAATAATTTTGATTGTACATGATGATGATGATGTGTTAAATTTCAATTCTTCATGTCACATGTTGTAACATTATTTTTAAATTTTTAAAATTGAATTTAGTTTTGAGCAAAAAAAAAACTAGCAAATCTTTTAGTCAAATGATTTATTTAGCTTAATTTTCAAAATTACAGCCTTCTGAAATAATTTCAGATTGTTTGATGAGAGCAATCATATTTAAAACATATTTTTGCAAGTACTATGGTTTCTTTAATGTATTTTTAAACACTTTCCATTAACAAGATGAAAAATTATAAGAATCAGAAAAAAGTTTCATTATAATAAATATTAGGCTTTTTCTTTCCATATCTTTTTCAATAATACTTGCTTAGTAACTAAACATAAATATAATGCAGAGTCATATTAAAGAAAATTATAATTTAATTCTTTGAAATATATGTTATTATAAAATATAATGTAATAAACTTAAACAATGTCAATGTAACAAAAAACAATATTCTTATCAATAATCAACAGAAAAAAAAAAAAGATGATACAAAAAACTTCGAACAATATAATATTAAGGAAGTGAATTAAATTTCTCTTTTTTTTTCAAAATAATTCAAAATAATAGAAATCATAACACTAGTAGTAATAATTCTATTTTTTAACAAATTCAATAGAGTATTTAATGAAATGGACTTGCCAGTTAGGTATATTATACTCATCTCCCAACAACGGCATGCTTCTGTATACTTCTACTATAGTACAGTTTTTAGTATCAACTGAATTTAGTAATTTCGACATACTTCTTGTAATTCTTTTACAATCTCCCTCATTTTCATCTGGTGTTTCATAGACTTTAGCCAATTTCTGTAAAATAGATTCATTTTGTTGTACTTTTTCGCTCCCTATTTCCCTGTTGAGTTTAAAATAGCAATAAATAGTTATATATTGCTTTAAGTTATGTTTGTTACCAACTTAAAGTAATAAAATTGTTGTACTTATATGTGAATAAAATTTTTCTACTATGTCGGTTTTTATTTTTTCTACATATTGTTTTCAATTGAGTTCATATTTAAGGACGATTAAAAAAATATGAACACACATGCAATAACAGTAGCTACCTACTTACCTCATTTTATTTTATAAATCTAAATTGAGGGTAAATTAAATGTTCATAAATTAAATTTACTTTTTAAGATAAAAGCTATCTTGAATGTACAATATATTTGCTTACATAAATTACCCGTAAGAAAATGTTGATATTAAAATATTCGAAAAAACTATTTTTGTTTAGTAAACAGAAACTGTGAAAATCGCGCTAAATTTGCCGGTCGCGTTGATATATTTGGTATTGCCATATATAATATTAATAGGTATAATACGTGGTTTATACGCTTGTCATGGCTCGACAAACGCATGCAAACTCTAACGTCAAACGTGTAAACGCTAAACACTTCGCAAGCATTTACCGCAAACTCCCTTTAATCTGTCTCAAAAATCGGCACTGATCTCAGATCGGCCACAAGCTATCACAAGCCATGACAAACGGGGTACTTACATTGGTTACCGTACTTAACATGACTAATTATTATAGCTAAGCAGTTTTCGTAGGGCTTCGTAAATTGAAGAATGAAAACTATTTGGAATGCTTACTGTACATATTTAGTAGTTAGTATAAGCTGAGTGTAACATAATAAGCAAATACAAATTTAAACCAGTTTCACGCTATATTCCGCAAACAGCAGAGTAGGCAGAGGGTACCTAATGTTAAGACACTCCATTCACCACTTCATTCTTCACTTTGAAGAAATGAAAATATAAATTTATATAAATATTTTATTTCCTCAAGTGGCTGGCCTCAAGTGAGTCATTTAAATAATTAAGTCATAAAAATATTATGCGGAAAGTCGATTTCTCAAGGGAGCATATGTTAATCCAGCAGCACTGAAAAACTGCACATTTGGTAAGCAGGTAATTTTTAGCAGCAGGTAGCAGAATAAACGTAAATACAAATATGTTTATTGAGTAACGTCCTCCTTCTTTCTATTCTGTATTTGGTTTTTGTAAAAATCTTTAATGTCTCTTTTGGCGTTAACTTCACAACTTTCAGATATGCGACTTATGCCGCTTTAATAATTACACCTTGTATGTAAGTAAACATCTAACCTCAAATTATTTATATCTTGTTAAATAAAATTCTTGCTATTTATTATATATAATAATTCTTCCTACTTTGCTATTCAAAATGATTTATTTTATTATATTTTTTAATCATATCGTTATTTTATTTTGAACATTCTTGAACCTATAAATAATATGTTTTTCGTCAGTAATAATAACAAGAAAATGTTAACTATTACAACACAAAAAATAATTTTAATTATTAATTATTTTTTCAAGAAAGAAAGATGTTATTTATAAAAAATGTAATTTAGTCTGGTAACATTTCGTTACCAGACTAAGTATTATTTTTATAAGTAATTATAGCAACTTATACATTATTTAACAAGAATAAGTAAATTAAGAACATATTATATAGGTAATAGTATTCTTGTAACCCTTTTTTTTTGTTTTTGGATCATAGACAATGAAAGTGCCCTAATTATTATGATGTATATTTTAATTAAAAATGGCAATACAATTGTGACGGACAGGATATCAAAATTATTTTTTCTTATAGCAAGGAAACTGATTGATAGCCATTTTGAAGAGTCTTTTGTTAGTGTTTTGTGAATGTTTTCAATAAAATTTTGGAAAATATCTGTAATAAGAGAGTAACTCTGCATTAATATAATGTAATATTTTTTATAAAATAACTTATTTATAGACAGTGCACAACTAGTGTTGTTTGTTTGGTGAAGGCGCTTTGTGAAAAAAGGAACCGGAACGGACCGTGCTGTATTTTAGTTTTATTTTAAAATTAATGAACATTTAAAGGTTATTTGTGATGGTGAGAAGTTGTATTCAAGGATTAAAGTGATTAATTATATCTCGATTTGATTATTTACGTCGCGTGTATTTGTCCGCTACGTAAATCGAGATTGCCACAAGATGGCCGCCGTCGGATGCCCGCTCCGCCAAAACCCGCTCGCGAGGCGCGATGTGTCATCCGCTGGCGACGGCGTTTCGGACATGCTCTAAACTGGCGTCTCGCACCGCGGCCGTACTTACCGGTCGCTCCCGGCGAAGTTCCATTGTATAAAATGGAATTTCGCTCGAGGCGCCAAAATACGATGGGTGTTGACACATCTCTAGCTGTGATACCGTACCGTTACTTTGACGGCTGCACAAAATAATTGTTTATAAAAATGAGCGAGCCAGACGACGTTGGAAAAGAAGTGTGGAAGCGATGGATACTTGAGGCGATACACAAGATAAGGTCGCAAAAGCAGAGGCCGAGCGTGGAGAGGATATGTCATGCGATCAGGCAGCACCACAACTATCATGAGGACGTCGTTTCGGAGCGGCTGGAGCGCGCCGTGCGTGAAGGCGTCGTCCTGAAGGTTTACAATAAGGGGCAGAGCTCCTACAAAGATCCTGGTGGGCTGCAGAGCAAGATACTGAGGATTGCCGCCGATGTGGATGTGTCGCGGGCGGTGGCGAAGGCAGTGCGCGAGTTGGGGGAACGAGACGGTTCTAGTTTAAAGACTATTGAAAAACATTTGCGCCAGGCTTACCAAGTGTCGGTAGAAGAGAACACTGACGTGCGGAATATATTGCGTGCGGCGGCCAAGCGCGCCGTGGCCAGGGGACTGTTGCTTCACCACGCGGGATACTACAAGGCAACAGATCGACCCCTCACCGCATCCGATCGCATCTCAAAGTCTAGAAAACCTCAAGAAAGTCCAGATAATGTGAGTATACAAACAAAAATCATGTATTCTTTTAATGTCATTGCAAAATCAAATAAGAATCTTATGTTATATTTACATTTTTAACATATTTAAAATTAAAATTGATTTGATTTATAAAATATAAAAAATTGCACAATATTGGAAAAACCTAGATTTTAAATGAAACATTATTTTGCTATTTTTCATTCATACATTGTTATCAGTAAACAAAAACATAAACATTGCACATTTCCCATTCATTCTTTGACTTGAATGAATGCAGTAATACTTTTTACTGCATTTATTCATTTGGAAAAAGATAGAAATATATTTTATTTTCAAATTTATGTAACTTTTTTTATTTTTTGCCTTTTAATAATTTAATAAGAATATGTAGTAAGCTTATTTTACTTGCATTTTAATATATTTTTATTGAAAATTTAAAAAAAACTGTAAATATGACAATAACTATAAAATGAATTGTGACTAAAATAACAAATATCTTAAATTTGTTAACTCTGTCAAATTATTTCAGTTCCTTGAATGATTCATAAATGACTCATGTATTAAATTGTTCTATGCATCTACTAAATTTACTCATAGATCTGGATACTAACAAGAGTGTTTTTCATAATATAAGTATGATTATACCTTACTAGGAGATTTATTCAGCTTTGTTTATATTTTACCACATTTTTTTCTCTTATAACTATTACAAATTGCTTTTAACTAATTTTTATTATTATTTTCTGTAAGTCCTTGTTGCCTTAATACAATTCTAAATAAAGTCTGTTGTGGTGTATAGCAAAGCATCTGACTGTAATTGCAAAAATTGTGGGCTTAATTTCCATTTGGGGATGTTTTCAATGTTTTGTTTTCTTGTTATGGAAAGGAAATAAAGCAAAATAATGAATTCCACCACTTAAAATGCAACATCATAAAAAATTAAGCAAAAAATGGAGAACAAAGAGTTTTAACAATAATACAATCTCCTAGGCTATAATGTTAAGTTAAAAACAAAAAACAAGGATTTACAGTCAAAATAAATACAGTCAGGATATATCTAACCATCTCTTTAAATAAAAATTGCAGAATGAAAGTCCAGGTGGAGTGCCAGTGTGTGCGGAATGTCTCGGCACTGATGACAGAAACAAGCTTGGTGCCAGTGAGGCCCTAATTTGCTGCTATCAGTGCAAGTCTTATGCACACCCCACTTGCTTGAACCTATTGGAGTATATAAATTTGACTACTTTGAAGGTATGGATATGTGTTTATAAGAAAAATAATTAACATTCAATAAAAAAAGAAACAGCTGTCATTTAATTATTTCTTTGTAAAAAACATTATGGTATGGGCCAAGTTGTAACAAATTGGTAACTAAATGCATGCATGCAAGATTTGTCCATATTTATATAATACCACAGAGATTTTCAGTATGGGAATGATAATGTTTGGGTTATTATAATTTCCATATTTAAACAAATTGGTGTTGGGAAGTAAAAAACAGAGTGTTTTAACACATAAGTTACTCTGCCTATCAAGATGTATGGCAAAAAATATATAATTCCATATAAAGAACTAATACCCACCCAGAATCAAACTCTTAAAAAAATGTTTATGATACATAAAATCTTCTTTTATGATTTAATATGACTCAAGTGACTTAAAAAACTACATTAGTTGCCTAATGTATGTAACAAATGTTAAATAAAACAAACAAACTAATACTAATTATGTAATTAAACAGACACAAAAAAAGTATAATGTCAATAGTTGTGCAATCAATGCGGCCATTACAAAAAAGATCTCATTCAATATGAGTATTCCAGAGTAAATAAATAAATGTTTAATGAGCATGTTCGTGTTGTTCTTATGTAAATGGGTGGTTTGCTAATTGATTTTTTTTTGAATATGTATGTATATTAGTTATTTTATTTTTCTTTGTTCTGTATACAGTTTTTGTTGGTTATAAACAGTCATTCATAGCTGATGCTCTGTTTTCCACTTTCTTCTAGCATTCCAAATATTGCTTGTTGAGTGATGGAACTCAAGGCCTTCCCAGAGCTAGTAACTGAAAATAATTAATTTCTTGAGTTGGGATTGATTCCACATCCCTAACAATTATAGTCACATGTTATTCCACTGGTCTATATGATTTTTTTATAAATATATCAATAATATTAAATGAACATAATACATAAGCCACACAGCTATTTTATTGGAAGTCAACATCGCGCTTTAACTGACAGAGAGGGATTTTTTTACCAATAATAATCAAAAAAATACATATAGTTTATTTCAATGGGTTGTCAAAACCATAAAGATATTTTATGATAAGTTACGACAAAGTGATTTTCTTAAAATTCTTTCAAGTATGTTTCTAGGTCAAATTTCATTTTTATTCGTGTGAATTATAAACATATGTTCAGTTTTATTATGCACATATGGTTTATTCACATCCCAATAAGGGCTCTTGATATGTAATTGTAGTTATAAATGATTTTCTCTTTATTGTGTATTGATATTAAATGGTTTTTTTGTTTTAAATTCACTAATCAATATATAGTCTCATTTTTTTGGAATTTATCAATAATTTGTTATGAAAGTTAGTTACACTTCGAAAACATTTTATTAAAAGCTTATTAAGTTGTTTTATTGAAAGTTAAGATTTGGATTGAATGGTTTAAATTTTTTTAATTGTTTTTATTTAGTTCTTTATCTTCTTGCCAGATTGAGGAAATTAATTCATAATAATTAATAGTTAACTAAATTTGTAAAAATCCCTTAAAGAAATATAATAATAAATTATGTCAGTTTTTGATACTTGATTTAATTATTTTTAAAGTTTACAGTTGCTCCACAAAAGTCAATAAACAATAGAAAAATATTTATCTTATATAATCACTTGATTTATTTTATATAATCACTTGTAAGCTTAGCAATTTTATTGAATATACATCAAAATTCTGAAAATATACATCTTGTTGTTGGTGGAAATGTAAACCTGTTTTTCGTATGTTTTACTACTGTAACTGTGCTCTATGTAATGTTTGAATGTGCAGAGTGGGCGGTGGTCGTGCGGGGCGTGCGCGCGCTGCGCGCTGTGCGGGCTGGGCGGGGAGTGGGCGGCGCGCTGCGGGGGCTGCCCGCGCGCCGCGCACGCGCGCTGCCGCCGCCCGCCCTGGCGCTGCGAGCGCTGCGACCGCGACAGGTAACGTATACAGTTGAACATCACTTTAGTTGACTTACTATACAGTAAATTAAAATTTCCAAGTAAAAGAAATAAGAAATCTCCATTAAAAATGTCTATATGTGTAGATTTAGTAATGTATTCAATCAAAATATATCGAAATTATATTAATTGTCATTTGTACTTTTGTATGGTTACAAGTTATGGTACAATTCTCTTTGTGTTTTCATTAATAATAATATTATAAAAAAAAATAACCCAACTTCAAATTGGTATAAAAACAAATTACTGAACTCGAAAAGGAAAAAAAATGCAGTTTCTACTACCTTACCTATGTTTTCATAATTTCCCAGTATCTCCGAAACTACTAAAGCAATTTTAATGAAACCTGTAATGTTCCATAAGTTGAAGTATACCTAACTTAAATTAAAAAATATCATCTTGATGTGACTTTTAGTTGTAAAGAAATTACGGACAAACAATAAAACATAACATATACTTAACAAATTAAGCACACGAACTTGGAAGCCTAAATGGATCATCATACTCAAATTCCTATAATTTTAAATGCATATCAAACTGATAATATCCTTTCTTTAGAAGTCTGTTAAAATATAATAGTACATGTAAAATGTTATTTTTAATTGATTCTATTGTACTAAATGCAGGTTTTTTCACTAACGACCGTCTCGTTTCTATTGCAGGACTGCCACAATGGGAGGTACGCCGAAGAAGAGGAAACCAAAGGCGGCCGCGCGACGCGTCGACTCTGAGGACGAGCCTTCCGACGGTAATACAACTACAACCACAACTGCTACCGAACATAGAATGTCCAAGGAGAAACAGAAATTTTTTAGATTCTCTGCCTTCAATATGGTGAAAAAACGTCGCTGTAGGGAGTCTTCTGGGGAATGGGAGAGCTGGGAGGGCTCGCAGTGGGGCGGCGTTAGAGTGACGCGTGTTCAGCGTTTAGAGCTGCGTGTGGAACGTCGCTCACGCCCCCGTCCGCGCTTGCCTTCCCCCACCCCCACCCCTTCGCCTCCGCCTGCCCCGCCACCCCCACCCCCCACCATCTTTGAACGGCTAGCAACGGACGCGGCCCCTAATGGCGCGTGGGGCTTCGCGGCTGAAGCTCAGAAGCAGAAAGTCATAGAATCTAAGCCGGAAACGAATCGGGACCCGGAACCTTTACAGCCGGAGTCGCTGAGGCATCGCCGGCGCAGCAGATGTGGGGATAGACTGCTGACAACCCTTTTCGATGGCCTTTCGGAGTTCTACTCCGTAAGTACAGCGTCCCGCTCGCAGTCGCGACCCCGTCCTCGTCCCGCTCAGCGTCAGCCTGAAAGTGAGGAGCACCAGGTGCTGAAAGAAACGAGGAGTACCTTCAAGCGGTATCAGGCGACGCTCAATAGAGAACAGAGGCTGTCCACCAAGAGTAGAGAGCGGATGGATGTTGAGGAAAGGGAGGAAGGCGAGGTGAGGGGAACAAGTCGCAGTTTAAAGCGATATCAAGCGTTGCTTAGCAAAGAACATAAGCGGGGCAAGAGTAAAGAGAGGTTAAAGCGAGAAGACAGATTAGAGGAAAAAGAGGAAGAGCTAAAAGCCACGAGTCGCAGTTTTAAGCGATATCAAGCGACGCTTGATAGAGAACGAGCGGAGAGAAGTGAGGAGAGGAGAGTAGAGGAGGAAGGGGACTTAAGGGGCACTGGTAGAACTTTCAAGGGGTATCAAGCGGCGCTTAGTAGAGAACGAGCGAAGAGAGGTGAAGAGGGGAGGTTAGACGAGATGGGGGAGGGAGAACGGGAGGTGAAAAGGGAGGTATTGGGTCGTTTGAGCGCGTCCGCGCTGGTGGTGCGCGCGGCGGAGGGCAAGCGGGGAGGCGGGGGAGGTGCGGACGCGCAGGCGCACAAGCTGCATCGCGAGGGCCCGGCCACCAATCAGACGGGTAAGATGTGACGGGAGGCGCGGTGAAAGTGGTGTCTGATTGGCTGGCCGGACTACCCCGACCCACCCTCCCCCTAGATCCCGACCGCCCGCAAGGCACGCCCGCACGCACTTTCGCTCGCGCTTCTCGAATGTTGTCGAATCTTCTATCTGCAGTACTTGTATATTAAATACATAATACTTATGTTACGTTATACGCGTGTTTAAATATTTGTTTTTTTTTTAACTTTTTGGTTTATTTAATTTTTTTTTTGATGTTAGAGGAGGCGCGGGGAATGTGTCTGATTGCAGGCTGGATTTCTGCTCTGTTGCGCGTACATTATATGCCACACACTCTCCTCAAGCCCACATACACTTTCGCTCGCGCTTCTCGAATGTTCTCGAAATATTCCCAGTACTTTTTTGTATATACGCGTGTTATATTTTTCTTTTTTTGTAGTTTGATGCTTAATATTTTGTATGCAATGTGTAATTTTTATATCTAATTGTTATATTTTTTTTATATAACTTAAGCTGGGTAGGCAGAGGGCACCTGAGAACCTAGATTTACGACACTCTGTTCCCGTTAAGACAGTTCAGTTTCTGACTCAACTGTTTTGCTTTGCCTTGTTCACAGAACAAAGAAATAAAATATGCAATATTCTGGTACATTTAAAAAACATAAACGGCTTCTCGCCGAGAAATTGCGTGTCTAACAGCGAAATTCAACGCCGCCCTTTGTCTATCAGACAGAAATCTTAACTTATCTTCACTCTTTATCCTCACGCAGGGTAGTCAAAGACAAAAAGGACCAAACGCTACGGTCGGTACGGATCACACGGAAATTTCCCCAAAATCAAATAATATGTAACAACTTATTTATCCAATAAATGCGAATGTTATATATCCATTATAATTTTCCAGAAGGCAAAAGACTACCACCTGGGGTGACAGAGGCTGATGCCGAACTGTTCTCCCAGGCCCGATCAGCTAACGGAGGGGTTGAGGAGGTGGTGCCAGCGCCCTCGGGGGGTGCAGGCCCACCACCCTCGAGGTGCCCGTCGGCCATCGAGTTTGGACAGTGGGAGATTGAGACATGGTACTCAAGTCCTTTCCCGCAGGAATATGCCAGGTATGTTTTTATATTTCGGTGGCCGTCGTGGCTGAGTGATAGTGTCTGAATGTAAATGTGATGGTTGTGCTTTCGATTCCCCCTTAGCGGTATGGTTATATTTATGTTTAAATTTCTTCTGCTCTTGCAAAGTGTGGCATTGAGTTTACACAATTTGACAAACTAGTCAACATAACTTTAAGTTATATAATATTACTGTATTATCATAAAGCAATTGAGCTATATAAAAAATATTTGTGGTTTTATTTAAATACATTGAGAGTTTATTATTTAGTGTTCAAATAATACAAAAAATATACTTAAAGAAAAATGTTTTTTTAGACATCATTTAAATTATAATATGGCAATTATAATATAGCAGAATTGGAATCTGCCCTGAATTCATTAAGCTCAGTTTCAAATTCCCTATGTTGTCATTTTTATTTTATAACTTTATTAGGAGTATGTCACAATTTTTTATAAAATAATTTTATGCCTATTTCAGGTTGCCAAAGCTATTCCTATGCGAATTTTGTTTGAAATATGCGAAAAGTCGAGCCGTGTTAATGCGACATTTGGACAAATGTCTATGGAGACACCCCCCAGCGACGGAAATATACAGATGTGGTGACATATCCGTTTTCGAAGTGGACGGCAATGCAAATAAGATATACTGTCAGAATCTCTGCCTCCTAGCAAAACTGTTTCTGGACCACAAAACGCTGTATTATGACGTCGAGCCATTTTTGTTTTATGTGTTGACGAAAAACGATGCAAAAGGATGCCATTTAGTTGGTTATTTCTCTAAAGAGAAACACTGTCAGCAGAAGTATAATGTGTCGTGTATAATGACAATGCCGCAGTACCAGAGGCAGGGTTACGGGCGGTTTCTCATCCATTTTAGTGAGTGGTGGAGTTTTTTTTGTTTTTTAATTTTTGTGTTTTTTTGTTGTAAAATTCTTATTAGACTTGCTATCGTTTTATTGGCCTATCTTCAAAAATTAAAAAAAAAATACTAGATAAAGAGAAGTGTTGTTTTTTAGCAACTTTTAAAGCTAATTTAAGGAATAATTTTGTATTTGTTTTGTGTAAAATATTTGTGACTAATAGATCTTATAGTAATTATGTTTTCTTTCGCAGGTTATTTATTGTCAAAAGAAGAAGGCCAACCGGGAACTCCAGAAAAGCCTTTATCCGACCTAGGTCGTGTTTCGTACCACGCGTATTGGAAATCAGTGATATTAGAGTTCTTACACGATCACAAAGACCGGCCGTTTACATTCGAAGATATCGCCTTCACAACGGGAATGCATATGAATGACATAGCTGTGACGTTCCAGCTACTAGGTTTTGTAAGATACGTGCCTAGCAATGATACAGTGAAACTAGGTATCAGTGTTGATTGGAATAAAGTAGATAATCATATGAAAAAAGTCAATGGTCGACCTAGACTTGAGATAGACCCCGAATGTCTAAGATGGACGCCTCTACTAGCACCAACCGTAAATCCGTTTAGATCACCGGAAGAAGGTTCCGGTGATCAAGAAACGGAAAACGATGAAGAGATGAAAACGGAAAGCGAAAACACCGAAACGGAACCAGAAATCGCCAAAGTGGAGGCGAAAGCAAAGTCAGAAAAGGAAACTCCAGATATGCCAGTGGAAGTAACTTCATCGGGTAGAAGACGGACGCGGCCGCTCAAATATAGTGAAAGTACTTATCAAACTACTCCTACCGTTGGTGATGGTACACGGAAACGGAAGAGAGATGTGACTAGAAAGATATCAGAAAGTATTGATGAAGTTAAAGAACCTGAAGCCACTCCGAGAAGACAAAGGAGTAAAAGTGTTGCCAGAAAGTCTACAATTCAGGAGGAAATCAGCGATTTACCTAGAAATAGGCGGAAAACACTTAAAGAACCGGCGTATGCGTCTGATAGTCAAGACAGTCAAGAAAGTGTGGATGCTCGGCATGAAATGGAAACTCCAGTTAGTGAGGTTAAAGCAAAAACTAAAAGGAAAATTGGTTGGAAGGGTCGCCAATCCAAACGGCAAAAGGTTAACAAGGTTGAGTCGCCTGTCGCCAAAAAACCAAAAGTTGATGAAATGGTCAATGATGATTATAAGACAGATGATTCTGTTGAGCAACCTGTTGATTCAGTTCCTAATGAAGCTGAGAAAAATGTGGAGAAAGCTTCAAATGATAATGATAAACCAGATGATAAAGCTAAGAATAATGGAGAAAGTTCTGAAGATTCATCTGGTGAAGCAGATGACGAGATGGATGTTGAAGAAGCTGAAGAAAGAACAAGCATACCTAGCAAACCAGCTACTCCTAGGCCTATAGAAGACAACAGTACCGACAACCACACTAGCGATATGGAACTTGACAGCATTCATATGGACTCTCCCAAGTCTATAGCTGAAAAAGACCAAGTTATTAATGATACTGATAAAGACAAAACTGATGAAGACCCAACGGTCATAGGGAACGGACCGGATATGAGCGTAACGGAAAATAACGAGGAAGTGACTAGTGAGAAACTTGAAAGTGTTCCAGAGACTATAAATAGAGAACTTAAATCACCAACTAAACCAGTGGTCGATGATAAAGATACGATTGTTATATCTGAATCAGATGACAATAATAGTCAAAGTTGTCCACTACCGTCTCCTAAGCCTGCCAACATAATTCCCATACAAAATAACGATCTTAAGCCGAAAAACGTTGTAAGTGAACCTCCCTCTAAAGTACTACCAGTAGTGTCTACAGAGAACGCTCACATAGTTATCGATGCTAAGGGTCCCTCTGACTCTAATATTTTACGACCTCCCGTAGACCTCATAGTGCCGAGAATGCACCCAATTGAAACTATCGTGGTAGAAGGAGAATCTGATAACGCTAATTCACCCAACACAGGTATATCTCCAAAGAAAAATGATAAAAATGATAAGACTGTTATCAGTGAATCTCCTAAACAAAAGAAGTCACCTGAGAAGGTTAACATGGAAGTGACAAGCGAACCGAAGAAATGTGAAGTTAGAAAGGAGACTGTAATACAACACCAAACTACGGATGAAAGTAAAACACCAGAGAAAAAGTCACCTAACAAAATAGAAACAATCATACAGAATCTAGATCCACATAGAGATGTGACTCTTAAAAAACCGGAACCACCTAAAATCGATTATAATGAAATGGATGCGCGCAAGTTACAAATGACAATCACTAGTAAAGAGAGTGAGATACCGTTCAGAAATGATATGATGCACATTAGAAAAGATGAGATTGTCGTATCGCGAAGTATAATCGAGAATTCGATACCAAATTACCACAATTCCGTAAGCAATTCAATGACAATACAGCCAATAAATCCAGTGCAAATACATCATCCATACATAAATCATAGAGGCGCTGTCAGTAAGGAGTCGCAAGGAGTGCAAACCGATAAAGTGCTAGTGAAGACGAGCGATCAAAGCAGAGCTATCAGTACTATGTCTGATCCATCACCTGTCATCAGCAAAAGTACGACGAAGCTAGAAGTACCCCACCCTATCACATCGCCTGTCGTCAATCCAGTCATACCTAAAGTGCCGATTGTCGCTGATATAAGCTATCTGACGAGATGTCAAAGTGCGAACGCTGCTGTGAACTTGGGAATGGAGAGAACCGATTTGGATCCCAACTTTTCTAACATGCAAACCTCATTAAGCAACTCCATGAGTATAGTTCAAACGAATTCTCAGGACAAAAACGATCTCAATCAGAAACCTAGAGAGAAAAGTAAACTGCGGGATGTCAGAGTGAACTCAGCGCACAGTAAAATGGAAAAAACCGAAAAGAAATCCGCTAAAAACGAAACCCCAAGAAGCACGCCGGAGCCCAAATTATTTTTTCCAGAACAAAATTCATCTGCCAGAAAACCTGAAACATCTGTGGCAATAAACGTGATAAATACGGTTGCGGTAACGAGTAAAATGGAAAGCAAACCTACGGAGGCGCCAAAGAAACAAGATTTTTTTAAGAAGGAAAAGTCAAATGTCGCCAAATGCGACAAGAACGCGTCTGTCAAACATGATAAAAGCTGTTCCACACAACTTAACCTGAAGGCAGCGGAACAAAACGATTTAAACAAGATGTTGCCAAAATTTAAATATGACAATGAATTAGTACCAAAAGCTGACTATGCGATGAATCAAATTCCCAACTATCACACGAATCACGCACAGTACACAATGTCGCAGTGGGCGCCCTGGGACCCTACTAGAACGTGGGACCATAACAGATTCTTGGATATGAAAAACAACGACAAAAATTACTTGGACAAATTCCAAGGATTTAATCTACCTCACCTGGATCAGATGCAGAAATCTCCACAAAAGTTACATCCTAAGTACGATCAGAAGGATTTTTTGGCATACGGTGCTCTATCTGGCGGTATATACGCAACGACAGGGTTGCCACATTTCAAAGAAACTAAAGCTCCCACTTCGAAAGCATCTGATTGCCAGAAAAACGAGTGTAAACCTACTAAGCAATCAAAAACTACGACTGCGTGTCAAACACAATGCGATACAAAAAAATCTCACAGTAATGATGCACAGATAAAGCAGATGATGCAAAGAGTCAACAAGCACCAGGAAGTTGTGACTAGCTGTGCGGAATTCCGGCAACAGAGCCCACAAATCCTGACATCTCCTGGCTGCAAGACCTTCAACCAAAATGGCCCATGCCAAGAGAAGGTGGAGATAGAAAAAAAATCTCGACAGTCAAAAAAAGACGAGTCACCTAAAGAGACGCATAAAGAAGAGATGTGTGAAGCGGTCAGTCCAGCATTACAGTCTATGGGTGTCTACACCCCAGACTCAACAAGCAACTCAGTCCATTCAGTCCAATATCCGGCTTGTGAATTGGATGTCAGCCAGCTTGGACTAGAGTCTCCGACAAGTATAGGATCGGATTTAGCGTCACCATGTTCGATGATGCATATGCATCCGGCTCCGAGTCCTCAGTACCCGCATTCGTCCCTGCATATTCCCTCCATCATGAGTCAGTCGAATCAGCCGACCAAACAACAAAAGATTAATAATAGAAATAGGTAAGAATTTCTCACTTTTAATAATTGTAAGTCTTGAGTCCATTCTTGGCGCAGCGGTACAAAGTGTGACTGTGAGGAAGAGGACTGGTTTGTGGGTTCCATCGTAACTCAGGAAATGATAGATTTATATTTTTCTATCTCGCATTGGTGTCAAGACAAAGCGCGGCGCTGAGTTTCGACACATAACACGCAATGCCTCCAGAATTCGGTAGAAAGTTGGGGATGGAGTGTCCTAACACTAAGTTCCCTCTGCCTACCCTGCTGTGTATGGAATGCAGTGTGAAGCTGATTTAATTAAACTTTTTTTAATTTGGCAAGAGATATAAAATATTAGCATTGCAGTTTCGAGTGTTATGTTCTTATACAGAATTAATTAACTGTGTTATGTTCTTATATTAAGTTGCACATGAACAATCCTATCAAAAAAATGTTTTCTAATATGACTTGTTTTTTTAGAAACAACACAAGCAGTACAAATACAGATAAGACAGTGCGAGGAGCAGCTACGCCCCCCGCCCGCCATAGAGCCACACCCCCACATCCTCATCCCACTCCTCATGGTAAATATATTTTTTAATATATTTTGAAGGGAAGCAAAAATATTTTTTACACTTTTAAAGTGTTATTCCGGTGTATACACTTAGGAAAGAAAAATAATTATTTAGAAAACTTATGAAAAATTTTATTTACGTAGCGGTTTCGACATCCGCGCCTCCTGGAAATCGACCAGGCGCTCTGAGCACTAAGCCATACGTTCTCATCAATTTTTACCGTATATAAAAAAGTAACTCTTTTCATTTTCACGTAACAAATGTCTATAATTACATTCCAGGTGGCACAGTAATGCAGGGCACATCCTCAGGAGCGACGTCAGCCGGCTACCAGGGTGGTTACTTATCGTTCCAACAGCAGCAGCAGTACCACGCGGGCTGGGCGCCATCTTGCAGCCTCGCCAAGTTGCAGCAAATGGCGGACGCGCCTCAGCACCCGCCGCACACGCCGCCCGCTCCTGCGCCTCAGGTGATATATTGATATTTATTTTTATAATTATAATATGAAGGTGCCATTGAGGAGGCAGTGGATAGACTTTAACCGTAGTCAAGAGGGGGACGAAAACCAGTGTTAAGACATTCGCCAGGCATTGAGAACGTTGCGGAACTCAACACCGCTCTTAGTCTTGTCACCAAAGTGTGAAAATAACTCATTTCCTGACTTGGAATCGACAATGGCCTTTATTTTGTTTGACCAGTTCTCCTTACTAAAAAAATTGTATAAATTAACTGATATTTAAATTATCTTTTGTAATTATAGTATGGACAGCAAGCCGGCACGCCACCAGCTGGGCACTACCACGCGCCTAAATATTATGCTCCAGCACACAACCAACTTGAGTCTCCACGGAATACAAGGAATACTACTAGTGAGTTTTAGTTTATATCTTATATTATGATGATTTGTTGAATGTAAAGATGGCTATTTGTCTAGATTTTATAATTTCCTTATTTAATAAAAATGCATTCCAATTTTTTTATTTAGTTACAGTAATAGTTTCATATAAAGAATTGTAATACACCAAGTCAGACTATTAACATAGATAAGTAAATGTTAGGGGCTACTTAGTAAATTAAGAGGCTGGACTGTATTAACGATATATATTTTTATGGTAATACATACAAAAGGTTTTCTGATTCTGACTGGGATTTTCTCTCCCCTTTTTGTCTCTCAATTTTGTGCGAAATTAAGAAATAATGCCATAGTCAATTTGGAGACATAATTTTTTTTAAATTATAATTGGCATTGAAATAGTTTCCTATATTTACTATATAAACCAGGTTTGTAAATTTTTTAGTAAATATCTTATTAAAGTAGTACTTACTCTCTTTCTAAGAGACCTAATTATGATCCATGACAAATTATCATAGCTTATTTGCACTTGATATAATGGAACCTACTTGAGGTGTGTTTTTGAAGAATTAATACTAATGTTCACTCTTAAACTCTTCCAGGCAATCTCAGTCCTATGCAACATGTGCAAATGGGACCTGGCTCCCGCATGTCACCTAACCTGAACACCCATATAATAAGCCAGTATGGCCTGAACGGCTACCGAGTGCCACCACAGCAGCAGTTCAACAACCTGCCAGTCCAGATGATGAATGTCCAACCTGGAGTCCAGTACCCTGGGCCAGATCCCAGGGCTCAGCAGCCCAACGTTTACGCTTACGCTGGTTATATAAACCCACCTCTGACCATGCAGACCCTCAACTCGACGATGCGTCGGTAGCGACCCAAGTCCCAGTGCCGGAAACAGTAAATGACAGTGACATTGACAGCTGAGTGACAGTGACATTTGTGTAAAGTGATTTTTTAATCTGTGACCAAAAAGTGACTGTATCATATAGTTAAGTGGAAGTACAAAATAACGCTTTTAAGATGTATTTGTATTTTTATTGTATTGTATTGTATATAACACCAATTTGGTTGCCTTATTATTATTTTTTGTATGGCATATTTTTTTTTACTTTGTTTTGGTACGACGCTGAATAAAGTACAAAATTGCTGATAGATTTTTTTATACGAGGAAAGTAGTTTAGTGCAATAAGTTCTTGTTGTGTTTTGTTCTTTTTGACCGCTGCAGACATTTTTTTTTTGTAAAAAATATATTTTCTGTAAATATTATGTGAGTATAGATAACTAAACATTGATTGATAGATTGACCATATATATATCATAAATAATGTTTGTATAAATTTTTAATGTATAATTCCAGTGGGTGGAGGTTGTAAAAAGGCTTGGAAAATTAAATGGTCGCTCGGCACTGTGATAATCAGTTTGATTGATGTGCTATAGTTATCCAAAGATTAGTTGATGGCTTCTATGTATATTGATACTTAAAATTTTCATTTTTTTCATATTAAATATTATTACTTTTATTTACTCTTGAGGCTGTTGGTACTCTCTTGGGAAATGATTATATTTAAAATGAGCTTCACATTGTATCCTGCATAGGAAAGGCAGGCAGGGAGCACCTAGTGTTAAAATACTCTATACCCACTTTCTGCTGACTTTGCATTTGGCATTGTGTTTTAGGTGGTGGATCTCAACACCAGAGCAATGAAATGAAAATATTACTAAATGATAAATCATTTCCCCGAGTGGGAATTGAACCTGCAATCATTGTGTTACAGTCACACCGGTCTATTTATGATTATTATATTTTAATAATTTGTTTTTTCCACTATTATAAACAATGTGTGGAATAGAGTTCCGCCATTCATCACACTATGTAAAAATATGTGGAAAATGGGAAATTTATTGTCTTTATACTTGCTGGAAAATAAAGAAGTCTTTTTTGTTTTTAATTTATGTTTAATATATGTAAGAGCCATCAATAACAAATAATATTTGACGCATAGATTTAACACTGCAGAATGTTGTATGTAAATTAAATAAAAAAAATCATCAACACCTAATTAATATAATTATGTAATATGTATATCGTGAATATTGTACAGTTTGTAATTTAGTTTTTTTGTTCATTAATTAACGGAAGTGCCTCTTTCCTCTCCTCTATGTATTATACTGTAAATGTCGCCAGCTTATTATGTAAGGCTGTATACTTAGATACATTAGCTTATTTGTATATTGAAAGAAGTAATAAAGGCCGCCTAACTAACTACCTAACGTAAAAGCGACGGTTATGAGTTCGGTACCCATTCAGAGTAATAAATTGTACATTTCCACACTCTGGTGACAAGACGTAAAGCGGCATTGAGTTCCGCAACAATTGGGCAGTGTGTGAGGAATGGAGTTTCTTCACGCTGGATTCCCTCTGCCTAACCTGCTATTATATGTGAAATACAGCGTGTATTAGAAAAAGAAAGTTATATTCTTTTTTTTTAATAAATTAATGTGATAGTATTAAAGGGCAAGACCCAATAGGCCTAATATTTTTTTTTACAGACGTAGTAATTAAATTTTTTGTAGGATAATATTTTTGTGTTAAAAATCTTTAATTTATTGCCAAATGTTGAATCATCTTGCATTATTGTATTTATAAGTTAGATTTTGTTACGGCGTCATTTTTTTTCACTTAGTTTTTTATGGTAGTTTTTTTTTGGTAAATTCCGGCATAGGTGGAGTGATAGTTGTATTATTGTTCTTTCTTTTTTAATTTTGAATTTTATCTTTGGGCTGTTGTTGTTTGTGTGATTAAATGTTAAAAGGGTATATGAAGCTTTCTGTGAAGTGAATATAGATTAGTATCATTATTGTTTTTTTGAAAATGAATAATTATCCCTCATTTTTTTTATAAAATATGTTAATTAATAGAATGGTATTGTAACAATAATTGGTTAAAATATTAGTTAAGTTTACATCACAAAAGATGACTTGTGTAAGTGCCACTAAGTCTTTGATTATAAATAGAACGTCACTCTGTCTATAAAAATCGCTCTCCTCATTTTTATGTTCTTATTCAAATAAACTTCTAAGTTATATTTTTTTTATATGTCAAATTTTTATTTTGATTTTTCAAAAACTTGTACAGCTAGCTTCAATTATCCTTGTGTATGTGTAAACAAATTTACTATACTACAGATGAACCTGGCAATTGTTTTTGATGACTTATTCTAGTATTTTAATATTTCCTTTCCAATATCGCTCATCATTTTCGGCTACGCCTGAATTTACCAGATACTTTTTTTAATGTAAGATCTGCTCCTGTAAGGTTATCAATGTTACTTGTTACTAATGTGTAGAATATAAATATTGTAAATATAATATTACGTAAGGAATTTGTAGCAGATGTTAACACAAAATATAATTTTGTGAAAAAATTGTGAAGTCTTTTTTTTTGTTTCCTGTCCTTTTTTTATATACTAGTTAATACTATACTAGTGTTATAAGGATAATGTTTGTTTGGTTGAACGCTATATTCTCAGAAACTATAATTTGAATTGAAAAATATTTCTGTATCGGATAGTTCATTTTTCGATGAAGGCTATCTATCAGCTAAATTACATTTTGATAATAGTTTTGAAGACGGAGGTAAAACTTAGTAGTATAAAATTAAAGAATTTGTTTGGTTGAAAGCATTAATCTCAGGAATTACTGTCACGAATCGTTTTATTTTAAGTTTCTTACCTCACGCTTCGTCCCCAGCGGGGTAATCGAAGTAACAACCAAAAGTACTTGCTGAATTTGTCGTACACAGTCAAGTATTAGTTACATTTGATCGCGCGGGTGATACCTCGCTTTACCTCGTTACCAGAGCAAGGAAATGAAAATAAATAATTTATTTACTTGTCAGTTAAAACCACATTGCATATTTTTAATAGTTACATAGGTACATTATTGAGACGTGACTATGTAAGGATTAATGTTTTGTATATTATTAAACTGAACATTGATATACATTTTAAAAGTTTAGAAGAAGTATATTTCATTCCTCCGCGTAGGAATCGAACTTATAATTGTCGCGTTTACAATAACACCTTGTGCCCCTGCGCCACTAATGGCCACAACTCCACACTCAGAGGAGAAAAATACTTTTTTTATAAGAAAACGTGTAAAAAAATTGTGAGTTCGGTTCTCAGTCGAGGAAATGAAATGTTTAATATTTTCATTTCTTCGCTCTAGTGGAGGCAAAGCGTGACGTTGAGTTCCGATCATAATTTAAAAATAACAGGATGTGTACAAGCGTCTCTTGGAAATCATCCACGGGTTCTGACCACTACTTCTTGTAGAGATTATCTCATTTTTAAAAACTTTCCCCAAAAAAGTATTTATATTTAAAAATAAACAATAAATAAATTTGAGGCCAGTCGTAGCGCAGCGGCACGAAGTGTGATCCCCACTCGAGGAGATGAGATATTTACTTAAATTTATATTTTCATTTCTTCGCTCTGGTGTCGAGGCAAAAGCGCGGCGTTGAGTTCTGCCACTCAACACGCAATGCCTCCAAAATTCGGCAGAAAGTAGGGAACGGGGTGTCTTAACACTAAGTTCCCTCTGCCTACCCTGCTGTGTGCGGGATATAGCGTGATAGCTTCAAAAAAAAAATGGGATGAGAAACAATGTATCATATAAAAAAATACTACATGTTTTAAATTAATAATCATTATAATTATGTCTTTATAGCTTTTATATTAAAAATTAAATACTTTATAACTTCACTTGCCCATAGGTATATGCATTCTTTCATTTATTGAACAGCCAACCATTAAAGCAAACTGCTTTTGATGATGATTTCAAAGTCATCTTGATGTATTTTTGAAGTTTTGATCTATATTTAGAAAAGAAAAATACTTTCTTAGAAGATGTATAAGAATTTCGACGCAGCTTGATAAATCAGACAGAGCTCTTAGATTTCAAAAGGCGCAGGTTCATAGCCAATTACGTTATTTTTATTTTTTTTAATTTTAGGTCTATTTTTTTTTATTTTTAAAAAAATTATCCGTCTGGTTATAAAAATTACGTCGTAAAGTTGCGTGTGCTATTATTGAAATGATTATATCAATTCAATAATAACAAGTGCATAATACTATTCTATAGTTTATTTCATGCTTTTCGGTCACACATTTCTTCACACGATGATTGATAATAAAATATTCTACATCTTTTATCTTTCAATTCGGTGTAGAATAAAAAATCAGATTCACACTGTATCCCGCACACAGCAGGGTAGGCAGAGGGAACCTAGTGTTAAGACACTTCGTTCCCCACTTTCTGCCGGATTCTGGAGGCATTGCGTGTTGAGTGGCAGAACTCAACGTCGCGCTTACCCTTAGCAGAGCGAAGAAATGGAAATATACATTTAAGAGGAGATCGAACCAACAACCAGTCGATTTTACAGTCACACTTCGTGCCGCTGCGTCACGACTGTTAAAGTATGGAATAACACTTAAAAAAATTAAAACAAATGTAATACATATTTTTCCAACCACCAATACTCAACTACACTCCACCACTCCACTTAATTTTACATATTTCTTCGATTTTTATTTATAAAGACTTTTGCATCCAACAAGATACCAAAACCAAAAAAGATAGGGACCTATTAGTAAAGATATAATATGTATAATGTACCAATAACCTATTTCCGCCGAATTCTGGGGGTATTGCCTGGTGAGTAAATATTTCATTTCTTTAAGTGGAAGTTGAGCCCATCCATAACCGGTCGCGTTTACAGTCTAATTAACTAATTTATTAAATTAAAATAAAATAAAAAAAATCTATAAAAAGATAAACACTTTATTTAGAAACAAAATCACACAAGAATGACAACAATGACATATGTAAGTAAACTTTAGTATGACAGTAACAATATATACATACATTTTTTATTTAACTAACTTTACTAAATACTTTGTAAATACACGTCATATTTGGTTGGACTAGAACTACATTTTTTACATATACATAACTTATATATATATATAGGCATTCGTGTAGGGATAGGGAGGCTGGACTGTACCCACCCCACAATTCTACTGACAAAAAATTATCTCTGAAAAATTTAAAAAAGGGGTCGCCCTTTACACGAACAGCTCTGTTAAAAGTTAGAAAAATCTCCAGAAAACATCTCTAGGTATACAGGTACAGATATCGGAAAACATCACTTTTTCAACCCAAGAATAGATTTGAACCCACAAACACTATACTATTATTACAAGTATAATATAACATTGTTTTGAATGAATTAACAAACTTAACTATATGAATTTATGTACAAAAAATATATTTCTTGAAAATAAAGTTAATATTGCACATTAATAATTAAGTGTGACACCAGCTTTATAGATTATTTCACATTAAGTAATTAAAACACACATTTATTTTCTTTAAACAAACATTATTAACTTATGTAATATTATAATTTATATACATTGCTCATCTTAAATAACCCTTAATCTAATATTAATAATCATTACCAAATAAAAGTTAGACCAAAATATAGAATTTATCAAAACCGAGATCTATCATAAAAAAATAATTTACAAAGATAATTATTAATATTTACAAAACATAATTATACTAATATCTAAAAAAACAAGCTAATTTCCATTTAAGTTTAATTTACTAAATAAATCACAACCAATACATTATATTTGTATATTTAAGGGGGCAGGTGGCACCTGCGCCACTCGTCTATCAATGTGCACTCTATTCCGCATGAGTCTCAAGCTTGACTCTGTAACTTTTGTACACCCTCGGACCAACAAGCCTTCTAACTCATGACAGTGTAATGCGAGAGCTCTGTAAATAATTCAATATATATAGATAAGAATTAGAGATCTATTGCTATGTTTATACAAAATCTACATAGATTGGAGCCAATGTGTCATTCTGATGGATAGACTATATTACTACAGTTTCATCGAAATCCTTTCAGTAGGTTTTAGGTAAAAGTAAAGTTTCAGGTGTACAGGCACAAAGTGTAACTGCAAAATAGACTGCTTGTTGGTTTACCCTGACTTGTGGAAATGAAATATTTATTTAAATTTATATTTTCATTTCTTGGCTCTGGTGTCGAGGCAAAGCGCGGCATTGTGTTCCGCCACTCAACATGCAATGTCTCCAGATTTTGAAGTAGAGAATAGAATGTCTTAGCACTAGGTTCCCTCTGCCTACCCTGTTGATACAGCATGAAGCTGATTTTTTAATTTAAAGTAAAGAAAAAGCACAGAAATAAAGAGTATAAAAATATGCCAAATATTCCTTAGTTCCTTCCTCCTCGATGCATTTATAAAGCAAAAGTTAGTGTGTTCCTACAGGTGCAAGATTACAGTGAAACTAAAAGTTTTATAAAAAAATTGCTAAACTATATGACAGATATGACATATTAAACATTTACTTATAAACAACTAGTGAGATGAGATTTTGGTATAAATATATATCTAATACAAAATTTTAAAGTTTCCTACTTTGAGCTCAAAAAAAAATATTTAAGAGAAAACACTTACATTATGCCTTTATCAGTAATTTCACTACAACCACCCAAATTCAACAGTTTCAATGAGGAACTGTATTTAGACAAAGTGAACAAGCATCTGTCTGTAATTTGCAAATTACCCTCTAAGTTTAAAGTTTTCAAATGCCTGAACTTTTTAATAAATATAAGTATACAGTTTTCTGAGATCGCTGCACAATATGCTAAATCAACATCTTCGAGTTGACTCTGATGAAGAGCTAAAGCTTCCATAGCTCCTGTGGTCAGCCAAGAACATTTAGATAGTTTTAATACTTGCAAATTATTGCAGTAAAGAATAACTGGCTGTAAGCATTTTGCTGTCAATTCTTTGCAATGGCTTAAATTCAAATGTACAAGATCTGGATTATTTTTTAATAGTGGAATGAGATCCATATCATATAAATTGGTACACCGGCTCAAATTCAATGTTTTTAGTTTTTCACATGACAATGCTAGTACCTGAAATTGAATAAATAGAGTGAATAAGATTCAAACACAATAAAATATCATATATTACGTCGTATAAAACACTTTACGTTGAACGCATGCGGCGAAAATCCTTTATTCATCAGTTTCAAGGATTTTAACTTTGCAAAATACATATTTATTATTTGGAGGCACGTTTTAGAAACGCAGCGAAAAGTAAAACATTCGCGGATAGTAAGGTAGGGTATAATTTTAGACACCAGTATATCTTCCCAGTATAAATCAAGAATATGTGTATTTCTTTTCATAGTCATGATTGTTATTTATAAATAAAACTATGCAAAAGGTAAATAAAATAGCAGACTGTTTACTTCATTGATAACACAAAACTGACAGAGAAGCAGGTTTGCCAACTGTTGAACTGATTCAAAACAAAACTTGTATGAAAATCAATATTGAAACGATTCGACTTATCGAGCATTTATTTTAAAATCGATATCTCATATTAGGTTGCAATATAGTTAGTTATTATTAGAGTCAGTTTTAGTATAAATATGAAAATAGTAATAACACTATCTTATAGAATATTGTTTTTTGAAGCTAATATTATGTGCTATAATGGAACTATTATAAATGTTTCATTTATTTTTTATGTAATATTTATGAATATTAGTATTAAAAAATAATTAAAAAAAATATCACTTATCCCATCAGCGATGTGATAAATGATGACGAGTGCGAAGTGCGATGGGAATCACCACCAAATATCCATGTGTGGAAAGGCGAGAAGTGAAAGACGGAGTTAATGTAAGAGAAGGGATGGCATAGAAGATGAATGAATCATTTTATCTATTTATTAGATGTGATGGATAATAGAGATCTGGATGTTGATTGTGTGACCGAGATCAAACTATTTACCGGGTAGCCGGGTCGTTTTCTCTGTTGGTGTACCAGGAGGGCGAGTGGGGGTGTTAAGGTGTATGTGTGCTGTTATCCCCTCGATTTCTTAGTGCAGCGGTAGAATATCCCCGAAGTATGAAATACGCGCGAAGCTGAAAAATATATATATTACTAGCACCTAAATATTATTTTTATTTTTTTTATGGAAAAGGACAAGGCAAACGAGCGTTCGGGTCACCTGATGGTAAGTGATTACCGCCGCCCACGACCCCGTGAAACACCAGAGGAGCTACAGGTGCGTTGCCGGCCGTTGAGGTGGATATAGACGCGCTTGAAGGTACCCATGTCCATGGTAGCCCAGAGATGAAATCAGTACATGAGTATATTGTACGAGGCCGAGTGTAGGCCCTATACAGGGCGTATAGGTACGGCGTACGGGCGTAATAGGTGGTTTGGCGAGAAATATTGTCTCGATTTGCTTTTGTCTTTTTGAGGCGAATTCGAATCAGATCTCATAGAACCCTTTTAAACTTTTGCTGCTTCCGGAGGATTGGGAGTCTGCTACATTTACGTCCAAATTTTATGTGACAAATTGAGCTATTACTTTCCGTATTGAGCGTGTCATAATGTAGTACATTATTAAAAAAAAAAAACAACTGCACGCTGTATCCCGCACACAGCAGGGTAGGTAGAGGCAACCTCGTGTTAAGTCAGTCTCCACTTTCCGCCAAATTCAGAAGGCATTGCGTGTTTAGTGGTGGAACTCAACACCGCGCTTTACCAGAGCGAAGTAATGAAAATATATATTTTGCTAAATATTTCATTTTCTCTAATGGAGATCTAATCCATAACCAGTCGCGTTTACAGTCACACTTTATGCTTGTAAGCCACGTTGCCTTATATAGTTATTATTTACGTAAAACGACTTAATTTATATCAGAACGCAGTTTATAATAACACAAAATTAGAAAAATCAAATGACAGAGATCAGCGTTTAATCGTCTAAAATTATGACTTATACATTGTATGGGGACTTGTCGACCTTGCCTTGATAGTTAGTTAATACGATCGAGGCTCAAAGTTGATTTTTCTTTGAGACGAGTTACACATGTTTGTTTTTAATGTGA
Organism: Heliconius charithonia; assembly: GCA_030704555.1. NCBI lineage: Eukaryota > Metazoa > Arthropoda > Insecta > Lepidoptera > Nymphalidae > Heliconius > Heliconius charithonia. The sequence continues at coordinate 992,203 of CM060813.1, forward strand.
GTTTTATTTATTTTTATTTTATATTAAATAAGTATTTTTTATTTTTATATTTATATATAAAAATATGAGATGAAAGCAATTTAATTAAACGTAAATAAAGGAATTTTTTTTTTGTGGTTATAGTATATTATAAAAGAGACGTCAGTATGTAGGTGGCTAATAAGAGATTAGTGAGAGAACAATCGTCATTTTATTAAAAAAATTAAGTGGATTTTGAACACAGGACTTGAAGCTTACTTTTGTATACTGTACAAGTGTATTATTATTAACCTACATAAGCCTCTGTAGAAATTTTTTAATTTTTTTTATATGTATATGTTGTTCGACGATACAAAACCGTTTTATGTTTCAAAATATAATATTACTAACTTTTACTCTAGTTGTTTTTGCTTGAATTAAAAAAAAAGATTTAAATACACAATAACCATTAAAAAGTAAGTGAAATAATAAAATAGAAATTAGTTTAAGTAACTGTAAGTTTGGTTTTTAAGTTTCATAATATTAATGGAAAGTTAATTATAACAATTATTTTTTCTTCACGGACTATCCCGCAGCAAATAAATACCAAATATAACATTTTCTCGAATGGGAATCGAACTGACTACCTGTCGCGTTTACAGTCACACGCTTGTATTCTTGCACCACGACTGGTCTGTGACATCTAACTATAATGATTTCATAAAATATTTATAATAGCTACTATCTTAATTTTAGATGTACACTGTGATATTACTTATTTTGTTGGCTATTCACTTTTTTTTATGGATCTTGTTTTGGAAGGCGCGACGTAACTTCAAGAACTTGCCTTCTTATTCTCAGTTACCGTTTTTGGGTTCCATACATTGGTTCATTGGAGGTGGCACTAGTAAGATATATATTTTTTGTATCCATAATTTTTTATTTGTAATTAATTAAGACCTTTTAATAAACATTTTTATATTTTTTTTCACTGACCCAGTGATATACAGTCGATTGAAAGAAATTTCAAAAATAATGGATGAGACATGTCTGCCGTTCATTGTTTGGATTGGTCCGAGACCTTTGATGTGTAAGTAGCTATTAATATATTTTTTTACCAGCTTTACGCTGTATCCCGCACAAAGCAGGGTAGGCAGAGGGAACCTAGTGTAAGACACTCCATTCCCCACTTTCTGCCGAATTTTGGAGGCATTGCGTGTTGAGTGGCAGAACTCAACGCCGCGCTTAGCCTCGACACCAGAGCGAAGAAATGGAAATATAAATTTAATTAAATATTTCATCTCCTCGAGTGGTGAGCGGACACACAACCAGTCGGTTTTACAGTCACACTTTGTGCCGCTACGCCACACTGGACTTAGAGTAGAGAGGGAAAAATAAGATATTTTTTGAAATTGGAAAGAAAATTTTCCTTTTAACATTCTTTTAATGAAACTATTTGACCGTGTGTGTACATTTTTGTACTGTCCTCGAATACATATATAATATGAGTTGTATCTTATTTTATTGTGTGGAGACTTTTAAAATGTTTAGTAGAAAGTATCCATTTAATACTGATCATATCATAGCTTTAATAATTCCATTTAACATTCGTAAATCTTACGAAAGATTTTATTACTATTACTTTTAATATATATACAATCATATACAATTTTCAGTGATAAGTGATTCTGAAGACGTAAAGACCATTACCAATAATTTTTTGGAGAAACCATATCTTTATGATTTTGGACGTGAATGGCTCGGAAAAGTTGCACCAGGTAATATACGATGTATCTCACATATAGTTACTATAAATCTGCCCAACCCTGAAAGCATTGCGTATTGAGTGGCGGAATCCAATGCCGCACTTTTACAAAAAATCTGTTTAAACTATACTAAACTTAGACTAACTACCTTACCAGAGCAGGAAAATTAAAATATTAGATATTCTTCATTTTCCTCTAGCGAGAATTGAACTACGGCTGGCCTGTAGTAATTAATTAATTTTAACTTTAACATATTTTTAGTAAAACGCAAAGTCTATTAAATACTATTACAAAGGTTTTATTCCTCTGCATCCGAACTAGTCGATGGTTTTCTTGTATAAAGTGCAAATGTCTACAAGATTTTTTTAAGATTCCATTTTTAAAAATAGGTGTAACTCCCACTTGGGTGAGTGAATTATTCCTTCCTTCCTTGCTCTGATTAAAAAGCAAAATGTGGATTTGAGTCCCGGCACACTACACTCATGGTCTAGACAACTGTGCGGTGTCTGGGAAACGAAATGTCTTAATACTACTCTGCCTACGTTGCTAACAGTGTGAAGCAAAAAAATATATTGTGATATATGAATATGAATTATTCTTTTATCTTAACCAGGTCAAATTTGGAAACGTAATATAAAACTTATAGCTGGCACATTTTCTGGAACAATGGTGGACGGTTTCCAAGAAGTATTCAATATAAAGGCAAGAGAATTAGTGGAGAAATTTAAAGGAAAAATCGATAAAAAACCATTCGATGCAATGCCTTATCTGGCCAACACTACATTAGCTGCTATCTGTGGTGAGTGAAGAAGTGATACAAATTTTTGTCATTTTCTTAATTTGAAATAAATGAGTTTATTAAAAGTTTTATCGAGGCCTTCGTGGCACAGGGATATAAGCGTGCGACTGTTAACGCGATAGCTATAGGTTCGATTTCCACTTAGGGGAATGAAATATTTTATATTTTCATTTTCTCGCTCTTGTAATGAAGCAAAGCGCGGAATTCCGCAACTCAAAGCTAAAGAAAAAAGTTTTATTTTAAGAACGTCGGGTCGTGGCGCCGTGATAATAAGACAAAGTGCAGTATTTAGTTTCTCCCTAAAACATGTAATATCTTGATTTCGGGCGGATCTAGGGTACCGGCCTATCCCGCTATATGCGACATACAGTGTGAAGTTTTAATGACCGTATAAAGTGGAGTAGGTTGAGCAAGAAGGCAGATCCTGGCAATTTATGCCAGGATTAATGCCAAGGAGAAGAAAAAGAAGAGCGAGGAGCTTAAAAAGAATCATATTTTCAGAGACTGGTTTAGGAGTAAGTTACAAGTCAAACAGTAAGGAATCAGATCAATACTATGAAGCATTTAAAGGTGCACTGGAACTTTTGGTGAAACGAGGATTGAACTTGTTCTATCATTTCGATTTTATTTACAATTTTTCTTCAGATCACGACAAATTTATTGAAAACATCTCAATAATGCACAATGTGTCGAATGTTGTAAGTTTTTATTGAACAATATTTTACTAAATTATTAGTTTTTTTTTTTCATAAATCTCTCGTAAAGATGAGAGAAAGAGCTTTTCGTACATTCGTGTCTTTTTTATAAAGATAGTTCTTTTTGCCGAATTTTCGAGATGTGCTTCTTCAACCAGAGCACGGAAATGAAAATAAATAGAAGAAAATCATTCCCCTGAGTGGAAACGAGCCCAAAGCCGTCGCGTTTACAATCACACAGTGTTTCATTGCGTCACGGCGGCCTCAATTTTGTCTTCATTATTCAGAAAAATCATAGAGAATGAACTGGTATTTCTTTATTTTGAAACTACATATATATTGTAGGTTATCAATCAGAAGATGTTGGAAAGAGAAAAAATACGTGGAAGTTTATCTGTTGGAAAACAAAAAGTGGAAGGTAAATATTGGCGTACGTCGAATATGTAACTATTGCTTACATACCACGGTATTATAGTTTTATTACTATAGGAAGCGATTCTTATATTGTGCCTATTGTTCACAATTTTCGTGTTATTTGGATTTTACATAGAGATAGACAAGATTTATTTAGATAGATACGATATAGTTTTAAAGATTTATTTAAAGTTCGCTTAGCAACGGAAGATATTATTTATTTAATTAATAAACTGGCTTTTTTTTCAGCTGCTCAGTGTCACGTTCCGCCTGAGTTGAGCGTGCAAGTGAAATCGCGGAACAAATGATAGAGAGGCACGATCAACCTAAGCGATCGACTTGTGACTCATCGATTTATTCATTGTTACTTATTATTAAAAAATCGAATTACAACATTTAACATGTCAACAAGTCTCACTAACAAGAAAAACTTCTGCTAATATCTCTAACATCTGCTTATATTACAACAGGTAAAAACAAAAATTTTAAAACTGTACTGGACGTTTTGTTGGACTTACAAGAAATAGATCCTAGCATGGATGAATCGCAGATTAGATCAGAAGTCCATACAATAATTGTGGGGGGACAGGAGACTGTTGCGACAACACTCGCTTATGCTTTATTGATGTTAGGATGTCACCCTGACATACAAGACAAACTATTTAACGAGTAAGTAAAAAACATCTTTCTCCTTCTCCATCTATTTTCTCCTTTTTAAATTATACATCATCGTTATTTTACAATAAAGGTTAACTAACTCATGTAATAAGGTACAACGCTGCCGTGGCAAGTACGGATGATATCAAATAGTCTTGGTTAGCTGATGTGATTTGCGTCAAGAAGGTTTTGGGTTTAATTCCTACCCTACTAAAATATTCTTCACTCTAGTAATGAGAGAAAGCGCGGTGTTGAGTTTCACCACAGAATATACATGCATGCCTCGAGAATTCGGCAGAAAGTGGTGAACAGAAGTGTTTTAATGGAAAACGAAATGTCTTAACTTTAGGTTTCCAGGTTTCCTCTGCTTACCTTGAAGTGTGGAAGATACAGCGTGAATCTTAAAAAATATTTAATGGGACAGAAAATTTCAATAGAAAGCACTGAGTTTGAAAAGAAAAAAAGTTATTGAAATAAATTTTAGAAAGTCCTCGGACTCAAACAACTCCAATGGTTAAGTAATAGTCAATAGCAAATTAAAATTTGTCTGATATATTTTCAGAGTGAATCAAGTATTCGGAGATAAGTCCAATATTGTTAAGGAGGATCTATGTCGTCTTGTATATTGTGAGGCTGTGATTCAAGAGACACTCCGATTGTTCCCGCCTATACCGGTCGTCACCAGACATGCGGATCGAGATTTGCCGATCAGTATGTATTATAAAATATCAAAAAAGTTTATATACGTTTTACTCTAGTCCAGGAGAATACGCGGTTTTAATTAATTTAATTTAATTTTTTAACTTATACTCAACTAAGTTTGTTTTCTTTAGCGACATGCTGTATTCCGCACATGATAGAGTGCCACCACAACCACTTTTCTGGAAGCATTCGGCGTAAAAGCAATGTATATTCATATAAATATTTATCTTATTTCAGAATCATGTATAATTCCTAAGGGTACATTGTGTTCTCTATCTTTATGGAGTGCCGGTAGATCCAGGCGTGCTTGGGGGGAGGATGCTGATGAGTTTGTACCTGAACGTTGGCTTCAGCCTCAATCAATCAACAATCCCGCCTTTATGCCATTCAGTGTTGGAAGACGCGCCTGTATTGGTATGCACTTTATTTTGTTACATATAGATATTATAAGATAAAATTTATTGTTTTTATGAAATTACAATAGAACATTTAATAAAATATTCGAAAAGCTAAGAGATTAAGCACTTTGTTGAATTTTGTATCTTCATAGGTCACATAATATTCGGCCTTGTCTTCGGCGTAGTCATCAGATATCTCTCTTTTAGAAAAACTTTGGCCACGTTTTATTATTAATAGCACGTAATGATTTATCAACAGGTAAAAGATACGCAATGGCGATCCTGAAGACCCTTCTAGCTCATTGCGTAAAAGAGTTAGTATTTGAATCAGAAGCTCATAAATTGGAGTTTCAAATGGACATTGGTTTGAGAGCGATAAGAGGAAATCTTTTACAAGTGAATTTAAGAACATGACATTAATAGAAAACTGAAGTGATTTTAATACAATTTATTTATTTATGTATATAAAACTCCTACATGACTGAGTGACTGTCAGACAACATAAAATCGAAAAAGCGCAGGGTTAACGCTACAATTTGGTATGTTCCTTGAGAAGTGTAAGGGAGCAATAAAAGAGGATTTTTAAAGGGTTAATGGTGCCTTGTCTGCAGTAATGAGAAACGTCAGTACAGCTGCATGTTTGGCCGTACATAATGCCAGCTAAGCTAATTAAAATTTTATAGTTTACCCAAACAAAGTTATGGGCGGATACTAGTAAATTTATGAAATACAGAGATGGCTGATGCCATCTTGAGTGGTTGGCTGTTTTATTTAGTTCAACATGCGATAATTTCTACTAGAAAAATAGTTTTTTGTCTGTTATAGGCTATGAAAGAAAAAGCCTCGAATTGCAGCATCTAGTACGAAACTTATCCCAATAAATATGAATATAGTGGTGTTAGTTGTGAAATTCATGTAATACTTTATTAGTGATAAATAAAAGAAAATAATACTTTCAGTTGTTTAATTTGTGTAACGTCATATAATTTGACTATAATTAGTAAATTATTGTATAACATTCGTTTAACAGAAAAACTTAGTTAAAAACAACGTTAATAGATAAATAGTTTGCATTTTTCTACTAATTTATTTAAACAATTCTTCAAATATATTCAAAGTGTTAAATAAACTTAAAATTACGAGACATCACTGTTTCTAGCGGTAATATACTGCGACATACTAAAGCAAATCGAATTTAAAATATTGTGCACATATAATGTCTTTTTTTAGTCTTCTAATCTTTCTCTTCAGTAACAGTGGATTGAAGCGTTGTATATGCGGAGTACGTAGATTTTATTACGTGCATTAGAAATGGGTAACTCAAAACAGCTATGCCACCAGCGGATAAAGTTAATGTTTTTTGAGAATTTCTTAGCATCAACAACACAGTTTTTTGATTAGCCACATTAAAACTCTCCCATTTACAGCTATATAAGGCTTTCTCGAAAATGATACTTGCTTCTAACAATCTTTGACCGATCAAACAATCTAAGAATATTTGATCAAATGTATATGGCAGTTGTACATAAGTGTTCTCCAAGCCGCCCAACAGTTCAGCAACGATAGCAAAAAATAGAAACATAAACTCCATTATATATATAATTCGGAATTTGTTTTCAACATTGTACCTAAGTTTGATATTCATAATGTGAAATTTTATGATATCTCTCAAACGGTTCTTAATAAATATGTTCTTGATAGCGTTTTCTGTTCTTGTATTAAGGCTGTTATTTTGTCGCATGACTTTTTCGTAGAATATTTCACTATCCTGTCTTAGGTTAAGCAGTTCCTCACTCAAAGCTAGCATTTGGGCTTCTATGTAGCCTACTATCACCACCATGAAAGCCACTATAACCGCTAAACTGAAAACTCCGATTATTATAGCGGGTATCATGAGCATTGTTGCAATTTCATAATTTGGTGATTCCAACATCGGTTCTAAGCCTGTAAAGATGTATTTACTATTTACGTTTAAGTTACTAAAACCTTAAATTTAGTCTTCAAATAATTTCATTTACCATAAATAACATATAAATCTTCAGTTAAATGGCGTCCAGGCATCAGAAAAGGCATTATAATATAAATTGTTCCGTTCACCATGAAAGTTATCCATATAATAAGGGCTCTCCTCTTCACAATTCTTAAATGCTTTTTAATATTTTCAGCAAATCGAGTTTCAGGTAGTACGAGACGATCACATTTGATGTATTCATAAATCAATTTTCTTACCGTTGTTCTGTAATTTATTTTAAGAAATAAGCTTCACGCTATCTACTGCACCTAGGAACCTAGTGTTAAGACACTTCTGAATCTGACTTCAGAATTCTGGAGGAATTGCGTATTGAGTGGCGAAACTCAACGCCATGTTTTGCCTCGCTGCGAGTAAAAGAAAATATTAAATATTTCATTTCCTCGATTGGGAATTGAACGCACAACCTGTCGTATTACCAGTCGCACACTTGTGCTTCTGTGCCACGACTGGCTTATATATTTACTACTTTGTCTATGAAGAAAAACTTATAAATCCAAGATTCTCTATAAAAAGATAAGAAAAAATTACTTACTCGTACAATTTAATATAAAAGAACTTTATTATGGCTGAAGCGCTGCACATGCCCAATGATACCTCCAAGAAACAAATTGTAATATCACCACATTCAGCACATCGGAATAAAACAAACCATATCATTGAAAATATGTATACGTAGATATAAAAAGTTCCAGCCACAACATTAAATATATAAATGATCCAGGGAATCGCTGAAATATTAATTAAATCTTATTTTTTTATCAGCTTCACGCTGTATCCCGCACACAGCAGGGTAGGCAGAGGGAACCTAGTGTTAAGATACTCTGTTCCCCACTTTCTGCCGGATTCTGGAGGCATTGCGTGTTGAGTGGCAGAACTCAGCGCCGCGCTTTGCTACGACACCAGAGCGGAGAAATGGAAATATAAACTTGCGCTACGACTTTTGTCCTCGAATTATAAAAAATAAGTATAATAGTTATAATTTAGCGTTTAGTTCAGTTCTTAATTTAACGCGCTTTGAGCGTGCCAGTTGAGCCCTAATCTCACAAATGTCACTTTGTATGGAAATATACGAAGGAGATTAAAAAAGTACGGTAAAAAAGAGACTATATTACAGGAGAATGCATGTCAAAAAGTAGTCCAATCAAAGTATTGCCTTCACCTATAATTTTGCGTTTATTATGTGTTAATATGACATTCTAATATTACTGTATTTTAAAATATACTGTAAAATAAACGTAAATTTTAATAAGAAATGTTCTTTTACAACAACAACAACAACATATGCCGAATGTTGTGCATATTTGGCTCTTTTTTAGTGCATATTTGAATGCATATTTTGATAAAAATAAAAAAAATAAATCAGCTTCACGCTGTATACCGCACACAGCAGGGAAGGCAGAGGGAACCTAGTGTTAAGACACTCCATTCCCCACTTTCTGCCGAATTCTGGAGGCATTGCGTGTTGAGTGGCAGAACTCAACGCCGCGCTTAGCCTTGACACCAGAGCGAACAAATGGAAATATAAATTTAAGTAAATATTTCATCTCCTCGAGTGGGGATCGAACCCACAACCAGTCTTTACCAGGTTTTACAGTCACACTTCGTGCCACTGCGCCTCGACTGGCCTCTTATATTTTGATAGTTTATGTAATTCGATATCTATTTATAATACTATTTTCTATTATTTAACATGACGGTACTTACGTCTAATGTTGTTCTGATCTATGTTTATTGTCAGTCCTCTGAACACAATACCAATATTTTCTATGAGAGTTGGCAAATCACTGTGGTCGAGCCCCAAGTTGCCGAAAATACTCATTTTGAAAATTCAAAAAATTACCAAGGCTATCGGATAAAAAAATATATACTTAATTATCCAAGATATTTACTTTATCTAATAATAAATGAATGGTTTTTATTACGTTAGGCAGAGGAAATCTATTTTTGAGTAAAAATGGAACCCACAACCGTCGCGTTTACAGCACACTGTAAACTGTAGTTTACAGTGGTTACAATTTACAGTACTGAATGAAAATTGTTTTTATTCAATATAATTTTTATAATAAAATTTACTTTGTTTAGTTTTCAAGATATCTTGGAAACTTGCTTCTATATAGTCGTATTTTTTTAACAATAAAAAAATACAATGTGTGGCACGATTTTTAATGTAAATTCTGTCAATTGATATTAAAATATATATTGGTAATAAATTAATTTAAAGTGTTTATGAAAAAATTGGTTGACACGTCGAATAAATTTAAATGAAATTAATAGTTAAAACCATGTTAGTCATGTTTAGTAATAAGCCAAATCCAAACCAAATTCGAACCAAAAATATCTTATAAATGAAAGATAATAAATAATTATATAATGATTAAAGTGAAATGTGATAATTTATTAACAGAATTTAAATTAAACCAAAAAACAGTTGTGGCACAGTGCCACATGCGTGCGACAAGATACGATGGTTGTGGGTTTATTTTCCACTTGGGGGGAATGAAATATTTAAATTCTCACTTAATTGCTCTGGTAACGAGGCAAAGCGCGGTGTTGAGTTCCGCCACACAACACACAATGCCCCGAGAATTTGGAAGAATGCTGAAACAGAAGTATCTTCACACTGGGTTCCGTCTGCCTAATCTGCTGTATGCAGTGTGGAGGTAAAAAATACCAATGTCTTGAATTTGGAAATTGGAATGCGGAGAACAAAGTGACTAGCTAAGCTAAAACTAGCTTCCCTTTGCCTATAGTGGAATGAAGCGTGAAACTCAAAACAATATATTAAAAACATATAAAGCACAAGAATATATGTTTAAGTACATATTCGATATATATAATTCTGTAGGATTCTACAAGTTGGACTCTCCTTTCCGTAGTATTCCTTTGAAATACAATATTAAAAGAAAGAATCGTCGTTGGCTTCAAAATAAATATAAAGAATTGTTTCATTTCTATCACTTCGAATAAATTAAAAGAGCGAGACAGTCTTGAGTGACAGTCAAATTACTTAATTGGTCTTAATTGTAATATAAATGTTTTTTTTTAATTAAACTAGAAAAATCTTGCTATAATTGCTAGTAATATGTCTACTGCTGTGTTTCTATATTTTTTTACCCTCACGCTGTATCCCGCATATAGCAGCGTAGCCAGAGCTAACTGATTTTTAAAACGTTATTTCTTTAGATATTGGTGGTGGAATACAACGCCGCGAAATAAATAATTAAAATTCCACGAAAGAGAATGAAACCCACAGACCTCAGGTTTTGAAGACGCTTTACCGATGCGCTACGACGGCATATTTTTATGTTTTTTCAATTTCACGTTTTATTTGGCATAGAAATGTCGTCAGATTTCCGCCCAAGTTCTAGATATTGCGTGTTCTTAATTCCCACTCGAGTATATTAAGTGGAAAATAGGGAACTGAAGTATCTTAATGGCAACGAAGTGTCTTAACACTAGGTTCCCAGGTTCCTTCTGCCTACTCTGCTATGTGCGGGATATAGTGTGAAGGTACACACTCGCCAATATCACAATCGCCGTCAAATTGATGGTGTTGTTGTAATATATAAGATATAAACATAATGGATATAAAAATAATCAGAGCCTGCAATTGTTAAATGCATACATTCAAGAATTAAAGGTTTATTCAAAATTTTATTTGGTAAAGCCGATATTTAAAATATACCGGTTTCTTTTAATCGGCTATGCAAGTATTGTGTTCGGTTATAGACAATCTATTGGGATAAATAAAAAAGTTTTTTTCTATTCTTTTAAAATAAATTTTATCATTTTTATAAACGTACATACTTTGTTACATTTTTCTCTATATAAACATAAATGTCAATCAAAATGTGCCTCCGTGATTAAAATAAATGTAGCGGTAATTATACAATTTGAATTCTAAAACTATCACCTGCGATTTTCTAATTAAAAAAAATGAACACCATAAGGCTCAGTTGTAAAGCGTTTAGACTCTACATATTAAAACTTTAGTAGTAAGCAAAAAAACCTATTTTAGCTTCACGTTCTATCCCGCATTAGCATTGCGTGTAGAGCGGTGAAACTCAACCAATGATGAGAATCGAACCCTCAATCGTCGCGTATAGTTATACGCTAGAGCCACTGCGCCCTCGCCTCGGCTCGGAATACTAGATTTAAAAGACGTCAACAACTGTATGTAGAGCACGGGAAATGTTTATTTATTTTTTTCTCTTTTTCTAAACTTTCTGAAAGTAGCAGAATAGGCTGAAAGAATCTAATATCCGGTAACAACGCAAAGCGCGGTGAGTATCGTATTCTTGGTCTTCCACCATCTACCTGGAATCAAGACATTGTGTATTGAGTAGCGGAACTTAACGCCGCACTCTGCTTACCAGAGCAGGAAAATTAAATTTGTAATTCATTCCCTCAAGTGGAGGTGGAATTGACGAAAGACGGACGTCCGCGATGGTTATCGTTTATACAGTCACATGTTGTTTTACCGCGCTAGTTCGCGATATTTTCGTACATCATTTGAAATATGTTTTAATAAAAAAATATATGCGCCAGTCGTGGCGCAGCGGCACAAAGTGTGACTGCAAAAAGACTGGTTGTGGGTTCGATCCCCACTCGAGGAGATGAAATATTTACTTAAATTTATATTTCCATTTCTTCGCTCTGGTGTCGAGGCTAAGCGCTGCGTTGAGTTCTGCCACTCAACACGCAATGCCTCCAGAATTCGGCAGAAAGAAAGAAAGAAAGAAAGAAAGTGGGGAACGAAGTGTCTAAAAACACTAGGTTCCCTCTGCCTACCCTGCTGTGTGCGGGATACAGCGTGAAGCTGATTTTTAAAAAAATATATGAATGGCGTTTGCTTCTTCTACCGTGAAAGCGATGGTTGTGGATTCCATTCACACGAGAGAAGCACAATGAATCATTTTCGTTGCTTCTCTCTGGTAATTGGGTTCCGCTGCTCAGCACGTAATGTCTCAAAAATTGGGCGGTGCATGTGAAAAAGAGTGAAGGTTCCTTTAGCCTACCCTTCTACACACGTTGTGTTAACAGCTAAATACTGTTCCATGTATCTAGGAGTATATAAGTAAGTTGAAGCCGTCGTGGCACAGGAATTGTGCTCCTGTCGGACTGTAAACGCGACGATTGAGGGTTTGATTCTCATTTGGGGGAATGATATATTTAATGTTTTCATTTCCTCGCTATGGTAACAAGGCAATACCTGAAAATGCGGAGGAAAGTAGGTAACGAAGTGTCCCAACACCAGATTCCACGATTTTTAAGTCTCCTATGTGTGGGATACAATGTGAAGCTAAAATAAACAAGTGAAGAAATTACAAACACAGCCAAAAAATAAATATGACGCTTCAAACTTGTAATTTTAGGTCATCAAGAAAAGAAAATTTGAAAGGAAAGTTTAAGAAAGTGATAAAAGTTTAGATGAGAACAATTTTGGTAATCTTCAGATTATTTGCAGGCAGCGAGGAAATTTGTTTCAGGTTTATTTTTTTTTTATAATTTTACTTTAAAATGTCGAATACAATTTTATTTAATTATTTTATTTTTCAAGAAAATATCTCAAGAATGTGGCGAATATGTTTCTCAATCGGGAGAATGAAATATAGGTACTAAATACTATGGGATGAATCGTGAAGTAGAAAAAAAATCTTTATTAGAAATATGGTTTTGTGTAAAACCTGGGAGATTGATATGTATTATGTATAAATAAATTTAAAGTGTCTGTCTGTAATTTAAAAATAACCGCGTTTCTTTTCAAGTGCATACAGACGTTTACACAATACTAAAACCAACAACTTTAAAAAAATTGTTTGTTTGTCTTTTCGTTTACCTGAGCTAATCTTCGGAACAGCTGATTATTATGAGACTTAGATAGATAAAAGTCATAAAAGTTGTTGCGTCTCTCAACTCAACGCCAGGCTTTCGTCTTAGTACCAAAGCGAAAAAATAAAAATATTAAGAAATAATAATTAATTCCTTCAAGTGGGTATCGAACCTACAACCATCGCGTTAAAGTCACATATATGGCACTGCGCTACGACTCAGCCTCGATGTGTATGTAGGGAAAACTGGTTACTTCCTTTAAAGCAGGGGTTCCCAACCTTTTCTTGATCAAGGGCCACTTTTATATCATACTTGGTAGCAGAGGCCTCTATGCATGTAAGTATAATATAAATTAACAATGATAATCAAACAGAAACTTCCCCTCACCATCCCCAGTCATGAAATTAAAATCTTTCGCGGACCATATTTAAGCTTCTGTGGTCCACTGGTGGTCCGCGGACCACTGGTTGGGAACCAGTGCTTTAAACTAATTATCTAGTTTTCCCTAAATACACATAATATAAAAAAGAAGCGGGCAGAGCCGCACGGGGGCCGCTAGCATAGAAAAAAGATTTCGTTAAGAATTTGAAATAAGTAATTTTTCATTCTAAAACAAATTTAGTTATTCCACTAGGTTATTTTGGCTGTATACAAAACGCAAGATATTTATAATGTAAAAAAAGTACATTAAAATAATAATTTAAAATGGCTAAACTGATTTATAAAATAGTCTTAGTAAGTAAATATAGTTACGTATGAATAATTAAGGATTTTTAAAGACCCATTTCGATTCTAATAATGAACCAATTATTTATAATTACTTTATAATATTAAAACGATTTTTAGTAAATTACCTAAAGTTGTTTTGATGATATAACGTTTATTTTAAATTAATAAAACTACTTGATTAGGGTAAATTCTAAGGTGGTATACGTTGAATAGGTAGATTTTAGTATCATCACTACACAATTTAAATTTAACTTGGCGACTCCATCATCAGACATCAGGATTTTCTGTAATAATCCCAACATAAGCAAAATAGTCTTTTGGTTTTAAATACTAAAATTCTCCTATTTGCAGTTGTATTTGTTGTTGAACTTCTTCGAAGTTATTGCAAGCGCCGATTAATCGTTGGTCAGCTAAGCAGGCGATGAACGCGTGGATCATAGAAAACGCCAACTGTCGATATGTACGTCTGTGATTATAGAAAACGCCATAGCACTACATACCAATGCTAGTGTTGGACGGAATTTTCTCTCCAATTCGTGGACTAAATCAATGATGACAATATGAAATTTGATAATATCTCTCAAACGAATGTCAATAAAATCGTTGGTGATATTATCTTTGTTGTTAATGACATGAACCTTGTCAATATCACAGTTGATTTCATTGTAGAAGTGTTGGCTGTCGAACCAAACGTTTCTTAGTTCTTTAAAAGCGTGCATTTGGGTTTCAGTGTAACCGACTATGACGACGACGTATATAGCCACACTGCGTAAACAACAAAACCGACAGCAGAAAACAGCTATAACGTTTTGATTTTTTATAAATATTAATAGTAGTAATCCCCAGTAATATCGAGGAGTTATTAATTATTGTTGGATAAACATGATGACTTAAACTTAAAGTTTTAAGCATTTCTACCATCTTGTACCATGAGTTCCTCTTCATGTTTCACTTCTGCAATTTATTAGTATCAATCAGCATGAAAGTATAAACATTACTTGAAAGAGTAATAAGCAGTATAGTTTAGTGTTGTGAGACGACGACCAGTATACGCGATGGTTGTAGGTTTGATTCCTACTCGAAGGAATTAATTTTATTGTTCTTCGTATATGCGGAAATTGGCGTAATGCTGAAAAGACAAACTGTTAAAAAAATGTAGAAGATGGACAAATTGTGATTAAACTTTACTAGTTTCTACCAGTACAAGTCATAAGAGTAGAAATTGTGTAAGTACAGTTTGAGTTTTTAAAAAACAATTGATCATTAGCAATCCATTGTGTACTCACGATGACATTACCATAGAACCCATTACAATAGTTAGGAGCGTTTTTATTGTTTTTTTAAAGCAATAGACAAAGCCGCTATTGATTCATAATTTTTCGGGTAACCAAAAATATTTCAATTCATTAAAGATTTGGCTTAATTTTATAATAAATATTATTATATAACTGTAATATTTTTTTTCTCAATGTTCACACATCTCTACTATAATAAAGACAAACTGATAATTCTCCTAATTTTTATCATGATGAGGCTGTCAGCGCAGCTTCACATCATCCGAGTGTAAATAATTAAGTACAATTCCTATCAGGAAAATTTAATTATTTAGATTTTGTCATTCTGGTATCAAAACCAAGTGCGGTATTGAGTTCAGTCACTCGACACGCAACATTCCGAAAATTGTACTGAAAAGGGAAAGGGCCACGAGGCCAGTCGTGGCGCAGAGGCACAAAGTGTGAAACCGACTGGTTGTGGGTTCGACCCCCACTCTAGGAGATGAAATATTTACTTAAATTTAAACATATTTCTATTTCTTCGCTTTTGTGTCTAGGACAAGCGCGGCGTTCAACACGCAATGCCTTCAGAATTCGGCAAAAAGTGGGGAACGGAGTCAGTCTTAACACTAGGTTCCCTCCGCCGAGCCTGTAATAGGCGGGATACAGCGTGAAGCTGTTTAAGATTTTTTATACCTGTCGTGTCATCTTAATATATGGAACACCGTCACATTGAAACTTACAAGCCACTCAGTTTTGTCCAGAAAGAGAAGTAGACTATCCATTTAATAAAATAAGCTTACTTTAGCCTCCGCTCCGGTATCGGTATCCATTATCTGAATCACTTAGAAATTTTTACATATTTATCTTTATTTATATATTTATTTACGAGGATCACCCACTAAAATGAAAAATAAAGGGAAAGGCATTTGGGGAACACTTAAAACATTCGGACTTAGATACGACGACTTTCCGACAATTATGAACAATGTTGCCATATTATTACGAGTTCTGACTATTAATATTTACGCAAACGCAAAACGTAAGTAATTTTAATAGATGCAACTATAGTTACAGTAGATTATATTATCAGAAGTTCCTGAGATGAAACAAACCAGCTCTTCCGCTTTACATTTAACGAGTATGTATATGTCGCACAAGCTACTGGAAACTCGACAAATTCTGAATTCGATTCCCACTCGAGGGACTGAAATATTTACTATTTTCATTGCTTAGCTCTGGCAACTTAAAACAAAATTTCCTTTCTTTATCTTTGTTTTAAATTTTAGCAATTTCTCTAATTCTCTACATATTGACTCTAATAGTAAGTTTTGCTTACATCTACGAGTGCGTCATCTCTATGGTATGGCTAGTATTCTTCTATTACGGACGCACTGGACAATGGGACGGAATATGTGTGGCTTTAACCTTATTCTCATGCACAGTCACTTGTGTCACAAAATTTGTGTACATGAAAATTTTTTCGTAAGTTGTTTGAAATTTTAAATAAAAATTGTAATTCACTGAACGTTTACGCCTAACCTTATTTACTTATTTATATTATGCAGGGTGTAATGCGATTGATGGATCAACCGTTGTCTATGACCTCAGTATCGACCCTTTC
This sequence comes from Heliconius charithonia, assembly GCA_030704555.1. NCBI lineage: Eukaryota > Metazoa > Arthropoda > Insecta > Lepidoptera > Nymphalidae > Heliconius > Heliconius charithonia. The sequence continues at coordinate 1,009,083 of CM060813.1, forward strand.
ATCCTCATGTATTTTCAGCGATTTTCAGTGGTTCCGAGGATATTTGAAAATTGGTGATTGTTTGGAAAAAATCGGACCCTTGAGGAAAATTGGCAAATATAGACCGACTGTTGTATCTGCGCTCGTAGTTTTTTTCCACGTATTTGTATCATATATAATAATAATTTATAACTGTCTCAATTTTATTTTATTGAAACAATTTTTTTTTTAAATAAGCTAATTAAAATTTTCAAGGCCTATAGCAAAAAAAAAATTACTAACCACTTTTTCCAGGCGAGGCTTAGCCAGAGCCCATTCATCACTTGAACTAGCATTTTAATACCAAATTTTAGCCCTTTTTTAAGGCTATTATTTGTTAAAATTAAATCAGGTACTCTATTAATTTAGATTTCCTTAATAGTGTCGAAATACACGTTTTTTGCTATGTAAGGTAATTTTTGGGATTTAACCACAAATGCATAGTTTTCAGATTTTGTCCTTAACTAGCCTACTAAATCACCTGTAAATACTAGCTGCCATATTTAATTTTTTTTTGTGATATAAACGACCATGGTTTTTTTAAGTAAATGTAGAAATATATTTTTGTCAGGAAATCATGGGACCTGATCCTTTAACAAAAAACTAAACGACTTCAAACAAACCAAAAATTATATAAAATAAATTTACTTAACATAAAGAGTACTTTGATTTTGTTAAGAAAAACATAATTAAGGATTTTTTATCAAAGTACTATTGCTTTGTGTTAAGTTTATTAAATTTATTTTATACTTTTTAGTTTGAAGTTGCTTTGTTTTTTGTTAAAAAATAATGTATATTAAGATTTTAAGTGATGAGTAGACCTGAAGAGGATGCTTCTTGACCGAGTTGTGGTTGTACGACTACATAGTAGCTTCAATCTTAATTGGGTATATTGACAAGGTGATTGAGAAACTTTCCCTTTTTTATAGTCGAAAACGATAAAATTGTTTTGTCAAAGGTTGTCAAAAAGAAATGCAACCATTGAGAAATCTCATTTCTGGCGAAAAGTTCTATATATTTCCTTTGTTCAATATTTTTCCTTGTAACTATTACAGTAAAAGTAGTACAACTATTTCGGCCATCTATGGTCTTCATCATCAGCTACACGTTATCACATTGTGATTTCCGAAAGCAAACACATGAGTCTTTACAAAAAATACTCAAATCCTTGTAAGTGTGCCTATAAAGTTTGAAGATCCTCGATTTCTCCAGGATGCCACCATCAGATTTTGACATGGTCACCATGTGTCCACCTGTGGGAAAATACCCTTACCCTTTCCAACAAAAAAAGAATTATGCAAATCGCGGCGTCTTCGAATAATCGCTGAACATACATTAGATTCCGACGACTTGAGAACTCCCTTTTTTTGAAAGTCGATTAAAAAAATATCCAAAGAGTTTGTTTAAAGGTAGAGGAGAGAAGATTCTTTTTTTTTCAAATAGAAAATCTCAAATATCTATTGAGCCACTGAAAATCGCTGACCATAAGGTTGTCTATACAATTGTTGATCCTTCCATCGCGTTACGCCCTGTATCTACATAATATTATAAAAATATTTTTTCGGTTTTATTTGTAATAAATTTAATCTTATTTTTTTATTTTTTGTTTTATCATAATTAATATAATTTCATTGTAATTATAGAAAAGATGTAAAGATAACAGTTGAAAAGTTTCATAAATGCGATGCTCAAGTTATTCAAAATACCAGATTTGCTAAGAATCTTCGAAAAAGACTTAGAACGGTTAAGAAACGAGCCACCCTCATATGGACTACTTTAGTAGTGAATGGTAGTATATTCATGATGATACCTTATGTCACACCTGGACGACATTTTTCGCTGGACTTATATTATTTGTATGGTAAGAGAAGAAAAAATAATGGGAATGTAATTAATTGTATATTATTTTAAAGCAAAAGTTACTGTAGTAACAGGTTGTTACTCTTATATAATAAACGTCGAATTATTGATACATTACAAAGTTTTAGTAAAGGTGTTTGTAACAAAAAATGATTAATTTATTACAATGCTAAAAATATATTTCAGATGTAACTTGAAATTTTATTTGCATGAAATACAAATATAAAATTTAAGTTTTCCTGTTACCTTAGAAATTTGGATAAATTCTCTCTTAGAATTCTCCCACGTTTAATGCCAATGTTAGAATCACCGAACTACGAAATAGCCACGTTCATGAATACACTCAGCTACTTCTTCTGTTCGTACACTATGGTGTGTGTTGCAATATACGTCATTGTAATAGTCGGTTATACTGAAGCCCAAATGTATGCACTTGGAGAAGAATTACTTAATGTTTGGAATGACAGCCAGAACTTTTATAATGCAGTAAAACATAAAATTCAAGATAAAATACACATTATAGATATCAAAGATAACATTTCAAACGATTTTATAAATATACGTTTGAGAGATATTATAAAATTTCACATTATCAACATTAAATTAGTTAAAGATCTGGAAGAAGAGTTGCGGTCCACTTTTGCATTGGAATTCAGTATAGTCGCTTTCTCTATAACAGTTGAATTACTTGCTGGATTGGAACTTACATACCTTCAATTACCTTTTTCTTTAGTCCAAGTTTTCATGGATTGTTTGGCTGGACAATGTCTTATTGACGCTTGTCATTATTTTGAAGACGCCGTCTACAGCTGTAAATGGGAAAATTTTAATATTAAGAATCAAAAAACCATTCTCCTTATGCTAAGAACGTCACAGAGAACGCTAATGATATCCGCCGGTGGAGTATCTAAGATAAACTTTGAATCATTGATGGTTATATTAAAATCTACGTATTCTGCCTATACAACTTTAAAATCCACAATGAAATAAATTTTATTTATTTTTTTACCTATATGCTATATCCTGCGCATACTATAGTAGATAGAGGGTATCCAGTGTTAAGACACTCAGTTCCCTACTTTATTGGCATTGCGTGTGTTGTTACTTGTTACCAGAGTGATGAAACGAAAATATTAAATATTTCATTTGCCCTAGTTGAAATCGAACCCACAACCGTCTAGTTTACAATCTCACGCTTGTGGGACCACCTTGGCCTCATTGTGCAGTTTTTCTTATAATTAATATAATTTAAAAATACTTTAACTTTTGTTATCTATAGACATTAAAGTTTAGTTCAACCAATTTCTTTTACTTAATAATAGATAATAAAGAAACAGATAATAAAGAAGACCTTTTCTGATGATATAAATAAAGAAATTGTAATTATTGTTTCAAATAAATTAATGTGAATATTTATCTTTTTTTTTACAACTTAAAGCTGATGTTACTTTACTATTCCTTAATAGAGATAAGTAATTTAGAAAAAGTAAAAAGGTATAGAAGGCGATGTGTCTATAAAATACTAATAATAAAAAAATCAAAAGTCAAGTAAGAGTCAAACTTGCGAGACAGACAGACAACATAATGCACCTATAAGCGTTTTACCTATAGCAGGGTAAGAGAAGGAATCTAGTGTGGCAGTGGCCGAACACTTTGCCTTACTTGCCTGGGTACTGTTTGCGCGTTGCCTTGTTACCTACCAGATGAAAATATTAAACGATTCATTAATTTGAGTGGGGATCAAACTCACAAGCGTTTGACGTTTCGTTCAACACGCACTCACTGTGCACCAATGGCCTAACTGAACTTCAGTTCAAACATATGCTTTAATAATAAAACGAACAAAATATTAGGCAATTCAGCAGGCAGTCTAAGAGCATATAACAGGTAAATTTTACACTCCGTTGACCCGTTTCTCATCTTTTATTGTGTCTGAAGGAAACAATACAAATATTTTACGATGTACCTTGTTTTTTTGTATTGAAATTTATTTTTGTAGTACGAAAATTAAATTAAAGTAGCTTCCATTGAATATTCATATTTGATATTCATGGACAGTTTTCCAGAAATCGTGTACGTATTGTAATTTTCTTACATATTTGATATCAATCATTAAAAAATATATATTTACAAGAATTTCTATGTAATTTTTAAGTGTATTTAAGGATTTAGCTTCGTTTAGGAACAATCAGTAATTTTTAACTTGTCGGTTACATGGTCGGTTTCCAAGAGACGCGGGTTCAAGTCCCGAACGTACTCGAACCCGCGAACAAAAATAAGTTGTAATAAGCTTATAAGAATTTCGACGTAGCCCGATGAGAGAGAACGTATGGTTTAGTTGGTCAGAGCGCTTGGACGGCTTCCAAGAGGGTTCTAATCCCGCTACGTTCAAATTTTTATACGTATTTTTCTTTCCTATAACACTTTAAAAATGTTATTTTTTCACCTTGATTGGGTAAATTGAATACTTTAAATACATTTGTAATCCACCAAGTCGGTTTGCAGTCAGATTACAATTCGGTTTGCAGTCAGATTCAACTTTTTTTTAAAGCCTGGGGACCATAGTTGAAATATCATACAAATAATATGTACAAACATATTTTAAAAACTAATCAGGACATAGTTGTGCCATGTAATTATGTAATTAAATTGAAACATTGTCATTAACAAGCAACTGTTGAGTTTAATTCCGATTCATTTTATTAGAACTGCCTTCTGAATCTGTGGTTTATGTTCATTCGATGTTTCAAGAATATTTTAAACTTCTGTCAAGATCGAAGTTGTATAAGTTGTATGTCCACAAGCGAGTGTGACCGTCGTGGACCTCTCTCGAGGTAGTGACGTACTTAATGTTATATAAATGTAAAGTGTATAACTATATTATTAAAGTTTTACAATAGGTTCATGATTTGTGGAAAATTATCTATGACTGGACAGTCTCATTAAGACTTTTTACGGAAAATATATGTTTATAGGGCATTGGTTACGTCATTTTTATAATAATCGTATACAAAGAGAAATAAAGATTGTTGTTTATATTTGATTCGTATCAGTTGATGATACAGAACAGTAAATTGATTTTTACAATCTATGTTATACTTGATGTCCTACAGTCGACCTCTGAGTTCTTCTAGCACTAACGAACTACAAATAACGAGTTTAAAAACGAAAATTAGAAAAAAAAAACCTTGAGAAGATGATTCCGATAAGTCAATCAAGTGTCAATTTTAGATTCCTGACATATTAAGTGTTATTAAGACATGTTAAACATATTTATTAGTCCAGTCAAACTTTGAATCCTTGGTTAAATTCAAGGTCTTTACTAAATTCTAGTTGTATTGTTTAGGTAATGAGATACAGATAAACATAATACAGAATAGTATTTATATGTGTGAATAACACTAAAATACTAACAATAAAGTAAAATTAAACAATAATTTTCCTTGTACTTTGGAAATATTTATATATAAATTACAAATACCTGTATTATAATTAGAAGCGAGTTGTAACGAGCTCGCTACTTCGTTTGCATGTTTTATAAGAAATTGAAAAAAATCCTCATGTATTAATTATTTTCGGCAATTCATTTTTACTAATAGTTTCGCATAGTAATTATAAACATTTTATACTAACGAGAGCAGGACAACAACAAAACACTTTTAACTTTGGCATAGATTACATTAAGTTTGCATTTCTAAATTTTACACGAATTTTTTTATTTAACATTGCTATCCCAAAAGCTATCCCAAAACCGTTTCGTGTGATCACTTACTTTGATATGTTGCTATTTTTCGTGATTTCGTGATTGATGATTTCGTACGGAGTTTTATGCTGGACAATAAGTTACTGGATATCTGATATCTTAGGGTTCTCTCTTGGTGTTGCCAATACATCTTGTAAAGAATTCATTTACAATTTTTATTATTAGTAGAATTTAAAATAGATCCCTCCCACTTAACCTCTAATAAGCCTCTATCTTAAGTCTATATATATATATAAGTCTATATATATATATATATATATATATATAGACTATATATATATATAAGTCTATATATATATATATATATATATATATATATATATATAAGTATCTCACTAAGCCTCTATCTTAAGTTATTCATTTTATTTTTAGATTGTATCTTGATACGTATGTTCAATACCTTAATGTAATTTCAGCTGTTTGTCAATATGATTAATATTGTTAAAAAAACAGGACAAGCGCGAGTCAGGCTCAAGCTTAGCTTAACCAGAGCCCCATTCTTATTGATGTTGGTAAGAGTTTTGAATATTCACTTTGTAGTTGCAAATGGAAAAATTAGAATATTGAAATTCAGAAAACTGTTTTAATTATGTTGAAAATGGCTCAGAAGACGTTGGTGTTATCAGCTAGAGATTAATAGATTAATTAGACTTTCCTAGTTTGCAGGAAATTTAAAAATTAACTTATTTTGCTTACACCACATTGAATTCTACAGTGAAATTAAATCTTTGACGAAAGGGAAGCTTTTTTTTTGTAAATATTATTTATTAACGTAATTTTGCTTGTCTCACTCTAATAGAGTGAGAAGAAAATGAAAATATTAAATATTTTGTTCTCCCCCGTGAAGAGTGAACCTACAACCATCGTGTTTATTGACGCACGCTTGCGCCTCCGCACCACGAATAGTAAACTTTTAAGCTATAATGTATGCTTGTGAATAAATATTACAAAGCTGAATGTAAAGTAGTAAATGTTGAATAAATAGAATTTAACACAGACATAAGACACGGAAAACTTAGAATTGATAATCCACCCGCAGATAATGTGAGAGTCTTTTGCGATATATGTAAAATTAGTAGTACGGTTTGTCTGTTTCGTGTATCAAAATTTTCCCATTTACAAAAATATACAGCAGTCTCAAAATTGACACAGGCATCTATCAATCTTTGGCCAGTGAAATAATCTACTGCTACTTGCATTAGTGAATAAGGTAGTTCTAGATACGTGTTCTCTAATCCTCCCAGTAGCACGGCTGTTATACTTATAAATAACAGAATGAACTCTACGGCTATTGCTCCACGGAACACTGACTCTACTTGTTGTATTAGGTTCATATTAATTACATGAATTTTAACTATATCTTTCAAACGATGTCTCATTAAGTTATTAACAGTTTCGTTATCTTCATTACAATTTTCCTTGGCATCGTCCCAAATTTGTAAAATTTCTTGACTTAAAGCGAGAAATTGTGCTTCAACGTAGCCAGTAATGATAATCAGGAAAGCAGTTATGTTAGACGATAGAAAAACTGTTAAGCCAATACTGGCAGAAAATAAGAATATTGCTATTTCATAATTAGGGCTTTCGAACATTGGATCTAAGCCTAAAAAAAGAAAGAAAAACAAAATTACTTTATTTCAACATCACTTTCTTCAAATATTTTTTATTTTTGCCAAAATAATTTACATATAAAATATCCCACCATAAAGAATAAAATCATCTTCTGGAAAATGACGCCCAGGAGTAAAAAGTGGCTTTAGCATATATATAGCACCGTTAGAAATTATGACTATCCAAAAAATCATAGCTCGTTTCTTAACAAATGTCATAGTTTTCAAAATATTTTTTTCAAACTGACTTCCAGGGACTATTAAACTATCACATACAAGATATCCTGCTATAATTTCTCTTACTTTATCCCTGAAACAATTGAAACAATTAATTTAATATGATGCATACATAGAATTCAAATACATAAGTTGACGAACATGGACAGTGAGATAGTAGAAGTACTCTGTTTTATCGAATTCGCTGAAACTGTGAATTTAGTTTTTAATGTAGGTTTAAGTGTTTACTCATGACGATGAGACCAGTCTCATCGCCATGAGAGACCGACTGTAAACGCGACTAGTTGGTAGTTAGTAGGTTCCATCTCCACTTGAGGAAATGAAATATTTATTTATGTTTATATTTTTATTTCTTCGCTCTGGTGTCGGTAAAGCGTTGCGCCATTCAATACACGATGCCTCCAAAGTAAGTAAGTGGGGAACGGAGTGTTCCCTCTGCCTATCTAGCTGCGTGCGGGATAGAGCGTGAGCTGATTTGATTTTTAATCTGAAAATGATAATTAAATTTTAAAATTAAAGCAAGGATTTGCAAATAAATAATCGTCCTCATATTGATAGGTTTGAGTTAAATATTTAATGCTATTATTGTAATGTTATATTCAATTTTAATAAAAACAACAAACTTACTCAAACAAATACATAAACATAAACTTGCAAAAAGCAATAGTACTGGAAACTCCAACTGAGAAGTTGATAATGGCTGATAGTTTGTTGTTGGTTCGACGGCAGTAGACAAAGGTATACCACACCGTAGAAAAAATGTATACGTAGACGTAGCTCGAAGTTATTATTATAGTTATAATACAGAACAGTATCGATGTACCTTAAAAAAAGTGGTTATTAATATTAGCATTAATATTTTTGTTCTTATTTCTATTCTTACTTGGATTAAAAAAATAGTTGTCAAATGTGGGATTGAACTCCGCCACTCAATACGTAACGCCACGAAAATTGTTGCGGAAAGTTTGAAAGGGAGTATCTTAACGCTAGTTTCTTTCTGTCTACCGCACCTGCCCTACGCTGTTAAATAACTTCGTTTCTCCCTTATTTTTTTAACGTCACGTGTTGAGGAACGGCGAGTCTTAACGCCGTCTTTGTTTATCAGAGGGGAAATGAAAATATTTTAAAATGTAATATTTTTTCACATTAAAGACCGATCCCATATCCTTTTGCAATCAAACGCTGTCCTATTGCACCCCGACAGCCTTGTACAATCATCTTACGTTTATTATTCCGTTTGTCTATGTTAAGTGTCAGCAGTCTCAGCATGATGGAGACATTCCAGAGTAACGTTGGCAAATCACAGTAACGTAGTCCAAATTTTCTTATTTTATCCATTATAATTTAGTAAATTTATTATAAGGCATTTGAGCTATTCTGCACTAAGACTGTCATACAAGATGACTGTGAATATTACCGTAGCCTCTATTAATATCGATTCAGGTGACTAAATTATGAAAATAAGAATAATTAATAGGTCCGCTCTGAGCCTATAATTTGTGTATTATTTAGGTATAAGCAATGTAAATGCATGAGACAAATAAAGTTCTATTTCAGTAGTGTTAGATAGTTTTTTTACATTTTTCTAGGTAACAAGGACTTTTGGGTAACAATGATAATACTCACTGTTCTCTAGATTTTATTAATTCATTAGGTACTTTCACTTCACTTTTCCTTTCACGGCTCACCCTCCTGTGGAATTGCCTACCTGCTTTAGTGTTTCCAGGTCAATACAAAATGTAGTTACCTCTTTATAAAGCCTATCCGTCTAGATTCTAGAAGCTTTTTGTATTAGATTCATTTATTATTTATCATAACAAATATGCCCACAAAATTTTATCCTACTTTAACATGTATTAGTATTTTGACGATATTAAAAAAACTATTCGTTCAAAATCATTTTGAATTGTAATGAATAATATATGACTAAATATGCCTTAATTTTGCTTTAAATTAAAGATGAAGACTACTTTTCTTCTTCAATTTAAACCAAATAGATTATTCACAGATCTTTCCACCATTCTGATAACATCTTTTATTCCAAATATTGATGCAATTTTAATTTATTACTTTTAGCTGAATATTACGTCTCTATAATAATATAAGTCTCTAGTTTATAGAAATAGGACAATAGAGTAATTACTAAGTGAGCTACCTTGTACGTAGTTTAATAATTGTTAGCATCATAAATAATTGCTTTACATTTCTATTTACATAGAAAGTAGTGAGACCAGTCGTGGAGCAGTAGTGATGACAAACGAGGAAATTAGATATTTATTTACATTTACATTTTCATTTCTTCCCTATGGGTGTGGCAAAGCGCGGCGTTCATTTCCGCCACTCAACACGCAATACCTCCAGAACTCGGCGGAACTAAAACTAGGTTCCCTCTTCCTACCCTGTCGTGTGCGGGATACAGCGTGTATTTTTTTAAATTGAATGCTGCATATTAAATATACTAATATAATAAAGCAAAATTATTTGTTTGTTTGCTTAAACGGTAAGATCTCACAATTTCACTATTGGTTCGATTTATAATTTGTTTTATATGAAAGGTAAAAATAAATAAAATAAATTAGCTTCACGCTATATCCCGCACACAGCAGGGTAGGCAGAGGGAACCTAGTGTAAGACACTCCGTTCCCCACTTTCTGCCGAATTTTGGAGGCATTGCGTGTTGAGTGGCAGAACTCAACGCCGCGCTTTGCCTCGACACCAGAGCGAAGAAATGGAAATATAAATTTAAGTAAATATTTCATCTCCTCGAGTGGGGATCGAACCCACAACCAGTCGGTTTTCAGTCACACCTTGTGCCACTGCTCCACGACTGCGCCTCAATATGAGGATATGAAAGGTACATTAAAGCTAATATCGTGTAAATAAAAGTAGCTCCATTAATTATATTTTATTATGCATTTTTAATTGTTATAGCTTTACAATTTAATGAAATATTAAAAGTTTACAATAAAACTTTATTGTATACTAACTGGTATATTTTTAAAATTAATATCAAAATACTGGTGTTCCGCCTGAAACAAACACAGTAACAGTACAGATAAGACCGGGTAAATTAAAATAATTTCTTCCCCCAAAAGGGGATCACATCAACAACCATCAGGTTTACAAGTACTTGCAATTCTATAGAGCCACTATGTCAGCAAGTATCAACAACAATTTTATAACGTCGAATGCAGAGTTGTAAAAGCTGAATAAATAGACTTAAGTACAGACATTAAGCACGGGAAGCTCAGTGTTGATAATCCACCAGCTGATAATTTAAGCGTTTTCATGGAATTTTGTAATAACAAAAGGACAGTTTTCATATTTTTACTATCAAAATTTTCCCATTGGCATGAATATACAGCTTTTTCAAATGTAATACAGGCGTCTATCACTCTTTGACCTATAAAACAATCTACGGCAACTTGCATTAAGCCAAATGGTATTTGCATGTATGTGTTTTCTAAACCACCAAGAAGAACAGCTGTTAAGCTTATCATTAGTAACATAAATTCTATAGCTATAGCCCCACGAAATACTGCATCTACTTGGTAAAAAAGATTTATATTTATAATATGTATGTTAACAATGTCTTTCAAACGATTTGTTATAAATTCATTTATAGCTTTTTCTTTATTTTTTTCTTGATGTGTTAATTCTTCGTTATGTACTGGAACAGTCTTATTATAATTATTTTCTGCGTCTTTCCATAATTGTATTATTTCTTCACTCAAAGCAAGAATTTTTGCTTCAATGTATCCAGTCACTATTATTAAGAAACCAGTTATGTTAGATGGTAAGTAAACGGTGACGAATATACCGGCGGTGGTTAATAAAAAGGCTATTTCGTAGTTAGGACTTTCGAATACGGGATCTAAGCCTGTAATATAAAAATTAATGATATACATATTTCTCTTGATATCAATTCAATAATGAAATTTTGTTTCATCAAATTCAATGCAAATTAATTTAATACAAAATTTAGTTATGTATTAGAAAAACATTAAATCTTTTCTGTGTAATACGAATTTAGTAATAAGATGTTCTGCAGTGGTTGTATCCTACCAAAAAAAATATCTTACCTAAAACAATTAAATCGTCCTCTGGAAAGTGTCGACCGGGTATCAACAACGGTTTCAAAAAATAAACTACACCATTAGAGATGATGACAATCCAGAAGATCATGGCTCTCTTTTTAATAAACCTCATAGTTTTAAGAATGTTAGTTTCAAAACGACTTCCTGGAATTGTTTTCGTATCACGTAATAGACATTCAGCTGCTATGTCTCTTATCTTATCTCTGTAGAAAATAAAAGATTAGCAGCTTAACCTAGATTCTTTTTTCTGAATAGCAGAATTAACTTACCAATTTTCTAGAAATTGAGTATTAAGTGACACAACGTCACGCTTTGTCTACGAGAGCAGGAAATCAATAATTATTCTAATATAATCATTCAAGAGATAAGATAAAAATTAAATGTGTTCCAAAATTTAACAAAAGCATTCTTTGGATTTATTAGCAATAAAACTTTTAATGAGACACTCAATAATGTAATACTTCATATATGATACTTGATAATTTCCCTAACGATTTTGTCACAGTACTTCTCAAGTTACAAACGTGTTAACGATTGATGCATCTTGATGCAACTACATTTTAAGCAGGGTAGGCGAAGAGAAGAGAAAGAAAATAATAAGAATAATTTGTTAAAACTTTTTCTTCGCTATGTTACGGAAATTATATATTTTTTTTTAACTTCACGCTATACTTTGAATAAAGCAAATTAGAAGAGCACCTATTGTCAAGACACTACTTTTCGGTGTTTACGTTGCATTCAAATTTGAGGCTTTCCGTTTAGAATGGTGGAACTCAACGCGGTAAGATCAAAAGTTACCAGAAATAAAATTAACTTACTCATACAAATACATAAAAAACAACTTGAATACACCGATAGAGCTTGCTACACCTAAAGAAAAAACAATTATCGATGAAAGTCTGTAGCAGGTAGGTGTGATCCGACAGTAGAAAAACGAATACCACACCACTGATATATTGTAAACGTATATGTAACTTGCTATAACCACTGTGGTGAATATATAATAGAGTATTGGTATACCTGAAATCAATTAGATCATATTTTTGTATGATATCAAGACTTTGATAAGTTTTAACAAATACAATTGATAAAAATATTTAATAATCTCAATTAATAACATTTAGATTGATTGAGGTGAGAGAGTGACCACTCGATGAAGTGAAATATTTAATTAAATTTATATTTTCATCGTTTAGCTCTGGTGTCGAGGCAAAAACGCGGTGTTGAGTTCCGCCACTCAACACGCAATGTCTCTAAAACTCGGCGGAAAGTGGGGCACGGAGTGTCTTAACACTAGGTTAATTTTGCCGACCTACTGTGTATAGGATACAGCGTTATAAATTTTTAAATTTTGTCTTCAGTTCCGGAGATTTCGTTTTAAGTTCACAAATGGGGAACTGAGTGCCTGTGGGATAGGGAATAAAGCTAAAAAAAGCTTTACACAGAAAAACAAACAACTCGTTTTCTTACGTTTAGTGTTCCGCTTGTCGATATTTAGTGTCAAGATTCTTAGCATGACGGACACGTTCCACAACATGGTCGGGAAGTCGCAATATTCTAAGCCGAATTTACGGATTTGCTCCATTTTTGTTATCTTACAAACTACTTTAAGAGAAATACTCTAAAATGTAAAATAAATGTAGATTTTAGGACAAATTAAATTAATTAATAATGAAAAGAGTAATATAGTAACTAAAAGAAATGAGCTGACTGTAAACTCGACGATTGTTGGTTCGATTTCCACTCGAGGGAATGAATTATTTTCCTTTTTTTCGTTAACAATACAAACAACGGTGTTGAAATTGGCCACTCAACACGCACGCATATATATTTCAATAGTTAAGACGTTTGAAACAGAGGAAGCTGGAGTAAGCACCACGTTCCAGCTTACCGCCCAATTTTTGAAATACTTCGCGAAGAATGCTGAATAGAACTCAAATTATTAACAGTGTCCTATTAACAGAGCGAGATAATAATTTATTCTTTCGAGTGGGAACATACCAGATATCCGTCGCGTTTTCAGCAAGACACGATGCCGTTGTGCCGCAACGGCTTTGATAAAATGATACGATTTCAATAGGTAAATTGCCCTTTTTTTGTTAACCATAAAATATATAAGGAGACACTTGCCTCATATTACCATGAACTGTTAAAGAACAGCTAATATATTAGTAACACTTCTGAAACCGTGTAAGTAGATAAAGACCAATTTTAATAATGAATTTTTGATCGTGTTGAATTTATTATACGGTTTGATAATAGAGGTGGCGTATTTGATTGACGTTTTAAGTAATCTTTAGCTGTACACGCTATTAAATTATAGCTTGAGTGTGGAAACACATGTATTATACGTTTAAACGTTTGGTGGAGACTAGAATTACCAAAAAAATTTTTTTTTATATTTAATATTATAAATATATTTAATATTATAATTTTTTTTTTATATTTTGATTTTTTTTGATTTTAATATTATAAAACTGATAAATATAGGATATATAAATCATAGGATTTATCAGGTTTCTATTTTTAGTTTCGAATTCTGTCAAAGGAGAAGGTTACTAAGTTGATTTTTGTGAAAAGATATACTTCAAGCGTTTGATTAGGTTCTAATTATGGGCACATTGCCTCCTCTTTCTGGGTCCTCCTGCTGGGCGCGTCCCCAGGTGGTAGATAAGATCGAAATTAATCAGAGTCGTAGGAGGATGATCTCGTGCATTGTCAATTAGTAGCATTACCTTGAATGGAAATTCTTTTAGATGGAAATAAAGTTCGCGATTTTGGCAATAAAAAAGATGACCAAATTAGTCTTTAAAAAGAGAATCTGTCATCCAAACTTCCGCATTAGATTTCCAAATGACAGGCAAATCAGCTTTACATTTATTTTTTAAGGTATTTTCTGAGCGATTAACTAAGAGAGGTTTCAATTTGCAGCTGTATTTCGCTACAGGCCAGTCGTGGCAAAGGGACATAAAGTGTAACTGTAAAATCGATTGGTTGTGGGTTCCATTCCCACTCGAGGAAATGAAATATTTACCTACACGTATATCTTAATGCGAAATAAACGTTAAACGTTTTAATCATTTTCTGCCAAAAAAGACCAGTTTCGTCCACATTATCCAACATCTTTAATATTTTTTTTTGAGTTTTTCTGGATAAATAGACAGCTTTTTGTCAGCATTTGCCACCTTCCACTTTCTGCAATGCTATGCCAATTACAATGAATTTTCTGCTGATCCAGCCATTACTGGCGTTAATATGTTCAGTTTTAGCCACCTCTCCAGTTTCTTTTTTTAGACTCTGAAATTCTGTATAACTCGAAAAAATACTGTGTTGGTCAACAGAACAATTTCAAAGTCTTACTTAAATATCACACAATTATAACATTGCTTCCATCTGAGCGATAATACCGTGACGTGTGCCGTGTGATTATGTAATTAAATTGTAACATTTAAAAGAGCAGCTGTTAAGTTTGATGCTGATTCATCTTATTTATAATAAATATCTATTTTATATACTGCCTTCCGAATCGATTGTAGCCTTATGATCATTTGATATTTCAAGAATATTTTGAAGATCGACATCTGTCAAGATCGACGTGGCGCAGGGCCACAAGCATCGACGTGACCGTTGTGGCAAACCCACAACGGTTCCTCACTCAAGCTAATGAAGTATTTATTATTGTCATTTTCTCACTGTGGTAATGAGGTAAATCGCTACGTTATAAAAATATTATAAATATATTTTTATAGTTTTACAATAGGTACATGGTTTCTGGAAAATGACCAATGAGTTGACACAGCTATTAAGACACTTCAATGCTCCATTTTTCGCCGAAAATATATGTTTATAGGGCAATGTTTATAGTCGTTTACAAATAGAAATAAAGATTGTTGCTTACATTTGATTTGTATCAGTTGATTATACAGATTATTGTGAATCGATTTTTACAATTTATGTGATGTTTGATGTCCTACAGTCGTCCTTTTAGTGCTAGTCACGATTCTATAAACGAAAATTTTATAAACGATTTTATAAACAAATAAAAACATTATTCATTTAGATTTTTGATTTTCCAATAAACCAATAGTAATAAATTTTAGATTCCTGATATCTTAAGTTTACAATAATTTGTTTAAATGGACATATGCTTTAACATGATAATTAGGCCAGTCAAGTTAGCTGTATTGATAGAAATAGTTTTCAAATAACAAATAACACGTACAGAACTTTGTGTAATGATCCTTGGTTAAAATCCGAAGTCTTTACATACTAAATTCTAGGTCTGTTGTTTGGTTAGTGTGGAGTTTGTTAATAAAAATGCTTAACCCGATTATTTACAAATAGTAGTTCAAAAATGTGTACTTTTAACATGTTACCGATGCACGTTATACGTAAATTTGGTTTGAGCTTCACCGATCTACCAACGTTGATTTGGAATGTCTCCGTTTTTCTGAGGGTGATAACGCTCAATATCGACGGCCGAAATAGATCACGTAAGATTTTGAAATGTATTATTTTACAGTAAATTTATACTATTAAGTTTCATTGTATTTTTACACGTGTTGGAAATATTTGTATATAAATTATAAATATCTGTATTATAAATCAGAACTAGAATTTGGCCTACAATTTCTTTTTGTACTTATTATTATTGTAACTAAGGCCAGTCGTGGCGCAGTGGTACAAAGTGTGACTGTAAAACCGACTGGTTGTGGGTTCGATCCGCACTCGAGGAGATGAAATATTTACTTAAATTTATATTTTCATTTCTTCGCTCTTGTGTCGAGGCAAAGGGCGGCGTTGAGTTCTGCCACTCAACACGCAATGCCTCCAAAATTCGGCAGAAAGTGGGGAACGGAGTGTCTTAACATCAGGTTCCCTCTGCCTACCCTGCTGTGTGCGGGATATAGCATGAAGCTAATTAATTAATTTTATTATTGTAACTTATTAGTTGTATCGAGCTCGCTATCTCGTTTGCTCGTTTTATAAGACTTAAGTTTAAAAGATTTATCATGTGTTAATAATTTTCTAGATCTTTCGCATAGATTAAATTAAGTTTGCATTTTCAAATTTTACAATGAACTTAGATTTGGTTTCAGCTATCCCAAAATCTTTATACGCAATCACTATTATATTGGTATCGTGTTACTTCTACGTCTACCTCATATCAATGATTTGGTACGTATTTTTTTACTGTCGTACAACAAGTAACTGGATATCAGCTATCATAGTGTTCTCTCTTGGTGTTGCCAGTGAGATTGGTGTTTGTAAGATGTTCTACTTATACTTCTACGAGTAAGTATATTTTATGAAAGTGTTTGTGTTTTAAACCTACGTTAGCTATTTAACTTTTACGTTAAAACTAGATACATATATTTGAGGCCTTAGTATAATTTCAGGTGTTTTGTCAATATGATTATTATTGTTATAAAAAAATTGGCTACAGGATCCTAATAAAATGATTGAGACACTTCCTTTCTCATTTTCCGCCCAATTTTCTTATATGTACATATGTGTAGTATAGTATGCGTGTGAAGTGACAAAACTCAACGCCACGTTTTTGTCTACCAGTTCAGGGAAATTAAAATTATTACGTTTCTAATCAGCAGCTTAGATCATTATCATAATTTCTTATTTCAGAAGTAACGTTAGAGATGTAGTTGCCGAATATCTAACATGTGACAGATTATTAATTCCAGCGAGTCGCTTTAAAAGTAATATTTTAAAAACAATGAGACACGTTAAGAAGAGGGCCTTGATATTTTGGATTGTAATAATGTCGAATGGATTTGTTTATGTAACAAAACCTCTAATTATTCCCGGCCGCCATTTGCCTGAGGACGAATTCATTTTACTTGGTGAGCTACTTAAAAACTAATAATTCGCATAATTTTTTTTATAATAAAATTTGTTTTTTTACCTTCACGTTTTCCCGCAAATAGCAGGGTCCCTGCTTCGATCAACTATGCACTAGATTAGGGATTACTCTCTAAAAAGCGACTCGAGAAATAAGAGCACAAAAAGCGTTGTGTTCTTATTTGATTTTAATATGGTCCAACCATAGCCAACGTGTGGACGTGCTAAAATGCCTTATTTTGCTTTATAAAATCAGTATTAAACAATTAAATACAAATATTTCATCATTTGGCCAATATTTGCGACTACGAATATTGGTTGGTCTAGACTAAAAAGTGTAAGGAGTGGTTGTTTTAATTTTTATAATTGTTTTATAGAAAATCTATGCTGACCTTTTTGTCTGTGCACAATGAATATACGTGTTCGCCCAAGAAATTAATATTGAATATTAAAACTTAATATATATAGCTATGGCAGAAGAAACCTAGGAGCCTCGTGTTAAGACACTTCGTTCCCTATTAAGGCATTCTCATTTTCCGCCAAATTCTTGAGTTATGGCGTGTTGAGTGGCAGAATTTGATGCCGCTCTTTTCTCGTAAGCCGTTTCGCTCAAAGACAGGAAGTCGAGAAATTAAAAATATTAAATCTTTCATTTCCTCTAGTGGAAATTGAACCCACAACCGTTTCAACAATTGAGCCTCTGCGCCACGATAGCCTTCTGGCATCGCGATTTAGCAACCGTACATATGTACAATGTATTGATATAAAACTGTATGTTAGTTAATATTTTTTTAATAATAAATGTTTTGCACCAACAAATGCAACTTCATGACTTCTATGTTCTATTTTATATCAATAAATTTAACCCTATGGCTTAATTTTCACAAATATACTGACGTATTATCATTTTCTATTTTTCGATTATGATTAGAAAAAAAAGCTTTGTTAGATTTTCACAATTTTTTTTACAAGCAAAATTTATCTTAATATTAGTGTAAACATACATAATTTATGTAAATAAAATAAACGTAGTATTAAAATCAGCTTCACGCTGTATCCCGCACACAGCAGGGTAGGCAGAGGGAACCTAGTGTCATAAGGCACTCCATTGCCCACTTTCTGCCGAATTCTGGAGGCATTGCGTGTTGAGTGGTAGAACTCAACGCCGCGCTTTTCCTCGACACCAGAGCGAAGAAAATGGAAATATAAATTTAAGTAAATATTTCATCTCCTCGAGTGGGGATCGAACCCACAACCAGTCGGTTTTACAGTCACACTTTGTGCCGCTGTGCCACGACTGGCCTCGACTAGTATTAAAATATAATGATTTTACTGAGATGGTAGTCTAGAATCTTACTGCTGACGTGATATTTTTGTGGAAACTTTTCTGACCACTTGTCACACACTATATACGCGTAAGCTAATAGTAATAAACTGAATTTAAAATTTCGCGATCTCTATAGTAATACGACATCAGTCACAAAGGGTTAAAACCAGTTGAAAGATTTACTTTTGTGTCGTTAATATCGCGGTGTAAACTGTTTTATATCCATTACGCGCTAGTCGAAACTAACCCTTAACGGACTGTTATGAGGTTGGATTTTATTGAAATTATTTTATGTCATAAGACTGTGTGTGTAATAATAAATTGAATTTTTGTCTATATTGACAGTTGCCATATTTTTGAATCATATTTTTGTGCAATCTGTTATCTAGTGTATAGTTGATCAAAGCTACTCTGCTCTGTCTATATATTTTTTTTATTTATCTGCTTCACGCTGTATCACGTACACAGCAGGGTAGTCAGAGGGAACCTAGTGTTAAGACACTGTTCCCCACTTTCCGCCGAATTCTGAAGGTACTGCGTGCTAAGTGGCGGAACTCAACGCCGCGCTTTGAGTTTTGATTGAATTTATTTATCAATAACAACTGCTATACAGACAATAAAAAAGAAGAAGAATGACAAATAAAATAATAATAATACAACAAGATCAAGCATGCAAATAATCTTACTATTATACTTTATACGATACATTGACAAAGTATAAATTAAAACAGAGTGTACAGCAGTGTGACGTTAAAAAAGGTAGGCCTCTCAGCATAGAAATTGGAAAATGAGAACCAATACTCAATAATACCAATATTGAGAACACTAGGTTCTCTATTCTATTATATCTTGCAGGCTTTTCTTTCCAATACATACTTAACCCTACACTTTTATTTGTTGTGAGAGTGAGAAAATGATAACGATTCACACCCCAAATGAGGATCAAACCAATGACCTTCGCGTTTACAATCAATCTATTGTTAATTCTTTGGCTTCTAATTCCCTTTGGGAGACATAATACATTTATAATATGTTTTTTAGGTCTCGATCCAGTGCATGAAAGTCCTAATTATGAAATAGCTTATCTAGCAACAATCGCTGGCGTTATTATTACAGTTTATTTACCTTCTAACATAACTGCTTTATTTATTATAATAACCGGCTACACTGAGGCTCAAATGCTAGCGTTGGCTCAAGAAATGTTACTCATATGGGATGACGCCGAAATTTATTATAGAAGTTACAAAAATCTGCGAGGAAATTATAAAGTTGTAGATAATATAAAAATGAAAAAGCTTATTTTAAACAATTTTATAAAGTGTCGTTTGAAGGATGTAATAAAAATTCATACAAATAATTTAAAACTTTTAAGCAAAGTAGAATCAGTGTTTCGAGGAGCAATGGCTATTGAATTTACATTACTCATAATAAGTTTAACTGCAGTCCTCTTAGGAGGATTAGAAAAAACATACTTAGAATTACCATTTTCACTGATGCAAGTCGCTATAGATTGTTTTACTGGTCAAAAAGTAATAGATGCTTGTGAATTTTTCGAAAAATCCGTTTATGCCTCTAAATGGGAACATTTTGATAAAAGTAATATGGCGACAGTTCTTGTGATTTTGCAAACTGCTCAGAAAACAACGACGTTATCTGCTGGCGGAATGATTACTCTAAGCTATCCAAGTCTCATGGCGATATTAAAATCTATTTATTCAGCGTTCACAACCTTAAGTTCTACTGTGAAATAAATTTGAATGTAAAATTACTGTTTTAATATATTTCCTTAACTTCGCAAATCACTAGCTTTATTCAACTCGGGTGTAGAGAACATAGTATAATTTTTAACCGGATTAAAAAAGGAGATTTTCAATTTGTCATGTGCAAAACGTACGATCATCTATTTAGGCATGTATGCTACACCAATTTTGTAAGTATTTCTATGTTTATATAAATTTATTTTGGAGACGAGATTACATTTTATTTTAAATAAAACTTAGACTATTCTTCATTTGAAATATATATTAGAATTGGTAGTTTAGTTTTTGTGAAATGAGTTTTTATGTGACATAATAATAGTGCCCGAGGTAAATGTGACACAATGTACTTATGTCAGAGTTGTTTCGGGTACTAAAATGTGCCATGCTCATATGTCACTATGTCAATTTAACATTAGAACAAAGTTACAGGTGAAAACTAGTTTTAATTCTAGAAGAGCCGCTAATTTACAAATTGAAAAAACTTCAACACTGTAATGCAAATATGTTCAGTAGGAAGCAAAAGATGGATATAACTGATAACGTATTAATTTATAGCAATTATCAATCGATTTAATAAACAGGCAATGTTGGACGAATGTGTGTTCACTTTTAGTGTTTGCGAGGATGACTGATATTTTTTGAATTGTCACGAAAATTATTATACTTTGTAGCACTAATAACGGATAATATAATTATTATATGCGTATAAATAATGTTATTTGTTTTGTTAAAAACATATTATTTTTTCAATTTTTAAAATTTATTATTTACTTAAAACCTGGATTGTGAACTAAAAATTAATTTTATATTCAGCCATTCAGCAGGGCAATTTTTTTTAACTGTTCAAGAAATGAAAGAAAAATTTGACGATTCGGTCCATTAAGAGAAGTCATATTTATAATGATAAAAATAAGTTTTTTCTCTCAAATTTGGAAGAGATTAAGGAAATTTGGCCTGGATCACGATGACTTTCTTGTAATTTTGGAAAATGTCAATTCTCTTTTAAGAAATATAACTATTGATATATTCAAAAGTAATGAGCGTAAGTATGTATGTATATTAATTTAAAAAAGCTAAATTTATTTAATTAGATGACTGCTTATAAGCTTATTATGAATTAATATAATAAATAGGCCAGTCGTAGCGAAAAGTGTGACGGTAAGACCGACTGGTTGTGGGTTCGATCCCCACTCCAGGAGATGAAATATTTACTCAAACTTATATTTCCATTTCTTCGTTCTGGTGTCGAGGCAAAGCGCGGCCTTGTTCTGCCTCTCAACACGCAATGTCTCCTGAATTCGGCAGAAAGTGGGGAACGGAGTGTCTTGACTGTAGGTTCCCTCTGCCTACCCTGCTGCGGGATACAGCATGAAGCTGATTTAATATTATCGCTCACTTAAAAACCGAAAGCGTGGCGTTGAAGTCCACCAGTCTACACGAATGCTTTGAGAAAAACCGACGGAAAGTGAGGAACGGAATCTTCCTTAGGTTTCCTCTACCTACAGTGCTTTAAAAGGGATACGGAGTGGGTTTAAAAAAGAAAGAAAATAATAATAAAAAAATATTATTTATTTACAATAGTCCTAATTGATATTTTAGTACCAAAAATATTTTTTTAATTTTAAATCAAACTATTTAACTGGACTAGTCGTGTATATATAATGTATAATAATACATTTCTGTCGTCTGATGTGTCTTCGTCTAATGTATAATACATATCTGGAATTTAGTATTATTCATTTCCACCCGTGACTGCGCACGGAAATGTATACAAAAACAACTTAATTTCAATAAATTGAACAATTGGAAACTTTCTACCAACTGGGACCTACTCATAAAACTCAAACCTACCATACGAGAGGGTAAAATACGGTCAGCTCATTCTGCATGAATCCAGAGCAGTACGCGAGACAATTAAGAAATCGTTAGCGGTAGTTTGATAAAATAATTATGTGAACGGACAGACGAATACCAACTCAGTCTACGTGTGACCACTGACTGCAAACTGTTCAATGCGTCGAGTTTCTACAAATGTATAAAACTATATATACGCGATTAATCTCGTTAAATAGTTTCATTTAAAATGTGTAATAAACGCGAAAATCTAAGATCTAACAATTTTTTTTCATTTGGTAAGCTATTCATTTAAAATTTAAATGGACAGAAAGTCCTGAACAAATGATTTCAAGTTCTCAGTATTTATCAGGTAAAAGTGTAGCAAACGCGTAAAGATAAAAAAAAATTAAAAATCAGCTAGTGCTGCATAATATTTAGAAATATTTTATTGTAAAGTATTTGAATTATACCTAAAATATTAAAAAATATGAGTTGTGTTGGTACCGCATAATAAGCAATGTTTCAAAAATTGAGAAAAGTGGAGAATTTTCCTCTATCTTTTTCGCTATATACGAGAAAAAACGCGAAGCTGATAAGAAAACTAACATCGTAGACCAAAGAAAATTAAAAATAGTTCTAATTTTTTTTTACTTTTACAGCAATTTCTTCCGTATTCTATATTCTTACTATAATCGGGAGCTCTGTTTATTTTTATGTGTACGTGTTCTCGATGGTCTGGCTGGTATGCTTTAACTACGGGAGAACTGGTGACTGGACCGCGGTAGCCGTAGTCTTGTCTTTGTTCTCCTGCAGTATCACAAGCTTTACAAAACTCGTCTTCATGAAAATAAATTCGTACGTTTGCTTTAATTTTTTATATTATTTTAAGATTTTTTTTTTTTGAAAATTTCAGCTTTGTTTTAGTTAATTATGTCCAAATAAAAGAGTTCTTAAAAGAATTCTTCTGAGGCAGTAAATCTTCCTTGACTCGAAAATTGGTGCGTAGGGGTTCGTTCGTCTTAATAATCAATATCAGGTTATGCTACACACCCATGTATGCTATATGCCCGATGAGACTAGATTAAGTGAATAGAATGTTATAAGCTATATACAGTTACTTTTGATTTACAGAAATGATATAAAAGAAATAATCGCGAAGTTTCTTCACTGTCACGCTCAAGTCATACCTGGAACTAGATTCGCTAACAATATTCGTAATCGTCTAAGAGTAGTTAAAAGGCGCGCCACCAGTATTTGGCTATTTGGGGTTATCAACGGTGGTGTTTACGTGATAATACCATTTTTGACAACGGGGCGACATTTTACTACGGATATATACTTTATTTATGGTATAAGCAATCATGTCATATTTTAGGGTCATTTCTCACTGTCTTTGTATGTAAATTGTAATTTAAACTTAATTTATTTAACCTGATTCGCAATTGTTCAGTATTTGTATACATTTATTTATAATATTTATCTTACATATATATATAATTTTTGCTGTTTTTTTTTTAGGTTTAGTACCGATGCTTGAGTCACCTAATTTTGAAATAGCAACAGTTGTGAATATAATATGTATTGCTTTTGCTATATATACCCTAGTGACTGTAGCAGCATATCTACTGGTAACGGTCGGTTATATAGAATCCCAGATGTATGCCTTGAGTGAAGAGCTTCAAGTCATTTGGGACGATAGTCTAAACTTCTACAACGTAATAAAACACAATTTGCGTGATAAAATTAATGCTGTTGATAACAAAAGAAAATTAATGAATATTTTCATAACAGTTCGTTTGAGAGACATTATTAAGCTCCATATAGCTAATATTAATCTCTTGCATGAATTAGATAAGGAATTGAGAACAACTTTGGCTTTAGAATTCACTTTTATAGCATTTTCAATAACAGCTGAACTTCTAGGTGGTTTGGAAAACACTCACCTACAGTTGCCATATACAATACTGCAAATATTCATGGACTGCCTCGCTGGCCAACGTTTAATAGATACTTCTAACGATTTCGAAAAGTCACTGTACAATTGTAAATGGGAGCATTTTAGTGTAGAGAATCGAAAAACAGTTTTACTCATGTTGAGAATGTCGCAGAAGTCCTTGATGTTGTCGGCTGGTGGTGTAGCGAAATTGGGCTTTCCTTGTATGATGATGATACTAAGAACCACTTACTCCGCATATACTACATTAAAGTCGACGTTGAAATAAAATAATTTGATATTATATTATTTTGTTTAAATTTTAATAAAATTTTGTTAAAAAATATTACAATAGGATATATTAGTGAAAGTAATGTATTTAATTCTAGATTCCGTCTCAGTTCTGTGTTTAACCATTTTTTTTATTTTCACGCAAGCATATCGCAGGGAAGACTTCTTACTTACGTTTCCAATTTTTCAAACCACAAAGCG
This sequence comes from Heliconius charithonia, assembly GCA_030704555.1. NCBI lineage: Eukaryota > Metazoa > Arthropoda > Insecta > Lepidoptera > Nymphalidae > Heliconius > Heliconius charithonia. Next base: position 1,033,872 of record CM060813.1, read on the forward strand.
TAGAAAAAAAATACTTTTTGTACTTTATTAAAAAATACTACTAATAACTAAAGCAAAACTGTAGTATATGAATATGTAGGTACTAATTAATTTATAAATAGAAATTAATATTCGAATCGATTGTATTATTCATAAACGACTAAGACCGACGATCTACCCAACAGTAAATAGTACATTATTTGATAATTTTATAAAATATATTTCTTGTGCCATGTATAAAAGTTCTCGTTTCAATGACATAAATCATCTATAGAGGTTATTATTAGGTTCAAAATAACATTTAAGAAAGTACAATTTTGCATTCAATAACGGCATACTCTTAAATTAGTCATATTCTTCTAAATAAATCATGATTTAGTAATAATTTTGTTGAGTATTGGCAAAAAGTCATGTTTATATAATTATTATGTGATTTGTCCTAATTTAGAAGAGAAGGAAAATGAATTTAGATCTTGTTCTAATTAAATTGAACAAATGAATTGTCATTTCATTCAGCTAGTTATGGACCGACTCACGCTTAAATAACATTAATTTCATGCAAAACTAATAGCTTTTAACTACCAATATTTTCCATAACTCAAATTGGACACAAGGAACAAAAGATTATTATCGTTTAGGTAATCGTTTGTAAATATTTGTAAAGGATGATGTGACTGTCGTGTTCCTATAAAAATATATAATTCTTATAATATAATTAACTACGGAGAGCGTGCGTGCGTGCGCGACTATAAAAGGTTCTTACCGCAAAACATAATATGAGCCAAAGCATTATTCAATAAATATATAAATAAAAAATGTTCAGGACATCAGTTGCATACTTCATTTCCCAGTGGGAATCGAATCCACAACCTGTCGCATTAATAGAGCACATTTGTGCTCTTGCGTTACGAACGGCTTCTTGTATCATCTAGTTACTATTTATGTACTATAAAACTACTTAGTTTATATTGTTTAAGAGCATAAAATTCGAAAAATTACAAAGGTCATTGTTTTATCGTCTAACCTGTAAGTTATATATTGTATGGGTACTTGTCGACCTTGCCTCGGTACTAGTTGATACATTCGTGGTTCAAAATTGATTTTCCTTTGGGAAGAGTCACACGTGTTTGTTGTTAATGTAAGTATTTAGTCGTTATTTACTTTTGATTTATATTGAACAAATATTTACATATATTTATAAGTCCAAGATCCCAGGGCCCCCAGACCTACGTCATTTTAGCAAAGCTGATATTTTGAGAACTATTAGTCGTATATCGGATATGTATTTAAGACAATATGCTTACTTACTAACTTGAGGATAGGGTGTGTGTGGGGTCCTTTCAGAGGAAGCGCTAAATAAACGTACATCTCTGTTTGGGAGGCTGATTGAGCCTTCGGATTGGTCTGAGTGCTTATATGGGGTCTTGAAGTAGTCCGTAAATAATAAAGGTAAAAATAAAACGCAATAATAAATATATTTTTTTTACATTATTCTTAAAAAATAATATTTAAATAGAAGCGTTTCTACTTTAGGGTAGATGAGCATGTGCCTTAAGTTGGCGCTATCTCAGAAAGGGCCCCACTTTCAAGTTACTAAATACGTACATATACAGTCTTAAGTACATATTAGACTAATAATCCTTAAAAACATTGCTTTACTAAAATGACATAGGTCTGGGGGCCCTCTGATCTCAGTCTACTACTTTTGTATACTGTTTAAGTGCATGATCAATCTACTAGCATAAACAGCTAAACGAAATAATATTTCAAAAGAGGTTATGTGTTGTTCGATGAAACGATAATGTTTTAAAATATAATGTAATTATTTTTTTCTTCCAGATTTTGTTTTGATTTTATAATATTGAATACAATAACTATTAAAAAGTAAGTGAAATAGAAATTAATTTAAGAAACTGTAAGCCTGATTTTTGAGTTTTACTATATCCATATAGAAAGTATTTCGAGGCCAGTCGTGGCGCAGTGGTACAAAGTGTGACTGTAAAACCGACTGGTTGTGGGTTCGATCCCCACTCGAGGAGATAAAATATTTACTTAAATTTATATTTTCATTTCTTCGCTCTGGTGTCGAGGCAAAGCGCGGCGTTGAGTTCTGCCACTCAACACGCAATGCCTCCAAAATTCGGCAGAAAGTGGGGAACGAAGTGTCTTAACACTAGGTTCCCTCTGCCTACCCTGCTGTGTGCGGGATATAGCGTAAAGCTAATTTAATTTAATTTAATTTTAATTCATATAGAAAGTAGTAATTATAATCATTCGTTTTCTTCACGCTGCATCTCCCACACAGCATGGGGTGGCATGGGGAAGAGATTTTTTCCGCGGGTGGAAATGGAACTCACATCTGATTTATTTTATTTAAAAAGACTCTTTTGTATCGCGAGCGTTGAACTATTTAACTCACATTGCATCAGTAAAGTACCAGTGTTCATATATTTTGTCTAACTACAATGATTTATACAATAAAATGGCTATATTAACTGCAATGCTAATTTCAGATGTACGTTGTTATATTAGGTATTTTGTTGGCTATTCACCTTCTTTTATGGGGTTTGTTTTGGAAGGCACGTTATAACTTCAAGAACTTGCCTTCTTATTCTCAGTTACCGTTTTTGGGTTCCATACATTGGTTCATTGGAGGCGGCACAAGTAAGATATGTTTTTTTATATACTTATATACTTTTTTATGTAGGTATAATTTCAATATAATCACCCCACTGAGTAGGGCACACAATAACAATTGAAGCCACAGCCGTTGTGTTAACTGTCAGATGCTGTTCCACTGTCACCGTGGTCTGAATGAGAAAATAAAACAAAAAAAATTGCAAAAAATACTATTAGCCAAACACATTATCATACATTCCACAACAGACAATGACTTAATAAAAAATAAATCAAATTAAATTAGCTTCACGCTTTATCCCGCACACAGCAGGGTAGGCAGAGGGAACCTAGTGTTAAGACACTTCGTTCCCCACTTTCTGCCGAATTTTGGAGGCATTGCGTGTTGAGTGGCAGAACTCAACGCCGCGCTTTACCTCGACACCAGAGCGAAAAAATGGAAATATACATTTAAGTAAATATTTCATCTCCTCGAGTGGGGATCGAACCCACAACCAGTCGGTTTAACAGTTACACTTTGTACCACTGCGCCACGACTGGCCTCTACAATGACTTCATTATTATGAAAAATTGACATAACACTATTATATTATACTAAGATATTAATAAACTTTTAAATTATTTTTCATTGACCCAGTGATACACAGTCGACTGAAAGAGATCTCCAAAATAATGGATGAGACGTGTATGCCGTTCATTGTTTGGATTGGTCCGAGACCTTTGATGTGTAAGGTCACACATTTAATTACTTTATTATTAACAACAATTAACAATGTAACTGATTTAATCTCTATATAAAAAGTATATAAAATGATTCCATTACTGAGTGAGTCACGGACAACCCGCAAATGAAACTACTTTTGAATGGTAAGATTAATTAGGTAAGTTAGGAGGTGCAGGGGAATAGAAAGTGAGGACTTTTCAAAATTTCTCCGGAAAAGGAGTAGAACGTGACTTTCCATTCTACATACTATGTATGTATGTAGATTCTTCTGTCACTTGACATCCTTACTCAAGCTACCATGAACGATTTGTTAGCTGCTCCGTCCTCTCACCTTTACTCTCTTTTACTCTCTTTTGTGTCGTGTGATTTGAGACATTAAAGTAGTGAGTAGAAAGTATCTCAAACATACACTACTAATCTGCTTAAAAAGTACCATTTGACATGAGTAGGAAAACCTTACGAAAGACATAATAATTATAGCCAATTTATATACATTTATACAAACTTTTCAGTGGTAAGCGATCCTGAGGACATAAAAACAATCAGTAATAATTTTTTGGAGAAACCCTACCTATATGATTTTTTGCATGACTGGCTCGGAAAAGGCCTTGTTGTTGCACCAGGTAATATAAATGACAATACAATGTTGTTTTTTAGCTTTACGGTATATCCCGTATATAGTTCCTGTTAATCTGTCGAATCCTGGATTGCGTGTCGAGTGGTGAAATTCAACGCCGCACTTTTGCCTCGTTACCAGAGCAGCACAATGAAAATATTAAATATTTTATATTCCTCCAGTGTTAATGTAACATTTCAGACCTGTAACATTTAATTATTTTAACTCAAACATATTTTTTAGTAATATATACAGCGCATATGCCCAAAACATTTTTTTATGACTACATTTTTAAAAATAGATTTGTTTCCCACTCAGAAGAATTAATTATTTTCGTTTTTTGCTGCCTTGGTTATAAAACAAAATGTGGCGTTGAGTCCTACACTACACTCATAGTCTAGACATCTTCTACCGTACCGTTCTACCTATCCTGCTACGTGAGGGATGACTCTGACTGATAGCGTGACGCTAAAAAAATATATTATGATACGTTATTATTTTAACTTATCCAGGTGAAATTTGGAAACGTAACATAAAACTTATAATTGGCACATTTTCTGGAACAATGATTGGCGGTTTCCAAGAAGTATTTAATAAAAAGGCAAAAGAATTAGTCGTGAAATTGAAAGGAGAAATCGATAAAAAACCATTCGACGCAATGCCTTGTCTGGCCAACACTACATTAGCTGCTATCTGTGGTGAGTGAAGAAGTGATAGCGTACAATTTTTTGTGAGCTTTACAGCGTTTAATTATTAAAGATTTTATTAAGACCGTGGAGTGGCGTGGATCTAAACACGCATTGACTCCAGAATACGACTGAAAGTAGAGAATGGAAGTGTTTTAATGAATAATGTAATGGACGTCTTAATAATAAGTTTTACTTAAGGACGTCGCGTTGTGGCGCCGGTAAATGGTACAGTTTAAGTATTTCCATTTCTTCATTCTGATAAAATAAAATAAATAAATCAGCTTCACGCTGTATCCCGCACACAGCAGGGTAGACAGAGGGAACCTAGTGTTTTTAGACACTCTGTTCCCCACTTTCTGCCGAATTCTGGAGGCATTGCGTGTTGAGTGGCAGAGCTCAACGCCGCGCTTAGCCTCGACACCAGAGCGAAGAAATGGAAATATAAATTCAAGTAAATATTTCATCTCCTCGAGTGGGGATCGAACCCACAACCAGTCGGTTTACAGTCACACTTTGTGCCACTGCGCCACGACTGGCCTCAATTCTGATAATAAGTGAAAAATTGAATTCTCCTACAAAACATTCAATGTGTTGATTTCGACTTTAACGACTACCTTGCTAGATGTGACATAAAGCGAAATCGTTAAAGACCGTGCAAAGAGGAGCAGGTTGAACAAGAAGACAGACCCTTGCAACTTACGCCGGTATTTATGCCACGAAGAAGAATTGTAAAGCTAATAAAAATATTATTTTCTTTTCAGAGACTGGTTTAGGAGTAAGTTATAAATCAGACAGTAAGGAATCCGAGCAATACTATGAAGCATTTAAAGGTGCACTGGAACTTTTGGTGAAACGAGGATTGAACTTGTTCCACCATATTGATTTTATTTACAAATTTTCTTCAGATCACGACAAATTTATTAAAAATATTTCAATAATGCACAATGTATCCAATGTTGTAAGTTTTTATGTATCCAATGTTGTTATGTTTTTTATGTGGCATTGTGTGGATGGGAAATGTTTATATGCAGCAGAGGCCAAATTAACAGGCGATCTATAAGATCGGCAGAAAGTAGTTTTACACAATTTTTATAGGGTACGGTGAGGGAACTTAGTATTTCTTCTTCTTTACCACTTTTTTTCGAAGAACTTTCGAAGCTACCAGAGCGAGGAAATTAAATAAAAGTAAGTTTCCTTTAAGTTGAGAATGAGCCCAAAGCGGTCGCGCTTTGGGTTCACAGTCAGACGCTGTCCAATTGTGCCACGATGGCTTCAATTCTGTCTTGATGAGTTAGAAAAATTCTAGAGTGTTTTTTTTATTTTGAAAATATATTTCATAGGTTATCAATCAGAAGATGTGTGAACGAGAAAAAATACGTAGAAGCATATCTATTGAAAATCAAAAAGTGGAAGGTAAATATTGGCATACGCTAAATACCTAACTCTTACTTATATATCACACTATTCTTACTTTAAACGTTCGGCTTGTGCTTCATCTATCCATTCATTGTTCCTTATTATTAAAATATCTCATTGTTACTGTATAAAAAGTAGAAAAAAAAATAACGAGTGCAAATAAGTAATTAAACATTTATGTAATAATTTATTAAAAAATAAATATTTTCATTTATTTATTTATTTATTTTGTTAATAAATATTTTTATTTATTTCTCTTTGTGTTGTACATAGTAATGATAATTCAGTAATATTAATTCAATTAAATTTATATAAGTTTGGAATTTGTCATTGATGTATTCTTATGAGTTTATCACGTAAAATTATCATCCATAAACCTACTTTACCGAGACCCAGTTTTTTAACCAACTTCTGTAAGAGAAGAAGGTTATCAATTCAATGATATTTTGTTGTTTGTTACCTCAAAACTGTTGGCTGGGTGAACTATCTTTGTAATAGATATCTGCTAATGTTATAACAGGTAAAAACAAAAATTTTAAAACCGTACTGGACGTTTTGTTGGACTTACAAGAAATAGATCCTAGCATGGATGAATCGCAGATTAGATCAGAAGTCCATACAATAATTGTGGGGGGACAGGAGACTGTTGCGTTGACACTCGCTTATGCTTTATTGATGTTAGGATGTCACCCTGACATACAAGACAAACTATTTGACGAGTAAGTTAAAAATAAAAATTAAATTAAATTAAATTAGCTTCACGCTAATATATCGGAATTTTGTGTTTCACGGTGTCTATGAGGCTACTACGTCAGTTACTGAGAGTTTAGTAGCAGTATATGATTAAAATTCACCTTTTGATGTATTTTCAGAGTGAATCAAGTATTCGGAGATAAGTCCAATATTGTTAAGGAGGATCTATGTCGTCTCGTATATTGTGAGGCTGTGATTCAAGAGACACTCCGATTGTTCCCGCCTATACCGGTCGTCACCAGACATGCAGATCGAGATTTGCAGATCAGTATGCATTATAAAATATATATATATTTTTATTAACGCTTAAACTTTCAACTGCATGATGTCTATATGAATAAAAATAGTAAAATTTTGTTATATGTGGAAAATGTTTTATATAAAGAGCTACTGTATATACAAGAAATAATGGGAAATTTTACAATATTATTTTTTACTATGTTTTTAACAATTTCACCAATTTTCAGCTGGATGGGATGCATCTTAATAAATAAATAAAATAAAATAAAAATAAAAGATGTTGATGAAGATGATGATCTATCCAATATTTATATTGACCGGATTTATAGCAGTTTGTGTTTATTGTATATTCTTTTAAATTTATACGTATATAATTTCGCCTTTTTAGCATGCTGTATTCCACACATAGAAGTCGCGACCACTTTTACGCCGAATTATGGAAGCATTGCTTATACTCATATAAATATTTATCTTTTTTCAGAATCATGTATAATTCCTAAGGGCACATTGTGTTCTCTTTCTTTATGGAGTGCCGGTAGATCCAGGCGTGCTTGGGGGGAGGACGCTGCTGAGTTTGTACCTGAACGTTGGCTTCGGCCTCAATCGATCAGCAATCCTGCCTTTATGCCATTCAGTGTTGGGAAACGCGCTTGTATTGGTATGCACTTTATTTTGTTACATATAGATATTATAAGATAACATTTAACAGATTAAGCACTTTGTTGAGTTTTATAATGTCATTGGTTGCATAATATTCGGTCTTGGTTTTGGTGGACATTTTCTTGACAAAAAAAATGTCGCCTTGTTTTATTGTCAATAACGTATACTGATTTGTTATAGGTAAAAGATACGCAATGGCGATCCTGAAGACCCTTCTAGCTCATTGCGTAAAAGATTTAGTATTTGAATCAGAAGCTCATAAATTGGAGTTTCAAATGGACATTGGCTTGAGAGCGATAAGAGGAAATCTTTTGCAAGTGAATTTAAGAACATGACATTAATAGAAACTGAACTGATTAGAATTTAATTTATCTATGTACTTATATAAAATTCGTCCATTACTGAGCGACTATCAGACAACACAATATCGGAACAGCTTTTAACGCAAAAGTCTGATATATCCTTGGGGGTAATATGAGAGGATTTATTATTTCTGGCGTACGTTTTTTAATTAACGCAAGTAAAGATGGCTAACGCCTTTGGTAACATTGGCATTTGCTTAGTTCAAAATGGGATAATTACTATTTGTGAATTAGATTTATGTCTGCAGCATCTAGTACGAAAAATATTCAAATAAACATAAATACAATGGTGATAGATGAACATTTATGTGATATTTTGCTAATGGTTAAATAAAAGAAAATAATCCTTTCAGCTGTTTTATTTGTGTTATTTTATTTTATTTGGTAACATTTGTGTGATAGGAAAACTTTAATAAAAATTACATAAAGTGATAAATAGTATGTATTTCTAATAATTTATGTTAACAATACTCTTCCAATATCTCATCTTTGATTATAATAATAATCAAAGTCTTGTGTGTACTAAAATTACGAGATATTTTACTGTTTCTAAATAAATAGTAATATACTGTCGAAATTGCCGCTATGTGTGTTCGCGGCAGCGGGAGCAACACAGAACCCGCCACTGCAACAGCGTCACTATTGTTGACACAAAACCCACCAGTAGATGCCCTCCACTCACCTTTTTGTCAAGCACCACTGGACAACGCGGCTGAAGTGTATCCCGAACAAAGCTATGACACTCCGTTCCGTAGCACATTCTGTTCCGCAAGTTGAATGGCGGAACTTAGACAGTGCAAAAAAAAAAAAATATTTCCTCCATTAGGAATCGAACCCACAATCTATCACGTTTACAGTCGTACGCTTGTGCCTCTGCGCAACGACTAGCTGGCAATGCTTTGTATCAATATAAATTGATTAATAAATGTGTCCGCTCAAATGTACTTAATGTGTAATACGACAGTGTACCGACGATACAAAGTATATCCAAAAAAGCTGTGGAGATACAAAATTTATGAGGTCGGGGAAAGCAATATGCTATCGGAAATGTGGGTAATTTCACGTATCATTTAAACTCGAAACGTCCATCATTTTGGCAATTCTGTCATTATTAATCAAAGCGAAACTCATGGTAAAAGGTCTATAGTAAAATGGCGGTGATTTATGCTTAAATTTTCAATTAAAAATATATAAAAAAATCATTACAACCTTATATTTGTGCTCACGCCGGCAAATTAAAGTTGACCAAGCTTTTTATTAGCTACGTAATAAAATGATGACGTTTATTAAAATATTAAATACAGTTATAGATCTTAAAACATTACTATACGACAACTTTTTCAGTAATTCTTTTTTGGGGTACCGAAAACAAAACACCAAAAACTACCATGTTTTACAATTTAATTTCAATAGAAAACCGTTTATTTGGCAAATTTTAACCCAAGAAATGCTTAACTATTGATGGTGGTTTAATCATAGCGTTCAGTCCAGATTTGGACCAGCGCCAGCTGAAGATTTGTCAGAAATAAACTGGATATACGATTGCTAAGTTTGTTATTGTGAGGCATTTAGCTTAACCGTTATATGCAAGATGTTATACTGAGGCCGTCGTGGCGTAGATGTTGTGGTTTGATCGATTGCCATTCGGAGAAAAATAAATTATTGTTACTTTCTCTCTGGTAAGTATATAATGCGTGGCGTTGACCGTTTCGTCATTAATTACGTTACTTGATAATTGGGCATTAGGTCGGTAACTGACTGCTTTAATACGAGGTTCCCTCCTCCTACTTCGCTGTATTCGGAGAGTGAATCCCAACTGTCTGTGTTTTAGAAGGGTAGGCAGGGGAAATATAGTATTAAGCAATGTTCTCCGGTTTCTTTTAATAAATTCATTATAAATGTTTAAATTATATAAAAAAATATTTCCATATCATAAATCACTGCGCTCACTTTGTAAAAAAAAGCTTAAGCAAATTACTCATTTAACGGTCCGTTGATTATCAAAGATCGCGTGTTTTTCAACTCAGTCAAGCAACAGAAGTAGGAACAGGATTTAACAATATTTGTAAATTTACTTTGCAAAGTTATTTATTTGATTTTATGTTTAAATATTTTAACGCTATTATAGCGTAATTACGGATTTCTTGAAATATAGGAGTATCTTTCAGGATGGCAACGGTTTTCTAAAACTTTTTTATTTTATAATAAATAAAGGCTTAAAATTACAAATAAAGGTCATAGCGCTAGGTTCTTTCTGCTTATCCAATATATTGTGTAGCTTAAAAAAAAATTGTACTTCTATATTAATACCATCCACACCACCTGGATACACCGCACTCCACCTATGCGGTTCCGTAGGAACTTCCTCCCAAGCGCCCCGCAACTGTGGACTGACCTACCCACCTGTGGTACTTTTAAAAAGCGTGTCTGTCTTCACTTCAAACCGGTAACGGAACGGTAGCTCCTCTGAACGGTTGCATGGGGTCGTGGGCGGCGGAGTCACTTAGTATCATGTGACTTGTACGCCTTTTTGTCGTTTGCCTTGTCTTTTTCCATAATACTTATTTAAATTATGAACTATGCATATTTTTGTTATATTTGTATTTTCTCTTCGCTCTGGTGTCGAGGCACAGCGTGGCGTAGAGTTCCGCTACTAAACATGCATTGTCTCCAAAATTCGGGGCTGATTTAATTTAATTTTTATTATTTTTGTTAATTTTTCCAACTAATATTCACAAAATTTATACGATTCCACCTCATAAACATAATGCACCGTACAAAAAAGAATTATGAATAACTATTCAAAATTAGCAAAATAATTTCGTAACAAATATCGAAAAATAAAAACATACAGTCGGATATTCCCCCGTTGTTTTAGATTTGCAGAAGGTAAAAGTAAAGCTTTAGTAGTCCCGTATGTATTTGCATGAAACTCGAAACGGTGTTTGAACGGGCTTTATCCAATAGTAATACTCTTCCGATCGTATGTTTTAGATCATATTTGCTGTTACTCAGAAGTTGGGAGTTCATGTTTCATTATTTGCGCGAAACATTCGCGTAAATATGGAGGATGGTTGCTATATTAATGTGCATACAAATATAACTAAAATATATATTTATGCACATGATACTAGATACTCAAGTTTTCTTGATTACCTAGGTTCCCCTGACCTACTATTAAGACACTCTGTCCTCATTAAGATACTTCCGTTTTCCACCTTGCGCCGAATTTTCGAGACATTGCGTGTTGAGTGGCGAAAATCAACACGGCGCATTGCCTCTTAAAAATAACTTATATCGTTGGTTCTTTAAAATAATCATTATTATTAATATAATAATAGAAAGTAAAAAAAAGTGGCCGTCGTAGCGCAGGTTCACTAAACGCGACTCAACACCCAATTGCTTCAAAATTCGGCAGAAATCAAAAAAATCGCTTAAAAAATACCGTAATTTCTTGTTACATCAGTAATATTTCATTACGTTAATTTCAATTTCTCCATAAATAATTTTATTAAGCACGTACGTAGTATAAGCTATGGAGAATAAATAGAATCGAGAAAAGTTAAATGTTTACCTGAGTAGTTTTCAATGGGTTTTATAGGGTTTGAATTGAATATTGAATATTCATCCATTAGTCACTATCGTGTTTGCCAAATCATCCAGTTTTAGTATACAGAGTTGGAGGGTTTGTTCAATTGCTGGTTGTAGATCCTTCGAAGTGGTAAAAGTAGCATCTGCCTGTTAAAGCAAAGATTATAGGTTCGATCCCATTCAACACGCAAAATTTTGGTGTAAAGTCCAGAACAGAGCGTATTGACACGACGGTTTTATTTGGTTAATCGGCTATAAATGTTTTTTTTATATTCCGTATTCCGCTCACAGCAGGGTATGCCGCGGAATTCGAGTTCGAATGCGTGTAGAGTGGCGGAACTCAACGAGTAAGTCAGATAAAGCGTGAGTACTAAATAAATATATATATCATAGCTCCAAGCTTTATCTCACATAAGGTAGTTTAGCTTCCCGCTATATTATGCACATAGTAGAGTATGCAGAGGGAACTTGGATACCTGGACCTGTACCTTTCACCATTTTCCGCCGAATTCTTGTTTGACTGCCCATCGGTTAAGGGATACAATGAGTAATAAATTATTTTGATTTCCTTGCTCTGATAAGACACAATGCGGTGTTGAACTGCTCAACTAAACACGTGTGGTCTCGGCAAATGGGCCAAAATTGGGGTATAAGATGTCGTAATACTGGGCTTCCTCTGCCTATTCAGCTATATGCAGCAGTATATATTAGCGGCAAACAGCGTGAAGAAAAAAAACAACGGTAAACGTTATAAAAAAATCTAAGAAAAAATGTAAATAATAACATAAATTATAGTATTCCTTTGTGAGCTATCACGTCGGGCTGAAGCTGATAGTGTAACCCTCGTCATGGTACATCACGTCGGCTAACCGATGTAGGCTATGGTATCGTGATGATGTTAGTGAGACGAGACCTAATATACAACTTATTTATTATATATTTCATTTGATTATTTACACGCTATATAATAACAGCGGAAAATTAAAATTTCACAGAGGCACGTCGTGGGGGGCAGCGGCACGAGGTGTGACTGTAAAACCGACTGGTTGTGGGTTCGATCCCCACTCGAGGAGATGAAATATTTACTTAAATTTATATTTCCATTTCTTCGCTCTGGTGTCGAGGTTAAGGGCGGCGTGTTCTGCCACTCAACACGCAATGCCACCAGAATACGGCAGAAAGTGGGGAACGGAGTGTCTTAACACTAGGTTGAAGCTGATTTATTTTTATTTATTTAATATTTCACAATTGCATTTGTGTTTAAAAATGATATTTATAAGTAAAATTAATTTGAAATTATTGTGCAATACCCCTAAAACTCCGTGAAACAAAACGTAAAACGTTTTTGATAATTTCCAAAGTTTTGTTTTCCAACGACATCATTATAATACTCCTACAGTACTTTTAGAGGCGAAGTTTTCACAAAATTCCATAATTAGTTCCAGGGTCCAGTGTAAGACGGAGGCGGTCCGGTCCTTCCAAAATTTCGGTAATCGCCGCGTACTTTGTATAATTTTCGAGCATCTTTGAAGTTTCAGTAGGTAGCTGTTTTTGATGAGGGTACTTTTGTGTACAAATTACCATGGTATAAGAATTTACGGCGAATGATTCTTTTGGATTATGGAATAACTTGTTTTGTTTTAAGCCAGTCGTGGCGCAGCGGCACGAAGCATGCCTGTAAAACCGACTGGTTGTGGGTTCGATCCCCACTCGAGGAATTGTCAAAATAAATTGTGACCTTTGAAACTTGACCTACCTAACAAAATAAGAATCATCAATAGTTTAATTATATATATAATAATTGAGAGCTTTTCCCCTTTTTAAAATAGGTCAAAAGTATAAGGTATATAAAATTCTTTCGACGTGTATTCTAATGTAAAATTATAAAAATGGATTACAAAAATTCTTATTATATTGGCAAATCACCATACTTGATTTTAAGTCAGAGTTCGGTAGGATTCTCCACTAAACAAAATGTTCCGAAATAGGACAGAAACTGGAGTCTCTACATTAGGTTCCCTCTACCTACTCTGCCTTGTGTGAGATACAGTGTAAAGCTTAAAATACAACTTTAAATAGACTATTATATGGACTAATAGGATGTCTCTAACAAAATAAAACGCATATTTCTTAAATATTTTTTTTTATTAATATTATTTACAAATCTAATCACATTCGTCTTTTTATCTATTTTTTTTAGTTTAGGAAGATCTAAAGAAAACTATTCATCACAATGGCGTCTGAGCAAATTTATATTACACTATGTACGGTTTAGTTGATCTCATAACTGAAAAAAATTGGAATTTATTTAAAAACATTTAATCAATGCAATATATTCAATTTAAAAAAATAATTATTTTTTTTAATGTATTATGTTCACAAATAATTATTTTTAAATAATCATATATTTTATTATTTTGAACACTAGAAGTTATATTTTATAATGAACCTCATTCAAACATTCATTTCGAGAGGCTTTATTTTGAATAGTAAGTATTCTAATATTAAATAAGAAGATTTTTCTTTACATAATTACATTGAAATAAAAAAAATCGTACATAGCGCTTTGTAAAAAATATTTTTTCTACACTTTCTGTCAAAAACATATTATTTCCTATATTTACACTCAAATTTAAGAGTTTCTCTAATAATTTCACAAACAAATAGGATAACGTTTTGAAATAATTGTATTAATTAATTACAATCAAATATAAATCTCCATTTATTATTATTTTTATTTATATACGTTGATGTCTCTAAAAGTTGTTTTTGGAGGATTTTTTCCTTATAATTTATTACATTTATTGGAATGTATTTACATACTTATGTACATTAGAGGCCAAAAGTTCCTATACTACCATTATAAATTGATCGAAGGCACATTTTTATAGAACCACCTAAACGTCAAAATTCTAAACACTAAAAGATATTTTTTTTAAGTGCCACAATACATAAAAAAACGTTTTTTATAAATATTATGGCGCTTAAGAAAATTCACGTAGAATACGTTATTTACATGAAACTTTCTTTTTCTTTTTTTTTTTGGTTGAAATCACATTAAGTATGGTATTGAAAATATATTTATCTAAGCTCCGCTCGGACTATGTTGGTCTCACATTGTCCAAAAGTCGCACTCACAGTCGTCAATTAGCGTTTAACTGGTTGGTTCATTAAAGATCAAATCTACGCATACAACATTTTATATTCGTTTTAGTTTTATATCCATCGGTTCATAAATAAAAAAGTTGCAAACGTAGCGATTATTACAATAAATTTAATACCAGTTAAATGTTAATTATCATTTTTGAGTGGGACTTAAGGTATTGCTCATACCGCACCCATAAAACCTACATACATTAATATTTGGTTACTATGATATAGTTACTTTTCGATTATTCACTATCGAAAGTGCGGTCGAGAGGACACTAGAGGACGTCACGTTGTCATGCCCACTGACATTTTGAGTTATACGAAGCGTTTTTTCACAAGTTTAAATAAAAATATAAACGTAATTACAATTAAATCATTAAAAGATACAAAGATAAAACTTGAAACGAAAACAACTTATTTATAAAACAATCACATATGTCTGTACTAAAAGTAAAAAAAAATATATAACTTTTTTTAAAGAGAAAATTATAACTAATTTCAATAACATGGTAACTTTACCTTACAAATACTGACATACGTACATAAAAATATTTTAGATATCAATATAGATATCGTTGCTTTGGTGGTAAAGAAAGTCAAGCCACAACTATGGCCAAAGTAAATTATATAAACTTAGGTTGTGGCTTGGCTCTCATTACTGCCAAAGAAAAGAATATATACCGCTACAGATAAAACTATGGATAGAACATATACCACAGACTATAAATCGTATAATACGCTTCGACAACCCTACACCAGTAAAAAGGCCGACAACGCGAGTAAAGCCGCTCAGTACGGCGCCACGCGCGCCGACAGTCGCGGCGAGCGGAGCGGCGAGCGGCGGACCTCGGGCTATGGTTTCAGTCTCTTGAAGCCCGCTCCATCGTGACCGAGCTTCAGCTCCTCGTACAGAGTGGGATCAACTTCCCTGGGCCCGGTGGTTGTTGGGTTCTGGGTCTCTTGCCTCCAGGCCGCGCTGTTTGATATGCCGTTGGCTAGGCCGTTTTCTCCAGAAGTGCCGTTTGGCACTGTGCCCTGGAAAATATATATTTTTTTAGTATTATCGTTATTCATTTGTTTACAGAGATAATTGTGGCAACTTAAAATATAACCAAATTTATGTACGACTTCTCTTCAAAAGTAACTTCTATTTATTAATAGTTTGAAGTGGTATTTTAGTTTGGAAAAAATGTTAAAGAATTTAAATAGCTTACATTAACAGCGTTGTCAGGATTTGGTTCTCGGAGGTAGCTTGGGTTTTCGAAAGCGACACCTCCTTGTGCCTTAAGTCTAAGATTCTGAAAAAAACAAAATTAAAATATTATTAATAATATCACGTCATCAAAGATATCGATAAGCACTTTGAATATCACTTTTGGTTAGTTGGCCACTTAATAATCAAAAATGTATTTGCAAGTAAAATATATTTGTTGCCTAAAATTAAAATTTTTAATCTGAAATCAAAAATTTTAAACAAATTATCAAAATAAGGTTTTATCTTAGCTTTAGTCATTAGAATAGTTTTAACATTCGTGGGGAGAAAACCAATTTAACACCTTGGATGCAATATTGAATATTTTGAAAAACCTCTTAAATAACATACCTTTCTATGTCTATAATAAAATCCAGCAGCTAAGAGAATAGCGGCCACTAATATACAGGCCACGGCTACTCCAACTGCTGAAGCTGTTCCCGAAGTCGATACGGGAGCAGCCGCGGCACCTGTCTCTTGACCAGCCGTCGTAAACATTATCGGCTGGCTTAGGGAAGATGTGCCTAAGGAAAGAGATACATATCAATGGTATTTTTTCTTACGTAATGCTGTTAAAAAACCTGGGCTTGTAAGATGACTAGTTTCTCCCGTGACACTAATTATTGACACCTTCCACATATTCTAATGAGATTGTTTGGAATGTCAATACGATTATCATTGATACTTATAGTCATGAGTCAAATCGCGATTTTTATGGTTTTGTACATTTTAGGAAAAAAGGAACCATTATACGATAACTTCTGTGTGTCTGTCTTTTTGTCAAAAGCTTGTATCACAGAAACGATTTCATCGAGTTGAAATTCAAACCATATTCTTGGCTTGGCAATTTATAGTCTCATTATTTATTTAAAAACTCTATTGCCGACTGAAATAGAACAGAGAAAACTTAATGATAAAGCTAGGAATGATATGATATGAACATTTTTTGAAGTGTAAATCGACACTATTGACACCAATATCGTGACACGACAATACCATTTTATTAATTTAATTAATTAATTTAAAGTTCCAAATATTTTTTATATGTAAGTAAATAATATGTACTTTACATACCGACATCATTAGCAGATTTTACGACACATTCATATCTGACATCATCCTGAAGTCCAGTTAGAACAACACTTGTTTCGCTAGTGTCCAATTTCTCTGGTACCTTAGCACCGTAAGCTCGCCAGAACACTCTATATAGGTATACAGTATCGGGGTTCTTGCGCGGTGGCTCCCAACTGTAAGTTAATAAAAGTAATAATACGTGAAACATATATGTTGTAACTAAATAAAACAAAATAATAATTTATATAGGGTACATAAAGATTCACATTGATGTTAAATAAAATTTAACAAAGAAAAAAAAATATAATTTAGAAAAAGTAAAAGAAAGTTACTGTGGTAAAACTATATTTATACTGACAATAAAAATAATCCATGATATTATTATAATTAAGTCTAGACGATAGAACTATATGAAACATAACCGTAATTGGTTTAGTAACAATTATCACCTCAATAAAACAGCATGTGGTGTAGGTGCTGCATGAGCCCTCAAGTTTCTGGGTGGTCCAGGCATTCTGGCCCCAGAATCTCTAAAGCAGGCTAGGGCACGTCTTGCATGTTGTAGGGCACAAGTCCTGGAGACGGGGCCTCCGCGGCAAAGTTCTAGGCAGTTACGAGGAACTCCCCATGATGCGCAGCAGCTTCGATGATCTGAGGATTATTTATAAAAAAAAAAATGCTTAGAAGTATTTTAAAGTAAAATAATTGGGCATAGTACCTTCATGTCAAAAAAATACATAAGCTATATAGCATAACCATTTTTTTTACCGTTAAATTCTGTGAGATGTTATTACAAAAGCAGCCCTTACTGTATGCCTACTTTCCCTATTATTTTATTCCCTGGTTCCCTTAGTCTACCCTGCTTTGTACAGAATACTGCGTGAAGGTAAAAAAAATGTATAACGATCAGTAGCTTTCAAAGTAAAAATTAAATAACAATTACTAATAGTAACTTGGGAAAACAACGGTTATTTTAACTGCAATTAATTTAAAATATTTTCATTTTCATTACATACTTAACTGTAGTGGATACTCTTATGTAAATGGAATGTGTTCACAAGATTTAGCTTCAAGAGGACTATTTGTATATGATCCCTTTGTGAGTTTAATTTATACTGAGTGTAATAGGTTCTTTTGTTTGCTTTAGTTTTGTATAAATTGTTTTAGGATTTAGGTTGACTCGCTAACATGACTCAGGGATTTTCGGATAGAAAGGTAAGTATTTATTATATTAACATATGCCTAAATATTCTCCATTATCTATTAGGTTTAGTCCTAAGCTCCACAATGATTTTACATATAGCAAAGTAGGCAAAGAGAATCTGGTACAAATTTCCGTTCAAATTTTTGGAACATTGCACGTTTTTTGTATCAATCAAAACTAACCTGGTAACAACCAGGCTGAATTGTTGCATCACGACTAACTTGGAACTATGTATTCTTGGCTACATCATAAAATATTGTAAGTATGAGTATAATTACCTGAACCATCAGCAGCACATTTCATGAGTTTGTCAAAATCGTTCATACATTCCGGACGATCCATGATGTTGTCCATGTCCAAGTGGAAGCTGCAGGCGTCGATGCACGCGGATGATACGTTCATCTATTGTGAGTAAATAAAATTTATATTGGTTAAATCATTAAATAGTTAAGTAATAATGTATATTATAAATGTATTTACAATTTAGACTTTCCGCATATATCCATTTCATTTTCACGCTTTGGTAACGAGGCAAAATGCTTTGTTAAGTTCCACCACCTAAACTCGAAAGTGGGGTACGAAACTATATAACGGAGTAACTTAACACCTAGTTTTCAGGACATATACATATTGTAAGTTCTTTGATAAGTTCTTTGATTTTCACGATTATTATACATTTTAAATAAAACTATTTTAACCGGATTAATCGCGTATATTTAGTTTTTACATTTTTGGAAACCCGACGTTTCGAACACTTTGCAGTAGTCCGTGGTCACGGGTAGACTCTTATTGTCTGAATTGTATTGAATATACATATTGTATCATACACAACTCTTAGTTATATTTATTTCATCACGAAGGCAAAGCCAAAACTAGTTTTTAAATGCAAATGGAGGAAAAGTAGAAGATCGTCAAAATACAAAGAAATCCAGCAACATGTAGGTAGTTCAGTAACTAAATATGTAATCGTATATTAGCATCGCCACCTGGCAATATACCTTTAAAGTTACAAAGTCCTGAGCGACGTCGTCAAAGTCTGAAGCCAGACTATTTCCAGTTTTAATACAGTCGCTTGATTGTTGCGAAATTGAATTGGAGACAGCTGTAGGTACTTTGATAACCGAAATTGATGTTTCTATTTAGATTTTTGTATGTAATATATTTTTTTAATGGATGAGATATATTGGTATTAGTCAATTTGACATGATTATATTATTATCACGTTACAAGATCATGTTACAAGAGGTTCAAATTCAGATTTTAAATTTGACCGACGGACCAATATAAGCGTGTTAAAATAGTTTTTGTTAAAACTATATTCATTCCTTGTATTAGATATTATGAAGCAAACAGTAGTTGTTGTTCGTCAACAAAGTATACTTTTTAGGTACAGACCCCCAAAAATTTAGGTTGTAAAGTATATTTTTTTCACTTTTCCGCTACATCCCGCACATGGCACGGTAAGCATAGGGAACTAGTTTTAAGTCACTCCGTTCCCCACTTTCCGCCGAATATTCGAGACATTGGGTGTTGACAGTGAAAGCGAAGAAATGAAAATATGACTAAATAAATAATTAATTCCACCGTGCGGGAATCGAAACGACATCATCGCGTTACAGTCTCACGCTTGTGCGCTAGACATATTACCACTTCAGAAATATTATATGACTATAATTTTTTTAATGGAAATTTCTTATTAAATCTTAAATCCTTTCAATCAACTTAGTCCAAAGCAAAGTAAGCATACCTGAGTGCAGCATTCAGTGACGTTGTGATGAGGACTATTCGACCTCAAACGTACAGAGACCGGCCTCAGTGTCTTGCCGAAAGCGTTCTCCGCATGACAGAAGTAATCCCCCTCGTCAGCTTCCGTGATCTTCTTTATTATGAGGCGCATTGTGTATTTAGTTTGTTCCTGGATGGGGAAATAAGATTTTTTTATTAATTTTAGTTGAATTGTCAAATTTGTTGCTTATTTTCTATTTTTTGTTCAGTTGTGATCAGTTTCACGCTGTATCCCGCAAACAGCCGGGAAGGCAAAAGGAAGTGATAAGACGCTATGTTCCTCACTTTCCGCAAAATTTTAGAGGCAAAGCGTGTTGAGTAGTGGAATCCAACATCTTGCGGCGCTTATTTACAAATCTTTAAAAATAATAAGAAGTCCTTCAAGAGGGTGAAAAACGTTTATAATTTAGTAATGAGTGACAAAAATAATAAAAGTAAAGAATGTGAGTTCCGACCATATATTTTTGTAAAACACTATAACATTCTGCTGTCGTAACAACGTCAATACGTCTTAAGCTGATGTATTTGGATATTTGTACAGATTTAAACTAGTTTAAAATCAAGGCGTGAGCAACGGAGAATAGATACTTATTTTTTCATTTCTCTCTTTATCCTGCAATAACCAAGTGTTAAGACACTCCGTCCGCTTTTCATCCTTATTTCCAAATGCAGCGGGCAACTGCACTCAGAGATGAGTGCTCAAAGATGAGAGATGACATATCGACAATGTTTTATTTATATAGCTTCAAGCTGTATAGTGCTAAGACGTTCCGTTTACAATTCAAACACTGGCGTTGCTCACTTTCCGTCCAATTTTTGAGGCATTACGCGTTGAGCGGCGGAAGTCAACGCCACGCTTTGCCTAATTACCAGAGAGAAGAAAAAATAATTCATGCCCTCGAGTGGGAGTCAAACCTACGACGTTAATATTAACATACAATATTATTATCAAGAACCAGAAGCCATGTTAAATCCACAAAATTAATATTATCAACAAATTATTAACTAACGGCAAATAGTTAACTAATTAAATGAGAGACGAGCGCCATGTTACTTAATCAATCAAAGTTAAAGTTCGCTAATATGGCGGTAAGTCGATAACGATAAGCTTCATAAGTTATATGACAGGTTAAGTTTTGATTGACGGCATCTTGCATGCTTAGACGTGCTTATATAAGCAGGTTAGTAATGGTTTCGAGTCCCATTTGGGGGAAGTTTTTAAAAAAGTATAATTTTTGGATCTTGATGCTTCAGGGCTTGAGGCTTCCGGAGATGTGGCTCAGGGGAATTAGTCTGTGATCGTAAACGAGACTGGTTTTGGGCTCGATCACCATTCGGAGAAATAACTTATTTATTTATATTTTTATTTTAATTTTTTCGGTCTGCTGTCGAGCCAAAGCGCGGCGCTGAGTTCCGCCACTCAACATGAAATGCTTCCAGAATTTAGCGGAAGATTAGGTTTCCTCTGGCTTCCATGTTGTGTGCGAGATACAGCGTGAAACTGATTTGATTTACACTTTTTGCACTTAGCATAGTAGTCAGAAGGAATTCACTGTTTCGCCAAAATTTTGAGACAATGTATATTGAGTGATGGAAGTCTACATCACATTTCGTTTATCAGAATAGAGGAAAAGTAAGAAATTAAATTGAACAGCTCTTCCAAATGGGAACAAATTTACAACCTTCGACAGAAGACTATATCATTATAGCCCTAACTGCCAAATATGACCTTGATAAAAAACCTAGCTATATTCAAAAGCTAGTTAATACAAGACAAAAGCCAAACAAAATGTATACAATTAACTTCAATATTTCAAGTCAACTTCAGCATAAACTTCAATTCCAAGAGACCAGAACAAAGGTATAGGTAAAATGAATCTACGCCAATTAGTCATTTATTAGAATAGACCCTGACCTGGGAAGACCACACTCGGTCTTAAGAGGAAACAACAATAGTCAATGGTTCTTGAAGCTCGATCTCGACCTTGGCTTTTATTTATTATTAAGTTAATTAATGATTTTGTTACACGTGTAAATAAATATTGGTAGAAAGTAAATGTTTAGCATCCATTTTATTAGAAAATTTTAAAACTAGTTTTCCTCTGCTTAGTCTTCCGTGCGGTAAATCGGTACGTTACTTTTTTGTTAACTAAATTTACTGGATTTGGGATTTGATAGATAATCATAAAAATTAATAGCCGTATCAAGGATAAGAACCCACAACCTACTAATCGACAGCCATCTTAACTAGCCACAGGACTACAAGTATGTTTAGCGGTATAGGTGCAGAAATTTCAAAATTTCAGGATTCTCCAATAAATATTGAGCTCAATATTGATGTAGGCGTGATATATGAAGGCCATTCGTTACTTTAATATCAATTTATTTTGAACTAGGGATTTTCCGTGGACTTTTCCGCGTGTACTTTAAAAATATATGATTTACAAGTGAAGTAGATATGTCTTATTATTCATTATTTAATGATTGAACTTGAGACCAGTCTGACCAATTAAGACAGCGTTTAAACTCAATTTGTTGTGGGTGGTGGTGTGTGGAGGGTGGTGATTTGTTGTGGATTAATGATTATATTTAATTTATTTTCATTTTTCAATCTGGCAGTCGAATGTCTTAAAAAAGTCACTCCGTTTTTCCGTTTTCATCTTTAAATGATGAATGAAAACGGCGACCTCAGAGAGTGATTTACTGATAGTACATTTACTGGGCCTAAAAGACTTGAAGATCTTAATAGAATTAAATCTCAGGTGACAATCGTTCCTAATTATGATATTATTGCCATTAAGTTCTAATGATTTGATTTTATTTGATTGTAACACTAACATATAAACAAATAGATTATAGTCCCAATGATCAAGTACATTTAAAAAAAAAATGTAAATATTGAATAAAATATATAAATTATGAAACAAAAATTTCCAAGAAATATTTATTGAACGCTCACAAGGCACAATTTCCCTCGCTAATGACTCTGAAGCACAATCACTGTCTACAGAGACCGAGATATGATTAATTGTATTATTGCTGGAACCAGTAATTGAAATGTAATCCTACAATGTTCTTATGTTTTCGGTTTATTTTGAGGAGGCGTAGTAGCGCAGTGGAACAGCGTTTAACTGCTTAGGCGATGGCCGTGGGTTTGATTCTCACTCGGAGGAACAATTATGTTTAATTCATTTTAATTTTTCGCTCTTTATCTAGAGCGTATTCAGCTACGCCATTTAAAAAGAAAATTAGGCGATTTAGGGAACGAAGTGACTTAGCACTAGGTTCCCAGCCTAGCTTGCTATATGCGGGATACAGCGTGAAGCTAAAAAAAATTTTTATGGTTTCGTACTGTATTCTAGAAATTATTATAAAATTTATTGTATAACAAAAATGTGGCAAACCAGTGTACGTTGTTCAATAGAAGAATGCCGCGAGCATCTTTACTGCTATTTCACGTGAAGTATCTTGTAGAAAATATGAGATATATTTCAGTGTTTTGTTGAAAAGTTCCACTACGAGCCTCTGCATAGAATGCGGGGACATAACAAAGCTTCTATTTACGATACAAATATTTTCAGTGTTACGTTTTAATAAGTTCTTGTGTAATAAATGTGTTTTACGCGTGTATTTTTTTTGCAGTTTGTAGGGGTAGTCAGTAGGGAACTGGTGTTGAAATACTCCGTTCCATACTTTCTGTTGAATTTTTGAGACATTGTCTGGCGTTCAACGTCAACTTTGTCAATTATAACAGGAAAATGAAAATGATTCGTTTTCCTGATTGATGATCAAACCTAAAAGAGTTTAAAAACAGACACTGTCCCAATGGACTACAATTTACAACTCAAAACATAAAATTGAACTAAAGAAATTTGTATTCCGTAATTTTTTCTTACCTCAGGATCAGGAAGCAGTTGTATCGTATAATTTGGTCCATCTATAACCGGTGTTCTGCCATTAGGGTCTCTCCAGAACGCGATGGTGGGTTTGGGCAGCGCTTCCACTCTGCACTCTAAGATGACTGAGTCACCCGCTGCCGCCATTGTGATTCCAGACGCTTGGATTGTTGGTATATCTAAGAAATAATAATAAATACAAATATTTGTTTAGCTTCCTGCTTAAAGGAGGGTAATCAGAGGGAACCTAGCGTTAAAACATTTTACTTTCCGTTCAATTTTTAACACAGCGCGTTGAAGCGGAACTGAATTTTGCGTTTTGTCTTGTTACTAAAGCGAGGAAGTGAAAATAATTCACTGTCTCAATTGAGAATCGAACTTAAAGGCATCACGCTACGATGCACTCCGCCCCAATGCGCTACGACGGCCTCAATTTATTCTACTTGCAAAATTTATCTCACCGTAAAGTGATTTAAAATTTTATTCGTTACGTTGAAAATTTCTTCGAGCTTAAAATATATTGCGACGAGAGTTTCATATCAAAAGTTCGTCCGATAAATTGAAGTTTCGCGGCGTGTGAATATGTGACATGCACTATAAGATCTTAAGTTTTAAGAATTGATTTTTTTTCTAGATTTTAGTTTTTTTTAATTTAACGCTATTGCTTCGTTTTCTTATGTAGGACACAGTAGAGGGTTCTTATTTTTATTTCAGAACATTTTAGTCTATTTAGTGAAAACGCGGCGTTGAGTTCCGTCCAAAACGCAATATCTTTAATATAGACGGAATTATAACAAATGAAGAAAAATTAACATAAAAAAATATATACTCTATATTATAAAGACAATACAGTATTGTTTGTTCAGCCAGAGACTCTACGTCTATACTATTGATTGAAACTTTGATTG
Organism: Heliconius charithonia; assembly: GCA_030704555.1. Lineage (NCBI taxonomy): Eukaryota > Metazoa > Arthropoda > Insecta > Lepidoptera > Nymphalidae > Heliconius > Heliconius charithonia. Next base: position 1,058,808 of record CM060813.1, read on the forward strand.
TTCGAAAGGTAGATGTAAAAGATAGAATCGTCTCGGCGCTCCTGGAAATGGGTAGCTCAAATAATTTCTGGTGCTCAAGTTCGATTTGAAATGTTTTACAGAACTATTTATATATTGTCGTCCTTTGGTTCTATTCTGAAATAGGTAATTATTTTTCTAATTAAAAATTAAGATAAAAGAATAGTGAACATCTAAATAAATCAGACTTGTTAGTTAAACGGTAATTGGCGTCTCTGGGAGCGGCTGAAAATCAATTTTAAAAGCCGTTTTTTTTGCTAAATTTCATTCTACTCGACGTGAAGCTACCCGGGCTGTGCGTTGGTTGATAGTTACCCAGTAACAAAAGAGTTTGTTCATATACATGTATAATAAATATTTCATATCGTATAACCTATGATCTATTAAAATGGAAAAGCATAATTAATTATTGTATTGTTGAAAAAATATTTATAAAGTGGCTTCAACCTGTATACTCTATAGTTTAACATAGCGTCGAGAGCATTTTGTAGGTAATTTATTAAGATATAAATAAAAAATAAATCAAAACAGCTTTACGCTGTATCCCGCACGCAGCAGACTAGGCAGAGGGAACCTAGACTTAAGACACTCCGTTCTCCACTTTCCACCTAATTTTAGAGACATTGCGTGTCGAATGGCGGAGCTGAATGCCACGCTTTGTATCGACACTAGGGCGAAGAAATACAAATATACATTAAAATAAAAAAATATTTTCTTCAAGTTGGAATCGATCCACAACTAGTCGCGTTTACAGTCACAGCCACGACCGGCCTCTTAATGAGAGATGTTGGAATGAATAAATGGAAAATTATAATTTAAGTGAAAAGGCAACGTGTTGCGTAGACAGTTGTAAATTTACGCAAACGAAAGCAATGAAGAGGGACTTCCATTTTACAGCTGAATAATTCACGTCTGATGGACTACTTTTGTACTAAATATTTAAGTCGTAACTCAGTATTTACATGCATCTCTTTGATATTTTTATGACTAGACTTGTCCTTTAATATAGGTCTTTAATAATTAATGTTTTAATATAAATAAATAAATCAGCTTCACGCTGTATCTCGCACACAGAAGAGTAGGCAGAGGGAACTTAGTGTTAAGACACTCCGTTCTTCACTTTCCGGCGAATTCTGGAGGCATTGTGTGCTGCGGAACAAAATGCCGCGCTTTACCTCGACACCAGAGCGAAAAAATAAAAATATAAATTTAAATAAATATTTCATTTCTGTGACTGGGGATCGAACCCACAACCTATGTACGTAGATTGAGACGTAAAATGGTAAGTGCCGTTATTAAGGTTTTCTAATTAACGTCGCTATGTTTGAGAGTTACTTAAAATTTCTATTGCAAATTTAAAATACACAAAAATATTTAATTTTAATTAAATAGTAGTTATTTGAATATTATAAATAAAAACTTACGTGAAATATTTATTTTTCTGGAAGCCTGCATAGGCGTCCCGTAGCCATTGTCGGCGTAGCAGGATATCAGGTCCATATCCCTTGTCACGTTGTGAACCACCGTGACCATGTGTCGAGTCACTTCTTGACGCACGAGGCGGCCTAAAACATATAGAAATATTTATTATTATGTTCATTTGCCTTCACGCTTTATTTAACGTAGAGAGAGAATAAAGTACGTAGTGTAGAGAGAACAGAGGGTGAAGATCTAGATGGATTCGAGACATTGCGAGTTATTAGCAGCAATCAATGGCACAATTTGCCAAAAAGAACCAAACTGTGTAAAAGAACCAACCGACTTTTATTATGTTTCCAAGCCATTTTTGAATATTTGAAAGTAATTGCTTGAAATTATTCTATTTATTAAGACTGTGATTTCTTCTGCGTCAACTTGGGCAAAGAATGTACCTAATGAAAAAAATAAATCTCGTCGAAATCGCTCGTAGCGTCTCTGGTTTGATAAAGAATATGAAGTTTGGAGCATCAAAGAGGATCTCAAAAAATGTATAAAAAGAAGCCTTTAATATTGTAGGTGAATAGATGGATTTGGAAAATTTCTTAGCCCATGGTACTCTAGTGAAATTTGAACCTACGACCTCTACCTTCAACAGATAAGTATAACCACTTCAATAGTAGAAAATATTAAAAAGTCAAATCAAAATATTAAATATTTTTTGCTTAAGACTATATGAGTATGTCGCAAATAACAGGGTAGCCAGAGGAAACCGGGCAACCTAGTGTTAAGACCGTTCCGTTCTTATTTTCTGTTAAACTGTGGAAGCTTGTGTTAAGGAAAATGAAAATATTTAATAATTTATTTCCGAGCGGGAGTCGAACCCCCAACCTGTCGCGTCTATACTAACTGGCCTCAATTTTTCAAGCTTTTATTTAAAGCAACACCATCCTTCCAAAACAAAAAGTATTAAAGTGTTTACTACAGTTTAGGCCACATGTGCCATGTATAGATATCGATTTATGTTAAAATATTCAATGTAGAGTATTTTTTTCCATTTACATCACCTGGCAGGTCCATTCTGGTGACGTTTTATATGTATACGCAACATCTGTTTTGATTTATTTATGGAATATATTTATAGTTCAACTATTTTACTTGTAAAATTGTGTTTTGTTCGATTATTTCTATACCATTTTTATTATTAAGAAGCAAAAAAGTAAGAGCGTTGAGCCGCCACGGCGCAGTGCCACAATATATATTCATAATTAATCCCGCTCATGATAAGATAGACAGAGGAAGTTAGTGTTAAAATTCTCCGTTCCCCAGATTCCGCTAATTTTTGAGGCATTAAGGCTACAATAACTTGGCATTGAATAGGACTCGAACCCACAACTGACACCTGACACGACAGGCCTCCAGAATCCGCGTATATGTATATACAAATTTTGTATTAACATAACGTCTTCTAACAGGGATTCTAACAGGGTCATATTATTTACCACTAAGGTTATATACACTACAAACTTAGCATACTTAGGTGTCTGGGGTAAGTCGCTGGGGGGAACAGTCACTATTGGATTAATAGCCTATGAATAGTAAATGGTAGCCCAAAATCAAATTTGTATTGCAAATACATTTTGTATCAATTTGGGTTTGGGTTGGTTTTCGATATTGAGTTTGGGTATAGTCATGGGTTTAAAAGTGGATATTCTCAATACCACGATTGGTTTGGTCTTAAATAATACCACGATTGGTTTGGTCTTAAATAATACCACGATTGGTTTGGTCTTAAATTTGACTTACGAAAATTAGTATGTTCTTGGTTATGGATTATTGTAAAATTTTATTTAAATTTTTAAATTTTATTTAAGAGGAGTTTCTCGGTGTCTCTTCTCAGAATTACTGATCTCAAAAGAGAGATAGATATGAGACAAATAAAAGAGAGCTTAGTTAGATTTTAAACTCTGATTTTATGTTTACTAAAATAAGACATAATTTTTTTAAGGCTGTAATAGCGCAGGGGCATGAGCATGCTACTGTTGTGACTTTGATTCTCACTAGGAGGAATAAAATAATTAATATTTGTCTTTCCTTGCTCTGGCAGCATGTTAAAAGTTGGCTTTTTTAGCTTTACGCTGCATCTCGCGTATAGCAATGTAAGTAGGGGGAAACTAGTGTGGAGACACTCCATTTACTCCCGAATTTTCGATCTATTACGTGTTGAGCGGAAGAACAATATGCCGCAATTTGTCTTATTATCAGAACTGAGAAATCAAAATAATTCAATCCTCGAGAATCAAACCCGCAACCGTCGCATTTACAAGTCAGATTGCTGTATCTTTTAAACATACATATTTAATTCAGAGCTCGTCATCCCAGACATACCTCGTGCACTTCGTTTGTGTTCAAAATGTCATGTAATCGATCAACGGTATTCGAGTGTCAATTATAATGTTGACAGCCAATTGACTGTTGATTTTATTAGGGCTGAGTGATAAAGTGCTTTGGAAGCCGACGTGAGGCCTACTTGTTTGTTAGCTTTTGTTTTTGTTGGTGGTATTTTGGGTTTTTTTGGGTTTGTTTTGTAAATTGTTATTTTAATATAAAATAATCCGACGGAAAATTCTATTAAACTAGTCGTCGCATGCAACTTTTTTTTTCTCTTTCTCTCTCTCGTTGGTGTTTTTCTTTGTGCTCTTTATTGATGTCAGTTAGTTAACTTTTTAGCTTCTACGCTGTATCCCGTATATAGATGAGTAAGTTTGGGTACCTAGTGTAAAGCCACTCCGTTCCTATTAAGACACTTCCTTTCCACGCATTCCGCCGAATTATATGAAGAGGCATTGTGTGCTTAGTGGCGGAGCTTAACGACGCGTTTTGCCTCATTGAATACGCGAGAAAATAAAAATATTAAATATTGCATTCTTCCGATTTGGACTTGAAGCCACAGCGGTCAAATTTACAACAGTCACATTCAATACAATTTATTTTCCCGAATGTGGATTTTTCACAGCCTGTTTTCCCACTAAACCGGGATACCCTTTAAAATATTTAAAGTTTGCAGTATATTAAAAATATTCTTACCAGATATGTATAGAGAAATGGTCGGTGTCGGTGTTCCCATTGCGATGCAGAGTATTGTCATACTTGATCCCTCCACGACCAGGTTTACAGGATTTATTGTTGGGGGCTGTAGGGAAAATGGTACATATTATATATATTGATATAATAGAATATACGTAAGTTAGTTTATCTGTGGTAAATATTTCAAATATTTAAGCAAATTTTGTGAAAAACGGAGCTCAACACCGCGATTTGTCTTAATGCTCTCGGATGGAAACCGAACTTTCAACTGTCGCGACACCACTACAGCTAGCGAAATATCTAGTATATTAATACAATAACTTTAAATTATAAATTATATAAATAATTTAAATTTTAACTTTGACCTACTTATAATTCGGTGTATTCATCAACTAATTCCAACCTATTCACCGTTTATCACAAACAGGCTTTGTTCTAATTAGGAGCGTTGTCGGACGCAATATTAAGGTATCACATTCATTTGTCCGTTATATTAAATATATCAATGTTTCTGTAGACGTCGTGGGAAAATTGCGTATTGTACGCGTTCCTTATTAAAATATGAATAAAGGTTTTTTTTTTTATTTTAATTTTTTATAAAGAAAATATTTCAGTTCTCCGATTGGATTGAACCTACTACTGCATGCTTGCTTTAAGAAGATGTTCGACTGTGCCGTATGGCCTATTTATTATCTTGTGGTATGCAAAAAAAGTAATGATGAGTCATATTGATTCTTATTTAATTTCTTTAGTTACTTTATTGATCGGGATATCGGTTTTTTTCATATATCAATTATTCCTCTAAAATATCATTATTTACCTCCACAAAAGCTGGATAAGCTGGATCTGTCCAAGCCAGTAGCGTCTCCGAAGGTAAAGAGTCTCCAGCATCAGTGTGAGCTTTGACCCACGCCACATATTGCGTGTTAGGTGTCAACTTCTCAAGAGTGTGACCGGATACTGAAGTGGTTATCTTCGTTACATTAGTCTGGTTCTGACTTGGCACCTTGTAGTATAATCTGTTAGAAGAAAATATAAAATCAATAATATTACAGTCGATTAGAATTTGCAGGGGTTTTCACAGACATATTAAAAAAAAAACGATACTTTTTTAGATAACATAAAAATTTGAACGCAGCGGGATTTGAACCCGTGCCTTTTGGATCGTTTTCTACAAAACGTATTTTCCTAAGTGTGTAATAACATTTCAAAATATAAAAAAAAATGGTATATACAAAGCGATTTCTGCGTACATTAGCAACAAATTTGAGTCACATATATATATTTTTGTTAAAAATAATTAAAATACATTATCTTAATTAGTCTGGCGGATAGATAGTCGTTCATTTTCCACTGATGTGAAGAGAATTCATTTCCTCTGAATTTTTGAAATATTTCGAGCGAATGCATAGCATTGATTGAACCAATAAGCAATGGAACAGAATTTTGGATTAACAGTCCTCATTGCGAAGTAGGCAGAGTGGACTCCGTGATTACCATGTCATTCGATTTGGGACAAATTGAGTAAAGCTTAAGGAGCTTTTCAGTGTTGGTACTCTTATTCGGTCTGGTACATTTGTGGAGCTGTATTTTTGTATGAAATGTTAAAATCAATTTCTTGTTTGTGTTTTAGATTTTTTTACCAGCCCTAAAGCCAAAAAAAAATTATATACATTTTATCGCGTATATTGGTGTACGTAGAGTCAAGATACTCCGTTCTTTATTTTCCACCCGATTTTTTTAACCAGAGCGTAGAAATTAATAAATGTTTTAAGCATAAATAAACCTTCAAAGGAGTTTTAATTCCCGACTATCTCGTTCAGTGAGGCATGTCAATAGTCCCAATCAAAACTTTGCCTGTCATGTAACTTATAAAGTCAGTTATCATTATGAACAAACTATAAGTTTCATTGTTTAAGTAATAACGGTATGGTTTTAAGTTATAATTACTTTAATTTAATTTTGATAAAATCTAATTTCCAATTATTTTGAGAAATCAGTTTCAAGTTGTTTCTTTCATGGTTGGGTTTGTGTTGAGACACTTTGTCCCCCATTTTCAAAATTTTTGACACATTAAAAAATTAAGTGTACGGAATTAAGACATCGAGTTTTGTCTACTGAGCTACTGAGAGCGAGGAAATGTAAATTAATTAAATATACTCATTCCAATGACGCTCGAAACCATGAACATCGCGTTTACTGTCATACCCTGTCGCGCTAAACGACTAGAAGTATTTTTGTGCTTTTCGAGCAACCTGAATATTTGATAATAACTTTAGCTTGATATGTCTAGACAGACAGACAGATAAAGATTATAGGGACAATAATGGTTCCGTTTTTGTTTTTTCAGTTATGGAACCCTACAAATATTAATCTACTTTCAAAAATGTTACTTACGTATAGGAAATCTTTTCATCTGGTAACGAGAACTGCGGCGGTTGCCAGCTAAGTGCCAACCAAGTAGCGGAGTGTGATGACACTGAGAGCGAGTGCGGCGGAGACGGTATACCCGATACTTCTTTGTTTTCCGTATCTATTATAAAAAATATATATTTTATTGAATAATAAATATTTTTTAGCTTCACGATGTATAAAGTACGCCTGTATAAAGTAGGGAGTAGAGAGAACTTAGTACTAAGATACTCCGTGCTCCATTAAGACACTTTTCTACTCGACTCTCCACCGATTTTATGAGATTCCTTATCAAATCGAACTGGAAATCGATTAAAATGATGTGTGACGATGCCACACTGCGCCCCGTGATATTTATAAGATAATGTAATTATAGCTTAAATACAAAACGTAATCAGGTCGACCATTTGGGCGAGCCATTTTAAAAATATGTGGGTTAATCATTTGTCATATTCGAAATTTTAATATGAATTCTTAATATGAAAATAAGATAAATGTGACATTTTGAAATGGTGTTAAAAATTAAACGTAGTGGTACGAATGTTGTATTTAACCATTAAAGATATTTTAATATTGTATAAATGTACATTATTACTTTTACTGATTTAACATTTCTATAACATTTTAAACATTTTATATCAATATATTAAAAAAAAAATTATAGCTTCCTTATCCTGAATCTGTATGTGTGCTACAAGTTAGATTTCTACTGAAAGCGATGAAATCAACTTTGCTTCACGCTGTACCCCTAGCGGAGTAGCCAGAGAGAACAGAGCGCCAGGCGCTGCGGTCCCTACATAACTGACACCAAAACTCTTATATCCCCTTCAGAAGATCCTCATGCTTTTTACGTCCTATTCCTCCAGCATCTTTGATACTGTATTTTCGAAAATCAACCGAGGATACTGTATTTTCTAAGATTAACTCTATTACCGCCGTTCACTTTTCCGCTTCCGGAAATCGGCGTACAGTGCGGAACAGAGTGTCTTAATAGTAGGTTCCCCGGTTGCTTTTGCCAACCCTGGCTAAACTAAACTAAATGGTGATTTTCTGGAACTAACCTTCAGTTATATTAAGAAGCAGCATGCTAGATGGCAGGGAAGTGCCTTTGTCGTTAACAGCCACTACGAAGAGATGGTAGGTGCTGTTCACTTCTAAGCCTTCAATGCGTGCCATCGTTTGTGTCACGTTCATTTGCTAAAACATTACTCTTCATATAAAATTTTATTTTCTAATATAATGCGGTTTTTAGATTACTATATTATTGAAGATATATCTCATATTTTATGTATTGTATTTACTAAGTACTCCACAATTTAAAATTTAAGAGTTTATTATTTTTGTTGTTTTTGATCCATATATGTTTTATGTGGTCACATGACGTTGGGTCTACATAATTATCAAAAATTGTAATTATAACTCAGACTTAAGATTTATTGTAAACCTGTTTTCTGGTCCTTTGTTAAATAAAATAAGATCAAAAATAAGATAAAAAATAAAAATAAGGGTTCAAATATCATTGAGCCAAGGATTATTAATCATATTTTCGTTTGAGTATGACTTTTATATAATTTTTGTGACACAAATTATTTTATATAAATTTTGTAAATTACATCTAGTCTCCAAGGTAGTCTATAATATACAAGTGTCCAAATAACTTACATTATCCAACTGCACAGTATTATAATAGTAAGGCTGCGTATTGTTGCTTATTTTCTGCCAGTGTACAGTGTACGAGGTGGCGTTAGCGCCGTCAGATGGCATCGTCCAGTCAAGGAATAATTTGTCATGAGATACCACTGCGTGGACTTCCCTTGGAGGTCCGGGGAGGAAACCAGTACCTATGTTATATAACTTTACTTTAGGGTTCCGCCGTTAAATGGAATCTATCTAAACATGTTTTTTTGTTGGTTGTTTTATCTATAACAGTTATTTACTTCTAGTATATTAATTATTTATATTAAAAAAGATTACTTTAATATTTTGAATGAAATTTGCTTATTATACTTTCGTTACAGAATACTACTATGTATATACTACTATGTATATAATATTCTTAAATAGATGTTATCCATAATATAATAATTATGCTATAGCTTTTGTCTATATATGACTTGATTCTAAATTATCTATTATATGGAATATCAATTTTAAGCACTCTAAAAAATAAGAAAATCTAAAATACTCAATAAGAATCTCACCTTCTTCGAAGCACTGTACAATGTTGCCAACATAAGCAATGCAAGTGTAGAACAAGCCACTATATGCGCCTGCGCACGCGCCTCGGCACGCCGCTGGTACACCTCGTCTTGCGCAGCAGGTTTCGTGATTACGACCTAGAAATAAAAGATTTTTTTAGCTTCACGCTATATCCCACCTAAAGCCAGAAGGAACCTATCGTTAAAATACTAAATTAAAATCTTTTCGCTTAATTTTCGAGACATTACTTGTTGAGATATGGAACTCAACGATGCGCGTTGTCTTTTTACCAAAGCGAGGCAATGAAAACAATTCATTCTCCAAGAGAAAATTAAACCCACATCGAGTACCACATGGAGTATTTTAACGCTAGTATCCCTTGGCCTATCTTGCTGTATGGAGATATATCACAAAAAAGTGTACTTGCCGCCAGCACCGCATCTAACAAGCTTATTAAACTCCTGTTCACAAAGCGGCGCGAGGGTCCTCAGGTCGGACATCTTAGCGTCGTAGGAACAGAGCGGCATACACACGCCGGACAGTTGCACTCGTTCACAGCACGCCGTTATGTTGTAGGCATTGGCGTTTACTTCTTCCTCTTCTACAACCTGGTTGTAGATAACTTGGTTAGATTATAGATAAAAATTTAAAAATTTAAATTAGCTTCACGCTATATCCCGCACACAGCAGGGTAGGCAGAGGGAACCTAGTGTTAAGACACTCCGTTCCCCACTTTCTGCCGAATTTTGGAGGCATTGCGTGTTGAGTGGCAGAACTCAACGCCGCGCTTTGCCTCGACACCAGAGCGAAGAAATGAAAATATAAATTTAAGTAAATATTCCATCTCCTCGAGTGGGGATCGAACCCACAACCAGTCGGTTTTACAGTCACACTTTGTACCACTGCGCCACGACTGGCCTCAAAATATTATAGATTAATAAAAATATGAAAGAAAAAATTTCAAATAAATTATTAAATAATTTATATAGAGAGATATTAATAAACATTTTGAATAATAGAGAAATAAAATAGGTGTTTTTTTTTTACTTATGAAAGAAAACCTCAACTTTCAAAGGTCGCTATTGGCTGTCTATGGTTGGTTAATGAAAAAAAAAACAATCGTAAAAGACAATTTTAGAGGAATTTGTTGAAAGTTCTAAAAGTTATTTTATAAAGATTTGTTACATTTTCTATTTATAAAAACAAACTGATGCTAAAATGAATATAATATAATACATTACATATGTATAGTATGTAATGAATCTATGCATATGCTACCTGGCTTTGAGTTCTAAATATAAGTCTAGGTGAGGCCTCGCCCACGCCGTGTTCATTCGCAGCTTCCACGAAAATCTCGTAATCAGTATTGGACTCCAAATCTTCTAAGATATAAGGTGACTGAATCTGTTAATACATACAACAGGTATCATGAACCAAAATTTGAATAATATCAGTAAATCTCAGAAAAATTCAAAGTTTTTATTTCTAAGAAAGTAAGTGATTTCATAAAAATATAATTCGCAAGCCTGTAAAGAAGAGAAAACAGAAAAGGTAAAATATACCTGGATATTTTAATTAAGCATCTTTCCTTTAAAGTACCTAATTAAATATTAGTATTTAATTATTTTAAAGCAGTGACAATTAAAGAACAACTAACGTAATTATCGATACTTATTATTTTAGTATTTGCTATTCAAAATAAGTTAAGTATAACATATTTGGATGTGTTACTATGTAAAGCAAACATACTCGTGGCTTTAACAAAAAAAATCGCGTGGTGTTTTATTTTTTATTCAAAAATTACTAAAATAGTTGCTTAAAATTTAAATAGGAACCAGTTCTCATCATCACAGAAACAAGTGCCATTGGTGATTCTTGTTCTATATGATATAGAACAAGAATCACTATAATAAAGTCATATTTGGCTGGGCAATTAATGAAGAAATAAAAACATACAGTCGAATTGATGACCTGTTTTTAGAAACTAGCAAAAAAAATATGCAAATATGCTTATTGTTCTACCTTATCCAATGTCCTATAATCTTCATCCGATTGTAAAGACTTGAAATGTAAATTGTAATATTGGACAGTGTCAGCCAAAGCAGCAGGCGGTGCCCAGTGTACCACCGCGTAGTCGGTGTCGATGTTAGTGAGGTGAAGACGCGATGGCGGTCCAGGGAGAACGCCGTAGCCTTGGAATAAACAGTTGGTATACGCCGTCATGTAACGGAGACACCTGGTGGATATTAATATAGCAATTGGTATGAGTATTTTATACTGTTTTTATTGATTTCATGATGTTAACTGATATACCTATCTTGGACTATTTTGGACATTTATGTGCTTAGATTCAGTGCTTTCTAGAGTAAATAATATTTTCAACTAATGTGTAGCAGAATCTTTTCATAGAAAAGTGGAGAATATAATATTGGTTAATCTAATTTTTATCTCTGTTCACACAAAATACAAAAATGTGAAAAAGTAAGTGACAATAAAACTATTAAAAATTTATAATAACTAAAATATTAAAATGAAAAGCGGAGTACAGTTTTTTTTGTCATTAGAATCTCGCCGCATACTTTGCTGTATGCAAGATTATTAAACGATGCATCACTACGTTTTTACTGTCAGCACAATAAAATAAAAAACGAAACTTTATAGTAACAATAGACTTACTTAAAATGATGAAAGTCCAACGAAGTTATATTCCCACTGCATAACGGCAAGCATTCTTCGGGAAGACCCCTAGATCTACAGCACGGTGTGTGATCGAGACCATTAGCCAGACACCCAAAGGTGGTTCCAGCCCACGGTGCGCATATCATCAGGTCTGTGACCTGCAACTGGTGATTAGAGAGGTGGTCTTTGGATGATTGTGCATTAGTCACAAATGGAGGCGAAGGTGTGTGTTGTTCTAATGGTATATAAAATGATATCTGTTTTTTGTGATAGATTTATGCTTTGATATTGAAAATAATTATTTTGAGATAATATATAAAAAAGATAGTACAAGGAACGTAGTACGACTTGAGTCAACAGAGTTTTTAACTCAAAATGAAGTCGAATTGAAGTGAAGTCGATTCCTTTGGTAACAAGACAAAACGCGGCGTTGATTTTCGAAACTCAATTCAATGTTTTAAAAATTGGTCGGAAGGAGAGAACGAAGTTTCTTAAAACTATATTTTCTTATCCTTCTAGATGTGCTTATAGGTTTTATACGCTACACATATTTTGATAAGGTATTGGTTTATATAAAAAAAAACTCTCATACTTTTAATTGATATTTTTTTAAACGCACGCACTTATGAAAAATACCCGTGATATGTGTAGGTGAAATAAATGATATTTCCCTTTTTGAAATGTAATATTTTTATGGATATGTTATGCTTAACACTTACAAACAGTATTGAAATCTCATATAAAACTGAACTGGGCAGAACAAAAATTTTGAAAGCCACGTAGAAACTTTAATATCTTAATATTTTTTATATGGAACTTCAATATTTCTCAGAAACCAAATGTATGAAACACTTAAATGAATACACATATACCACTTCCGTTTTTACAGTTATCTTACCCCAATTTCAAAAGTTTTGGTTGGGTCACACAATTTGTCCACACAACCGTAGTGATTCATTCCCGCCGTTATACAACATGCTCTGACATCAGGTAACTTGGGTGCTGCCGCCACTGCTGACGGTCTTCGTTTACCAGGTGTCAGTGTTAATGACCTAAGTGAGAAGTTCATTTTGAATTTAAGTAAATTTTCTAACCAATTATTAAGTAGCATTAGTACTTTGCCATCTGTTCTTATAAGAAATTGCATTTCAGGCCGGTAGCAGCCTTCCATTACAACTCGCAATACAGATTTTGATTATATTAAATAATATTAAATCTATTTTTTTGTTTTCAAAAGCGTGCTAAGATATAACTCCGTTTACTTTTTTTTATCTATTTATATGACTGAAACCAATTTTAAATAATATCTTTGGACTTTGCGATCTTAATACATTTAATACAAAACTATTTTAATCGAGTTAATCGCATATTTATTTTATTATTAAATATGTATAACATTTAAAAATCTGAAGGTTAGAGTAAGCTGACAAAATCAACGCTACATTTTCAAGCCAACAAAAACAGGTCTCCATTCAAATTCGTCGTGAAACACGCTCTAATTTCTAATTTGATTAATAAATTTAAACAAAGGTTATAAAATTACAAATTCACCTGATTCCGTAGCTCGGTAGACTTGATCCATGAATATTGTACGACGTGACGGTTATCTCATACATTGTGAATGGCAGTAAATCGTTAAGAACTAAAAATGTTTTGTTCGAAGAAACTTTATACGTCGACGAAGTCATTTTGGAGGTTACATTTTTAAGGGAACTCTCAGAGGGATCTATTAAATGGGCATCAAAAGATCTCAATGTTGTCACATTCACTACATATTCTGTTACAGATTCATAATTTTGCGTGGGCGGATTCCATGAAACGTTTAATTGTTTCTCATTTAATGGTTCAACTTCGACGTCTTCTGGTGGACTTGGTAGCAATTCTAAAACAAAAGTTTTGATTGAAGCTATCGTTCTTTTAGAATTCAGGTACAAGTAAATTATTATTGCACAATTCAGCGGAAAGTAGGGACCGGAAGTTTCTTAATGGACATAGTGTCTTATCACTTCCCAAGTGCTTTCTGCCTACCCTACTATATGTGCAGGATACAGCGTGAAGCAGAATCAAAAAATTATATATAGGTATATTTGAGCTTCACGCTTCATCTACATTTTATATCTAAAAAAAGCAAAATTGACATACCAATGCCTTCAACAATGCAAGCTAAAGTTTTCTCCATTGAAGCCGCACATGAGTAATGTGTCTTTATATTGTCAGTGACAGGTGAATACTCCCCTCTGCAAACATCCTGGCATATATCCGGGATGTGCTCCTGTATACAGCAAGGCACGTGGTTGCGCCCGTCTGCCATACATCTAGTTTAAAAATTGATATAAATTATTTAAGTATACATAAAACAAATTTAACTACATATTTAAATATATTTTGAGGCCAGTCGTGGCGCAGCGGCACGAGGTGTGACTGTAAAACCGACTGGTTGTGGGTTCGATCCCCACTCGAGGAGATGAAATATTTACTTAAATTTATATTTCCATTTCTTCGCTCTGGTGTCGAGGTTAAGGGCGGCGTTGAGTTCTGCCACTCACGCACACACGCAATGCCTCCAGAATTCGGCAGAAAGTGGGGAACGGAGTGTCTTAACACTAGGTTCCCTCTCCCTACCCTGCTGTGTGCGGGATACAGCGTGAAGCTGATAAAAAAAAAATATATATTTAGAGTTGTCGCGCGAAATGCTATTGCTATATTACTTAAAATGTCTATCTATATTATTAATCTTCACAGTATGTCATAAAATATTTTTATTATGTAATATAATTAATATTATTTTTCGTCGAAATAAAGAAAAACATGATTTTTTTTTTTTGCAGTGGCACAATGTTCTCCGTTCTCCATGTGACTACATGGAAATAACCAAGACTTATATTACATTCTAAGAACTTAAGCTACTTTTGACCGTAGGATTATGTTTTCAATCCTTTGAACATTTAACGTGATGTAACATATCGGATATCTGCTTTTATTATAGCTTTCCTCGATAAGTTGACTATCCAACACAAACAAAATATGCATTCAAACCAGTTGTTCCGGAGATAAGCGCGCTCAATCAAACAAACTCTTCAAAGCTTTATAATATTAGTATATATAAGTATTATTATATATATTGAGGCCAGTCGTGGCGCAGCGGCACAAAGTGTGACTGTAAACCGACTGGTTGTGGGTTCGATCCCCACTCGAGGAGATGAAATATTTACTTACATTTATATTTCCATTTCTTCGCTCTGGTGTCGAGGCTAAGCGCGGCGTTGAGTTCTGCCACTCAACACGCAATGCCTCCAGAACTCGGCAGAAAGTGGGGAACGGAGTGTCTAAAAACTCTAGGTTCCCTCTGCCTACCCTACTGTGTGCGAGATACAGCGTGAAGCTGATTTATTTTTAAGTATAGATATTTCATACTTACTTAACAATAGATGGAAAGTCAGCCTGGCAAGCTTCCGGATCCTGGCCAGGTCCGTCCAAAATACTTTGTATACTGCAATACCCCAAACATCCCTTCGAGACATTAGAATTGACGCAACAATCTGTATAATTGTGCGCAAGAGCTGACGCTGGTATGTTTGAGGAGTACGTGTCGGTGACATTTCTGTTTTCAGGTGGAGTCAATCCTTGTGATATTACTGAAATTAGTAAAATCACTAAATTATCCTCGTAATTAGTTAAATTAATATCGTGCTCGGATCTTCACTTTTTATATATTTTATGTGAAAATTAAAAATTGGTGTTCTAAAACACATTTTTTCTGATTTTCGAACTTATGGTAAATTCCAAATGATCATCTTATATCTTTAGGCAAAAGGTTTGAAGCTATAAGATGATAATTCGGAATTTATTTAATTCTTTTCGAAAAAGGTAAAAAAAAAACCATAGTGATACGTCGGTTTATTATCCATTTTCCATATATTTTTTTATTTGCCAACAGTTTGTACAGTTTGCCAACTTTCGTGGCATGGCGTGGTGAGTCTAACGCTGGCGAACCAAAATCTTTTGTCCTATTACTATTAATTCCACCTCTAAAATATAATCGAATTCGCTATGATTGAACACAATCGTCTTTTGTTATGTCTGGTTGTTGTACACAAATAAAAAAGCTTTCATATTAATATAAGCTTTATGACTTACCAGTTAATTTATGGAAACTCCTAACTGGTGGTTCCGTGTTCAACTCGCACATATACAGCCCAGCGTCAGAAGGCTTCACGTTCTTTATAACGAGAGCCCACACGTCTCCTCCTTTGCTTATACCTGGCCCTTGTAAAGGTTCTTCCGCTGATAAGAGATAGAGAATAATTTTGTAAGAAAAATTATAATGATAATGATAAAAACAGCCACAAATTGAGGCCAGTCGTGGCGCAGCGGCACAAAGTGTGACTGTAAACCGACTGGTTGTGGGTTCGATCCCCACTCGAGGAGATGAAATATTTACTTAAATTTATATTTCCATTTCTTCGCTCTGGTGTCGAGGCTAAGCGCGGCGTCGAGTTCTGCCACTCAACACGCAATGCCTCCAGAATTCGGCAGAAAGTGGGGAACGGAGTGTCTAAAACACTAGGTTCCCTCTGTCTACCCTGCTGTGTGCGGGATACAGCGTGAAGCTGATTTTGATTTTTAAAAACAGCGCCTGCTAAACGTTTACCTAAAGATTTTTTGAATTTATTGGATCGATATTTATTTTTAGCTTCACGCTTCGCTTCGCTTCCCGTATATAGCAGAGTATCGCATTATCAAAGGAAAAAATATTTGTTTTTTGAATAAAATAATATTTTATTTAAACATTTAAAGTTAAATATTTTTTGGACTCTATACTATTTATTATACAAGGGAAAAGAAAAGAATTATATATACTTCAAATTTAAAACTGCAAAGTAATAAAATTAGAATATGTAACAATTATACTCACAATCATCATGTAAGACCTGGATCCTTTCATCTCTCGTCACTCTTACTCCACCAGCAGTCAAGACCTGGAGGTCCCTGGCCCTCTTCCATAATACTGGCTTTCCTCTCGCACCCAGAACTACGCAAGTTAGTAAAGCGTCTTCCCCACTTTTCGTAGCTACTCCACTCCCTGGTGCTCTCATCCATGCTTCTTTGGGGTCTTCATCTTCTTGGTTACCTGAACTGCCTTTTCCTGATTTGTCTTTAGTTGCTGTAACAATTGTTATTATTTAGTATCTGGTATACATACTCGTACATAAGATAATAGATGAAGAATAATTATAAGTAAATAAAAACTAAAACCTGCCTGTATAAAAATTAATAAGAAACAGACAATATTCCCATAATACCCATAGTGGACCCATTTAAATTTTAAATTGAAGAGACATTTGTGTTATAAGTATATTTTTGACAGTACATTACAGTTTTAATGAGCGAAGTGAGTAGGGGGCGAAATTAAATAGCTCCACGGTCCTGTATGTAACAGGTAAGACAGAGGCAGGGTTTCTGCCCAATTTTCAAGACATTGAGTGGCGGAACTTAACACCACGGTCTGCCTTGTTACCAAAGCATGAGCTAATTAAGTACAATTAATTTATTTTTAATACAAATACATATAAATTACTCCCGACTAGGCCGCTTAAATTATAATTGAATATGAATCAACGATCGCACGGTATAGTATATGCAAAATTTTATCGCATTAGATTAAAGAGCCTATTTATAGGCTCATTATTTTAGTTTCAATACAGATAATATTATTATAGAGTTAATCATTTACTGAGTGCTACTTAATTTCAATTGGTTTGAAATTAAAATTAGTAATTGAATTATTTTGTTCACATTTAACTAAATTGTGATTGAAATTGAAGTATGTAACGAAAGCATATAAGATTATCAGGTTCGGCCTACTGGTTCACCCTCGTCGTCAAGTAGAGAATCAAAATCAGCTTCACGCTGTATCCCGCACACAGCAGGGTAGACAGAGGGAACTTAGTGTTAAGACACTCCGTTCCCCACTTTCTGCCGAATTCTGGAGGCATTGCGTGTTGAGTGGCAGAACTCAACGCCGCGCTTAAGCTCGACACCAGAGCGAAGAAAATGGAAATATATATTTAAGTAAATATTTCATCTCCTCGAGTGGGGATCGAACCCACAACCAGTTGGTTTTACAGTCACACTTCGTGCCGCTGCGCCACGACTGGCCTCAAGTAGAGAGAAGTTTAGATATCTAAAGTCTTAACTTTTGTTTGCTGTAATCTTTTCTCTATTTGGCTGTTTTTATTTATTAAGGTGCGGCGTTGATTTCCTTAACTCAACATTCAATATATTTAGATGAACGAGAAGTGAAATACAGTGTTATGTAAACTACCAAAAATATATTTTGTTCACGTAAAAACAATATATATGAATAAATAAAAACAAAAATAAATCAGCTTCACTATGTACGCGAGACACAGCAGGGTAGGCAAATAGCTGTTCCCCACCTATTTTTTTGTATATACATGTATATACAAATTCTAATTGGACACTGGACTGGACTTTTGAAGATCAAGTTATATTGTTGAAAATCAACTCCTATTATACAAGATTTATGACTGTAAATATAACTAAGTGATAATAGTAGTGATTTTTCACTATAAGTAGGAACTTAATCGTTTCGTATAAAATACTAGACGTCAAAGAACAACTAGACGAGCGAGACGTGAGACGAAAATAATTTAAATATAATCCCCTGAGAAAGAATCGAATTTACAATCAACGTGTCAAAATATTATAGTTTACAAAATAAACTTTCATCTCTGATTTCCTATGGGATTGTTTTATGAAATATCGTTTGATCTTGTCAGACTTGTATCGATGGGAATTTCGTACGTTTACATATTAGATTCCGTTGTGGTTCAATATATGAATGTAACAACGATGGTTGTCAGTTGTGTTGGCATATATGTAGATTTGGTTAGAAAGTGACGAGGGAGGAGAAATGAGGAGAGAGGAAACTCTTAAAATTCTTACGGGAACGCGAAAGAACTGGATTTACTGTTTTACGTCTTGAAATCCACACTAGCAAAGATGTGAACGACGACTAGTGACAATATAAATAGTGATCCAAAAACTATAAACTATATAATAACGTAAATTACACTAACGGATACAATAGAGTCAGTACAAAGTAGATTGAAATTTAGATCCTTATGAGATTTGCAATTTGAAATGAAATTTTGCGCTCCGTGAAACCAAATAAAACTGATGAATTGAATATAACAGATCTAATCATCTGATTCTGTCTGGTCGTCCCGAACAATGTCACTACGTACTTCACTAAAGTAGCAGGAAATTTGAAGGAATGCTTAGTGCTAAGACACTACTAACTTCTTTTCTTCAATGAAAGCCGATTTTTTTGACAGTCATGAACTCTAACAACTTACTCTATTAAGACTAGGGATTTAAGAATATTTTGAATAACTATATTATATTTTACAGAAGTAATTATCAATCCACCACCGTCGTAGCTTTCTCTAGGACTAACAATACTAACATTATGTACTTGAAAGTGCTTATAATTTGACCCAATTGAATAAAACATATTTTTATTTTGGATTCACGTGTACAGTTAAAAAGTTCCCCACTGTGCCTATGTGGCTTCATTCTATTATTTAAGCTACTAACAAAGTTGAATGATCAAACTTTAAGGCACCGGCTTAAAAAGCAATTCTAACCTGCAGATACACCTCCGATAAAAAGGGCGTTCGAACCCTTCGTGGTTGCTCTGCGAATATAAATGTGAATAAAATTTGTAGGGCGCGAGTGTTAGCGATCGGTCTGGCTTAGTACGTAAAATGTTAATAAAATATAAAATATTTTTAATATTTTAAATAGAGGACAAAGTGATGAGGCACTCAATGAGTTCTATATTTTTACTCCGTGAAATTAGGTACTTGCGGTAAGACAAGCGTGGTTTATGGAAATGTATATTTTTATGGATATGTAATTTTTATGTATGTACAAAACTAACGCTTCGTCAAATGTTTTCAGTTATGAAGTACTTAAGTTATATATATACTTTATTTATATTGTTTTGTTATTTTAAAATACATGATACGTAAGAAAACAGTTCTCCAACACTTATTAAAATGTCCTAAAACCTAAAACTTATTAAATTTTCCCTCAAAATATTTTATAATACAAAACGATTTTCTTTTATTATTCAATCGCTTAAAATACAACCTCACATATAGAAACTTCATTGAAATTCAGCGCAGAGTTCACTTGACAGGCCCTGGATGAAGGAATCGACGCAAATTGAGCTCTCGGCCACATATCCTGTGGAAAATCAATCTGTATGATAACAGCTTTTTTATGATTCGACCCAAACTGTTATATTGTTCCCAAATTCAATTTCCCTTGGTTAAAAAAAGGTAAATAAAAACATTCCTATGGTCTATCGAAGCCTTCGGAAATTCAATATTCCCGTGGAGGGATTAAAGCTTAGTTATTGATTCCATAGGCCTTGTAATTGAGAGTCTGACCATTTATATCGAGAGCCTCATGGTTTTATTAACTCTATTGAACAGCGGGGTTTTAAAAAAATCTTGTATAAAAGTTCTTAAATTCCAGCATTCCACGTTATGAAATTGGTCTAATTCGGCGGTGGTGTAGTCCTCGATTTTAATTTTAGCAGTTATTAGCGAATTGCGTCGTACACTGTATGTTGAGTAGTGGAACTATTGTTACCAGAACAAGAAAATGAAAATAGTAAATGCCCACGTGTGGGAATTGAACCCGTCACCGGCGACGGCCCCAAAATCATCTGCAATTTACGCCATAATTGCGTATAGAATACAACCCTATTGTTTATTACAATAGGATTGTAATTGAAATATGATCCTATTGTATAATAAAGTAAAGATGTCGTGGTGCAGGGGCACAAAGATGTGACTCACTCGGGAAAATGAGTTTATTGATATTTTTATTTCATTCACTCTGGCACTAATGCAAAATTTCGGCGTTGAGTTCCGCTACTCAAGAGGCAATGCCACGAAAAACGAACGAACGGAGCTTAACAATAGGTTGCCTCTTCTATATGCGGGATACAGCGTGAAGCCACAAATAATGTTGCAGCGGGGAATGGAAGTCTTTTAATGGGAGGAGAGCTAGGTTTCCAGCTTCCCTATGGCTTTCCTGCTAAGAGGGAAATCTACTAACTACACAAAAACTATCAATTTCAAGAGGTAATAGTAGAAAAGAATATCTGGACACTACATTTCCCCACAAACCTCGCTTGACGAGAAGAAAATATGAAACTGAAAATATAATATTTAGGTAATTTAAGTCATATGACGCTTTTACAAGTGAAACGCAACTTGAATAAGATTGCAGTGAGATTAAAGTTAATACAGACAGATATGAAATATCCAGAGTGGAAAAATTGCTTGCTTTGATATCATAACGTTTACAATATTCTTCCTTATTACCATGGAAATAAGGATTAAATTTTAAAAACGTCAAAAATGTTTCAGTTTAAAATGACGAGAGAAAACTGACGAGTGTGATTTGAAAGACTATACGCGAAGTGTTTTCTTCACTGTTAATCTTCTGTATAGGGATTTGCAAATTATATTAATTTTATGGTTTAAAATGTACGTGGGAGGAAATGTAAATCGAAAAGTAAATAACAGAGCCAAAGCTAAGATGGTAAGATTAAAGATAATGGAATATAACATAATAATTCTCTATTGTCCACAAAGAAGGTAACTACTAAACAATAATATCACATGAAGGAAGGAGGCTTGTATAAGTGATACAATTACAAATAGGATATAGTGAACCTATACCCTAATTTAGGAACCCTATTAGGGAGAAGAGAGTGAGTGAGTGATAACATTCAGATATGTACGTGCCTTTCGGGGGGTCCTCACGCTTTTTATATCATAAAGCCGACATTGCGCAGGGGCACAGGTGTGCGCCTGTAAACGGCATGGTCGTGGGTTAAATTCCCATTTGATCAAGAATATTAAATGAGTTCCGCTTTTGACACGCCTCATTCAATTCAATTCCTCATGAATTCAGTGGAAACTTGCAAACTTAATTTCTTAATACTAGGTTCCTTTGTTCCCTCTGTCTGCAATGCCAAGAGCTACAACGTGAAGGCAAAAAAGAGATATTAATAATTTTAACGGCTTATAGGCTCGTTTCCCACTCGGGGGAATGACTGATTTTTATTGCCTCGCTCTGTTAAGCGCGGTTTGAGTTAAAGGCGGCGTTGAAATCCGTCACTTTATATGCGGTAACAGCATGCATTCTAGTAAAACAATACTTTTATTTGGTAATTGTTTGCATAACTTTACATATTTAAGTTGAGTGCAACCTAGATCTCTTTATCCAATACGCTACGTCGGTATGATATTATAATATTTTAAAGTATTTTTCTTTCTTAGTAATTGAATTTTAACCTCAATAACATTATAAGCATTTTTTCTTTAAAGTGCGGCGTTGAATTTCGTCTCAATATCTAATATCTTGCCACTAATATTTACCGTATTTAGTGTCGGAGAGACGAGACACTTCGTTACATTCGTTTGAGGCTACGTGTATATGAGTAGCGGATTCCAACACCGTGATTTACTTTATTAGGGTAAGAAAATTAAAAACATGTCTCACGAAATGTAAATATGAAAATGATTTAATAACGCAATCAACAGAAAATTCCAAGAAAATAGAAATAAGGTCCAATATTTAAAACTTATTAAAATTCAAGTTTAGATTTAAGAAAAA
Source organism: Heliconius charithonia (assembly GCA_030704555.1). Taxonomy (NCBI): domain Eukaryota; kingdom Metazoa; phylum Arthropoda; class Insecta; order Lepidoptera; family Nymphalidae; genus Heliconius; species Heliconius charithonia. The sequence continues at coordinate 1,081,347 of CM060813.1, forward strand.
GGGGAAAAAATTCAAAATGGCAAACAGTCTGAGATGAGTGTTCACTTTCATCTGGCAGATATGGAGCAGTGGGCATTGTTTAGAGTCGTCTTTGCCACCTGCTCTCATTTTCTTATTATGGCGTGTATTGCAGCGTCGTTAGGCTGATTTACAGGTGGCGAAGGGGTCATGTATCTTTTGTAGTATATAGCAAGGCATAAGGAAACGTAATGTCAAACAATTGTGACGAAAAAGTGAACGGTAAGAGAGGTAGGGGAAGTCCTCGGTTTACCTTCGAAAACTAACTAAAAAGCACGAGGACCCCTCGAAGGGCATGAAGAGGTGGATGACAGTGGACGAGGTAAAGGAAGTATCCAGAGACATCAGCGTTTTGGAGCTCCGTTACCTCTGACTATCTCTCCAGGGATACAGCTGGAAGCTAGTTTAGTTCAGTTTTTAGTTTTTTATGTTATTGCTACGTGAAATATATAAAATCCTAAAATTTTTGAACAATTTTAATTACTTTCCTCGCCCTTCTATAGATTTGTTTAAAACTTTTTTCTAATCCAAGGGACGTCCATTCCGCTCTCGACCCTTACAGCCCACCCGCAATAAATATTTATATAATAACACCAAAACAAAATTATACTTTACAATATTTCAAAGTAAATTTTTAAGTGCAAATATGTTACCGTGACCCCATTATGCCACAGTAAAGGCATTACACAAATACCTTTAAAAACGAAAATTGTATACTAGACATATATGATTACTTTCGTTTATTTGAAAGAATATTATAATTTTAGCACTCCAACGCCTTCGTAAGCAACTTATTACCAACCTTTTGAATACATTCGTCTAATATAAAAGTGTTGAGAGATTTTTTTTTTCACAAATCATCCCTTACAGTACACGAATGTTGTGTGAACGGTGAATCTCGTTAAAAGTACGGAACTTGTTTGTGTATGGAGCTTGTTACGTTTGGAATTTTTTGAGTACGCGATGTTACTGTAAAGGAGTATGTAAATGACAGTTTTTCCTGATAATTATGATGGAAATAACGGAATATTTGCCGGAATATTATATAAAAACCGTGATACTATAGTAGAGTACGGTAAATTTGATAGATGTGTGTTCATTAATCGCTAATAATTAAATAAAGAGCAAAATGGTAATAATGTGTGCTAAGACTGGGTTCCCAGGTTCCCTTTGCTTACTGCTATGTGCGCGATACATACATGCGAGAGCAAAAGGGTCTCTAAGTTAACGAAGTGTGCAAACACTGGGTTCCCAGCTTCCCTCTGCTTACTGCTATGTGCGCGATACATCGTGAACACCGCTCTGGTAAGATAGAAAGCGGTATTGAGTTCTACCACTCGACACTATTTAGAAATTTATTATTTTTATAAAATGTACTGTTTCATACTAAAACAAGCAGACCAAACTGAGCTGTTGCTTCACAGATTGAGTGTACAATATATCAATATAACATTGTAGAATGTAATTATTCAAAAGCTGGAAGCGTTCCGAGCAACAGTTCCAAAGTAAATTAATCTGCTATATATTTTAGTCACAGTGACGTCTAAGAACCTGACGCGACGTCAAGTATGTGAAGTATCAACGTACATACGTACTTGCTTCTTGCGGAATAGGTACTCTCATTTCCTTCAAACATTGCCGGGGACTGATAGCAAATTTAATTTTCAAATATATTAAGTTGGGATTGGTTGCTGCTAAAATGTAAACGCAAAAGATACTATTGTGGATGACGTGCTTCAGTGGAACAAGCGTTCTGTTAACGCGAAGGTTGTGCATTCAGTTCCTACTCAGGGTATTAATAATTTAATATTTTTATTTTATTGCTCTGATAATAAGGAAAAGTCGGTAAAAAAATGGGGAAAAGGGTGTCTACATATTTGATTTTGTCTGATCATCCACTATATGCGGGATTCATCGTGAAGTTTCTCTGTTGTGAAAAGACAAAACTCGGCGTAGTATTTATCTACGTATATTTAAAAATATTGTAATCATAATTTGTAAAATTTTGTTTACAACACAATTTGAAACGAATAAATGAAAGGTTTATACAAAGTAGTCGAAATTTTAATTTAAGTCAGTCACATAAAATTAGAACAGAAGGTTCTGCCATGAAAAACATAAAATCTCCCGCTTATATTAACAATGTAATAAGTTCAAAATATATAAATAAATGTTTTGTTTTGAGAAAATCTGTTCTTCACTGTACTTAAATAGTTATAGGTACATCGTGCAGAAGACTCATTATTAAGACTGATAACGAATTTGATTTTTAACTTATTAACTTGCGGTTGTTACATGATAAATATAATTAAAATAAATAAAGGGTGCAGCGTGAAGCCGATTTTTATATAATAATTCTTTATATTATACAAAAATATATAATAAAAAGAATTATTATATAAAAATCGGCTTCACGCTGTATCCCGCACACAGCAGGTTAAGTTACTCCGTCACTTTACGCCGAATTCTGGAGGAATTGCGTATAGAGTAGCGGAACTTAACGCCACGCTATACATCGTCATCATCGAGTGAAGGATTTTTTTTAAGGAATACATCGTCCTAGAAGGAACCCCAATGGGTTACGTAAGATTCATGAACTGGTAGATGTAGGTCATCCCTAATAAACCACTGAACAAACCTCACGATGCTGATAATCGATTGCCATTGACCAGGGGTACGGAAACCAAGGATTTCTTTTAAGACTTTAATGTATAATTGAAGAAAAGCCGGATGGTACTTGTTCTAAGCTATCATACGTCTTGTGGAACACCCCAATTTCCTTCAAACACTGCAGAGGAGTGATAACGTATTTTATTTCCACATACCTCAACTCCTTTTTGTTCCAGGGTAAATATCGTTTTATTTGGAGTACCAGGTTAAAAGACTAGGAGACGAATGTTGATTTATAAACCTATCGTTTTATATTAGTAAATGTTATACTCTTGAGGCCTGTCGTGGCGCAGTGGCACTAAGTGTGACTGTAAAACCGACTGGTTGTGGGTTCGATCCCCACTCGAGGAGATGAAATATTTACTTAAATTTATATTTCCATTTCTTCGCTCTGGTATCGAGGCAAAGCGCGGCGTTGAGTTCTGCCACTCAACACGCAATGCCTCCAAAATTCGCAAGAAAGTGGGGAACGGAGTGTCTTACACTAGGTTCCCTCTGCCTACCCTGCTGTGTGCGGGATATAGCGTGAAGCTAATTTAATTTAATTTTAATTTTAGTTATACTCTTATTGCCACTCCTTTAAAAAGACAATCAAGGTGTTAGAAATCTAAGAGTATATATTTTTATTATCTAAATATAACGTTGTATTTAATAACGATGGACAAACTTTGTATTTAAATATTTTGGTGTTCTTTTTTAATAAAAATCTATATTTATGTAAGAATCTCGATTTGAATGATTTAATATCAAGATAAAATTTATATGAGCCTTAAGGTAATATTTATTAAATTTTTAGGAAGAAAAAAATTGTAAAAAATTATTAAAGAAAGACGCTCAAAAAACTAACTTCATAAACATCACAAATACCAACTGTCTCCCGAGCTATGTAAACTTGCAATGTCAACGTAATTACTCGATGTACCGGGATTAATACGGTTGGACTATTTTTATTCCCACTTAAACCAATAGTCGTTTAACACAATGATTTATTGGGGTATACCTACATATTTAAAATAGGTTAAAAATAGTTCCAAATTGGTGAAATACCTATAGCTAACACTATATAGGTTATATTGGATTAGCAAAAAAATAGGACATCGAGACGCAGTGTGACAGCTTACGCGGGTTCCATTCGCACTCGTGGATATTCCCGCTTTGGCAAGACGAAGTGGGGCGTTGTTTTCCTCCAAAACACATGCAATATTTCGAAATCAGGCGAACGAACTGTTTCGACTTTAGGTTTTCTGAATGCTGTTTTTCGTCATTGCGGGACTCAGAGTTCAGTATAATAATAAAAAAAAATAGCATTTGCTGATGAGGAATGTGGCAAAAAGACACTACTTGACGCCAGTTTTAAATTATTGGCTGTGATAATAGTTCGGTTAGTTTGGTAGTCATTTCCATTAGACCGGCAACACCGACAAGAATACGCGGTATCGAATAAACCACTCAACGAAAAGTATTCTAAAAGGAACGGAAGTGTCCTAATGGGAACGAAGTGTCCTAACTCTAGGTTCTCAGGAAACACCGTAAAAGAATATTCGCTTATTTAAAAAAATATATATCGCTTATTTAGCTTTAATTTAACCAAAATGTGTTATATAAATGTTAGAGTTGTGTAGGAAAATTCAAGTAATTAATTTTGTTTGGTATCTCAATAAGTACTGAGAAACATTAATTTGAAGCGAGACGTTTGCCGTCGTTACGCTTGTTTATTAATAGAGCCTCCTTAGGTGTTGGGACGGTTGAATGTCACACGAAGGTTTCAAATTATATATATACTAGTCTAAGCATACGGGTCCAACCGCGTGGAAATAAATAAAAGTTGCCATGTTCTCAGTATTTGATACTTCAAATACTTGTTCTTACCACACACAGAGTAAATTACATCGTAGCGATCAACGTGATGTAATCTTTTAAAAAATATATTTCAACTCGTTTTTCTGAGATTAGAGCGCCCAAACAAACGAACACTTTGGTTTTTAATATTAGTTCCTACCTATAAAAATAGATTAACCTGTAAACAAATATTCATTTATATTATAATTTTATTTTTCATACATTTCTTGTATTTCACGAAGGCAGAGAGAATGACTTTACAAATCCATCCACAAATCTGGTAAATGGCCAAATATAATTAACCCTGCTCATTTATGTAACTAGAGGGAAATACACATAAAGCGCGGCGTTAAGTTCCACGATTCACCAGATAATTGTCTCAAGCTCAAACAGAAAATTGAAGACAGAGAGATACGGAATACAACATCTAACAACATATATACCAACAAAATGATGATAACGCAATAAACAAGATCACTTTATATTAAAAATAGTAGGTATAAAAAAAGAGTGTAAAAAAACATGTCGTGCAATTAATTTTAATTGGATAGTCTCTTTAACTTTCTATAAGGTTTTGATGATTCGATTTACTAAGTATTATCGTAGCACGGATATTATGATTCTACCTAACAGTCATAGATTCAATTTTTACGTAATTAAGTTTTTTCTTTTCATTTAGCCCCCGCTAAATAGGCAAAGGGAACTTATTGTTAAAAGGCGGAACTCAACGCCGCGCTTTGCCTGGTTTCCATAGCGATTAAAAAAACAAAATTGTTCCCCAGGAGGTCCACCGAATTTAAGTTCACTTAGGAATTTCGCGGATTCGTCTTTCAGGACTCTTTTTATACTTTAGGTTACAAGTCCGAGTTCCGACATCCAGTACATCCAATTGTGCATTATAATTATGTAATAATAATTTTTTACTTCACGCTGTATCATACACATAGCAAAGAAGGCAGAGGGAACCTGGAAACCTAGTGTTAAGAGACTTCCGTTCTCCACATTCCATCGAATTCTTAAGACATTGCGGGTTGAGTGGCGGAACACTACACCGCGTCAATCTTTTAATATTACTATCTGTATAATTTTAATTATTATTAAATTCAATCACCTTTCTTGCTAGGTTACTACCTAGAGTTTCTGAGTTTTGTCCAACATACTTTGTATGGATGAATAAAAAAAGAAGAACGAGGTAAAATCTTCCTAGAGAGACTCTACTTTGGAAAACTAATTTATTTTTAAAGAGGGAAAAAGATCTCATAATTTATCCAGGTTAAGTTTTTAATATTAATTAAAAGGAATGTTTGAAATACTGAATGACTCTAGTCTTAAGCTTGTGTCGTATAAAGTTTATTTTTGTATTTAAAATCTGTTCCTATTAAGATACTAACGTTCTCCACTTCCCGTCAAATTGCGTATTAAGTGACGGAATTCAACGCCGGCTTCGCCCCGCTGCTACAGCGAAGAAATGAAAATTTTAAATAGAAATAATAAGTATTTTAACAAAAATATACCACACAATGGATAACCTTACCATAGAATAGTTACTTTATTCCAAATGTATGTATGTATGTATGTGTATACCCGTATAAGTCACAAACTAGCTTTGATACTGGCGAGTGGTCGCCTTCAGTGATAAGAAATGAAAGATCACTCATACGTTGGTCTTTATATCTTGCGTTGAATACACACGGACTTTAGTAACTGTACATAGTTTGTTAAATGTTGAATTTTCAGTATGAGAGTAAAGGTGAAGGTTGTGAGTTCGATTGCCGTTTGAGGGAATGAATTGTTTTCTTTTGCTCACTTTAGTAACAAGATAAAGTGTTGTATTGATTGTTGTTTCAAATTTGGTCAGAAAGAAGAAAACGGATCACTTCTCGACGGACTCTCTAAATACTCAATAAATTTTTTGAAAAGTACAAATTGTTAAGTCCTTTTATGGAAATGATACAAGCATCAATAAATTGTAACAAGTATTTAAAAATTCCAACATAGCTTAATAAGAACATATAGTTTAAAGGTGAAACCGCTAGGACGGTCCCAAGAGGCTGGGTTTTGAGTTCGTTTTCTAAAATATTTTTTTGTTTTTGTGGGTGGTTTCACATGTCTACAATAATAAAAAATATCTATGATATCTTTAGCGGAGACCGGAGCGCGCCACATTCTCTCTATTGCAAATAGTTTTAAAACATCAAAATTATATTTATTGACAAATATTTTTATTGCCTGTATGTATTTGATATATCAAAAGAACAGATCCATTAACTTTATTTGCGGACGTTCTCCCGATCTATGAGATATCGGTGGATGAAGCATTGTTCGGTTTAGCTCTAGATATGTATGTATGTTTGTACACAGTACTTTTAGTAGTTTATTATGACTACCTATAATTAAATGTTGAAATACGTTAAATATTTGTATCCCGCAGCAGGGTATGCAGAGGGAACTTAAATCATTCCACAGAATTCTGGAGGCATTGCGTGTTGAAAGGCGAAACTTAACGCTGCACTTTGCCTCGGTATCAGAGCGAGGAGTCGGAATCGAACCCAGAACTTTTGCGATCATAGTCAAATGCTGTGCCGTGGTTTCATTCGGTTCTCTTATCGTATCGTATCTTTTAAAATATGTAAAAGTCTATAGTGTAAAATATATTTTACATGAAAAATCGTCCAATATTAATAATACTTTATCAAATTAAATGACTTTATAGTCCAAGAGGCTGCGTCAGGATAATTATTGTTAAGTATCATTTGAACTCATCTTAAATACTTTGGAAGTTAGCTGTAAGGGATAACGTCTCTCAGACCATTTCACAATTATTTAGGGTCAGATTTAGGTGTCATTTATGGGAGGGATCTAAGATGGTGTAATTACTAACGGTGATTATAGTATAAGTCGTATTTCGATGGCCCTATTAATCTACGGTTTAACTTTTAAATTTAATTTTGTAGAAAAGTGTTAAAAGTTAGACGTTTAGTTAAATTGATAACGATTAGGAGTTTATTTAGGTTTGGTACAGTTGAAGTAAATGATTTCGTGTCTATACTTTTTAGCTTCGTTCTTTATCCTGCATTTCTCTTCTTTTTCATGTCATTTTACAACTGAATTTGAAAGATTGCGTGCTAAATAGCGGAACTCAACGCCGCGCTTTATTTCACAATTTCGAACCGATAATTTCAAATGGAGTTTAGGAACTTTTATATAATTTTTAAATAAGCAGAGAGAAACTGGGAATCTAGTGTAAAAATACTCTGTTCCCATTAAAACACTTCTGTTCCCTATTTTCCGTTAAATTTTGGCGGAAATTATACTTGTGTGGAGTAGAATAACTAAACACTGCGTTTTGCCTCATTACTAAAACGAAGAAATGAAATAAAAAATGTAAAATTTTCTGGAGTGAGAATTGAATCCACAACTTGCCGCTTGTTTACAATCGCATGCTTGTACCTCTGCGTCACGATAGACTTAAAAAATAATTTATTTTGAATCCAAACGAAATCTGACCAAGTCCTTACATAATACAACTGAGCCAAAGCGGTCTTTTCGCCAAGTACAACGCTTGGGCTACCCTAAGTCGGATAATACTCTTAGTTTTATTTCCTTGGTTCAAGAAGCCGCAATAGACGAGACTGAAATTCGCAAAATTGATTCCATCCTGAATAAAACTTTTGAACTCTTCGTGAAATGAGAAAGTTTTACAATCTTGACCGTTGATTTAATCGTTGCAGTTGCAATTATGGTTATAGGGACATACCATGGCACCACTGGAAGTGATGCGGGAAAATATTTCTTAGCAGTTCCAGTTTCCCGCTTTTTCCCGCAGAGCGGATCATGACAGAGATGGAAGCATGTGTTAGGACACTCGATATCTCAATTTTCGACCAAATTTCGAGAGACAAGCGGCGAAATTCAACGCTTCGTCCATAATAGTGGGGTAACGAAACTCATTTATTGCCGCGAGTGAAGATTGCATCTTTTTGAACGTTTTCGTGGTAAGTTTAATAATAGTTGACTGACGCTAACGTCTCTACCTTTCTTTTTTGCCTCGTACAGTCCCGTCAATATAATGTATGATGGGGAACCCCCCGAAGACCCTCATGCTTTTTAACGTAACCTTCTTCCAGTATCATCAATACCGTTTTCTCGAAGATAAATTGAAGTCGCCACCTGACTCTCTTACCACTCTTGCGTATTTCTTATATAATATTTGTATAATATTAGTATTTAGATTTATATAATGGAATTTAAAACGATATATACAACAAAATGCTAACAGTCTCTACTAATCTATTTTACTTTTCCATACTCACCCTTCCTTTCATTCTGTTTTCAAGAAGAGCTTAAATAGAATACTACATACCTTAAATGAACTTGCAAAGTGTTTAATTTGAACTTAACCGTGTATTTATGTGTTACGAGAAATTAATCCATATTAAGTTAAGGATAATGGCGAAAATTGCTTGAAAGGAACATAACGGGGTGAAGAAGATTAATCTAACTATAATGTCCTCGGTGCGACTGCATAAAGTTTACAAAGGATTTATTAAGAAAGCAATTTTATACAGCTATTTGTTGTTTGAAATTATTAATTTTGTTTTGTGTTTAATTAAATGTTACGGTTTTGCCATTTAGCATGTTTTCTATAATAGTTCTTGAGATTTGAGTGTTAAACCAAACAAAATGTTAGTCTAGATAATTTATTTAATCCATACACAATAAATAGAATAACTAAGTAGATTTAATCTTGTGTTAAAAAAAATACTGGTCAGTAAAGTCAGCTTACATCGATAATTTTACGTTATAACATCATAAGAAATTTATAAATTAAATTAAATTATTATCACTGAATTATTATTATTCAAATTCAAAATTAAAATTACGATAAATTTACATTTATTTGCACTCGTTAATATTTTTTTACTTAAATTGTACAGATTAAACACAAATAACAATGAATGGATAGATGGGTCATCAGCCGAACGCTTAGACCGATCGTACCTTTCTATCGTTTGTTCCGCGCTCTCGCTTGCACGATTGGCTCAGGGGGAACAATAAGTCATGCTTTTTGTGCTTAGTGTGTGTAGCCGGCGTTCATAGATTTATTAGACGTTATCACATCAAAAATATATTTAAAAAATAAACACCTTAAAATATAAAAAATGTGCACTAAGAAAATAATTTCTGAAATTCTAAGAACATAGACAAAATACGAATATGTTGCCTACATTTTTATCAACTTGCTTTCATTTTTAATCTCAATTTTTAAATAAAAATAAAAGGTATCGTTCCATTGTTTTGTAAAGCTTGTAAAATGTCAGATCCGTACATGTTGTATGATTACGACGAGTTATTTTTTTTTCATTTACTATTTCATTTTCAATAACGTTAATTGAAAAGTGTAATATTGAAAAAGAGGCCAGTCGTGGTGCAGAGGTAAAACCGTGAGACTGTAAAGGCGACAGATTGTGGATTCGATTCCTACTCGAAGAAATGACATATTTATTATATTTTTTTTTTTGGAATGGAATTGTCATAACACTAGGTTTCCAGGTCCCCACTGCGTACCCTGATATGTGCTGGATACAGCGTGAAGCTAAAAAAAATATTTTATATTATTTCTTATTTTATATTACTTAATATATAATATAATTTTTTTCACAGATTCATTTTTTTTTTCATTAGCAGGCTGGGTAAAAGGAACTTAAAGTTAAGACATTACAATGACCATATTCTGCCAAATTGTAGAGACATTACGTGTTGAGTGGCGTTCCAGTCTTAAGAGAACAAAGTGCAGCGTTAAATTCCGCCTAATTAAATAAATAACTTTAAATTGACCGATAGCTCATCTTAGTGATAAGACACTCCGTTCGTTTTTGCTTGTAGATTAACATAATCTAAGGTTGTAAATAATATTAATGGTACTTGTAGCTCACATTATCGTTTTCGTGTACTTTGAAAACTTAACTTGATTTTGCAAAATGGATAAATAAAATTTTCCCCTTTCTTGTAGGTTGTAAAAACATTTTTACTACCCTCTTTTTAATCTACATACACCCCAAATTTTCACTTTTTTAAGTTCAATACTCTAGTAAAAAAGAGTTTATGTAATATATAAAAAATATGAAAAGGATTTTTTGATTCCCCATTCATGATTTTTAACTATGTACTGTCCTTACTCTGAAATGTATAAGGAATCCTATAGAAAATAGTAATATAGAAAATTGTAATCATATAAAGGACCCTTTGTAAGCGGTCCGACAGTTCTCAAAATTCACTCAACTATGTTCAATTATGTGCTTTATTAGGAGACTATTCCAAATAGAGTATGTGTAATAGAGTATATGTTATGTACATACAACATATAAGCTTTATTTGTAATATATTTAAAATTATTTCATATATTTACTTGTAGCGCAGCATTGAGTTCCGCCAATGAATAGTTGGAAAAATAAAAGTGATTTGATTTAATAACAATTACTTCCCCAAGCAGAAATCGAACCCAAATCATCGCATTTACAGAAAGACGCAGCCCACTGTGCTACGGCGGTATAAAACATTTAATTCAATTTAATGTTTGTAATTATATTCTTGAAGATAAAATATATTTATATATATATATATATATATATATTTATAACTTACTCTAGTTATAAGAGATATTAGCTTTTTAAGAAATTGGAGAAATTTATTGCAATCTTACCTTCAGACTGTGCCAATGTAACAGCCAATATGGCACTAAAAGTTAAACATATGGGTAGCGCTTTCATCTGAAACAAAGAAAATAAATATAAAGTATACGTATCATTTACAAAAACCGGACAAGTGCGAGTCGGGCTCGCGCACCGAGGGTTCCTTAAAGTAATTTTTGCTTTGTATGACATTCAGACTTATTTAGCCAGAGCTTTTTCTTCTTATACTTAAGGTTATTATTTTTTAGAATTTTACCACAAAAAAGTGTAGGAAAAAAATGTCATATGTTGTTTTGATTCCTAGACTGCTACTACCTATATTATATAAATTTCATAATTTTAAATTATTTGGAAGTATCCTATTAATTTTGATTATCTTTATAGTGTCAAAACACTCGTTTTATTGCTATATAAACGGCCATTTCTTTTTTTAAGTAAATATAGAAACAAAACACGTTTTTTCCAGGAAGCTTGGGGCCGTAGATTTATCTATATAGTTTGAATTTCAACGCGATATCTCTAAGCGTTCCTTGCTCTTGACTGATAGGCAGACAGACGTATAAAAATAAAAATTAGAACGTAGCGGGACTCAAACCTCGCACGTTCAATTTTTTTTACGTTTTCTAAATAAGTAAATTTATATGTCACTCACATTCATACATAAAAAATATGCATAATTTTGAGTATCGTCTCTATCACTCTATTAAAAGATATATTTGAAGTTTTTAAGAAGCTTATATTTCATAAAATTGGAAAAAGATACATGTAAGGTCATCGCCATGAATTTTTTAAACTTTTCATACTTCGAAAAGGAATAGTAATCATTTATTTACTTTAAATAAACATCGCTATATCGTTATTAAATTAATACATTTTACGTTAAATTCCACTAAAAGTAAGTTCTTATTAATGTCAGTTATTTAATGATTAAATTTGTTAACGCTGAAGTAAACTACTTTAATGATTCAAATTAATATATTTATTTTAAATTTGTGACAAATGTAACAAAACAAAAGTTATGGAAGTCCTCATCTGAATTACGATAGGGGAACCCCAAGGAACCATTTTTTTACATTAGAATCACTAAACATGTTTCTATAAGAAAGCAAGTTAGTGTATGTAATTGATGATCGTGTAGTATTAACAGACGAAGCCGCGGATGAGTTGATACTATTATATATAAATAAGAATACCAAACGCGCTTCCATGTAGACAAAACGAACTTTTGTAAAGTTTTAAAACAAAATCGCCACTAACAACTACTAACGACCTTACCTTATTAATCACACTTGAATAGCAACGCTTAGTTACTTCAATATTATTTTTGTTTTATCTGTTTATTTAGACAAAGCGCGGCGTCGAGTTCCGTTCTTATGAGAAAATTATATAATGAGGGAATTAAAAAACATATTTGAAATATCTATTAATTACAATATATTATACGTTTATAAGGGAGTATATAAGGACTTCATTGTTAAAAATATTTCAAATCTACTAAATCGATTTTGTTTAATCTGAAATGTTTAAGAAATTGGAATATACATTTAAATACAAAGTGATCATCTCTATATGACTTTTGGTTTCTGAATTTGTCGACCAATATCACAAACCACATTTCTTAAGTCGGTTAAAAATATTTTTGGACTAGAAAATAAAAATCACTTCACAAAAAGTATAAGTTTAGCTAACTAGCTAGACTGTACTAAACAAATTTGGTCAAGCAAAATTGCTTACTACTACTTACTCTAACGCTACACACATACTTTACTAAAATTAAACACCCAATCAATTCTGTACGAAATAAAAGAGCCGCACATAACAGCGTACCGCTTCAAAAAAGACAAAGCTTATGCCGTAACAGCGTTTTTTAAAGGAAATCCTTTGAAAACGTTGCAAAAATTCCTACCAATTACGGCGGAAGAACTTCGAGAAAAGTGCACTTTTAACGGGCTTTTAATGTTGAGTATTTAATTCAGTCACTAGATGGCACTGAGGACGTAATTACAACGTGATTGCGGGTAGGTTAACTATTTTATACTGAGATAGAGGTTGTATGGAATACTAACTTTTATATGTGGCCTCGATTTGGTCACAACTATAATGGAAATCATTTAAAGCTGTGTTTGACACACAATACCAGTACATCAATACCATGATGTCACCTTATTCGATAAATGGACATATCCAACACAAAAACAAGTTTACAATTAAATTCATTAGTTCCTGAGATCAGCATGTTTTACCAAACAAACTGTTCAGCTTTATAATATTAACCTAGAAATATAGATAGGCAAAATTTGAACTTTAAACTATAATTTTTCCTTACCCAAGTTCTCCTTACTCTAATGGTATACGTAAAGAAGCTTAGCATGGGTTTCTCATTAAGCGAATTTCTCCTGTATTTTTGTATGACAGTTGGAATTCAGAGGTTACACATTTCTGTTTTTTACACCTCGTATGAATAGACGACTTGCACGCGGTGAATAGCAGAATCTAGCTTTACGTTGCCAAATCCAGACCAACGTAACTTCTATAAGCTTGTATAATTATAAACAACTTTGAGAGAAGTATAAGAACAACATACTAATAATACTACTTCTACTGCATATATAATATGTACGTATCTCGTATATTCGTATGGAGTAAAAATTATAAAGACGTTATATATTTTATTTGATCTAAATAACTAATGGACTAAAACAATGAAATTAATGTCCAAATGGTCAGTCAAGTCTTGTATGAAAACGAAAAGGCAGAATATTTTAGCACAGTTAGTGAAAGCAATTAAACTTACTAATTGATACATATTAATTGCCCTTCAAATTGGCGTCGTAAAATTTCTGTCCCGAAACTTTTGCCAATTACAAAGACGTTGGGATTTTGGCTTTTCACAATTTTGTTACGTTGAAGTGAAATGAGCCTTTCGTAAAGGATTTTAAATCATAAATTCTTGAGGCCGTCGTGGCGTAGAGGCACGAGCGTGCGACTAAACGCAACGGTTATGGCTTCGATTTTCACTTGAAAGGATAAAATATTTATTTAATGTTTTAATTTCCTCGCTCTGGTATATATTTGTAATGTTCTTTTTGTAACCTACAGCTTAGTACGCCTGATCTGATATAGTTAACATTATTGTGATATACAAGATACATTTTAAATGGTAGAGGCAGTTCTAAACGCAGGCGGAGTGGAAACCATCAAAATGATTAAAGACACGTATAGTCTATAACCGATAAGTGGCGATAAATGCACAACCCAATACATAAAGAATTTTTCAATTTGGACCCGTAGTTTTTTCAACCAACTGTTTTTTGCCAATCGGTTCCAAAACCCATTTTTATAGTCCTCCCACTGCTCGTTTCGTACTTACAGCTATTATTGATTCTGTATATCTAATTTGATTTCGTTGATGCAAAATCAGTAGCTACAAAGGCATCCAAGGAAGTTGCAATTCAAATTGTTAAACGCAAAGTGCTGTGATCGGTACTCACTCGTGCGAATATTATATAAGGAAGACCAACTTAATTGCTCACATTGTATTTTGAATGTTACCTTGTTAATAATATGGAACTTCAATTCAACTTAGTCGAACGTGTTAGAATTTAACTAAGGGCAAGTTATAGTAAAAGGTATCGAAAATGAACAGAAATCGTCGTGGCGTGACGGCGTGACGTACCTCATCGAGGTAGCAATGGTTTTGGGTTTGAATATCAATCGGGGGAATGATTTTATTATTTAAATTATTCAATAAACAAAGTCTGGCGTTGAATTTCGTTGATAAACATGACTCGAATTCGGACGGAGAGAAAAGAGAGGAGTGTATTGACACTAGATTTTTATTTGTCTGCCATATGCGGGTAAATAGTGAAGCTAAAAAAGAAAGCTCGTATTCACAATTTTTTTAGACGTCGAGTGAATGGGCAACGGCTTAAGTTATGAATAAAATGTACCGGCATATTTTAAGTTTACTAAAATAAAAAAAAATCACAAGCCAATATAAATGAAAACATTTATATGCGGTGAATTCGTGTACGGGTCAATGAATAAACGATTTCGCTGGATCTAGTATTTAAAGAGGCTGAAATTTCCCTTGGTTTCAGAGTAACGCATCGGCACATATGGAAACGAGACAGACTAAAAATATATTTTGTCATTTTTTTATGAAAAACCTTTATATGGAGCTTTTTTTACAAGCCGTTAATTTGCCGTATTGTATGTTCGGTTAAGCTTTGTAATTAAGTTTCAAAGCAGTTATCTTTAATCATTTATATCGAAACTCTGCAACTTGAATTATTTTAGTTACACGCTAAATCCCGGGACGAAATTGCAAACCGTACTTTTTGCTGTCTGAATTCCCAAGCGTCACGTGCTTTACCAATACCGGATCCAGGAAATGTTTAAGATTTCAATTCTCCAAATGGGAACTAAACTCATAACCTGTCGCGTTTACAGTCACAGCGTTGTGCTCCAGCCTCACGATTCATTTTTTTTGAACAATCCATTTCTGTATTTAATATGGCTGTGTGATATTGGCAAAGTGATTTGTGTTTAGATACCTAGTACGCTCAAAAGTCATAACTCAAATAAATTGCAACGACTTTTTTATTTTTTTATTTGAACTGAAATTGTAACTTTTTAATACTTAAACATACTTTGTAAAAAACTGCCTAATTTTCGAGAGAAGCCTATTAAGCGGCAGTCCACTGCGCCATGATGTCTTTAAATACAATAAACAAATATAAATCAGCTTCACGCTGTATCCCACACACAGCAGGGTACGCAGAAGGTTAATCTAGTGTTAAGACACTCCGTTTCCCCACTTACCGCAGAGTTCTGGAGACATTACGTGTTAACACTAGAGCGAAGAAATGAAAATATAAATGTAAATAAATATTTCATTTCTTCGGGTGGGAATCGAACCCACAACCAGTCGATTTTACAGTCACATTTTGTGCCCCTGCGCCACAACTGGCCTCATTATGACACTTTCTATTTTATTTAATTTTCTAAAGGTAAAATAATGGGTTATTAGCTTACCTAAGTACACATTTTTAATAACCAACTGACCAAAACGATGATACAGAGGTTGCCTTTTGAAACAACTGAATGTTATATTTTTGAAAAGTCGGTCCTTTGTTCGAGCGCCTTGCCGGCTTCACTTTTAATTATTCACGCCACCGGAAAGAATTCGAGGGAAGGTTGCAAATTTGAAATGGGAAGTGTTTAATTGTTTTTATATTTTTAACTGTGGACTGTTATGCTTTTATGGAGGCCGTTGTGGTGTGGTAGGATAGCGTTTTGGTGTTGTGGATTCGATTCCAAAAAAAAAGTCAGCTTTACGCTGTATCCCGCACACAACAGACAGAGGGAACCTAGTGTTAAGACACTCCGTTCCCCCCTTCCTGGCAAATTCTAGAGGCGTTGCGTGTTGAATGGCAGAACTCAATGCCGCCTCGACACCAGAGCGAAGAAATGGAAATATATAGTAAATATTTCATCTCCTTGAGTGGTGATCGAACCCACAACCAGTCGGTTTTACAGTCACACTTTGTGCCCCTGTGCCACGACAGGCCTCAACTCAATTATATATCTATAAGACAAAGCGTAGCGTTCAAACCCGCCATCTAACACGTAGTGTCGCAGAATGTGGGGAACGGAGTGTCTAGTACATAAGGTTTCTTCTGTTTTAAAGTAATACTGCTTACTCGCTCAGGTTCGCCTCTTAACACGTAAAAAATGGGAACATTGTGAGAAAAGTAGTGACACTAAATTCCTTCCGCCCTAACTAGAACAGCGTTTAATTTACTTTTTAGCTTCACGCCGCATTCTGCGCTAAGCAAACATTTCACTGCCCCGAGTGAGAATCGAACCCGCAACCGTTGAGTATACAGTCACACGCTTGTGCCCCAAGGGTGAAATTTATAATAAACAATAATAATTAATAATAAATCCCTAACATATTATGGCAATGTGTTTATCTCAGTACTATTTCACATACATTGAGTTATTTATACAGCCCCGGGGGAGTTTACTTTGTTATCTCTAATCGCGGAGCGCGCTCGGACTTAATATGAAGACTTGGAAATACAATAATTTTTTTTTATACTACGTTATATTTGGAGGAGAGTTAATTTTTTTTACATAGTAATTAATGTGTAATTCTGCAAAATATACTTTGTTTTTAGAAAAATTATAAAAAATTGAGCATAACGGGATTTGAACTCGCGACTTTTGGAAATCTAGTAAAACTATTTTTAAATGTTTACTAAGAAAATAAATAAATAGAGAAGCATATATTTTATCAAAATATGTACATCCACTAAATAACATATTATTGTAATTTGTATCAGATATACCCTTTCCGCCATTTTTCTATAAATTATAATTTCTTAAAATGAGAATATTTTCTGATATTTTATTTATATTAAAGACTAGCAAACTTAAGCTGTAAGACTGTATTTTATACAATTTTACGATTAAGCATCAGAAGGAAAAAACGAAACAAATAAATATTTTAATTTCTTCGAGTAGGAATCGAACCCACAAGCGGTTGGCTGTCTTTGAAGTCACACGCTCGTACCCTACGCTTCGACTAATATACATATAATTAGTTATATTAAAGAAACATTTACCATCAGTAGTCCAAATAACAAAAGCAAGAGAAGAGTTAGTCACGGCCACGGTCTCGAACGAACGGACGAATGAACTCGTTTCTTTGTTTTTTGATATTAATTTACTATAATAATCTCTTGTATGGTCATCTTCTTGTGGTCTCTTTGGTCTTGAGGTCAGTCGTGGCGCAGAGGCACAAATATAAATGAACTCGTTTCTTTGTTTTTTGATATTAATTTACTATAATAATCTCTTGTATGGTCATCTTCTTGTGGTCACTTTGGTTTTGAGGTCAGTCGTGGCGCGGAGGCACAAAGTGTAACTGTAAAACCGACTGGTTGTGGGTTCGATTCTCACTCGAGGTGATGAAATATTTACTTAATTATATTTCCATTTCTTCGCTCTGATGTCGAGTCAAAGCGCGGCCTTGAGTTTTGCCACTCAACACGCAATGCTTACGGAATTCGGCAGAAAGTGGGCAACGGAGTGTGTTAATACTAGGTTCCCTCTGCCTATCCTGCTGTGTGATACAGCGTGAAGCTGATTTGATTTGTATGGTCATAAACTATTAACATAATGGTCGTACGTTTGATGACAACGTGGTACAAACCATCGCGTTAAATTACGTAAATCAAAACGCTATGTCTAGACAATTGCGGAAAGAGCGGAAAATGGACAACGGAGTCTCTTAGTATAGTATCTAAATATCATAGTATAAAATAATTTACTTTTCTCTATGTACGCTACTGCATGAGTTATGCTTGAAGTTTTTTTTAAGCGAGATTTGAACCTTTGACAGTTCATTATATTCATTTTAGACCACTGCACGATAATGGTGTCAAAACAAGCACTATAAGCTTGTTAAAGTTACCAAACGAAATGATCGATCAAAAAGC
The DNA here is from genome assembly GCA_030704555.1 of Heliconius charithonia. Taxonomy (NCBI): domain Eukaryota; kingdom Metazoa; phylum Arthropoda; class Insecta; order Lepidoptera; family Nymphalidae; genus Heliconius; species Heliconius charithonia. The sequence goes on from CM060813.1 coordinate 1,100,074, forward strand.
ATATTGCGCTGTTCTCAACGATCTAGCAAACAAATTGTATGCCGCCCACAACTGCGAGTTCCGCGTTGCAAATTAACAAAGATTTATATAAGTTACCGTATGAAGGTTGGAATGGGGGATTTGTAATTGTGAATATGTTGAATAGCCTGAGTGTACATGATGGTTATAAGTTTGATTCTTTTAGTTTATGGTGGCACAGCGTGTGAATATGAACGCGACGGTTATCGGTTCGAGTCCCATTCGCGGGAAAGGTGAAGGAAACAAAGCGTGGTGTTGAATATCTCGCTAATTGGTCGAAAAGTGGGGAACGGAGCGTTTAAACACGGGGTCCTCTCTGCCTACTTAGCAGTTTATAGCGCATCTATATGCGCTATAAACAGATTTATTTAATTTAGTTTTATATTTATTAGATTATTATTAATTAAATAAATTATTCTTGAAATAATATACGTCCGTTCCCAACTTTCCGCTGAATTCTTGGAGGCTTTTTTTGTTGCGCCCGCCGCGCTTAATTTCGAAATATCCATATAATAAAATATATTTTTTTGCAACTGAAATGTCAAACCACTACTTCTTGCTTGACACTCTACGTAGCGGTTAGTCACTCTGTCAATCACTATCCACGCAACTAAGATTGCTGGTATATTGAGCCACGCAACCTAACGCCGCAACCCGTCGAAATAGCAAGAAAATATTTTTTTAAAAAAAAACCACAATATTCGCTTTTGCTTATCAATATGCCAAACTAATGGTGGTATAATAAAATCAGTTATAAGAAAAGTAATCCGATACTAACTCAATTTAACTATTTATTAATTTAGTGAGCTATATTATTTATATGAAGTGAGGAAATTACCTTTGGTGTTAGGGGGCTACACCCGCGTCCTTACGCCGCACTCGCTGGCATACGAAATCTGCAACAACGAAATTATTTATGAACGAATCGCTTATAAAAATGGTTTTTATTTTTTTAGCTTCACGCTGTATCCCGTACGTAGTAGGGTACCGCAGGGTACCGTAGGGTAGGCAGAGGGAACCAGAAAATTTAATATAAGGACACTTCATTTCCGATTAACGGTAAAGCTATTCTCCATTTTCTGGTGAATTCTTGAGAGATTGATTGTTGAGTATTGATTTCCAAGTGGAAATCGAACGTTGAAAAATAATCATGTTATTAGAACACGAAATTAGTTCAGATTAGTAAATAAATAACAATATAATTCAAGCGGACGAAGCCGCGAGCGCATCTCTAGTTCTATAATATAAATCTCTTAAACCAGACTCCGATAGAAACATATAAGATAGAAAACTTTACGGGTTAAGGCCGCAAATCGCCACATAGGGGTGAGATAAGTTTATAGTGGTACACAATTTCTACGCCAATTTCACCCTTTCAACAATCAATTCTTATCAGGGTTACAATCGGGACACACTGGGTCCCAGCCATTCGAGTGAAATAACAGCATTATATATTTCTATCGCCCTTTCTTAATATATCCAAAAGAAAAATAAAAGACAGCATCTTTTATTTTTCAAAGTAAAAGCGACGGTTGTGGGTTCGAATTCCTCGGAAACGTATTTCATACGGGCGAAGCCGCGAGCGTGTCACTGGTCTCAAACATATGTGGGTCGCCTCTGCTATGTTTTTATTTTAGTAATTTTGTTCAACTTTGAAAATTAAATTTAAAAAAATATTTCAACTTCTCTACTTCTCTGAAAAATGTGCGCTTATTGTCTATTTATTGCAATTGGAAAAGGCGTTTTCTTGGTAACATTATTGACATTGCACGAAATGCTTAGAAATTATTTGCAATTGTTTTTACGCTATATCCCACACGTAACAGGATAGACAGAGGGAACCTGTTAACGTAGTATTAAGACACTCCGTTTCCATTAAGACATTTCCGTTCCCCACTTTCCGACGACTTCTCGAGGTATTACGTGTTGAGTGGAGGAGTTTAGCGACTTGACCTTTAACACATTAAATATTTCATTCCACCGAATCTAAATAGAACCCGCAACCGTTGCGTCAACAGTCTAATCACAAATATATTTGTATAAATGAAAAGAAATATCTATATATATAATAAATAATATTGGCAACAATAGTGATGTTTCAACACTGATGAAAAGTAACTAAAACAAAAGGAAGACTGTAGGTAACCAAAGAAATGTTCTTTGAAAATAAGTTGAGCACATCTCCAAGTAAATACAATATACAGTATTTGTTTTTGTTCGGGCGCTGTTTATTCTTAGTGGCAGCGCCGTCCGCAACTTTTTCATAGTAATGATGTAATACTTGCGGCACTTTATAAAAATTTGTACTTTATTTGTATTGTTTTGAATTTCTCATATTCTGTTAGTTAAATTTAATGTTGCATGAGAGTTCGATTCCCACTGAAGGAACAGTATTATGTTCATTTCTCCGCCCTGGTAAGATGAAGAGAGGCGTTGAGTTTCGTTACTCTATGTAATGTCTCGAAAATTAGACCGTGTGTGGGGAACGGAGTGTCTTAACACTAAGTTCCTTTTGCTTACTATGCTATATGTGATGATACAAGGATCGTATTTGTCTATAAGCACTATGTATGTGAGTTTGATTTGCACTTAAGAGAAATTGTATTTTATATTTTCATATTTTTAATAAATTCAACAGTTATGAAAAATACTTTTTATAAGAAAATATATAAAATTTTTAAGTACCAGAATTTGAACATTCGCTTTTCGGAGACCGTCTATCTAACAAACAACAACCTACCAATAAGCCATAGCGTATAATAATTTCGACGTAGCTTAATGGTTAACGTGGTTGGACGGTTTTCAAGGGGTTCGAGTTCAAATCGACACAAAGACTACGTATCACGAAGTCTCTTTATATCATTATTTAAATTTTTATTTTCATAGTGAAAATAGTGACTCTGTTATACTATACGGAGTGCTACTCTATACGGAGTGTTACTCTATACGGAGTGCTTGAAATTTCCATACGTACCTATCATCGTATTGAATTAATATTCTGGAAACACTACCTAAGACAATTAAATCGGAGCTAAGTTGAATTTAGGTTATAATTACCTCTATCTTATAGTTAATAACTAATTTTCGCTATCAGATTACTCTTGATAATTATATAATTGTAGAGTAGTTTGGGTTTGATTTTCTCTCAGTGAAAAGCTTTTACTCAAAATGTTGTCCTGACGTCGTCGTGGCCCTTTGCAGCACAGGGCTTTCATCGGGATAAAGCGTGATCACGCACATAGCAGCTTAGGCTTAAGGAATCTGGTACTCAGACGGTTAGTTTCTATTAAGACACTTTGTTCTCCGCTTTCTGCCGAATCCTTGAGGCATTGCGTGTTAAGTGGCGCAACTCAACACTGCGCTTCACCTCGTTATTTCCCCGAGTGGAAAGCGAACCCACAACCTGTCGCCGTTATCAAATATTGGATTTTATGTGATAGACAAATCATTATATAATAAATCATATTTTATTATATTTTCTGTAACACATCTTTCTGAAACAGCACTACAAGAACAGTTTTGTAAGTGTCAATGTTGAAACTTGTATAAGTTTTTGTTTGTAGTTTAAGACCTATTTTGGGTCAGCGCTATTTTGTATCGTAACTTCTATTTCTGATAGAAACACGAAGTGCTATATTGTGTTCTAAATTTACTAGAAGTGGCTGTATACATAATAATCTTGATATGTATAACAAAATCTTTATATTTTTAATAAAACATATAACATTTTCTATACGGCAGGATTTGAAGCTGCGCCTTTTGAACAGCCAAGTAAGATATTCGATTTCGTGATAAACGTCTTTAGGTGTTAGAGCTTGGATGTTTCCAAGAGGCATGGGTTCAAATCCTGATATGTTGATATTTTCCTTTATTTCTTTCTGCGTATGACAGTGCAGCGTAGCGCCCCCACACAGCAGTCTAGGGAGAGAAAACCTAATGACACGTCACATGCCACTTGTAACGCCTAAATTTCAAGACAGTGGGGCCCAACGCCACCGTTAACATTTCTTAGATTTTTTTTCTTTTATTTTGTTAAATATTCTGCTAGTATAATTCAAATTCCTTAAAATCAACAGAAATCTTTTCAATCAATATATATTTTCAATCAATACAATCATAGGATACGAAGTCATACCCCCATAAAGTTACCATAAAACCAAAAAAACAATAGAGAGATCCAAACCCCGAATCTAATTCAAGATCATTTATTCAAATCACGCTCGTAAAAGTTTACGATCTGAATTCTATTTGTTTGGCAAATATTCTATTTTTGGTTTTCTTTTACGGAAAATAACATATACATACGTGAAGTACTGTATGCAGTATACTTATAATAAAGTTTTGAGTTGCTGTTGTTGTACTTTGACTATGGCTCTGTTGATGGGATATACTGATAATATAAAATTGAAAATTTTGTTTGGTTGAATGTTTTGATCTCAGGATAGTCTGAATTAAAAAAATATTTTTGCGTAGCGAAATTATTTGAGAAAACGTGAAAAAATATTAACTAAAACAATGATTTAGAACAACTTCTGATTAGAAAGACGCTAATCAAGAGGTAAGTGCTTTTTTTATTATTTTATATTTTGTAATTGATATTAGCTAATCTCTTTACATTTCTTACAGTGTTATTGCTTAAGCTTAAAAATAAAAAAACGTGTTAAATTTTGAATTGAACAAGATTTGAACCAGCGACACTTGGCTAAAGCCAGCGAAAGCCAGAGCGTTCTAAATCAAACTTTGAACTAGAAGAACAAATTAGAAGCGTATCTAAGTTTCACTACAGCCAAGACTAGCGGTTGGACGTAAGATTTAGTTTACTTGTGCAACTTAGTGATGGAGTCCAGGTGCAAAATTACATTACATCACCGATTCTTGATTTACCTGTCATTACATTCATTTGGGCTATAGTAGCGGCTCTAGTAAAGAGTATTTTTTTTGCAAATTCCGAATTAAATAACCATTTTTTTTTTTCTTTCACAAGAAATCCTTTCGGAAGGAATCTAGTGTCTGCCACCACCCAATTCACAAAATCTGCTTGTTGAGAGACATAACTGAAAAATGAAAATAAGTTACCCAAAAAAGAACAGAACCTACAATCCTCACGTATTATATACACTGTCACACCGAACCACGACTGCCTTCAAAATCAAAATTTATATCTGCCTAATACTAATTCCAGGTACATGTGACATACATATTTACATGAATGTCACTCTCTCATGAGACCAGCAGCGACTTGTACTTCCGATTTGCGGCTGACGTTAACAAGATCAAGATAATTTGCGTTATCAGCACTAATATATAATAGAATAGCTTTTACTATGTGTGGCGCTATGGTAATATTAAAAGATTGTGACACATTTTAAAGGATATTTAGATTTTGAGTCCAAAGTATAACTGTAAAACCGACTGGTTGTGGGTTCGATCCCTCACGAGGAGATGAAATATTTAATTAAATTTATATTTCCATTTCTTCGCTCTGGCGTCGAGGCAAAGCGCGGCGTTGAGTTCTGCCACTCAACAAGTAATGTCTCCAGAATTTGGCAGAAAGTGGGGAACGGAGTATCTTACACTAGGTTCCCTCTGCCTACCCTGCTGTGTGCGGGATACAGCATGAAGCTAAAAAAGGTATATATCTCTGGTAAAAAGTAGCACAGAACGACTGATACAATTTTTATTAAGTTTCTATATCTAATTTGTATGCATATACAAATCATATTGTTATATGGAATACAAAAAAAAACTGTGTTCAGTAATTTTATAACAGATCTTCTTAAATAAAAATGGTCAAAAATAAGCAAATTTCAAAGGGCAGTAGAAATCTTGGCGTTGACAGGTTCTTTCGACCGAAACTCAATACCCTCGGGCGTCTTAAACGATTTATTGGGACCACTCACAAAACCACCAGTATATTTTCGTATATTCAAACTGGTATAGAATAAGAACATATACTTTTCTTTTTAGTTTTCTATTATATTGTTGTTTGACAACTTTTGTCGTTTTTTACCTTATCATGTATGAAGTACGCCTCCGTGGTGTAGTGGCATAGCGACTGACTGTAAATGTAATGATAGTGGGTTTGACTTCACATTCATTTAATAATGAATGTGAAGTAGAATGAGAAGAAGCACAAAGTATGACTGTAAAACCGACTGGTTGTGGGGTTCGATCCCCACACGAGGAGATGAAATATTTATTTAAATTTATATTTCTATATCTTCGCTTTGGTATCGAGGCAAAGGGCAGCGTTGAGTTCTGCCACTCATCACGCAATGCCTCCAAAATCTAGCAGAAAGTTTGGAACGAACGTGTTGTAACACTAGGTGCCCTCTGTCTGCGGGATACAGCGTGATGCTGATTTTTTTACAATGATTATATCCCACTTAACACGCAATGTCACAAAAGTTTGATAAAAAATGAGGTACGGAAACACTAGACAACAACTGTAACCTGCCTATCCACTAAATTATGCAGGATACAGCGTGAAGCTCAAGTTACAAGACAAAGTGTGACGTTAAGTTCCGGCACTCAATATACGATGTCTCGAAAATTGAGGGAACAGTGCGGAGTTTCCATGATATATGTGGGATACGGTGTGAAAAAAAAACAGGATAGGCAAAGTGAACGTAGTTTATCGAGCCGCTTTTTCTACTAGAGCAGGGAAATTAAATTCGTCGGATTTATAGTTGTGCCACAATCCTACCACAATCTTACAGTGTCTAAATAACATCTCATACGGCTTTAAATATGTTTAAAATATTCAACCAATTCAGCTAGATATGAAGCAGCGCTGGGTTCCATCACTCAGTGTACATACTAAAATGATTAAATAATGTATAACATCTCCTCTTTACCTAATCTTCAAAATGACAGGAAAAAATATATCCTACAACCTAATCAAGAAGTAAATCCTCTAAGAAAAAACTGGTCGTTGCAATGAAATATACACAGCGTTACGTCCATAAGAAATGCGTAGAAAAGTGAAAATCCTCGGGGTCCCTCGGGGCAGCGGTCTGAGACCACTTTAATAAATCCACTAAAGAATCTTTTATGTGACAAATTGAGTTCCACGGTAGAGATTAAAAGGTTTTTTTTTATTATAACGTTGATATGGGACCGGAAAATTGTTTTAATGTGCCTACAATATATGAACGGAATATGAAAAAAGATTTTGACTGATTCATATCGAGAGTTCAAATCTCGTATTAGAAATCTTAAAGCATTTCCTTCATTCCATACACAAAATCTAATATCCCCGACAGTTGCGTGACAGGTAGCTGAACCCAACACCGCACTTTGCACTAAGAAACCTGACAAACGAACCGAAGGGGAATTATATCAATTTACTGGAATAGCAATATGAAGTAAACTAAATATGAATTATTCTTAAAAAAAAATCGTTTAGAACGAGCTCAGACGTTATCTACGAAACTACAAAAATGAGTTTTGAAAAGAACACCAAAGAAAAACATTAAGCTAAATTGCTATATTTAATTCAAAAGTCCTTTTAACTTGTGAACACTAGTGGAACTGAAAATTAGTTTCTATTTCAAAATGACTGAGAGAGATTTGAATTATTCTCAGAATAAAATTTTGTAGCATTTCCGGGTAAACTGACGACAGATCTAAGACCCTCTGTTCACTATTTTCGATTTGAATGGCTAAGTGACAAAATTCAACGACCTGCATGGTTTTATCAAAGCATCATGTAACTTTTAGAGGTTGTCGTGGGACAAAGTTCAACGTTGGTGCGCTCATATTGCAATCGAATGAATGCATTATTTTTATTTCTTGCTGTGATGCATAGATCGGGTGATGCATAGATTCTGTGATACCTTACATACCTCAACATTTGTTTCGGCGTTGAGTTGCACCATTCAATACGCAATCTCTCGAAAATTTGGAAGTGGGAGACTGAGTGTCTTAATACCAGATTCTTACGATCTATTCTGCTATATGCGGTATACAGTGTGAAGCTAAGAAGAAAATCATACGGATGAAATGACGACAACTTCTATTTTAGAACGAAGTGCTCAATGAACGGCGTTCTTCATTTTACGCCAGAGTTCAAGAAATTGCGTGTTGAATCTCATAGCCAGCACAACCGCAAATATTTGTCGTCATTTCGTCCGTATATCCACTTCATATTTCTCTTCTACACTGTATATATATAGTGAAATGAGATGAATATTTCAAAAGTACTTTAATTTACAATATTATATATATTTTTGTATTCAAATAGGATCTATTCTGATAAGTATAATACAAATAACTTTATATTATACCAATCAGAAAAAACCTGTTAAAATATAAACAAAAATAACTATGTTTCACAATTTTAATAACTAAAAAACCGATTGAGCCGACGCGACGGATCTAACGAGAGTTCTCTTAGATTTTAATTTATTTTGACGTTCGCTGGAAAATATTCGCATTCAAAACGCGGCCGCAAATTACAAGGTAGGTACCAGTGATATAAATACTGTGGCGTGTCAAGTAGTTTTAGTTTTATTTTGTATCTCTTTGCTGCTGTAGTTGCTGTTCCACAAAACTAACGTTTTTAGTAAGTCAGCATTTGAAATGTAAAAGGAAAGGACACTTTTTTTGTTTATTTTCAAATTTACGCTTTATTTTGTATATTACGGAGGTGAGGCAGAGATAACTTAGTACGAGAAGACTTAATATTTGCATTTTCTCACTCTGGTAACGATATAAAACGCGGAGTTGAGTTCTGCCACTTAAAAAGCAAAGCCTCGAGAATTCAGCATAAATTGGAATAGGAATGGAAGTGTTTTAATGGGAATGGAGTGTCTTAACACTAAGCTATCTCTGCCTACCCTGTAATATGCGGGGCATCGAACCCACAACCATCACTTTTACAGTCACACGCTTGTACTACTGCGCCACGACGGCCTCTACTTCATAATACCACCCATCTCCATCGTTTGTCACTTTTGTAACTGCTAAACTACAGTAAACTTTGATCAGCTGCTGCAGCTAAAACCAGCAAATAACAAAACAATACGAAACTTTGTAGACTATAGCAATAAAAGCATTTATCGCCGTTGTGTCTTAGTTGAGATGTATGACAGTGCGGCTTAGTTGCCGGTTGAAAGTCGTTTAGATGTAAATTTTGTTTATGTTTATTTAGAGATATTGCAATGAAAATTTCTAGAAATCATATATAGAAATTATATATCACAGAGTCACATATTAAGGTACGTAGCGGGAATCTGGGAACCTAGTGTTAAGATATTGTTCCTATGAGGACATTTTCGTTCACCATTTCTACTGAATCCTCGAGGCAAAGCGTTCAACAGCGGAACTCAACGCCACACTTAGTCTCATTATCACACACAAATACCTCATCACTCCGAGTGAGAATCGAATCTACAACTGTCTCATTTACAGTTGTATATTTGTGCGTGTGTACCACGACAGCCTCAAGATCTTTATACAAAATTTAAAAAAATTATAATCTCGGGGATTTTTTCATTACAATATTCTTTCTGATCACTTCGGATCTTATTGTCTGTTTTCAGTCTCAGTTCTGATTACAATCCATCTGCCGCCATTGTAGATACTCCCTTTGGTTGGTTTTTGTTTTTCCTTTTCAATACCGCCTATATTGTTTTGTTCTACCACTTGTTTATACCAATTGGTGATTTTGATAAGCGTGCTTAATGCGTAAAGTTTCTGTATCTTGTTCATTTTGTTAGGAACAATTCTTCTTCTATTCTTTCTTAATTCTTTAGGCTTCTTGGCTTAAGTAAATGAGAATGGCTATATTTAAGTGTCTTTTTTTTTCATTTGCCCGCTTTAAGAGATAGAGCGCGGCGTTGAGTTCCACCACTCAACGTGCAATTTTTCAAAAATTGGGAGGAGAATGAAGAACGAACTGTAACGTTTTATTTGTTATTTTGATCTATATCATGTTTTTATCTATAAAAATATCACACATCACCAAATTGATGAACGGTTTATAGAAGTTATGTGAGTAAAATAAGTTATCTTATTTTACTCACATAACTTCTATAAACCGTTCATCATCAAATCTTAAATACAATAAATTAGGGGGTCCACACTAAAATAAATCTATTAACATCAAGGAATCTCTTTTTTAAGCTTCATATTATTCAAAATAATATGAGTATAACATTCGAGATTTATTACTTTTAAAGACTTGATTGATTCGATTAGACCTCTGTGCGACGCGGCACTCCGTGTTAAGTGCTGGACCTTAACGCCGCTTTTTGTCTCGTTACCAGAGCGACGGAACTGAAAATATTAAATATTTCATTTGTTCAAGTGGGAATCGAACCCACATCCTGTCACGCTTACAGTCACTTGTTGTGCCCTCATCTTCATATTAGGTTATACCTAGGATTAAAGATAAATAATAATATACTTTTAAGAAAACTTTCTAACAACTTTTCTAAATTCATTTATTGAAATGGCTTATATTATACACATTTCAAAAATCAAATTTTAATTTCCTATTTTCAAAGTCGGTTCAAAGCGATTCAAACTGCCATAAACCGGATCCGCAACGGATTGAAAGGGACGTCATCAGGATTATAGGAAAAACAATGAAGGTATTATTGACATTGTGCGAATTTATGATCGTCCGCTTTTCATTTGTTGATTTTATCGTTATTCATTAGGAGGTAGGGTGTTTATGGTCTTCCCTGGCTTTCTTTTGGGCAGGATTATTTGACTTAAAAGATAGATAACTTGGAAAAGAATATATATTGTTAGCGTACTCGTATAAAAGAGGATAGATTTAGGTGAAAATATTTATAAAAGCAGTGGAATTGTGTCAACCGGGGGACAGTTGCTTGTAAGTGACGGCCCCTATTGGAAGGAAACTAGTATGAAGTATTGTTAGTAGGTGTACAATAAATACATGTACAACTATTGCAATTACATAGTATCCCTTTCCAAATAGTTTAAAATCATGTAGACGATGTGTGTTTTTAACGTGTTTTTTAAAAAAACGTTACTCACTTCCGATTTCTAACAATATATATTTTTTACTCTGAGCTAGGATATTAGTCAAATATTTATATGTTTCTTTTTTTAGTGTTAATTGAAATAACTCATATCTAGACCTTTATTCTTTACCCACTCAGTGCAAGTAACTAAAGAATGTTAGAAGTGAGGTTTTTACATTTTCGTACCCAAATGGTGAAATAAGAATGTTACTAAGACTCCGTTGGCTGTCTGTCTGTCCTCTCCGCAGGCTGTATCTCATGAGCCGTGATAGTTAAATAGTTGAAAGTTTTACATACGATATATTTTTGTTGCCTTTATAATAACGATAAATACTAAAAAACAGCATTTCCGAGCAAGGGGTTCCGAACAACAAAGTGGTTGCGTCGCTGGCAGCATCATGCTTTTCTATATAGCAGAGTAGGCCATCGTGGTGCAGGGGCAACTGCATGTGACTACGACGGTTATGGGTTAGATTTCCGAACGAGGAAACAAATTATTTAATATTTTTAATTTCCCCACTTTCATGACAAAGCGCGGCGTTGCGTGAAGCTAAAAATTGTTCAGTATCAAAATAGGGAATTTAGTGTTAATCTTAAGTGTTGAATACTTTTCAATTAATTTTAGCGTATTGAGTAGCGAACATCAACACCACGCTTTATCGTAACGCTTACTCACTCCAAAATTACGGTGGCTTTGTACCATTTCATCAATTTACACCTGAAGAAACCAGGTCACATATATATTGTCAAACAACGAGAGTGACACACCGTTTTCTCGACCTTTGAAAGCCAATAACATCAAAGCAACACTTTCCTTCGCGCTTATCGGTTGCAGGGGCGTCAAGAGAGACCCGGCCTTTGACGTTAAAATGTTTGAACTGAGCAATATCTTTCTTTATAAGTCGTGTACTAGACGGACTGTTTATGAATTTTTCATTGGAAATTTATTTGTGTTTACTCAAATCCCTGATTTTGAGGGGAAAAGATGTCATTTTATATGTTACTTTTTTCCCCTCTCGTGTTCTTACTTGTGATATATTTAACTCTAGTGTTTAAGTTTTGTTTAAAATCAAAAATAATATTGTATTTTAAATAAATCAATCAGTATAATTTAACAGCTTCACGCTTACGGTAGGCAGAGAGAAGTCAGACACTACTACACGTGTCCAATTTACAAGACATTACATGGTGAGTGACGGAGTTTAATACTATCTTACGCATTTTTCTTGTTACCAGGGCCAGAAAATAAAAATTAAACATTTGCCTGAATGGGATTGGAACCCACAATCTTCGCGCTTACAGTGACACTGTATGTCACTAGGTTTCATCTGCCTAAAATGAAGCTAAAACATAAAAAAATAATGCAAACGTAACCTACCTATACGAGTATAAATTAATTCACCGAACAAAATTATATAATTTATTAGTTCTTTGACTTGTTATTTTTGTGAGGCATTCAGATCTTCTCATGATATTTCCAGACCGGTTTTCTAGTATTTATGTTTTATTGCCTTTTTTACTATAAGTATATGATGAAGTAAAAAAAACTGTTCTTTTTATAATATATTATACTTTTAATTATATATAGATATAAAACATGTATACTATAAATAGACATATCTAACAAGACATATATGATTATTGACAGCCGTAACCCAACGCCACATTTTGCCTTGTTACCGGAGTCCCCTAAAACTTACAACTGCAGGATTTTACACTCAGACGCCGCCGCTGCGTCACGAAAGCCTTAAGGGGATATCAATAATAAAATTAACTATGAATATAAATAATGCGGCGCAGAACGAAGGTGTCTTAATGGAAATTAACTTTCTTGACACTGGGTTCCCAAGTTCCCTCGCACTGGTATCGAGGAATAGCTTGGTGTTGAGTATACCTGCAGTATTCGGCGGAAATACTGAAACGAAGTGGGAGTGGACTTAACACTAAGTTCCCCATGTCTACCCTGCTGTGTGCGGGTTACAGCGTGAAGTTAATTAAAACACATAATAGTCAAAATAAAAATTACGGTAAAGTTTTTTGGAGTTATCACTAATATTATTTGACAATGTAACGTGCGAAAATCACGTTCATCTTGACCTCTTCAAATTGAGCACAAGCAAAGAAGATGTGAAGGTTTTCTAACGAGAAATATTTTATGACGACCATTCTACGCTAAAGTACGACAAATAACGTAATTTTATATAACGTTTTGTTATAGCAACTTTGACGGTAGTTTAGATTTATTTACTAAGCTGTTTATGAATAAATATAATGTGGAGGCCGTCGCGCGCGCAGTGACATGGGAACTTGATGTTAATACACTCCGTTCCCATTACTACTCCTCCGTTCCCCCCTTTCCACGGAATTCTAGATGCATTATATTAAAATAAAGGGGCGGAATTCAGCATCAAATAAAAAAATAAGTATGCCATTTCCTCGAGCGGCAATCGAATCTACAACCTGTCCCGCTTACAATCGGAGACATTGTGCCCATGCGCCAGGACTGTCCTCGCTTTACTTTTTATGTACAAAATTATTCTCAAACATTCATAATTATGAAACCTATCTATATATTTACAAACAAACAAAAATAACACAAAAAAATTCCTATACCAATTCGGGAAACAACGATCTCGTTCATTTCATATTTGGATAGACCTTGCTTTGTAGAGCATTGGTTTAACGTTCGTCATACATACATACATACATACAAGGTGAACCGCATTTCAATAGTCTATAGACAATCATAGTTAGTTGCTCGCGTTAATCGTGATTTTGTACTTAGAACTTGGTAACAGCTTTTAGTGACCCGAAATTCTTCCGTTCTTTTTGGAAAATGGAGGTCGGAGAGTGTCAATAGTGACACTCTACAAGCATAGGCTTTTGTTTTATGAACAAAACATAAAGGGGCAGTCACGCGACAGGTTTAAGGTTAGAATTCCGTTCAGGAAAATGAAATATTTACTATTTTTATTTCTTTGCTTTGGTAACAAGACCATTTAATACGCAGTGCATCCAGAATTCAGCGGAAAGTGGGGAACGAAAGTGTCATACTGGGAACGGGAGTGTTTTAACATAAGGTTCAACGTTCGTTTTGCTTATCCTGATATGTGCGGAATACATTGTTAAGCTACAAAAAAAAACATAAATAGGGAAGTTTGGTTTTGAAAATAGGAATGTTACGGGCTCTGTCCGTAAACACGGCGGTTTTACGGGGAGTTTGTGGGGGTTCGATTCACGGTCGAGGAAATTAATTAACTACGCTTATTTTGATTCTTTTATTAATGAAATAAGACGAAGCGTGGCGTTGAGTTTGACTTTTCAGTGTTTTGATGTTTACAATACAAACCTATTTGAGGAATACAATGTGAAGCCTATTTGTTTTGTTTTTATTAATCATTGATTTATTATATTAAATTAATATATGTTGTTTATTAACGTATGTACGACTGTCTGAAATAAATAAACTCTTTAATTTATATAACATTGATTTGACAATTTCTTATACGTTTCTAAGTACTTCAAGCTAAAAAAAAAGCAATTTTGCTTTCCTTTAAGTGTGAGTTCCATTTTCAAAAATATTAAAGTATCATACTTAATGATTAAAATTATAACTTAAATTTATTTAAATCTTAATTAGCTTTTCTGAGTGATATTTTGTAAACAATCATATCAAAAAGCAACGCACAAATGAATAATAAACGGTCTGAGACCTTAGTCATCTCTACAAGGCTAACAACATAAGGTTGATTTCAATATACACTTTATCTATTGAATGCTTTTTAGACCTCATATTGTTTATACATAACCTAGACAATAACATAAACCTCAAATTATTTATATATTAAATATACGTAAATATATAAAATTCTTCAATTACTGAGTGACAAACGTATAACGCGCACGTGGAACTATTGAGCTTAGAAGGAAGAAATTAGCCTTATTGTTAGGTTAGGTAGGTACCGGATTGTCTTAACACTAGATTCGCTCTGCCTTACTTGTTGTGTGCGGGATACAGCGTGAAGCTGATAAAAAAAGTACGTTAGCGAGTGTAGAAGACGAACGCGGCGCAGGTGCACAAGCATGAGACCACTCCAGGAAATTAAATCTTTAATATTTTCATGCATTTTCGTTCTGTGAACGCGCGGCGTTAAGTTCCGCCACTCAACCAGCAATGCCTCCAAAAATCAAGAGTGGGGAGCGGAGTTTCTTAACACTAGGCTCTCGGTTACACACGAGATACAGCCTGAAGCAAAAACGTAAAAAAAAGAAAACAACATTCTAACTTTTTCTCCGAAAAAATGTCTTGAGACGACATAGCGTAAGAAACTCAATATAGCCATTTTGTTACAATTTTTTCTATTCCATCATATCAATCCCAAGAGTGGAAAGTTCTAAGTGTATCAAAGATTTTTCGTAGATACTTACATATAGACGTGTGGTTTAATATAACAAAGTATAATTAAAAATGTTTAAATTTTTATTTTCATATTAAATTTCCACAATAATTTTTTTGATATCATCAATGTTGACACTGGCTGGAGTTGGAGTATAAACAATTTTCATGTTATATGTATTTTTAAAACTCGACTTCCTCGATAAATGGACCATCAAACACAGATTTTTTCTATTTGAACAAATATATACGAGATAAGTGCTTTTAACCAAACTAGTTTAGCTTTTAGCATTAGAACATTAGTCTAGATATCTTAGGGCCGCGTGTATAAATCGCTGTTTACTCTGAGATCTTGAGACTCCGTATTCACTTGTAGATTACTAAATACTAGAGGTAATAAATTAAAACAGGAGAAAAATGTAACAACTTTTCGCACTCCACACAGCGGCTACCTCTTGACCGTGACCTCGGCTTGTATAGGTTTACTGCATCTATGTTTATTTCTGCGACAAACGTGCAAAAAAATATAAAGTTTATTTTATATCTACAAAAAAAATAGTTTTCATTTATTCAATTTTATAATTAAGACAACTAAAGTTTCTAATTTCAATATATTTTTAAAATATTGCACGTTCATCAGCATTTTTATTATATTGTATAATATTTTTATTTAGTGAAATTGTTCTATTGAGTTGGTAATATAGACAAAATAAGGAGAGAAAAGTAGAATTGAGACACTTATTATAAAAATCGTACAAAACATCATATGCATCGGTGAGAAACGAAATATTTTGAATGAAAAAAAAAATATTTTAATTAAAAAAAAAACCAGTTCTTAGCTTAGCTACACGCTTTATCCCTAGTGGGGTAGTCAGAGAGAACTGAGTGCCAGCTACGGTAAAAAAGCTAAAAAAAAGAAGCGGAGGACAGAGCTACAAAAAACCAATTCAAGACTCATTATTTAAAAATGAACGTTCAAAAAAATATTTTACCTCAATAATTTTAGCCTTTAAATTGAAAATCTAGTCTATTTTATGTATATATTTGCATATTCTCATATCTAAAATCAATGAATGAGTTCTTTCAACCCGAACTAGTTTTAAAGGTCATCTTATTGTTTACGTTTTTAGTGGGCACTAGCGTTACTCTCGCGGTTTTGCCTTCAGTTTCAAATATTTTTTTTAGTGTTCCAAATATAGAAGGGTAGGCAGAAAGAACCTAGTGTTAAGACACTCCGTTCCAAGTGAAGAGTACAATTGTGGTGACATTAGGTACGACATGGCAAACCCTCCAGTCGTTCTGCTTAAAACTTTAAATAATTTTTCACATTTTTTAAATTGTTATTCTACACTGCCTACCCTGCTGTGTGCGGGATACAGCGTGAAGCTGATGTTATTCTACACTTAGGTTTTACTATTCTAAATAACTATAAAAATACTTTATACTTCCCAGTAGGAACCAAACCCACAATCCCAATTACTAGTATCTCTCTGTTGTTCTCAAATTTAAAAACCGCATGAAATCATAAAATTGTATCCTAACTTTTCCTTAAAAAAAATAATCCGTTACGTTTAAATTTATCAATTTTACCCGCAGTGTCTCATAAATTGGACAAAAGTGGAGAACAGAGTGTAAGAACTTAACTTAAATTAGCTTCACGCTTTATCCCTAGCGGGCTAGTCAGAGAGAACGGAGAATTATAGACAGAGTGTAAAGTGTGTATACTATAATAATAGGTTCCCCCTGCTATATATATATACGTATGAAGCACTGTTTAAAAGACCTAAGCTTACATCGATGGGAATCGACTTTGTTTTTTTTTTCTATATAAAGACTTTTAAGTAGTCCATTGATCCCTTGTAGAGTCACATTGAGTTTTTTGACCAGTTAATGGCTTTTAAAGTTTTTAGTTTTACGATGTTCTTTATTTTTAATAATAAATTATTGATTTAATTTCGGAAATACCTAGAGAATTGAGAATATCTAGAATCTAAGGAATTAAAAATCGAAAAATGCGGAAAATATATAATTTAAAAAAAATATAAATTTGTATCACTTTCATAACAAGTAACGCAGAGAGAACTTATTGATAGTAAATATATATATATATTAAAATTTTTGGAAAGGTTATAAGTTATATACCTATTATATCAAATCACGATTAATAAAAGCGGAGTAACAATTAGATATGACGCAAAAACAGAAGAGTTTGAGATTTTCATCATTTGACCACGCAGGCGAAGCCTCTAGCGGAAGGGCGGAAAGTAGGAAACGGAGTGTCCTAACACTAGATTCCTCTGCTATATTCAAGATAATCTGCTATATTTAAGCACGAGTTGAAGAAAATTCTGTACATAATGAATTTTACGGCGCTTACAGGTCACTGGGCTTTCCTTTCAATTTCTTTTGCGCGAACGTTTTAATTAAAAGTTCGTGTAAAAGCGCATTCTGGACTTTAAAAAAACATTTTATTTTTTGCGAAGGGGGATTTCGTCATCGAATGTCGGTGCTATATGAATTTGGCAGGTACTTTAAATTTCGAACTTTAAAGTTTGCTCGATTTTTTTTTTGATGGAAGGTTATGATTGAGTTATAATAGATCTTAAGAGTTTAAACATTTCTTCTGCATTCTTTCGAAGCATCGATTTTACCTTGACTGCTAATCACAACGTCGCGTTTTGTCTTTCTAATAATCATAATAATCAGCTTCACGCTGTATCCCGCACACAGCAGGGTAGGCAGAGGGAACCTAGTGTTAAGACACTCCATTCCCCACTTTCTGCCGAATTCTGGAGGCATTGCGCGTTAAGTGGCAGAACTCAACGCCGCGCTTAGCCTCGACACCAGAGCGAAGAATTGGAAATATAAATTTAAGTAAATATTTCATCACCTCGAGTGGGGAACCCACAACCAGTCGGTTTTACAGTCACACTTCGTGCCACTGCGCCACGACTGGCCTCTATCTATAGAATTATAAAATAATCCATTTCGAATAAAAATAGACCTACGACCCACGACTACTCTTTTCACAACCAGACTTTAGTTAATTTACTAAAATTAATAGTAACTTTACACACTTTTGGTGGAAAGTGAGGAATGGAAATGTCTTAATGGGAATGGAGTGTCTTAAGACTAAATTCCTATGTTCCCTCTGTCTACCCTGCAATGATGTTATATGACATCGCTTAAAGTATTATTGTCACGTCGACATATTTCTCAGATACTTTATAAGGACTGTACTGATAAGACACTAGGTTCACTAATTCTGGGATAGTTATGTTAGAAAATAGCCTTTGAGTGGTATAATGTTGTGTCTTACTTAACTAACCCACTTATTAGATCGCCTTGTAAATATTCAACTATGACACTGATAATGAAATAGTTTATAAGAAACTGATTTTCGCAATAACAAGGCGGTGCACGCTGATTCCTCTTTACACGGAAGACCGCTTGAAGCTAAAAAAAGAAATAAAAATTTCATATAGGTATATTTTATTAAAGATTTTAGAGGCAACCATCCTCTAGTTGTAGCGCAATTGGACCGTCTCTCAATCTGTCACCAGCTTGTCACTGCTAAACAAATGAAAAGGGGAAATTGGAACATTTAGATTTTGAGAACATTCGAAAATGTAATTAGGTGGCCGTCAGAGGAGTTCTTGTGACATAGAAAGTCACTCGGAATAGTACTTTGTCTTTAATTATGATTAATATTATTTCAATTTATAAAAATAACCGTTAAATAAGATCTGAGGATAAGAGGCCGTCGCGGCGTAATTCCTATTACGGGGAATAAATTAGTTTCCTTATTTCGCTCTGGTAAAGGGGCAAAGCCTGGCGTTGAGTTCTGTTCTCAACACGCAATATTTTGAAAGATCGACGGTAAGCGGGTAACGGACTGTCTATCTCTTCGTAAGTTCTCTCTACGTACCCCGCTATATACAGGGTGGAACGTTAAGCTAATAAATAATAAGTTTCCTGAAACGTTATTCTTAATTATTAACCGACGTCAAAAATGTAAGTTATCACTTTTATAAATATGTATGTGATATTGTTGAAATCAGATAATATTTGAGTATGATGATCCATATAGCCTTTCCTTATTGTACTATACAAATTTCGTGTGTATGTATGTATATTTCGTGTAAAATTAGTGTATACTTTTCCACAAATTCCTCAGAAAAAAAGTCATAGTCAGATGATCTTTTTATGTTAATCAAGTATAAACCCATTTAACGTTCTTGAAATTTATGTAGAACCAACTTCACTAGATTTAGAGCACCCCAATATTAATTATATTTTTGTTTATTTTGATAAAACTTGTATTTTTGCTACAACAAACAATAAGAGTAACTTAAATCTGTATTTTTTTTTAAAGTACACCGGCCTATCCAATTAAAGTCAACCTCACTCGAGTCAAGTTTCTCGATTACGTATCCCTTGTATCCCTTATTATTCTTTTGTAGCTTCCAAATCTCATTTTTTAACTTCGTTAAATATATTTTGTTCTATAATTTCATTTTTCAGTGTCCACATTTTTATACTAATTTGAATAGGCGTTACTTCAAAAGTTTTTCAACTTTCGTCGCATTTTTTTTTATCACATACTCTCTTCATCATTCTTCATCATCTTCACGTTTAAAAAAATAATTTTCAGACTATATCCTGCATAAAGCGGAAAAAGCAAAAATAAACTAGTGCTAAAACTCTTCGTTCTCCTATTTCCGCCCAAATTGGAGACATTGCTTTTAGCACACAGTTCGCAAAACTCAACGCCGCGCTTTATCTTGCCAGAGTGGGAGAATTAGGGTGATAAATTGGCCCGACTGGGGGAGACGAAAATGATAAATAATTCTGACTGGGAATCGAACTCATAGCTACTTCAATCACATAATAGCCACATCTAGTATCATTTCACCGCATACAAAAAATTGTAAATTATAAATCATTAATTTGAGTGCTTCCGTTGTATCAAGGTTATATAGCACACGATGATGATTCTTGCACGACTTGGTACTAAAAAATATATAAATTATAACGAAATTTATAAATGGAATATATATTTTTTATAATTAAAAAAAATAAATGAGCTTCACGCTGTATCCCGCACGCAACAATGTAGCCAGAGGGAATCTAGCGTTAAGACTCTCCGTTCTTCACTTTCTAACAAATTTTCGAGGCATTGCGTATGGAGTGGCAATATATTTAACTTATATTTTTAATAACAGCAAGTAGAAGAATACCTCCGTTACTGAGTGTTACCGATTCCGGTGATAATTTTAACACTAGGTTTCCTCTGTCTACCCTGCTAAATACTGGATGCAGCGTGTAAAAAAATATGTATTAATGCAATTGCTGTTAAAGCGACTGGTTGTGTGTTCGATACTCACTCGAGGAAATGAAATATTTCCATTTCCTCTCTCTGGTACCATTAAACAGAAGTGTCTTAATGGGAACGTAATACCATAACACCATGCAATATTCAGGATACAGCGTCTTCCGTTACAGAAGCAAACTGAACCCACAATCTTTAGGCTATTGTAATAAGTTAAAAACTTAAGAAGAGAAATCCTAACAAAAGTTAAAGAACGTTTAAACAGCAAAATTAATTAACAACAATAAATTTCTGTATAAAACGATTTTAAAGCCGCAAAAGGAATTAACGGGGCACAGAACTATAAAGACTTAAACATCTTTCACTTAAACAATACAGACTTGTTTTATAGGAGTTATCTTTTACTTAGTTTTTGGTTTTGAAGTCGCTTTGAATTGAACGGTATTTCTAGAAGATTATAAATACGTAATTTTTTACTTTTTGTGGTTAAGGCAGATGTTGTAGCGGTGAAATTGCATTTTGAGTGGCGGAACTCAACGCCGCATTTTGTTACCAAAGTGAGGAAATGAAGATAATTAATTCCCACGTGTGGTAATCAAACCGTTCTCGTTTACAATTATAAATACGCTATAGGAACATTATATGTAACCATTATATTTAGCTTCACTGTATTCCTGCTATAGCAGGGTATACATAGAGAAAATCTGAGAACCTAGTGTTAAGACACTCCGTTTCCATTGGTTTCCCAATTCCCGCGGAACTCTCCTGGTACTCTAGTGGCAGAACTCAACGCCGCGCTTTGCCTCGACACCAGAGCGAAGAAATGGAAATATAAATTTAAGTAAATATTTCATCTTTTCGATTGGGGATCGAACCCACAACCAGTCGGTTTTACAGTCACACTTTGTGCCACTCCGCCACGACTGGCCTCTAACATTTAATTAATGTCGTAAACTTATCTCCAAATACATTAGTTTAATATGTAATGACGGATTGCGTCATAACAGCAGGATATCTTTTCAATTAAAAACAGCTTATGCGATTGAATGGTCCCGTTAGCGTCCCCTTTTATTTCGCTGTAGAGCCAAATAGATGTTCGCTCGATGTGACGTGACAATTTATATAAGAAAAGTAAAAATACTTCAATTAATAAATTAGATTGAAGAATATATTTATTAAATATGTTACATTATTTCATTTTTTACAGTAAACGACGTTTTACTGTAGTACATACAAAACATAGATTTTTTTTACAATTTTAAAATAAAATTTTTTTAGGATCACAATTTATCCACATAATAAGGAACTCTCTATCTCTGATTTCCTCCCAAATTCGGAACACTGCGTGACGAGACCTTGATTTGCGGAGCTCAACGTCGTATTCAGCAAGGCAGAGAAATTAAAGCAATTCACTCCTATGACAGAAAATCAAACCCACAACCTTCGCATATTTTTTTTCATTTTAAGTAAAAAATTACAAACTACTATTCAAACAACGTCTTTGACGTAATCTAGGACAGGAGACATTGGACAATGGGTGTGACAAGGCAAGGTCACACCGGACTCGCCAATTATCACCAGCGTTATTGAGTATTGTTCATCTTAACTGGCCGTTTTGCCTCCATTTTCCTATCTGACATTGTAATTATTTAGCGTGTAGATTTGAGGACAGCGTGGTGCCGTGGTTATGAGTATCCTGCTCTAAATGAAAGTATATAGGTTCGATTCCCAGTGGCAGCAGTATTGCTATAATATGTTACACATTATTTTGTTATATAGAGGCCAGTCGTGGCATTAGCGCCAGCGACTGTAAATGCGACAGGTTATGGGTTTGATTTCTACTCGGGGAAAATAATTATTGAATATTTTGATTTCCATGCTCTCGTAACGAGGCAAAGCGTGGCATTGAGATCCACCACTCAAAAGGCAATGCCTCCAAAATTTGGTGGAAAATGGGAAACGGAAGTGTCTTAACACAAGGTTCCCCAAGCCTGCCCTGCCCTGTCCATATTTTATACAAATTAAGCTGTGTTATGCCAAGTTACACAACATATTATGATGAAAATGAAAACTTCCTTTTAAATTTTCAGATTCGAATTTAGGATATGTTTGTCCAATACGAAATGTTCCTATTGATATATAGTCAAGGGTAAGATCCTATTCTCTTACCTTCAAAATTAACATATTCAAATTAGCTTTTGGATTTATTATGTCATCGTGGCGTTAAGTACCGGCACTCAACACGCAAGGAACGGAATGTATTAACACTAGTTTTCCTCTGCGAAGGCCGCTCCTTATATAGTATCTTTTAAGGAATACCAATACCGTTAGCGTAGAGCAGTAGAATTTATATCATGTAAAATCACAACAAAACGAAAACTTACTGCAAAACTTGCTGAGAAACGCGAGGTTATATCTGAAAAGATAAAATAAAAAAAATGTTAAACATTTATAGGTGAAAAAGAAATACATAACAGTAATAGTTCTCCACTTTCCATTGGATTGAGGCTTTGTGTTTCGAGTGGTGAAACTTAACGCTGCGCTTTGTACTGTTATCAGTTTAAAAAAAAATTAAGTACGTAATTTAGCAAAAATCGATTGTATCTTACCTGATTATTTATCACAGATGATGAAAAGCTAAGCTTTATTAAGAATAACTTTATATTTCAATACGCAAGTGGAACGTGGCGAATCTGAATACATAGCATGGTGACGGTTAGGGGTTTGATCCTAACTTAAGGAAATATTTAGTTTATTTTTTTTAGTTTCACGCTATATTTCACATATAGCAGGTTCGGCAGAGGGAACCTGTGTAATAACCTTAACACAGTGTATACTCCGCTCCCATCACGACATTTCTATTCCCCAGTTTCCATTGAGTTTTGACAGCACTGCAGGTTGAATGGCGGAACGCACCGCCGCACTCCCCACGCCTCATTGCCAGAGTGAAAGAATGAACTTATTAAATATTTCATTTCCTTGAGCCTTGGCAATCGAACCCACAACCGTCGAGTTTACAATCGCACTTTTGTGTTACTGCGTTACACCTGGCCTCTGGGACTAGAATATCCAATAAACAGCTTTAAAGAACTAACCGTTATACAATACTTATAGAAAAATATGCTAATTAAATAGAAGACCTCCTACGTGCTGTGGTGCAACAAAATTACTATTCAACACAGTGTCTCACCTTATAGTGCTGATAATACCAATTATTTCTCTTTTCAAATGAGCCTTCACCTGCTATATTTTTTTTCAGCTTCACGCTGAATCCCGCACACAGTAGGGTACGCAGAGGGAACCTAGTGTTAAGACACTCCGTTCCCCACTTTCTGCCAAATTCTGAAAACTCTCAACGCCGCGCTTTGCCTCGACAAGAGAGCAAATAAATGAAAATATAAATTTAAATAAATATTGCATCTCCTCAAGTGGGGATCGAACCAGTCGACTTACAGTCACATTTTGTGTTCCTGCGCCACGACTGGCCTCTATATAATGTCCTAATCTAACTCTGCTTAATTAAAATAACGTTATAATAGTGAAGACTGTATTCATGATCTTTGCTTGGGTGTGCCCATGCGCTGATTGTAACTTCGAATCCTGATTGATTTGGACGATTTAAAATGAAATATTGAAATTGAAATAACATGACAAACTATTAAAAACTTTAAATTTTCTCTTATTTCACATATTATGTTAAAACACATTCACACATGTGGTCACACGTACCAACATCTAAAGCTAATACATAAAGTAAATATTTTAAGGCGATGCATAGTGTTACAAAGGTAAGTTTGTTCGATCTTTCTGTGCCAATAGATAATAAGATTTTTTTTTCCTCGCTCACAGCTAAATCAACGATACCTCAACGATACCCCATGTATACAAAAACCGTGAAGGAACTTAGGCTGTGAAAGATACCAAAGAAAATAACAAATGATATGTATTAACAAAAGCTGGAAAAACACATCCATCTTCTCAAAAGTCGGATAAATATTAGGTTGACAGATGATATATTATATGAATTTACTATACAATCGATAGAAAGTTGTTGTATAATTAGTATTACATACTTTAGCTGTCATATAATTTCAATACCAAGGGACGTTAAATAATAAATAATAATAATGAGGTGTGTCGAGGCCAGTCGTGGCGCAGGAGCATAAAGTGTGACTGCAAAATCGACTGATCGTGGGTTCGATCCCCACTCAAGGAGATAAAATATTTATTTAAATTTATATTTCCATTTCCTCGCTCTGATGTCGAGGCAAAGCGCGGCGTTGAGTTCTGCCACTCAACACGCAATGCCTTCAGAATTCGGCAGAAAATGCGAACGGAGTGTCTTACCACTAGGTTCTCTCTGCCTACCCTGCTAAGTGCGGGATACAGCGTGAAACTAATTTATTTTATTTATTTTAATGGGTTATGTAAAAATCATGAGTTCCTATTTAATGAAAACCGTTTTCCACCGCCAAAGGGAAATGAGTAGATTGTGCTCAGGTGAAATGGGTACCTTTTAAATAAAATGGGTTCACTTTTCTACTAACAAAGAGTTTTATATTTTGTAATTGCTTCGCTTCGCTTCCTAGAAGTAAGCGAGTTTATTTCACCTCTTTCTGCTCGCTTGTTTCTTTCCTCCCGACTATTTATTGATGGAAATACAAATATGCAGTTTACTGTTGCGAGTTGAACGTAGTCCTTAATGATACCGCTCCGTTGTGTAATCCGGGCTTTAAGCGAACTCATAAGGCATTTCATTTAAAATATTTTTAATATTTTTTAATACGTTTTTTACATATGATGTTTATGAGTTCGGGACATATTCAAAACAAGCTAAAGCGTTGAAGTGAGCCGCACAACAAAAAAACACAAAATCTGCAGAATTCGGGAGAAAATGTGATGTTGAATACATTGTTCTTGTATGTTTTTTTTTTTTGTGTTAAGCTCTACGTGGATCTTCCCAGAGTAAACTATATAATAAATAAATAAATGCAGTGGCACTACCATACAGTCGGATATTCCGGATGTAGCAGAACAGGCAAAGAGAAAGTATCTTAGCACTAGCTAAGATACTTTCTACTCCCCTTCCCGCCATAATTGCGTACTGTATGACGGAACTCAACGCCGCGCAAACCAAACGATATAACCAAAATATATAGAAAAAAAAAACACAATCAATATTCATTAATAGTAAAATTTCTATACAATTTAAGACAACTTGTGTCACTTTGTGAGGTCGTCACAATGTGGGTCATGACCGTGACCAGACGCAGTAAGATGGCGTGTTTACGTTTATTTACCCTGTCGGCCGTCTTTTATTTGTGAATATGGCTAATATTTACCTTTTTATAATAGGTAAACCAATATTTGTTGGGACGGCGACGCAGTGGTACGAACGTGCGACTGTGCGCTACGGTTGTGGCTTCGATTCCCACTCGGGGCATTGAAATGTTTAATATTTAAATTTTTTTCGTCTGGTAACGAGGCAAGCGCGCTATGAGCTCCGCAACTCAACAGTCAATGCCTAACGAGGTTTCCAGGTTGCTGCTCTGCCTACCCTGCTATGTGAGAAATACAGTGTGAAGCTTAAAAAATAATAATTAAAAAAGGACAAAACGCTCGGTTAAGTTCTAAATTTCAAAATACAGACGTAAAGTGGAGGTGGATACAGAATGTCTTGACACTGCACCAGGTCAAAAAAGATAGTGAAGCTCTAGTTTACAATACTAAGCTCATAATCTTTATACTTTTGAATTTGAAATATTATGAATTAATGAAAAATATTGATCTTTTACAGTATATTAACAATTATATGATCCGAATTTAAGCTAATTAATTATTTTTTATTTCTTGCTTTGGTAAGACAAAGCGCGGCGTTCAGTTCCGCCACTAAACACGCAATATCGAATTTGAGTAGAAAGGAGGGGAGGGGTGTCTTGACTGCAAATGTAATTCTATATTTAAAAGTAATAAATATAAATAACTTAAAAGGATTCTATAATTATGCGACAGCACTTATAAAGCTTCTCTATCGCCCTCGATTTCTGCGTATTCCGTGTAAAGTGAATCCCCTCAAGCCGTTCAGGTTACACATTTTAAAAGGGAACTATGGGTTAGATCTGCATTTTACGTTATAAAATTAAAACTAATTTGAATTGAAGTTTCCGAAAAATTTGGGCAAACATATAAACATACAATCTCACGTAGAGCGTACGCAAAGGGAATCTAGTGTTAAAAACGTCTTAATATTGGAAGGTGCGGAATGGAACGGGGAACGGAGTGTCTTACCACTAGGTTCTTTACTTTTCTTACCCTGCTGTGTGTGGGAAACAGATCGAAGATTTTTTTTTATTTTTAACATTTTTATGCAGTTATTTCACAGTTAGAAAAGAAAAATACTTCGTTAAGTCAGTGTTCTTCAATCAGTTTCCAAGCGACGCGGGTTCAAATCCCTTTTTTTTTTTTTTTTTTCTGATGGACTTAAATGCTGTTGACCTGGAATGGTCTTGACAGCGTCACCGGGCTGGGAGGGGCGAGTGTGGCTCGCCCCTGAAGAGAAAATTACGAGCTTTGATGGACGCTCGTGAGGTGTTAGCGATCGCGGGGGGATACCCCGCGTACGCTCATCATGGGGGGTACTTCAAATCCCGCTACTTTAAAATTTTTATACGTGTCTAAACACGAAGAAAACGAATTTTACCACAAAAAAAAAATACCACGAGACATGTTTAAAATGAACTCATCTCATCTTTATTTGTTTGTTTAAGACGCAATAACTACTGACGACGGTACATGCAAATCAATATCAATACGTGACCAATTACGATCAGCTATAATATATGCACTGTATGCAGTGTATATTAAGGATAATCGAGTAGCTGCAATGTCCAACTGCGCAGAATTATTAAAGGTGGTATTATTATTATTATTATATTTATGGGAAGACAGGGTTTAATTGTAAACGCGGTGGCATAAAATAGCAGGGAAGGCAGAGGGAACTTGAGATCCTAGTGTTAAAACACCCCGCCCCTATAAAGTGACGAGATCGACGGCTGCGGTTGCGCCTGGCCTCTATATATATTTCAATAAAGATTTGAACAAGATGATATTTCTTATTATGAGACCAGACACGGCGCAGAGGCACAAAGTTTGACTGTAAAACTGACTAGGTACGATTCGCACTCGAGGAAATGAAATATTTATTTAAATTTATATTTCCATTTCTTCGCTCTGGTGTTGAAGCAAAGTCCGGCGTTGATTTCTGCCAATCAACATGCAATGCCTCCAGAATTCGGCGGAAAGTGGGGAACACTCGTCTTTACACTAGGTTCCCTCGGCCTACCCTGCTGTGTGCGGGATACAGCGTGAAGCCGATATTTAATATCAGTTCAATTATATTTAACAAAATAATTTTGAGCGTACTAATTACTTATATTGACTAATGTCTCAAGTGATGCTTCGATTAGAGTTTTTAATATTCTTGGTCGTTGATTAAAATGATTACAGCATTGTTTTATAAAAAGGAATTTCCAAAAATTGTAATATCCCCTTATATTATTTATTTAATGTTAGATGTACTAAATACACTCAATAAAATCAAATAATAATTTATTTAAAAAATACGTTAATTGAAAAAAAATTGGGTAAGCTCAAGTCGGATTTGCCCAACGAGGGTTCTATACCAATTTCAGGGTTGTGGGTTAAACGAAAGTAGAGTTTATATACGAACTGCTTATACTGCAACTTGTTTGTGACATATGTATGTACTCATTTTGTATGAACTACAATTACAAGTTATAAAGGTTATAAGTTTATAATTATTATTTTCGATAAAATATCAATAAAAATATATAATATTTCCACTTTTTGGATTATTTCCTTTATTTTTATTCTAAGAACCTCTCAGTACTAAATTTTATAACTGTAGGTGAACGGGAAGTATATTACTTAAAAAAAAACCAGCAAAATCGATGAATAAATGGTTGTAACTTTCTTTCTTTTTATCTATTTGCTTCAAGGGTCCATACACGAATATTTGATATTAATTTAAGCTTGATACCTCCACAAGGTCTTAA
Source organism: Heliconius charithonia (assembly GCA_030704555.1). Taxonomy (NCBI): domain Eukaryota; kingdom Metazoa; phylum Arthropoda; class Insecta; order Lepidoptera; family Nymphalidae; genus Heliconius; species Heliconius charithonia. Next base: position 1,128,892 of record CM060813.1, read on the forward strand.
GATACGGAGGTTATATAGGCATGAAACCCTAAAAAGACCAGAAACACTGGTATTTCCTAGTATATATAAAATATTTTTATACATTTTTTTAAGTGTTATTCCACACTTAGGAAAGAAAAATAGCAGCGGGACTCGAACCCGCGCCTCCTGGAAGTTCTTCTCTGGGTTCGAGTCCCGCTGCGTTCAAATTTTTATACGTTTTCTAAATAAGTATATAAAATATATTTTTAATAAATAAACTGTACTTGGAGGATTTGAAGTTCGTACTGGCAACTGTCCAATGGTAATAATATTGTAACTTCACGATGTAATTGTCAAAGACAGTTACTGTATGGAACGTCCTTATTTTATTTTTATATCTACGGGCCACATTTTGTTTTAATTCCCATTCGCTGTATCTCTTACATAGCAGTGTGGGCATCGTGTAGCTATTGAGGGAACAATAGGTTCCCTCGATAGTATATAGTATTCCCACATTTATATGATTAGAGAAGCTACCGTTGATTTAGAAGGCAGTTCTACTGAGATAATTAGTTTTAACATAACTTGAGAATTTAACTCAACACGCCATTCCAATAAAACAACATCCACAGATCGTATTCATCTGAATAGTTCACGTGACATAATTACACATGTAATTTTACCCACGACTCGTCTTCGCCTCTAATAGTTGTCGTTTGTAGGATTCGACGAAATGAGGTTCTCTGTCTCAGTAACGTCGTCGTTGGTACTAAGGTTAAATATTAATTTAATTGATGCCCGTCGTGGCGCAGGTGTATAAGCATGCGATTGTAAACACGATAGGTTGTGGGTTTGATTGCCAATTGAGGAATTTTTTTGTTTAATATTTTCATTTCCTTGCTATGGTAACGAGGCAAAGCGCGTAATAAAAGTTTTGCCACTCAACGATTCCGCGGAAAGTGGGGTGGGGTTCAGACTAGATCCCAGGTTCCCTCTGCCTACTCTTCTACAAGCGTAAAAACAAAAAAAAAAAAAGAAACACAAGTTCAATTTATATTCTCACTACCTACTCGTAAGATTGTAATTAAAATAGACCTATCTAAACAAATAAAACCCGATATTGGATTTCCTACTTGCTTTCTTCATAGTAAATTAGAGTAAAATGGAAGGTAGTAAGATTGACAGAGGAACAACCTAGCTGATACGTCGTGCTGAACACAATAAAAGAAAAGAAAAGTATATTCAATTACTGCTCAAAAGAAAACTTTAAAATTTAACTTTGAATGCATTATGGATTTACAGTGTACAGATTGTAAAACGTTTAATTATTAAATACTGCGCGGCGTTGAGTTTCACCAAGTTTAAAAACGGAATGTGTGGGTGTGACACTAGGTTCTTTCTTCTTACCCTGCGCTTATGTATTTGTAGACAATGCGGAGAAAACTATCGCTTATTTCTCTCCGTCTAATGTAAATTTTCCATCTTTTATTTTTATTAATTAACGTATTATATATTATAACTAAAGTAGTAATTAAAATTTTATATATTTTTTGAGGACAGTCGTGGGCCGAACCGACTGGAACGATCCTCGACTCGAGGAGATGAAATATTTACTTAAATTTATATTTCCATTCCCTTGCTCTGATGTCGAGGCAAAGCGCGGCGTTGAGTTCTGCCACTCAACACGCAGTGCCTCCAAAATCCGGCAGAAAGTGGGGAACGGAGTGTCTTAACACTGGGTTCCCTCTGCCTACCCTGCTGCGTGCGGGATACAGCGTGAAGCTGATTTATTTTTACATTATTGTTTTTAGTTTACAAATATACATACTCTAGTACTGATTGTAATCAATCCTTGGACTCAAAGTTTATTATACACAATCATATCTCACGAATCATGTTTAAATTGCATATTTAAAAATAATTCTTATTATTTTACCACGTTATTGTAAACGTGTATCATATTTCTATAGTGTTTGCTTTAAAAAAAATATACGTATTTTTAAAAAAAACATATAAAAAAATAACAAAGCGAGACTCGATCCGACGAAAGTAAAATAATGTTCTATTCGTAGCATTAGATAATAAAATAATTGATATTGGAAAATGGAGTAATATTTTTTTTTCTTTCACGATGAACCCCGACACTTAACACGCAATGTCTCGAAAATTGGACGGACATCAATAACGGAACGAAGTATCTTAACATTCCTTCTGCCTATACTCTCATATGCGGGAAAGAGCGTGAAACGGATATTTTTTTTAAACAGAAGTACAAATAGAGTGTTTTAAATTGAATTGACATAATTTAAAAGCTTTAACCTTGCCGCAAGTAATAAACAAACAAATGTAACCGGAAGTTGCATTCAGAAACACAATGGCACATTAAAAATGGTTGACAATTCGCACGCGACATAATATAAGGGTTTTATAATTGGATAATTGTTTCTTTTTTTAACGAATATTTTTATATTATAATATAATAAGTAGTTCAATGGATGTTTGGTGATTATTTTACATTATACTGTGTGACGGTGGTCGTAGATTCCTTTTTATTTTAATATTAATAACATTAAAAAAAAATTAAAAAAAAGTAAATAAGAATATAATGTACAAATATATGTATAGGTTATTATATATATTAAGTTAGATATAGACAAACGCAAACGGTAGTACATCGTGCGTCCGTCCAGGGGCAAAAGCATAACCGTGAGGGTTGTAGATTCGATTTCACTCGGGAGAATGAAACATTCAATATTTTCATTTCCTCGTTCTAATAAGTTCCACCACTCAACATGCAAGAATTCGGTGGAAAGTAAGAAATGTCTTAATGGGGAAGGAAGTGTCTAAAGATCATGCCCAAAGTTCCTAGGTTCCCTTTGAGCTGTAAATGAGGTAAGTGGACTAAATGAAAAACTTAAATTATGAGTTTTAGGCTAAACATTTCATAAATAAGCGTAATAAAATCTCTGTACTGGTTTCGTCAGCCTCACAGTTTTAAGCTTAAGTGACAAGAACAACCTACATACACACTACAGCCTAGTATCGGAACAAACTGTTCGAACTAGTTTCGTCGGTAAAGCGACTATTGGTTCGATTCCAACTCAAGAGAATGAAATTAATATTTTTCATTTCCTAGGCCTGGTAAAAGGCAAAGCCCAAATTTAAGTTCCGCTACTCAATACCCAATGCATCGAGAATTAGGCGGAAAGTAGGGAACGGAAGTGTCTTAACACTAGGTTCCCAGGCTACCTCAGTCTACCCTACTATGTAAAGGAAACCTACCATATTCAATGTAAAGGTAAAAAAAAATGGTGAGTAAATTTAAAATATATAATTACACTCTCGTGCAGAATAGAACCCATGACCTTCGCTTGCAACTAACCACTGTACCACAATTATTTCAATATAACATACGGGTACAAATTAAATATTTATAGTAAGATATTCAAATTTAATGAGAATTCCCTGTAAACGATGTTTGGGAAATACATTTGTGCCGAGCACGTTACAAAACCAGCGATTCCTAGTATTAAAATATGGAGGTACATTATTATTAAACATATTTCGCTTCGAGTAACTGAAATTACAGATTTGGTTTATTAAATTGACATAATATTTTGAGTGATTGAGAAGACTAAAGCCCGTGTGGGTGGTAGTGATGATGGTGGTGGTGGTGGTAGATATAAAGGGTATGTAAAGAGCCTGAATAAAAATATTCTTTTTTATACCGTATTTATCCTATTACCTACTGATGAATAGGGTAAGTTTTTTACCGAGGCCATCATCAGTAAATGTAAACGCGACGGTTTTCAAGTTTTCAAGGACCGTTTTCAAGAGACGCTGGTTTAAATCACGCTATGAGTTTTGGGTGGCGAAACTCAACGCTGCGTTACGTTAGATATTCCGCTGAGTGAAAATTAAATATAAATATAAATTAACTATAATACCTACAAATATACAAACTTTAAATACAAACTTATCATAATATTAATATTAAATGAAACACCTTTCACACTAGCGTGTAGTGTAATGTGCTACTTAAATTATCGATATTTTTCTGCAATCTTTTTAATATATTTCAGCAATTAGCTTTATTCACTGTCCAATATACTAACTATGAAGTATATAAAAATCCATTTAAATTGAGGTCTTGGTCTTCGTGACTTCTTTGACTGTAAACGTATCGCTTGTGGGTTATTTTTTAATTCGGAGGAATGATTTATTTATTTTTTAATAAAGCGCGGCGCTGAGTTTGGCAATTGAACACAATGTCTCAAAAATCTTTATATAATTAGCATGTTTATGTTACGTTTACTTAAAATTTACTTCTTGAGAAAAATATTAAATGCTTTAAAATGCTCTTTAAATTCTCATGATATGAATGTGTATTAAGAAAAGTCAAAAGGCCATAGTGAAAAGGCATTTTTGACGCATTATGTGTTGAGTGGCGGAACTCAACTTCGAGTTTTTCCTGGTTACTAGAGGTTACTAGAGACTTTTAGGCAAAGCGCGACATTAAATTCCAAAAATCAACACCAGAATTCGGCAAAAAGTGGGACCGGAATGATCTTAATAGGAACGGAGTGTCTTAACACTAGGTTCTCAGATTTCTTCTGCCTACCTTGCTATGTGTGAGACACAGCGTTAAAAAATAACCTGTCATGCAAAATTTAAGAACAGTTAAATGCGTATAATTTTTTTTATTGTAATGTCGTTTGATTTTCAAATAATGCCTAAGAAGTCGTATATTTTTCTTAATTTACGTACGCTATCCGGTTTTACCTAAATAATAATTTATATTTTAATATATAAATTTAGCTTATTTACATATTATTCATCTTATAACAGCTATTATTAGTTTACTGTTTACACAAACTGTTCTGATTTCCATTAGGGCGTTGAACTTTGCTGTTGTTGATCTAAAATTCCATTGATTGGTTTATATTGTATAATATAAAATAACTGTATTTTTTAAATTAGTTTGGGGGACGATTTATGTATCATAAATCCTAGTTATTAGACTTTTTATAACTTTTTTTTTAATACATATACAGACTTTCTTACAAAAAGAAAAAAGTTTCAATTTTTTTTCTATTTTATGTGTTTATATAAAGTATTATAATTTAAATGAGATACAGCAGTAATAAAATTTTGCCTCATAAATGTATATTTTAAAGTGCAAAGGCCGAAACGATCGTTCCCACATTTTTAAATTATCATAGAGAGAATAAATTTAAGTATTGTATTTTCCTTTTTTTTGCAGTTTATATAATACACAGTGGTAGGATAGGCAGAGCAAACATATAAATTCCGATTGTGTCCGAATTTGAGACATTGCATGATTAATAACGGAACTTTACATCGTTTTTTATCCTTGAAATATTAAAATATTAAGTAAGATCCCCAGGACTAATGTGTTTGATCAATCACTATAACAATAAATATAATACATTTTTTACATACAAAATTATTTGGTGAACACTTGAACAGTGAAAGAAGCACTAGCACGCATGTAGGACATTAGTGATGCAACTGTGCCTCACTCGGAAATACTCGTAGTAAGACACGCGCCGCATTAGACCGAATGAAACACTTTCTTCGTTTTGGTTTAAGTAAAAACTTTTTATTATTTCATATTTATAGATTTTAATATATAAATTAATTTGGGAAAGAATTCAAGATTGCCTGAATTGAATTAAGGCCAGTCGAGGCACAGCGGCACGAAGTGTGACTGTAAAACCTGACTGGTTGTGGATTCAATCTCCACTCGAGGAAATGAAATATTTACTCAAATTTATATTTCCATTTCTTCGCTCTTATATCAAGGCAAAGCGTACCGTTGAGTTCCGCCAATCAACACGCAATGCCTTCAAAACTCGACGGAAAGTAGGGAGCGGTGTGTCTTAACACTAGGTTCTGCCTACCCTACTGTATGCGGGATAAAACGTGAAGCTGATTTTTGATTTATATATTAATTAATATTAATAGTATACAGTACATTCAATCAGACCACAAACTCTTCTCACTTGTCGATCTAAACGCGAATCCTTATAACTTAACCCAACCGCTCCATATAACTAAATGCATGTAACGCACGCCATTGTTACGTAAACGTATTTCACGATACATTTCATACTGTATGTTGGTCCGTCACTTATAAATCTTGCTAGTAACTGGTGAATTAATCTAGTATGTCTAACAGCTGTGTGATATGCTCGACTGCGAAATAATTGCAATTGAAACGCCTATCATTTTGACTGCTCAAATGGAAATTTATATAGGATGGACAACTGTAGGCAGTGGATATGGACTCGTTTCTTGCTCGGATAAATATCCTTACACTTTATTACTGAGGTCTGGTAATATAAAATGATATATTAAGGTTTTTTGAATCTTAGATTTTCGCAAGTCTTACACATTTTAAGTGGAACTCTTTAACTAGAACAATCGCGTATATTTGAGTTATATATTTTTAGAAATCTGAAATTTCGAACATTTTGCAGTACTCCATGGTCACGGAGAGAGTGAAGTTGCATCCGTCTGTCAGTTGACATTATGACTATATGAAATTACCAAATACGAATATGATTATAAAAATTATACTTATGTAAATAAAACCTATCTAGATTTTGAAGCTTATTTCTTAAAGGAGCGACTTAATTTCGCACTAAAAAAAACAATAAAAAAATTAAAAGTGTTAGTTTTTTTGTCAAAAATATCATGAAAACAAAGACTAATTCTGTCTGCAAACAAAACCAGTTTTTTAATAATATCAAAACAATATATGCTTAAAATCATAAATCACAAAAAAAATCTCTATATTTGACGCTTGTAAAGAAATATAAATGACTGAACACATTGAATCATGGGATGAAAAGTGAAATTTGGAAACTTAAAATATGCCTCGTCAGATGCTTCCGTTCAATAACAAAGGGACGGTATCCCCTAAAAAAATACTATTACACCAAGTACTGTACCATATTTAAGCAATTAACATTTATACGATCTTTGATTATTGCGTATAGATTTGCTAAATTAAATTAATAGTAACGGATGAATTGCGTATAATTTAATTATTAATGTACACGAAATATCGTATTTTGAATTATGCACTATATTAATAATCAAAATACTGTTAAACGTGCCCGTTCCCCAATTTCCGATCAATTTTCGAGATATTAAATATAGAATAGCGGTGCTCAACGCTGCATTTTGCAACCTTGATAAATGAAAAATGAAATCAAATTAAATCAGCTTCACGCAGCATCCCGCACACAGCGGCGTAGGCAGAAGGAAACTAGCGTTAAGACACTCCATTCGCAACTTTCCGCCAAAATCTGGAGACATTGCGTGTTGAGTGGCGAAAATCGACGCCGCGCTTTGCCTCAACACTAGAGCGTAAAAATGGAAATTTACATTTAAAAGAATATTTCGTTTCCTCGAGTGGGGATCGAACACAGAACCAGTCGATTTGGCAGTCACATATTGTGCCTCTGCGCCACGATTGGCATCTATGTAATATTTATAAAACCTGTTACGTGGCGGCCAGTTGTAATGTTGTTAGATTTAACTCATTCCGGAGTAGGTGAGACCCGTGCTTGTCTATAGCTACGAGTTGTGCCAAAGCAAATTAGTTTCGTATTAATAATGACAAGTACAATTTAAAAAGGGTTATGTTCCATTGAAATGCCTGAGAGGCAGCTTAAGCTGCTGCCGACATCGGTACTAACGTTAGTATTTGTTAGTTATAGTACACATAATTTATAGCATGCTTACTCTTGAAAATCATGTGAACTCGCTAAGCAAAAGTGCCCTAATCATGAACTTTGTTGTTGGACTTTTTTTGTATTTTATGAATACCAGACATTTTCTTCCTAAAAGTCCTTTTTTATATAAAATGTACTACTCATTTACGAAATTATACAGTTCCCAAACAGTGATATATATATTTTTAAGTTATTTTTATCTCTTTCTTTTCTTACTTAAAATGGAGCCAGGTCAAGAGTATTGACTTTTCGAAAGTTTAACAAAGTTGATAAGAAAATGTTCCTGATTTAATTTTTAGCTATTCTATATTAATAATAAAAATCAATGGCTTCTTTATAGATCATACACCTGACGCCCCATGTCCGCGACCTCCCACGTCAGTTACAAAAATTATAATCGATGATCAAATAATGAATGTCATTATCACTGTTCACTAATGCTAGCACTAAGGCAAAAATAAAATGAACGTAAAATAACGCTCGAATTATTTCTACAAATTTATGTAAATAGTGAAAAAAAAAACACTATTTACATAAATTTGTAGAAATAATTTCGAGCGTTCAAAATACGCTAGTGTGATAGGAGCGTGAGGTAAAATAGCCCCGAATAGGGAAAAACAGAGCACGGTCAGGTAATTACTATGAAGCGTAATTAAAAATATTTATTCAAGCGTTAATAAACAAATTAAATAAGATTTGTTAATAACTAGGGTGGCTATTATATGTATTAAATAAATATTTATTAAAATAAACTATATATTTTAACGTTAAAATCAACGTGCGTGCACTGGTTTCCTTTGTCGATAGATCGATTGATTTGATGCCATTATCGAATTATTCATATATAATACGATTATGGCAGAAAAGAGTGCGACTGTAAGCGTGAGAATTTGTGGGTTCGATTCCCACCCGAGGAAACGGAATATTTAATATTTCCATTTCCTCGCTCTGGTACCAAGGCATGGCGTGATGATGAGTTTCACCACTCAATACGCAATGCCTCCAGAATACCGAGATAGGCGTGTTTAAAAAATGCAAACGTTTCAGCTTTGTTACAATATTAGTATGAGCATTACAGTCTCTTCTAATATCTTTAAAACAAAAACAAAAAAGAAGCTTATTAATGTGTTTTTTATTATTATTTATATGAAACACTAAAGACCGCAAGTAAATTTCAAAATATAAATATCTGTTCATCAAAGTATGAAATATGAAGCAACACTAGTTTAGAATAGCAGGATATGAAAATACTTAAAATATAACATATACTATTTAAGACACGTCTGACAAACAATTCTATACTCCGATCTACACTAGCTGCATAGCGAGCAACGAGTATTGGGTGGCGGAATTCAACGCCGCACTTTGTCGGAGAGAGCGCGGAGAATTGAAAATATTTTATTGTGCCAGGATTACCTTGTATTTTATTAACTTAGTAGTTTACATTCATGGTCGAAACCATCACTCAAACAGTTAAGTCTCTACAATACCAACGCCGCATAGGAACAAATATACATACAAACACTAATAAACACACCATCCTCCTTTGCATGGTTTACGCAGTCGAGTAAAATTCCTAGACATACTGACGCTGTACAGCGAACGGAAGCTGAAATTTGAGGCCACACCTCTCACATCCATTAACACGGTATTAGGTAACGCTCCTTGAAACGCGTCTGAAACTTAAAACTATAGCAGACGTTAACGAAAAGTGCTCTCACTCAGTGTTAAATAAGTTAAAATACTGTTGTGATATTTGTTAGAAAATGTTTTTGAGTGATTTTTTCCCAGTTTCACGCTTTATCCCGCAGCAGTGTGGACACAGAGAAGTTAGTGTTGAGCTCCTCTGTATTCTTTTTTTTCACCTAAATCGGAGGCATTATGTATTGATTGGTGGAACTGAACGGATTTTAGAAAATTTTGAAATATTACTAACATTTGAAAATTAAGATATATTTTACTTGTAAACAATAATTGTTGTTATGAATCTTATTTACAAAATATTTATATTTTATTTTAAATATACTTCGGACGTCGTGGCGCAACGGCACAGCATTTGGATGTAAACGCAATGATTGTGGGTTCGATTTTCATTCGGGGAATGAATTATTTATATTTCCAAGCGTTGAGTTCCACCACTCAACACGCAATGTCTCAAAAACTGGACGGTGCGTGGGGAACAAAATGTCTTAACACTGGATTTTCCAAGGTGAAGCTAAATGGTGATGTAGTAGAGCTACGCTAAAGAATATCTTAATATTAGGCTCTTTAATAAAATCCTTTTTCCTTTAATTAATACATGAACAGATGTTAACGTTTATTTTAAAAAATAAATCTTTTAATAAAATGAAAAATATATAAAAATACACAAAGATTTCGCCATGATAAGGAATATTTACTTAACCGAGAACAAAAGACAGCACAATCTCGACAAATTTTAAAGAACCACATCCCGCTATCAAAAGATCTCGTGGTCACCCCCGAGCCCTTTATATTCGTCTCAAAGCCTATATATAAAGAATCTTAGAATTTCCTTAAGAACTTTAGTTAATTACTTTTTCAGTGAAAACGTTGGCAATGTTGAATTTTCGTCTATTTATAGTGGACCTTAATTAAGATTGATTTGATTTACTTTAATTTTAAATTAAATTAAATTTATGGTATACCTACTAAAATTAACGCCCACTGCAGGTGGGTATGTTAAGGAGTATAAGTTATAAAAGAATGACAAAATCAAGAGTGAAAGAAAGAATCAAGAGTGAGTGATAGGAGAGGCAGTGTGAGACCTCTTTAAGAACACGTTATTGTTGGTGTCGCGGGAAGGTGAAAGCATGAGGATCCCTCGGAAATTCAAAATATATCCAAATAAAAGAACCTAATAAAAAATATTTTTGAGCGATCAAAAACCTCCTCAAATATCATCAATCAAACGCAGTGAACTATCACTTCTCGTTGAGAACAAAATGCTAGAGCGGTTATAGGTTCGATTACAACTCGAAGGAAAGAATTATTTTCATTTCCTTATAAAGCGCGGAGTGACTTAACACTAAGTTCCCTTTGTCCCTGATATGCGGGATACAACGTGAAGCAAAAAATACATTAACATCAAAGCTCTTAAAACATTCATCTGCATGCAATTAACAAGATTGGAAAACACCAATAGTTATGATGAGTTTCTTCAAGTAAGTTGTTCAAAGCTTTGTGAACTTTATTTAAAGACTAACTTTCAGGTAAATATAGTAGTAGTTCGGGTGAAACTTTATAACCTTCTCCGTTTTATTAAAGCTGAGTTTTAGAGATGTACATAAAATTTTATTACGTTAAAATTTATATTTTTATACGACGGCGACGTGATCTTGCCGCACACATAACTGAAAAAGTATTGAAAATAAAAAAATAATTGGAAATAAGAATCTTGAGGTCAGTCGTGGCGCAGAGGCACAAAGTGTAACTGTAAACCCGACTGGTTGTGGGTTCGATCCCCACTCGAAGAGATAAAATATTTACTTAAATTTATATTTCCTTTTCTTCTTCGCTCTGGTGTCGAGGCAAAAAAGTGCGGCGTTGAGTTCAGCCACTCAATATGCAATGCCTCCAGAATTCGGCAGAAAGTGGGGAATGGAGTGTCTTAACACTAGGTTTCCTCTGCCTACCCTGCTGTATGCGGGATACAGCGCGAAGCTGATTTATTTATTTTAAGAATCTTAAAAAATAATCATACATAAAATGCTGTATATAATATTAATAATTTTAACAAGAACTATAACAAAGAAAGAGACGACAAATTTACTATACAACTAGAAAATTAAAACGAATATAATATTCACTACAAACAATAAATATTACTTTCAAATCACCATTCTCATTCATTTATCAACCAATTCTTCTAGTCGACTACTTATAAATAATAAGGGGTCGTGGCGCAAGAGTACCAGCGTGCGGCTCTAGTAACGAGGCAAAGCGTGGTGTTGAGTTACGCCACTTAACACACAACACAAATTCGGCGGAAAGTGGAAATTGGAAGTGTCTTAATGGGAACGGAATGTCTTAACAGGAATCCCAGGTTTCCTCTATCTACTCTGTTATATGCGAGATATAGCTGAAACGCCAATGAATATGAGACCGAAGTGGCGACGGTGGGACATGGTCTTTCCCCACCTGGAAACGAATTATTTCCATCAGAGCAAAGGCTATGGCAAGTAAAAGCGCTACGTAGTTTCTATAATCAATATGGATTGAGTCAAATTCGTGTGGAAAACTGAGAACGGAGTATCTCAACACTAGTTCTTGTCTGTCTCTTCTCTGGTATTCGAAAATAAGTTTTAATAAAAAATATGTTCTGTAAGTTTCTTTTTAAGCTATTCTTTTCTAATAAAAATTTAGAAACAAAAATCTACGAACAAATATAATTTAAAATTTTTAACTATGAAAAGAATGTGACACAATATTAGTATCGAATAGATCCAGAGCTTCCTCATGAGCGCCATAATAACTTTGATCCTAACACAAAGGATATCTGATGTACGTACCTACTTCTAACCCTGACGTCCCTTTTGGGGATTGCCCTTTTGATATGTGATAAGTGAATTAAAATTTGACATTTCTTTTAACACGTTAAGGCGTAGTGCGCTTCGACTAATATAATGTAGTGAGTTCTAATTTTATATTTGTTTCTTTTTAATTTTGGTTTTTGTGGAGCAAAGAGAACCCTATTTTTATTTTTTCAAATAATGTCAAACGATACGGTTTCAGTAAATTGTTAAGTATGTTTGATGGAAAAAGTAACTTCCTACTAAAAAAACTAAAAAACTTTAATAAGCAATTTGATAAAGAGTTTTTTTAAGAAAGTTTTGTATAGAACCAACCATCTGCAGTTTAATTCCTTTACGATACACATTATTTCCGTTGACTCTCCGTTCTCATCATAAACACATACAAATATCAAAATTTTAAAACAAAGAACTTTATAGTATCTGACAGATCAGATAATATTGATGAATATAGCTAATACAGTTGTTATACAAAAAGAATTGATCAAAACAGACCCCTAGTTCCAGAGATTAGCGCTTTCAAACAAACCAACAAACTTCAACTGTATTATGTTAATTAGTATAAGTTCAAAACATACAACCATATTTGTTCAAATCAAAACCCCAAAGACGTGGACATAATTAACAAGTTAACATTTTTCTTTTTATTTCTGCCAGTGCCAGATATGATGAGGTCACATTTTCTCATATTTACTATAAGCTTTGATTTTGAAACAGAAATAAATCTCCCGGGTGGAGTTACGTTTCAAAGGCTGTTTGAAGGGATGATGAGACTTTTGCTGTGGTCTGGGAATTACATTATATTTTAAGAGTAACGAAACGAGTTAATGTAATCAAAAATTGTTTTGAATATTGTAGGTTTATTTATTTATTTATTTATTTATTTATTTAGATTCACCAGTGGTAAATTACATTCATTTTACAAAAATATTAATATTTTAATTCTATATTACTACTAAATGCATTACCTTTTAAGGCGAATACCTCATGCAACATAGGAGACTAGTGGATAAAAGTTAATAAAAAAAAAAAAAAAAAAAAAAAAAAAAAAAAAAAAAAAAAAAAAAAAAAAAAAAAAAAAAAAAAATAATTATATATATATATATATATAAAAAAAAAATTATATATATATATATATATATATATATATATATATATATATATATATATATATATATATATATATATAATAGTATTTTTTTGTATATATTTTGTATTGTATATATATTTCCTTTAACAGTTTGTTGTATGTAATATTAGTAAATAATATATATATATATATATATATATTGATCTCCATATTCACATATCAGGAACGATTGGTTCGTTTTGAGAAATTATTTTTATGTTTATCGACGAAGGTAAAATGTTGAAAAAACGGGAGAACTGGAGAGAAATAACGAAAAAACCAAATATTTTATATTTCATGCATTTCATTTCATTTCATTTTTTATTTCTTATTATAATTTATTATAATTCATATGTTTTATATTTTAAAGCTTCACGCTGTATCACGCATATAACAGAGTAGGCAGAACAACCTGGGAACATGAACTGGGAAATGTTAAGATACTTTGTGCTCATTAAGACATTTCCGTCTCGCAATTTTCACACCCTTTTGTTATCATACATTATAAAAAATCAATTTATAAAGACCACAAGATCAGAATTGATGGCATATCGATGTCTCTAAAAATCAAATAAAACATACTTTCACAAAACCAAAACGATCATCACTTCACTTTTAAAATCCTTGACCACTCACAATTAGTAAAAAATAGAGGTTTATTAAAATTACTTTTTTTTTACGAACTCATTGCCTTGAAATAAACGGAGCGTGATAATTCGAACAAGTTATTTTTTTAAGTAAATTTTAATATAACTTATATTAGTTTATGTTTTTCGTATATTTTTTTTCCTTTATAATAGGAGAGGTAGGGAAAACCTAGTATCAAGTCAAGTCCGCACCTTGCTGCCAAAATTCATGACATGAACTGAGTGGCGCAACTTAACGCCGCGCTTTGTACTGCCGCCAGTGTCAATTGTCTCCATACATATACCAAAATGTATAATTAAGTTGTATTTCCCGTGTTTTTATTTTGTCTTTATATATAGAAAGATTTCTATAAATAATAAGAAAACAATTAAACAAACCAAAAAACTATTTTCAAGAAGTCGATCCCTTGAACACAATAAAACAGCATAATAGTTGGTTGCAGTTACCTGAAACAATAAAATGATTTTTTTTAATTCTAAATGGACAATTATAACAATAGAAATAGTATTGTAACTGTTGTTCTAATTATTTAATAGCAATCTAATTACTATTATTATATATAAAATATATTTTAAATAATATGAAGCAGTCGTGGATCCGGTGCACAAAGGTGTGACTGTAAACATGACGATGGTCGTGGGTTCTATTGACACTCGAGCAAAGATTTAATATGTTCGTTTTCGTGGTCTGAAGCCGGATTTGGGGAAAAGTGGGAATTGGCGGAAAGTGGGAGGATGGAGTGTCTCAATATTAGGTTCCCAGGATTCCTCTGCTTACCTTTTTATGTGCCTTGTAAAATTTATAGAAAACATTTTCTTCCTTCCATTTTTAAATGACTGATAGACAACGCATAAGTGAAGAGACTACGTAGAGTAGAGTGCTAAATTTTGTATTTAGGTTCCTTGGGGAGTTTCGTGAGGCGATTTGTCGAAATTTCCACGGGAACGTGAAAAATGACATATTCCAATTTCATTTTACAAATCCTCACAAATAAAGTTTTGGGTGATAAAATTTAAATTTTGTAAATTAGATTAATAGTCATAAACAACGTTCTCGTTCCTGTAAAGATATTAAGATCTCTTTGTGCTCTCCTATATTCTACAAAAAAATGCTGGAAAATTTCATCAGTTTGCTACTATGCATTGTATTTCAGTCAGAAACTATAAAGTTTCATATAAATATAAAAAAAAATGCCAAATATACTGCAAAGACAGTATATAAATCTATATGAAACACTATATGAACTAGAGCGAACTGCCTAAAATGAATGAGAAATTACAGTTCCAGCGGTCAATAGCCACGAATTGAATGGGAAACCTCGCTAGGCCGAATCTAATCAGTCTTATTTCTACGGTACAGTGGGTCGATTAATAGGCCTCTTTGGTTCTATTTCGACTACTTGGTACGTATGTACTGACAATGTTCTTATTTTCTTCTGTTTTAGTTTTTATTCATATTTCTTTTTATATTTTTTTAAGCGTCTTGATCATAATAAGCATATACAATTTCAATATAATTTCATGTATTTTTATATTATAGATTTTTTCTTTCTGAAAAATATTCTCTCACCCCCCTCTCTTTTTCTCTCTCTCTCCCTCTCTCTCTCCTTCTCTCTCTCTCTCTCTCTCTCTCTTGCCAAATGTCAACTTTTAGAAAGACAAAATTTGTTAAATCCTCCCTACAGACATAGGTACCAACATAAACTAGTTGTAACAAGGTTATGAGAGTTTTGACGTAGCTAAGAATTTATACACAGGCTTAGTCGGTTTCTGAGAGCGTGGTCGATGTCGGTTCGAGTCCTGCATCTTTTACTAAATTTTATACGTTTTCTAAAAAACATTTTTCTTCTTGTTAACACTTCAACTCACTTTTCTACCAGTTGGCAGGGTAGATCGAATTTAACTAGTGTTAAAGACAATCTGTTCCCTACACACAATTAAAATTTCGAGACAGTGCATGTTGAAACAGAACTCAGCTCCGCGCTTCTCCCACCAGAGCGGGGAAATCTCAAATAGGGAAAAAAATTGCCCGTAAGTTAAAAATATCTATAAAATACAACTATTTCTAACTAGAAGTTGTAGGTGGTTAGAGCAATCTCATGAGATGACGTCACGCACAGATAACCGTCTATTAAAGCATCCTCAATTTGTTGCATTGTTCCTGCATTTAGTCCCGCGATAGTGAATAAGATGCTGTAGTGGTTCAGATTTTATTGTTAGTAGATGATTATGAGGTATTATTGTATATGGTAAAAGTCGGTTCAAATCCAAGTTGAAGTATAATTCTGTTTATAATTTAAGGCCCTTGTAGCGCAGTAGTATTTAGCTAAAACGTGACGATTGTGATTTTTATTTTCTTAGATTCATTTTCTCGCTCTATATGTCGGAATTTGGGAGGAAACTGCGGAGTGTCGTAACACTAGATTCCCTCTATCTACACCGCTATACGGGAAACATGACGGCCTTAACTTATATAAAAAAAATAGGGCCCTTAAACTTAACAGTATATTAATATTTATTAGTACCGTGTATGGTTGCGCAATCACCAAACTAGTTTGACGACAGCATTGACCGCAAATTGGATGTCAATAGATATACTTCACTAAAACTAAACTTACCGATCTACCGATCGATTGATCGCTTGATTGATTGACATTCAGTGATTATTATCACTTTAATATCTTTAGTATGACGACGTTTGTTTAGTTTCTATATCGTCTTCACTAATATTATAAGACTGAAGATTTACGTTGAACGCTCTTATCTCAGGAACTACTGGTTGGAATTTAACATTTCATTTTAATATAATCCAGTTATCGGGAAGATCTATAGGATGTATTACACCATATCACTCGTTTAAATGTAACCAATATTTTACCTGGTTTTACCTACAGGTTACTTCGACCGCTTAAATGAGATTTCAAAAAATAAACAATAAACAATTCTTAAATATTTGACCAGGCACGAAGAGGATAATTAAAATCTAATATAATTATAATTTTTAAAAGAACATAATTACAATAAAGTCCCCAACACCAAGATCTAATCAGCATACAAAAAAAACTATTAAAATCAGCTTCACGCTTTATCCCGCGCACAGCATGGTAGGCACAGACAACCTAGTTTATGGACACTCCTTGCGTGTTGAGGGGCGGAATTCAACACCAGGCCACAGCCTTGGTGCCACGACGGCCTCAACATACACATACATACATATAACATATAGGCATGTCATTTGTTGTACATTTAATAACTATTACTTATTATGAAAAAAGGGAAATATTCCAAGTACAAATGATTAACGAACCTCAAGTGAATAAAGGACTACTTTTCTAGATTAATTCTTTTGGTAATAGGATTAAGGGCGATCAGGCCAGTTGGATCCGAGCATAAATCCCTAGAAACATATAATCTTTACCGAAAAACCTTAAGTTGAGTGGTCTTGATTTTATTTATTAATGTAAATAAAAGTTACGTTTTGTAGGAGATAAAATTTACTTAAAATATATAATAGGCAGGGGAAACCTAGGAACTAGTGTTACGACACTCCGTTTCCATTATGACACTTCTATTTGCCACTTTACGCGGAATTCTGGAGACATTGTGCTGGACATGGGGAACGGAGTGACATAGCACTAGGTTTCCTCGACCTCTCTTTCTATATACAGAATGAAGGTAACAAATAAAATGAAACAGAACAACCTTCACAAAGAAAAGGCTTATTTTATTTTACTTTCGGGTGTCGAAAAAATTGTGGTTACATTTCGGTACGACGACAGCGAAGCCAAAAACCGTTTTGACACCAACCGCAAAATGAGTTAACCAAAGTTAAAATTATATCTCCTCTGAGGTACCTACTGAGGCAATTATTTTCAATGTTACTTTATTTTTCTCATAATTGGTTGTTTTGTTATATACTATACAAATTGGGTGACTTCGTTTCCTTTACGGTAAGTGGTTTTTTTTTAGAATTAAATTTTTTGATTAGGGTTCCGTATCTTTTAAGGAAAAGAAAAAAGAAAGCCTTATCAGATCACTGTGTTGACCATCCGTCGGACTGTCTGTCTGTTGTCAAGAGCCTATACCTTTGAAAATGAGAATCGCTTGGAGATATCGAGTTGAAATTCAAATCATGTACGCAGATCTCCGGCCTACTTATTTTGTAAAAAAAACGTAGTTCTACAATTACATGAAAAAATATTTTTATTGCCTTTACATCGCAAAAAAACGCATATTTCGACACTATAAAGGGAATCAAAATTAAAATTTCCGGTTGACCTAGGATTATAAAATTTGACAGCTACCATCTACAGGTAGTACTAGTTCAGGAAAAAAATCTTAAAATTATGTATTTGTGCACTGCAACTGTAAACGAGACAGATTGTGAGTACAATTTTTACTCGAGAAAATTAAATATTTAATATTTTCATTGCTTCCCTCTAGTAATGAGTTCCCAGGGCATCTCTACTTACTCTGCTATATATGAGAGATACAATGTGAAGCTAAAAATTACCCTTCGTTTTTTTTAAATATGGGGAATATTTCTCATGTTGGGAAGTCAAAGTACGACATACATAACTAGAAATGTATCGTTTTAATGGTGCTATGTATTTACTAGCTCCGCTCACGACTTCACCCGCGAGGACGTTTACGCAATGAAGACTATATTAACATTTTATTAAATTACTCTCGAAACCTCAAAAAGAAGTAATTAAAATTCGTTCTCTATTAATAAAATTAGAACAGCTTAAAAAAAATGACCGTACGTTGCATCGGTAGGAGGTTTACTTTATTTTGTACAAATATTATCATTTTTTTTAACTTCACGATTTCACCACGTCACTTCTTCATACCACGTTCCCTGTGCATTCCATGCGGCGTTCCATTGAACTGTTCTCTACTCTACACTACACAGTACTCATCTATATAGCACCGCCCAATATTCGAGATGCTTTGCTAATTTTAACTCGAAATAAATATCGACCAGGATGTTATGATGAGAATCAAACCATCTCGTTTACAGTCAGACGTAGGTATAAACTAAGTCTTTCTAGATAGGTCTTTCATCACATCAAAGAAACCATAACCTAATGAGTTACTGTATAAATTCTTAATTACGCTTATTATTATTTAATGTTACTTCATAATAAAAATTTACAAAGCATTTTCAAAATCAACGGGGAAAATTGAATTTTCTGTGGAAAATTTTATCACTGAGAGGCTTTTAATTGTTCCTTAGCGCGTCGTCTATGAAATAAATTTCCGGGAACACTTTTTTAATTATACTAAAGAATTCTGAGGTCCCGGTGCTATAAAAGGTGAGGAAATAAAGGGATGATTTAAAAGTTAAATTAGTGGTTCGTTAAAAAATCTATCTGTATGATAATAGGGGATGGGAGATT
Organism: Heliconius charithonia; assembly: GCA_030704555.1. Lineage (NCBI taxonomy): Eukaryota > Metazoa > Arthropoda > Insecta > Lepidoptera > Nymphalidae > Heliconius > Heliconius charithonia. Next base: position 1,148,347 of record CM060813.1, read on the forward strand.
AAAAAAAGTTCGTTGAAAAATGTAGAAATGTGACGAATTTTTAACATTTTTAATGTCTTATATCACTAATAGGAAGTAAACATTTTCACGGGATCTAATCCCGGGACATAACAATTTTTATACGTTTTTTGAAAAAGATGTGGATTAAAACTTGAATTTAACGCAAAGTCAGCAAGTTTTAAGCAAAATAGCCTAGTAGTAAAGTCTCTTGTTAATTCCTTATATTATAAATGTTTCCCCGTCATTTCTCTTTCTACATTTCATTGCAGGAGCATATGTGACTGTAAGCGTAATAGGTTGTGGGTTTGATTCTGCGAGCAAATGAAATATTGTAATAAAAAAATTATAATATTTAAATTTCTGTAAAGCAAAGCACTTCGTTGAGTAGCACTAATGCACTGTCGTGCACTGTCTCCAAAAAGGCGGAAAGCAGGGAGCGAAAGCCTCTTAATGGTAACAGAGCGTCTTAAGATTAGCTTCTCAGATTCCCTCTGCCTACTCTGCTGTGTGCGGGATACAGCGTGAAGCATGAAGTATATATATATATAAAAGCATACAATAAAAATATTTTTTACGTTCATACAACGACTCATACAACATTGTACTTGATATTAATAATTTCCCCTTTTTACGATCGCACATGTCTGCAATAACTTCTATACAGCATTAAATAAATTGAATTAGTGATAAAGTCGCAGTGAATAGTGTTATGTAGTGGCTTAACCTAATATAAAGATTCTGCGGATTTCGTCTGAAACTGAGTTTATATGTGTTTGTGACAAAGTGGTGGAACTCAACGCCGCTCAGGAAAAATCTAAATATTTAGCTGAAACGACCTATTGTTATAGTTATAGTGAATTTAATCTTGTTAATTTGATGCCGGTCCTATGACCGGCAGGCAGTGCGCAAGCGTGCGCCTTTAAATGCGATAGGTTGTAGGTTCGATTACGACACATAGAAATAAATATCATCATATCATATCTTCGCTCTGGCAATGAGACAGAGTGCGGTGCCGAGTTCCGCCACTCTACACGCAATGCTTCCAGAATTAGGCGGAAAGTGGGATACGAAAGTACCTTAACGGGTACGGAGTATTTTAGCAAAACGTGCAGGGTACAAGAACGTGCGTGAAGTAAAAAGATCTTAATAAAATTAAAAATGTTGTCTTACAAAAGTAAGTCTTATTTAATGAGAAAAATATTTATGTTATGCTAGTATTTACCAAAAAAATAATACATATACAAAGTAAATATATGTACCTAAAAGGAAAATTTATATTTTTATCGTTATTATGAGATCCAAAGCCTCACAACAAAAAGGCTACTGTGTTAGCGAGACGGCGTTATTTTATAAGGGGTTTTTGTGTTTCATGATATAAAATATATGTTCGTACATATTTTATCATGTCTATATTAATATGATAAAACTGAAGAGTTTGTTAGGTTGAGTGTTCTCATCTCAGGAACTACTGGTTTGAATTGCAAAATGATTGTATATTGACAGTCTGTGTATATTGGATAGAAATGGAAATATCACATTTATAGGTCAAGCGTGGAGTTCCACCAATCAACTCGCAAGTCTTAAGAAAAATCGGTGAAAAGTTTGAAAAGGAAGTGTATTCATAGAAAATGTCTGAACACTAGGTTCCCAGGTTCCCTCTGACTACCTTTCTATTTGATCATGGAAGCAAGGCCGTAGGTAAAAGCTAGTTAATAACAGCCTTTTAAGGTTTCGGGAGAGATAAAAACGTTTTAAAAAAAAAATGAGCATATGTAATATGATCGGAAGTTTTTAATTTTTTACTGTTTGAAAATTGATTTGTTTTTTCTACTATATAAAATAAAATAAAGCTTTTTTTTTTGCTTTTTTATCCTTTAGTATAAAAATGTACAAATACATAACAACGAAATATACATTTATAAGATTTACTAACACTATAATTAAAAAAAGAAGTTATGTTTCGACATTAATTTTTGCGTTCTACCCTACATTTAAAAGAATACAGAAAATAACTACTCCAGTAATATACTGCAATCTATTAATTGAAATATAACATATTATACATATATTTGCTAGAATTGATTCCCGCATAATTTGCCATGAACAAAGATGGTGATCATCTAAAAACCAATGACTCAATGCCACCCACCCAGGGTGACAAATGGAGAAAATAGAAAGATAAATCACTGCAATCCCTTTAAACATTTCTCAAAAAAATAAAAAAAGTAATAAAAATAAAAGAAAAAGATATATACACCTGAACCCACAAAAAAAAGGTCTTAACACTTAAATAGTTATAAACCAAAACGTTCCAATTTCACAACTCCACCCGTAATTCTGGACATACGGTCGTCTCGCTTAATCCATTGACAAAAGGCGTGAGAAGGACAGAGATAGTACCAATAGGTTTTGTGAGAGGACAATAAAGGAACAAATATCAGCAATGAGCGCATCCTGCGGTCCGTGAGTGTTTCAATCTAGCGTCTTATGATCTGTGTGGTCCAAGTTCAAGGGTAAAGTGGCAGCCATCATATGAATAAAATAAAATCAGCTTCACGCTGTATCCCGCACACAGCAGGGTAAGCAAAGAGAGCCTAATATTAGACACTCCGTTCCCTACTCCGAATTCTGGACGTACTGCGTGTTGAGTGACAGAACTCAACGCCGCGCTTTACATCTTTACAAGGAAGTGAAAACATTTAAGATTTTATTTTCTTAGGTAGACAGTTTCTAAAATCTTTTTATGATTTATAGCAATAATGCTATTTAATGCAATGGAAACTATTATTTAAGAGGGCAGCTGAGGAGCTCCTCCAGAAGGATAGGGAATGAGTGTCGTAACACTAGGTTCTCAGGTTCCCTCTGTCTACCCTGCTATTTCCCGCACATTAAGCGTGAAACTAAAAAAGTACTGACATTAAGGATAAGGATACGTATCTTGTGCTTGATAATTCTTTATCATATATATTCTTTTGTCACTGCCTTGGTTAGGCTTAGAAATAAGACAAATACATTGACTCAAAAATATAATAAAAAATAATATTATAATTTTGTACCACTCCCTTAAAGGACATCGCGAGAGCGGGCAAAGAGTAATGACTTCTCCGTGTGTTTCGTCCAAGTAATCGTGTTGGTAAGTAGATTCTGTGATATGTATTAAACATAGAAGCCGTCGTGGCCCAGTTAATGCGACGGCTGTGGGTTGGAATCAGTGCGGGAATTAATTATTTTCATTTCTCCAATTGGGCGGTAAACGAGGAACGTACAATCTTAACTAAATTCTTTCTGCTTATCCTGCTGTACGCAGGATACGACGTAACGTTATATTACTCAAAATTCGACATTAACTTTGGAAATATATAAAAAATTGCCCATAAGCTAAGCTTTTGCCTAAATTGGCTTAAAAATATATTATTTTGGCAATATTAACACACCTGTTCTATATATATTTTTTTTTTAAATCTTCCCTTATCAGATATTTTTGGAACTTGAGTTTTCGCTAAACGAATATACAAAATTTTCTTTGAAACATGATTTTATTTAATAAAAATGTATACAAAAATCGTCGTAGCTTAATATATCGGAGCTTGGTATAACGAAATCAACTGTTTAGGACGAAAGGAAAATGATAAAAATAAGATACAATCTACCTATATAAGATTAGCTAAATAAATATGAGAATTTGTCCCAGTTAGTTTTTTTTAACTTTACGTATAATGGAGCCTTCATGGAGACGGGGCGAGATATATATATACATATAAGCCCAGTGTTGCAGGTTCGATTCCTACTCTGTGACAAAAAGTAGAGTTCCACCACGCAACAGTCACGACGCAATGTCCCGATAATCGATTGAGCACAAATTGTGGAGAGTTTCTTTAAGAGATGGTTTCATACTTTCTTAGTTTTATAGTAAAATTGTTAAAAAGTTTATGGGGCCGTTCAAATATTACGTAAGCACCGTTTTGGGCTTCTTGGCTTTGCTTATTTTTGATGTTTTCAAAATATTTCTTTGACATAGGGGACATTTCTTAGACATAGGGGAGGGGGGGTTTAATAATGGCAAAAAAACTGCTTACGTAATACTTGAACGGCCCCTACACAGAAAAACTTATAAGTATTACAAATATGATGTTTATTTAATTGTACGTAGTGTAACTACGACAGTATTTGACAATAGGCGTGACGGTTGTTGGTTCACTTGGCGAAGGGAATGAGGGAAAAAAATGTTTTCCGTTTTACACTGTAACACGCGCGTTAGGTTAGGCTGACTGAATCTGGGAACTTTGTGTTAAGGCACTCCGTTCCCATTAAGACACTGCCATTCTCCACTTTCCGTCGAATTCTGGTGGTATTGCGTGTACCACTCAACACGCAATGCTACCAGAATTCAACGATCTCAACTCGAACTCAACTCATCGCCAGAGCGAAGAAATTAAAATATTAAATATTTCATTTCCGCGAGTGGGAATCGAACCAACAACCTATTTCGCTAACAGTCGCACACTTATGTCCCTGCGTCACGATTAGCCTCTTTGGGAAATTAATTTCTTTAATACTTATTCAAAAACGTATAAAAATTTGAACGTAGCCAGACTCGAACTCGCGCCTCCTGGAAACCGACCAGGACCGAAACTATTTGGAACATTTTTTAAAAATAATTCCTTTTAATTACCCTTTTCAGACAAAAACAAATGATATTAATATTAATTTTGAGCTTTTAAGTTATATAAAATAAATAAATTATCTTCACGCTATATCCCGCACACAGCAGGGTAGGCAGAGGGAACCTAATGTTAAGACACTCCGTTCCCCACTTTCTGCCGAATTTTGGAGGCATTGCGTGTTTATTGACAGAACTCAACGCCGCGCTTTGCTTCGACAGCAGAGCGAAGAAATGAAAATATAAATTTAAGTAAATATTTCATCTCGTCCAGTGGGGATCGAACCCACAATCAGTCGGTTTTACAGTCACACTTTGTACCACTGCACCACGACTGGCCTCAAGGAAGGAAGGAAGTTATATAAAATTTATATATATGTAAATCATTGACACAATTTTCGGGTCCACTCTAAGACAAAGCCCTGCCAAATTTAGTTTGACATTGGATGAAAGTAAAACCCAACCGTCTTTAATACAATCTAAATTGAGTGACAATACCATTGCCGTATTTGTTTGACAAAGGTAAGCTTATATAGGGTGTAATACTGTAATGTATATATCTATAATAGTGCTAATTTTCCATATTTTCAATATTAGATGTGCTTAAAATGTATTAATTGTTGTTTGGATCTTCGTATCTCATATTATAAATGGTGATACGTCAGTCAAGCCTTAATTATGAGTTCATTTCCAGTTAAAAAGATTATTGTATTTTTAATATTGATTGATGGTAGAGCAAAGAGGGATGTTTTAAGATTATATTTATATATTTTTTTAAATTTATATCTTTTTACAGTTTTACATTGTATCTAATAGTATAGTAAGGAATTCCTTATAGGAACAGAATATCTAAGACATTGACATTATCTTTAGCCCAATTTTCGAGATACTATGCGTCCAGTGGCGGAACTCAAGTCGTGATCCACTGTGAATAAAGCACTGTGTTCTATAATGGAGTGTTTACGCAACGGTTGTGGTTAAACTCTGATTTATTCATCTTTTGATTTAGTAACAAAACAAAACATGGCGTTGAGCTCCGCCACTACATACGCAATGTATGGCACAATAAGTAAATTAAGCGGAAGGTTGTGAACAAAAAGACATAACAATAGGTCCCTCTGTCTACCTTGCTTTATGAGAAATACAGCGAGAAATTAAAAAAAATAAACAATATAGAAAACAAAAACTTAATTATTAGAAGAAAAACATAATATTGTCTCACAAACTGATATAAAAACTGTGTCAAATGGAATTATCATGTAAATGTGCGGGCGGCGAGGATTCTGAGGGATCGTGGGCTTAAGGGATGTACGTACAGCCTTCAGATTTGTAATTTTGACTTCACTAAGTATTTATAACTCTTAAATGGTACAGTATTCTTTGAGTGGAAGTGTGGGTTCAAATTTCATAGGGCAATTATTTAAATTGTTAATAAGTATTATTACTCCTGATAAACATATTCTAGGTATAATTATATACGTGTAATAAAAACAAACATTTTCTAGTTATTTTTATTGAAACTGTGCGGAAAGAGGAGTACGAAATTTGGTACAGCTATTGCTTATACAGAGAATTTAGCCAAATTTACTTAGATTTTTTAGTCATCATCATCATCATCATCAGCCAGTCCTAGGCCACTACTGGACATAGGCCTCTTCACATACGTAACTTAAATCAACTCTGTCTTAATTCGGCAAGTGAATTATTTTCGTTTACCAAATGTGGTTATTCATGTTCTTTGACGTAATGTTAATTTATCGAAAATCTTAGTAATCAAAAAATTCATACAAAAATAGTAATGAGACTTTCGGTTTGTATAATTCCTTCATATTATGTTATTATAATAATTTGTCAACATCTTAAGTTCTAAGTAGAATGGTTATTGTTTATGGAAAGTATAGACAAATTGTATAGAATTATGAAAAATATATTTATTTTTCAATACAATCTGTGGTAGAAATAAAATGTCAAATTATATTAAGTCAACAAAATCGTGGTCTGCATGGTAATATTTCGAGTAAACAAAGCAAAATTGTTTTTTTCCAAAGCATTTCACAATATTGTATATTGATTTGAATTTATGAAACGAAATAAATATTATAATGATTTGAATGACGTAGGTCAGTCGTGGCGCCGGGGACAAAGTGTGACTGAAAACGACAGGTATTGGGTTCGATTCCCACTAGAGGAGAAAAAATATGTATTATTTTCATTTCTATGCATCAGTCTTGAAGCAAAGTCCAGCGTTGACTTCCATCACACAATACGCAATGTCTTCAGAATTCGGCGGAAAACGCTAGCGAAGTGCTTAACACTAGGTTCCCAGGATCCCTCTGCCTACCACACCCTCGACCATATGTGTCCGATTTTGACTTCACTTATTGCTTTCAAATGACAGCGAAAGCAAAGATGTCAACTACATTTTTGCTTTTATTAATATTACGTTACCCTATCAATATTATGAACATGCAGTGAGTGATTTGTATATATATATATATATATATATATATAGGGGGTGCATATAATTTGCTAAAACTAGTATGATATAATTTGTCCAGACCAAACAGAGTAACCCTAGGGAAACAATATTTTAGTCCATTTAGAAACATGCATGTTGAATAACACTACAATAACACTATCTAATGCCCAATTTTCTAACCAGGCTGGCGTATATTTTATTAACCGATTTCCAAAAAGGAGGTTGTCGGTTTGTGTCGTATGTTTGTTATGTTGTTGGAATCGGATAATACTTGAGTATGTTGTGTTGAGGCCAGTCGTGGCGCTGGGGCAAAAAATGTGACTGTGAAATTAACTGATTGTGATGAAATGAAAAAAATATTTATTTACATTTATATTTTGATTTCTTCGTTCTGGTGTTTAGGCAAAACGTGGCGTTGAGTTCCGCCACTCAACACGCAATGTCTCCAGAACTCGGCGGAAAGTGGGGAACGGAGTGTCTTGACACTAGGTTCCCCTGCTATGAGAGGCAGCGTAATTTTTTTTTAATGTTATATTTAGGGTTCCAAGAACGTGTGTTAAGTTTCACATGTGTGCTTATGTTTATGTGTTTATCAACATATTTCTCAAAAACTAAAAGTTATTTCAATTTTCTGTTGATTAAGATCGAATATATTTTATCTCACAGAATAATGTATCTATGCATTTCTTCATTTACATTAATATAGGTATCTATGCATTTCTGCTTACGTGTGTATCTAATATATGTAGGTAAAAATTTTAAGTAATTTTAAATTTTAATAAGAAACAACATGACACGAAAAGTATTTAAAAAAATCTTAGAATGGAAAAGGTACATCACTAAAAATACCTAAAACACTCAAAAGATTGTGATAATTTAGTATATTCTGTTTGGATATCTCTATTTGTTTTCAATCAGCACTGTTTTATCGCCGGTCGGGGAGCAAATATTTTTTTTGTTAACCTCACTCCATGGTTTTCTGCTAAAACGTGTAATTGATGGAAATTCGCCGCGTACATTGTTTTTTTTAATGTTTTTGCAAACCAATTTTAATTTGAGGCTACTCGTGGCGCAGCTGCACAGAGTGACTGAAAAATCGACTGATTGTGGGTTCCATCTCCACTCGAGGAGATAAGATATTTACTTACATATTTTCATTTCTTAGCTCTGGTGTTGAGGCAAAGCCCGGCGTTGAGTTCCGCCTCTCAACACACAATGCCTCCAGAACTCGGCGAAAAGTGGGGAACGGTGTATCTACACACTAGGTTCCCTCTGCCTACCCTGCTGTGTGCGGGATACAACGTGAACCTCAAGCAAAGTTTGCTTAAAATAGTATAAAGTCCACCAAGCCACCTTGGAAAACTTAAAAATTGGAAACTAAAAATATAATAAATATAAGAGCTTATATTTTAATAATCTTTATTTATTCTTACTGTAATTTTAGTACTCAAAAATTGTGATAAAACATCTTCGTGATTTATTTTTTACAGTCACTTCTTTTGTTATCATAAAAATATCACATAATATATTTCATATCGTTCGCTTTATTTGCCAAAAATGCTAATTCACTTTTTATAGCCTTTTAAAGGTATGAGGTATATTTGACTCACGTTGATACAGATTAGCATTATCGAAATACCACCTGTAATATTTGTGTCTATTAAATCTATTAAATATAATAGATAGCATTGCCTCATGAACACTTTACAGTACGATCGACTAGTCGTGGCCGTTGGACATTGTTGTACTAAGTTGTAGACTTTTGCGCTTAGTTCACTTGGGAAGAAAATAATCAAAAATCCAAAAAGACCTAAAATCTAATTTGCTAATCTATCAGTGTTCCATAACTCATTGACCATGCTGTACACCAGTAGAAGGGTTGACATTCCTTTAGTTCCTTGTTACTGAAGATGTTGCTAATGTTAAAGATTTTTTATCTATTAGGGATAGATAGCGGGGTAGCCATAGGGTATGGGACGTCAAACACTACATTCTCTGTATATCTCTTTCGCCTCATCCACTTTCACCAATTTCATATATATTCTTCTATCTTCCTAACCCTTATACTTGAGCTTCCTCCATTATCATCAATACCGTATTCACGAAAGTTAGCCGAGTCCACTCTTTAAGTAACTAACTATTAAATAATTGGCAAATCGTATATTGTAACAGTATGTACCACGGATATAGGTTGGAAATAAATAAATAAATAAAATAAAATATGCATGGCAATACACATAAATAACATAGTTAATGATGTATAATACAAACTATATATTTTTGATACCATATTAATCGAGACGAGTTCGTGTATTGTCGTCCCGAATGTCGCGACCGTCGTTCCGTATATATAGGTGGTGGTGATGCTGGAAGGCAGCGGTCGAGTCGAACTCTTAAGTACTACGGTACTAATAAATATGATGCACATAAAGACTCGTACCAAATGTATAATGAACATAATATGATAATTCGAAGTCTATGATGACACGATCTTTTAGGATCGAATTCCTTATAAAGGAAATATATGTGCAGGAGCGACACATATTATGGATTAAAGTTATCTTTGACCAATGTTATAATATTGAATTTTGCTTGACGTCGCGGAAGCTGACGTGATGAGCTTAAGCGAACTGTTACAGCGACATTAACTATGTCGTGGCCGATGCCGTCTTGCAGTACGCTCGCGATACGTAAGCTGTGCTTGTATGGCGTTAGCCATTGATATATTGATATACCATTTCTACGACTTGGTATACGACTAGTAGGTGTGTGGTGCTATTTTATGTCCCAGCTCCGGTGTATGTAGTAGTGTCCGCCCGTCTCATGCGGGTGTGTGGTGCTATTTTATGTCCTGGAACTCTGGTGTATGTAGTAGTGTCCGCCTACGGTTCGAGACACGACTGTGGGGTGTGTGCCGTGCGTTTATTTAACATATCGGCCGCCTTACGGCAGTGCGTTCGTTCCAACGACTTATATTGATCTCACAAATCAATCAACATCACGAATCACAATTCTAATATAATAATCTAATATAAACAAGCGTAACAAGTACCTTCAGACTGATCACACACAAACGTCCCGGAGAGTTCATTAAGACTGTTGCAGCCGCAGTCTGGTAGGAATTCACGGTGTAGGGCGGGGAGGTGCCCGTACTCTTTCTTCCTTTTATTATAACTAGTTCGCAGTTATAGTGGAGAGGAAGATAGGACGCGCTCTTGGCTTTTCTTCGGACGAGCTTCGAGTTATGTATGACAATGTCATATTGTCGAGTTTCCAGTTATCTAAATAACTGACACAAGAACAACTTCTGATGGCAAATATGTTATTAAAGCGATACCTTCTTTCTAATGGCATAATATAAAATTCTTAATACTGTTACCTCTGAATCTCTAAAAGATTTTGGGTTCTTCACGATCACAACTATAGACGGTTATAACCACTAGACACATCACGAGCCAAGGCATTATTTATTAAATAATATTTTAAAAGGTGTTTGAGATAACAGTTACAATATAAACCGAGTATACATTTCTAATAAAAAATATTTATCACCGTGTGATTTAATTAAGATGTCTCCAATAATAGGAAAATGTTAAAAATTCTGTATTACAACAGCGTACAGTTAAAATTTTAATTTCAACCTTGTAGAAGTCATCTTGACATAAATGGGCAACTCTATTAAATTCTAACTCAGATCGTTATTTTCCAATTTTTCCATAAATAGACATAATCGATTAAACACTTAAGTAAACAAATATTTTTTACCATTTTTAGTAAAAAAATATTTATTTACTTGAATTTTGATCTATTATGCATATATTTTGGTTTTCCAAAATTATAATTTAAAGTATCTGTATTCTTGACATCAGAAATGGATCTGAGCTAATAATTTATTCATAGATCTGTTCTATAGTTCATAAGCATACCGTCCTAGCTCCTATTAATGTCAGGGCCAAAAACCGCTAAATGTAGTGCCATTGTACCAATGTTAATATATATATATATATATATATATACATATATTGTCATTTTTCACGCGTCTCGTGTATTACTAGAATTTAGTTGCGGCTTCGCTTCTTGAGAAAAGCGCGCTTAACCCTATTAACTCTTCAGCTTTTTGCTTTTTATTATATTTTTTTACTCGTTGAGACTTTTAAAGTAAACAAAAACATTATATACAAGCGTATAAAAAAATATTATATAGCGGGACTCGAACCTTGGACAGTTTCCAAGAAGCGCGGATCCAAGTTCCGCTAGATTAATAATATCCATAAGGTTGACTTACTTAAATTTTTCTTTTATGTATTTTCTAAAATTATAATTGAAAAATAAAAAAAAAATATTTTTCTTTTATATTTTTTTTATTTATCTTCATTATTATTGTTTTGATTGGTATATGTTTCTATTTTTTTTCTCATTGATTGAGTGTTTGTCATTACATAAATCTTTTTCCATCATTATACGTAAAAAAAAATACTTAAAATCAAATTTATTTAAGTGATACTTTCTTGCTTTTATAGTTTTTAAGGATTTGTAAATGCTATTTAGTAGTAAAATTTAAATGTTTACCATAAAATTGCTACCAAAGTGATTTTGGTTTTATGACCAATTTGATTTTAATGATCCACTTTATTCAAAACAATATACCTACATAGATTTGACTAAAATGAAAAAATGTAAAAAATATAATTATTTTTTACATTTTTAAAGTGTTCAATAACACTTAGGAAAAATAAAAAAAAGATTTTTTTTTCTTTTTAGCCATACGTTCTCATAAATAGCGTGTAACAAACATATAAGAATTTCAACGTAGCGCTTGGACTGTTTCCAAGAGGCGCGGGTTCAAATCTCGCTACCTTCAAATTTTTATGATTTCTAAAAAGTAGAATATAGATATGAATTATTTCCATTTCCTCGCCTTAATAATGTTTTTCTAAAAATATATTACTTCATTTTCATATTTAAGTCACTAGTGCGTTAGTCATTCAATTTTCACTCCGAGAAGTAACCACAGATGTTATAAACTTCACAACTAAATTAAATAAATATCAAAATATTATAGAATACAGCGTGTTACTTTTTACAATAAAAAGTTATACAAAAAAAAAATAACATAAAAAATACAACCACTGTGCCAGACAATATTTACCTGTAGTATTTAGCATCGTAGTACGTGCCAAGTTCCGGCACTTGAGCGGTCACGTTCTCGTTCATTGTTCTTTGTATTAATATTTATGGTAACAAAGACATGCTCAATGCTCAATACTCATGTTATCAAGGATATATTGAGTCTTCTTATCTGTTAGCTCTCATGAGTCGATTGGTACTTATGGCACAATTACAGTGTGTTTGCGTTGATAGTAGTGAATTCAATTATTAGACAAATTGATTGTCTTTTTTTATATCACGCGTATACAGCGGGTTGCGAAAAAAAGATAAGGGTAGGCAGAGGAAATATAGTATTAACACATTCCGTTCTCCATTTTGCGCCTATCTTTTGAGACATTTTTTATTGAGTGGGGAGATGATGGAGGTGAAAATAACTCGTTCTCTTTAGTATACTATTTTTAGCGGTAATCAAACAGCGGATCGTCGCCGCCAGTCTATAAATCCAACTAACTAAACATTAAAAGAAGCACTATATGACATGTATAAACCTAATCAATTTAGGCATAGGTGTTTAGACAGTCTGAGCCAGATCGGATAAGGCTTTTACAAAGTTAATAAGGCTTCGGGATTAATCATCATCAAGTTACGACGTGCCCTTTAAGCAAAAGTAACTTAGGTGTAATTTATACTATGGATATACATATATACAAATATATGTTAGAGACGATAACTTAAGTGTTTCCATATCCTATCATATTAAAGTTAAAAATAAAAAAATAAATGAAGTATAAAGTCAGTAAAAAGTTTGTTAGGACGTTTGTTTCACTTTCACGTAAAAAATACTGAACGGATTTAGTTAAAACTGTGCAGTAACGTAGGTTATACATCAGAAAAGCACATAGGCTACAATTTATTTTTGTGTATAGATTTAGTATAATAGCTATCTTATGTAATAGTATTTTTAAGCGGGCGAAGTCGCATTTCCGCTGGTAGTATTAAGGTAAATGAAATATTTATGTTTATTATGTTTATTCTTTAGTTTTGCACTATTTCGCGCGTATCGCAAAGGTAAAGGGAACTTAGTGGTAAGACACTCCGTTCCACACTTTAAGCTCAATTTTCAAGCGTTGCGTATTGGGAGGCAGAACTTTATCCTGCCATTAGTCTTCTTACTAGAACGAGAAAATAATAATCTTTCCCCTAATTAATTTTCCGAGTGGGAAACGAACCCATAACCGTCATGTTTTTCTAAGTTAAAAATATGCAAATGGTCTAAACACATATTAATTATTTATAACATAATCGCGTATTACAATATTCATTTGGCCGTATGTTCCCCGCGGGCTGTTAAATAGGTACATGCCTATTCACAGCCAAATTGAAATTGATCAATGTACAGTACGGTTGACGAGTAGTGGCTGTCATCGATTCGATCGATTTAAATATAAAAAGACATCTAAAATTATATCAGTGCTTTAGGGCAGCCACGACCCGTCGACCTTACTGTACCTACATTAATCTTAATAAAACATAAAGGTATCGCAAGAGAGCAAGGAATTGTGAGAAAAAAAATTGGATTAACTAATTTTTTATAAAAATTTCTTATAAAAAGGTGGATAAAAACTAATAGTGTCTTGTACTTTGGTACATGTTCAAAAAAACCTCGCTCGCTAAGTTCGTTGTAATTATTTGAAAATAATTATGTATTCTTTCTTGTATTACAACAATTCTTTATGGTACACGCTAGTCTTAATCTTTCAAAACAAAACAAAAAACAAATTACATATATAAAACTCTTTCGTTACTGAGTGAAAAACAACTCACAGCCGGAATTATGCGGAAGCCGAAAGCTTAAATTCGACAGGTTCCTTTGAGAGTGTGGGGAAGCAATATCGAAGGATTTCTCGTGATTTCCATGGAAACGGGAATATATAGGAAAACCGGAAATATACGTTTTGCAGTCCTAGTGAGTCTAGTAGCACAGGAGCATAAACGTGAGAGAATAAGCACGATAAGTTATCGGTTCAATGCCCATTCGAGAAAACACATGGTAACGTTGATTTCCTCGACTAAGCACGCAATACCTTCAGAATTCGTTGGCAATTGGGGATCGGAAGTGTCTCAATGGGAATGCACACTAGGTTCCCAGGTTCCCTGGTAGGATGAGCAGAAATTACCCTGCAAGATGCAGCGTGAAGCTAAAAAAAATGTACGGTACGTATAAACAGAATTGCTCATGTATAGGTGGCTAAATTCTTAAGGTCTACAAATTATATACTGTATCATAGGCACTAAGTGATGCGCCACATAATTTTTTTTCTGTAAAATACATTAACATAATATAAAAAACTGCAGAATACATCACTTATATTTATCACATGTGTCACCCAATTACCAACAAGATTGCGACGAAACTCGATACGTGCATATGGATTTATAAACTGATTTATGTTATAAAAAGTAATTATTAATTAAAACGAAGCCGTCGTAACGCAGTGGCACAAGCGTGTGACTCTAAACACGACGGTTATATGTTCGATTCCGACTCGAGGAAGTGAATTATTATTGGTTAATATTTTCATTTTTGTGCTCTGGTAACAAGACAAAACGCGGCTGCTTGAACCACTACTTAAGATGCACTGTTCGAAAATTTTGCGGAATCTGGGTAGCGGTGTGTTTTGACATTAGGTTACACCTGCCTACCCTGCTAAAAAGAAGAAAAAAGAAGTAACTCTTAAGTTAAAAAAATGTTTAAGCCACACGACTATTATTGTCAACGGAAAACGTATTCATTTTAATTTGTTCCGCGGGGGATTTGCGTCCTTTCGAGTACTTACATTTGATTTATTATGAAACTGAACGTGAAGACAGAAATATGTCAAGAATGGGAAGAAAAGAAATTCATTTTAATTATAGATGGTTGCTTCTTAAAAACTTACAAGTAAAAATATATATTTCTAACTTTTAACTGGAGCAAAAAATATATAATATAATTTTCCAAGTATCCACTACAAAGTTGTTTTTTTGATTCGTGTCGGAAGTTCCTGAGGTTAGCGCGTTCAACCAAACAAACACTTCAGCTTCATAATATTGGTAAAGATTTGGTTTCAGCTTCACGCTGTATCCCGCATGTAGCAATGTAGGCAGTTCACTCAGCCTAGTGTTAAGACACGGACTTCCCTACATTCTGCCTTAATCTCGAGTCATTGTATGTTGAGTGGCGAAACTCTACACTGCGCTTTACCCGGTTGCCAGAACAAATAGATGAAAATAGTAAATA
Organism: Heliconius charithonia; assembly: GCA_030704555.1. NCBI lineage: Eukaryota > Metazoa > Arthropoda > Insecta > Lepidoptera > Nymphalidae > Heliconius > Heliconius charithonia. The sequence goes on from CM060813.1 coordinate 1,163,875, forward strand.
TTTAATTCCCCCGACTGGGAACCCTCAGCCGTCACGTTCACAAATTAGTACAGATGGTAATGTAGTAATTCCATACTATAATATTAGTTTTAGTGGATAGTAAAAACAGTAATTTCCAAGGAGCATTTCCTCTAGAATCTTGGTTATGCTAAGTGATTCCCTTTTTTTTTTCCCGCCTTTTTCCCGTCGTAATACTCATATTACATACATAACTAACCGCTTCTGCAATTTGGCCCTTCAGCTGATTGTGTTAGTACAATTAAATGGTGGTATATTATCTGTGGTATATTAAACATATATATATATATATGTAAATATTAATTTAGTTTGTTAGTTTTTGTTAGCAGGCAAAGCGCGGCGTAGAGTTCCGCCGCTCAACACGCAAAAGCTCAAGAATTTGGCGGAAAATAGGGAACGGAAATGTCTGGAGTGGGAAGGTGGCTTAATACCCTGCTATGTGCGGGATACAGAGTGGTAAAATTCCAAGGTCTTGTCTTCTGAACCTTTTAAAAATATTTAACTTTTTAAAAATATTTTATTAAATTATGTACTTTTTACAAAAATTAAGTATTTCTACTTTGTATTAAGCTAGCGAATATATGGATGTGCTGTATTAAATTCAATGAAGTATTTTTTTTACCTTGTTCGCGATATGTTCTATTTCCTTCTTCCTGCAAAAAAAAATATACATTACAAAACGCAAAAGAGGCATGCACGCATTTTTTAGATGTAAGTTAAAAGGAAACTTTCCCTCATATATATTTTTTGAAGTTAAAAAAAAATTGTTACATCTAAAAAAAATATCCGCTTTTTGTGGAAATAAAGACTAGGACTTCAGTTCTGGCTTCAGGCAATGAAATTAGGTACATTTATATACAATATTGCAGATCAAGCGACTGCAACGCTGTGGTTGTGGGCTTAATTCCTATTCGGCGAATTAAATCGCGGCGTTGAATTTCGCCACTCAAACCGCAATGCCTCGAAAATTCGGCGGAAAGTAGGGGGTGTCTTACACTAGGTTTCCTGTGCCTATGCTGATATGGCTATATGCGAGGTACAGCGCGAAGTCATTGTTGAACCAAAGGAATGATATTCCATGGAAACTAGTCATAATATATTCGTCTAATTTTTTTTAAAATTAAATAAATTAAATTAAAAAAATTAAATTAGCTTCACGCTATATCCCGCACACAGCAGGGTAGGCAGAGGGAACCTAGTGTTAAGACACTTCGTTCCCCACTTTCTGCCGAATTTTAGAGGCATTGCGTGTTGAGTGGCAGAACTCAACGCCGCGCTTTGCCTTGACACCAGAGCGAAGAAATGAAAATATAAATTTAAGTAAATATTTCATCTCCTCGAGTGGGAATCGAACCCACAACCAGTCGGTTTTACAGTCACACTTTGTACCACTGCGCCACGACTGGCCTCAAAATATAATAATAAATTTTTTTTAGAACAGATAAAAAATCTTATATTCTATAGTATTATATAATTAAGTAATTTGAAGATGAAAAACCATTTACAAAATTTTTTCTAAATTAATAAAGTAATTTTTTTTCCAGGAAAATATTTAAGATAGCAGACTGCACGCAAAATTTTCCGGTTCTCACTAAGGTTCAAAATAAAGACATTCTTTCTCACCGAATTAAAAACACCCGTTTTTGCTACCTGCTACTCAACACGCGATGTCAATTTTTATAAAATATTTTGTATTTTTCTATATTATTATATATTTTCTGGTGTTTTTACATAATTATTACTAAATAATAAAGGCTGCAAAAAAAGATAAACGACTCAATCTAAAATTATTTCAGTTATGCAATTTTTAAAGTGAGACAACCCTATTCAATTAAATTTAAAACTACCCATTTTTTTTTAAGTTTACTTGTAGCACACTTTATTTATGTTGAAATTAAATAATAGTATGCATTTATACCGTAATTTAATATTTTTTGCATTCAAAAATAAGTATTTTTAATTAAAGATGTTAATTTAAGATTCGGGTTTAAATCAGTGTTAGACTGACACGATGGTTGTGAGTTCGAATCCCAATCGGCGGAATGATATATTTCTTTTTACTCGCTCTTTTAAAGAATACAAGCGCATCGTTGCACTCCGTAGTGACGTATCGGTGTAACATCAGTGTAACAGAGTGTCTTAACACTAGATTTTTAACACCAACACGTGGAGCTAAAAAAAATTAAAATGAAATATCGAACCTATAACCAACAAGTGCGATTAACATCTTATATTATGTTAATAATTAAACACAAAACAAACGCAGGAAATGGATATGAATAAATGCGGAAACGTTCATATAATTATTATCTGCTATTTAATTATACAAATTAATTGTTTTATTACACTAAAGTGGTGCAGTGGAAACACTTAGCCAATATACGGAGGTAGCCTATTCATTTACCATACTATGCTTAATTACGAATAACGTATCCAAATTTATTTTCCTTACAATGAACAGAGTGACCTCATTGACAAGTCACTCCGCTCTTCCCAGGACCAGAATGGGACAAGGAGAATGCCTTATAAATTTTTTAAGCGAAAAAAATTTAGCCTAATGGGTTTCAAATTCACTTCGATGCGATGCGAGCTATCATATCGGCAAATTCTAAATATGTTACAACGACGCAAAACAACAGAACACCTATATGGACACCTATATGGACATCTCCCTACACCGACACTCCCATACACTGTACATCTGTGGGATCCTAAGCTTAGGACACACCCACAGATGTACAGTGTATGAGAGTGTCGGTGCAGGGAGAGGAGTTCAGGCTGGGACTTGCGACCCTAGAGTAGGGTAGGCTATTTAATATTTCTAAAAACTCTCGCTTAATTTTTACCCAACTGCGCAACGCTAAGGAGAGTAATGTGTTTATCAGTCCATGTACGTATGTTTTACCAATTAAATCCTCCCGATGAGTTGTGTAACATATTACTAGTTCCCCAGACGGGAACTTTAATTCTAATACGACTACTATACTAAATACTAACTATTAGGCTAGTTTCATTTTTTTTTCAGTTCTTATTCAGTTTTTTTTTATATTCAAAAATGTCAAATATACTTCAAAATCGTTTAAAATGCTACCAACATTATAAATGACATTAAGCAATAACAATCAAAAGTCATGGCACCACTGCGTCTAACGTTAAAAACATCCATTGTCGTGATGCTGCTAATGGCCGTGACCTCTCAGGTGAAGGCGAGATAAAAGTCAGCTATCAAAATTCAATTATCTCATAGTAATGTTAGTTGTAATCTTTTGTTTTGTTCGGAATGGTACAGTGGCAGTGTTGTATTACGTTATTTTCAAGTGGAGTAGCAAGTTTGAATCAAATTTATATAAATATAATATATAAATATAATTTTCTAGTCCATTTAATTTTAATTATTGCAAGATAAAAAATATTTTGAAAAAAGCAATGATTTTAAAAATATTTAAACTGTGGAGAAGGAACTAGGGACTACTACGCACAAGGAAGGATACGAGTAGCGATATATCACTTCCCTATTTATATTAGATTTTTACACACGTTATATAAAAAAACAGGCCATCCCTAATAATTAAAAAAATAATTAATAGTTCCTACGAATAGCGCATTCAACCAAACATACATAGATCGTTTTTTTTTAAACATTATACAAACAAAAAGTACTTCCACTTATATCAATTTAAACAAAAGATACTTACACTCTTATCTTATCTTTTTCCATATTATATATACAGCAATAAGAATGATGATAGTTAACTTCTTAGTAAGATTCCCGCCCGTTCCTTACAATACAGTGGTATTTGGGTTAACGAGACGGTGCAGGTGATACGATCGCCCCTAACATATTCTTACTTCTTTTCATTTATATAAATCTTTCGTCTTTTGTGAAATAGATAGATGTCTTCGGAATTCGGCGGAAAGTGGAGAACAGAAGTGTATTGATGGGAACCGGAATGTCTTAACACTAGGTTCCTAGAGTACCTCTGACTAACCTGCTATGTGCGGAATACAGCGTCAAGTAAAAACAAAAAAAAGAGAGAAAAATAAAAAAAAATATTCAGGTCGTCGCAGCGCGGTTTCTGACTTTAATCGGTGTTGTAGGTTTGACATATAATACATACTGATAAACATAGCGCAGCGTTTAATTCCGCCAGTCAATATGCAATATCGCGAAACTTGAACATAAAATAGAGAAAGGAGTCTTTTAAAGGTTACCTCTGCTATACGTAAAACAGCGTGTATCTGCTTTTTTGTTTTTATCCCTTTAAAAAAAATAGAGATTATATATTTAGATTATTATAGATATATTTACATGAGAATATTAATAAATTTTCTGAGCTTCACGCTATAAATTAAATTAAATTAGCTTCACGCTATATCCCGCACACAGCAGGGTAGGCAGAGGGAACATAGTGTAAGACACTCCGTTCCCCACTTTCTGCCGAATTTTGGAGGCATTGCGTGTTGAGTAGCAGAACTCAACGCCGCGCTTTGCCTCGACACCAGAGCGAAGAAATGGAAATATAAATTTAAGTAAATATTTCATCTCCCCGAGTGGGGATCGAACCCACAACCAGTCGGTATTACAGTCACACTTTGTGCCACTGCGCCACGACTGGCCACAATTTTCTGAATTCAAATTCAAATTTTCTGAGCATTTGTATATAAAACTAAAAAAACAAAAGAAATCGAAACATTATATATGTATTACATTAGCGACCTTATTTAAAAATTCTTTACCCACCACAAATCGAAAGAACCAAAATCGCTTTGTACTTTGAAATTTTCTTCTAAACTGCATTAAGAGCGTAAGTGGGTTTTCATGCGAGGAACTAGTTTCTAAAGCACGGTCGTTCGTTCGTTCGACCTTGTGTTGCTCTTTTACTATATAATAATTTAAAGTGGAACATTTTGAACCGAAAACCTTTATTGGCTTGTGATTTGAAATTTTTGTGAAACGAGAGTATTTCAGTTTTGCAACCTTTGTACCAAAGTATTTTAAGCTGTGCTTATATTAATATTTTTGTAGTTCAGGTTTAGGGTGACTTGAAAGAAAAAATGTGATTCTTTTAGAAAGAATAAACTATCGTAACGTAGCGGTGTAAACGTGACGGTTGTGGGTTCGATTCCCATTTGTTATTCGTGAAACCTTTTGTTATAATTTTTTTGTTAATTACATTTGTTGTTACTTGCATTTCTTTCTTTCTTTGTTCTAGCAACAAAAAAAAACACGGTGCTGGGTTCTCCCACTTTACATACGATCTCTCGAAATAACGTCTTACCCTTTCCCTCTACCTACTTACCATACCGTTCCCTACAAGGAGAAACTAAAAAAACTTATCTGTCACTCATATATATACAAAAAAACATATTTTAGCTCATAAGACCAGGACCTTGAATCCACGACCACTATACCTACAAATTCATCTGATCGACACGTCTTAACATCGAGCATATAAGATTAAAATGATAAAAAAATGCAAAAAATATAGTAACTTTTAACATAGTTTGTACTAAATTGTCCTTATAAAGTTACCCTTTCCATAGCAACCCCATCTTACTTCCTGAAAGGACGCAGTCAACCCTAATGATCAATAGATACATACAACCTCGGTGACATTTTATTCCGTAATGTTTTTGAAGATCAAATATGCAGGAAATTCGAGAAAGGGATTGGACTCATTAAACAGGATACTAATATATATTTATCGAGAAAAAAATACACGATATTTTCTAAAATGATATATAGCAAAAAAATAAGTAATAAACTGTACACAATAATAAAATTATAAAGCTGAAGTATTTGTTTGGTTGAACATACTAATGTCAGGAACTACTAGTTCTAATTAGAAATTTATTTGTATAGAATTTTCTATTTATCGATGAAAAGAGAGAGGCCAGTCGTGGCGCAGTGGCACAAAGTGTGACTGTAAAACCGACTGGTTGTGGTATCGATCCCCACTCGAAGAGATGGAATATTTACTTAAATTTATATTTCCATTTCTGGTTCTCTTCGCTCTGGTGTCGAGGCAAAGCGCGGCGTTGAGCTCTGCCACTCAACACGCAATGCCTCCAAAATTCGGCAGAAAGTGGGGAACGGAGTGTCTTACACTAGGTTCCCTGTGCCTACCCTGCTGTGTGCGGGATATAGCGTGAATCTAACTTAATTTAATTTAATCGTAGAAAAATACATACTATATCTTAAATAAATTAAAAGTTATTTCTATTTATTTTATTTATTTATTTTAGACACATGTCCATATTTTGTTAGTACTACAAGACAACCTTAAAAAACCTAATGTTAGTAAATAATACAAGTAAACAAAGGGAAAAGATTTGACAGGGGGGTTGAAACTGCAGGTAATAATAGCTAGTCAATACTTAATCCTACTAAAGACTTCAAGTAGAAATCAAACCTACAATCACCTATGTTCATTCGGATTCATCTTGACGGTTTGAATAGTATAAATATTTGATCTTCCTACTCATGTATAAAAAAATAAATGAAATAATGAAATTGTAGCTTAGAAAAATGATTTGATTCTTCGGGTAACATTGACAATGGGACCTCGAACTAGTTTCGATATTTTTTTTCGTATGACACAATACTATTGACTACTTTTTTTTAATATGTTTATTTTAATTAATAAATGTCAATTTTAAAAACGAAAAGAAACTAGAATGTTACTTTAGCCCCAATAATATCTGACATGGTAAATGAATTGCCGCCAAGAGCCTGGGTTCTACATAATTGATGATGATATTGGGGGTGATTATGGAGGAGGTGGTTAATGGACAATTAATACTCTATTATTATTTTATATTTCTTTACATTATTTTGGCTTGTTTTCTTTTTAATGTGCCTAAAACTTTAAAAAAACCTTTACTAAGTATCCCGCACACATAAAGAACCTAGTGTTAAGACACTTCGTTCTCCACTTTCTGCCGAATTCTGAAAGCATTGCGTGTCAAGTGACGGAGCTCAGAGCGGCGCTTTACGTCGACACCAGAGTGAAGAAATGAAAATAAAAATTTAAATTAATCTTTGAATTTTATGTTGTTTAAAACTATACATTTACAAATACCTAAGGCTCTAGAAGTCTAGACTCATTCTCCATTTTTCGTAATATTGGACAAAACTGCAGAATCATTAATTATTACATCAGTTACATCTATTATTTAAAAAAATCAAGAACAAATGTTACCTAGATTTATAAGAAGAATAATTATGACTATTTTTTTACGAATCGTTTTTTGTGTGTCAAAGTTACCCATATAACTTTGACAGACTACTAAATTCAGATTTTCTTTAATACCTATAAATAAATAAATCACCTTCACGCTGTATCCCGTAAACAGCAGGGTAGGCAGAGGGAAATTAATTAAGACACTCCGTTCCCTTTCTCTCTTTTCCTCAAATGAGAATCGAACCCACAATCTGTGACGTTAACAGGCACACGCTAGGGCCCTTACACGACTACTGGCCTCAACAACACATACATTTAAATCCCGTGTATACAATGTATCCCGCGCACAGCAGAGGGAACACGCCGTTCCTCACTTTCCACCGAGTTTTGGAAGCATTGCATGTTAGTAGCGGAACTCAACGCCGCAACAAAATAAGTACTATAGAGTACAGACAACCGGCACATGCTATATTAGCAGTCCACACGTTATTTGATTGCGAACACTCAAAGCATTTTCGAACAAATGAGAATTCCCTTTCTTGGTATTTGGGTCAATGAGTGACGGTAGGTGCGCCATTATTCCTTGCACTTCGTCTACGTTACGAGGCGACGTAGTATAGGTACGTGGACACCTGTAACGGTTTTTTTGTTCTAGATTAAAACTAAAAAGTTACTTTTTTTATAATCATTTCGTGATTGTTTTTTCCATATTATTTAATTTATTTTTTCTTCTGTTTTATTTCTAAATTTTTAAATTTTGCCTTAATTTTTTAATAGAGGCTTTCTTTTACTTTCATATACAGTTACTAGATTGATATATTTACAAGTAAAATGTATCTTATTTTTACATAGGTAAAGACAATGCGTGTTGTCAAGAACTGTTTTTTTTTAATTAAAAAAAAATAAAGAGCCCCTTGACCCCGACGGGCATCTCCTCGTGCCTCGTACATGACCTTCCTTCAGTATCATCGCCTCTGTTGTCGAAGGTCAACCGAAATACCTTCCTTTCTTACCAATAACTGTTACATCATGAAACTGAACGAAATGTTTGGTTAAACGCACTAATCAAAAACAAATTTTAAATTGCTTATTAACGTTCTATATAAAGTGAACGACATGATGTATTACCGTTAATTATATTAATTAACATTGATCAATGACTCTATGGGACTATAGAATATATAGTGGTTACGAATTCAAATCCCGATCGAGGCAATTTACTTAAGAAGCTACTTTTACTACCGGTATGATATCGAAGTATCATTTACAAATATTTTTGTGGCTACATTAAACTTGACCTACTTTTAAAAGTAAATAAAATTTCATTTTATGTTTTAGTTATATTAAATATTAAATTTTGATGTATCTTTAAAAAAATGGGTTGAAAAGTATTAAAAATCTATAAACTATCAATAAATATATAATGAAATTTTAATCCGAACAGAACCAATAAAAATATTTTAAATATTAATAAATTTTAGTGATATATCAGTTAAAAATATTATGGATCATTTGGACTGAGCGTTGAATTCCGCTACTCAACACGTTATAAAATAGTCTTGAAAAGTGGGAGAAAAATGGGGAACGAAATGTCTTGACACTAGACCACCTCTACTTTGCCTACTTTATACGGGAATCGACGTGAATCTACAAAAAAAACTGACTCTGTCCCAACAAATTCTCAGAATTGGATGATGCACGGTGAACGGAGTGTCTTAACATTATATTCTCTTTAAAGTAGAATATCTGCACATATTCATATAGATTCTTTTTCTCTGCTAAGCGATTTAAAAAAGTGAGGCCAGTCGTGGCGCAGTGGCACAAAGTGTGACTGTAAAGCCGACTGGTTGTGGGTTCGATCTCCACTCGAAAAAATGTAATATGTTGATGTTGATTTCTGCCACTTAACTCACAATGCCCCCAGAATTCATCAGAAAGTGTGGAACGGTGTATCTTACACTAGGTTCCCTCTGCCTACTCTGCCGTGTGCGGGATACAGCGCGAAGCTGATTTATTTTTATTTATAAAAGAGTATCTATTCCATTTAAATCATTTTTCTCTACTAAGCGATTTACAAATAAGTGAAGGGAAAAAAAATAATCTTTTTATACTGTCAAAAGCAGTTCTTATCTTGAATATTTATATAGGAACAACCACTTAATGGATTTCAAGTTGCATATTTCTCCATACTTAGTTATTTATCTTAATCGTTAACGTAAAGAAGCACGTAAACCTTGAAGATGGGAACAGATTATGTTATGAATACTTTTAAATAGATAATTGAAGTTTAAGTAGTCTTCTCTTTTTGTTATCTTTTAGTGATAATGTAACATATTTGGGTTTTTTTTCAAATGTTCACGCTTTATACCGCATATAGCAGGGTAGACAGGCTAACCAACCTACTGTGTCCTCCGCTTAAAACATTGTATTGTGCAGGAAAATGAAAATAATTCATTCCTGGAATGGAAATCGAACCCACAATCATTGCGCTTAAGTTACATGCCCACTACGCCAAGATGGTCAGGACTTTTAACATGAAACCAATAGTTCTTGAGCTTAGCGCGTCTAACCAAACAAACACTTTAGCTTTATCATAATAAGTACAGATACGGAAATTTAATATGCGTATATTTAACCGTAATTTTATTAAAAAAAATAAATATTACATAAATATTTTTCAACTTATTAAGTAACCTTTACAAAAAAACAACAAATGTCTTGACTTTGAAAGAATTAAATGATGTAATCACTAATTGCAGTAGGTGTTACCGAGAAACGTAGTGCTAACAAATTTTTTGTTCGTCTTAGTTTTTGTACCTTTTAAGTTAAACTTAAATTCATTTCTGGATTATTCTTCGTTTCATTATAGTTCACTTGTTAGGTGCAATGAAAATAGTAGTTTAACTGTAAACACGACAGATTGTGAGTTCGATTTCCACTTTAAAGACTATCTATCTTTCTATAGAATAACATTAGATGTTTCAAGACATTTCCGTTGTTCACTCTCCGCCAAATTCTGAAGACATTGCGTGACTAGTAGTGGAACTTAACGCTACATTTTGCCTCATTCAATTTATTGTTATTTTATGGCTTCACGCTTTATCTCGCATATCAGAGTAGTCAACGTATACTTAGTGTTTCCCGATTTCCTAACTTTATACAGCTTTAATACTCAACAAATAGCATAAAAACTGCCAGAAACCTCTCACACGGCCATCACGGCGATAGTTGGTTCAATTGAAAATACACAACTTAAACTATTTTAAATTAATATTCCAAAAATATATTTAACACATGAATAACAACGTCGAATTCTTTAAATTAATTACTTAAATGCTGACGAGATACACGAAATTATTTCTTTAATATAAAATTTTATTCGTCAATAAGTAAAATTTTATCTAGGGCTGCCAAATATTTTTTATCGGCTAATTAATAATTTAATTATTTATTTTAATTGATTGCTTGTTAATAGACCAGTCGTCACCCGTAACTTTGTTGCATTGCGTGTTCAGTGGCAGAACTTAACCGCGCTTTGCCTCGCCACCAGAACGAAAAAAATAGAAATATAGATTTAAATAAAAAGTTGATTTCCTCGAGTGGGGATAGAACCCGTAACCATTTATGTTTACAGTAACAGTTTTCACCCCTGTGCCACGACTGGCTCACATTGATTTTATATGTAGATCAAAATATAATGTTAGATTTTAAATAAGTATTAACAAACGTAATCGTGAAACTTTACAATACTTTTTTTTTAACATCGCATTCTACACCGAATGTAGCTGTATTGTTTTAGATTCAAATCACATGGGTTTTTTTTATATACTAACACCTAGCTACTAAGGCCAGTCGTGGCGCAGGGACACAAACTAGTGACTGTAAACGCGACTGGCTGTGGATTCGATACCCAATCGAGGAAATTATATATTCGATAGTTACATTATTTTCGTTCTAGTATCGAGGCATAGCGCGGCGTTGAGTTTCGGCAATCAACTCAGAATTTGAGGCAAAGTAAGTAACCGAAAAAGTTTTAATAGGAACATAGTGTCTAACATTACGCTTCCAGGTTCCCTCTCCCTATTTTGCTATATGTGGGGAACAGCGTATATATATAAGTAAATCAAGATGCGATTTATACAACTTTACTTTATTACATATCGAAGCACATCGATTAAGACCAAAAGCTATAAGGCTATGAAAAGGTGTATGTATGTTAGATATATTATGAGCGGATAAGCGAATTTAATATTTAAGAAGGTACATCCGATACCTACACGAGCGAAGTGAACTCTGCACCTGAGATATCATGTGATAGTAAAATATATTTGACTAACGCTAACAGTCGTGACGGTCATAGATTCAACTCCCAATTTTCCCCAAATTAATTGCTTTGATTTCCTTCTGATAACAAGACAAAGCGCGAAATTGAATTCTCGTAGTCAACATCTAATGTATCGAAAATACGGCGAGAAGTGGAGAAATGTGTGTTTTAACACCAAGTTCCCTCTGCATCCTACAGGTGGGGCACAATCTACAGCTATAATTGTAAAATTAAATATTTTTTAATTTACAATTTTCAATTCGTTTCAATTTCCGAGACAGAGAAAATGAAAATATTTTTCTCTCCAATCACACTCGAACCCACAACCGTCGCGTTAACAGTCAGACGCCAGTGAAATCAATAACTAATATAATAATTTACTAAATCAACATACAAATGCAGCCATTCAAACAGTCAATATGAATAAAAACATAATAATATAAACAATGGTCTATTCATACATACACATGTGACTGTAACTCGGTAACTGACTGGCTTCTAACTAACATAGAATCAATTAATCGATCTGTTTGTAAACAGGACTTAAATTGAATTCTCCTATAGACGTCTATTTGGTTGAACGGAGTTTATCTTATAAAGATATGTTTATAGGATATACATACATCTAAGATAAACTCCGTGAGGCCAATCGTGGAGTAGGAGCACAAAGTGTGACTGTAAAATCGACTGGTTGTGTGTTCAATCCCTACTCGAGGAGATGAAATGTTTATTTACGTTTATATTATTATTTCTTCGCTCTGGTGTCGAGGCAAAGCACGGCGTTGAGTTCCGCCACTCTACACGCAATGCTTCCGGAACTCGGCGGAAAGTGGGGAACCGAGTGTCTTAACACTAGGTTCTCTCTGCCTATGTTAAAAAAATCATGTAGTTTCGAAACGTATGTATCTTGTATTAATATTTATTTTAATTTAACGCTGTATCCAACATTAAGCAAGGTAGTCATAGGGAACCTTTTGTTTAGATATTTCATTGCGTATTGAGAGACCGAACCCAACGCCGTTCTTTGTCTTGTTACCAAAGCGAGGCGAGGCTGGCAATAAAATTTTAAGACGAATTCGAACTTGTGTTCACTATAAAACTATATATGATTGTAATCAACAAGACAGACCGATACATAAGACAAACACATTTCCATAACAAAGTACCTTTTTTGCGTATTTGCAAAAAATAAATAATAATTGAAGTCACACGAATGTCTTCTCTAAATGGTGCATTCAATATTTTCTTTAGGGGCCGTCCTACCGCAGTGTAACAAGTGTGGGTCTCGCCGGTTGTGAATTCGATTCCCATTCGGGATAATAAAACATTTATTATTTTCATTTGCACGCTCTGATAACAAGGCGGTTGAGTGGCAACACGTAGTACCTGAAGAATTCGGAGGAAAGTGTGGAAAGAAGTATTTGTTATTTAATGAGAAGATCTTAACACTAGGTTCCCAGGTTCCATCTGTTTACCCAGGAGGGTAACATATAGGAATGTGCAGGATACAACGTGAAGCTATTAATTATACGTGAAGAAATTAATTATACTGAATACGACGCCACATTGCCACAGTTGGATAATGTCTGACAGTACACTTGATTGTTATGGGTTCAATTTTGACTTAAAGTAATATAAAAATTTTCGAAATTAAAAATTTAATATTTTTATCTCTTAACTTTGGTAAAAAATAATACTAATTATTTATATTTTTTTAATTTACAACATTAACATATATATAAAAAGAAATAATAAAAAAATACTAAGTAATCAAAAAAATACTTTAGAGGTAAAAAAGTTAAAAATATTTATACTATGCTCAAATTCTTTAACGTCACAAACATAAAACAAGTACTAAAAGAACGCCCTTGACTTCTACTGCTTAAATTAAATAAAAATTAAAATTAGTTTCATAACCGACAAAAATATTCATAAAAAGGTATAAAATTTATGTTACTTTTTAAAATAAAACATGTTTGTGTATATTTTTAGCTTCAATTTGTATACCGCATATAGCAGCAGGGTAAGCAGAGGGAACCTAATTTTTAGCCTAAGCCCTAGCCTAATTTTTAAATTTTGGGTATGGAGTAACGAAACATAAATTAAAACTATAACGCACCGATAAAATTTAAATAAATTATACAACGAATGGAATCGAACCCACAATCAATGCGATTAATCTATTTTATGTGAACAGACTTTTTTTATAAATATATATTTATTTTCATAATAATAAGATCATCTAGTAATATTAGAGAAAATATAGAAATTTTACCTTCTTAGGTTTCTGCTTCATAGAAATTATTAAAGTACATACTTTCTTTTTAATCAGACCGCAACAACTAACTCCTGTCTGATGGACTTTGGAGCCGAACCCGTGATACATTTATTGAGGTCCATCGTGGCCGAGGAGCTTAATTGTGCTACTATAAGCACTACAGATTGTGGGTTCGATTTCCACTCGAGTAAATGTAATGTTTAATATTTTAAAGAGGGTAAAGAGTCCAAAAACGGCGTTGAGTTTCGCACCTCGACACGCAATGCCTTCAAAATTCGGTGAAAGTCGGGAACGGAGTGTCTGAACACTAGGTTCTTCACTGCCTTGATTGTAAGGATACAATATAATTATCATAATTTACTATTGATTTACGTAGGTAATATATTAATTATATTCACCAGCGTTCGTAACGAAATTATATGTAGGTATCTATAATTTTATTACTTGATTTATAGTAACTTCCTTTGTTACAAAAGTTTTTTTTAACTGATGGATAGTAAATTGTAGGAAACGGAAAGTTAAAGTGAAGTCAGTTGACCGAATCATGAAAAAAAAAACCGTAACAAAAGTTGTTATCTAATAAGGAATAACAACACTCACTTTTTATTTTTATATTTTGTATTATTTTATCTGTGCAATAAATTTTGTGACAGAGATGTTTTGTTTTTATTTTTAAGAAAAATTATTTGAATTAATGAAAGCAATTTTGGCTCTCTATCATACAATAAAAAAAAATATTCAAATCTGTAGTTTATAAATCTCCACATCTAAACAAGATTAAAATGACTAAATTATTTAATCGTTGTTCATTATATTATTTAACTATTATATTATTATTTAACTATTATACTTTAATATAATAAATTTTATTTTTTAATAAAACAATGTACAAACATAATACAAAACAAGATAAAATATATTTCTATTTAAAAATATATTCACAATATTTTGATCTACAGGGGGTTAAAATAAATATTTTATATTTATAAATAAGACGCAGAAATTAACTCATTAAAAATATATAAACAAAGACTAGGCCGTAGAAATAACAATGGAAAATAAAAGAATTTATACAACCGGCACAACACAAAACAAATACTTCGACTAGACCCCGAATCGAAGATTTACCGATAATTATTAAATATCTACAAGTATATAAAATCTCAATATTTTAATACACATACAATAAATATCCACTTTTTTACTATAATAACAAACAAAAAAAAAAGAAAAATGACTTTGACAACCAAAAAATCCCGCCCAATTCCAACAAAATACAGAATAAAATCCACAAACCTGTCAAATAAAAATCCTTGCACAATTCACAGATAATTAATTTCAGCTAATTAATAATAGATTAATAAGAAATAAAATAATATTAAAAAAATAAAACACAAGCACACGCGACGTGATACAAACTCTTGGACAACTCTAACAGAGTCTGCGCCGCGGGGCCGACGCGAGACGACTGAGACTGACTGCCGCTGCCACAGTGTTCTTGCAATCACAATATAATAATTATAATTTCCAGAGGCTGTCGTGGCGCAGCAACCCGGCGTCTGACTGTAAACGCGACAGTTGTGGGTTCGTTTCGTTAAGTGTATAATTTACTTTAGGAAATATTTGATATCATTATGGATTATTAGTTCGTTTTAAGAGGACGATGAATTGACATGTTTTTTATTTTAATAAAATAAAAATATATACAATAAAATATTAATAAAAATAGATACAAAAATCCTCGCTCTCGAAACAAGAAAAAGCGCGGCGTTGAGTTCTATTTTGAGGCACTATTCAACCTTCCATGCCTCGAAAACTTGATTATAATGCCTTAATACTAGTGTTTGCTTGTAATCATAATACTATAATTAGTATTTCTAGAGGCCATCGTCTGAATGTAAATGAAACGGTTTCGATTGACACTCAAGGAAATTAATTCTTTTTATTTGCTCGCTCTCGTCACGAGAGAATGAGCATCAAGCAATGTCTCGAAAATTTGGGGGGTGCTTGAAAAACCTTAATACTAGGTTTCCCCTCTTCTATAATCATTATAATTCCATGAGGTCGTTATGGCCCATTGTCTGGCTGTAAAAACGACGGTTGTGGGTTCAATTCGCACTCAAGGGAATAAATCAATTATCTTCATATCTTCTGAGACCAGTCGTGGTTCAGCGGTATGGCGTGTAACTGTAAAACCGACTGGTTATGGGTTCAATTCCCACTCGAGGAGATGAAGTGTTTACTTAAATTTATATTTTCCATTTCTTCGCTCTGGTGTCGAGGCCAAGCACGGCGTTGATTTCAGCCACTCAACACACAGTGCCTCCAGAATTCGGCAGAAAGTGGGGAACGGTGTCTTAACTCTAGGTTCTCTCTGCCAACCTTGTTATGTGCGGGATACAGCGTGAAACTGTATATATCTTCATTTCTTTGCTCTCGTAAGAAGATAAAGCGCGGCATTGAATATACCACTCAATACGCAATGTCTCCAGGTCTTGGGTGGTGAAAAGAGAAGTGTCTTAATACTAGATGTCCTCTGTTTATGCCACAGTTTCCAATCGCCATATAATAATTATAATTTCTAGGAGGCGTCGTGACTCAACAGCCGAGCGTCTGCCTGTACATGCGGCAATTGTAGGTTTGATTTCAAGAGAATGAAATATTTTCATGCTCTTATAACGAGACTGAGCGCAACATAAAGTTTTACCATTCCAAATGACTCCAAAATACGTAAAAAATAAGGGACTGTCTACACTTGGTGTCCTTAACCAACCATATTGCTAAAAAATATGCAAAAATAAAAGAAACTACCTAATCAGGGTTATGACACAAACCCAATTTTTTTCCGTTTTCTAAATATTGGCTTCTTGAAGGTACCCATGTCGTATCGACCTGGATACCCTGCCACAGAAATGCCACATATCCAGATGGTGTGGACAGTTTAAGATTTTTGTTTGTGGCACAGTACTGATAATAGGTCAAACTCCCCAGAACACCCCCATTATAAATGCTGTAGAGACGTCTCTGAGCAAGCCAATGTGTCAAGGATTTCACAAATCATTGGGTCACCAAAGATTCGAACGGCTCTACGGGGCTCGGCTATAAGAGAAGTACTTTGGAAGACTGGCGACACGAAAAAAGGGTTTGTTTAGTGGTTCACACCCTTGGGTCTTCTGTGGGTTGAATTAAACGAAGTTCTTTTCGACCCACGTGGAATTATTCCTGAGGGATGCCTTTGCCTCGTTACTAGACCGAAGAAATGAAAATATTGAATTTTACATTTTCTCGAATGGGAATAGAACCCACAACCTGTCGCATTTAAAGTTACATGCTCGTGCCACTGGCTTTAGCTTAATTTTATTTAAAAAAACGCAATTACATCATTTTTGCACCGTATTAACTATTAGTATATATCGTTGTAGAGTATTGTAAGACATGTTATTGTAATGTATTATGTAAAATGTATATTTAAATGTAATTTATTGGTTTTTCCTAGAATAGTATATTAATATAATCTATAAATTATATTTTATTTGTGAATAATAATAGTAAAAATAAATCTCTTACATTGTTATTGTAATTTATATATTTGCATCACATAAACTAACGTATACGTAACTAATAGAATATGGATGTAAACGCGAATGGTTGTGAGTTCGATATTCACACGAAGAAATGAAATATTTAACCAAATTTATATTTCTCTTTCTTCACTTTGGTGTTGAGGCAAAGCGCGGGGTTGAGTTCCAGTCAACACGCAATGCAAAATTATGCGGAATTCGACGGAAAGTGGAGAACGGAGTGTCTTAACACTAGATTTCCTCTGCATACTCTGTTCCGTGCGGAATACGGCGTGAAGCTGCGTTTATATCATAATTATACATAGATTTAAATCTTAAAAAGAGTCAAATCTGGGTAAAAAATTACTTGTAACTTAGGAATTGTGTACGTGTCATTTTCTAAAATATTGATTATGGCTCAAAGGTTAAAATTATTGAGTCCATCGTAAACACGACGGTTGTGATTTCGACTTCACTGGGGGGAATATTATATTAAAATTATTTTCATTCCCCTACCGCAGTACACAACGCAGGGTGAGTTGACGGATGGAACGGAGCGGCTTCGAGAGTCCAGAGCGAACGCAGGCTCGCTCCGACGTCGGAGGCCTGGTGGTAGGAGGAGACAGCACCTGCATCTCCGACTAACCTCACCCTAGAGATCGTAGGAGAAAGGGCCTTGTAAATGGGTGCTTCAGGGGACCCTAAGGCACTCTAAAGATAACGGTGGCCCGCGATAGGTGGGCCTACCACCGAGGCGTCGTAATGGCATACGCGAGTGATCCTGCGGCGTCTCCACGTAGGTGGTGAGGGTTCCGCTGGGTTTTAGTGGGTAGTATCGTATTATCCCCGATGAGTCCCACAGAACCATGCGCACGTAGGTCTTTCAGACTTGCTTGCGGATGGTCTGCGTAAAAGCATTTCCCAGCGTCACAAAAAAAAAAAAAAAAGGGTGAGTTGAGTTCGGCCACTCAAAATGGAATGTTGTCAAAATTGAGAGAAAAAGTTAAAAAAACAAGAAGTTGCTTTTTCAAATTATACTTATAAGTATGCTTCGTAAGATACGTTTTATTAAATTTTTTGTGATATATTGGTGGTTAGCATGTAATACGAAACGGAGTGTCTCGCATTTTCCGCCGAATTCTGAAGGAGGTTGCGTGGTGTAACTCAACGCCGCGCTTTGCCTCAGCACCAATAAATGAAACAAATATATGTTGTTCAGATAAATAGTGTTATGTTACGCAATATTCAAATTCACCAGTATAGCCTTATATAACCTTCTTTATAGAAGAAGGTTAAATAGGTGTAAATATGATGAACAAGGTGAAAAATGATAATATTATATTCAAAATTTATAATGCTAAACATATATCAATGCAACGCAAATTAAGTTACGTTACTTTACACGTAATATTGTAAACGAGGTTTAATACTTTTGTAGAAAAAAATATATAGCGGTATTTGAACCCGCGCTTCTTAAAGGCTCGCTGAACTTCGAATTTGATAATTTTCGCCTTGTTTTCACAACATTGCGTATTGAGTGGCGAAATTCAACGCTGTGCTTTATCTACCAGATATATTGAACAATTTATTTCCACAAACGAACCCAACCCAAACAGACGCTGACGCACTGCGCCACAACGGACTCTATATTTAATACTTATTTTATACGTACGTATACTTGTACTTAAAAATGTAGTCTTTTTATTTCACTAACGAATGTTATTAAGACCAGTAGGTATTCGTCTAAAAAATTGACGTAAAAATGAAGAATTTTCGACAGAAACAAAAATTTGTAACAAAAATAATAATTCGAATTGTACGCTAGGTAATGATGATCTTTATTGTTTTTGAGGTAAAATATTTATTTTTACTTTATGCCCTTGAAGTGTAGATTCAAATAAATTTAATTATGAATTATGAGATGTCCAGGCTTCAAATCCCACTCGGGGAAATGAAATATTTAATATATGCATTTCCTCGCTCTGGTTCCTGACTAGGCAAAGCGCGGCGGTGAGTTCCGCCACTCAACACGCAATATTTCCAGAATTTGGCGGAAATTGGGGAACGAAAATGTGTTAATGGGCACAGAGTGTAATAGTATAAAATGTAATTTTTTTTTTGTGATTTTTTTTAAACTGCACTATGTATTATATTTTAACGTAATGAAGAATCCATCAACTTACTATAAAAGAAACTCTTCTTAAAGAAACTAGATATAATTTCAGTTAGTTATGTTTCTTACATTTTATTTAAATTTAATTTAATAAAAACATACAAAAACACTTCCATAAGCACTGCAGACGTATTGCAAGTCTTTTTTTTTAACAAAAAAAGACAATAAAATTTATGTATACTTTTTTACAATATAATTCATATAACTAACATTTTTTTGACTTCACGCTGAATCCTGCACATAGCAGATTAGACCGAGTGTTCCTGGGAACCTAGTGGTAAAACACTCTGATCCTATTAAGACACTTTCGTTACCCACTTACCGCCGAATTATCAAGGTATTGCGTGTTGAGTGACGAAACGCAACGCTGCGCTTTGTCTTGACATCAGAGCGAAGAAAAGAAAATAGCATTACCTCGAGAGGGAATCGAACCCGCAACCGTCGCTTTAACAGTCGCACACTTGTGGTATAATAGGTACACCACCACCATATTAAAATTATATAGATAATCAGTGAACCTACACAGAGAAGTGTCGACTAGCGGAACGATTTCACTT
Organism: Heliconius charithonia; assembly: GCA_030704555.1. Lineage (NCBI taxonomy): Eukaryota > Metazoa > Arthropoda > Insecta > Lepidoptera > Nymphalidae > Heliconius > Heliconius charithonia. The sequence goes on from CM060813.1 coordinate 1,183,969, forward strand.
CACAATTCATTGCCACCTTCAAGGGAATGGTGTTAATGTTGGTTAGAAATCTAGATCTTGGTCATGCTTATGAGAGACTAATGTTTCCCGTGACTTCGTCTGTGTTTTGTCGATACCATGTTTTGTAAAGCACTGAACTGTGTATGAGTATTAATAGTCTGTTCTTTTTTTAAATATTTTTAGTGTGACATAGTAAAAAATTAAATACTTTTTTTAGGAAACGTTAAAAAAATTAAACGCGGCGGTATTTAAAAATACGAATCTCTTCTTCATATTTTTAAGCGTTTTAAAAAAGTACTCTTCTTTTTTTTTCTTTTATTGTTTTAAAGAAATAAAAATAAAAATTAAAACAAATAAAAACTTAATAGTAGTTGGTTGTGTATTCAATCCGCGCTCTGGGGAATTATTATAGATATTGCATTTATATGCAAGGGGGGAGGGGGGTCAAATTTGTTGGCTTTGTCGTTGTTGTTGTCTTTACAATGTACTTGTACTTGTTGCTTACACGACTAAAGCAGAAAAAAATAGACACTAACGTTAAATAAATTTTAAAATAACAATTTATAATTCATTTTACAGTAATCTATACTGATATAATAAAGCGGAAGAGTTTGTTTGTTTGTTTGTTTTTGTTTAACCGCTAAGATCTCTAGATAAAACGACGTTGGTTTTTTTTACCAATATATTGTTTTGTTTTATAAAATCGTGTTTTCAGGTAAATTTCCTATTAACTACCAAAAAAAATCTAACAAATTCCAATTTAGCTCTTAATTTACTCAATAAAATAAAACTTTTATGAATAAGATGTCAAAAACAGTTTTATTGCTAACTTTAAGTAAGCCAAAAAAATGTAATAAAAAAGTATAGTACTTAAAATATCCTATATAAAAGTTGTAGATAGCGTATGTTTATCTAGATTGAATCTAGAATAAAAGCTTCTTTTATGATCCAGAGTTAGTCATGGCGCAGTGGCACAGCGTCTGACTGTAAACGCAACGGCTGTGGGTTTGATTTCTATTTGAAACGTTTATTTTCGTAAATTTAATAATTTTATTGAGGGCGTTGTGGCGCAGGGCCAAAAGTGCGACTGCAACACGACGACTTTGTGTTCGATTGCCGCTCGGGAAAATTTAAATTGTTATGTATTTTCTTTTACTAGTTAAGCACGCAATTCGCAATCCTCAAGAATCCGACGAAGTAGGAAACGGAAGTATCTTAATGAGAACACTGTGTCTTACCACTAGGTTCCCTCTGTTTACCCCGCTACACAATGTAATGCTAGTAAATATTTTTATTTCCTTATTCCTGTAACAAGACACATTGCGACAATGTCATCCATTACCCCAACACGCAATGTTCCGAAAATTGGGTGGTGAGTAATGTAACTGTTATCTCAAACACCTTTTAAAATATTATTTAATAAATAATGCCTTGGCTCGTGATGTGTCTAGTGATTAGAACCGTCTATAGTTGTGATCGTGAAGAACCCAAAATCTTTTAGAGATTCAGAGGTAACAGTATTAAGAACTTTATATTATGCCATTAGAAGGTATCGCTTTAATAACATATTTGCCATCAGAAGTTGTTCTTGTGTCAGTTATTTAGATAACTGGAAACTCGACAATATGACATTGCCATAACTCGAAGCTCGTCCGAAGAAAAGCCAAGAGCGCGTCCTATCTTCCTCTCCACTATAACTGCGAACTAGTTATAATAAAAGGAAGAAAGAGTACGGGCACCTCCCCGCCCTACACCGTGAATTCCTACCTGACTGCGTCTGCAACAGTCTTATTGAACTCTCCGGGACGTTTGTGTGTGATCAGTCTGAAGGTACTTGTTACGCTTGTTTATATTAAGATTATTATATTAGAATTGTGGTTCGTGATGTTGATTGATTTGTGAGATCAATATAAGTCGTTGGAACGAACGCACTGCCGTAAGGCGGCCGATATGTTAAATAAACGCACGGCACACACCCCACAGTCGTGTCTCGAACCGTAGGCGGACACTACTACATACACCAGAGTTCCAGGACATAAAATAGCACCACACACCCGTATGCGACGAGCGGACACTACTACATACACCGGAGCTGGGACATAAAATAGCACCACACACCTACTAGTCGTATACCAAGTCGTAGAAATGGTATATCAATATATCAATGGCTAACGCCATACAAGCACAGCTTACGTACCGCGAGCGTACTGCGAGACGACATCAGCCAAGACATAGTTAATGTCACTGCAACAGTTCGCATAAGCCCATCACGTCAGCTTCCGCGACGTCAAGCAACATTCAATATTATAACATTGGTCAAAGATAACTTTAATCCATAATATGTGTCGCTCCTACACATATAATTCCTTTATAAGGAATTCGATCCTAAAAGATCTTGCCATCATAAACTTCGAGTTATCATATTATATTCATTATACATTTGGTACGAGTCTTTATGTGCATCATATTTATTAGTACCGTAGTACTTTAGAGTTCGACTCGACCGCTGCCTGCCAGCATCACCACCACCTATATATACAGAACGACGGTCGCGACATTCGGGACGACAATACACGAACTCGTCTCGATTAATATGTTATGAAAAATATTTCGTTTGTGTTATTCATAATTAACTATGTTATTTATGTGTATTGCCATGCATATTTTATTTTATTTATTTCTTTATTTTTAACTTATATCCCAGGTACATACTGTTACAGTAAGGAACGGAGAGTTTTAACTCCAAGTTTTCTCTACCTACCCTGTCACGTGCAGGAAAAAAAATAAAACAAAATTCACCATATAAATTACATAATGAAGATGAACCTTAAAAAGAAATTTTCTAAACTCAACCGTTATGACATTGTTGACGTGATGTGAATACGGTATATAAAACCATGTAAATTCAACACGTTCACCTTTGCTTTCGATTGTTCTCTTTTATCATATACTGACTGATGCCCATGGCTTTGCTTGGCCGTACAGTTGATCAGACAGTAAATATGATTAATACAAATAGAAAAATAGATATATAATTCAGCTTCTCCCTGTATCTCGCTCACGGCAGGGTAAACAGAGGGAACCTAGTGTCACGACACTCCGTTGCTCCTTTCCACCGAATTCCTCCTGGCATTGAGCGCTGAGTGGCGGAACTCAATGAGCTTTACCTCTTGACAGATGAGCGAAAAAATGGAAATATACATTTAAATAAATATTCGAATCGACAACCAGTCGCGTTTACAATCATACTTTATGACACTTTATAATTTTTTAAATAAATAATTATAGGTGCGATCCCAGCTCGAGGAATGAACGAATATACTCTATTTCCCGAAACGCGGCGTTGATTTCATGTAATGTGTATGTGTGACGTGGAACTCTACATCACTTGTCGCTTAACGTTCCAGTCATTGTCTATTAAATAATGAAACTCAACTTCGCCAAACGTCTTTGTTTTGATACCAGAAAGAGGAAGGAAGAAAATGAAAATAATCCACTATTCTGAGTAGAAATCGAACCCACAACCATCCCTTTTACAGTCAAAATAAAAATAATACCAAAAAATTCTACATGCCACAACAACAACATGAAATGTATATTATATAGAGAGAAATTAATTAATATTCCTTAGGCAGGATGTACGAGTGTGTATAACAGTTAAACTAAATTTTGTCATTATACAACGCTATACGACTTCTTACAAGTTCGGGAGTCTCAAACTTGATGACAGGGGCACAAAATGTAACTGTAAACTGATTGTGGGTTCGATTCTGACTCGAGGACATCAAATTCCATTTCTTCGCTCTGGTGTCGAGGACAAGCGCGGCATTGAGTTTTGCCACTCAACACGCAATGCCTCCAGAATTCCGCAGAAAATGGAGAACGGAGAGTCTTAGCACTAGGTTCCCTATGCCTACCCTGCAGTGTGCGGGACACAGCATGAAGCAGTTTTTTTTTTATATGCATATTTTCATTTCCTTGAGAATCGCAGGTGTGACAGTTTGGAACTGATAAAGATGGCTCTACATGTTGTTCAGCGTGTAATTTTATTATATTACTAAATGTTGCATAGTGTTGTAAAACACAACAGCTTTGATATCGTCGTGGCGCAGCGGCATAATGCAGTATCGTGGTACTAGGTTCCCTCTACCTACGCCGCTGTATTCGTGATATAGAGTAAAACTGAAAAAAAAACATGTAGAGATAATTGGATACATGATAAAATGTCTATTATTATCTTTTCTTCTTCTGGCCTTAATTGACAAGTTGTGGCGTTAAACTCCGACTCTCATCCCACAATTCCGTTTCCCATATTCGGCGAAAAGTGGAGGACAGAAATGTTTTGGGAGATGGAAGAACAAAATAAATTCTTACTGGAAAAATAGTGTTTTAGCAATAAGATCCGAGGTTCCCTCTGCATAACCCACTATGTGTGTTTCCCAAAAAAAAATTCCTCCACCCAATATATGATTTCTATTTCTATTTGAAGTGAAGTGAAGAACAAAAACCTCGCTAGGTTTACTCAAAAAATATGCTTCAATACAAAAAATACATTATATTATATGTTGTGAGCAAAAACTGACCGGCCTTCGTGTATAGTTTTTTCTCCATTACTCATAGATACTTACAATTACAATTATACAATGTGGGTTATATGGATCATATACATATATATATATACTAACATATACTTGCCCATATTTTATGGACAACTAACTACTTGTCCACTAACATATGCTTGTCCATGTTTTATAAACGCGTAATAAATATTAATAAACGCTGTGTAATTTTTTTTAGCTTCACGCTGTATCCCGCACACAGCAAGGTAGGCAGAGGGAATCTAGTGTTAAGATATTTTGTTGTCCATTTTCTGCCGAAAACTGGAAAAGGCATGAAATGACCTGTCGCGTTCGCAGCCTGTGGGAGGTGCAGGCTGGCTCGACTGGCTGTGTAAATATAAAATTGTTAATAGTTTTTTGCTTTACACTGTATCCCACACATAGCAGGGTAGGCAGAGGGAACCTGTGAACGTAGTATTAAGACACATTCGTTCCCCACTTTCCGCCCAAAATTTCCTCTGCCTATCCTGCCAAAATATAATAATTAGGCCCATACAAACCAAACAAGAAAAATCATCAAAAAATAATTTAAAAAACTAATATAGCAGGTACTTTTCGTGATAAAAGAACGGTTATTAAACGCTATCAAAACCAAAGCCATCAAAATTATGGTTATATCTAATTGTTATTTCTATTCAATAACAATTATATATTAATTTTATAACTTAATTGCACAAATTATAACGTAAATTTAATGATGTTTAATGCTTATACTTATTAATATTGTAATTGGAAAACATATATTGGTCGTTTAATTTTAAATAGTTATACTCAAATTTCAGTTTTGTAATATTTATTAAAGTAACATATAATACTCGAAGTGGTCGAGGCGCAGAGGAATCAGGCAAAAGTGTGGCGTTGAGTTTCGCCTTTCAACATGCAATACCCTCAGATTCGATGGAAAGTGGAGAATGGAAGTATCTTAATGGGAACGGTATATATTTAATCTAGGTTCCAGGTTCACTCTGTTAATTTTGGATACAGTGTGAAAAAAAATATATAAAATGGAAGAGTTTGCTTGGTTGAAGGCGCTGACCCTAGAAACTACTCAATATATATGCAAATAGAGAACCTATTGTTGTGATTAAGATACCTTATATGTTAAGATAGTTAAATTAAGATAAAAATATATACAAGTTAAAACTGATTATAGAAACTAAAGAACGATTTCGTTTTCTCGGTATGAGAAACGAACCCACAACTGTCTCACATAGTTGTGTGTATGATTATAAGAGCATATTTTATGATTACATCCTCATACAAATTACTAATAGCCACAAACCAAAAATAAACCCACGATTTTAATGTACAAGTATTGAGAAAATACGCAAATAATTTAACAGAATTAACTCAATTTAACGTTAACAAAATGCTATTTTATATTTACATATTCGATTACCTTTTAACACAAGCCGTCAGTAATAAAGGAGGGTATTGGAGAGGAGAGGGAGAGGATGTATTCTCAGTTAGTAAAGTGAGTAAGCAATTGTTAATATTTGTAAAATAATATGTAATTACAATAAAAAAATAATTACAACAACAAGTGCTACAACGTAAAGTTATCATAGAATGTGCTCGAAGCTATAAATTCCTATTGATCCTGGCTCCATCATCAGACCAGCTCGATATCACCATATTATTGTATTTTCACTTACGCTACATACATATTTTTTTTTATAAAGTTACATATTACCTTAATAAAGACGTATTTTTTTAAATCAAATAGGACAGTAAGACCCTTCAGGCCGCATTCAAGACTTTGTGTGTTGGGTGATGGAACTCTAATATTTTTTTATTATCTAATGACTCCAGGCACATGGTCCTGGTCCTGTTATTAATTTATCTATATCAATATTTATATGTGCTTATTATATTTATCAACTATCATATTAATACAAGTATAATATAATTTGAGGCCAGTCGTGGCGTAGAGGCATGAAGTGTGACTATAAAACCGACTGGTTGTGGGTTCGATCCCCACTCGAGGAGATGAAATATTCACTTAAAATTTACATATCCATCTACTTATTTTTCCGCTCTATCGTTGAGGCTAAGCGCGGCGTTAAGTTTTGCCACTCAACACGCAATGCCTCCAGAATTCGACAGAAAGTGGGGAACGGAGTGTATTAACTCTAAATTCCCACTGCCTATCATTCTGTGTGCAAGATACAACGTGGAGCTAAATCAGTTCCATGATATATAATAAAGCTGAAGAATTTGTTTGTAGAATAAGATTGGCATCATTTTTGGTATTGTATAGCCTACTTGACGTTTTTTGTTAAAAGTTACTTCGGACGCTTACAATGTCCTCCTCCTCCTCCTCCTCCTCCTCCTCCAATCCTTATTTATTTGACTACGAGTGAAGCCACAGGTAAAAGCTAGTGCACGTATAACAGCGCGGTAGAAATTGATTTAGCTGTTAAAAGCACTTTCAGGCGTTCCGATTCAGTTTTTCTGTGCAACCAGTCGAATAATAGTATTAAAAAAATATTTGGAAAAAAAAATCACTAGAGCACACCAAGCATGAAACAGTTTTATTTTCAATTTCCATATGAAATGTATTTTTTTTATTATTTACCTTGGCCCATTCGAGACCATCATTCACATCGTCCGAAGATAAACGGCGGTTATGGGTTCGTTTCCTACGCGAGGAAAGAATTATTTTTATTTCATAATTACATATTGCCTGTGCGGTGCCTGGAGACCGGAGTTTTAACATTAGGTTCCCTGCTTAGCAACCCGCTATCCGTATACGTAATATACGGGGACATGTTTGAGTGAACCTTTATACCTGAGGGTACTAATCTTCTGACCATATACCATTGGGCATTCATCTTCCACAATTAGATAAGAAGTGATCCTTTCTAGTAATAAAGGTTATATCAATTTAAATTTACAACATGCTACTTTTCCGCTTGCGGCCAGTCATGAAAAAAAAAACATGAAAAACACAACCAGAGTGGCAGTTTTTTACAGCACTTTTGATATTCCAGACTTATCCTTTGTAATACTTGGTATTAGGTATTATTTAATTGACATGAATTGTTCAAAAAGCCTTAAGCGGTTAATAGTAGTAGAACTAACAAAACAAATATTCCCAAAAAAATATACTTTGAAAATAAACTAGTACTTCAAACCTACCGACAAACTAACATGGTAAGATATATACAGTGAAATATCTCTCTCTCTTTTCAGTTTGTTAAAAAAACTCTGCCTGTCCAGAACTATTATAAATAAATTAGAACCTAATAAGAAATGGTAGAATCATTTCCAATTAAAAAAAAATGAAATCCTACCTCTCTTATCTCTCTCTCTAACTTTAGTGAGCGTTAATTCGTACTTAAAAGGAGGAGTTATTATACCCAAGGTGATGATAAGCGGCCCCCTTTATTATATCCTTGGATCGCAAGTCTTACGCCTGTTCTGAGCTGCACTCCTGCACCGAGATGAGCAACTGTGGAATGCTAAGTAGTCTTGTCATAAAATCCTTTCTCTTAAAACACTCCATCTATAAGTGAAAACTGCATTAAAATCCGTTAATACATTTAATAGATTCCAGAGTATCAGTAAGTGTTTGTTATATATAATGTAAAGAAAAGAGGATAAAAAAGAAGAATCATCAATGTTATTAAAAGAATTGTGGGGTTTATTTTCATCGTTACCTTTCGCACGTATCATTGTATTATTATTAGCAAGAGATAACTGTATCCCCCACGCAGCAGAGTAGACCGACAGTTTTAAGACACTCCGTTTTCTATTTTCCGCAGAATTCTGGAGGCAATACATGTTGAGTGGCGGAACTTAAGACAGCGCTATACCTCGATACTGCAGGAGCGAAGAAATAAAAATACAAATTTATATAAATATTTAATTTCCTCGAGTGGAGATCGAACCGACAATCAGTCGCGTTTACAATCACACGTGTGCCCCTGCGCCACAACTGTCTTTATTAGCAAGAGATTTATTAAAATAAAGTAAAATATAATACAAAGTTGCACAAAATCCTGAAATCTATAAAAGTTCTTAAGCAAAAGTTTTGATAAATGCTTTATATTTAGAAACGTTGCTCACGATCAATATTGTTGCAATTCACTATTGAATGAAATTGCAGTGCACTTTCTGCACCGATCTATTTATTTAAAAAAATTGAAAATATAACATAGATATTTGTGGCTATCGTAGTGCAGTGGTGTGCTACTGTATGCATGACAGTTGTAGGTTCCATTCCCACTCTACAGAATGAATTATTTTTAATTTCAATCACGCTCTTGTAAAAAGACATACCTAGCGCTACGTTGAGTGCCGGCACTTAACACGCAAAATCTCCAAAATTCGGCGAGGGACGAATCGGTCGATCGAACGATCTTATTAACACTAGGTTCCCTCTGCCTAAACTCCAATATGTATGTGGTATACAATACGATTGTGAAATCAAAAAACTTATATGACAAAACATTATATCGTCTCTGTCGTCTCCGTAGCGCAGTGCTAGTGTATTACAGGCATACAATATACAATGTTTGTCTATTCAATTGACACTCGGATCAGTAACTTTAGGTACCTAAAGTAACTTTAAGTACCTATATATGTATCTTGACATACGACGCGCTGTGCGTCGTATGTATCTAAATAAATCAAATGAATCAGCTGCACGCTGTATCCCGCACACAGCAGGGTAGGCAGAGGGAATGTAGTGTTAAGACACTCCATTCCCCACTTTCTGCCAAATTCTGGAGACATTGCGTGTTGAGTGACAGAACTCAACGCCGCGCTTTGCCTCGACACCAGAGCGAAGAAATGGAAATATAAATTTAAGTAAATATTTCATCTTCTCGAGTGGGGGTTGAACCTATAACCAATCGGTTTTACAGTCACACTTTGTGCCGCTGCGCCACGACTGACCTGGTCGTATGTATCTGCTACTTAATATTCAACTGTTTCTAAAACTGAATGAAAAATGGACAGTGCAGTGGAAGATACAAATCAAAAGAGCTAAGGCCACCGCTGCTGAGCTGTTAATCGAGATCTATGCTCCCACCTGTATATATATATATATTTGGAGCTTAATACTAAGACAAGCATTGCGTATCAAGTGGCGGCAAAATATTAAATATTTAATTTCCAATTCCTCGTAGGAATGGAAGCCACAACCTATCGCGTTTACAATCACATGCCTGTGCCCCTGCGCCACGATTGACCTCATATTTTTAATCTATGTAAGTATATGGGATTTCCATTAAAATATTTCATATGGCATCCCCATTTGCATAATCACGGCGACGAGGTGTGGCCATTCAGAATCTCTCATTAAAAAAACTTTTGTCTAACCCCGACCGGGGTACGTATAGCAAAACATCGTTTAACTTAGCGTTGTATACTCTGGAACTACATTCGGAGGCATTTCGAATGAAATGTACTCTATTTTTAGAGAAAACTTTTGAAAAACGCTTTGAAATCTATGGAGTTTGTATGAAAAAATAAATTTAATGGATTTTTTTTGTATTATGTACTTACATTACTATTTCAGATAAAAATGTATAATGTGTGCAAATAAATTAGAAAATGATTCTCGGTTTGTACATGAGATGGTTAGCAGTTCGATTTAAAGTCAAAATAATTTGTTATTAGTATCTACCTTTTACCAAGTAAACAGGGATTTTTTAAAATTTAAAAACGCGATTTGAACTCGCTTCTCTTGAAAATCGTCGAAGCACTCTGACCACTAAGTCATATGTTCTTATAAAACTACGTTGAAATTCGTGTATGCTTGCTAAAACATTCTTAAAGTAGATATCCATACTGTAAAAAAGAGAAACGTAGCAGCGATAAGCAACAAATTCTCCACAAATGAACTATTTTTTTTAGCTTCACGCTATGCCAATATTTAGACAGAGGGCACCTGGGAACCTAATGTTAAGACACTTAATTATCACCAAGATTTCCCCACTTTACATCAACCGTAGAGGCGTTGCAATTTGAGTGGCGGAACTCAACACCGCGCTTTACTTGAGAGACGAAATGAAAATATTAAAATATTCCATTCCGGAGCCTGAATTAGTGGTACTCTTTTCAATAACATACTTTATCTATAAATCATTGCTCCTCTCAAAGCAGGGTAGAGAAAGAAATAGCATTTCCAAGACACTTCGTAGTCCACTTTTCGCCCAAATTCAAGACATTGTATATCAGGTGGCGAAACTTGACGCCATACTTTGTCTCGTCACGGTGGAGAAATGCATATAATTAATTTCTCTCGTAGACGATACTTCGCCGCGCCAATATAAATTTAATTTTATTTGGAACGCTTCTCCTTATTAGATCTATTAGGGTGTCTATCTATTAAGGTGTTATAGGGATTATGGATCGTTATCTGCAATGTTGTCCAAGATGGTAAATTAATTATGTTATTATTAATACTGGACTGTTTCAACTAAAGCCAATATATTAAGTAAACTTTGTTTTATATAAAAAATTAAATTAAATTAGCTTCACGCTTTATCCCGCACACAGCAGAGTAGGCAGAGGGAACCTAGTGTTAAGACACTTCGTTCCCCACTTTCTGCCGAATATTGGAGGCATTGCGTGTTGAGTGGCAGAACTCAACGCCGCGCTTTACCTCGACACCAGAGCTAAGAAATGGAAATATAAATTTAAGTAAATATTTTATCTCCTCGAGTGGGGATCGAACCCACAACCAGTCAGTTTAACAGTCACACTTTGTACCACTGCGCCACGACTGGCCTCTTGTTTTATATATTATATGATATTGTTTTAGCTTCACGCTATATCCCGCACAAAGCAGATTAGACAAAGGGAACCTGAACACCATCGCGTGTACAATCAAACAATGTATTAATGCGACACAATTATTTTTTTTTATAAATGCGTGAAACAGACGGTCTTAATGGAAATGGAGAGTTCTTACACTGGAGTTCCAGGTTCCTTTTCCTTTCTATGTGTGAGTTACCGCATGAAGCTCATTCGTTGTTTTACGAAAAAAAAACATTTTTCAAAATGGAATATTTACGTATTACGTTAAGGAGGTAATTAAAGCATATTAAGTTTTTCCTCAACACGTGTCTGCGGAACGTGGTTTATTCGTTGGAAGGAAAAATAAAGTATGCTAAAGATATTAATTATATGCTAACATATTATATATCACCATTAATTCTATTAATATTCTCTTTAGTATAATAGAAAAGCGTCTGACGTTAATCACGTCGGTTGTGGGTTCGATTTCTTTTTGGAGGAATGGGTATAACTACTTAAATAATTATCACTTCCCAATAAAATCTATGCAAAATATTAACAGATATGTTTACTGGCTTTTTTTTTGGTGTAAACATTTTTTTACCCGACTGCGTGACGAAAAGGAATGTAATGTTTCACTTAACATTAGAAAAGTAGACAACCTATACAATTTACGATTTACCTTTATAAAGATAAAATTACTAGGTACCTTCTATAACAGAAATTATCATCTCTAATGCTACTTTTTAGTTAACGGAGCGGAACTCAATGCCGCACTTTGCCTTGTTACCAAAGCGAGAAATGAAAATATTTAATATTTCATTTGCTCGAATGGAAATTGAACCCATAACCTGTCGCGCTTACAATCGCTTGTGAGCCACGACTAGCCACGCTTAAAAAATAATTGACATAAATAAATATAGACAACCAAAATATTTGTAAATAAAACTCTTTCATTACTAAAAGTATGACAGACCGAAAAGTCTGAACAACCGAAACTATTGAAATTATAAAATTTAAATTAAAAATGTTGATTCCTTGACAAGTGGGAACATGAATTAGTATTTGATAAGAGAGTTTTTGTCCACCATAATTATTTTGCTCGACTACTGCTTTCCACTGTTACCCACATATATCTCGCTCTCTCTCTCTCTTCGTCAATACAAAAACCTCTTTCGTTTAATATAGAATTAAAAATGGTATATTAATAAATAATGTGCAAGACAAAGATAAAAAGAAGAGAAAGAACGACTCTCTCGTCGTCAATACAAGAAACTCGAAAAGTCTCGTTTAATATAGAATTAAAAATGCATTTTTTATATAATTCAAAATTAGGCACGTTCATTATTTGTAAATCTGATGGTATAATTAATAATAATATTCAGCACCTTCTTTTCCTTTTGCTATCAAGATGTAACACGCTTTTATTATTTACTAGTGGGCGCGCGCGGCTTCGCCCGCTTATTTGCACCCTTAGAGGTAAATTCTAAAAAAACCACGTAACACGTGTTCAATAAAATGTTTTTAACAGTCTGAATTATTTTTTTATAAAAATTGGTGGCAATTTAAAGATTTTTCCATATAATCTTTCAACCCCTTATTTGAACCCGTAGGGAGTAAATTATAAAAAATCATGAAACACGTGTTCAATGAAATATTTTTAAGAATCTGAATTTCAAATTTTATAAAAATCGATGCTGATTTAAAAAAAATCCATACAAACTTTCAAACCCTATTTCATCCTTTTAGGGTTAAAATTTTTCAATATCCCTTCTTCATGTTCAATCAGTCAGGTACATGTCCTTTTATATATATAGATTAAGTGTCATATTTCTTATTAGAGTTAGTTTATTTAAAGTTGTTAAGTTAATTTTTATTAACAAATAATAAAAGCTTGTTCTTAAAAAATGTTTTTTTTCTTTAATTTTATATAAATTGTACTTCCCGTTGACCTATTATAATCTTAAAATTAGTACGGAATCCACGGCGGATGAGTTCGACTCGCACTTCACTGGTTTTATTGTCTTCTTTCTTAACATTTCCAGTAAACAAGTATCAGGAAATAACGATCAGTGAATCGTTGAACAAGAAACAGGTGTTAGCGGAAATGTATTGTAATATATGCAAGAATGAAAATTTGCCGTTTTCCATTACAGTTTACTATTATAAGTAGGTATGCGCTTAGATGATGCTCTATCATAATATAAATGTCTGTAGGAACTAAATACTTTTTTTTTTTATCAGCTTCACGCTGTATCCCGCACACAGCAGGGTAGGCAGAGGGAACTTAGTGTTTTTTTTTTAGACACTCCGTTCCCCACTTTCTGCCGAATTCTGGAGGCATTGCGTGTTGAGTGGCAGAACTCAACGCCGCGCTTAGCCTCGACGCCAGAGCGAAGAAATGGAAATATAAATTTAAGTAAATATTTCATCTCCTCGAGTGAGGATTGAACCCACAACCAGTCGGTTTACAGTCACACTTTGTGCCGCTGCGCCACGACTGGCCTCTACTAAACTAAATACTTTAAATATTTTTTTCAATTTTTAGTGTTATTCCACTGTTAGATAAGAGCACAACTTTTTTTAGGTAACGTTTATAAAAATGAACATAGCACGATTTGAACCAGCGTTTCTTAGTGGGTGGACGGTAAAAAAGTTTCCAAGGGGCGCAATTTTTGCAAATGTGCCCCTTGGAAATCCTAGCGAGATCATTCAAATTCATATTTTCTTACATTTTCTCATGATGTTTCATGTTTTTATGCTTTTCTTTATTAACAAGTACAAATGCATTATCCACTTATTACTGAAAAAACCTTACAAGACTAGGGGCTTAAATTTTACACCGAAAAAGTAGTTCAATTTCAGGTTCACTACAGAATCTGTAGCCAGTGAAGATTGAGGAGGAGTACTGTAAGGTTTTTAGTTTTAAAAACTTGAACATTTATGCTTATGTTTCCTGGTCTATTTATAAACCTTGCCGCGTAATCAAAATGTATAGAGTACTTCTCGTGAACCTACAGTTACGAAATTTGAAGCACAAACAAAACAAACGAAGTGCTAACTTACAACTCAAGAAAAATAGGGAAATTGAAAAGTAAAAATTATACGTATATCATAAAAAACATACCTACAACATGCAATGCCTCCAGAATTCGATAGAAAGTGGGGAACGGAGTGTCTTAACACTAGATTCCCCATTTGCCTACCCGGCTGTGTGCGGAATACAGCGTAAAGTAGTTTTTTTTTTATAGAAAAAATAATTGAAATATTATAAATGTAATTAATTCGTCAGGTACGGAAACCACGGTGGAGTACGACTCGCACTTCACCTCGTTTTTTTATCTATCCCACGTCAAAATTGAACGAGTGACCTTTGGACTTCAAAAAGCATCAAGATTGAATGGAATAGAATATAAAAAACATAATAAACATTAAGATATCATAATCTATAGTGTAGTTGCAATTATACTGCGATATCACGGCCAGGTACATAATAGATGAACCGATTACGTCATATTTATGCTTGTATGGGAAAATCTTCGGTATTTTTTTTTCAGTGCTGCACACAGCAGGGTAGGCAGAGGGAACCTAATGTTAAGTATACTCCGTTCCCCACTATATGAAGAATTCTGGAGGCGTTTGCGTGTTCAGTGGCAGCACTCAACGCCGCGCTTTGTAAAAATCACGCACGCTTAAATAATTTCTGAATTTGGACAGGCGCATTAAGATTGAAAACTGTTGAGAAAAATTATGAAATATATTGTACAGGCGAGTCGTGGCGCAGAGGCACAAACGTGGCGTTGAGTTACGCCACCGAACACGCGATGCCCCTAGAATTCGATAAAAAGTAGGCAGTGGATTGTCCTAGCGCTATATTTCTTCTGAAGTGAAACTGAAAAATAATATAAATATATTGTCTCTCCTCAATGACAACGATAACTAAATCGAATATAAAATTTAATATTTTAAATAAAAAAAATATAGTAACTGTGTTTGTTATGTAATATAAGATACAATAAAAATACTAATTGGATTATAAATATGTATAGAGATACTTCTGTATAAAGAAATTAAAATACGTTGTATTAGATGCACGTTACCTTGATAACATCACGCGGTAGCTAAATGATTGATCTTGTCAGTCCGTGGCAACGTTGAATAAGAGAAAAAATATATTTTTGGACAATAGCTCAGGATAGTGGGTTCAAAAGTTATCGAAATTTTACTGTTTATTATCATGAGTATCTCAAAGATTTTTATTCCCACTGTTTTCCACACATAGCAGGGTAGGCAGAGGGAACCTGGAAATCTAGTGTTATGACATTCCGTTTTCATTAAGACACTTCCGTTCCCCATTTTCCGCTGAATTATCGGACCATTATTGGATAGTGGAACCTAACGTAGCGCTACACTACGTTATGGAGTTTTTCATCCTCCCGAGAGGGAATCGAACGCATAACTGTCGCATGGGAAAGTGGGAATCAAATCTATGACTTTGCGTGTACATTCAGACGCTATGCTTGCCACTATAGCGATAATATTATCAAATGTAATTACGTAAATATCAAATAACTTTGACGAACTATACATATTTCCTTAATATAACGATCGATGTAAAGTCTAAAGATGTAAAGTCTATTTAAATATTTTTAATTTATTTATAAATTAAAATATTGCTTAACATTCTATGCATAAAATAAAACATTAACCACAAAAAATACAAGCTTATTATTATACTAGAAGTCATAATCATTTCCTATTTCCTCGAATTCGGTTAACAATACAGTCAAACTTCGAGTGAAATAAACGTGAAATGTTAGCTATTAGAGATGGTTTAAAAATAAACTTGGTGATATATTTTGTTTTCTATGAAGGCTTCCTTCAAAATTTTGATATTTAAAATTTTTATTTTGGTTCCACTTGCTTTTGGCCGTCGTGTCCTGCTGGCTACAATGGTGTGACTGTAAACGCAACGGTTGTGGGTTCGATCCTCACTCGGAAAAATTACATATTTAATTTTCTCATTCTGGTAAAGAGACAAAGCGCGGCGTTGAGTTCCGCCACTAAGCACACAATGCCTCAGTACACGGTTGAAAATGAGTGTCTTAAGGTAAACGGAGTGTCCTAACTCTACATTCCCAGGTTCCGTCAGGCAACTAAGTGTGGGATAAAGCATGAAACAAAAAAATATAGAATACACCAATGCAATAAATTCTTTGTTTCTTCAACGTTAAGGGCCATAAGATATGGAGATGCACTCGTCTAAGTTATATAAAGTCAAGTATAGGTAAAACTTGACTTCTACAGTTGATGAACGAGTACAATCGCTGTCATAACGACTTTTATGAAGAAATTAATTTTATATTAAAAAATAAAAATCAATCCACTTCACGCTGTATTCCGCTTACAGCAGGGTAGGCAGAGGGAACCTAGTGCTAAGACACTCCGTTCCCCACTTCGTTAAAACATATTTTTCAATGATTTATTAAAAATTTTATTGTAGGGTCAGCAGTGTGCGCCTGTATTCTGACTTCCACTCGGGAGCATGAAATCTATCTTATAAATGTAATTTTTATTCAAACAAGTAGTTCTTGAGTTGAGGGCGCCTAAACAAATGAACTATTCAGGTGTATATGAAATCAGCTTTATACTGTATCCCGCAGCAGGGTAGGCAGGGGGAGCCTAGTGTTAAGACACTCCATTCCCCATTATCTTTAGGTATAGCGTGTTGAGTGGAGGAACTCGACGCCGCGCTTTGCCGCGTCACCAGATCGAAGAAATGGAAATATTATACATTTCAATTAATCGAGTGGGGTTCGAACCCACAACCACTCGCGTTTACAATCACTCTTCTGTCTCTGAGCAACGACTGGCCCCAAAAATTTATCTTAAAAAAATATATTTAATTTTTTATTTAATTTTAATTTAATCAGCTTATCTTCTTAACTGCACTAGCGTGAGGGCCTGAAGGTCGGCTCATGCAATGCGGCGCAATCACGACTATTTAATATGCGTAAATAAACAAAACCAATATTTAACTCTATGTCTTTTGTAATAAAGTCGAAAATGTGAAAAAATGTATACTCGCTACAAATTCTAAGAGGTTCAAAATCGTATATAATTAAATTCAAATGATAATTGCATAATACTGACGTAACTAAAGTTATTGTTTGCTTTTGTTAGAATTTGAAAAAAATATATAGATTATTTAAAAAAATGTGATCATAGAGACGCAGTGGAACAGCGTTCGACCGTAGATGCATTAGGTATAAGTTCGACTCCAACTTGACAAAATAAAATATCTATTTAATTTTTATTTGCAATTCCTCGCTCTGGTAAGCTGGTAAAGCGCGGTGTTAAGTTCCACCACTAAATACGCAATGCCTCGAGAACTCATCGGAAAGTGATATCTGTCCATCATTGCGGAAGGATATTTTCTGACGCTTTGTTCGTGGGTAGGAACTTTCATTATTCCACTCAAAAACCAGACATAGAACAGCGTTGTTTTTCAAATGTGCAACGTCTCATACTCGGACGGAAAGTTGAGAGCGGGTGTGGTTAGCTTCAGATATTCTCTATCTTAGGCTATAGTGAATCTTTGTTTGACCGATATATTTGATATATTTCAATAGACGTTCAAATTTAATTTAAGATTTTTTTTTTTTAGCTTCACGTTATATTGAGGCCAGTCGAGGCGCAGTGGTACAAAGTTTGACTGTAAAACCGACTGGTTGTGGGTTCGATCCTCACTCGAGGAGATGAAATATTTACTTCAATTTATATTTTCATTTCTTCGCTCTGGTGTCGAGGCAAAGCGCGGCGTTGAGTTCTGCCACTCAACACGCAATGCTTCCAAAATTCGGCAGAAAGTGGGGAACGGAGTATCTTAACATTAGGTTCCCTCTGCCTACCCTGCTGTGTGCGGGATATAGCGTGAAGCTAATTTAATTTTTAATTTAATTTATTCACGTTATATACAAAAAGAGGCAGAGGAAGGTAGGGAACCTAATATTGAAGTACTCCACCTACTTTTCGCCGAATACTGGAAGCCGTCGCGTTTATAGCCACACCCTTATGCCACCGAACCACGACAGTCTCAATAAATATTGACTATTAATATCACATACTAGATTTTTTTTATATCGCAAACACAATTAAATATCATAAAGGACAAAGTGATTAAATAATTCAAGATGCTAAGTACTGATTCTATTTGGTTGTTCTATGACAAATGCGTTTGTAATAAAAAAAATCATTAAGTAAAAACGTCATTTGATTACTTAACTTTGGTTAATTACCATAACAGTTAATGGCAAGCAGACGGAAGTCACGGTTCACCTAACAAAGTATTGGTGATACTGGGGGAACTTCACTCAAAAATAAAGACAGAGAACGAGAGTAAGAGATATGACTGAAACGTTTGGTGTTCCCTATTCTCTAACTACCTCGTAAGGGATAAAGCATGAAGTTAAAAAAAAATGCAAATGTCATATCAAGTAATGTTTGGCCAGTCGTGGCGCAGTGGCAAGAAGCGTGACTGCAACCGCGATTGGTTGTGGATTCGATCCTCACTCGATGAAGTGAAATATTTATTTACATTTATATTTTCATGTCTTCGTTCTGGTGTCGGGGCAAAAGCGCGGCGTTGAGTTCCGCCATTTGGCACGCAATACCTCCAAAATTTGACAGAAAGTGGAGAAACGGAGTGTCTTAAAACAAGGTTCCCTCTGCCTAAATGAGAAAACATAGTGTTAAGTTCCTTGAAATATCACTGCGCGAAGACAGCCTCAATTTAAATAATTCCGAATATCAAAAATACATAGATTATTCTCTATTAAAGTAATTATGTAGAACTTTGCTATCCAAGTTTTTTTTATTTACAATACCCACCAAAAACTAGAAGATTTTAACCATATTTCACATTTTGCATCTATCAAAACGAGCAGAGGCCAGTCGTGGCGCTGTGGCACAAAGTGTGACTGTAAAACCGACTGGTTGTGTGTTCGATCCCCAATCGAGGAGATGAAATATTTACTTAAATTGATTCCATTCCATTTCTTCGCTCTGGTGTCGAGGCAAAGCGCGGCGTTGAGCTCTGCCACTCAACACGCAATGCCTCTAAACTTCGGCAGAAAGTGGGGAACGGAGTGTCTTACACTTGGTTCCCTCTGCCTACCCTGCTGTGTGCGGGATATAGCGTTAAGCTAATTTATTTTTATTTTATTTTAATCTATCAAAAGAGAATATAGCAAAATATCTTTATGTTTGTGAATGGAAACCGCCATGAGAAAATTTAATTATCAGCCCAAGGATTTCCACGACGATCGGTCATTGGTAGTAATAGATAACAATAATTTAAATTACTCAAACTGGGTATTTTATGCCTAAATCAATGAGGGTTAGACAAAGAGAATCACTGCTCTCCACTCTCCGTTCATGTCAAACGAGCCATGGACTAGTTAGCGGAACTTAACGCCCTAACTAACTTTACCTTACACAGTTATTCCAAAAAAACTAGGATCATTTCACAATATACATATTTCTTTTTTATTTTACCTTATATATTTTGTCTTAACCCTATAATAAGGAGGTGACAGACCATCTAGTAAGCAAAAATTTGATCTTCCAAATCTTCCCACATACAAACAAACAAAGCGCATCAGTATCAAACGAGACAAGGCCGGGTCAGAGAAACCGGCGGCCTCATCTCACGACACGCGATCTGTTGCATTATTTAACGTGGTTTACCTACTGTGCATCTGTGAACCTAGGGTGTGTCTACAATTACGATAACTACTTATTCTTCATCTTCTATCCATTTCATAGAAGCATAACTTTTTTGCTTCAAGTTGTATCCGGCATATATCAGGGTAGGCAGAGGGAACCTTGTGTAAGGACACTCTTTTCTTCACTTTCCGCCGAATTTTCCTGTCTTATTATTTTACTGCTTTGTGTATTGAGTATTAATAATTGAGGGAAAAAATATTAATAATTAACAATTCATTTCACCGAATGGGAATCGAACTCACAACTGTCGCGTTACAATTACACGCATGTATCTCTGCGTCACAACGGCCTCTGGAAATGGAACTTATTACCAAAAAAGTATTTTCCAACATAACCCCTTAAATAAAAAGACAAATAAACCCACATTACTCAATATACCCATAGCAAATAAGCTTCTAGCCGTTTACCCTACTGTGTTAGAATGTAAATGGTTTTATATGTTTTAAATTTAAACAAATAGGAAACAAATGGAGTCCTCTCAAACGGATTTACTTTTATATTTTGACAAAATACGATGTTAATAATAATTTCATTTATCCGTTCTGTTCAATGGCCGTGGCGCAGCTCAACTTTTGTCTATACACGCGATGATTGTAGATTCAACTCCCTCTCCGGAAAATTAATTAATTTTATTAATAGTAGGGTCCCGTTTTACCCTTTGGATATGGAGCCCTTAAGATTGCATACTTGAAACAAATTGTTTTCTTTTGAATTAGTTCGTTCTTTACGAACGAAGTGATTTGTAATAAGATTTTTTCTGCCGCCTACATTTTTTTTACATTTTATTTAATTTTAAAGATGATTTGTGTTCGTAACAGAGCAATGGATCATCATCACAATTCATTCCCCCAAGCAGAAATTAAACACAACAAGATTCTTTACCGCAGCGCCACGAGTGGCTCTAATGTCGTCGTGTCGCGCCCGTCGTGGAGCAGGGGCGCAAAGTGTGACTGTAAACACGGCTGGTTGTAGGTTCGATCCCCACTCGAGAAAATTAAATATTTCTTTCAATATTTTTCCATTTTCTTCGCCCTGGTTCCGAGGCAAAGCGCGGCGTTGACCTCATCCACTCAGCAACCAATGCTTCCTGAATTCAGGAAGCAGAGTGTCTTAACACTAGATCTGGTGTCAGGACACTCCGTTAGGACATGGTAGATAGAGGGAACTCTCTACCTTCCTTGTATATATATATATATATATATATATAGGTATTCAATAAATAAAAAAAAATCAAAGACCGCAGTGTATAAACACCCTATCGTGAATACATGTAATGTTTGAACATGGATTTTGGTTAATCAACCGTGTTTAAACACGTAAATTAGACGAAATACTGATTCGCCATGTTTGTTTGTTTGTTTGTATATGTATATAACACATTTTAATACTTATTAGACTATTTACTATACGTAGAATTAGTCATACATTATTTTTCATCAAAATAGATAAGGGGAATCTAACGTTCCGTTCCACACACACTACCCAATCTTCGAGATAATGGATGTAGAGCGGCAGAACAACGCCGCACTTTAAAAAAAAATGTAAAAATTGTATTATCTATTATCCTACTAATTACTTTAACAATTTAAAATAAGTTTTACTAATAGCATTATAAAAATCAATGTTTAAATTATATGGAAAAAAACCAATGTCATTCAATGTAGTACTGTTGATAACTGTCTGTCTGGCAGTATACTTAGAAATATAATAATAAAAAAATCAGCTTCACGCTGTATCCCGCACACAGCAGGGTAGGCATAGGGAACCTAGTGTTAAGACACTCCGTTCCCCACTTCCCGCCGAATTCTGGAGGCATGGCGTGCTGAGATGGCGTTTTCATTTGTTTTATTTGTTCCTGTCCAAGGAAAAAGATTATATTTTATATAAAACTGAAAATGATAATTCAAGATATCAACTGTTTTAAAATATCGTTTTTCGTCGATAATAGTTTTTTAAAATAAAACTTAACGTAATAGCAAAATAGTATATTGATATGCTTGCATATGTCGTTTTTCAGGCGTATTGCCATCGTGGTACAACAGTGGTGATAGCTTCTACATGCAAACACATTGATTGTGGGTTCGATTCTCACTCGATCTCGATACAATAGAAAATTACTTGAAAATTGGGTGTGGTTGGAATATTGGGGAGCGGAGTGTGTCAAGACAAGATTCCCCTGCCTATACTGTTTTGCTATAGAAATTTTATAGAATAATATTATCTTCAACATTATTGAAGGTTTATTTAGAAATGTGCTCAAATTATGATTTATTAATTTACTGATTATTATTTTTGTTATTTAATAGTATTTACTATTGAAGAGAGAATGAGACGACGTCTCATGATGTATTATGTTAGATGTACTTATTATGGAAATATTAACAATACTAGAAAAAAGATGAAAGTGGGATATAGGAAATGTCTTAACATGAATAGACTGTCTTAACACTATGTTCCTTCTAGCTGCACTGCTATATGCGGAATACAGCGAAAATAAAAAATATATAAATTAGAACGTAGCGGGATTTGAACCCACGCCTCTTGTGAAACCGTCCAAGTGCTCCAATGAACGTACGTGACGTGGGTAACTTGTTTAGAGCGCTCCGGCAGATTCAAAGAGTCTCGGGTTCCCGCAACGTTTTAATTCTTATACGTTTTCTAAATAAATATTTTTCTTTTGTAAATATTGAATATATTTAAAAAAAATACTTTGTTAAGTTATAAGTCCTATGAAACAAGTTGTTCAGATTATACTTTTTCCCTAACCCTTATAAATACGTACACATAAACCATACACCATGCATTTCCCTCGCACTTTAGAAGATTTATCGCGACTCTGATATTAGATTGTTGATTTATACAGCTATTTTTATATATTTTTTAAAACATTACCTCCTATATGGGGCAGTCGGGTAATAAAAAAGTAATCATCGTTACCCGGTCCGTACAGACCCTCCACTATTGTTATTTTGCTCATTTTCTTCACATGAATCTATGTTTTATATAAATAAAACTGTTGGAATTTTGAGATGTATAATTTGTAAATATTTCTGTGGATTATTTTGTTTTACACTTCTTTCGATTTGATAGAAAATTTATTGGTTTGAGACTTGAATTGTAAAGATATCTATAAATTGTTCGTTCGACTATTCGAGGAACGTATTGAAGACTCATTTTTATTAGAAATTTTAATTAAAACATAATAATTCGTATAATTATATATAATATTTATTGAAATATATTTCAATATTTAATATTTTTTGTTTCCTCGCTCTGGTAATGAGACAAAGCCGGTGAGTTCCGCCTCTCAACAAGCATTGTCTCCAGAATTCAGTGGAAAGTGGTGAGAAGAAGTGACTTAATGGGAGCAGAGTATCTTAATATTAGGTTCCCAGGTTCCCCGTTGTCCACCATGTCATGTGTGGAATAAAGCGTGAAGTTAGGCGCGAGAGCTAGAATTGTCGTTAAAAATACTTGACCACTTTTATGTAAATACAACGCCTACTTACTTACAACTTACAGTAGTTTTCATTAGAATTTTACTATGTATAATTTTTGTTTGTTTGTTCAACTGTTGTTATGGCTACATGAGAAATTTGCATTGCTACGTTTCTTGCTTAAAGGTTTCCACTATTATGTATTTTAAATTGAAATTTAAAGGTAAATGTTGATTTATTCGCGTTGAAATAATCTTTTTGTGTTAAATAAAATCAAATTAAATCAGCTTCACGCTGTATCCCGCGCACAGCAGGGTAGGCAGAAGGAACCTAGTGCCTTATGACTAGGTTCCCTCTGCCTACCCTGCTGTGCGCGGGATACAGCATGAAGCTGACTTATTTATTTATTTAGGATCGTGTACAAAAGAAACACTACAACTGAATAAATTATATCGAATTTTCTTCAAAGTTAATTATTTTTCCAATTAAGGACAACCACAACGTGTACGAATAAAATAACAATGAGTACTAATTGCAAATATTTTAAAGCAATACAATAAAAAATAAAACATAAATGTCATAAAAATAAACAATATAATAATGTTTACATTTCCTCGCACTATTGTGAAGGCAAAGCGCGGCGTTGAGTTCCGCCACTCAATACGCAATACCTTCGCAATTTAATTCCCTCTCTCTTCCCTGCTGCATGCGGGATACAGCGTGAACGCTAATAAAACATGGTACATGTATTACGACCTATGTCCAAGTCGTAAATTAGTTTGGTTAATTAATTTAGATATGTCGTATGTTGAAAAATGTAAGTTTTTTAAGGAATTAGTATTTAAATTTATAAAAAATAAATAAGTAAATCACGCTGCTTCCCGCACACAGCAGGGTAGGCAGGGATAACCTAATGTTAAGATACTCCGTTCCCCACTTTCTGCCGAATTCTGGAGGCATTGCGTGTTAAGTGGCAGAACTCAACGCCGCGCTTAACCTCGACACCAGAGCGAAAAATTGGAAATATAAATTTAAGTAAATATTTCACCTCCTCGAGTGGGGATCGAACCCACAACCAGTCGGTTTTACAGTCACACTTCGTGCCACTGCGCCAGGACCAGCCTCAAATTTGAATTTATTTTATTTTTATTTTAATTATTATTTATTACTATTTCTATTTTTTTCCTCTCTACCTCTGTCAACGTAGTCATTACTGTGTGAATTAAATACAGTATCCACTTATATACATCGTACCATATGGTTTTACTGCCCAAAGAAAATTCACCTCTCAATGA
Source organism: Heliconius charithonia (assembly GCA_030704555.1). NCBI lineage: Eukaryota > Metazoa > Arthropoda > Insecta > Lepidoptera > Nymphalidae > Heliconius > Heliconius charithonia. Next base: position 1,208,857 of record CM060813.1, read on the forward strand.
TATGCGTCCACTTCGGCATAAAAACGTCTGTAGTCCTACTCTCGTATTGCTTATTAATGTTGCCAATTTTAATTTAATAAACCGTACTAACACTTTTCGTTGAAATAAAGTTATTGAAATAGAAAATAATATTTATACATTAACTTAATATGCTAACACTACTGACTACAAATTCATAAATAAAAAAAAACGCGTGCATATAAAAATATATATATATTACCTATACCCTTTACTTTAACTTTGTATGTTTTACCTAAAACAGAAAACAATCCATTTCCTGTCAGCACAGGAAACTGGAAACGGAAACTTAAGTTCAAATGTCAACGGTTATTTTCATATAAATAACAAAAGTTCACAGCAGAATTCCATGCGATATACGGCTAGATGTTAAATATTGGATTATACCAAATATTTTGTTAACTCTTGTATATTTACCAATATGCAACTTGGTGCTTTTTCTCGAATAGGTAAGCAGAAGCATTGCAAATGAGTGGCGTAACTCTACGCCGAGTTTTGTCTATCAGAGCGGTTAAATTATATATTACGTTTTCTAAATAAGTTGTTAAATGTTTAAAAATATTTGATTAAATGTTTGAAAATATTTAAAAAAAAGTATTCTCTCTTCCCAGACGACAGTTCGTAGTAATTATCTTTGGGTAGGGGAAATTTGTAAAAATCTCCCTACAGAGATTTTAACAACATAAATAAGTTGTAACAAGCGTATAAAAATTTCGACGTAGCTCGATGAGCTTAGTGGTCAAAGCGCCTGGCGCGAGTTCGAGTCCCGCTACGTTAAAATTTTTATACGTTTTGTAAATAAGTAAATTATATATTGTTAGCAAAATCGTTTAATAGAGGGTAGATGTAGGTGATAAAGACTATAAAAGCATTGGAGGATTAATCCCCTCCGATTAGTGTACGCATTCCCCTGCGATCGCCAACTCTTTACGAGCGTCCATCAAAGCTTCCTTTAACATTTAGTTTATTTTATTTAAAATAATATTTTTATTGAATTTGCTAAAATAATAGTTTTCAATGTAAAGGTAGCCCAAATTATGATATTATGAGCACGTAAGTAGTTCAAAGTAGAACAAAAAATGTGTAACTCAAGCGGGTGAGGTTACTAGTATTCAATATATTATGAGTTCGATTCCCACTTTAATAATGAACTGTTTTTATATCTTTGCTCTATTAATTAGATAAATTGTGGCGTTTAGTCTCGAAAATTGGGCCGTAAGTAGGTAACGGAGTGTCTGGACACCGAGTTTTCTCTACATTTTTTTATGCCGAATAAAGTAACCTGAAGAAAACAAAAACTAACTTCAAGACAAAAACCAACCTAAAAGTAGACCGAAAACTAAAAGATAAAAAATAATATTTTAATAACATGCTGTAAAGCAAAGTATAATTGTAATTAATTAAAAATAGTAAATAATTGAAAAACCTATTAAAAACATCTTATTTATAATGCTGTAGCCATTTAAAATCCATTACTTTTTTAAATAAAAATCTTTATCTATCTTATAAATATATTTTCATAGATATAACGGTTATTTTTTCCTTGGCTGGTTTCCTTTCTCGGTACAAGAAGCTCAATTGTATAAATAAACGTCTCCACACTTACTTCAACGATCAAAGGTACACCGTACAACACACCACCTCTCGCTTGTATTTATATACTTACTCTAGACTCTATACGGAAAGATTTTAATACACAACGAGAAATATAATCTTAATTATGTTACCTAGAAACTGACGAAAGTTCTCTTCCAGCCAATAACTTAATTAAGAAAAAAACAGGATAAGGAAGTCACGACCACATAATTTCTGCAGCGTAAAACAACACATAAATATAAAAAAAGTATTTAAAGAAAAAAATTAAGGCTAGTCATGGCGCAGAAGGCAAGTTTGTGAGTTCGATTCCCACTCGAGGGAATGGTATATTTTTATTTCCTCGCTATGGTAACGAGGTAAAGCGCGGCGTTGATTTCCGCCACTTAACAGACAATGCCAAAATAATATGTTTTATAAAACACACGTTTAGATACATGTAACCTACCATCTATACATACGACAAATTATAGGTATAATTACAAAAAAAAAGAACTTGAAATCATTATAGAAAACATTGTCAACATTAAATGATTTCTATACAAAATTCCATGTCAAATCTGACTAGATATTTCAGCCGGAACTCCCCAGTGTGCTAACTACCTAATGTAATTTCGAAGGTAAATAATTCTCGTTTGTTCCTTTTATGTTTATGCCCAAACCGCCTTTGAAGCTAATTAAAATATAAACCGTAAGGGCAGTTCAAATAAAAAGGTTCAAAAGGTTAAATATATGTAGAGAGAGAGTAATATTTAGACAATATAAATAAATTAAAAAAATTAAAGTTAAATTAAATTAGCTTCACGCTATATCCCGCACACAGCAGGGTAGGCAGAGGGAACCCAAAGTTAAGACACTCCGTTCCCCACTTTCTGCCGAATTTTGGAGGCATTGCGTGTTGAGTGGCAGAACTCAACGCCGCACTTTTGCCTCGACACCAGAGCGAAGAAAATGAAAATATAAATTTAAGTAAATATTTCATCTCCTCGAGTGGGGATCGAACCCACAACCAGTCAGTTTTACAGTCACACTTCGTGCCGCTGCGCTATGACTGGCCTCTATAAATATATATAATATAATATATTTAAAATTTTGTATTTTTTCTACCTTTTTTAAATTTTTTCTTATTGAAACTAATAGTAAGATATACTATTCTCCACATTCCGACATTGATGTTGTCGATTGTTATCAGATAGAGAAATAAAAATAATTCATTGTGTGGAGTGGAAAAGAATCCACGACAGTCCCGTTTGCAGACAAACTTTGTGCCACTGCGCCACGACGACATTAAGTCTAATATTCGTAATAGTATTCTTAATACCTATGAAGCCATCGTGGCGCAATGGAATAACATTTATCTCTAAGTGCAATATTTGTGGATTCAATTCCTATTTGATACCCTCAAATCATCTATTTTTCTCTGGCAAGACAAAACGTGGCGTTGAGTTTTGCCAATCAACACGTAATTTTCGAAGGCGACACGATGAACCTTTAAAGTAGATTTAAGTGCTTACCCTGCTGTATGCGGGATAAAGCGTGAAGCCGATATTCCCAATAATGTAATAATATTAAGAATTTTAATATCCATATAGTTTATGTTCAGCGATCCGAACAACATCCGTCATCCTGACGTCCTGATAAATGGAAATTTTATCGGACAACTAACTTTGCGGACGCGGATGTGGATGTGGCGATAAGACTTGCGAAATTGAGGCTTTGTCGGATAGTTGAGGCTGTGTGAGATAGCCAAATTGGACTATTCTTCTTTTAAACGCATTCGTGATATTAATAGAGATATTAATATTGGAAACTGTTTTTGTTTCTTTGTTTGTTTTTCTTAATCAGCTTCACGCTGTATCCCGCACACAGCAGGGTAGGCAGAGGGAATCTAGTGTTTTTTTAGACACTTCGTTCCCCACTTTCTGCCGAATTCTGGAGGCATTGCGTGTTAAGTGGCAGAACTCAACGCCGCGCTTGGCCTCGACACCAGAGCGAAGAAATGGAAATATAAATTTAAGTAAATATTTCATCTCCTCGAGTGGGGATCGAACCCACAACCAGTCGGTTTTACAGTCACACTTCGTGCCGCTATGCTACGACTGGCCTTGTTTTTCTTGATTCACAAATTATAAAAAATGCCTTAGTTAGGTTAAAAAGCTCAGTTTTTTTTAGATTCACACTGTATCCCGCTCGTACGAAGTTTGACAGGAGAATGCTTAGGGCATTTAGAGTTAAGACACTCTGTTTCCATTAAGACACTTCCGTTCCCCTTCACTTTCCGCTAAATTCTGGAGCCATTAAGTATCGTGTAACAACGCAGTTCTCTGACTCATCAAAGCGAAGAAAAGAAAATATTCCCTCGAATGAAAATCAAACCTACGACCGCCGCGCTTAAACGACGACCTGGGCCTGACGATTTTTATAAAAATTGAAATTCAAACTCTTAAAAATATTTAATTGAACATGTGTTTCATGGTTTTTAGAATTTACCCCCTAAGGGTTCAAATAAGGGGTAGAAAGTTTATATGGAAAAATCTTTAAATCACCAACGATTTTTATAAAAAAATAAATTCAGACTGTTAAAAATATTTTATTGAACACGTGTCTCGTGGTTTTTTTTAAATTCACGCTAGTTATTTATATATTTTTTTGACCGTATAGCAAATACCGTATAGCAGGATATATAATAGGTAAGTAATACGATTAAAAAATCCGTGTAACGTGTAATGACTGACAAAAATTCAATAAATCGAAATACAGAAAATAAAATCATTTGTAACTTTCAATTATAGTTACTAAAATACAACCTTATTGAACTAAATCAATGCTGATTTAAATCAACATATAGATTTGGACATGGTATTAGTAATTCTGCGTGAATATCCAAAGGAATATCGCGTCATTAATCATATAAATGAGGCCATTCCCCTACAAAGTGTCACAAATTATTCCCATAGTTCAAGATGTTATCTTCTGTTGAATAAGCGTCTTTCGATCTTAAGTATCAAAGCAGTTGTAAGGTTTCCATTTAAAAAACTTATTTTTTTATTAAAAATATTAAATTTTAGAAGAAATATATTTAGGCCGTTAAGGGAAATTATTCTCCTTATGGTAACAAAATAAAGCGCCGTGCTGACTTCTGCCACTCTACTCTCTCTAGTCAGTATTTTGAAAATTGAGCAGAAAATGAAGAACGGAGTGTAAGACAAGGACATGTAATGTTTCTAATAGGCAGAGAGGATCCAGACAGAATTCAATGCAGCATGTAGTCTTTTTACCAGAACGAGATAAAAATTATCAATTCATTCCCGAGTGGGAATCGAACCCACAATCGTCGCGTTTACAGTTAGATGCAATGCGATATGATGGCTTAATTAATTTCTTCTGTTAAAATAATAAATGTTTTCGTAAACTTTATAATAATGTGATTTTGTTTATCAAATCATATATGGTAATAGTGATCTAGTAACAATATCTCTATGCTCTCTATACATCAACAGAAATCATCTATTTTGGTTAACTAAATTCTTCCTTACTCTGTCCTAATACTGGTATTCATTTTTGCGCCTCACGCTTTTGTTTCACACTGTATCCCGCATATTGCTGTTTAGGCAGAAGAAAACTAGTCTTCTCAAGCCACACCGTTCTCAAATTTCCTCCCAACTTTCCCAAGTTATTGAATGGCGGAACTCAACGCTATAAGTGCGAATTGAACCCACACCCACGACGAGACAACCGGTGCACTACGGGGGCGTATCATGACTTCAATATTATAAAATATCCACAAAGAATTTAGGAAAGAAATTTCGAGCATATTTTCTTTAGAAATGATTCAATAACTCGATACAGCATCATGATGTATGGCGGCCAATCACCTGAAAGCCGATCTATAGCTACAGCGACCCTGAATAGTGCCAGCCGTTTTATTATGTGTGAGTCGGAATCGACAAAATTTTATATTCAACCTTTATAGTACGTTGTAAACTGTTTTTTAAAGATCGTTTTTTTACCTTTACTAGAATATTCTTCGATCTCTTTTTTCTACTTGGTCTACTAAGTTAAAGGATAATGATAAAAGATCATTTTAAGGTCACGTGTGTAACGTGACGTGACGATAGAGGGTTCGATTTCTACTCGAGGGAATGAATTATTATTTATTTACATTTATATTCCTTCGCTCTGGTTTCAAAGCAAAAATTGGCAGCACTTTTATCACTTAGTGTAAAATAGCTGTTTATTAGGTTTTTAATTATTTTTTGCCACTTTTTTTGTATAGCAGGATAGACGAAGCTAAACTAACTTTCCGTCCATTTCTCAAAACATTGAATCAGATCTTAACGCTGCGCTATGACTAGAAGAGCAGAGAAATGAAAATATTTTATTCCCCGCGAAGTGAATCCAACCCACAACCACAATTTACATTCAGTGTATGTTATATATAAGTTACGACGATAATATCAATAGAAAAGATCGATAATCATAAATATTACCTACAAACATCTAAAAGCATAAATATTATCCAATCTAAACCAACGAACCGGTCATTACCAGTCGCACACATGTACCACTGCGCCACGACGATATCCCTTTACTTCAGGGATCCCTTAAATACCATTTCTATTTAATAGTATTTTATTATCAAACCTACTATTGTTAGTGGATTTTTACTGCATGAATTAAATACTACTGGATTTATTTCATTAGCTTATATGCTTCACTTATATGCTTATATAAGTGAAGCATATAAACTAATGAAATAAATACAGTATATACTTTCCTTCGTATACCTTCATATTATATGCTAATTTTGATTAAATTAACTGTATGAACAATTTTTATTGAAATAATCTTAAAAGTAATTAAAATAATAAAATCTTCATGGCACTTAAACGATAGCTAAAATCAAAAAATATGCTAAAAATAATTGACTACAAATTCTTTCATTTTTACCTAAAATAGAAAAAAGATCCATTTCCTGCAGCACAGGAAACTGTAAACGGAAGTTTAAGTTCAAATGTCAACAGTTATTTTCATATAAATAATACACACGTCTATAGCAGAATCCCCTTCTACCAAATACTCTTATTCAACTATGGCAGATTTGACTAAATTCTACGTCTTATGTCACTCAGTCAGCTGAAGTGTATCTGTTGTCTTGTTGTATGTGACTGTAACGCGGCGGTCGTTAGTTCAATCCTCTCTCGAGAAAATTAATGATTATTTATCAATATTTTACCATCTTCGCTCGCGCAAAGAAGCCCGCCACTCAAGATACAATGACTCGAAAAACGCGTCGAAAAGTGGGAGACGTAGTATCCAACACTAGGTTCCCTCTTCCTACCCTACTGTGTGCGGAATACAGCGTTAAGCTGAATAAAGTACCTACCTAATTATCAACGACAGTCATTTTCTTCATTTCATTAAAATATTTTGCTTGATACTACAATTTGCTTGATTGGTTTATCGGAATTAGTTCCACCACAGAGAGCCCTGTGATTCCTATTTGAGCGGAAAATGAAAAACGATTTCTTAACATTCGTCTCTTGGCAGTCGAGAAAAAGCGTAAAACGGAATAATATAATTTTAAAAAATCTGCTTTGCGCTGTATCACACAGAAGGGTAGGCAGCGGGAACGTAGTGTTAAGACACTCTGTTCATTTACTGCCGAATTCTAGAGGCGTTCCGGCTGAACTCAACGCCGCGCTTGGCCTCGACACTAGAGCGTAGAAATGGAAATATAAATTCAAATAAATATTTCATCTTCTCAAGTGGGGATCAAACCCACAACCAGTTGGTTTTACAGTCACACTTTGTGCCACTGCATTTAGCTATAGCCAAAACGTATATCTAATTACACAAAAATATAATTTTAATCGATCAAATAAATGATCACACAGAAGGGTAGGCAGCGGGAACGTAGTGTTAAGACACTCTGTTCATTTACTGCCGAATTCTAGAGGCGTTCCGGCTGAACTCAACGCCGCGCTTGGCCTCGACACTAGAGCGTAGAAATGGAAATATAAATTCAAATAAATATTTCATCTTCTCAAGTGGGGATCAAACCCACAACCAGTTGGTTTTACAGTCACACTTTGTGCCACTGCGTCTAGCTATAGCTAAAACGTATATCTAATTACACAAAAATATAATTTTAATCGATCAAATAAATGAAATATAAACAAATTCAAATAAAATAACGTAAACTGTTCAAAAACAAACAAAATATGTATAAATGTTTTACAATAAGCAATTTGAGGCTATAAAATCGAAATTAACTGTATATATGATAAATAACTATGTGTTAAATTTGGTGAATTTTATTTGTGCTTATACTGTTGAGTGAAAGTTTTAAAATTTATATATATATTATATATACCTACCGTCTGTACAAATTTTGTCTGTTTGTCTATTTGTTTGTGCACACTAATCTCAGAAACAGCGTAGCAAATTTAAATGCAGTCTTTACTTGTTGTATTTTGACTATTTTCCTTTAACATTTAGTGTTTATTTTATTTTTACAAAATAACTGTTTTATTGAACTGGCTTAAATTATAGTTTTGAATGTCAAGATAATTGTCTCCCAAATTGAAATATTATAATTTGTGTAGTTGAAGCGTGCGAGGTCGTGAGTTTGATTCCAATTTGGGGGAATGAACTTTGTTTTTATGACTTCGCTCTCGTAATTCGATAATTAGTTGAAAATAGGACTGCAAGTGGGTAACGGAGTGACTTAGCAAGGAGTTCTCTCTGCACACCCTATTTTTGCTACAAAGAGAGTCAAACATAGAGAATAAAAACCACATTCATAACAAAAACCAACCTAAAACTTGAACGAAAACTAAAAGGTAAAAAGATATATGTACTTTAATTATTTCTATTCAAAGTATTTTTAAGTCGAAATTTTTTTTTCAGTTTAAGAAGCTCAATTGTATAAATAAACGTCTCCACACTTACTTCGACGATCAAAGGTACACCGTACAACACACCACCTCTCGCTTGTATTTATATACTTAGTCTAGACTCTATACGGAAAGATTTTAATACTCAACGAGAAATATAAACTTCAATATTTTACTAAGAAACTGACGTAAGCTCCCTTCCAGCCAAATATTTAATTAAAAAAACAACGACAATGATCAAAAAAGGCACGAGCGGCGTTAAAGTGGCGTGAAATGAATAAATATAGAAAAGTATGCTCTCGACAAAAATATATATTTTTAATTCCTCGCCAATAAGGAGATAAAACACGGCGTTATGTTTCGCCACTCCGAACGCAATGCTTTCAGATTTTGGCAAAAAAGTAGAGAATGAAAATGTCCCAGGTTACGTTCCCCTACCCTGCTATGTGCGGAATAAAGAGTGAAGCTTTTAGCTCATTTTTTTTTTGTTTTATAATTTTATTAAGCTTAACTTTTGTTCGCTTCAGTATTCAAGCTTTCTTTAACTGTTCTAACATTAATGAAGGCCGTCGTGGCACAGGGACACAGAATCAGAAACAGAAGTGAACAGAATCCACAACCCTCCCGTTTATTGTTAGAAACTATGCCGCTGCGCCACGATGGCATGTAATCCAATGTTTGAAAATAGTATACCCAATAACTATGAAGCCATCGTGGCGCAATGCAATAACGTCTAAGCACAATGAATACACTATTTGAGAATATTAACTACTTTCACGTTCCCGCTCTGGCAAGATAAAACAACACATACTGCCTTAGATTCGCAAATGTTTTCATGTTTTCTCCGATTACCCTGCTGTATGCGGGATAAAGCGTGAAGCCGATATTCCCAATAATGTAATAATATTAAGAATTTTAATATCCATGTGGTTTATGTTCAGCGATCCGAGCAACATCCGTCATCCTGACGTCCTGATAAATGGAAATTTTATCGGACAACTAACTTTGCGGACGCGGATGTGGATGTGGCGATAAGACTTGCGAAATTGAGGCTTTGTCGGATAGTTGAGGCTGTGTGAGATAGCCAAATTGGACTATTCTTCTTTTAAACGCATTTGTGATATTAATAGTGATATTAATATTGGAATCATTTTTTTTTTTGTTTTTTTTCTTAATTCTCATTTTTTTGTTAATGGCAGCAATGTTCCGACAAATCCACTAAATCGACATACTGAAAATTAAATTGATTATAGTTGTAAAAATACATTTTTATTGAACTAAAGGAATGTTGATTTAAATCATATTCAATGACATACAGATTTGGACATGGTATTAGTAATTCTGCGTAAATATCCAAAGGAATATCAGCATTAATCATATAAATGAGGCCATTCCCCTACAAAGTGTCGCTAGTTATTCCCATAGATCAAGATGTTATCTTCTGTTGAATAAGCGTCTTTCGATCTTAAATATTAAGCCAGCTGTACGGTATCTATTTAAAAAATATATTATTATTAGACAATTAATTAAGCAATAAGAGTTCGTCGTGTCGCAGGGGCACAAGAGTGTGAGTGCAACGCGACGGCTGTAGACTCGATTACCTCTCGAGGGAGTTAATTATTATTTAATAATATTTTAATTTCCTTGCCCCGCCCGGCTTTTGCCTTGATGCCAACGTCAAGGCAAAAGCCGGGCGTTGAATTGTTCAACCCCAAAAGAGAGGCTCAAAAATTCGGCGGAAAGTGGAGAAAAATGTCTTAACCCTAGGTTCAGTAATGTTAAAAAAAATAGCATACCCCTTAACCTCTACGTATGCTCAACAGTTCATAATTCATTCATATTAGTTGTAGTTAATATAAGCCATAAAAAATTAAAATTCCGTAAAAAAAATATTTCCCTAATATTAATTTTATAGTAGATACATATAAATCCCTAAGAGATTTTTATAAAAGAGGTTTACGGCACGTTTTCAGAAGAATTGAATCATTCAAAATGTTTCACAATATTTTCGGAAATAAAGGATAATTTAATTTATTTTTTAAATAATAATTATAAGACAATATTTAATATACAAAATCTTATAAATATATTTTTTAGCTTCTATATACATATCTAGATTTACTTAGTGACACTAGTGTCACGGCACTATGCTCCATTTTCTGCTCGATAAAGGCATTGCGGGTTAAATGGTGGTATATAATTGCATTTTTCTTTTACCAGAGCGAGAAAACGAAAATTTATTTCCGAGTGGGAATGGAACTCACAGACAGTTAAATGTAGTGCGCCACTATGGACTTAATTAATATTTTTAGTTAAATTAATCACTTTTTACGTGTTTTTTTTATATATTTTTTAATTATTTATTTGGAAAGTATAATAGTAGAGATGAAAGATGCGAGATGGATGGAAGAACAGAGCACTTTTAGCTGTGTGGCTGGTACCGACGCTGTGATACAGAAGCGAAAATTTTATATTACACAAGAAGAATGAAAGTAAGATGAATATTGTGGTGATTCGTATCACCTCCACGTATCAGAGATCGTTCTCTCCCTAGGAGCACAAAGTGGCAGGTCCTAGCAATGATGTCACGGTGACAATGAAGAAGAACGCGTTCAACTGGTTTGGGCACGTCAATCGACTGAGTGATGAAAAAATATTATGGAAAAGTGACCTTCCAAAACAGAGTATCAAAGATACTGGAGGAAAGACATATAATATAAAAGCATAAGGACCCCACGGAGAGCATGTATGAAGAGGTTGATGACAGTGGACGAGGCGAAAGAGTACCTCTGACTACATATGACTACCTCGCCAGGGTTACAGCGCCAAGTTTAGTTAAATTAAAGTTATTTATATTATATATTATTAAAGAAATTGCTATCCTTTCATAACTCATTCTTTCGACGCGCCCAAATCAGTTGTGCATGTTCTTCTTCATTCTTACGGTGACATTCCCGCTAATACCTGGTATTCTGTGTATCTCTTCATTGTAGATTTGATTAGCTAAGCTGACTCCATATACCTATCCTACGAAGAGATCGCATCTTCACATCATTCATCTTGCTTTCGTTCTTCTTTTGTAATACCCACATTTAGCCGCCGGTACCAACACTGCCTTATGTACCGCTAAACGTGCAGCTGAACTGACGTTTCACCGTCTCAACAATGAAGCTGAGACTCCGTTAACCCTGTTACAGACAGCAATCCGCCTTTCTGCATCTATCTCGTATGTTCCATCTCTACTGAACGTACTTCCCAAATATACCACTTCATTCACTTTATCTAATATCTTGCTATTTACACTGCTTTTATAGTCAGTCTTTAGTTATTTTCTTTCAAATCCAGACGGTGCTACCAAAAGTTAGTTTACCCTGATATCCAGTATATCAGGGTAAACTAACTATTCATTTTTCGGTTTCATACTATTTATTGTACAAAGTAGATCAAGCAAAAAAAACCTAGACCTAAGATACTCCATTCCCACCTTTCGGGACAGAGGAATTCAAGGCAACGCTTAACCTTGATACCAGAGTGATGAAATTAACATAATTTATTCCTCCAATTACGAATCGAACCCACACCCGCCAAGTTTACTCAGACACTGCGCCACGGTAGCTTAAGATGACTTTATCATTATAGAATATTCATTAAAATATTTAGATATAAATTTCCACCATATTTTATTTGGAAATAATTCAATACGATACGGCATCATGATGTATTTTTTTTTTTTTTTTTTTTTTTTTTTTTTTTTTTTTTTTTTTTTTTTTTTTTTTTTTTTTTTTTTTTTTTTTTTTTTTTTTATGGAAAAGGACAAGGCAAACGAGCGTTCGGGTCACCTGATGGTAAGTGATTGCCGCCGCCCACGGCCCCGTGCAACACCAGAGGAGCTACAGGTGCGTTGCCGGCCTTTTAAGGTGGAGAAAGACGCGCTTTTTGAAGGTACCCATGTCATATCGACCTGGAAACACTGCCGCGGGTAGGCCATTCCACAGTTCCGTGGCGCGTGGAAGAAAGTTCCTACGAAACCGCACAGTAGTGGATTGCCACGTATCCAGGTGGTGTGGATGATATTTTAGCCGATGACGTACGGTGCGGTTAGAAAATTCGGCGGCCGGTAACAGGTCAAACAGTTCTTCAGAACACTCCCCATGGTAAATGCGATAGAGAACGCAAAGCGAGGAAACGTCTCTACGCAAAGCCAAAGTATCAAGCCTTTCACAGATCATTGGGTCCCCAATGATTCGAATGGCTCTACGTTGTATGCGATCAAATGGTTCAAGCTGATACTGGGGTGCACCAGCCCAGAGGTGAGAACAGTACTCCATATGAGGCCGAACCTGGGCCCTATATAGGGCCAAACGGTGTTTTGGCGTGAAGTACCGTCTCGCTCTGTTGATGACCCCCAGTTTCTTCGAGGCCAACTTGGCCTTGCTTTCCAGATGATCGCGATACTGGCAGTCACTCGAAACATTAAGGCCCAATATACTGATACTGGGCGCGGCTGTAAGAGGAGTGTTTTGAAAGACTGGCGATATGATAAATGGGATTTTTTTTGTGGTTAACGCGCAAACTTGTGTCTTCAGGGGGTTGAACTGAACTAAGTTCCTTTCACCCCATGAGGAGTATGGCGTCCACCTGAAAGCGGATCTACAGCCGTCCTGTATAGTGTCAGCTATTATATTATGTGTGAATCGGAGTCGAGCAAATTGAATATCAATCCTTATATTATAGTACAAAACTGTTTTTAAAGACTCTTTTTTTACATTTACTAGGAACTTCTTTCTTCTTCTTCTTCTTATTTTTATATTTAGTCTCTATGGGTAGATTAGATGAAAAATTATAAATGAACAATTTGAGGTGTCTGGCGCGGGGGCACAAGGGTATGACTGCAACGAGACGGTTATGGATTTGATAATATGGGCCATAAAAAAGCCAGAAGAATGTATTTATAAATTTATTTGAATGTACATACGGAATCCTTAAGAGGTTTTTATAAAAGAAATTTATGGGACGATTTCTGAACAATTCAATCAATAAAAAATATTTCCATTATTTTCGTAAATAAAGGGTAATTACTATTTAAATAATGTTCAGACAATATTTTATATACAATGCATATATTTTTTCAGCTCTGCGCCGGATGGGTGAGTTAATCTAGTGTCACGACACTCTTTACTCCACTTTCTGCCCAAATTATAGTATAGGAACATAACCCCGTATTTTCTCGCGTACAGCGATAAAATAAAAATAATCAAATGTGTGAATCCACCACAGCTTCAAATGTCACTCAAACAAATTTTCCTCTTTGTAATTAATTTATTTAAAAAATATTGTTGAGCAACAATCTACGATTTTCGTCAACAGTAGTAAAATGAAAATTATCGTGAAACAACGATAGACTCAATCATAGCGTATATGACTTTAGACATTGAATAATAATAAGGCATGCTTATGCATACTATGCACACTTTGGATCGCTTACAAGCGGCGCGGGTTCAAATCCCGTTACGCTTAATTTTTCTAAAATCATTAGATACTCTGCCCTCCTCATTATAAAGACATGGGAAACATAAAAAAGGCACTAAAAATATCTCAATCTTTATACAAACTATTTTCTTCAAAGAATCCCTCTAAAAACACGATAAATCTATATTTACAGCGGTAATATCCCATACATTTGCTCGACAGATCAATCGGTCGATCTCGCCTACAATTTCCCAGCTGCCTTCCATTCTATAGCTCATTTCCTACAGACGTCCGCTGGAGTGAAGAATACTTTGATATTCTTTTATAAAACATATAGACTACACAAATATGAATATTGTATGAGTTATTGAATTTATTTATTGAACGTAGTGTATGTATGTTTGTGCCGGTAATTGGCTAGAGACGTTGATTTATAAAAGAGTGAAAGTCAATATGAAATTAATGAATGTTTGTTTATTTATATATAAACTGTACAAAAGACTATGGTGTTAATTGTGTTTGGCTTCACGCTTTATCCCGCATATTGCAGGATAGGTAAAACTAAACTAGTTTTAAGACACTCCCTTTTCTTTTTTCCGCCCAAGTCTTAAGACATTACGTATTGAGTGGCGAAACGAGGTCTTGTGAAGTGATGAAATAAATTTAATTCATTTCCCCAAGTGAAAATCGAACCCACAACTATCGCGTTAACTAACAGACCCTGCGATACGGTGGCGTAAGATGACTTTAACATCATAAAATATGTACAAAAATATTTAAAAGCTTTACAGAATATTTTCTTTAGAAATAATTCAATAACTCGATACAGCATCATGATGTATGGCGGCCAATCACCTGAAAGCCGATCTATAGCTACAGCGACCCTGAATAGTACCAGCCGTTATATTGTGTGAATCGGTGTCGAGAAAATTTAATATTCAACCCTTTTCTTATAAGATTTTTTTTTTTTATTTTTACTAGGATCCTCTTAGATCTTATTTAGTCTATATGGGTGGATTAGAGGAAAATGATAAATTAACATAATTATTCAGCGTGTGACTGTAACGCAACGGTGATGGGTTCGATTCCTATATATTTTAGATTTTTTCGTAACCTCGCGATTTTGGCCACATAGCAGGATAGGAACTAGCCTAGTATTAAGAATTAAGATACACCGCTTCTAACGTTCCATCCATTTTTCGAGACATTACATGTTGAATTCAACGCAGCGCTTTATTTAAAAAGTGGAGAAATTACAACAATTTTAGTCCCCTAAGTAGAAACTGAACCCATACCCACTACTTACAATCAATCCAATATAAAACTGAAAACGATAATATCACTGAAAAACGCATAAAATCATAAACATCACCTACAAACATGTAAAAGCATAAATACTCAAACCTAAAACAACGAAGAGAATATTTCACATTTAATACTCACGCTTAGGTTTTAATTACGAATGATACCCACATATGTACCCATATGGGGGCGGGACGGTTGAGTTATTATGGATAATCCGACGATATGAACTCATGTTATAGGTACCTACAGCGGCTTATATACCAGTGTATGGAATTTAGACAAAAAACGATTCAGTAATTCGGAGTCGCACTCAGGAATGTAGATTAGTTTAATTGGTTACTGCCAAAAAATGCTAAAAGAGGCCAACGTGGCGCAACGGAGCAGTGTCTAACTGATAGCAGTTTTGGATTGTGAGTCCGATCTCTCTCAAGAGAGCGAACGGGGATGTGAGCGAGGGACAAAGCGCGCGGTTGAGTTACGCTACCTAATGCATGATGTCTCGGAAAATGGGCAATTGAAATTTGAGACCCAAATGGCGCGGTGTGACGGAACGAAACCGTAAATTCAATAGGTCAAGACTTATCACGCAATGCTTTTGGAGTCAGGTAAAAAGGAGAGAACTGAGACTTATGGCACTAAGTTTTCCTGTCTTAGCAGGTATGTACTCGGGAAATAATTTTAATACTTTCCAAATAATACCAAAGTGCGAAAACAATGTGCAACACTTGAAATTCAATCTTCATATAATGTTATACTCGAATAACATACATCCTGGGCTCGAAACTCAGAGCGAGTATTTGCATTTCTGACTAATTCATAGTTTTATTACATTAAGTTGAATACTAGTTGGTTGTGAAGTGTTTTAAATTAAATTACTTAATATTTTAATGTATGCTGCTGCTGCTGCTGCTAAGCCATGGCGTATTAACTTATTGTGTTTCAAAACGTCACGATTGTTGGTTCGATTCCCACTAGAAGGAATGAATTATTTAATGTTTTAATTTTTTCGCTTTTAGTAAAAAGATAAAGTGCGTCGTTGAGTGCCTAACACTCAAACATTAAAAAAGCAATTAACCCACCTATACATATCCAAACGATGAAAAGAAAGGTTATTCACCACACACACACACACACACACACACACACATACACACACACGCGCGCGTGCACACACACACACACACAAACACTCGTCTCATCGCACATGAGAATGATGTGTGTTTTGTTGTAAAGTGTCAAAAAGTTCACACGTAGCGCGTCGAAGTCGTCATTTGAAAAGTTTCATGAAAAATTTTCTAGTACATTCTGCTGGTGTTGATTGACATTCTGTAACTAGTTAGGAATGGGCACAGTGCTGACTCTGGCTTAAGCGGAAGCGATTTTATAGTGTTTTTTTTTTCAAATATTTTTTTTAGTTCAGACCATCGTAATGCAGCGGCAGAGCGTCTGACTATAAACGCATAGGTCATGGGTTCGATTCCTGTTCGCAAGAATGAGTTATTTTCATTTCTCAGCATTAGGTAATTTTCTGATAACAAGACAAAGCACGCAGTTGAGTTACGTCACTTTACACGCAATGTCTAGAAGATTGGTCAAAAGGGGAACGACGTGTTTCAACATTTTATTCCTACAATAAAAATAATACTTTAGAAACGAAATCGCATTATAATATGGAACTATAGAGCTGTTACTTAAAAGATACTCAAGATATTGTTCTCTCCAGCTTTCGTTCAAGTTCGGAAACACTATATTTTTGCATGCATAACAAAAAAACTTTATAATAAGTGTTTATATAGATAATTTATATTTTTCTAACAGTCAGCAAATTCTTCTTACTATTCCAAAAGTTTAAAATATCAAAGAAATAAGTTATTTAATGTTTTAATTATTAAAAAAAACTATATTAATAGAATTTTTGATATACCAATATTAATAGAGTTTTTGTATGTTTGCTTCCCAAAATTTTACGGCAATTATATTCTTAGTTATTATTTATTATAAAAAAAACTCTACAAATTAACATAAACCACCCCTTATCTCTTAGGTAAGCATGATATCCGGTACAAAGCATCGCACATGACAGCCGTAGCTACAACCGATATCCGCACTGTTCGCTAAACGTTTATTAGTCTCGTTTATGGAATGTTGAATTTTTCAAAATAGTAAAAACCGGTCAAATTCAAGGCGGACTCGCTTACAGAGGGTTCCGTAGCAATTTCAATTTTTTATGCCATCATATGGGGAAAACATTTTTTTTTTGTGGGGAACGGAGTGTCTTAACACTAGGATCCCTCTTCACGCTGTATCCCGCACACAGTAACCCTACTGTGAAGCAGATTTTTTTTATTGAGTTAACAAACTTCACTTGGCGCACGTATACATTTATTTTGTATGAAATGAACTACAATTATAAGTTTGTGTTGTTTTTTTTTTATTAAAATCATCTTTTGTTTGCATTTTGGATTTTTTTCTTTATTTGTACTGCATGTTTCCATTTATCGTCATATATCATTAATGTAGATCTACGGGAAGTACCCTAAAGACTTTGATTACGCGGCGAATTTCAAACAAAATACAGTAATAACGATGCATAACCACGAGCGATTATTATTGCATTGTTCTTTTGATGGTTTGTTTGTTGAGGCCAGTCGTGGCGCAGCGGCACGAGGTGTGACTGTAAAACCGACTGGTTGTGGGTTCGATCCCCACTCGTGGAAGGAGATGAAATATTTACTTAAATTTATATTTCTATTTCTTCGCTCTGGTGTCGAGGTTAAGGGCGGCGTTGAGTTCTGCCACTCAACACGCAATGCCTCCAGATTTCGGCAGAAAGTGGGGAACGGAGTGCCTTACCACTAGGTTCCCTCTGCCTACCCTGCCGTGTGCGGGATACAGCGTGAAGCTGATTTATTTTTTTTTTCTTTTGATTGCGTTGATTTAGAGGCTTATTTTTTTCTGCGTTCCAAGAGACCGTGGATTAGAATATTGATATTCATTTAAAATTATGGTCATTGGATAAATCGTCTTGACAGACAAACAGACAGATAACGAAGTGACTCTATAAGGGTTTCGTTTTTTCGTTTTGAGGTATGAAATCCTAAAAAATTAAGAACATAACTTTGTTCATTTGAAATAACGTTTCTGTATAATTTTTTATGTATATATAGAGGCCGTACGACTGGAGCACAAGGTCCAGAAATCGTCGGAAGATGGAGAATGAAAGAGAAATTGATTGAATTCATTCCCCCAAGTGGTGATTGAACCCACAACTATCGCGCTACAGTCACACCCTTGAACCTTTGCGCCACGACGGCTTTTATTATAAATTAATTGGATATAAATTGGAATAATTGTGTACAAGTAGTGACTCGCCAAGATATGCACTTGATGGCGCCAATTTGGCATTTATTCGTTGTAAAATAATTAAGTTTTGGTCGTATATATTAATTCTACGCGAAATTGAAGCGTCAATTCAACGAAATCGCTTTTGGTGGGATTTTTTTACTACGATTTTAATTTACATTCTCTATAAAATTTTAATTAGAAAATAAAATAAATAGTTTTGCTTTTTTATATATATATATATATTCAAGTAAGGATCAAGCCGACACTGTCCCACCATGCTACAATGGCTTATAAGCAACCATTCACACACATAGCAGAGTAGGCAGAGGGAACCTGGAAATCCAGTGTTAAAACACTCCATTCTCTACATTCCACCAAATGTTAGTAGCATCACGTTGTGGGCGGCGGTACTCAACAAATGAAGAGGAAATGAAAATATTATAAATATCATTTTCGTGAATAGAAATCAAACCCACAACCTGTCGCGTTTACAGTCCCCCTGTGCACCTGCGCCACGGCCTCAACAATTATATTTTAGTCTTAATTAACAAAAACAACCTAATATCCTCAAGAAATTCCAAATCACGAACAGAACTGAACTAGACCAGACTAGAGCATGCCATGAACTTAAATCGGAAGCTAAAGCGGCTATCAGTACATAAATCCCTGTCACTAACCACCAAGCAAAGCCAAGGGTCAAACAAAAACACCAAAACTGTCTGAAACAGCAACTTGCAAATCCTAAATGTTTTGTTTCTCTTCCACTCAGCGAGTTTAACGAAATTTCAAAATAGATTTGCCTTTATACTATAGAGCAGGGGTTCCCAAACTTTTCTTGATCAAGGGCCACTTTTATATCATTCTTGGTAGCAGGGACCACTATGCAAGTAGGTATAAAAAAATTAACTGTGATAATCGAACAGAAACTTCTCCTCACCATCCCCAGTCATAAAATTAAAATCGTTCGCCGACCATATTTAGGCTTCTGCGGACCACTGGTTGGGAACCACTGCTATAGAGTATGAGCCTCTGTAAATAAAGTGCGGTCGAAAATGTGTGTAGATTTAAAACTGCTTAGAGGTTGCTTTATCGTTTATGGTATTCGTTTTGTTTGTGTAGTTTTTGGTAAATTTTAGTTCTTGGGTTTCGTTTACGTCTAAAATATATTGTTATTTTTATCGTAAAAACATATATTAGAAAGTAAATTTCACTGCCAAAAACACCGTTTTGATTTACCTGCCTAACCTGTTATAGGTGAGTTAAAGCCTAATGTTTAAAAAGATCTGTAATTAACTTTAATATACTTGTCTGCCTTTGTCTGTAGGTAGAGTACGAAGGCAGACGTAGGAATGGTGTAGGGGCATAAACGTGTGATTGTAAGCGCGATGGTTATGGGTTCGATTATCACTCGAAGAAGTGCACTATAAAATATTTATATTCTCTCGCTCTGATATCATGGCAAAACTACTCAACACTCTATGGCAAGGGAGTGTCCTAACACTAGATACTCCCATGTCACCCTACCTACCCTGCTATGTCCGGGATACAGAGTTTGTCCATCTGTAATAATATTCCATAATATTCCATGTACTGTATACGAGCAATAACAGTAAACAGTAAAACTGTGAACGACCCCTTAACACGCGCTAAGGGCTGTTACTGTGCCATGAATTTTAACGATATCCGTGATTTAGGCGTAATGCTTTGTTTTTACTGTTTACGCTTTAATCATTTTTAGGAGAATCATATGTAGAGATATAAGATTCTGATGATGAGGCCATCATAGAAAGACCACGGTTATAGGTTCCAGTCGAGAGAATAAATTGTTTTTGTATCAATCAAAACCTTTCTCCGTATACGAAGCCACTTTCTACTGAGAAGTTGTTTGTTTGCGTAGCGGGAGTCGAACCCGTGCCTCCTATCGCTATCTTTACTATCCAAATGCTCTAGCTCATTAGCTTAGGTTGTAGGTATTCATCGAGCTCCATGAGTCGAAGTCCTCATATGCTTTACATTTGTGCTAGGTCGTTGGACTTCATCTCGAAGAGCGGATTTAAGTCTATTTTTAGTGTTTATATTCATAACATACAAATAAATAAATAAACATAAGAATTATATTTTATTATTTAAATTTGCCGTAGTCGTGTATTATTTACATTTGAATCGTCGGAGGCCAGTCGTGGCGCAACGGCACGAAATGTGACTGTGGGTTCGATCCCCGGCTGATTGTGAGTTCGATCCCCATTCGCGAAGATGAAATATTTACTTAAATTTATATTTCCATTGCTTCGCTTTGGTGTCGAGGCTAAGCGCGGCGTTGAGTTCTGCCACTCAATACTCAATGCCTCCAGAATTGGGCAGAAAGTGGGGAACGGAGTGCTTTAACACCAGGTTCCCTCATTGCACCCTGCATTATAAATAAAAGAGAGTTATCAGCTATTTGGATCAGTCAAGAATGTATGTATATATACGATGTAATATAAGCAAACGATTTAGTAATAAATGTAGTAACAACGCAATGGCCCATTAAATTGACCAATTCTCTTAACCAGAAACTAGCGAGGCATTCAAATTAGCTGAACTAACCTTACTAACAGTATATTGCAGTTTGCGCACACCGCTTGCTGTTTTACAAATTATTAACTATAAAATGTTACTGTAATAATATTAATAATATAGTGTGATAAAAAATTAACATTAATAAATAAGTGAGGCCAGTCTTGGCGCAGCGGCACGAAGTGTGACTGTAAAACCGACTGGTTGTGGGTTCGATCCCCACTCGAGGAGATGAAATATTTACTTAAATTTATATTTTCATTTCTTCGCTCTGGTGTCGAGGCAAAGCGCGGCGTTGAGTTCTGCCACACAACACGCAATGCCTCCAAAATTCGGCAGAAAGTGGGGAACGAAGTGTCTTAACACTAGGTTCCCTCTGTCTACCCTGCTGTGTGCGGGATATAGCGTGAATCTAATTTAATTTATTTTATTTAATATAAATAAATAAATTAATGTGAAAATTTGTAAGGATGGATGTATGTTCCACTGCCACGCAAAAACTACTGAACGGATTTAGATGACAGTTAACAAAAATAAAGCGGCTACAATTTATGTAGAGATTTTGTACCTATATTTTGGCTTTAACATTGGTTACTATATATTTATGTATTGGTTACTATATAAAAGCGGCATTTAGATTGCTAGTATAAGGTATACTAATATTTAAAGCTGAATAATTGGTTTGGTGAAAAGAGTTAATCTCAGGAACTTTTGGTTATTTTTGCATACATCGTGTTAACCCTTTATTTTAATCTACTATACAAGCGACTACTATACAAATTCCTAATTATTTCCAGTTGATTACGGCGCTGCGAAACCGCAGATAAAAGTATGTCTTTATCTATACGCTGTACCCCACACATAAGTGGACAAAGGTAACCTGGGAACCTAGTTAGTTAAGACACTCCGTTCCCATTAAGACAATTTCGTTTCCCACTTTCTGCGTGTCAAGTGGCGGAATGCCGCGCTTTGCCTTGCTACCAGAGCAGGAAAATGAAAATATTATGTATTTTATTTTCTCGAATAGGACTCGTACCCACAACCTATAGCGTGCAACTATTAAAGTTGCACGTTTGTTCCCCTCCGTCACAACTGGCCTCTAAAATATATGGTCTTAAGATTTACACCCACGGAATTAAACCTAAAGTTTTAATTCCTAGTTTCATACTGTTAATTTCATACTTTTTTTTTTATCTTTTTGGTTTTTATTTGAATTGAGTATAATTCTCATAAATTTTCACATCTCAGTACACGGGCGTATCTAGAGAAAAAAAAAGAATATTCACGCTGTATCTCGCACACAGCACGATAGGCAGAAGAAACCTAGTGATTTGTGTTGGAACGTTTTGCCTCGACACTAGAACGAAGATATTTAAATCATCTCTTCAAGCGGGGATCGAACCCACAACCAGTCGCGCTTCCAGTGGCTCTTTGTTCCCACGACTGGCCTCATACTACTATTACTATAAAATATAAATAGTATAAATTATTGATTGATTTCTTCACTTCACCAATGTCACGTTATAAGGAAAGATAGATATAAAAATATTACCTACGATGTTGCTTGTTTACTTGTCACTGTCACGTCATTGTCACTTAAACTCGAGTCGGAAGCTCGATCAGCGATTGAAGCGTTGATTGAAGCGTGACATATTTTTTTTTTATTTATTTATATCCCGATTTCCCAGAATACCGGCAATTTTCAACGCAGCGCGGCGGAAACACGCCTTTTGCCTTTGCACGTCGACTGTAAAATCTGTTCATTATTATGTTTAAAGTAATCTGTTTTGTTTTTAGATAAATAAATATTCTATATAATATTGAGAACGTCGTGGCGGCATTGCGCTTAATTGAAACACGTCGACTGTGGGCTCGATACCACTCAGGGGAATAGATTGTTTTCCTTTTTTTTCGGTTTGGTAACAAAGCGCGGCGTTCAGTGCCGCTATTGAACGATGGAGTAAAAGTCAAAAATTGGGCGAAAAGAGGGGAAAGATAAGATATGTATTAAGCCTAGATAGCCTGTCTACCCTATATGTGAAGAACAGCATGAATCGTTAAAAATAATATTCTACGATGCCGTCCATGAATCGCGTTATGTTTTTTAGTAATTTTAAGCCAAGCCCGCCCCCTTGGTGATACTTGGTGAGGTTTATGACTACTGGATATCTGATTATTATACGTAACGATACGAAATACACATAGTAGTATAGGCATATTACATGGGTTTCTTTGATGGTAGAAGTACGCAAGACATAGAGATACAATCCTGTATTGATTACGTGTTCGGTGGCAAAACTCTAAGCCGCATTTTGCCTTGTTACCCAAAAGAGCTGAAAAATGAAAATATTAAATATCTCATTGCCTCTGAGTAAGAATCGAACCCACGACCATCGCATCTAGAGTGAGATAAGCGCGTTTAATCAAACAAGCACTTAATCTGTATAATATTAGTAAATAAAGAAAACAACACTAATAACATAACATAACATATACCACAAACGTAGCTCGTACCAAATAAATAAACCATTTCTCCTTTCCACCGAACCGTGACATTTTCTTTGAAATTTAAAAATAAAAGGCAATGCGCAACCATGTTATAGAGTTTCTTAAACATTTTCACGAGTAAATATAATTTTATAGCTTAGGTTATGAATTTATGGTGTACTGTTGACATATACGCTATGTAGGAAAAGTATAAAACTGGAAGTGCCATCACGTTTCTCATTATAAACCAGGTGGCATGATGAACAGGTTATTTAAAATTAATGAATTGCCATTCCGAGTTGGAAAGATTATACATTTTCTTTCTTTTTAGGCCTTTTCACGGGGAACTAGAGAAAACCACGATAGCTTGTATTAATGAAGTGTCCTTTTTAATCTGTTTATTTGGAGAATTGAACTGGCTTCTCGTAGTTAAGCTTATTTCTGAGCAAACAAACAATACTTTAATTTTATAAATAATTATTTTTATTTATTTTTTTTAATTTCTGTTTCTTTTCATTTAAAATACGCAATAATTGTGGTATTCCAATTGTGTGACATTCCAAAATGATGATTACTACACGTTTTTTCCGTAAAACAGGGTGGACTTCTTAAGAACGTGTTAAGACACTCCATTCCCCTCTTCTTTGTTCTTGATATGTTAATATAATTAACTTTAAAATTAACCGTGGCGCAGCGGCACATCAACTGAATGTAAGCTCTACGATCGTGGGCTCAATTCCCATTCGAAAGAATGAATTATTTTCATCTCTCTCTCTCTCTCTCTCTCTCTCTCTCTCTCTCTCTAGTAACAAAAACTAACGCGACATCAAGAACGGAATATCTAAATATTAAGTTCACTCTACCTACTAGCAGTGGCATTTGTGATACAGCTTGAAGAAAAATAATGTAAATTCGCAATAATATTATATTCTACAGGAGTAATTTCATTTTTGTTTCATTGAAACAATTCTAAAACATAAAAAAATCCGATATAAAACTTTAAATTCACTTAATACTTCCACAGTCTCTATATTCCAGTTAGGGAAGTTAGAGCTGCTTATAAATAGCATTTGTATGACGCTAACGGCCCATTGCCGGTGCGTCCAACAGATTTGTCTCGCAAGGTGGCGTTGCAGCTTTGGATATACGATTGTTTTATATGACACGAACAAATAAAGGCATGAGGAATGAGTTAATGATGAGTAAACAAAAAATATATTTTGCTGTTTTGTTTTTCGACTGCTAAGGAAGGCTTATGTTTTTCGCGCGTAGCTTGTATGTATGTATGTAATATTCTTTATTACCTCATATCTCCAGAACCGCTGAACGGATTTATATATTTGAGATATTGTTAGATTCATATGAGCAGTCCAAGTGTTCTTAGATAGGTGACGTTAAAAAAAATAATCATGGCGGCTGTGGGACGCCATTCGACTTAAAGAAAAAATAATTTTTCGTACATTTTTCATACAAGAACCAGGAACCCAGCATAATTTAAAGAGGTTACCGACTGTTAATCCATATAAACTATTGGCCTTGTTTATTTTCCGTTTAATTTTATGCAGTCGCAGTTTTTGTTTTTTCAAAAAAAAAAATTGTTGTTTATATTTTTCAATTCTAAATTTTATTGTCTTCTGTATCTTGAGTTTTTTTTTAATTTTCAAGAGACATTAATACACTAATATGTTATATTGTTCCAGTATTTTTTGTTTTATGTATAGTAATTACATCCTTATTTATTTTATACCCTTAAATATATTATTTGCACCCTACCCTTATCTTAATTTGCTATTTCCTCTGCTTGAAGGTTGCTTGGTAGAGATTGCTATTAAGCAATAAGGCCGCCTTTTGTACATTTATATATTTTTATTGTATTTCTGTGTCTTTTCTTGGGTGTACAATAAAGAGAGAGTTTTTTAGAGTTCAGGCTTCCTCCCACATACATATATATATATATATATATATATATATATATACAGAGGAAACCTTCTGTATATATTCCGTTCACTAGATCCTATGGAACTTAACACTGAGGCTTTCTGGTACCCATACCAGAGCGAAGAAATTAAAATAATTAATTCCTCCAAAGAATTTCTGTATGACTAGCTGTATCCTAGAAATAGCGGAGTAGGCAGAGGGAGCTTGGGAACCTAGTGCTGACACACTCCCTCCCTCTCCGCAGAATTCTGGAAGCATTGCATATTCAATAGCAAAACAAATATATATATATATATATATATATATATATATATATATATATATATATATATTGTTTTACTCTTATATATTTCGGAATTTGTTATATAACTACAAACAAGTGACTCATCAGAACACCGTTGTTTTAGCTGAAAATCTAGAATTACAGAACAAACTTTGCAGACGTTAACTTTCATCCTCCTGTTCTGAAATCCATGTTGCAATGTTATGTAGGTATGTAAGAGTTTAATACTCACTGATGCAATGCACTTCTGCAAATCTTACTGCCTTTTTGTAATATTATTAATATATTAAGGCTTAAAATAAGATTAAATGTTTTATTTTTAAGATATCGCTAGTTGAATGGCGGAATCTAACACCGCAATTTGTCTTGATAAAGCATAGTAAAATCAAACTTAACACCGCACAAAGCATAGTAACTAAAATAATTACGACGAACAGACAACATTACATAAAAACTACAATATATTATTCCTCTGAACGAAAATAAAAAGCGGTACCTGGATAAATGTAGCAACAGTAACGTATTTTAGGCTATTAAAGGCACACTCAAAGGTGTGAGAGGAGAGACGTGCGGTACAGAGCCGGCTGCTGATACCAGCTTGTTTGACTAACGAGTCGATTAACTGTGATTTAGAACGCAATATTGTCTATACGGTACGGATTTTTACTTTATTTTTTTTCTATTTTGGAAACAAAAAGAGGTATTTAAGAGGATTGATGTTAAAAAAGTATTTATTGTTTTGATACCCTTTCATTAGGTCGAGTTGGAAAAAAAATAAGAATCTGAATTTTATCCTTAATTTCATCTTTATGAAACTTGGTAGTTATATGTAGCTTAGGTGATAGTATCATATTTTGGTAGCTTATAACACGTGAACACAGATCACACAGCATCTGTAATTCACTTACCTATAATTTTTGTTTATGCAAGAGCAGTTCAAAGTGCTTTGTTACAATAAAATTATAATTATATTGTTATATTATTTTGCTACTTCTTCAGCAAACTTCACTAGGATTCCTCTGCCTACTCTGCTGTGTACGGGATATAGCGTGAAGCTGATTTATTTATTTATTTTGGTGTCACGCTGTATAACGCGATGGTAAAGAGAAGCTATTGTTACTCTGCTCCCTACCGCTCGAGTAATTTTCGATTCTGGAATATTTAGGCCAGTCTGGCGCAGGGGCACCAGCATGCGACTGTTATTGCGACATGTTGTGAGTTCGATTCCCACTCGGTGATTTTAATTTCCTCGCTCTGGTAACGCAAAGCGCGGTGTAGAGTTTCGCCACTCAAAACGCAATGTCTCCACAATTCGGCAGGAAATAGGAAACTGAAGTGTTTTAATAGCAACTTAACACTAAGTCAGGAGTTTCCACTGCGAAAACCTGCCATGTGTGCGATACAGCGTAAAGTACATAAAATATTTAGACAGCTTGCAGATGACCTATTTCAATATATTTCCGTATATTTATACAACTAATTTCAATTAATATAAAAAAGCTAATGTCAATTCACCCCGTTTACAATTTCCGCTCGATGTACATTCATAATATTATGAAAATGTAATGCGAAATTAGGAAAAATACAGTTTTCTTTTTAATTTCACATACACTGTCAAAGTTTCTATAAACAGAGCGAATAAACCTACTTATCAAATAGATAAATACTACGACAAAAATACATACAAATTTAGCTAAACAAGTAGAAAAAAATATAAAAATGGTTAATCGTGACTCAGAGGCAGAAGAACGTGACTGCTAACGTGACTGGTTGTGAAAAATGGGGAACGGAGTGTCTTAACACTAGATTCCCTCTGCCTATCCTACTGCGTGCGGGATAGAGCGTGATAATAAAAAAAAATAAAAAATCAATGCTAATTATCCCACATCGTGTAAAATTACAAACATGATATAATTTCTACGAATCGACCTATATATAAACTGGTGTACGAACGACTGAAGTCAGCTGACCGTACAAAGGAGCGGTTATTTCCCACTTTGTTTCTGTCAAAGGCGGTAGTTAAATATAATTTACGTTTGTTGAAAGTAAAATTCGCTTGCAAAATAATGTCTTAATATTTTTATAATGTCTTAGTTTCTATTTTCAAGTTGAAATAATATGAAATTAATGTCGCCTTGCTTTATATTTCTTGTTAGTGAAAAATATGTGGACGTTCTAACACTATAATAATTATTATTTTCGGTGTTTTCTTTTAATTTAACTCAATATTTGAGCCCATGATTTTTAATTTAATTTTAAAAATTGCTTTCATATTCCGACAAAATCATCATAAATCATCATCATCATCATCATCATATAAGCGGCAGGTTGTGTTTGATTACTACTCGAGGTAATTAAATATTTAATGTTTCCATTCAATCGTTCTGGGAACAACGCAATTCGCGGCGTTGAGTCCCGCAACTCAATACGCAAAGAAGTGAGGAACGATAGTAGCTTATTAAGAAGGAAGTGTCTTAACACTAGGTTCCCTCCACCTACCATGCTATGTGCGAAACACAGCGTAAAGCAGAGATGATGATTGTTTCAAACTGTTAGTTAAGAACTAACTGTTTGAAACAATCATCATCTCTGGAAAATTACCTCTTCTCAAGAAAAAATATAATAAAAACAAAATTATCGCCATTTTCTTGCCCAAAAAGTAACACAGGCAAAATTATTCCGTACAAATTATTATTCGTGTTGATCCCGGGATAACGAGACACAACCAAAATATATTGTTCATATCTACCTAATCCCTTGTTTAATGCTGCCCCGATCCCGCGTTTCACGGGATTTGTCGAGTTACGTTTGGCTAACAATTTGAATGTTACACACCTTGAATTTAATAAAGGTTTATTAGGGAAAGTGAAAAGTACACATGTGAGGAGATAATAGAGTAAATCAAACTTTTTTTAGGCAAAAATATATAAAAGGTATAACCAAATAAAGGACAAAAATAAAGGACCTCTTTTAAATTAAATTAACTTTAAAAGATTAAAGAGTCATTGAGCAGAGGCACACGCGTACGACTGTAAACTCGATGGTTGTGAGTTCAATTTTTACTCGGAAAATGGTTCCCCCTGGTAACCAGGCACAGCGCGTTATTGAATTTGAATTTACTACCATTATTTAATCCAACACTTTTAAATAGGTACATCAGTAAGATGTCATTTACATACAAATAACATATACTAATGTTTATTCACTCATTTTTCAAATAGCAACGTAGGCAGGTGAAATGTAGCGTAAAAACATTAGTACTACTTTTTTGAAACCTACCGTTTCGCCTTGTTCGCTCTAGTGAGCGAAAAAAATTATACTAATTGATTTCTTCAATTGAGAATTGAATCCGCAACCATCACATTTACGGTTTGGCGCTGTGCCACTGCGCCACGTCGGCCCCAGTTTTATTATTGTTTATAATGATAAAGGATGCTTTGCCGTACTTCAACAAACTCCGGCTACAAAGTATCTTTTTAATTCACACTTACATGAAGTTATCTCTGAACTGTAACTTTTTATCGCCGCATTTGGCAACGAACTGGAGCTGTAATAATCAGAGATTATGAAATGGGCAGATGTGAATCGTAGATTTGGACCTGCAATTTTATACGTGTCTATGTTTGCCTTTCCAAGAGTTTTGGGCCAGTAAACCATAACTTTCAGGGTGGGTTTTTCCAAATTTTATATTGTTTGTTAAAATTTTATATATTTTCTACAGTTATTATGTTTTATGATATGATATGATTTAGTTAGCTTATTAGCAGAATCCAACACTGAAGCTTCTTATTCTTCTTGAACTTTTCCAAAAAAAAAAATTAATTTATATATTTACCAAACAAAGAAATAATGTAATTTAATACTGAATATATTGAACAATTTTAGCAAACCTACATTAAAAAAAAGTTACAAATTTTTTTTAATGCAAATTGAATAGTAATCGAAACGAAGATATTGATTTTAAGAAGAAACAGAAACAGAAAATCAAGAAACATTTGACAATGTATGGTATATAGAGAGGAGGTATCTTTCTCTGGAGCCCTAGCTACTGATGGCCTGGACATTTATCCCGCATTGGGACTCGGGAGAATAATTCTTCAATATTTTATGTGCCTTTGGACAATTCAAATAACATGTTGTTATTACGACACTCACTACTTAAAGTAAAAAAGGACTCCATTTTCCTTTCTCTACTACTACAAACAGCCACATCTACATCAACTATTCTAGGTGCAGGTCCCGAGTTGGCTTAAGTTCAGGCCGGTTTTCAATTGCAGCGGAGCTCAGATGATAAATTTTATAAAACACCACATTATTGTTACATTACCATAATATCATTTTAAAAAAAAACAGTGTTAAGACACTCCATCCCCCACATTTCGCTATTTATTTCGAGGCATTGCGGGTTGAGTGGCAGAACTTAACTAAACTAAAATTAAAGTCTTAATAAATAATAATTCATTCTTTTGAACCCACAACCGTTACAGTCGCACCCCTGTGCACCTGCGCCATGACGGCCTCGTAGGTATATCATCTGATTACAAAATTAATGTATAAGCTTTAAAAATATATTAAATAGTACGCAACTGTACTGTTCTACACAATTATTTATTTTCTCATCTCAATAACTCTCGCGATCTAAGAAAATTTTAATTTTCAAGACAATAGAACCTAGTGTTACGACACTCGGCACTATATATGAATTGATTGAAATAAAACAAACACTAAATGTTAAGGAAAGATTGTAAAAAATTAAATGGAAAATTACTTTTTAAATCAATTAAGCCGTTAATGAGGTTAGCGTGAACAAACACACGGACAAACTAACAAAACACAACAATTGCATACGATAATATTGTTACAAAATGAGTTTTGAACCAATATTCCTCCTCCTCCTATCCTTGTTCGTGCTTTTAATTTAAGAAATTCCTTGTTTTTTATTGGCTTCATTCTGTATGTCACATAAAGCAGGGTAGGCAGAGGGTACCGTAGCTTAAAAACACTCCGTTCCCATTAAGACATTTCCATTCCCCATTTTCCGATGAATTCTCGAAGCAATGCGCATTGATTGGCGGAACTCAGCGCCGCGCTTTGTACCTTGCTACCAGAGCGAGGAAATCATAACATTCGATATTTAATTCCTCCGAGTGAGAATCGAACCCATGACCGCATCGCTTACAGTCGCACGCTTGTGCCTCTGAGCCATTACCGTGTCAAACACATGAAATCACAAAAATCAATATCTAACGAATAATAAATCATAATATTTATTTTTTTTGGATAAATCTTTTTAAAAAAAATCGAAGAGAAATGAAACGAAGCACTTATGCGGCTTGAGCTCTATCGCGAGCGGCGAGGCTCAGGCGAGGCATTAGAGTTGATGGGTTTCCTAGGATAAAACAATTGCTTTTAACTCCTGGAAAGTTCATTTCGAAACAAAATGAACTATCTTGTAGATGCCATTTAAGACTGGAGCGGTTTTACTTTTAGTGAATAAACACAATTAAAGCGCATAGATAATATACAATTTATTTATTCAAATAAGGCTATTGTGGTACGATGAGATAGCATTTGATAGTGAACGCAATGGTTGTGGGTTTAATTTCGTCTTAGGGGGGTTAATTGTTAATAAAATCCGTGCTAGCTGTGTCTCGATTTCTGAAAGCGGAGAATGCAGTGTCTTGACATTAGGTTTCCTGTGCCTACAATGTCATATGAGTTAAAGCATAAAACAGAAAAAAATTGACCCATAGTACTGATTAAAATGTGATGCTACTGTAGAGATATTCAAAAAAAAATATTTTACGTGTTTAATTAAAATAATAATATAAAAAACTGACTGTATAAAACTAAAAAAAAAATCAAGCGCAGTAAGTAGTTCATTAGAGTTGACGGTCGGGTTTGGTTAAAACACACCTAAACAGGCGTAGAGACTATTGACGTATTTTTCTTTTCTCATGCTATGTTTAAGCACATGGCAAAAATGGTAATGGTTATTACCATTTTATATTCAAAATGGAAATTTCACTCCCTTATAATTGTAATATAAGTCAGATATCTATACTAATAACAAAGTTAAGGAGTTTGTTTGGTTGAACGCACTTATGTAAGGAACTACTAGTTCGAATTGAATAAATATTTTTATGTTATATACTTTTTTTAATAAGAAAGGTTAAGTTACGTTTCTAGTTTTAATTAACGTCTGTACCTGCAACCAGTGTTAGATTGGGCAAATACAGAGTGCACTATGAAGACGAAGTCAATTAAGAATTACATACTTTTTAAATATTAAATTATCCAAAACCAATAGACAGATAAGATATCAAATAAAAGTTCAATTTTTTATATTTAAAATAAGTTTTATTACTTCTATGAAAAATACTTTGATTAACCGTTCCTGTCTGGAAAGTTTAAAAGATTTATCCAAGTAGTTCCCGCGTTATGGCCGCGGCGCAGTTGCATTTAATATTACTTTTATATAACTATCATGTATTTTTACATCGGTTTATAAGAAAAAAAAAAATTATACTATATATACATGAAATCAACTGGTGGTACTAAGTTCTAAATTCGAATCCCTTACAACTTTTTTATTTTATTCTTTTTTTGTTGTGATTTTGATGTATTTACGATCTCGTAAGATAGAGAGCGCCTTTGAAATCCACCAACACACACCGAAATGGGTCCACTACTAACTTGTCACTTGGTGTTCTCTGCATTAGAATGTACAAGATGTGTGAACTCAAATCGAGAAGATTACTAGGTTTTTTAATCTAGATTCTAGATAACAGATAAGTTTTTTCTACTATCAACAACGGCCAATATTCTATTTGGCCAATAAATTTATTACATAAAATTAAATGTCATTAAAAAGAAACCAGCACTTCAGAAGTTACATATAAATCCATGGCAATTGAAAAATCCTCAATCCGTTAATCCATAATACGGATTCCGTAGTCCATAGTCCATAGTCCGTGGGGGTACGGATTACTGAAATCTGTGATTCATGATCCGTGATAATTAATCCTAATTCTTAATTTGAAATGTGACTGTAAAATCGATTGGTTGTGAGTTCGGTACGCACTCGAGGGAATGAAATATTTACATACATAGGTCGAGGCCAAGCACGGCGTTGAGTTCCGCTACTTAACGTGGAAAGTGGGGAAGGAGTATCTTGACCGGATTTCCTTGATTGACCTTTGATTTTTAAATTAATAATTCTATACATAAACTTTCATTTTATATTTATATTACTTATTTATGTGTTAAGATCTTATACTTACATAAATTGAAACGAAACCATTTCTTAGGAAAAACTTTGGACTAAGGTTAAAGTTGAATGCGAATCTATTTTTGAAACAAAGGTCTTTTTTTCGTGACGGCGTTTTATAGAGTTTAAATTACAACTACAAGTATTATTTAATTAAATATATATTTCTTATTAACTAAAATTAGGAGCTAAGAGTTGAGTGGCGGAACTCAACACCGCGCTTTGTCAAAATCGAAAATAATGTTAATTATAATGTGAGATGATCCAGTAAACGTCCGACAAAACAAATAGTAACAGATACTGCCTATAATGGCCTCTTTTTATAGCATAATATTGATTACAGATGAACGCACAGTTTTTTATATTATTTTTCACAATATTTTTTTTAACAAAATAAAAATTTAAAGCACATCAAGGGCGACTATTGACCGACGGCACGACGGATATTGCGGAGAAAGCAAACATTTACTCCACAGAGTCTCTATAGAATTTTTTAAATTAAATACTACAAAATAATAGTGTTTAATTAAAAGTATAGTGTTTTATCTTGATTTTTATTTCTAAAATATTAAATTTTTCAATAAATACATATCAATGTAAACATCAAGACTAAACTATACTGAATATTGGATTGATTTTGATTGTTATAATGTGATTGTGATTAGATGTGTAATATGTGATAATAAGAGGCATAAGCGTAACTGAACGCCGCGCTTTGCCTTGTCACCAGAACGAGGAAATGTAAAAAAATAAATAAAATACATTTTTAGTTTCATGCTTTAAGATACTTCGGTCTTTTTTTCCGCCACAATTGGACTTTTTTCGTTTTGAGTGATAAAACTCTACGCTTTGTCACTTTCGCACTAAACAAATAAAACTTCACTCTTCCGAGTGGAATTCAAACCAACAGCTATCGTCCGTACAAATACTACTACTACTACCACTGCGCCATGACGACGTCAAAAATAAGTTAAAACTAAAGAATAATAATGTAAATAACATGGTTGATGTCAGACATGGCGTATGGGGCACAAGTGTGCCATTCCCACTAGAGGAAATGAAATATTTATTATTTTAATTTCCTCCAGAATTTGACGGAAAGTGGGAAACAAAAGTGTCTTAATGGAAACGGCGTGTCTAAACAAAAGGTTCCTAGGTTCCATCTATCTATCCTGCTTTCACTGTGAATCAAAAAAAATATACATAACCAATGCTTGAGATATATAGGAAACTTAAAGCTTCAACATAACCGAAAGACTTTTATATACGAAAAGAGGTGGCGAGTGTGACGCGAAATGCAATAACGCTTATCCTTATAATGGCAATAAATATGGATTTACTTCGTATTTTTCTCCGCAATTTCGTTCTGTTTGTTTCCTCGTGTCGAATGACGTTAAATTTGATATCCGAGCTTATTGGCGTTGGATAAGCGATAGGTTACTTTCATGAAAACTTTGTTTATTTAAGTCCTAATAATACTTTTAGAAGATTCACCCTGTCTGCTATGAAGCAGAGACAGAGAACGTTGTGGCAAAGGGTCTGCACGACTTCATTCTTTGAGACATTGCGTATTTCGTGACGGAACTCAACGCCGTGTTTTGTATTTATTAGTGTAAAGAAAAGAAAATGATTACTACAACCGAGATTGGATGTGATAAGTCAAACACATCATATTGACACGTGAAACATAATAAACAACCATGAAAAAATAGTAAATGCGATATATATAGTTTT
This sequence comes from Heliconius charithonia, assembly GCA_030704555.1. Lineage (NCBI taxonomy): Eukaryota > Metazoa > Arthropoda > Insecta > Lepidoptera > Nymphalidae > Heliconius > Heliconius charithonia. The sequence continues at coordinate 1,243,754 of CM060813.1, forward strand.
ACTCCTCACGAATTATCCCGTGTATAGCAGGATTAAAAATTTGAATTAAATAAGCTTCACGATGTATCCCTCATACAGCAGGGTATGCAGAGGGCACCTAAACTCCGTTCCCCACTTTCCGCCGAGTTCTGGAGGCAGCCCCTACGTCACGACTGGCTTTTATAGCACGATAGTTGTAGGAAACCTACAACTTAGTATTAAGACATTCCGTTCACAACGGATCGCTCATTTTTCGACACTGCGTATCCATCGAATAACTCAACGCCGAAAAATAAAAATTTTTTTTTTTCTCACATAGAAATCGAATCGACTAAAATTGCTTCTCAGAAAGAGAGATTCCCTGCATGACGAGGACCTCACATATTTAATTAAATAATTTTAATCAAAACGCCGTGAAATAATATATTCGCATTTTGTTCTACAATTTTTTTATTGAATAAATCTTAATATCTCACAAATATTATCTCATCTTGATAGGCGTCAGCATCTGGAGTTAGCAGGTTGATGCCTCGTTTGAACGCAGATTAACCGCTTTGAACTATAATAATCGCTGGAACGTCGAAGTTTCAGCCAAAAGCATTATTATTAGAAAAGTTTAACGAGAAAAGGTGGAGATATAAAAAAATCCTAGATATACCTAAGATTTTTTTATATTAAATGGTGGAACTCAACACCGTGCCTAGTTTCGTTAGTACAGCTAGGAAATGAGAGTAATTAATTCCCTCGAGTGGTAATTGAATGCCATCCCCATCGTGCTTACAGTCAGTCAATGTGCCATTGCACCACAATGGGATGGGATCCTATCTCAATTCTTGGATATTATTATATTTGATTTATTTGTATCTCTCAGTTCTCGTAAAAATTGCAGCATGTAAATTATGCGGTTTTCAATGGGAACGGAGTGCCTTAACTTAACGATGGACATCGTGAACATCCATTTTTATGGTTTCTTTTTTAACATGAGGTTAATGCTATTAGCGTAACTGTCCTTTACCACTAGGTACTGCTTCTGTCCCTGATAAATTTCAAGCACTACGTGGCTGCTTGAGGAGGTATCATCAGCGCAAGGACGTCCCCCGTTAATCGAAAATAGGTTTACGGCCGTCGATCCTAGCTTAAATTGACATTTGGTCTACTTTTTAACTAATTATAATATAATATTCTTTATTGTACTTAAACACATAATAGACAAAAACATTTAAACAAAATCGTGTACAAAGGTGGACTTATCTCTATAAGAGATCTCTTCCAGTCAACCAGTGGAAATGGATGAGTGAAGAGTGTGCGAGTAAAATCAAAGTACAATTTAAGAAATTTAAAGTTATATACTAGTAATTAAATACAGGTAAAATTATATATTTAGAGCTTTTTTATATATAGCACAAAATATTGTATCTGTGTATATGTTTGTTTCTAATGTTCTTTTTTGAGAGTATCTAATGTTAGAAACGCGGCGGTGAATTTAAGACCCAGTCAGTGATGAATTACTTTCATTTTATCATTCTGATAACAAGATGAATAGCGGCGTTGAGTTCCGCCACCCAACATGTGTTGAATATTAGGTGAAAAGTGGGAAAAACAGTTTCTTACACTCCCCTCTGCCTTCAATGCTATATGTGAAATATAGTATGAAGCATAAAAAATATATCTAGCGACTTTAGCTCAACGTCATAACTCCGTTCATCTTTAATCCCTTCATTAAGTGGGATGAAATAATGGCTCATAGCTTGTTCTTCAATGCTTATTGGTGTTCATTTAATAAAATGCTATGTAAGAAGAAAGTTACTTAAAAAATAAGGGTTTTTCTGTGAGATATTATATCCCTAATACTTATTACGTTAAATTTACGGATTATGACTATCGTGGCTCAGTGAGACTGTTGGTGACTGTCGTGGATTCGATCCTCATTCGGTGGCATAAATTCATAGCTAGAATACATATTTTCATTTTCCTGTTCTGATAGATAAAACCCTGTGTTCAATATTGTACGAGAGTATCTTAACACTACGTTCTCTCCACCCAACCTGCTTTGCGGTAAAAAGCAAGAAACCATTGGTATTATACAACAAAAAAAAAATTAAAACCAAATCTCGTGGAAGCAAATTGAAAAAAATGACCTGATCCATCAAAAAACGAGACGTCTAAACCATAATTAAAGTATTTTAACGATTTTTACTGAATAATTCTAACGCGGACGGACCTTCATCTGCATATAAATTATGGATTTAAATAAAATTCCGAGTTGAATGGGGGATAAAAAGAGAGAAACTCAAGTGCGTACACTGCTGTAGATGTTTTTGTATTTTTTGTTTTAATCTCTACCTTTTTATACTATGCCTTACTAAATATTTACTTGTGATTGGTTTCATACATCATCATATCCATCGATGGTAAAAATAATATAATACTGTATACTTTTATGATTACCAATACAAACATAATTCTTTGCTGAAAATCGTGCGAAATTGATTGTAAACAATTTTCAAAAATTAATCGGATAGGAAGAATGTAGAAAATGGTAAAATAGAGCAAATTTAGAAAAATGAAAATATATGTGGTTTTTTATTATACAGGATTCTATACGTTTCAAGAAAAAAATGCGAGTTGGGTTCTCCTAACAAAAGTTCCGTACAAAAATTGGAGATATTCTCAAATTCAAGCTGAGCTCACCCAATCATCATCAGTCTTTCCAGAGCCTTTATCTCAGGAACGCTAGGAGCTATCTAGGAATTGAAATTCGAACCATATGCTCAGGTCTACGGCCACGTGATTTTCTTAAAAAAATCGTATTTCTTCATTTACTTAAGAAAAGGTAGCAAAATAAAGTAATAGCATTAAAGCAATAGCAAAAAACGCGTGTTTCGTCAATATAAAGGCAATCAAAATTAATAGGGTACTTTACAAAATTGATAGGGTGGAAATAAAATTATGAAATTTAGCAGCTAACGTCTACAGGTAGTGCTAGTTCAGGAAAAAAATCTGAAAATTATACATTTGTGGTTAAATACTAAAAACAACTAACTAAAATGGGGGCAAAATTGATTTTAAAGCCGCTACTTCAAGTGAGGTATCAAATAAAACTGCTCTGGCTAAGTTGAATTGGCTTGAATTTCATAAAAAAATCGAGACCTCCAATTTCTGTACGTAATCCTCGGTGGGGGAGCCCGACTTCCGCTTGTCTGGTTGTTACTACAAAATTAATTATTATTTTTTGGAGAAAAAGTTAAGGAAATTTTTTTGGCAAAATGTATAATTTCAAACCTCTCCCACAGTGTACACTTTCTCGTTCGTTTTCAAATCCCTTTAATAGCGAATTATTTTTAGTACGCGGATGTATTTAATTTTTTTGGCAAAGTTTAAAAAATGTGGCGTAATAAACAGTAGGTACATTTTTGGTGAAAACTGCTGTATTTGTATATAAAGGAAAATAAAATTAAGTAACTTATTGGTAATTAAAAAATTACATTAGCTTCACGCGATATCCCGCACACAGCAGGGTAGGCAGAGGGAAACTAGTGTTAAGACACTCCGTTCCCCACTTTCTGCCGAATTTTGGAGGCATTGCGTGTTGAGTGGCAGAACTCAACGCCGCGCTTTGCCTCGACTCCAGAGCGAAGAAATGGAAATATAAATTTAAGTAAATATTTCATCTCCTCGAGTGGGGATCGAACCCACAACCAACCGGTTTTACAGTCACACTTCGTGCCGCTGCGCTACGACTGGCCTCAATCTCTGCCTACCCTGCTGTGTGCGGGATATAGCGTGAAGCTAATTTATTTATTTATTTATTTTTATTTTTGATTATTTATATACAATAAACAATTAAAACAAATTACAATTTGCATAGCAAAGTAAAAGGTGAATTAAGTGAGCGCTACAGTCTAATAAATCACTATCAGGATCAGTAACTTCACCAACACTATAAATAAAGTCGACTGGCATCCCAATTTTATCACTAGAACCTCTTCGTTAAAATATTGCCGTGTTGCCCTTACCCTAAATATATTCGTTTCGGGACAAACATTTTAACCACTTGTCGTTTTATTTTAGGGTAAGATTTTAAATAGATTTTTATAAAATAGTTTGTGTGATATTCGTGAAAATCAATTATCTTATTAAAATTGTTTTGTTAATTTAATATTGTGTTGTTTTGTTGCCCCATCCTAAATTCTGCAGATATCAGGGAACCTGGGAACCTAGTGTGAAGACACTTTCTGCCTAATTCTGAAAGCATTGTGTATTGAGTAGCGGAACTCATCAGACTGAGAAAATGAAAATATCAAATTACTTCTTTTTCTCAGGTGAGAATCGAACCTACAACCATTCGCGTTAATAGCCGCTGGCTTGTTCTCCTGTGCCACGACTGGCTTCTTAATAATATGTTGCACCTGTAAAAGGAAAACCGACAATTTTGAAATTTCATAAAAAAAAAACTTTTATTATTAATTAAAAACACGCAAACAACGTACGCAATTAATTTAATGCAGCGTGACGTTGAAAAATTCAAGTTCTTCAACTTTTGGAAAGTTCTCAGTAGCAAAGTTAACGGTTATATTAACTTTTTAATTTATAAACGGCGTGCGTAAAAGTTTGAGGTGGTTCGCGTTTTGACGTGGAGATTGATAGAATTATTTATTTTGTCAGTGTTGCCTTCTTTTTTATTTAATATTGTAATGGATGTTGCTAGTATTTATTTATAACTATGATAAAATGTAATACAAAAAAATAAACATAGCAGGATTTGAAAGGTGAACTTACGGATCGTCCCGCCGCTTAGCCATTTAAATATTTTCTATAAAGGTGCTTATCCACGCTGTATCCTGCATGGGAGGGTAGGAATAGAACCTAATCTCTCATCATCATCAAAGTAAACTATGCCAAAATGTTAAACATATAGTTTTTTTTTTATTATTCCCGCTTATCTCGGAAATTATAAATTCAATTTTAAAAAAGACCTATGTGTTTTGATACCTATAGCCTAAGATCCCTGGGCCCCCAGACCTAAATCATTTTAGCAAAGCTGAAATTTTAAGAATTATTAGTCAAATATCTAGTTAAGACGGTATGCGTACTCACTAACTTGAAAGTGGGGCCCTTTTACTATTTCTTTTAGTATCCACTCTTTATCTACGACAGAAAGTGCTGGGGTGCTTCACATTGGCATTGTTCTAGATACTTACAATATAATTATGAAAATATTATCGAGTCTGGAAGGATGATTGCCCTATAAGATTGCTTTGGGTATTTAAAGGGGGTCATGAAGTAGTACTGTAAATTATATATGTCAAATTTAGGCCTGCTTGTATAACGTAGCTTAACGTAGGTGAGCGTTGATTTTATATATGTTTAGTTTGCGCTACCTGAAAGGGCTCCACTTTCCAATTAGTCAGTACGCACATCGTCTTAACTACATATTCGAATAATAATCCTTAAAATTTCAGCCATGTTAAATTGACGTAAGTCTGAGGGTCTTGGGATCATGTCACGTTAATTGTTTTGATGTAACCAACTGTACCTGCGGTCAGAATTATATCGGGCTCTTACAATGTGACATGTATCATACACTCGTAGTTATTTATACTTCACCATAAAGGCGAAATCTCCGTTTTTTTTTAGCTCCACGCTGTATCCCGTACATAGCAGGTAGAGGGAACCTGAAGTTAAGAATTCCGGAGGCATTGCGTGTTGAATGGCGGATCTCAATACCACACTTTGCCTGCCGCAACAGAGCGAAAACATTAAAATATTTCATTTCCTCGAGTGGAGATTGAACTCCCAAACTGTGTAGTATTTGTAACTAATACGAATTTCAGGTACTAAAAGCTGAAATTATGATAAGCTAAAACAGACTTGCAGAGAACGCAAACAGTTCAAGAGTCGTAACTACCTTCAATAGTGTTTACCAACTACTTTGTTCATTATGAGAATTTTCAATTTAGTTTCAATTTATATATCGGAATCTATGTTAAAATCAAATTAAATTAAATCAGCTACACGCTGTATCCCGCACACAGCAACCCTGCTGGTAGAGGGAACCCAGTGTTAAGTCACTCCGCTCCCCATTTTCCGCCAAATTTTGGAGACATTGCGTGTTGAGTGGCAGAACTCAAAACCGCGCTTAGCCTCGACACCAGAGCGAAGAAATGGAAATACAAATTAGAGTAAATATTTAATCTCCTCGAGTGAGATCGAACCCACAACCAGTCGGTTTTACAGTCACACTTCGTGCCGCTGCGCCACGAATGGCCTCAACCTATGATTGTTAATTTAAAACTATTGAATAAGTAACGATTTACTTACATACATAAATGTGACTCAAAAATTTATACGTTATATAATTTGGACCTCACACTGACCATATAGAGTTATTAAAACAACAATCGATCTTTTTGATTTAACGAGAAAGCTAATAGTACATATAAAGATTCTAGTCATTCTTCTTTTCCTACGATTTTTTTTAGCTTCACGTAAAATCCCGCATCCCAAAGCAAAGTATGAAGACATTAAGTTCACCACGCATTGCGCAATTGAACGCCGTACTTCGTCTTATTATAAGAACTAGAAATCGAAAATAATTGATTGCTCTGAGTGGTAATCGAATTCACAACGGTCGCGTTTACTGTGTGACGCTGTGTCGTCCGTTCAGCCAAAACACGACTTTCCAGCCTACATCAATATTTAGAAAGTTAGGATTAGAGTCACTAAGTTCTCTAATCTGAAAAATGCATTATGATAAAATAAAAACTATTTTAAGAACGAACTGCTACCTTAAAAATTATTTGAAGCAACGTGACTACGCTCGATTGACTCAAATTACAATTTACAAATCAAGCAAATTATATAACATGACATTTCCGAAGTAGTTCAGGACTAATGCACTGTAACAGCGCGGCCATCCCGCCCTCGCCTGCCATATGCAATATGAATATGTGAACAAGCGCACAAAGCCCACGTTCCCCATGCAAATGGGGTCTGAGGGCGTCCACATGCACAAATACAGGAACGATTTACATACAAACTGTGACGTAATCACACAAATATTGTACGGAACTCAGTCTGGAGAATATAGCTATATCCAGAATCTAGACTGACGTATAAAATCCTTTCCGTATTCGGTCAGAATGATAAGCAGAAGCAGAAGCAAGAATAACAAGAGTACAAGATGAAAGCAAACCGGACAAGTACGAGTCAGACTCGCACAAGCTGACAAATTTAAATTTGCAGGCGTATGCATTCATTTTATATGAAAGGAACTACAAATATAAATGTAATGATTTTTTTCTATGAATTAACTATAATTTAATTAATTAGGATTTTTTCTTTGTGTTGTAAGTTTTCGCTCCGTCGTAAGTTTCATAGTTTACGTGAAGTAAGTCGTGAAGTATAATGTGATATTTAAAAATTTGTTAAAATAACTTCAAGTTCAAAGTTAAAATATTTTCTATTTTCTTTCTTCTATACGAAGACAATACAGAACGAATAAAAATTCTTATGAGTGACGATGATGCGAATTAAATATTTTATAAACATTTGCAAACTCGATCTTGAAAGAGATAAGTAGATCTGTGATTTATTCAAAATTAACAGAAATTTACTTTGATAAACTATTAAGAAAAATGTGAAACAGAGTTAAACTCTAGGTTCCCTCTGCCTACCCTGCTGTGTGCGGGATAACGTAAAGCGGATTTATTTTAATTTCAACTATAAAGAATTGATATAATGTTATATTTACTTTAAGTTTTTCCTTGTTTACATAATTCCAAAAGAACGTATCAAACTTTTACACCAATTCCCAACGATAGTTTTTCCATCTTATGCTATTTTAGGAGGTGCAAATTTATTAATGATTTCTTTTTTATCGAAATCTTTATTGAAGGATATGTTTAAGTGCGAGTATTTCCAGAATTCATTAAATATTTTATTCAAATATTTTTATCTTTAAATTAAAACTTCAAGCACACATCAGATTAGAACCGAATAATTCTGTCTTGACACATTGCAAACTTATGACCTTGTTACTGTCTTTAGAGGCGAGCCGTGGCGCAAGAGCACAAGAATGTAGCTGTTCGCTCTGGTGTCGAGGCAAAGCGCGGAGTTGAGTTCCGCCACTCAATACGCAATGCCTTTAGAATTCGGCGGGAAGATGAGCGGAGTGTCGTAATATTATTTTATTCCATTACGGTGCTACGTGCGGAATACAACGTAAAGCAGTATGTATATACATACCATATTTACAACATTCTCGTACAAGAAACAAAGGCCCCTTACATACAAAATACGAAGCGATCTGATCATAGGTTCCAAGGTACACTTTATCTGGTAAACCCTAATTATCACGTGAAGGAGACCTAATATCGGTAATTCAGTTACAATTTAGTGACAGGATTGAGATAGCTCTATAGTTTACACTTAGAAATAAGCCACGAGCTTCAAACGAATAAGTTTGAGAGGATCCGTAACTTATAATACCTCTAGGATATACTCAAATGTAGAGTCCAAGTAAAATATTGGCTTCTATGTAATTTTCTTCTCTTTTTAGATGATATTAAATGTGTTTGAGATAGATGTAGATATACATGTTTCCACAGTGGAGAATTCGGATGCTGTCAACTCTTACTATATTGTATTGATTGATTGTATTTAGTTAGGTTTAATCGATACATTAATGTAGATCTCTATCAAAAGATTAGATTATATTATAAAGCAACCATTGAACTGAACGCTATTCCTCTCTAATATATTTCACTAACGTTTAATAAACAATATTATTAGTTCGTTATAATATAGCGATGATATCACAAATTGAAAACATATCGGAATTTGTGGTCGGTTTAGATCATAAATATTTGTTTGAGCGTCTGATCTCATCTGATAGCGCCCGAATTTTATCAGAACTCGATACATATCATATACTCTCAATGAATTCAGCTTATAGAGTTCACCGACTAATCGACGTATACATTATGGTTATTATAAAATTATCATACATTTTAGTTTAATTTGGCAAATCTGTGACTATTATTATTGTCCTAAATTTGCTACGAAATTATTTATATATATCATGTGTTTTATAAATGTATCTAGTTAAGTCTATAAGTACTTACCAACCACTACTGCTACTAACTTATTTGTGATTGATTTGATAGTTAAGGCCAGTCGTGGCGCAGGGGCACAGAGTGTGATTGTAAAATAGACTGGTTATGGGTTCGATCCCCACTCGAGGAGATGAAATATTTACTTAAATTTATATTTCCATTTCTGTACACTGGTGTCGAGGCAAAGCGCGGTGTTGAGTTCTGCCACTCAACACGCAGTGCCACCGGAATCCTTTTACCTTATCCTTAATACTAGGTTCCCTCTGCCTACCCTGCTATGTATAGGATACAGCTTTGATTGAAACTGATGATTTTGATAGTTTCCTTATATAACAGTGTAAAGTCGACAATATTGTACGTGTGTGATCCGTCAACCAATCCAGATGATTGGTACAAACACGTATAAATATGACAGTTGTCGCTTTCAACTCTCACTTAGAGGAATATTTTCATTTTGTCACTTAAATATATGAAGTACGTATACTCGTCAAAGCGCAATTTTGAGTTCCGCTACCTAACGCAATATCGAGATGTTCGGACGATTAATCAAATATGTATTATCTCGCAGAGGTAGATGTAGCGCGGTATTAAGTAGCGGAACTCAACGCCGCACTTTGCCTCCTAAGCAGAATGAAGAAATGTAAATATTGAAAATGTCATTTCCCCGAGTTAAAATCGAACCCACAACTGTTACTTTCAGTCGCACTCTTGTGGACTTACACCACAACGGCCTCAAATACATACATAAATTCACAATACCGACCGCCCCATAATTACTACTATTAAAACCTCCATAAAATCATACGGGACACGTTCAATTCATTACCATTACGGTAATGTCACTCTTAGGATATTAAAGGAATTTTCGTCGAGATATCGTATTACTCCCACATGTACATACATACATACATATGTATGTATCAAGATGGTCACATCTGTTAGACGACTAGCAGTTCGGTTTAATGCGTCCTTTGAAACTGAAAAGATGATGGCACACGAATCGCTATAATAATTTAATTTTTTTAGTTTCACGCTGTATCCCACATATAGCAGGGCCTACCCCGCTGTGCTACCTCTACTAACTCTACCTATAGAAGCAAAATAGAGAAAAGAATGAAAGATGCTCCGCTCCGTTCAACACTTTTCGATCTCCGGCAATTTTACTATATTTTATATACGCACATAAGAAAGACATCTTATAATAAAAAAATTCTTAATTGTAAAGTTATTTACAGATTGTCATAACATACTAAATACAAGATAAAAAGATTAATAAAGAGGAAAACAAAAATATTTTTGAATAAAAAGCTTTTTCCAAGTAGCAATCAAACTCAAAACAGCCTAACTCGTGCGCAAGTACGTTACCATTAAGTCACTGAGTATTCAATATAATTTTTAATTTCTTCGTCTGTAAAACACCTTATCTCATAGTAGCGTCTAGAAATATACGTAGACTGCTCTAAGAGCTCTACAATATTTTTTATAATAATAAGAGGACGATTCACGATACGCGTGAATATTTGATAGCACAACATTTGTATGGACGAGCTTTTCGAAGTTGAATTAGAACTTTAATGCTTCGGATAACTGCGTTGCTGACAATGTACTGCGGAGAGTGGTTTAGTGTGGATCTGATAATAATGTAATCTACATAAGAAAAAATGGATGAGAAATAATTTATCTTATATATTTAATTTATAAAAATAGGCCACCGTAGCGCAAGTGCTCAGTGTCGAGTTGTAAACGCGACAGTTGTTGATTCATTTCAACCTGGGAAATTAACAATTATTTTAATTTTTTAAACCAAACGCGGTGTTGAGTTCCACACTCAACACGCAATAGTTCGAAAATTTGGATATATAATGGAGAACGGAGTGTCTCACTAATAGTTCTCGTTGAATACTCTGTTATATACGGAATAGTAAGTTGATAGTAAAAAATAAATAAATCAATAAATCAGCTTCACGCTGTATCCCGCACACAGCAGGGTAGGCAGAGGGAACCTAGTGTTTTTAGACACTCCGTTCCCCACTTTCTGCCGAATTCTGGAGGCATTGCGTGTTGAGTGGCAGAACTCAACGCCGCGCTTAGCCTCGACACCAGAGCGAAGAAAATGGAAATATAAATTTAAGTAAATATTTCATCTCCTCGAGTGGGGATCGAACCCACAACCAGTCGGTTTACAGTCACACTTTGTGCCGCTGCGCCACGACTGGCCTGGTAAGTTATAAAAAATATATATTTCTTTTCGGAAAACAAGAGTACAAATCTTGATGCTAAGCCCGTGTTGGTTCGGTCCTTATTCCCTATGTATATTGCATGCAGTTCATCTTGTTTAAAATGAAATTGTTATTATTTAAAAAGTGTTATTTCTTATCTTTTCTAATTCAAAATTATTTTTATTCCAATCCAATTCCAAAGTTGAATTCCATCACTATAGGACTTCCTTACCTTCTGTGGAGTCTCAACACAATGTACTTTGAAGGAAAAACTCGGCTATTCATTTTTATATTATCCAAGCCAAGAACACATCAAAGGATTAAAAATAACAATATAATATATTTACATTGTTATTAGAAATAGGAACGAACATATGGAACGTATGGTCTATACTCTACAATCTACACAATAGCTATCCAGACCGGCAACCCTGCCTCCATTTAAACTGGTGCCTCCATGCAGCATGCACTCACGTCGCCGCACGTCCTCTCTCATTATTTGTACCCACCGTAGCGTGAATGTCGGGAGAGGGATGCTTGCAATTATTTTACTATTTTGTTTATAAAAATGATATTAAATTCCCACTCGAGGGAATCAAATATTTACTAGTTTCATTTTCTCGCTCTGATTATGAGGCGAAGGGCGAAATGAGGTGAGTTCCGCCACCCAACCTCCAGAATTTGGATAGTGGAAAACAGAATGTCTTACTGGTTTTCCTCTGAAGACAGCGTGAAAAATTATGTATGTAAGGGACTTGATAGCATAAGAAGACTTTTTATTTCCTCGTTCTGGTAGCAAAGCAACAAAGCGTGGTGTTGAGTTCTGCCACTCCACACACAATATTTCGAAGCTCAGGTGATAGTGTTTTAACACTAGGTTCCCACTGCCTACCTTCTTTATGAGGCATACGTATGAAGTAATTTGTTTATGTAGTTGTTTGTAACAACACACACAGACAAACCAGTAAAAATGCCATGGAAAGTAAACGTTTTTAGTAAAATCTACTAGATGTATGAAAAAAACATTAATTGTTTTGTTTAAAAAAAAGCAAAACTTCCGTTGCAGCAATATATTAATAAGAACGACCATTCATACACAAATTTTCTGACATTAAATAAAAATTGATGAGAACCTATAACCTTTTCATCCCTATCTCAAACTTCCCAGAACATATTCTATACAAAGCTTTGTGTCTGAACTATCGTATCAAACCTGAGGCCCATGTATAGATATAGCCTTAATTAAAACAAAAAATCAAATCAAATAGTCTTTACGCTGTATCCCGCACACTGCAGGGCAGGCAGAGAAAACCTAGTGTTAAGACACTCCGTTCCCCACTTTCTGATGTGCTCGGGATACATCTTGAAACTGATAACAACTAATATTATCAGGATGCGTAGCCAAGCGTAGCAAAATTAAGCCAAAGAAACAAACAAACTTATCGTACGTAACAACAGCCTACCTCCGCCAACTGTCTCCGCTCTTCGTCGTCGTCGGACTTGTTTATGCCACATCGATAAATAACCGAACACGACATACATAAAAACGTCCACGGGACGCGATCTGAGGCTGTGAGCCGTGATGAATGGCTTTGGTATCTTGGATTCGTATTTTTTACTATCGTTTCAGCCCTTGTCGTAAACAGCTTGAGGAATATTGATTAGGAAATAGATGTAAAATAATGTGAACTTTGTCTCGTATCTATTACTTTTATTGTCGTCTATTGGTAGGAAGATGGCCGCATCATAGCGGTACTTTTGCCAGGAACTCGATTCCAATGTATGTATATACATAGCTATGTATAGGTCATTTATTTTCACCAGGAATAGCGTAGCTCTTGGCCGTAAACGTGGCAGTTATAGATTCGATTCCCGCTCTAGAGAATGAATTATTTGAATTTCCTTGCTTTCGTAATATGACAAAGCGCAACGGTGAGCCGCCATGCCTAACATGCAAAATCTTAAGATGTGTAGGGATGGAGTCTTCTTAAACTAGGTTCCCTCAGCCTACACTATTATTTGACATCTCTGCGTATACGTGTATAATATATATGCAAATGGAAACCAACAGCTATTGCGTTTAAAGTCAGACCGAGTGCTCTACGATAGCTTCAAGCAAACACAAACTACAAAACTCACAATACTTTAAAATTTAATAACATTTTAAAACACATCACGTTTAATCCAACAAAAGACGCCCATTGACGCCATATCATTCCGTATTCATGAAAACAAATTTTATTTGTACGCTCCGAGATACGAACGCGAACAAACTTCGCGTGTATTGTGTGTGGGGTAAGTGTATCGCTCACGCCCTCATTGGAGCGGTTGGGCTCGCGCTATATTGTTGTGTTTAAACTGTATTTACATGGCGGCGTTACGCTTCAGCCGGCCAAACGGAGATTGTTTGTGTTTTACCACTGAATTAAACACAGGGAGAGAAATATTGTGTTTTTAACACTTGTAAAGCGTTACAACAACGTTTTTTTGTTCAGTTTCACGCTTTATACAGAGAGAAGTATTGTATTTTTTTCTAAAATTTGTAAATCGTTAATCTCGTCTTTTTATTCATACTTTTAACTTGTACTTTGCAATTATTTTTGGGTAAATTTATAAAAAACAACCTACAGAGATGCAATTGATATGACACTTCACTATTTTAAACACGAAGAACTTTGTGAAATAAAGTGAGCCAGAGTTGGACTGTAAATGCGAAACCTGTCAGTTCGATTACCACTCGGGAAAATTAAAGATTTTAAATAAATAAAAATAAAATAAATACATCATGCGCCGTAGAGTTCCGCCGCTTAACACGCAGTGCCTTGAAAATTGGGCGGTGCTAGGGAAACGGAGTGTCTAATTTAAAGCCTATAGCCTATGTCCTGTCCGTATCCTGCTGTATGAGAAAAAGAGTGAAACTGTATACAAATGAAATAATCATACACCGTCCTCCGCCTTTACTTATCCCGAAAAATTGTAATTATTTATGTAATATATTTAATAAGTATTAAACACAACACAAATACAAAATGGTTTTAAGTGAAGCGCGAAACTTCACGTTATCGCGTGACAGGTGAACTACGAACCGTTACACAGTGCTTTTTGAAAAGGAGCAAGAACTTGAAACTCGGAAAGGAACTCGATAGTATATATAAACATTTTGACACCGTTCCAGGCTTTCCGTTGCTGTTTGACGTTGAGTCGACGGTACACAAATTCACAAGTTTTACTTACGAACTTGGTGTCTCTAAGATTTACTTACGTTTGTATTGTAATATGAGACAATGACACTATTCTATGGCTACACTGTGGAAATTTACATATTGGACAAAATTCTAATCAATTGATTAGGAAATAATTGAACGACACTATCGCATAGGCATCCGGCAGCTAACACATACGATAAGTTGTAGGTATGATGAACAAACCCTACTCAGAGGAATGCCTTTTTGTTATTTCCAAGCTCTAAGCCAACTGCAGCGTTTAGCTCCGCCAATAACAGTCAATCAACTGCATCAGCATCACATCAGCTCACGGCCGTTGATCAGGCTGAAAAATAAGCCTTACATTATCTTACATTTCATAGCTCACGCTAACGAAATTGCGGACTACCAATCAAAAAAACAAACAAAACAATAAAAAAATCGCTACCATTTAATCAAACGACGGTTATTTAAACCAAAAAGGTATGTCTACAAATTATAAATATATTTTTCAAACTAATAATAAAGGGATATAAGCCTCACATTGCCTCACATTTGTAAGGCAATGTGAGGCTATAGCAAAGCTATAGGCAAATCAATTCACATTGTATACAGAAAAATCGAACAAAAAATAATATTTTGTTATTCGTCGATTCAATTTAATTAAATAACGGCTATTTTATCGTATTAGGTATATCCACGAATTAGTAATATATTCGACAAACCTAAATAAACGTAGTTTGCGAGCGTCCGACTCAACCACGCATGTAAGCAAATTGGATGCTATCTGGTCAAAGCACCCACCGTATAATCGAATAGAGATCGTCAAATTTTTAAATAGTCATCTAAAACGTGTGTTGTAGAAATTGTTGTAGCATTATATTTTTGTTGTTGCGCATGTTATATATAGCAGGATGGGCGGATGGAACATGGAAACCCAGTTTTAAGACACTTCGTACCCATTAAGTTGTGTTCCGCACTTTTCCCCCGATTTCTGAAGGTATTGCGTCTTAAAGTGGAATTTGGTCGAAAATATTAAATAATTAATTTCCTCGAGTGGAGATCGAATCCACTCATTGTCGCGCTTTAAGTCATATGCATGTACCCCTACGCCAGAGCAGGGGTTGTATGTAACACATGCATTGACATTTGCCTAATCAAGTTGAATGTTGAATGAAAATTTTATACGTTTTTAAACAATCTTTATTACACTTTTTTATTAAGTGAAAATTTATGTGCATTTTCTTTAATTTATGTGTAATGAAGAAAAAGCTGAACTCCGCATAAAACAAAGTAAGTATAAGGAACCTAGTGTCGCGTCCGTCTCTCAATTTATGGGACACTGCCTGTTGAGTGGCAGAACCCAAATCCCTCGCCTCCACCAACGAGGAAATAATAGAATATTCCCCAGAGATTGAATAGAACCCACGACAGTCGGGTTTACGCTGTACTGCTACACCACAACGGCCTCCTTATGCTTCCCTCTTTCCGCCAAATTCTAGAGGCATTGCGGGTTGAGTGGCAGAATTCAACGCCGCGATCGTTACCTGAGCGAGAAAATAAAAAAGTTAATATGTCATTTCCTTGAATTGGAATACAATTTAATACAATATTAAATACACATATAAAAATTATGAGTATACAAACCTATACACAATATACATAAATAAATGTATTCGAGTTACGTAGGCTGCAATCGGAGGGTTGAGAAAATACGTTTTGTTATATCTTATATTAATAAAATTTTAAAATTAAAATACACAAATTAAATCTAAAACTAAACTATATCTAAGACTACTGCCTTCAATGTTGGAAACAGTAATCTGCTTAAATTTAAATTAATCTAACTTAACCTACGACTTAATTACTCCGCGATGAATAAGTGTGGGAACAGAAGAAATTCCTTTTCCACCGGCGCTGTTCACCCGATCTCTCCTTTGTCAGCAAGTTGTAGCGCTCGGCCGCCTATCAGAAGGACATATTATAATAATAAATAAGTTTTCCGCTTGTGACACCAAGCGCTATATAAAATTCGTATAAAAAACATACATACATGCAAACATACAAATAAATATATATACACTACTATATATACACATACATAAAGATAAGGCCATATGAGGCCAGTCGTGGCGCAGTGGCACGAAGTGTGACTGTAAAACCGACTGGTTGTGGGTTCGATCCCCACTCGAAGGAGATGAAATATTTACTTAAATTTATATTTCCATTTCTTCGCTCTGGTGTCGAGGCTAAGCGCGGCGTTGAGTTCTGCCACTCAAAACGCAATGCCTCCAGAATTCGGCAGAAAGTGGGGAACGGAGTGTCTAAACACTAGGTTCCCTCTGCCTACCCTGCTGTGTTCGGGATACAGCGTGAAGCTGATTTATTTATTTATTTTTTATAAAGATAAGAGCGAAACGCTAAGAACAAAATGTGTAATGGCAGGAAAAAAAAGAAAAAGAACCTATAAGATCACATATATTTCTGATCCGTTTGAAGGTTAGAAATGTAAAAGGAAGTAGTGTGAGAAGGTCTTTTTAGGGTTACATTACGTTCAGAGCGAAGACGTCAAAACGTTCTTTAAGATAATTGGCAAATTGGAAAATTAAAATTGGAAATTGGACCGATGATTTGGTTAAGAAGGCAAGAAGTTCCAGCATGCGTGCAGCGCAGTTCCGATCGTCATGGAAATCTTTGAGGTGGCCAATGTAAAGCAGTGGGCGTAAAAAAGACTGTTTATGAGGACGATGATAATGATATATGTCGTAAATAAAGTATATTTTTACCTTTAAAACCCTCAAGTGGCTGTGAGCATAATCGTGCATTAGCAAAATTTTATTTGAAAAATAAAAACTTTTTTATAACCTATCCATTATCCATCTTCTGCCATCAGTCATCCATCCTTAAACAATATCTTGATCTAATAGATCGGTTGACGGATGATGAATATATCACATACAAGTGCTTCCTATATTGTTGACTTTACACTACTAATATATATACATATATATTTGAGGCTGTTGTGGTGTAAGGCCACAAGGGTGCGACTAAAGGTTACCCACAGTTGTGGGTTCAATTCCAACTCGGGGAAATGACATTTTCAATATTTACATTTATTCATTCTGCTTAGGAGGCAAAGCGCGGCGTTGAATTCCGCTACTTAATGTCGCGCTACCTCTGCGATGACATGTAAATTAAATATATTTATTATGCTGAGTGAGGATAAAATCCATCGTCCAAACATCTAGATATTGTGTTGAGTAGCGGAACTCTAAATCGCGCTTTGAAGAGTCAGGGTATAACATATATTTAAGAGACAAAATGAAAATAACCCATTTTCTCTAAGTGAGAGTTGAAACCGACAACTGTCGTATAGTCTTACAGACAGCAATTTTTTTAACACGAAGGCCTCTAGTATACTTACTTTATTATAAAGTATCCAGAGGTTGTCATTTTATATTTTCAGCTTTTATAAAACTCATCAATCAAACAGACAAGTACTTTCTCTAATCTGTTGAATAAAGCCCGTCTCAATATTTTCCAGGCCTAATCTATTACTGGTTTCTGTGGGGCGTTCCGCTGACACAAGACTCGTTCGACCTCTACAGATCCACCCTTATCCTGTTACATGCTCCTCATTTACGTTTGCCCCCTTCGCTAAAATGTAGGAATTACAAAAACAATAATTGTTACTTTTTTAATGTAAAATCGAATATAATTCATATCGGAGTGAGTGAAGGTGATAGAAATATACTAATATATTATAGAAACTTCAAGTACTTATAAAATTTGGTAACAGCAATAAAAAAAATGGAATTCATATACTATAAATAATACCCAAGAAAAAGCACGAAGCTCATTTTTCTATAGATATTTAATTAATTATTTCAACTCCACCCTTCCGTAGTGAATTCACATTTTTTAATTATTGCTTATTTATTTATTTCGTACGCTATGTACGTGCAAACAGAGAGAAATATAAATATTTGTACATTCTCATCAAAAATCTAAATATTCCTATAACTAGAGCTCTTCATCGTTTGTTCTGATTAAAATTGCAAAATAATAAATCTCTTTTAAGGACGGCGGCGTATTTTGGAACTTGTGACAGTGAATTACTTGTCTTGTTTCGACGGTGCTATATAAATTATATTGATCACTCACATAAATTTTACTTTTCAAATATTTTTTTAATAGTATTCAACGAAATGGTTACAAAATAGTACAAAATTTCCTGTCAATGTACGTTCAAACCTCTCTAACCATCCTCCGGTTTTATCACTGATTGTTCAAGTGATTCAAGAGAAAAATTTACATGTACAATACAAGAGTTTTATTAGAGCAAAGCCAAGAATGTCAAAGATTTACATTGTATGTACAACATCCCGAACTCCCAAAGCAGTTTTCCGAAAAGGTTATAGCACCGTAGAGTACATTCGTATGCTCCAATTATACAGGAGTCCGTCGTATATAATTTGCCACTCTGCTTGGCGTTGGTGGACTATAAGAAAGCTCGAGACCTGGGCCGGCTGGGCTGGCTGGAGTGCTGCAGTCTCTCTAAACGTGCCAAGTAGACTACAGGTACAGAAGTGTTGAGGTATTAAATTTATGCGAAAAGGCCTCTAATCCTTTTAACTGTGATGAAGTGGTGTAATAAGCTTCTGGACTGGAAAAAATACAGTATCAATATCAATAGCAACTACTTTACACATTGATTGATACGTGATTGCTGATGATATATTGGCTAAGACAATGAGAAACCTGAACCTAAACCTGAATCATTGGTTCGCAAAATGCAAACCAAAGATTTCAGTAGTGCTGAGCTGTTATCAGATTAACATGGACACAACAAAAATCGTGTTTATTTAGCGAGGAGAACAGATGGCTCCTGGGGCGATTCTCGAGTGGCAGCCACGAGCTGGATGACATTGAGCGGTAGGCCCCTATTCGGTGGACAGTCATCTGTCATTAAATTAAAATCTTGATCTAATAATAATCATGAAATAACGCACGACCGTGCCCCCTTACAATATTGTCGACTTTAAACAGTTATATAAGAAAAATATCAAAATCAATCACAAATAAGTTAGTAGCAGTAGTGGTTGGTAAGTACTTATAGACTTAACTAGATAAATTTATAAAACACATGATATATATAAACAATTTCGTAACAAATTTAGGACATCAATAATAGTCACAGATTTGCCAAATTAAACTGAAATGTATGATAATTTTATAATAACCATAATGGATACGTCGATTAGTCGGTGAACTCTATAAGCTGAATTCATTGAGAGTATGTGATATGTATCGAACTCTGATAAAATTCGGGCGCTATCAGATGAGATCAGACGCTCAAACAAATATTTATGATCTAAACCGACCACAAATTTCGATATGTTTTCAATTTGTGATATCATCGCTATATTATAACGAACTAACAATATTGTTTATTAATATTAAACGTTAGTGAAAAATATTAGAGATGAATAGCTTTCAGTTCAATGGTTGCTTTATAATATATTATAATCTTTTGATCTACATTAATGTATCGATTAAACCTAATTAAATACAATCAATCAATACAATATAGTAAGAGTTGACAGCATCCGAATTCTCCGCTGTGGAAACATGTTTATCTACATGTGTATATCTATCATCTACATCTATCTCAAACACATTTAATATCATCTAAAAAGAGAAGAAAATGACATAGAAGCCAATATTTTACTTGGACTCTACATTTGAGTATATCCTGGAGGTATTATAAGTTACGGATTCTCTCAAACTTATTCGTTCGAAGCTCGTGGCTTATTTCTAAGTGTAAACTATAGAGCTATCTCAATCCTGTCGTAATAGCTTTGCTCTATTTACGATCGCAAATAGCTTTATAGGCATAATAAAATCTGTTTCAACCGCACTAAATTGTAACTGAATTACCGATATTAGGTCTCTGTCATATGATTATTAGGGTTTTACCAGATAAAGTGAAAAATGGAAATATTAATTTTAATAAATATTTCATTTTCTTGGGTGGGAATCGAACCCATACGCAGTCGATTTTACAGTCACATTTTGTGCCCCTGCGCTACGACTGCTATAAGGCTACTAAGGTAACTTATATACTCATAAAGTACACTTACGGTTAAAGTTTTACAGTTTCTTATTGTGACAGTGATGTATTTTAAAATATCTATGGAAATATATTTGTATATAGAGTATATAAAGAATATTAACATAGATTTTACTTTCTTTTTTTTTAAATCAGCGTCACTTCTTTCTTACTTACTGACTCAACTTCACGCTGTATCCCTACCGGGGCAGCCAAGGAGACCGGAGCGCCAAACGTTACCTTCTCCACACATGTTCAGGGGGTCCTCATGCTTTTTATTTTATATAACAAGTACCTATTTTAAAAAATATTTAATAAAATATGTAAAAGGCATCAGTCACTTACTTGAATTTTATGAGTTCTGTATCTCTGTGTCAATAGAAGCAACTTTATTACAAAGTGTATGAAAAAAGAAAATCTAAAGTATTTAATGTTTGAACTTGAATTTATTTTAATATATATATATATATATATATATATATATATCACTAACATGGGACTCTAATATTTAGACAACTAACATTACGTTAAAAAAATTATTACATTTTTTGAGTTCCGTACCCCAAAGAGTAAAAACGGAACCATTATGAAGGTTCTACTACACCTGTAGTACGCGTATTTATTAGTAAGGAGGTATCAAATTGAAATTAATATAAAAGCATCAAATTTACGATCTGTTTCTTGAAATATAGCAAAAACCAAGTTGGTAAATCACGCTTCTAACGCAATCAAAAAGATAGCAGCATTCATTGAACGAGTTTGCTTTTTTTTTGTATGAAATTCAGCGCGCAATCGAAATCTATAGGGAAATCTATATATATATCCCGTGAACCTACAAAACCATTTTACTATACAATTTAGCACGAAGTGGAAACTTACAATACAAATAAAAAAATCGAAAAGTGATTTTTATAGACATTTCGTAGAAAAAAACCATTACAAACTTATATTTATAGTTCCTTTTATAGAAAATGAATGCATATGCCCGCAAACTTAAATTTGCCAATTTGTTGTGCGGGTCCGACTCGTGCTTGTCCGGTGCTTTCATCTTGTACTCTTGTTATTCCTGCTTCTGCTTATCATTCTGACCGGAATACGTAAAGGATTTTGTAAGTCAGTCTAGAATCTGATTTTGGATATAGCTATACTCTCCAGACTGAGTTCCGCACAATATTTGTGATTACGTCACAGTTTGTATGTAAATCGTTCCTGTATTTGTGTATGTGGACGCCCTCAGACCCCATTTGCATGGGGAACGTGGGCTTTGTGCGCACATATTCATATTGCATATGGCAGGCGAGGGCGGGCCCCGATGTTACAGTGCATTAGTCCTGAAATACTTCGGAAATGTCATGTTATATAATTTGCTTGATTTGTAAATTTGTAATTTGAGTCAATCGAGCGTAGTCACGTTGGTTCAAATAATTTTTAAGGTAGCAGTTCGTTCTTAGAGAACTTATTGACGAATCTAATTTTAACTTTCCATATATTGATGTAGGCTGTTTTAAGAATTCACAAAGATGATATAATAAGAAAGATAACGACGTCTTGGCTCAACGACTCAGCGTTTGACTGAAAACGCGACCGTGGTAGGTTCGATTGCCACTCAGGGGATCAATTATCATTTCTTAAGTCTGATAATAGGTAAAAGCTCGGCGTTGAGTTCCGTCATTCAATATTTAAAGTCTTGAAACTAGGGCAATCCTGCTACATGTAAATTATAGCATGAAGCTAAAAATTGTCATAGGAAAAAAAAATGTACTACAATCTATAATGCTGGATTTTAAGTATGTCGATTTCGCTAATTACTAACATACTCGTTAAATCAACCAGATCATATCTAATAATTTTGTTTCTCCGCTCTGGTGGCGAGGCGAAACGCGGTGTTAAGTTCCGTCACTTAACACTAAATGCCTCTAGACTTTGGGGGAATAAAGTGTCTTTACAAGAAGTTCCCTCTGCTTACCCTATTGTAATTGTAGTAAATTTTAATAGTACAACAGTCGAATAGTGCGTGATTCTCTTATCTGTAAAACCGACTGGTTGTGGATTCGATCCCCACTCGAGGAGATGAAATATTTACTTAAATTTATATTTTCATTTCTTCGCTCTAGTGTCGAGACAAAGCGCGGTGTTGAGTTCTGCCACCCAACACGCAATGCCTCCAAAATTTGGCATGTGGGGAACGGAGTGTCTTAACACTAGGTTCCCTCTGCCTACCCTGCTGTGTGCGGGATATAGCGTGAAGCTAATTTAATTATTTTTTTTACCTGACTGACGCACGCACAACCGTAACCGCTGTGCGTAGAACGAAACGAATGAAATTTGGACAGATGTTCAAATAATAGGTAGAAAGTTTATATAGAAAAAACTTTAATTCACCACCGATGTTTATAAAAAAAATAATTTAGACTGCTTAAAATATTTTATTGAACACATGTATCGTGGTTTTTTTAGAATTCACCCCTACGGGTGCAAACAAGCGGGCGAAGCCGCGCGCGCCCACTTGTATTATAATACGAACGCAACGAAAACTTAGAAACTTGTGAATTTGTGTCAACTCAACATCGAACAGCAACATAAAGCCTGGAACAGTGTCAAAATGTTTATACATACTCTCGAGTTCCTTTCCAAGTTTCAGGTGCCTTTTCCTTTCCAAATGGCACCGTATATTGATTCGTACCTCACCTGTTACGCGATAGCGCGAAGTGGCGCGCTCCATTTAAAACCTTTTTGAATTCGTATTATGTTTAATATTTAATAAATAAATAGTTCCATAAATAAATAGTCCCAATAGTTTCCGGGACAAGTGCAAGCGGAGAAAGTCGTTTCACGCTTTTTCCCGAATACCAGGATAGCTTTAGACATTTCGTTTTCTTCGATACGCATAATTTTCGATGCTGCGAGTTCTTAACGTACCTTTTTACCAAATTAATTAAAAATTAAAGATTTCCAAATATTTCATTTTCCCGAGTGGTAATCGACCCCACAACTGTCGCATTTACAATCTAACGCTCATTCCGCTCACCTCATTTCACTAAGTGAGTTCATTGCGCGCATTTAAAATAACGAAGTTTAATTTCATTTGCATCACTGTAGGATAGGAAAATAATTGCCAAGAATAATAGTTTGGCAAGAAGGGAATGTTTTTAAAATATTAAATACTAGCGACCCGCTCGCGGCTTCGCCCGCTTAAACCACAGAATTATTTATTTAACACACTGAATTATGTTCGTGTTTTGATATACTTATAATGTATGTTTGCAATGTAATGAAGTTTTTTATGAGAAAGTTGTTAAAACTTTAGGTCGCATTTTCGTACCTCCCATAAGAATCTTCAATTGAATGTTTGAAATAAAAACACAACTTATCGATACTTACTATATGTGCGATAATCTCAGAAACGGCTTAACCGATTTAAATACTTTTTTTGTTTGTATTCTGGCAAACTGCCCTTAAATATTAAGTATTAGTTTTATTTTAAGCAGCTTCATGCTAGTCAGAGGGAGGAACCTAGTATTAAGACACTCCGTTCCCCACTTTCTACCGAATTCGGGACGCATTGCGTGTTGAGTGGCAGAACGCAACGCCGTGCTTAACCTCGACCCCAGAGCGAAGAAATGGAAATATAAATTTAAGTAAATATTTCATCTCCTCGTGTGGGGATCGAACTCAGAGAACCAGTCGGTTTTACAGTCACACTTTGTGCCGCTGCGCCACGACTGGCCTCAACTGGATTGGACTTTATTTTAATCGGTTCACATAAAGTTAAAACCAGATCCACGCTTTATCCCGCCCTTAGTAGGGCAACTTAGTGTAAGATATTGGGTATAATGTGTGACTGATGTTACAATTGGGCATATAGGGTAAAATAGTTTAAACCCGTACCTAAAGAATTTAAGCAAGATACATCAACAGTGAAGACGTAGGTTTTTTTCTCATTTCACAATGTTTATTCATATCTATATTTCGTATGACGCGGTTACGCATAGGTACCAATAATGTAAACACATACTACTACAAAAATAGTACTAAAATGTTTAGAACTTTAAACTTTGCCGCCAAAACCTACGACTCGATTTCGCAATGAAGCGTATGCGGCGGTTTCCCTTTGATAGGTTTATGTGTGCGTGCGTCGTTCTTGACAAATTGTATTTTATTTTACAACGATAATTTTATTATTTATTTTGTTTGAAAAAATAACTTTTTTATTTTCGGGTTTTTAATTTAATATGTAATAGGCTTTTATAGAGTAGTTAAACTGTGGTTTCATTTAAAGTGGTCCTAACAAAAAAACTCTGTATAATTGAGCATATTTAATATTTATAGTGATTTTTTGGTGAAAAGATACCAATAGTTATTACAACCACTTGCGAAGAAGCATAGTTTAGGCAATTTTTTATTCTTATACCTTTTGAAAAACTACCAACGTTCTTAAGTTAATATATTATTTTTTCAAATTAAAAAAATTGTCTATGTCATCCTAATGGCGGAAAAATATTCAAAATGTACTGTAATACCACATTAGTATCGACAATGTAGTGTTGATAGTAATTAAAAATAGATATACTACTATAGAGGATATCTTCATATGCACTGTTTTAACCTGTTTTATGTATAATATAGAATAATATATTCTATAGAGGAATCACACATTCTTTTTATTCAGTTTAGTAAATACATTTTTTAGAGGTTACTCTGTACTAAAATGGCATGCAACTCTGTTCCCGCATTTACGTTCCTGATATATCGATATAAATAATAGAAATACAAAATATAGGAAGGAAACACAAATGCAATTATATTGCATTTTTTCTTTTTTTCATACTTGAAACGTATTAATAAATTACATATTATGTATTACATACAATTAATTTCTTTTGAATATAACACTAAGTTTAATCAGCTTCACGCTATTTTAACAGATAACATAAGATGACATTAAAACGTATTGACATCACCACGTGATCCATCTAAACACAATATAAATTTTTATAAACAATGAACTCACAAACAGAATTTACTTTCCAAATACTTTTTATTCTACATATCGCCATATGAGCTAATCCCAAAAAATATACTTACTTTATTATTTTTGTTAATATCACCAACGTTGACGTTTAAAATAATAGTTATGGTAGACTGAACAAATATTGATTATACTTCTTTTTTTAGCTTCACGTTGTATCCCGCACACAGCAGGGTAGGCATAGGACACCTAGTGTTAAGACACTCTGTTCCCTACTTTCCTCGGAATTCTGTAGGCATTGCGTGCTGAGTAATGAAACTCAACGCCGCACTTTACCTCGACACCAGAGCGATGAAATGGAAATATAAATTTAAATAAATAATTCGTTTCCTTGCGTGGTCATCGAACCCACAACAGTTACACTTTGTGCTCCTGTGCAACGAACGGCCTCAATTTACTTTCTTCTTTTAAAATGTGGTTAAATGAAATAGTCGTAATTTAATTATGTCGGATTACTATTAACCGACTTCTTAAAAGAGGTCATCAATTGGACTGTATTTTTATCCTTGTTACCTTAGAATTTTTGATTGTATGAACCGATTTTAATTATTCTTTTTTTATTTGAAAGGTAATGCGTCCCGTGTAGTCTTATTTTAATTTAGTTTATATTCAACAATGGTATCTATGAGAAAATCATATAAATCTCAAATTTGCATTAAGTATATGCGCGACAAATGAACGTATAAGTCAATATCAATTCAACCGATTTTAATGATTCTTTTTTTATTAGAAAGGGTACATATAAAGGGTAGTTTGGTGAAAGTTTAGTTAAGTTCAGAGTGTGAAATCCAGTTGAAATTGAAGAAGTCGATTTTTTTTATTAAAAAATATAATTATGTAATTTTTTCTACAAAAAATTCTTTATACTCCATGATACAAACTATCCTATAAGTGACATTAGGCTTTGAACTATTACCATGCCAAAATTAATTTAATTTCATACAGTAGTTATCGGTATTTTAGGTGATTTATATTTTTCAGTTTTTGTTTTTTTTTAAAGAAAACTATCATGAAATTCGGAATGAAACCGAAAAAAAATGTACCTTGAGGCCCTAGGCTAACACCATGCAAAAATTCATCAATTTCTGTCAGGTAGTTTTTGCGTGATTGACGCACAAACAAACCGACAGACAGACAGACAGACAGACAGACAGACAGACAAGAATTCTGCTGAGTGGTTTTTTAGGTTCTATAATTGACATATTAACCGACCTAATTTTTATTTTTTTTATATCTTTCATGTACAGAATTGACTTTTCTATCCTTTTATTATATATGGAGATAATATACTTGTCAGAATGGAGATAAGAGAGGCAGGACTTCGCTGACCTTCGATATTCAACGATAATATAGAGATTACATAATTATATTTTTAACAAAAAAACAGACTTTTTATTTTGAACCGGATCCCATCATTAGAACCTAAACAAATTTTCATCAAACTACCATTGAATACACTTCCTTTCCAATAAAAAAGAATCATCGTAATCAGTTAGCGATGGCGGGATATTGTGTTATCGTGCACATATCCTATTGTCAGAAATGGGCCAAATTAAAATGAGATCACCAGGTTTCAAATAAGAAGAGAATTATCAAAATCGTTTCACCCAGTCAAGAGTTCTGATAAAAAAATACAGTCGAATTGATAATCTCCTTTTGACAGAAGTCGGTTAAAATAAATAAATATGAAGAAGAAAAAAGAGATATGCAGAAACCGTAGGCAGCGCTTGGCTTTGGCTACCCCGCTAAGGAAATACAGTTTTTGATGGATTAATGCTTTACAAACGGTAGAACAACAATATTTCTCTAGGCAACAAACAATATATCGCTACGGATAAATCGTGAAACTGAAAAAATTGTTGTTGTAACGCTTTACAAATGTAAAAACACAATATTTCTCTCTCTGTGTTTAATTCAGTGGTAAAACACAAACAATCTTCGTTCGGCCGGCTGAAGCGTAACGCCGCCATGTAAATACAGTTTAAACACAACAATATAGCGCGAGCCCAACCGGCAACCGCTCCAATGAGGGCGTGAGCGATACACTTACCCCACACACAATACACGCGAAGTTTGTTCGCGTCCGTATCTCGGAGCGTACAAATAAAATTTGTTTTCATGAATACGGAATGATATGGCGTCAATGGACGTGTTTTGTTGGATTAAACGTGATGTGTTTTAAAATGTTATTAAATTTTAAAGTATTTTGAATTTTGTAGTCTGACTTTAAACGCAATGGCTGTGGGTTTCCATTCGGATATATATTATACACGTATACGCAGAGATGTCAAATAATAGTGTAGGCTGAGGGAACCTAGTGTAAGAAGACTCCATCCCTCATACACACCTTAATTTTCAAGATTTTTCATGTTAGGCATGGCGGCTCACCGTTGCGCTTTGTCATATTACGAAAGCAAGGAAATTCAAATAATTCATTCTCTAGAGCGGGAATCGAATATAAAACTGCCACGTTTACGGCCAAGAGCTACGCTTTTCCTGGTGAAAATAAATGACTTATACATAACTATGTATATACATACATTGGAATCGAGTTCCTGTCGAAAGTACCGCAATACAAGTAATAGATACGAGAAAAAGTTCACATTGTTTTACATCTATTTCCTAATCAATATTCCTCAAGCTGTTTACAACAAGGGCTTAAACGATAGTAAAAAATACGAATCCAAGATACCAAAGCCATTCATCACGGCTCACAGCCCCAGATCGCGTCCCGTGGACGTTTTTATGTATGTCGTGTTCGGTTATTTATCGATGTGGCATAAACAAGTCCGACGACACCGACGAGCGGAGACAGATGGCGGAGGTAGGCTGCGTATTTGTTATGTAAGAAAAGTTTGTTTGTTTCTGTGGCTGAATGTTGTTAAGGCTTTGCTTCCTGATAATATTAGTTAAACAGACATTTTTTTATGTAAACTACTACTTTAAGATATGAAACGGAAAATATAATATTTCCCATTTCCGAAATTACGGGTAAATCGCTCTTAAGGCACCTTTAAACTCCGTAACCAATCAATATACCTAGTTTTAACATTCTCAGTCCAGGAGTTCCGTCTGTGCATTGTCTGACAGTTAGCGGTAAAAAGCAATATTTAAATTCAAATTCAAAAAAAGTTTATTTCCGCTTTATGACTTATACTAATACAATTTAAATAACAAGCTAAAAAAAGAATAAAATTAAAATAAATACAAAAAATACAAAGTAAAAAATAACGTACGGTTAGTGAGGAGTTAGAAGTGATGCTCAGCAAATGTTATAAGACGTGTTGTATATATACAGCGTTGTTATTCAGCGTCGTACTAATTCACAATGTTTAAATAAAAATAAATGTATACAGTGTGTTTAAATAAAAATAATTCTAACAATAATCTTAAATACACTTCAATCTTGCGGGTCTAAATCTCTATCGGGATACAGTTTATATATTTTTTTAGCTTCACACTGCATCCACATACGTACATAGCAGAGCAGACAGACGGACCCTCCCATTTCCCACTATCCGGAAACAATATCTATTAAATTAAATAACGGTTATATTTTAAACATTTTTAATGTGTTATTTCACACTTAGGAAAGAAAAATACTTATTTAAAAAATTTAACATAGCGGGACACGAACCCGCGCCTCCAGGTAATCGACCAGGCGTTCTCACCACTAAGCCGATACGTACTCATCGAACTAGGTCGCATACGCCTTACATAAGTAAGCCTACATTACCTATATATAATAGTCCAGAAAAATCGAACAAAAGATACCAAAATCAATAAATAACGGTTATTTTGTTGGATTCGGTATATCTTTAAATTAGTAATATATTCGACAAACCTAAATAAACGTACTTTGCGAGCGTCCGACTCAACCACGCATGTAAGCAAATTGGATGCTATCTGGTCAAAGCACCCACCGTATAATCGAATAGAGATCGTCAAATTTTGAAACGACCATCTAATACCACCGTCGCGGTGTAGGTTTGTATGTTTGTGTATTGGATTAACGTTATTTATTGAAAGTTATTTTAAGCCTCACGCTGTAGAACGCACATAGCAGAGCAGGCACATGGAACCTGTGTTCTCTAGCATTAAGAGATTCTGTTCCTCACTTTTCCACCAATTCTGGTTTTATTTTATTTCGCCAGTTTTTGTTTGAAGCTGAGAAATATAGCATTGCTTGAATAATATAAAATATACGTATTTTTTAAATACATTTTAATATTTCCTCTAGTAACTAATAGCTTTGAAATCACAATCAAAGTCTTCGTAATATGTGTATATGGTATACTTGCCACCTGCTAAATAAATAAATTTCCACATTTACACATAATATATGTTAAATTAAAAATTAGCTTGACGCTATATCCCGCACACAGCAGGGTAGGCAGAGGGAACCTGATGTTAAGACACTCCGTTCCCCAATTTCTGCCGAATTTTGGAGGCATTGCGTGTTGAGTGGCAGAACTCAAAGCCGCCCTTTGCCTCGACACCAAAGCGAAGAAATGAAAATATAAATTTAAGTAAATATTTCATCTCCTCGAGTGGGGATCGAACCCACAACCAGTCGGTTTTACAGTCACACTTTGTACCACCTCGCCACGACTGGCCTCGTCGTTCATAATATATGTAAGAAGGATATTTCTCATTTGGTGAAAAAACTACGGATTTTTACCGTTTTGAAATATTTTAGAAGATATAATAAAAAATAGTAAACAGTCTTCCCGCACCACATTGATATACTTACCATTGTTTAAACCAAAAAGTACAATTACGTCTTTGTTGCACCAAATAAGCGATATGTGATGTAGAATCTGAAAACACGCCACCATATAATTTATTATCTCATCCCAAACTTGCGGCTACAACACAATAAAACTTTGTCCACTGTCGTAGGATCTCATCTATAGTTTTTTAAGATTACATTTCTTTAGTGACAAAGTAAGTAGTAGAAGCAGGCACTGAAGTGAACACATTGTTAATGTTTGACTGGCCTTTTAGTTCTGGTAAATAAACCGCTAGTCACGAGTTCAATTTCCACGTACGAACAAAACAGAAGCAATGTTGTATTTCTGTGACAGTAATCATGTAGAGGCTAGTCTACAAATTGTGACTGTAAAATCGTCGGGTTGTGGGTATCGAACCCACTTGACGAAATGAAATTTTTTTTTTTTATTTACATTTTTATTTCTTTGCTCTGGTTTCGAGGCAAAAGTGCGGCGTTGAGTTCCGCCACTCAACACGCAATGCCACTAGATTTTCGGCGGAAAATGAGGAACGGAGTTTTAACACGAGGTTCCCTGTGCCCATCCTGCTGTGTGTGGGATACAGTGTGAAGCTGAAAAGTAATTATGTATAGCACGGTCAACAAGTTGTAGCCGCTATTATGGGATATTTTTTGGAAAATTATGGCAAATCTGCATTGGCTTCTAATGCAGATTTGCCATGATTCTAATTAATTCTTATAATGTTCTCTTTCGGAGTTCCATAAAACTGTTATTTTGTTGTAATTTTAGTCAATCTCCAGCGAATTTTTGTAGGCAAAATGAATCTCAAGGTCGGTCTTTTTGTCTTGGGGCAAGAGCCAAGAACTATTTTTTTTATTAAATAATGATTGAACCCACAACCGTCGCGTTACTATCACACCATTGTGTGTCAACGCCACGAGGGGCCTCTATCTCTATTATTAATTCAGAAATAATATTTCAAAGTGGCAATAAATTATGTTCCAAATATTTTAGCTTATTTTCTATGCGACATTAAAAGCAAGTATCTATTTGAAAGTGTTTGTCGTTGCCATACTAAGACAAACTAAACGGCAACTTAGTTAGTTATCTGTAGTAGGTTCAAAAAATAATTATAGAATAGTTCATTTACTTGACAGTTGACATAGTTAATCTGTGATCAAAACGAAGTGAATTGTCAAATTTATTCGCCGAAGCGGAATATTTAATAACAAAGTCTTTTATTAATAAATGATAACTGAAATGAATACGCGTTGGAGTGAAGCAGTCACCCTTGAGTTTGTTAAAATTTACTTAAAACATGAGTGCCTCTGGAATCCCAGCCATCCAGGATACAAGTTAAAATACCAAAGGGATAAAGCTTACGAAGAAATAAGCACAAAATTTAAAGATTCTACATCAAAATGCCTCTCAGTAACTGAAGTTAAAGTGAAAATAAAAAATTTGAGAACAACGTACTTCCAACAATTAAACAGAATATTACAGAGATCTAATCCTGATTCTATATATGAACCATCGTTGTTTTGGTTTAATGAAATGGATCGCTGTCTAAAATACATTCCAACTAACAAGCACGCATCTTTAGTCCAAGTTAGTATTTAGTTTTTGTGAAAAATTTATGTATTATCTACATTTCTTTAATGTAATAGAAAATAAGATACAGTATAATTATATGCAAAGTATGACTTACCAATTACTTTTTAAATTTGAATTCAAACGACTGTCATTTGTTTTTACATTCTTTGCAATATTTTTTTGTGTGGATTGCTTTACGACTTGCTTTACGACTTGCTTGCTTAAATCTTAAATCTTCCTCAACAACCTATTTGTTATGCAATCAGACTTTATTGTAGATAGTCCTACAGAGTCTATTTGTGCCAACTTACCACTTCTTTACACTCTTTAATAAAACTTTGCTACAATTTTTCACTTCATTGTTTTAAATTTCAAAGTAAAAGATTTTTTTATAAATAAATTGTAAAATTCAACTTATTTTTCTAGGTTCCAGATATTTCTGAAGTCAGTCAAATATGGGTCAGTCAGGAACCAGAAAATGATACAGACAATCCAAACCCTGACCCTCTCATATCAAATTCTGATGATGACTATGATTCAGCAAAAACCGAGGACTCAATTCCAATAAAAGTTGACAATACATCTGTTGAAAATAAGAAAAATAAAAAGAAAAATTTAAAGCACCGATCCAGTGAAGAATATTTAAAGGACAAAATTGAATTTAATACAGATGATGAATTTGATATATATGGCAAATATATAGCATCGCAATTGAGAAAAATGGACCTTCAGAAGGCAATAAGGCTTCAGTTAGAAATTCAAAGTATTTTAAGTGAAGCTAGGATTGCAGATATTGTTAGTGATTAAGAAAAGTTGTCTCCTCATACTTATGTATTATTTACCATGAATTATGTTCAACATTGAGGTCAGTTGTGGCACAGAGCCACAAAGTTTGACTGTAAAACCAACTGGTTGGAGGTTTGATTCAATTCGAGAAAGTGGGAAATGGAGTAACACTAGGTTCCCTCTGCCTACCCTGCTGTGTGCAGGATACAGCGTGAAACTGATTTATTTTTATTTTATTTTTAACATGAGATTCCAACACTGGAAAATGAAATATTTCAATTTCATCGGTCTGGGAACTAGGCAAAGCACAGTCCTTCATAGTGGGCAAATGACGACCAGTGAGTGTAAACTGCGACTACTAACCACAGATAAAAGTATGTAATATTATAAATTTTTCTTTTAAATGTATGTACATATATTTATTGTGTTCCTTATTTTTTATTAAATACCAAAAGCCAAAGAAATAAGTTTTTCATTGTTGGTACCAAATGAAGAATTGAGGAGAATGATATATAACAATATTAATGTATGATGCTTTGTCCTCTCTTAATACCCTGCTAGGCATAAAGATGATGTCAGCTGTAGATGGACGGAGTGTAACAATGTCACAATTTGATTTTAGGGTTTTTCTTACTTTTGATTATTTTGTTCTTAGTGAATAGTGCACAAAGTTCAGAAAATGTAACTTTAGAGCAGCCACAACTTGTTACCAGTAGTGTATATTATCTACATAATTTTTTATATTGACTTTACACAAAGGTAATAGGACCTTGAATAAGTTTTTGTTGTTTTTTTTTTCAATATAAAAGCTTTATTTAACATATAGTCTTAGGATCACTTTTTCGATCAATGGATCGATTTTTTTTGTTTGTTTACCACAAGGGGGTTGGACTTCCCTTTTCCTCTACTGTTCCTTCTCACTCGTTTTTCAGCATATATTTGTAACAAATTTCTTAATTTATTTCAAAATTTGTTTTTTATATTTTAATTGCTTATTGTTTCTTGTTATCTTAAACATTTTTTTTTTATTTCCACGATTTGTACCAGATTACCCCGAGGGAAAAGGGCGATAAACGTTACAGACTGCATAACTCGTTCTTCTCGTACAAGTCATATTCGGGAACTTATATTTCTACTTGCAAGAAATACATGGGGACCACGATAAAAAAACTTGCTCTGCGCGACTGCTGCCAGCCCTAAAGAGGCTGCATTGTTCCATCCGCCACGTGCAACTCGCGAGATCGCAATTCTAGGTCGTCGCGCCCAAAGCGGCGTAGTGGACCGTCACCCAACACGCCATGTCCGGAACGGCAAGAGGTGCGTGGAAATAGCTACGTGGAATATAAAAGTAGAATGGAAGGTAATATGAATAAATAGATGTGATGTATGGCAGAGATTTGGTTGTTGTTTGTGTGACTGAGACCAAAAAAAAAGATAAATGACACGAGCGATTTACCGGGCAACAAATAGAAAATGCTATTTTTTATCTAATTAACTTTCTTACTGGTACCAAAATGAAAATAACTTGTTTCTTTAATTTTTACTTTAAATTATAATAAAAAGATAAAAATTTAACATTTTAATTAATCTATCATATGTAGCGACAGTTATCTGTGGTTATTGGAGAGTTGTCAATTTGTCATTTATTTATCCACTGCTAAATAAAAACAACTGCAATTGCTTGTATTATACAATATAATACAATATAAATGATATAAAAATATGAGGTGGAGTGAAAAGGAGACACACCAATTCGTGAAATTATATCTAAATCAAGAATCCTTATGGTATACAGAACACGAAAATTACAAAGTAAACGAAAAGCGTTTAGAAGCTTACAATGAAATTATTGCCAAATTCCATTCAATGACTGGTATTACTTTATCTTTGAGTCAATTAAAGGCAAAAATTAAAAACTTAAGGTCTACGTACACGCAAGAATTGACTAAAATAACAAAAAGGTCGAGTAATGGTTATGAATACACTCCATCAGTTAAGTGGTTTGCATATTGGCATAAGCGATTTCAGCGCAATTCAATTCAAAATAAAATTTCTGATTCAATGTACGAGGTAAATATCTTAAACTTCATTTCATTTCACTGGTTTAATATAAGATTTTACAGACATTTCTAAATCTTGTATTGTTTTTGCTTCAGGAATCACAGAAAGACAGTTCAAAAACATGGAATAACGAAGAATCCGCTAATTATAATGAACAAACGAATCTAGAAACATTAATATCTGAAACTGATGGTGATTATATACTTCTATTAAAAAATGAACCAGAAGAGCCGCTATTTTCAAAGACTGATACAAATCCATATGAAATAAAGAGAAAGAAACTAAAACATCAAAGTTCCAGTACTGCTTCAGAAGGCTCGGTTCAAGGCAGCCAAGATTCTAATTTAGATTTAGCTAATGAAGATGAATTTGATATATATGGTAAATACATTGCATCACAACTCCGAACTATGAATTTGAAAACATCATTAAAAATGAAATTGCAAATACAAAAATTGGTTAGTGAAGCCAGGCTATCTGATCTTTCCAATGATTGAAATAAAAAAATCTATAAAATACATTTATTTCTGTAATCTTTTAATACTCTTTGAAAGTATTGGAATATTTTTAAATATACAATTTAAAAAAGCCATTTTTGGTCTGATTGTAAATGAAGAGAGTGAGTTCGAATTCTACTCAGGGGGAACAAATTATTTTCAATCTTTGAAAGATAATGTTTTTTAATTTGTTTCTGTATGAAATTTCATATAAGACAATACTTAAAATTTTTAGATATACTATCCCAGTATATTAGATTTTACAATTTATACTATTATTACAATTATTTTTGATAGCATAAGATTCCTTATGCTATCAAAAATATCAATGTTCAAGATTATTTATATGCTGTAGAAGATTTATTTATTTATTTAATTTAATCACCAACACAACATACACTAATAATTTAAACAGAAAAAGAACATCATACAATTAATGACAATGTGCTGCTGCAAATATAGGCATATGCCTATATTTGCAGCAGCTACTACTTTGTTTATATAAGAGAAAGAAAAGTACATTTTAAAATATAAATTGTTATAAAATATAAACCGACAACTTGGAGCCTTGTTGTATTATTAATTTTTTTAAGATACTAAACTAAGCATAAACTTTAAGAAAAATTATATACGAAAACAATTGATAAAATACTTAATTTAAACAATAAAAACATAAAAAATTATATAGTATTGTTATTTAAGTAAAATGTTTGTAATAAAGGAATATAATTAAAAGATATGAGCAATCACTTAGATCTCAGGGACTTCAATATTAAATAGCGAAATATAAATTGTGAATTATAATATAAGTGTGCTTTTTATTAATTAATAAATTACATGGTCTACCTTCTTAGATATTGGATTAAAGTGTGTTACAATGCAATTCAATGGAGAAAGCCTGTTCAGATTTGTTGAGGACGAAGTAAATGTGAAAATATCAAATTACCATACCTAGGTAGCCTTTTTGGGGCTGACACACTCTACAAAGTTAAATGTTGTGGACAGTCCATTCTTCCATTAACTACCCTGTCCAGGAACAAGCAATGGCAAAGTAATCTTCTATTGTATAATAAATTCATATTAAAAAAGTTTAATCTATCAGTATAGTGAGCTAACGCTTCATTTAGATTACACTGGTATGAGACATGAAATACAGTTATAGATAACAAACTTATTTATAAGAGATAGATATACGGCATCGCAGACTTTTTTTAGGACTAATAAAAAAAAAATCAGCTTCACGCTGTATCCCGCACACAGCAGGGTAGGCAGAGGGAACCTAGTGTTAAGACACTCCGTTCCCCACTTTCTGCTGAATTCTGGAGGCATTGCGTGTTGAGTGGCAGAACTCAACCCCGCCCTTAACCTCGATACCAGAGCGAAGAAATGGAAATATAAATTTAAGTAAATATTTCATCTCCTCGAGTGGGGATCGAACCCGCAACCAGTCGGTTTTACAGTCACACCTCGTTCCGCTGCGCCACGACCTCTAAATAAATATTAAAATAGAACATATCTTCAATACTAAGTACTGACATATATTTTACTATTTTGGCAGCGCACACGCTTAAAGGAATTTGATGGCGTTTATTATTATTGTTATTCCCTTATTTAAGGCTAACTAAGACTTAAACCATAATGTTATATGCCTAAAGCACTCCTGAAGAACGTAGCTTTTATACAAAATCACAAATAAGTAAATCGGAGCAGTGGATCCAGAGATCTTATCGAACAAAGAAACAAACTCTTCCGCTTTATTATATTAGTAAAAATTATATTATTATAAATTGTTTTAGTCGTGAGACCTCTTACATTATAACAATATAGATTAAATAAGACCATTGAATTAAAAAAAAATAAGCATTTTTAAACTAAAGCTAGGAGACGAGAAATAATCGCTGAGCATAGTTTAATTGCACATCAGGATAAATTTGGATTCGTCAGACTATCTAAGAAATATATTTCCGTCACGAACACATACTTGTAGTTAAGTTCTTCAGCTTTGCGTCTGGTAGCTGCTTATTTTCTGGTGGCAGATGATACAAAGATGTTGTTTGCATCTTGGCGCCGCCGATTCCAATGTGAGTAGAATTGATTTTGTCATTTTTATTTTCTCTATTCAATATGACCGTGTTAGCAAAGTAGGTCTCTTATGCGAGGGCTGCTAAATTTGACCAATATAGAACGGGGTCGATGGCTATTGGAATCTTACTGCTAAGCAAACTATTCTGGAGGCGTAGTGGATATCGCTCTTATTCACTATACCATTTATTAGCTCGACCAATTTGTTGGAGTACTGTCAATAGCTTTTCATTCTAATTTTCAGACACGGCAATGCGTTTCTTCAATCTTCAATCTCAATGTTACTTAAAGTTTAAATAGTTGATCTCTCTGACGCAGGCGTGAGTAAAGATCCTGATGGATACTCGAAAAATTATAATTTTGTTCAAATCATTAAATTTGTTTCTAAACAATGAGAAATAGAGCTGATTTAATATTAGGTTGATTCTATGCTGCTAAATACGAGTCATGTAATTTATAGTGTAATTTAGAATAGCTTTAGTAGTAGAATTTTTGTTTAGAAAAAGAAATCTGAATAAAAGGAAAGAATAGGTGAAATTAAAAAAATAGACAGCATGTTTGATTTTTTTTATTGCTGTTACAGCATCCGTTTACAGTACAAACAAACATCGCATACGGTTTCTCTATTGAAAGTTCACTCTGTTCCACATACATATAACATATCCACGATTTGTTCATGAAAAAATATACATTGGTGTCTTAGCTGCTGTTAATGTTTGAAATATCCAAATCTTAAACTATTTAAGTACTTTCAAGTTGACAATCCTCGATTTTTTTTAAATTAACAAAAAAAGAATAGAAACGGAAGTTCGACTTCGAGGGCAGTGCATATTGTTTAGAAAAAATTAATAATCTATAAACTTATATAAAAAGCCCGTTTACATGTACGACTGTCGTAATGGCATTAGTCGTGCAAACGTTCTTTTTAAGACTAGACTGAGAAAATCTCAAATTACAATCCAATACGCGTTTTATCTTAAGAAATAGTGTTGCCACAATATTATAAAATTACACAATCAAAAATTGTTATATTTTGATATTTTACAACAAATTATTATAAAAATTATACTTCAAGGAAACAAATTCTTTTTTGTATGTAGACATTATTATTTTGTTACATTTTATAACTTGGCAACACTAGAATTAATTACAAGCATTTTATTAAATGCGACTTAGATTTTACTATTAAAACAACAATACGTTTTCTATTAAAAAAAAAGGAAAAATTTACATGGAGGAATTATTAATTAGTCAGTATTTCTGATGATGCAATATAAATAATATTTTGTAAATTTGTACTTTTATTGTTGACAATACTAAATATTGGATTATTCCACTGAGGACATTAAATGGGTCGTTCTAGCAGAGTCTATAAGTCGAGTTCGAGGCAAAATAATATTTTCATGAACCCGCTCTGGTAAGCAAGGCGCGGCGTTGAGTTCCGACACTCGATATGCAGCCTCCAAAATTGGACTGAATGAAAATTGGAAATGAAGAATAACAATAGTTTTAATTGTACTTACCAATGCCTATACAAAATAAAGCTGATTAAATAATCCATCCATGTTAAATTCTTACAACTTTTCAAAATTGAAAATCTTTTATGTCCAATTTAAATTAAATAAAAAAAGTATTATATAAATGCAACAAGTTTTTGGAAGCAATTGGAAGAGTTAATAGCATATTACATAACAAATATACAACCAAATATTAAAGCTAAGTTATGCTGAAATAATAATATAAGAGAGAAAAACAAATCTAAATAATATTTGTGATGGCAACAATTTTAGTTTACTTATAAACAATGTTGTCAGGTAAATGTTATAATTTATACCTTAAACAAAAGCTTTGAAGGAGGTTTTTTACTTTATAAATGGTTTTTCTTTTACTTATTATTTAACAATTCAACTTACAAAATTAATTCTCATGACAAACATTAATTTTATTTAAACAAATTTAGTGTGCTAAAGATACGCATAACTAATATATATAAATAAAATAACATTCAGGCTAAAGTAAATTTAAAAGAGGGTGCCCTTAAGTAAAAGTAACGAACTTTACTGTCATGGTTTGACCACTGTCACTGTCAATTTGCGTGTCAGCCATTTTAAAATTTTTATTTTAACAAGAAAAAATAGCGCAGCGTCCCCACTTTATAGTTGTCTAAGCTCGATTATTACCTTTGTTTTATTTATAAATAATCTCACTAACTATCATATCAGATTCAATTCCTCTTAGCTATCTCAGATCATTTTTGTAGAACAATTCTTCTCTCTTTAAATGGCAACATTCTTATAAAAAAAAAACAAATAATTGAGTGTTGCCCGTACATACAAATTATAAGGGAATTTGGGTGACGCTACGCTTTATACATAT
Source organism: Heliconius charithonia (assembly GCA_030704555.1). Classification (NCBI taxonomy): domain Eukaryota; kingdom Metazoa; phylum Arthropoda; class Insecta; order Lepidoptera; family Nymphalidae; genus Heliconius; species Heliconius charithonia. Next base: position 1,283,540 of record CM060813.1, read on the forward strand.
GAGAAATGGACTAAAACGTCAAAAGACATACACACAGACAATCTAATCTCATTTTTGTACAATATATCACATAAATGTAAAACTCCGTTTGGATACAGCAGCAAGCGACATGTTGAGATTGGAGTTTGATAGAATCATTTATTATGTATGTTGATAGAAGTTAATAGTTTGTAGCTTATAGCAGCGTTGGTGGGACCTAGTGTTAAGACTCTCCGTTCCCTATGCACTGTTAAATATTCAAGGCATTGCGTGTTAAGTGGTAAAATACAACGTCGCACTTTGTTGTGTTAGCTAGGACATAAAAAAATTTACCCCCGAGGGAGAACTGAATCCATAACCGTCTGAAAACGACTGTCAACTATGCCACAATGACCTAAATCATTTTTATATTGATCTTAATTATAAATATTTTTCATATTAAATTTATTTCATTAAATGATTATGTAAAACTTACCTTTGTTAGAACTTTATATTTTAAAAATGCCAGATTATGTTGACAAAAGCCTGAATTTAAGCAGGATTTTTATATTAATAAATCCGTATAAAAAAAAAACAGTTCTAATTGGTATTGTGGTCATAAATAAAATAAAAAATATTATGCAAAATATTGTACTGTGATGTATATAAAACATCTTAGTTGAAATAATTAATATACAATGCACTTTTGGTTATTAGTCAAGTCGATAACTGAAAAGTCCTACTAAATATATTTTTTTGCTATTTTATAAAAATATAAAATAAGTTAGTATAAAAAAAATCTTTTAATTAATAAATAATTATATCAAACACCAATCATTACGAATTTTGAATGAAAGATTTAATAGGTGTAAAAATAAAGGATTTGTCTCACACAGGTTATTGGAAATCTGGTGTCACATCAATACTTAATAAGGGCGAAATTAAGTAACAAATAAGAATACTTTTGGAAAAAAAATTGAGATCAGAGACGGCCTTACAAGTATTGACGTGATTGATTAGCTGGTTTTAGTTTTATAAATATCCTATCAAATCGGCTGCAATATTCATTGATTTATGAAATAACTAGTTTTTCTTAAAAGAAAATAAATAACGTTTGTAAACATGTAGACTTTTCATTTCAATTTGTAGAGAAACCCATTTTTAAAAAATGTAACACACAAAAAAAAACTAATAATTGATTAACCAAATAAAAATTGTAATCCTTTTTAAGATGTTTTAATTCTCAATAGCTTAAAAAGATCTTTATGAAACTAAAACCAGTGCCAAAATTTTCCATTAAAAAATCAAACCGAGCATTATGAGTTGAGCATTGAATTACTCAATTATCCGATGCTCAGGCATCTGAGCACAACTGTTTGGGAGTATAGACTGAGGCGTTAGGGTCCAAAGGGGAACCATCAGACAAACGTAGCTTAGACACTGTACCAGTGACAGGTGTTACGAATTCTGTAGGCATCACTGCTAGCATTTGAGCTTTAAGTTCTTCTATTTCTTTTTCTTGTCTGGATATGACACCTGGAGATTTAAATAACATTTATATTATTGTGGACAAAATACAGAGTTTAAGTTAAATTGTATTGATTTTATAAAATAAAAAATAAAAAAAATAGCTTCACGCTATATCCCGCACACAGCAGGGTAGGCAGAAGGAACATAAAGTTAAGACACTCCGTACCCCACTTTCTGCCGAATTTTAGAGGCATTGCGTGTTGAGTGGCAGAACTCAACGCCGCGCTTAGCCTCGACACCAGAGCGAAGAAAATGGAAATATAAATTTAACTAAATATTTCAGCTCTTCGAGTGGGGATCGAACCCACAACCAGTCAGTTTTACAGTCACACTTTGTGCCGCTGCGCTATGACTGGCCTCAATTTATAAAATCATTGATTTTATAAATTTTTGTAATTCAAATTATTCTAACACTTATCCTAATTATTTAAAAATTATCTTCAAATCTTAAATAAAGAACCGGTAAAACTACTCCTTTGAGCTTACATGCATTTTTGTATTCCTTATAATTATTCATACTATGAAAAATTTAAGCAATGTCTCTAAATATCATACTAAAACATTAAAGTTAAAAAACTACACTGAAGAATACAAAATCACGTCTAACTTCACTCGAGTCCCGCTAAGAAAATATATATTAAGATAAGTTAGAGTATTTTCTAAGTGTCTTTATAAAATGACCTTTTTCGCCAACACTAGACACATTCCGCATCAACACGCACCTTCCTGTATCCGCATATGCCGCTTGGCGTCCCCCAGAGCGGAGAGCAGGTCCAGCTTGACGCGCGTCTCCGCCGACAGGGAGCGCTCCAGGTAGGAGGCGCGCTCCTGCAGCGCGGCGCACGCGAGGCGGGCGTTGGTCGGACTCGAGTTGGCGTTGGCCGTCGCGTTCGCTTCTTCTTGTCGCGCTTGGCGGGCTTCTAGTGTGCGCACCTGGTGGTATACAAAATATATTGTAGACTAATGGTTCAAGTTAAATATTTACATATATTCCAACAATATTTTTTTTTGCTTATATATTAAAGACACAAACTAACACTTGACAGTGTTTGACTGTAGCGCGATATCGCGATATTATGAAACCGGTCCCCATTTAATAAAAGATAACATTAAAATCCACATCTCACTCCGAAATATCTCAACAGTGTGCTGAAATAAAATTGTAAATAAATGCTTTTATTTAATGATAATTTACCAATTCAGCTTTATGCTGTATCTCGCGCTGCATCTGCGCGGCGCGGTCGCGCGCGCGCTGCAGCTCGCGGCGCAGCGCGGCCAGCTCCGCCTCGTGCGCGCCGCGCCGCGTCCGGCACCACTCGTTGTCGCACTCGGCGCTGTGACGTGCAAGCGTATATATTATTTATATATTCAACCCCACTATAAAGATACTGCCGTGAAAATCTGTAAATCTATAAACATGATCGATCTCTATTATTATTATTTTTTTCATGTCATTGATATCACACTATCATAACCCAAACAATCAACGATAGACTTTTCACGTGATAGTTGTAGATAAACATAATAATTTAATTCCCATCAAGTTAGATAATATCGACACTAGTATTTCTTTACTTACATAGTTAAAGTGAAATGTATAAAAAGATAATAAATCCTCACTTGGGCGTCCGCGCGGCGTGTCGCGCCCGCAACAGCTGGTGCTCGGCGGCCGTGCGCGCGCGCCGCTCCTCGCTGAGGCGACGCTCTAACGCCACACGCTCACTGGCAATATAAGGACAGTATAATATTAATAATATTATAAATAACATATATACGTTCTTATATTATAAAGCTAAAGAGTCTGTTTTATACTTTTTCTAGAAAACATTCTCATCAAGTTATATCAATATTTTTATACTCACTTTTACAACTTACAACTTAACACATTTAAATACACTCCTCAATTTTCGAGTCATTGTGTGTTGAACTCAATGCTAGGCTTTGTCATGTTACCAGAGTCAAAAAAATAAAAATAACTTAACCTCCTCGAACGAATTCAATTAATTAACTTCATGTTTACTGTCAGAGACTGTCCCACGACGTCACCACGGCCTCTAAAATAAGTAGTGCATATAAGTATCGATACAGATAATTACCTAGATGCCATAGGCCGAGGCGTATTAGCGGCGGCCAGCGCGCGCCTCGCCTCTGCCTCACCACTGCGCGCGGTGTTTAGCTCCGCTCGCACGCGTTTTAGCTCTTCTGTTAGTTCGCGGGAAGAGCGCTGTAAATAAGGAAAATAAAAAAAAGTTACAGTACAATATCAATACCATTAATATTAAATATTAATAATAATAAAGCCCGCTCAAGTAAATAAAAGAATAAAAAAAATGTTCAATATACAGAACAATAACTATTTATCATAACGTCGCAGCCACCGTCTATGAAGCAATTAATATCATTCGAGTCCATCGTGGTGCAGTGGGGCCCCATCTGGCTATAAATGTGACAGTTGTGGGTTCAAAAATTATTGCCCATTCTAACCAGAAAATGTGCGTTGCTATATGCAGAGTAAAATGTAAACAAAAAAATATCACTCACCAACTCCTTCTCCCTTTGTTCGCGTTCCCTTTCTTTCAACTCTCTATCCCTCTCTTCTCTTTTCTCTCTTTCGCGCTCTTTATGATTATTGCTATCTTTGTTACTTTTTATATTATTTTCTTTTGTACTTTCTACTTCTTTATCCTTAATTATTAATTCTTTTGCTGTAATAGTAAAATATATACTTTTATTGATATACTTTAAAACCAGCTAAGTTGACTTGATTACTTGTTGTGCATATTATTGTATTATAATTTAACTAAATAAAAAACTATATTTTATTATATTAAACTTGTTTCTTTGCATTTTGATGTATTTATAAATTAATTCTTTTGACGCAGGTAGCTTTAAACTTTTGGAGAAAGTTTATGGCTTAAAAAACAAAAGTCAAGCATTATTCAACAGAAATCATTAATAAGACCAATATAACGAGCTCAATCTTCATATGATTATTAGTACACGCAATCTGAGGTCCCATCATACATCCTCCAATTTCATCATCAGACCAGCTAGATGTTATATATAACATCGTATTGTCATCTAATCTACATATAATTGCCAAGTTACGTAATGATACAACAAAATTAGAAAATAAACTAAAATACTCACTTTGTTCTGTATTCTTATGACTATCGTTGTTTTCTTTATCCTTATCTTTATTTTTATGTTTTTTCTTTTCTTCTCTTGCTGTACTTGCCTCTTTCTTTTCATACTTCGACGGCTTACCGCCGCCTGGAACGATCAATGGAGTTCTTACGTTAAAAAAAAATCACAACATGTATATTTAAGAAGAAGTCATTAACAAATTTGCGAAATAAAAATTAATTACCAAAATGCCCTACAAATTTTGAAAGCTTCAAGCTGTATCCTGCAACATAACAAGGTAGAAGGAAAACCCGGAACCTAGTGTTGAGACGCTTCTGCTGAACTCTGATGGCGTTGCTTATCGATTGGCGGAATTCAACATCGCGCTTTACCACGTTACCAGAGGGAGGAAATAAAATATTACATATTTCGAAAATTGGGCGGAAAATTGATATAGAGAACGGAATGTTTTACCACTATTTTTTACCTACGAAGCAAATTAAAAAATATATCGAACTCACCTTTCACCTCATGTTTGTCGTCATTTTCATGGTTAGTGTGAGCGGGCGCGCCGGGCCCGCTGGCGACGCCATTGCTGTACGCTGTGTGCGCGTTATTTTTGTCACGTGACATAGTTTTTTCTAACTTATCTAACTGAAATTTGATATATATAAATTTTTAATTTAATATGGAGACATTGGACATTACTTTTCAAATCTTTGTCGGCCATTTTTAAAATGTAATGATCCGACGACTTAGTCTTACATACTATTAATTAAATATTTTCCACTACACATCATTTTGAGGCCAATCCTGGCGCAGGCACAAACGTGCGACGTGTGTTGTAGGTTCGATTTCCACTCGAGGAAATAAAATCTTTAATTACCTCGTTTTGATAACAAGGCAAAGAGCGGCGTTGAGTTTCGCCATTCAACACGCAATGTCTCCAGAATTCGGCGGAGAGTGAAGAACGGAAATGTCTGCCCTTACTAGTCTCCCAGATTCCCTTAGCGTACCCAGCTATATGAAATTATTTTATTATCTTAAATACCATTAAAAAACACAAATACAAAATAAATACCTTAACTTGTATATTATGATCGGCCACACACACACCGTTGTGGTCTCTCGCACAGCGACGACGCACCGACCCGTTCATATGTCGCGAGTCGTTCTGTGTGTGCGTGCTCGTGTGTGTGTGCGTGTTTGAGTTTGACACTGTTTGTGTATGTGTGGTTGTGTGTGTTTGTGTGGTTGTTGGTGTGGATGTGGGTGTGTGAGTGGACGTTGGTGTATCCTCTGTTTTACTGCACTCCTCTTTTGTCTGTGTGTTCTAAAAATTTGGGAATATAACTATATATTTTTTATTATTATAGTAGTAGACAAAAATCAAAAATTATTTAATGAACTATTTCATCTAACATCACTGAGTAAAAAATAACTTTTTTTTGTCTTCACATAACTTCCATCTTTTGCAAAATAAGCAGAGAGAACCTAGGTTCAGGTCTGATTGATCATCGAACATATAACCATCACCTATGCAATCAAGATACTTCGTAATTTTTTCAAAAAATTGATATGAACATTTGATAGAAGGCATTTGTTTGTCAAAGCAATGTTGCAAATTCAATTTAAATATTTGAATTTAGTTTTATTTCCAAGCTTTGTTAAAATCTGTCATCGAGTTTCACCAATCAGCACCATAAGCCTCTTAATATGGTTAACGTATCCGTCATCTCTAAGTTGTTGGAAAATATGATTATTAACATTACGATATATATAAAAATTAATTGGAATTTATAATTCACCTGTTCTAAGAGGGCACTTTCAGGCAGAGCGTCCCGCAGCAACTGAAAGTAGAACTCGTTTTCTGCTCTCACTTGCCGCTGCCGGCGCTCTTTTAAGCGCTGACCCACATATGCCTATAGAGAAATTGGTAAAAATTATATAAAAAACTAACTCGCCTAACTATTTGCATGAATAAATAAAAAAAGTAACAATTTTTTATTATAAGTGACAAATTAAAATTTGACTGAAGTAACTCTGATCGCAGGAATGATGGATTACATTAAAACAATTTACGTGGTATTTAATATAGCCTTAACTTCGTCGATAATTGGATTATTCAGCACAAAACAAAATTTTCAATTCAAACAAATAGTTTATGAGACTAACGTGTTCAAACAAACAAACAAAGAAACAAACTCTTCAGCTTTATAATATTAGTGCCGAAGTATAGATATGGTTATATGAGAAGGTCTAGGCGCAGCGGCACAGCGACTATATAAACGCGAGTTGCAATTGCAAGTTGGATTCTTGCTTGGGGGAATGAATTATTTCCAATTGCTTGCTCTGGTAACATAACCAAGCCGCGGTAAGGGAGTGTCTTACTCTCAATAGGTTTCCTTTGCCTACTCTGCAGTTCCCGGAACACCGCGTGAAGTTATAAAAATGGCTATTACAAATAAACAAATATAACATATAGGTAATAAACGAACCTTAACGCCGAAGCCGAGCGACATGGTGGGGTACCCGAGGCAGTGCGCCGCCAGCGGCCGCCACGGCTCCAGCGCGGCCGTGCGCGTGCGCACCGCCGCCTCCGTGTACACCACCAGGAAGCACAGCGCCACGGTCGGCAGGCATATACCCTTGTCCATGACTGTTGACCAATATTTATTACCAAGTAAGTCTCATATAAATAGATTCAACTACACACTAGGATAAATATATAAATTTAAATACAAAATATTCTTTAAAAGTGCATAAATTTATTTTATTAATTTCTTAAATAAATATAAAAGTACATAAAATATGCAACATAATAATCACAAACAGTTAAAAAATAGGTCTAAATCCGTTTTCTAGTTATCGACATTTTCTAGGTCTATGAAAAAAAAAAGTAATTTGTACACAGTAGGTGTGCGAGAACATTTAACATCGAAATTCCTATGATTTTTCTATGATTAATAATGTCGACCTGTCTAATACTATCATTAATTAGTTTCTAGAACGGTACAATCAATGACTAATAGTTGTCCTGAAGTTAGCTGTAGGATCCACCAACAACAAACGTCAGCCAGCTGATTATGGAATGTTTCCTACTTTTGATAATTTTCTTTACTATGGTTATGCACAAAAAATCAGAAAGCACAATTACAGACCATCCGCAACTTATAGATCATACAGTAGGATAATTTAGAATTTAATTTAATGCTTATTTAAGAGGACTCTTAAACCTACACATGGGTCGCAAATCCCATGCACAGCACGGAACTCCTCAAATTAAGCCATGCAGTACCATCGACGAGTCGTAGCCGCCCAAAAGTTTTTCTGAAGGATTGCGCATTTTTCACATCGAAAAGAAAATAATCAAATTCCTAAAATAAAATAATGCGCTGCCTACCTACATCTAATTTCAAGGCAGTCGCGATTCATCGCCCATACTATACGTTCTTATCATACTGTGTACATCTAAATTCTATACAACTTATTTTACGTTATTAGTGGTCAGGACAGTTGAATGGAGCCCAAGATATGATAGAATATATTAAATTTTTTATTTTATATGACACCTTAAACTTTTGATTTAAGTACTAAGTAGTGTCAGACTATATGTACTATTTATAAAGGGTTCATACATTTTTACATTAACTTAATTTCTCCATCTTATAAAACAAATGTCAGTGTTGATTCTCTCCCAACAATCCCACAAATGTTATATTATAAATGTGAAAAATTGTGAGTATGGATGTTTGCTTCACTTTCACGCAAAAATGTACTAATAGAATTTAGATGACACTATACGGTAATATATATGAATGACATAGGCTAGAAGTTGTGTAAAGATTTTGTTTAATTTGGTATCTGTATATTTTCGGAAATTGTACAAAAAAATATATTTATTAATAGACTCAATTTGATTGGGGCCTATCGTGGGGCAGGGGCACAAATATGCGGCTGTTGACACGAAAGGTTATTAGTTTGATTCCTCGAGGAAATTTTCAATTCTTCCCATTCATAGCTGGGCAAAGAGCATCATTGAGTTCCACCACTCAACACAGACAATGCCTACAGAATCCGACGGAAAGTGCAGGTTCTTCATGGGACTGGAGTGTCTTTGTCTAAGATAAAACTGTACAACAATATATAATACTCACATGAACACCATAAATACTGTATCCACACATAAGTACTTGCGGCAAAGAATAAATATTGTAGTGGTATGAAGAAGAAACATATCATATCAGATGTCAATGCCACACATATGAAGAAAACTGAAAATGCCTAAAAATATAAATAATATTATTTTATTTACTATATAAGCATATAATAAAATCTTCAATTGATCTTTTTGAGGCATAGTCCACAGTGCCTGACTTAGAAATTTGATGATTGTGGGTTTGAACCCCACAAATTGAATGATTTCATTCAATTGAAATCATATCATCATGAATCATCTTACTGTGTGGGTGAACCCAACACCATACTTTACTAGATTGGGGAAATGAAAATAGACTTCACAATAAAGTTTCTGTACATTGAACTCTTAGACATTTAGTAAAGATTCAACATTTAGTGAATTCAGATATTTAGATTCAGTTGATGATTTGTGGCTGCCTTGAATTTCACTGTAGGTAGTCATACAGATTAGATTTTAATAATTTTTGTTACTTTAAATTATCTTAGAAACCAGTCGTGGAACTCAAAGCATGCAACTGTAAACCCTAAAAGTTGGATTCCCAATAGAAGAAACATTTCATATTTTAATTTCCTTGCTCTGGTAACAAGGTATATCTCAGTGTTGAGCTCAGCCGAATAGTGAGGAATGGAAGTGGCTTAACGGGAATAGAGTAACTTAACACTAGGCTCCCTCTGCCTATACTGCTATGTATGAGATACAGCATAAAGCTGAAAAAATCTTTTTACCTAGTGTACAATGCACAAAAGTTCAGAAAGCTCAAGTTCAAGCTTCAAGTTGGTCACAATATATTTGCACAACAATAAATGAAAATATATTTTTCCAATACTTACAACACCATGATATCTGAATGACTCATAACAAGATTTGATCATCATCCAGAATGGCAAAAGAAACTCAAATCTGAACTCCAACATATAGTCGGCCAATACTACTGCCGCCCAAAACATTATGAACTTCAGATATGTCAGAGAACTGAAAAAATAAATATTAAATAATGAATGTTATAATAAATAGAAATACTCTTTTTCTTTGCTTTATTTTCTCCTTAAATTAAGATATTATGTGTTAAATGGGAATCAAGCCCATGCAACATGACAACCTCAAATAAAATAATATATTACAGAAATTGCAAGGTCTTTTAGAAAGTAACTACTTCCTAGATAACTTTTTTATATGATTAACACCATAGCCAAAAATATTAATATATTTGAAGTAATGTAGCACAACTTCATTATTTTATTATATAAATTTATTTATTTATAACACTGTAGTTACATTAAGTTACCGAAAATCTTAATAGATAAAACTTATATATTTTGAATATATATATTTTTAAATAAATTTTTACAAATATTTTAAGTATTCATTGTCTAATTTCAAATATCATTAAATAGTCATCAATTAGATGTACAGCTTTATGTAAAAGTGGAATGTATGTAAGAATACAGAAATAAATTTGGTTATGATTATAAAAATAATAGCAAGATTAACTTTAAATATAATTTGATTTAAGTGAATAGCGAATAGTACCTATTTTGAGTTATCTTTACCAGATGGTACCCATGGATTTTTTATTTTAGTATATATAGAAGCTAGTTTACTCATACTTTTGAGAAACTATATAATTTAGCAAAATTATAAAAATAAATAACTTTTCGATACAAATATAATTCACTTGCACTCACTTTCCAAACATTCCTTCGTTGGGTTTGTTGCGCTTTAAGGGGCGCCGCATCTTGCCGGGATCGGCATTTCGCCTCTTCATATTTTTTCCTCCACTGTATTAAGTATAATTACTGGCTTTCCCCTTGTAACACTAATATACGACGAAACATTTAGGAAAATAATACTCCGTAAGCTGGAGCTTTATGTTGTCAATCGGCCTATGTCCAAAATTTACGAGGGAGATGGATGAAATATCGGCAAACTCTTGCGTTCACTCACAAAATAGTGATGTTGCTAGATTTTATGTAGATAAAAACATCGTAAGCAATATTTACGGTAACTTACGCTACAGTGTTTAACTGTATTTTATGCCTAAATTTTACATAGATAAAATATATCTGAAGTGTTATTTATCTTTATTTTATAAGCAGTCCTGCCTAACTACGCCTGTTTGTGAAAATATTATTTTACATACTCGATAGTAAAGAATTCTTGAAGTAAAGAAAAAGATTTTTTAATGCTCATTAGTATATTTTTGAACAAAATAACATACTCATTAAATGGACACTTTAAAATAAGTTAAAGGTTAGTAATTCATATTTTATATATAAAAAAAATACATTGGTAATAGAAAAATATCCAAAAATCGATTTCCATATTAATCGATTTGTTTCATTATATTTTCATATTACACAAATATATATTGTGATATCTTTCTAAATTACCCAATTATTATGAAATGTATACGAACTTAATGTAATATGGTGTATATTAAAATTAAAGAACTTTCATATTTAAATTTTATTTTGACATTACCGGTATCATATAGAATAATATTTTTTATTAATATTTTCATTGTCGGAGTAAGCACCAAGGCAAAAAGTCCAAAGTGGATCAATTGAGTTCCATCACTCAATAATTGCCTACCTCAAAAATTTCAGCAGAAAGTGGAGAACGGAGTGTCATAACACTAGGTTTCCTCTGCCAACCCTGCTAACCTGCTGTGTGCAAGATACAGCGTGAAACTGATATAATTTTTTTTTTATTTGGAATGTGTTGAGGCCAGTCGTGGCGCAGTGGTACAAAGTGTGACTGTAAAACCGACTGGTTGTGGGTTCGATCCCCACTCGAGGAAATGAAATATTTACTTAAGTTTATATTTTCATTTCTTCGCTCTGGTGTCGAGGCAAAGCGCGGCGTTGAGTTCTGCCACTCAACACGCAATGCCTTCAAAATTCGGCAGAAAGTGGGGAACGAAGTGTCTTAACACTAGGTTCCCTCTGCCTACCCTGCTGTGTGCGGGATATAGCGTGAAGCTAATTTAATTTTTTTAATTTATGTAAGTATAAAAAATTTAACATAGCGGATCTCGAACCCGCACCTCCTGGAACTAAGCTATAGGCATAGCCAAGTTGTAACAAACGTATAAAAAAATCGATATAGCTAGATGAGATTAGTGGTCAGAACGCCTGGTTGGTTTCCAGGAGCCGCGGGTTCGAGTCCCGCTACATTCAATTGTAATACGTTTTCTAAATAAGTATTTTTCATTTCTAAGTGTGGAATAACACTTTAACAATTTTAATCAATATAATTTTAACTATATAATTTTTCTTCAATCTTATTATATAAATTACATTATTTATTATGTACATTACTCAAAGAAATAAGATTTGATTACATTTTCAAGATTACAAAAAAAATTACGAGCCTCACATCAAATTAAATCTTCCCGCCAATGTCTGTTTGAACTTTACATTCGTAATATTGCAAAACATTTACACATTTATACATTTTACCAGTAATCGAGAAATTTATCACTAGAATGTGAGAATATTGAAAACAAAATCAATTGGTAACTAATAAAAAAAATGTGTATGTATTGTATATTATATATGTGTATTAGGACCTCGAAAAAAAGATTAAAGATTTATTGTCATATAAATATATTCATTTGAATAATATGTGGAGACATCAACGTACATATTGTAAGTAGTGCTAATTCAATTTTATATCGCAATTGTATCCACTAATATTAATATATTCTTATATGGTTTATAGTTAATAACTCGTAGATTATGTGTTAGATATTGTTGGTTGAATTTTATTATCTTCTCAGTAGGGTCGACGTGTCGACGTCGAAAATAGTTCTGTTTGGCTTTGTTGCTATTACTTGAACTTGAAATAGAATTTGAAATAAGTTACGTGTGCAGCTAAAATAATAAAACCTGACAAATTATAGACTATCGACGCCTTACAAATAATAATTAATTAAATTGAACAGAGATTTTTGACAAAAAAAAACTAATCATATTAGATACGTATTTTATACATATAATATCTTGGGGAACACGTAATTAAAGAAATAAAAGATGTATACAAAAATATTTGGATTTATTATTTCAATTATTACCTAAATTTTTGCCTAAGCCTAAAATTTATTAAAAAAAATATATAATTTATATATGTTAACGACAATCTCTGTAATTCGGTAGTCTATACAATACCTCAGAAATGTAAAGAATATCTAAAACTTGTAGGTAATTTATACAATGCCAAATGAATTAATGTATGTATTTATCATCTACTATCGTTGCCACTTCATGAATAGGTCTTATAACGTGGTTAACTTAGACCTTGATTTTGAGGTGTTAGTGAATTTACTAAACCATTTATATATTTTTCTATTTGTATATTTTGGTCCTTTGCTTTTTTTCCTCAGACTTTATAACTCATTGCCAAGAAATATATCATAATTTGCACTAGTTCCTGGTAATGAATCAGTAATATAATTTTCCTTGCTTCTTTTTAATAAGCTTAATTTCAACTCATTCTCTAGGTATTCTGACCATCAGGAAGTTTCAATCATGTTTAAACTAGTTTTATTTACAATATTTATTTCATCTCCATTCAAATTATATTTGAATTAACAGTAGACTCCTCAACACGTGCAGGTTGGTTTATAATATTTATTTCATTATTTTTATCTGACTTTCAATTTTCAATTGAATACATGTCTTTTTCAATACCTAGAAATTGATATTATAAATCATTGAACAAAGCTTTAATTTTATGTATATTTTACGCAAATAGAATTAGAAAAATGTTAACATTTATAAATTCAGAATTAAAACCACACCCCTTGTTAAGGATTTTGATTTTTCTTGTGTATTAACTAAATATAACATCATGATGTGGCATATGTTATGGCCTCTTGCTTATCTAAATAAAAAAGAATAAAATTTTTCTTCAGTATTAACTAAATATAAGATAACATCATTGCTTGTTTAAAAAAACAATAGAATAAGGTATAATGTTGTTGTAACAGTGTGATAACTTGTGGCAATAAACACAATGATTCTGGATTCCATCACAAATTGGAGGAGAGAATTATTTTCATTTGCCTAATCTGGCAAGTTGGCCACTGTTTCTTCTGCTTAGCTATTTATTTGAGGCCTTCATGGCGTATGGACACATGACTGTAATAATAAACCCACAACCATCTTATTACATTACATCCACAAGAATTATTTTACAATATATTCAATTTTATAATATATATACACTGACAAGAATTACGAAATGTCAATTCGGCTCAAAGAAGGGAACGGGATGGAGAATTTTGATACCAGGTTCCCTTTGCCTACCTTGCTATTTGCATATTAGTAGATATTAAAAAATATATTTCAAAGAATCTAGTTATGTGTGAGATAAAAAAAAAGACATAAGCTTTACCATGCATTTTGATTAGTTCCATTAAATGTTTAGTCTGCTCAAACTGTTCACTCATCAATTCTTCCACGTCACCATCAAGCAACTGACAGTTTTCGTTAGAAAGTAACAAAAAATCTCCATAACACACCAGTGGACCTACAAATTTATTATTTACTTTTTTTTTATAGTTTCACGCTGTATCCTGCATGTAGTAGTATAGACAGAGGGAACCTAAGAACTTAGTGTTTAAACAATGCCATTGGAAGAGAATCCAACCCATAATTGTCAGGTTATCATTTGCATGCTTGTGAACCTGCTTCACAAGGGCCTAAAATTTTTTATGTTAATAAATTATAGGGTTATTTTTTTTTCCACTTCCTTTCCTGCATATAGTAGAATGTGATGTTAAGATTATTTATTCACAATTTTCAAAACATACTGCGGTTTTTATTAAAGTAAGGAAATTAAAATTATTTGTTCCCTTGTGTGGGGTACCCACAACCGCTGTCTACAGTCAGATGCTGTCCCACTCCACCACAACAGCAGTTTTATAAATTTTTGTAAGTTATTTTTACCTTTTATAAAAACTTTCATTCCTGGCACAGTGTTGACATATAAATTCTCTACGGGTTCAAATACAATTCCAGTTACTTCCTGTACTCCATCAGTCATGTATAATTGTAACATTCTGCAATTATTTTTTATTAGTTATTTATAACATTTCTTTTATAAATCTATCAATAATAATAAATTTCCTTTGATTTCTTTTTTATTTTTTGTTTTTAAATCAATAAAGAAAACAGTCCTTTGACATAAATTTCTGTATCTATATTATAAATGTTCTATATTTAATAATACCAATTGATTAAATAAATAATACAATATTTATTCAGACAGTGTATTGAAAATAACTAAGTACTTTGTAACTATATTAAAAATGTAAAATATTACCTACTTGTCTTCCAGATCACGCAAATCTAGTTTTTTAACAGCTGTTTTCATCTTCTTTACTAAACTCACATGAGACATTAAATACTGCTTGTGTTCACTGAAAATTTCTAAATTAAATTAACAATTATTAATTTATATATGATTTTTTTTTTTTTTGGTAAAATAGAAAACTATTAAATTAGTTATCCTTACCAAGGCTCGTTATGGAGTTTATTTGAAGCGTGTAGTGACCACTTAATACAGTTTTTTTATTTGCCTTCAGGTTTTGTGGCAAACATCCGGAAGATATATTAGTTAGGTCGTGACAATACCATTGTTTTTTGACAGCGAGGTGGATCATTTGCACATCTTCTGCACCAAACATATTTATAAAATACTCAATCGCCCTACAAATATTAAAAGATGGATCATTAAAGTAATATTGAAATTTCTTTTGTAATTAATTTCAAAAGAATCAAAAAAACTTAAGGATTTGATGGATTTATTGTACGAATGCCAAGCCCATTGAAACTATCCCTATATATATAACTAACCCCCCCTATATATAATTAATGATGACTTCGAAATACATTACAAAAATAAAGTAATATAAAAGTAAACTTACTCAGTCAACCAATTTTCATTAACACATAATATGTGATTGCAATGTAGATATTCCCGGCATGAATTCAAAATGTTCTTTGGAACCATGATGGATTAGTAACAAATTATTACAAGCATCGATTTACAATCTCTCAAATTATACCGCCCGTATACTTAATCATAATAATTTTATACTATAGTATAAAATGGTAAAACAAGATTCAATACGTCTTTATCTATATAGAATCTATATAGAATGTACTCTGTGTCTTTATATATAGTTGTGAAGCTTTGACAAGTGTCCACAAGCTCCACGTCAAGGAACATTATACTCTATAGAGTAGAACAGCTGAAGTCCAAATCTAATCCAGGCCCGGTCGACTTCCTTAGCGGCTTGTGCGACATACTACCGGGGATTGTAAATGGATCTCGAAGAATAATTTTTAATTAATTGGGTCTTTCATAATGTTTACTTTTTGATATTGGCAGATTTATGGGTACTTAGTGCTGCTATACTAAAGCAAAAGTAACCTATTAATATTTTTAAACATTTTTAAAGTGTTATTCCACACTACTTTTAGTACAATAATACTTATTTTCTAAATAAATATTATTCTACTAATAAGTAGTTTTAGTTAGTAAATGTGTATGTACCCCTTTGGGTATATGTGTTCTGTGATCTAATCCTTGTACTTCCAAAATGCTGGTCCCTTCCTTCATTTGGATAATCGTGGTTTCACCGTGACATTTGTCTAGCGTCTACCAATGATTTCAATCTTTTGAAACGCTATCTAATTTGATATTTTTTTTGAAAATAATCATTTTTGTTCTGGCAACAAAGTTACGAAAAATTAACAAAACCAGACAAAATGTCAAATTCTAGGGTCAATTATGAAAAATGGTGATTGCTTTCCTTTTTTTTAGATATTTTCATTTCTACAATTCTATTTTCGTTATTTGTTAACAGAAAAAGCGGTATCTCGAGCTTTATTCTCTCCTCCTCCTTCAGCTTCACAATGATACCAGAATGTCGGCTCATATATATTTTAAAAAACATAAATAATTGCGGTAAGCTGTAGCGCAGGGGTACAAAGTGTGATTGTAAACACGATTCTAGTTTCGATCCCCACTCGAGGAGATGAAATATTTATTTAAATGTATATTTCCCTTTCTTCGAAAAAAGCAAAGTGCGTTGAATTCCGCCACTCAACACGCAATACCTCCGGAATTCGGCGGAAAATGAGAAACGGGGTGTCTTTTAATTAGTTTCCCCTTTCTGCTGTGTGCTGGGATACAGCGAGAAGGTAATAAACAATTTAAAAAAAAAATAGTAATTATCTTTACCGTTTCGTATTATATGCCTAAAATCATACATGCAAATAACAAAAAAAATCATACACATAAGAAACAAAAAGAAAGTTCAGATTCAGTTTGTAGATGTCATCAACACTAAATAAAAGCCGCACATCGTAAGTGGCTATCAAAATTATAATTTTTAAGGGTATGCTGTATACAAAACAGTTTATCGAATTAATGAGGATGACTTATATAACTTTGACGACGTTATAGAAAAATAAAACAAATGGGCACTGGAATAATGTATGGATTTTTTTTACCTGAAACGCAGTATATTGTAAAATTCTATGGCAATATCACATATACATATACTTTGACAAGTATGTTAAAAAAAATATCTTCACCCGAGATAACTAGATGATAAGTCCTTTGTTCTTTGAACCCTTCACATTTGCTTTGTGAGTGTTATTACCTGAATACAGAACAGAGTATCACTTTTCTCTTCATTTTATATTTCTTTATTGGACCCGAAAATATTTCGTAATCAAACTTTATATATTATATTGACGTGATAAAGTCTTATAAATCGATGATTACCGGCTGCACGCAAGAAAAAAAGCATGACTCATTGTCACGTTCCTCTTACGAGCGTGCAAGGAGAGCGCGTAACAAGCGGCAGAGACATAATCGGCCTAAACGTTCGGCATGTGATCCATCCGAATAATTTAACAAAAAAATATTTATATTGACGAGGGCAAACATATGAAAAATCGAATCTGCACAGTACGTACGATGACTGTACTGTAACTTACTTTTGAAGTATTTCAATATGAGTAAAAATATAATCTAATATTTTTCAATATTTTCAATCAAGTACTTCTCGTATTTTAAGAAAATAGATTCATTAAATTTTCTGCAATTGCATAACAAATAAAATGTAAATTATTATATTTTTTAAGTAGTTATTAATACCTATGTAAAATGGAAACGAGAAATAAATATATATGTAAGCAATATAAATAACAATACTTTAAAGTTTTTAAACTATTTTATTGAATATACCTCTTCGTGACACAATAGCATGTGTGTTTTATTATAAAAAAATATCAAATACATATAATAACACAATCAACATTTAACAACACACACTATTTACTTTGCAACATAACTTTCTGGTATAAGCGACAGGTGAATCAGTGTAATAATACTTACTGATATGAAAATATATGTAAAACACAAATCTTGAAAAATATATATTGAAATACTAAAACTACGTGTATATATTTTTTTTAAATAAGGATATTTTAAAATAGATTTGCCTTTTTAATTGAAAGAAATCGTGTCACTTACGATTGTTCTAGAACAAAAATATTCAAATAAGTAGTAAAGTTAAATAAATTGAGCACTTAATTCTTAAGTGAGACGAAAGGATATTATTTTAGTAATAAAAATATATGTTTCATATACAAAGTGACTTGATTTTGATGCATTACCATAGAGAATAATTAAATTATTAATCAAATAATTGAATTGAATAATAAAACAAAATATCATCATTAGTTGACATTATATTGAAAAACTTGTAAAATGATCCTTTATATTCTAATTTGACAAGAATATAATAATAATTACACATCACAAAACACAATAAATAACGATAATGGCTTACAACAGCCTTAGCAATGAATGGTAAAATATGGTATACGCTAAGAATAGGTTTAGACAGGGCCGGATTAACACCACTTGTTATTATAAAATAATAATAATATTATATATTGTGAATATTTCAGAATAATATATATAAAGTATATTATTATTTTTCAATTATTTTGCAATTGAGATCGAGCCCCTTTAATTCAAGCTATTGCTGACTTAGCTTATGTTGAATCCGGCACTGGTTAGTTCATAACAAATTGTTACAATTAAAAACAATAATGTCTAATCGCCAATCCGGCTATTATTTAATACTTAACATATGCAGAAATTAGAACTATGATAAAATGTTTATATTTCAATGGAAGACAGTACCATTGAATATGGAGTAATAATGTTTTTTATCATGTTCAATACTAGGTCAAGTTCTCATTGGTCCCAGTATGGTATATTCGTCATTATAGAAAACATATTTTAGTGTATATATTTGTTGATTGGTAATGAAATCCAACTGAGACCAATTTTGTAAATAAATAAAGGTACACCAACACAATATGGAAGATGGTTAATTATGGCTTCATATTATTTGATGAATTATTTTGGGAACATAAGTGGATGAAGGTGATATGTCGCCAAATTTTAATTTCGAGAAAATCGAGTTCAAAACTTTGAAAATTCACAAGCTGATATAAAAAAAAATGTGTACATGATACCTTAATCAAAAAGTGAAGTTCTAAAATATATATAACACCATCATTCACGCATCGAACATCAACAATCCAAAAATGCGTTATATCACCTTCATCACTCATGTCTAAATTGAAAAATTATTCCTCACGCGCGGAATTTATAGAAATAAATATCGACATTTTCAAAAATCACAAAAAATAATTGAAATGAATGTGCCATTTTCAATAGTTCATTTGGTACAGATTATTTGGTAATTTAACTGTTTATTAATACTTATAAAGCTGTTTAGTTTGTTTAAGTTCTTTTGTAGATTAAGTTTTCTCAATTATGTAAATTGATTGTAATGAGACATGATGAGCATGTGATAAAAATATAAAGAAAAATAAAAAATACAATTTTTAGAATCAGAAAAAGTATGAGTTATAGAATAAAAATAAATAAAATATTTCATAAGTTACTGTTTTATTGTGTTTAAAGAAATATTTCTCATTGTGTAGGAGCACCTTCAGACCACAATGTGTCAGTATGTAGAGGTGTTGAAAAGCGTCTAATCAATAACATAATTATATAGCAACAAAACAACATGACTTGAGTGCGTTTGCCGTTCGTAAAACATACAGGAACCATGACAGTTTACTATAGCATAAAACTATTAATAATCATAACCTTTAAGTGTATACAGATGAATCATGTGAAATAACTAATTTTATGTGTTTAAAAAGAAAAATATACGTCATACGACTACAGCCCATCTTTTGTCAGACTTTCAGAAAGATAATTTTATTGATCGAAAGAAAGAGTTACAAGTCAAAAGTCGATTAACATATATTATTAGGATTACGGCCATTTTAAAATCTATCCGACTTTAATACTACATCCGTTTTACGAACAGTAATGACGTCACTCGTCGAGGTCGATGAAGCTAAAGCTATTTACAGCGTACACTCACTCACTTAACAATCACTTTATACGATTCTTTCATAGAATAGTAGGTAGGCCTGAGCTCGGAGGACCTTTTCCTCGCTGACTTCTGACACCATGCTGTCTGACACATAGTACCATTTGCCTGTCGCGGCGGGGGCTTGAGGGCCTTCACCTGATTCGTACCCGGATAAGTCGGATTCTGAGTCTGCGTCGTCTCCAGCCGGAATATTTGCACTTTTAGGCAAAAACCACCATCGAGGATCACCCGCTTTGACTTGCGGACGTACTTTCACGTATGCAACGTAGTGACCACCGTGCATGCCTCCAGAATGTTCAACCACACCATATAAAGAATATTGTAGTTCGTTCTGTCCGCGAGCTACATTAGGCAGCTTTTTCAATTTATCCATAGCGCAAAACGGCGCTAAGTCAAGAATTGTGGGGAAGTCGACATGTTTGGACATTTTCCTGAACATGCACCTTGGTCCAATTTGGAATCGTTTCAAATGTAATATTAAGATGGCCGGCGGGCTTGACACTAAGAAGCGTTTAGTCGCGTTTGTATAGACAGTCTTGCCATCTTTACCGTTGATTCGCTCGGTGCAAGTGTCGCAGCCCACCTTGTTATTACCGGTCAGAAGTTCCAACGCCGTGAATTGACTGAGGCAGGACTGTACGCTGCATTCGTCCTCATCACATACATAACGCGGGGAAAGGGGACTCTGTCGCGCAAAGGACAATGAATCCCGAGTCACGTTGTTTTCTAATTCCATCTTTGGTCTCACTGGGGGCGGCTCTATTATCTTTTCTGGTGAAGGTAACGTTTTCGGTTTATTATCCATGTCCAGTTTTAATTTCTCCAATTTAATTGTTACATCCTGTTTCATCTCATTGAAGATGGAGTCAGAATTCCTATTGTTAAGCTCCCAGCTGTTTTCAAAGAGATCTCTGCTCGCTTGAACACTGATACCCCTAGAGACAACTTCATTGGAGTATTCTGGAGCAAAGGCTATCCTGGACACCGGTCGTTCATAATCACTTTTGACTGGAGACAGTTTATTATGTTGAGGACTAGAAAGATCTAGATTTATTTCGCTTGATAAAGAACTATGGCTGCCCAGTTCCTTTCCATTGATGGGTGAATCCACATTATCTACAGTTTCTGTGGAATTGTGCTTAGTGTTCTCAGGACTTGCTACACCTGAATCCGGATTTGAGAAGTTCGCTATCAAAGGTTTATATTCTAACTGAATAGCCGTGGATCCAAAATCATCATCCTTATCAGTAGCTTCTGGTGTGTTATCAGTTTTCTCCTTATCAAGATCGACTGGGCTTGTTCTTACTGAATCAGTACTGGTAACCTTCTCAGTGCTGTATCCTGACTCCATATGGTAGGCTGCAAAGTTGGCAGCAGTTTGGGCCACTGCTGGAGTATCAGCTGTATTATGGTTTTCTGTTTGCCGAGGCACATCTTCCAAATTGTCTTCAATGTCAGCATCTGATTGTTCCGAAGATGACTTACCATCCTCTTTACTATTTACATCTCCTGATTTATCTTTGGATGAGTTACCTGGAACACAAACAATTTGTTATTAAAGATATATTTTACTCATTTTTAAATTAAATAATCCAATTTTTTTATATTAATGATTATTATTATATATTAGACATAGCAACAAATAAAAAACAACAAAATATATTAATATTTTTTTAAAAATATTTGTTTCATTAAGGCACTAAAAAGCAAAGCACAATGTTTTAAACCATTAATTTACAAATTTAAAGCACCTTTATTCTTTCGGGCCGCTTTTCTGGCCGCTATGCGTTTGTTCAAAACATGCGTAAGATTCTTAGAAGATTTGTCCTCCTGACTGTTTGTTGTGTTCTCTTCTGAAATATAGTTTTATTAGTATCATCTTATAATGCTCTACTGGTTTTTCAGTATTAGAGTTATTATATTTATAGTTTAATTTTTTTCCAGCATAGTAAGGGTAGGCAGACTTCTGTCTCATGTCCAATCCCCAAAAATTGTGAGATTATGATGTTGAATAGCGGATTGTTAGTATGCGAAATTGATTCGAAAAAAAAGCTATAAGTGTTGTTTTATTGAATTGACTCAAATTTTACTGTACAGATATTGTTCTTGTAATGATATTATTATTAGAAAAGGAACAATAAGGAAATTAGTAAATTCATAATTATTTAGTTCAAGTGGGCGAAGTTGCGAGCGAGGTGTTCGTCTTTATTTATACATAATCCAACCCAAACGTATTAGATTGTATACATTTAATCCACAACTATCGTGCTTAAGTTGGGCACACACTGCACTACAAAGAATCATTAAAAAACCTTAAAAACTCACCATTAGGTGTTTTCCTCCGCACCAAAGCTGGAGGCTGAGGTCTGGACGCCGCTACTGGGAGGGAAAGATCAAGAAAATATTCCACTCGATCCGACTGATGGAAGCACTCCTGGCACTCCAGTGTCGAAACTAGGAAACCTCTAAACACCTGGAATGGAAAATATATGGTAAGTTTTTAAACTTCAGGTAGGCAGAGGGAGGGTCTAGTGTGACACTACGTTCCTCAGTCTCCGCCGAGTTCTCGAGGCATTGCATGTATAGTGGCGGAAATAAATGCCGCGCCGTTAAAGGCAAAGACCTTCATACTAGACCGAAAAATTAAAATATTAAATATTTAATTCTCCCGATTGTGATTTGGACTTACAATCGTTGCGTTTCACTCGCTTGTGCCACTATGATAAAAGGGCCTTATTTGGTAGAAAGAATCCCGATATTACTTATTCATTAAATACGAATATCCACGTCGATAAGATCTAGATAGATATAATAATGAAAAAGATTATAAGACGATCTGATTATGAGAAGATCTGGACATGCTAGTTGCAGTGGAAATGTATTTTAGCAAAATAAATTTTTAACTTTTTTATATTTAAGATAAATTGTTTTTAATAGTAATTAAAATTTATTATATTATTTTAGTAACCAGTTACGTGTGATTAAAATCAAAGTATATTTAAACTATATCTTTTAATTTTTTAGTATAAAAATTTTGAACATTATGCTTATACATAATCATTTTCCCTAAGCCATACCAATTATTATGATTAATTTCACACATATTATTATAATTTTAATTAAATTTTCCATAAAGTTTTATTTTTACAAGTTTAATTTTGTCTGTATAGAACCGTAGACAGAGAGGAAGAAGTACCAAGACATTATTATTGTTTTTCAATCTGAGGCCAGTGGTGGCGCAATGGTACAAAGTGTGACTGTAAAACCGACTGATTGTGGGTTCGATCCCCACTCGAGGAGATGAAATATTTACTTAAATTTATATTTCCATTTCTTCGCTCTGGTATCGAGGCAAAGCGCGGCGTTGAGCTCTGCCACTCAACACGCAATGCCTCCAAAATTCGGCAGAAAGTGGGGAACGGAGTGTCTTACACTAGGTTCCCTTTGCCTACCCTGCTGTGTGCAGGATATAGCGTGAAGCTAATTTAATTTTTTAATTCAATCTGAATCTGTGGAACTCAAGCAGCATTTTGTCAGACAGAGACATAAAAATTGCTTTTACATTTATTTAGTTGCTGTCTCACCATGCCAACATGACTTATAAATAAAATATTATTTGGAAAATAAATAAACATACCTGTTCAGGTCTAAGCATAGTATCAGAGGCCTGTTGTCCGTAGAACTTCACTTTCTGTTTGACCTCTCCGTCCACTTTGGCTGGGTCCACCTTAGAGCTCATGCCTAGGCTGCTCAGGATTACAGACTGATACCGTCGGAGATCTTCTGATCTGAAAAAGAAATGTTCTTATAAAGTTAGATAATAATTGTGGATATATTAAAACATAATGCAGTTTTTAGTTTGAAATATTTGTTTTTGATTAGTGCACTTAGGAAAGTTTACATTCACTTTAGAGGACTTTCAGAACAAAGGACAGGCGCAGTTTCCCATCTCTCACCTCACAGCCTCAAGCATATGTCGCAACAGTTCATGTGCATCATGCTGGTCGCCGCCACCAAACTGGGGTAACTTGTTGACTAGCGCTGAAAGCAACTTTCTGGGTGTGTAGACTCCACCTTCACCTTAAAAAAAATATTTTTTTTAGCTTCATGCTGTATAACCCACATATTAAGGTTAGTAGAGGGAACTTGGAACCTAGTGTTAAGACACTCCATTCCTATTAAAACGCTTCTGTTCTTGGAACTTGAATTCTGAAGACAATGTGTGTGAACTCACCATGGGTGTCACCACTCAGTCACTTGTCACTCATTTCAAGGGAATGAAAATGTTTAATATTTCATTTCTTTGAATGGGAATCAGACTCATAATCTGTTGCCTTACAACTCTTGTGCTCCTGCACAACTTTAATTAAACCCTATGGTTTTATCCATAGATGGTCATTTGCTTACATTACATTACATTATTTAAACAACAGAATAACAAGTGTTTAAGAAATGTTCAAAAATGTATATAAATTTGTATATTTAATATGAATACTGAGAATGTTTCAAGATATATTTAGCTACTTTCAGTCTAATAGACTTATTTATTATGTAACCTAGTGTTTAAAAGATTTAAAGCCCTATTTATACACAATATGTGAAACCATAGAATCTTTTTGTAGTTTTTTTGTGATTTTATGGAAATTTCAGTATCCCACACATAACAGGTAGGCAGAAGGAACCTAGTATTAAGACACTTCCTCATCGCATTTCATCTCCCTTAACTCACTTCCCCATTTTCCTCTGATATTTTTAGGTATTATGTGTGTTTGCGAGAGGCAATTTACACGAGGATTTCGCTTTGGTGCCAGAGCAAAGATTCCACCAATTTTGGATTGAACCCACAATAAGGAGATATAAGAATAATGATAACCATTAAAAAAAATAAAAACACAACCACACATATGAAAAGTAACTCAACTTTATAACAATTTCATATGTGACAGTTACTTTGTTCTATACGTCATCTCCACTTAATCCCAAATTCAAGAGATTAAAAGATAGTTCAGTATGGTTATTGAATATACAATCTCAACCATCCATAAAGTACTCAGTATTTAAATCAATATTTTCCAGATTTGTATATTTCCATATCTACTATCTAATTATATTATTAGTATAGCAAGACATTATGTTGCAAGAATTAAATTTGTAGTCTTCTCTGAAGATTATTATAAAAAAAAAAATCCACAGGAAACAAAAGTGGAGCAATATTTTTAGTATAATGTTTTAATTTTATAAAAATAAACTTATTCTAACCATAATGGTGAAGAAAATAGTTTATGTTTTATGCCTTAATATATATAGTCGAGTGGGCAGAAGAAATCTATTGTTAAGATAGTCTGTTTCCCACACACCCCCCAATAGTTTAAAGATTACATGTTGAGTAGGAGAACTGAAGATTGATTGATGGTCTTGTTATTAAAGCAAGGAAAATAAACTATATTCCCTATGTGAAATTCAAAGTCAGAAGTCAAATTTACAAAAATTTTATAAATATATTATTTTTCTTTTAAATTCTTGTTTCTATTCATGATTGTTGATCAGTTATTGCTCTACTAAGACCTTGATATTTAAAATTGTGTTTTTGGACACCACATTGCTTGTGTAAATAGGTCAAACTAATTTTACATTCTATTTAGGTTGACTTAGAAGATATTTCTTTTGTTTTAAATAACTTTTTCCAAATTTTTTTTATAATGTATAAATGATAATTTACATATCACTATGACATTGCCCATATTTATCATGTTATATTAATATCACAGCTGGCTCAATAAATAAATTGAATAAGATAAAGAGATATCTTGTCTATGTCAATGCTATAGCTCGGTTGTTAAGGCAGTTAATAGAAAATTCCTATAAATATGAAATGAATATTTTTATTTTTGTTGTTTAGCTAATTAAATTTGAGAACACAAGATATTTAACATACCTGCTTGTAATTCTGCTAAAGTCTCAGCCAAGGTTCTTGTTAGAGTTCCCCATTCCGCTAACTGGCCTGTTATTGGCGGAAGCTCCACTTCTTTGCCCTCATCACCATTGTTGTCGGCTTTGAGCTTCAATTTTCCACCTGGTAAAGTAAACCTCTCCCCAGGAGTTGCCAGCTCTTGAAGAACATTCAATAAATAAGGAGTTTGCACCAAACACTGCATCACGGAATTAAAGAAACATGTGTTCCCTAAATTGGTCAATCCACGAACTCTGGGCAAGTTAAGAGCTATAGCCTTATCTTTTCCCTTATCTCGTGACATTGAATCTACTGGCATTGTTAGTTCTAGTATTGGTCCTTGACTTTCAAGTGGTAAAGCTATAGGAGGTAATTTAGGATTGCTTGAGGCTTGCTTCTTCAAATACTCGATGCACTCGTGGAGTTTTTTGGAGCTAGAAGCTGTGACTTCATTGTTGCAATTGTAACAATAGATTTCCCAAGTAGTAGAGTTAGCAGTTAAAGCATGACAGTCAGAGTGTGGCGTATTAAAGTGGTTCAGGGCGTGTTTGTTCCGTGCCCGACCACATAGTTGGCTTCCGCATCGTAGGCACATCCATAATGTAAGGTCTTCCTCATAGTTAGGGTCGTCGACTTCGTTCTTAGAACTCTTTTTGCACTCGGCACATTCTTTCTCGAAGCCCCCCGTTTTTAATGATTTTTTCAGCTTCGCAAGGTCCACAGCTTTAGCTACATGAGGACATGCGGATTTGATAGTTTCGTCGCACGACTCCGTAGATTCGTCTCCATTCTCACTTGGATCGCTTTGTCTCTTCTTTTTAACCATGGTCGCGCTAATCTAGGTTAGGATTTGCCTGCAACGTAATCAGATACTCATTTAAGAATAACTGCAACAGCACAAAAAGAACAATTTGACAAATCTGTGTCGATAACCATTGCACGCGTGACAACGCACATTCACTAAAAGAAATCCTTATTATTAGAAAGACATAGTGTGTTTAATAATGACGAATGTTATAAACTTACAATTACATGTGACACCTAATAATTATAATATTTCTAAGACGTCACGAATAATATCAAATTTCTAATCTTCGAAATTTTGTCAGAGAAGTAAACCACGGTCGTCCGACATTTTTGACAATGTTACCATTATAAAAAATATATATTTAAGACAAAGTGCACATTGCAAATAAAATCGATAAATTTTAATGTAATCGATCAAAGGGAGGCAAATTGTTAAGAATCTAAGTCAAAGTCTCTAAGCTGCCACCTGGCGGTGAATAGAATAATTAAATTAATGAAACGTCAACATGATATGATTTTCATTCGTGATGGAATTTTATTATCAACTTGTGAATTCCTATTGATTTTAATTATAATTACACCATATTTTATAAATAATCACAAATAATTTAACAGTGATGTCATTACCGTAAAAATTTTAAACAATATGTAGTTTGTGAGCAATTATTTAATAAACGTTTATCGAAAAGTCGTTGTTGTGACTGATAATTTACAAGAAATATTAGTAAAAATGTCTTTACCGGGCAATGGCATTTTTGTGGTGCAAGGCGAGATGGCTATGCTGGTCACCGCCATGCGACGGAGCACCCGCTGGGGCTCACATTCCTTCCCAAACGAGGAGTATGACGTACTCATGAGAACCTTTCAAGACT
Organism: Heliconius charithonia; assembly: GCA_030704555.1. NCBI lineage: Eukaryota > Metazoa > Arthropoda > Insecta > Lepidoptera > Nymphalidae > Heliconius > Heliconius charithonia. The sequence continues at coordinate 1,311,493 of CM060813.1, forward strand.
TGAAAACTATCCTAAATCAAGTGGACGACTTGCGTCTCTTAGATCCTGCGACTTACTTGGGTCCCTTCTTAGAAGTGATCAGAAGTAAAGAAACTACTGGACCTGTAACTAGTCTAGCTCTATCTGCTATACATAAATTTCTATCATATGGCTTAATAGGTGAGAATAAAACTATATGTTTATTTTAATTAGCGATATTAGCAATTGATAATCATTGTCAAGGTATACTGTAACACATTTTGTTTTACAGATATGTATTAACAAAGTAATTTTTATTAATGCAATTTCACAGAGGCAAAAGTTTCACAATTATATTTTTTGACAATTTAACATCATTATTATTTTTAAATTGAATATATTCTTTCTTGTAATTTTTACTGTAATATATAAAAAAAATCGTATGTATAAATATTGTAATTGTACATAATATAAATTATTTTATATTAAAATTACAAAAAAATTTTTATACAACTATTTTTACGGTTTAGAATGCTATTAGCTTGAGAACAGTAATTATTTACATGCTTTTAGACCCTACACATCCAAGTGTTCCTGCTACAGTTGAAGACATAGCAGATGCTGTAACCCATGCCCGTTTTGTTGGGACTGATCATTCTTCTGATGGTGTAGTACTATTAAAAATATTACAAGTAAGTTATGTGTAGCTTTAAATGCTACACAAATTTCCATATTATATAATATAATTTTGTTAAGTGGTGAACTAGTTTGACGGCATTGTTAAGCAAGCCATCTGGTCCTAAGCTTTTTTAGACTTTGAGCTTTCTGATGTGTTCAAATACTTCTTCAATTCAGTTTAGAGGTATAGTGCAAAAAAACTCAGTGTTTTTGTTGCACAACACCTCATTAACTTCTATTTTCTTGTCATCATCGTCATCATATTGTTGATGAGATGGCAAAATGTCAGCACAGCTGCACATTACACAATGCAGCATTGGTACTGATGCTGTTATAAGGCAGTGACAAGTGGGTATTAGAGAAGAAGAATGAAAGAAAGATGGATGCCAAGGAGATTGCATCTCTTCATAGGATATCAGGTTATGAGTCAGCTTAGCCGATTGAATCCGCAATATTGAAATGTACACAGAATACTAGCAAGGATACTCCTTCTCGATCCTTGGCTTGCTTAGTCTTAATTACTTTAGACCTCTTTTCGTGATTCTAAATATGTTTAAAATTCTTGTTATTATTTCATGTTTATGTTTGCTGTAGTCCATTTGGATAGATTTCTTTGTTACTTTGAACAGGTTACTGTGCTTCTTTCTCATTTCTGGGTCTTTGTTCTTTGTAAACATTAGCTTGGTGCGTTCATTCATTAGTTGTGTTGGTGTTTTTTCACTGAAGATTTTATTACTTTTTTTATTGACTCTTTTGTTTTGTCATCTAACTTCTTCAACAGGCATTTGAGTTAGTTCTGTACCTCTTCTCTAACAATTCTTTCGGAGGAAGTATTTTAAAGTCAGTTTGTGATTGGTAGTGAGCAAAAATTTTTTCTGTTCTATTATTATTGCTCTCAAATGTGTTGGAACGACACATTCTTAAAAGTTTCGTAAGTAATGATTATTGCGGGATTGTTGGTCATTATAGTCTATTTCGTTCTTTGTAGCTTGATCAAATAGTGATATACATGTCTATTTTTTATTTGGCGTTTTCTTGAAGAAAGTATTCATTATCTTTAGGTTGTACTGTAATACATAATCTATTAGGTTTCTCCTTGTTCATTGCGTTCTCCGTAGTCGTAATTTTCCACGACAAAGTTTTCTTCTTTCTTTGGGTGTCTTTGATGAGTGAAATCGCCCATGACTATTATATCTTTCCATCTGCTAAGTTATGTGCTTCTCTGACGTCGTTGTAGAATTTCAGGACAACTTCTTTACCTTGATTTTTCGGTGGGCGCATACGCTTGTATTGTTGACAAGTCATTAAGTGGCAAAAGCGCTACTTTCTCCGAGATTCTTATGATTTTGACCATAATGTCATGATTGATGTTTTGCGCATTGACTAGTTCTAATTACCTCTTAGTTGATGCTAGAGATGCAAATTTTAAGTGTAGCTTCTTTTTAGTGCAATTTTGTAATTTAATATTTGTAGGATTCTTTGAAGTTTTTACCCTCTCGTGTTTTTTTTATTTTCTTGTGCTTATATATATAAGTATACATAATGCTCATAATTTTTTTGGGTTGGGTTACTGCGCGAGTTACTACGCCACTAACTAAAATAGATTTCATGGAAAGACATTTTACAAATATTCAATAAATTTTCAGTCAATTTATTGATTTTGTTCATATCGAAAAAATGTAACATTGTTATTGGTTTTCCATCTGGTGCGTAAACGAATAAATCAGAAGGTCATCAATGTACGAAAATCGTTGGAATGACAGTGGAAAATTAGTCGTACCAAATCAGAAATCTTTAGGGGTTCATGATGCACAACAACTTTGCTAAAAATCTTCACATGATCAAATGCATAGTTTACGATTCTACCAGGAATATTTAGACAAACATTTATTTTTTATATAGATGTAGTTTTTCGTAGTTTGCAGTTTTAATTTTTTATCATTTATTTTTAGGTACTTCGTACATTAATGCTGAGCCCTGAAGGTGCCATGTTGACCGATGAGAGTGTTTGTGAGATTATGCTCAGCTGCTTCAGGACATGTTTTGAAACAAGACTGACCGGTAATAATATTTGTTTTTGTTATAAAAGTTATATAAATATTATTATTGAAATTAAAATATATATTTAAAATTATATATATTTATTGTGATGATGAAATGTGAACTCTTTCTGTTTTTTTTTTAACATTGATAATCAATCAATGAACTAATATAATTAAAAATAGAATTTACTTTTTGTAACATATAAAAAAAAATGTTTTAGAGCTCCTTCGCCGAAACGCTGAACAATGTCTAAGAGATATGACGCAGCTGATTTTCATGAGACTGCCACAATTCCCACCTGAAGACAATGCCACTAACTTCACAACTGTGGGTCTTTCTCTCAAAAGACGAGATAAGTCAGCTAAAAAGAAGGCTACAGCTAGCAGTAAGATTGTTAATTTTATATTTATTTGTATTTATTTTTAGTCAATACTATTTTTTACGTTTTTTTTTAAGAATATTGTGAAATTTTAATAAATTAACATCAATGAGACCAGTTATGGCCCAGAGGCACGAGCGACTGTAAACGCGTTAGGTTGTGGGTTTGGTTCCCATTCTCATTTAAAATTTTCCAAAACTTAACTTGAAACTAAAACGAAACTAAACTTTACTATAAAAAAACACAAAAGGTATTTTTATATAATAGCATTATTTCCGCTACTGTTAAAACAACTTAATTGTATAAACAACTTAATTGTATCTTTGGAACCCACTGTAAGAGCGGTCAGAGTTACATCCTTTAAAATGTGTCTTGTGTTCCAACTCTTAGTTATTTGCATTTGAACATGAAAACAAAACCTCAGTTAATATATCATATTAAGAAAACATATGGAATATAAGAAGAGAGAGCTAGCAGAGAAGCTAAATAAATTAATTATTTTCATATAAAACCGTGTTTTACAGTGCTCTACCAAAAGATGGCGTTGTACGTATCTGAATCGCGCTACCATTGCGTTCAGTGTTTTCCAATAAGAACGTGAATTATATACATGGTGTTCAAAAAGGGTGCTCGCTGCTTGTATGGCGCGCGCGCTGTTGCGGGCGCGCGGGGTACGGTTATCAAGACATACCCAGCACGTTATTTTTGTGGAGGGAGGCTGTTGGTTACCCCTTATGTACCGGCGCCTCCTGCAGATTACACTTATATATAACTTAGGGCTTCTAAGTTAGGGGATTATTCTAACTATGCTCGGCGAACTTTGATTTTTATTATGGGATTAACAATTATCCACTGAAAGATAAAGAAGGTTGTACAAAAGAATACAAATACAGGCAACTTTTAATTCCGAAATTCCCGCGGGATTTACGCAGAGAAAACCTATATATTATATATAAAGTCAATTTATTAAGTGCATAACATTTCAGGGGCGAGCTACTCTCGCCCCTCCCAGCCCTGTGAGCCGGTGAAGCTGTCAAGACCAGCCCAGGTTATCAGCATGAGGCTAGTCGTGGCGCAGTGGTAAAAAGTGTGACTGTAAAACCGACTGGTTGTGGGTTCGATCCCCACTCGAGGAGATGAAATATTTACTTAAATTTATATTTTCATTTCTTCGCTCTGGTGTCGATGCAAAGCGCGGCGTTGAGTTCTGCCACTCAACACGCAATGCCTCCAAAATTCGGCAGACAGTGGGGAACGGAGTGTCTTAACACTAGGTTTCCTCTGCCTACCCTGCTGTGTGCGGGATACAGTGTAAGCTAATTTATTTTATTTATTTTTATTTTTTATATAAAGTATATTTTTATTTGTACAAATCTAAAAGCTTATCATTGGTCTTATTTACAAATACAAATAGTCAAATAATAACAAAATACAAATCCACTATAGTGAGATAAACATGAGTATTTTTCAATGTCAACAGATACAAGTACTTTGGAAAGGAAGTCGTCAATAAGCGAGCAACTTGTTGACAATGAGACGGAAGCGGAGAAGCCGCACCCTGTACAGCAGCATAAGTTAGTATTAAAATAAGTTTATGTTGTTTAGATCATTTGTTTCTTTAATGTATACGGTTAATACTATAAAATGTTTCGTAATAGGTAACCGTTTTTTCTAAATAGATAATATTTTTAAATATATTAAATTTATTATTGTATTCAAATGATACTGATTTTGTGTATAATAATGAATATATTATTTTAGAATAAAATGAGTGCGTAACGAAAGACGTAGCGCGTATGACTGTAAACGTGACAGGTGTGGATTCGATTCTTACTAGGGGAAATGAATTATTATTTTCATGTTGAAATGATAAAGAGCAACGTTGAGTTCGGCCAGCCAAAGTCTCGAAAATATAAGAAAAAAGGGAAAAAGTGTCTAAAAACTAAGTTTACGTTTTTTCCGTCTGATTGATTAATTACCCTGCTATATGCGGGATGCAGCGTGAAGATTATAAAATATTAATTTACACTAAAATCCATTTGTTTAAGGCCAAACAAATTGTGACTGTAATATCGATTGACTGTGGGTTCGATCACCACTCGAGGAAATGAAATATTTATTTACATTTATATTTTCATTTCTTGGCTCTGGTGTCGAGGCAAAGCGCAGCATCGAATTCCGCCACTCATCACGTAATGCCTAGAGAACTCGGCGGAAAATGGGGAACGGAATGTCTTAACACTATATTCCCTTTGCCTACCCTGCTCTGTGCGGGATACAGCGTGAAGCTGATTTCATTTATTTATTTTTTTACAGCCAAGACAAAAACCTATTAAACGAAGCAGAAATAACAATAGAACCTGTGGACCCCATTAAGAGTCCAAAAAAGCACACTCGCCACTCATCAATGGACCTAGCCAATGAAAATGCATCCATTACACAGATATTAGAAAAGTGTGTCAACAATACTGAAACTGAATGTGGTGAGGAGGTGAAGAAGAGCGAGGAAGAAGAAGTGCAGGTGGAAGGTTAGGAAATATTTTTTTTTAATTATGCTTCGAGTGGTAAGGTTATGTTGAGAACTGTTTGAATAGAGCAAAGAGAAAGTTTGGATTATATAAGGAGTTTATGAAACGTATTCTCACCTGACTGCAGCGAAGCCCAAAATGAGGGTCGTTTTTTTGCGCGTATGTATGCATGTCCGTTCATTTGTTCCCAAGTAACTGTTAAACAAGTGAACAGATTTTGATAAATGATATATCGTTAGACTTGTCTTGTTGGCGCGAGTGTTACTCGATACTTTAATTTATGATGTCGAGCGTTTTAGTTTTGTCTACAATTCAATTGTTCTTACATGCTGTACATTTTTGTAGCGTAGCGTTTGACTGTCAACACTGTGGATTCGATTTCTACTCTGAGGAATGAAATATTAAATATTAACGTATCCTCACTATGGTAACGAGTCGTACTATGGTCGTATCATTCGCCACGTAATATACAATGCCATAAATGGGAACGCAATGTCTTAACACTTGGTTCCCAAGCTCCCTCTGCCTACCTTGCTATGTGCGGGATACGTCGTGAAGAAGAAATGTAATATAAATATAATATTAAATCTACATTTTAGAAGTAAAAGAAGAAGAGCCACAAGAAAAAGAAGAGATTCCAAAGGATAATATAGAGAAATTAGAAGAATATGTGAATCATAGAGGAATAAGATTTACTCCACAAGACGAGTCACTTAACTTACAGCCGTATGGACTTGTTTGTGTTCGAGAGTTGTTTAGGTGAGTTAGTGTCTAGGGACAAGATATGATGGTTGCAGGTTGGAATCGAGCAATTTATGGGAAAAAATATGTCAGAGTATAGTTTTTAGTTTTACTTTTTAACAATTTAAGATATTAAGAAATGTTGATTTAGTTTGCGATACAAATAAAAAAAACGCGTTTTTATGTACATATTTTTAATTTTATAATATTCTCAAGATTAAAATATTTTGGTCAGAAAAGTTTTAAAATGATTTTAAAATATAAATTACATTTAAACGAACTTGAGGATATTTCTTTAAGTTTTACATTATAATTTATGATACTGCTGCCTCCTAATTTGATTTCCTCTTCGAAATCATTCCCTCCAGTACATATTTTACTACTATTAATACTAAAAGTAACAAAATAAACTTTAATTGCAGGTTCCTAATATCCCTTTGTAATCCATACGATAAGCAGAACACAACGGAAATGGTTCAACAGGGTCTCGTACTGATATCCACCGCCCTAGAAGTGGGCGCCGACCACATAGCGCATAGACCGTCTTTGTTATATTTATTGAAAGATCCTTTATGTAGGAATTTACTTAGTGTAAGTAAAAAAAATATTTTTAGTGTTAGGTTTTTGTCAAAAACGTATGAAAATTAAATGTTTTTGGATTTGTATTTGCGTATCTTCGAATCATCAAATTATTGAATTGTGTCGAATTTCTTATGCTATTGTTTTAGTAAGTTTTTTTATTGGTATCTCTTTTAGTCTAAACACATTTTTTTTGTAAAATTAAATGAATGAAAATAAAACCAATGTTCAATGTAATATTATTTTTTTGTTTCAGTTACTAGACACAGAAAGAATACCAATATTCGCCCTCGACCTGCAAATATGGTTCCTACTCTTCGAAGCGCTCCGAGTCCACCTCAAATATCAAATGGAGGCGTTCTTCAAGAAAATCATAGAAATAGTATCCGCCGACACTACCAAATCTATTTACGAATTAAAAGAAATACATCACATCGCATTAGAAAATTTAGCCCAAATATTCCGAATACCCGGCTTATGTACTGAGCTATATTTAAATTTCGATTGTGATATATATTGTACGAATGTTTTTGAGGAATTAGCTAAATTATTATCGAAAAATGTTGTTTCGTCAACCGCTTACAACATCCATACAATGTCGTTGGAGGCCATATTGACTATAATAGAAGCGATAGAGGTGGGTACAATGCAGAAAGAGATAGAAATAGTAGAAAATCAAGAGAGAGAAGAAGAAGTAGAACCTCGTCACGTGACTTTGGAGTTAGGTGGTATGGACGATGTGTCGGTGGTCAGTGACCACGTGACACATGACATCAGTCAGTACTTTAGTGGTGGTAGAACGAGTAGGTTGAAGGTGTCTACGGACTTGCCGTCTGAAGATGAATTGGACCATGTTAGGGATATGAAAAAGGTGATTATTGCTGGTTGTTCCTTGGGCTATAAGGGGAGTTGGGATTTTAGTTGAAGGTTGGGCTTAAAAATTTAAAATAATATTATCAAGAACAATTGATTATTCCCAGTTATGTGATTGTTTTTCAAATGAAACAAAAAACAATATGACATCGCTATATGTGTTCATTTTGGTAAATTTTTTATTTGGTTAATTTTTGTATATTTGAGTATTTTTTTTCGAAATGTGACATGTTCCATTTTTTGTACACCAAGCTATCTATCTACCTCCAGTTTATTAAAGATTGTGTTCTGAACAAAGTCAAATAATTTTATACAAAACAAGAAATTACATGCTTAATTTTTTTAATGTATTAATTTAACGTCTAATAATTTACAATCAGTTCACTAAAGTTAACCTAAAAAGAACCGGCTACTTTAACTATTTTTTTGCTTTTATTTTTTTTTATATCAATACATATTTTAAAATTTATTAATCGATTTTCAGTGGGTAACTCAAGGAACAGAATTATTTAATCAAAAACCTGAACGCGGCATCGAATACTTAATGGAGCATGGTGTGTTCATGACACCGCTCGACCCGCACCAAGTGGCCATGTTTTTAAGAGAGAACCCCGATTTAGATAAGAAACAGATTGGTATGTATCATTTATCGCTTTATTTCTTGATCCTTTTCTTTTCTATATTTCTTAATCTTATTAAAACACTCCGTGCCCCTCTTTTCGCCGAATTCCAGAGGTATTGCGTGTTGATTGGTGGAAATCAACGCCACGCTTTGCCTCGACACAGAGCGAAGAAATGAAAATATACATTTAAATAAATATTTCCTTTCCTCGAGCGGAGATCGATCCCACAATCAATCGCATTTATAGGCACACTTTGTGCCTCTGCGCCTTGAGTGGCCTCTTTAATGATGTTGTTTATCAAATTTATCAAGTTTATAAGGTTTCTAAAACCATTTTTATATATAAAATGCACAAGGAAAATTATACATTTTAAATTATATTAAAAAAAAACAATATTTATAAAACCCCAGGCGAATACATCTGTAAACGTTCATCTCGAGACGAGGACTCCGGCCCCAGCATCCTGACGGCCTTCGCGTGTTCCTTCGACTACACGGGCCTGCGCCTCGACGTGGCGCTCCGCCACTACCTCGAGACGTTCAGGCTGCCCGGCGAGGCCCCGCTGATATCGCTTGTCATGGAGAAGTTCGCTGAGAGATGGCATGTTAGTGGAGTTTTTCTTTTTATTTATTTGTGAGGTTTGAGGACCACTGGAGAGGTAGAAGCACTCTATACCTACTACTAGGGGTAGAAAGAGGGTATCCGTCAGCGCCACTGCCTACTGAAGGCTACCGGGCAAGACCTCGCTTTTATGGAAAAAATTGTTGAGAAATGGCATGTTAGTTTTCGTGTTTACTCTCCGCTTGAAGAGGTAGAAGTCTGTGACTTCCATCTCGTGGCGAGAAGTGCTCAGACGCTATATTGTGATGAAAAAGAAACATGGTCTTAAATTGTTAGGTGATTGAAATTAAGACGAGACGAGAGATACGAGATTTTTTATAAGTTAATCCACAATAACTAATAGTAAAACTGAAAAATAATGATTCATATATAATTTAACACAATTATTTTCATATCCAGAGCACAAACGGCGAGCCGTTTGCGAACACGGACGCGGCGTTCCGCCTCGCCTACGCCGTCATCATGCTCAACGTGGATCAACACAACAATAATGCTAAAAAAATGAACCCGCCCATGACTGTTGAAGACTTTGTGAGGAATCTGAGAGGCTGCAATGGCTCTGGCGATTTTGAACAACCCATGTTGGAAGCTATTTATCACGCTATTAAGTGGGTAGCTTAATATTTTGTTTTATTATTCAATAATGTAATGATATAGTAAAAAAATTCTGCTTAGTTTTATCAGATGAGCTCATTTTTTAATGATTTTTTTTTGTTTTATTGTGATTGAATTTGTTTGAAATTCAATTCATATTATGTCGTAGAAATTATATATTGGTTGGTTTTATAACCTTAATGCGGATGTCCTTTTCGAGGGTATGTATGTTAGTTTTTTTGACATAGGCTACAACTAAAAGTACTGGAAGTATAGGATATCTTTGAATTGGTCAGAATAGTACTGACAGGCAGTCGACTTTTTTTGTAACTGTAATAATTTGACTTCTATTGGTTGTTATTTAATAAGTATCGGTAATGAAACGACTCCTGGACCGAGGTTCGTGTTTTAGTTCTCATAATTACATCCAGTTTTACAATATATAAAATATAGGGAAAACCGCACACGTAGTAGTAAAATAGATAATTGTGATGAACGCGCGCAGGAACGAGGAGATGGTGATGCCGGCGGAGCGCGTGGGGCCGCTGCGCGACGCGTACCTGTGGCGCGCGCTGCAGAGACGCGCGCGCGCCGCCGCCTACCGCGCCGCGCCGCGCCGCCCCGCGCTGCACGCGCGCCTTCTGCCGCGCGCCGCGCCGCCCGCGCTCGCGGCGTTCTGCGCCGCCGTCGAGCGCTCCCCGGCGGAGCAGTGCGCGCCGGCGCTGGCGGGGCTGGAGCGCTGCGCGGCGCTGGCGGCGCGCCTCGCGCCGCACACGCTCTCGCTGGACACGCTGCTGCTCACGCTGTGCAAGTTCACGGGCCTCTTGACGCAGAATTACAGCTCTTATATTGCGATTGGTATGTTTTTGGGGCTATTTCTTTTGTTTAAAGTAGATTTTTCAGTTGTTGGACTACTATTCAAAAAAAGATGTTTTTTTTTCAGCGATTTGAACGATATTGCCTATTTGACCTACTCAGATTTATGACACATGATAGTATTTTATATTTTTATAATAATAAAAAAAAACAGTTACATAAAATGAGCTCATAATTGTCCTGCCTCGATCATGTGATGTTTATTATTTTAAAGTGATATTTTCTAAATACGATAAAATAAGGCATTATAATATTCAAAATGTATTTGCTATATACGATATTTGGTTCTGTTTGACAGGAGTATCGCTAGGACAATCCACCAAAGCACAATTGGCGCTCCGGCGCGCGTGCGCAGTGGCGGCGCGACACGCGGACTACATACGCGACGCTTGGAGACATCTTCTGGAGATACTCACTGCGTTGTTTGTTGGACGACTGTTGCCTAAGGTATGCAGCGGCGCCAAAAAAAGAAACATAAAAACAAAAACAAAACAAGAACCTTTAAAAACATACACGTTTCATCATATCTCGACTCAACCCACGTCTTTCGAAATCCAACCTAGCGCTTTACTAAATTACGCCATACATACATTATTGTTTTATATATTCGCGACACGTGACGTCATCTTCTGGAGATGCCAACTGCTTTCTTTACTGGACTAATGTTGTTACTCCATAATTTCTTATAAATATTTATGTGCAGGAAATATTTTATAAATATCCTTTTGTGGAGATAATAATAATAAAAAATATATTCATTTATTATATTAATTGGATATGACAATTACTATTCAATATTCCTGTGCCATACTTAGAAAATAATTAAAATTTATTTCACAATTTCAGTGCCTCATAGAAGCGGAAGATTATTTAGCACCCGAAGGCAAAGTGTCACTCATCCGCGAAGTGGCAAGAGGATCGGATAGCGGGTTGCTATCCAGCATTTACTCTTATATAGCATTGGGAGAGAGTTGTAAGTATATTTTCCTATTTATTGTTTTTGTATTGTGGGATTTTAGTATTTTAATGAAATCAAGAATGTGTTTATTCTTATTTTTAATCAGCTTTATGCTACGAGCTTCGAGGAGATCGCCTTTCTGCATTATCTGCTCTGTTTGAACACAAAACCTAGAAATCTGGGAACCTCTGCCTACCCTAATATGTGTATGACTTGGCGTGAAACTAAAAATAAATTCGAACAAAATTTGTAACTTATTATTTTATAACATTTCGACAGCCATCCGAGCACCGACACCACACGAGAAAGCGCTAATAGACGCGGCCACAGAATGCGTCGCACAATGTAATTTCCCTGGACTGCTCATCAGTGAGACCAAGTTCTTACAACTGGAGAGTTTACAGGTGTTTATTGCTTTTCTTTACTTTTTATGTAGAAATGTAAAAGAATTATAAAATTTGTGATAATCAATGTAAATTCTTTGCTTATTTAATAAGTTAAAGATACTTTTTATTAGCTTTATGCTGTATGCCGTATAGTTGGGTAAATACAGTCACTGTCGTACCTCACTTTTCCTCGAATTCTGGAGGCATTGCGTGTTAAGTGGCGGAGCTCAACGCCGCAATATCAAATAGTTTAGCATATGATGTTTGCATATTTTCATTTGCCTTTATGACTTAAAATATGATATATAGGAATTAAAGTTTTAAAGTGTTAATTTTATCTTGTCTGTAAAAAGGAATAAGTATTATTTTTCATTTCGGCGTTTTTATATACGAATTTAATGAAAAAAATAAATAATATACTTTTCTCGGCTTGTATATTACAGTACAATATGTTTAAATTTCTTTATGTATTAATTAATAATTAAAGAAAAAAAAGTAAATAGAGCAGGCTCGTGAGGGATTTGAACCCCTGACCGCCACTACTAACAAGTCAGATGGGTGCTCTAACCGCTGAGCTAACGAGCCGTTGTGTTAACAAATTCAAAATTGCGATGGATATTGTACGATATGACGTCATACAATAGTGTCAATGTGTTCTTTATAGTACTTACTAGCAAATCAAAGGCGCGGCTTCGCCCGCTTAAACGTGTTGTTATATTAAAGATAAATTTTAAAAAATCCTTATATAACTTACAAACATATAGGCCACATTAACAAACATATAGGCAACATGTATAAGCTGCATTAATGTAAAGTTTCATCTAAATCCGTTCAGTAGTTTTTTCTTGAAAATGGAAAAAACGTCCATCCTCACAAATTCTCACATAAATATTGAGAATATTTTAGTTACATATTTCGAAACTATATAAAACTTGTATGTCTTTATTCCGGTTTCTTTATATTTCCCAAATAAAATACTATATACATATATTCAATCATTTGAAATTCTAGTGGCAAGTTTTGTAAGAAATTCATTGCCTTTCCGCCATTTATTGCGTTTGGTTTTTGGGTATATATGACTCATTCATAGTAGAATAGGCAGAGGGAACTTAATGTTATGGAACTTTGTCTCCCACTTACCGTTTATGCCGAGCCACTGCATATTGGGCGGCGAAACCGTTTACCGCCAAGTTTTGTCCTTCTTACCTGACTGTAAACTGTTCACAGCCAGAAAATGAAAAAAAAAACATTTCTCTCAGTGGGAATTGAAAACAGGACCATCGTTTTTACTTTTTAGAATTACAATGTTGTCTTAAAAAGTTATTAGTAATCTTTTGTATAAGATTCCTCTTAGAAATTTGTTAAATTCTTGTTAATCCAAACATAAAATTGTACAAATTACAGGAACTAATTCGCGCAATGGTAGCGGCTGGTGCTCCACCGGATGCGGAGAGCTTACAAATGAATCCACAATTAGAAGATATTACTATTTTCTTTTTGGAGTTGCTGGTGCAGACACTTGTACAGAATCGGTAATTTTTTAAATCAAATCAAATCAGCATCAAATCAAATCCTCACCTCACCAAAATTCGGTGGAAAGTGAACGGAACTCTCTAAGTGTTTATATTGTTACTAGAGTGAGGTAATTAAAATATTTAATATTTACTTGATAATTATAAGAACAGCACCACTGCGCCACGATGGTCTCTGATATAATGTATAAAACATTTTCAATTGCAGAGACCGAGCAATGTCTGTATGGGACACCGCAGGTCCCTACACAGAAGCTGTAATCCGATGGGCGGGCACCCGAGAGGGGAGTACCACCAGTGGAGGGGGAGGAGGGAGTTGGGCCCTGTCGCGGTCGTTGACGGCGTTGCTGCGTTTAGCCGCGCGGCTGATGAGATGTGAGGCATGTGCGCCACCACTGCTGGCGCATTTGACCTTGTTGTATAGATTGCCGTACAGATTGTTCTATCAGCAGGCAGATGTGGTAAGTGTGTGAAAGTGGAATAGTGGAGAATGACTGTTTGATGGGATCCTGGGGAAGTCATTGACAGCGATGTTTTATAAAGTGGAAACGTCATATAGGGTTCGTCAACAGTTTAGTCGTAGGATTTTTAAACACACTGGATTTATTTTAACTTTTAAACTAATGTTTTTATAAGTTTTTTTTTTATTTTGAGCCCTAATTTTTTTGGTTGTGGCCAGTCGTGACGCAGGCATTTAAGTTTGACTGTAAAATCGACTGGTTGTGTCGAAGCAAAGCGCGGCGTTGAGTTTCCCACTCACAACACACAAAGGCTCGAGAATTTCACTTCAGTTCCCTCTGCCTACCCTGCCGTAAGCTGCATAGCTTGAAGCTGAATTTTTTTGGTTGGTAAAAATTCTGAGGTGGACACACAACTATTCTGGGGTGGGCTCACCCGGCTTCCCCTGTTCCTAGTTATAGTTGTGTACTGTTATGTTAGAACCTATTATCGTTATGGTTTTTTACCTGTATATGTGTGTGTTCATGGGTTAGTAATGAAGTTATTTAATAGATTTTTAATACAATTTTTTTTGGGATTCTTCTACTGCCTGTAATAAAAAAACTATAATATTTTTTTTTTGTGATTTTCTTATGAACATTCTCCTGTAGATATCGTGCGGGCTGTACGAGCTGGTGAAGACGTCGGCGCAGAACGTGCACAGCGCGCAGGAGTGGGGCGTGCTGCTGGCGCTGCTGGCGGCGGCGGGCGCGGGCGCGTGGCCGCGCGCGCCCCCCGCTGCGCACAACGCCGCCCCGCATTATAACACCGGTGGGGACTGTTTCAATTTCAGAATAAGGGCACAAAATGTGACTGTAAATCAAACGGTTGTGGGTTCGATCTCCACAAGAGAAGATGAAATATTTACTTAAACTCATAATTCCATTTCTTCGGTCTGGTGTTGAGGCAAAGCGCGGCGCGGAGTTCTACCACTCAACACGCAATGTCTCCAGAATTCTGCGGAAAGTGGAGAACGGAGTGTCTTAACACTAGTTTCCCTCTGCCTACCCTGCTGTGTGCGGAATACAGCTTGAAGCTGATTAAATAGTTTCAATACCATTATTCCGCAAACTAAACTCACAATCGTATTACTTAATCTTCCTTCCAGATTCATTACTTTTTTATGTGTATGCCAGGTTCAAGTCGGTCTGAAGGTTCAGAAGATGAAAGTGAGAGACAACCCACCAGCATATCGTCAGAGAGCGAGCTCTCACACTCCCCACAAACACAGGGTTGGATACTTGTAAGTTGATATAAAATAATTAAGACTACAGTTCTTTCGAGCAAAAAAAATAATTTTTCAGTTAACGCTAGAAGAAGATACAGCCGTTCAAGCCTTCCATGTATATTGTTAGAATATAATTAGAAATTAAAATTTAGTTACTTTTAAATGTGTTAGGTTATATACAGTGCTAAAAAGTATGATTTTACTTAAAGTGATAAAGATAAAGACGCTCTGTATATTTGTTTAATAAAGTTCGTCACCGCAGGTAAAGAACAACAGCAGTCCCAACCAAGCGGACGCCAGCACCCTGTCGTCGCTGGAGGCGGAGCTGGCGCAGGTGTCGCAGGTGTCGCTGCGCGCGCACCGCGCGAGTGCGCTGGCGCGGTGCGCGGAGGCGCTGGCGCTGGTCATCCGCGACGTGGCGCACGTCACGCCGCACTCGTGCCGCGCCGCCGTGCGCGCCGTGCGCCTGCTCGCCGCCGCCACGCTGCACGCCGGTCGGTACCGACTCGTGAACACAAATATTTCATATTTTCATTTCCGCGGTCTGGTTTGTGCAGCTTTGAGTTCCACCACTCAGTACGTAATACACCCCAGAATTCGGAGGAAAAGGGAGTACGAAGTGCCTGTACACTAGATTCCCAGATTTTCTCTGCCTACCCTGCTATGATCGGATTCCAGCATGAATAAAAAAAAAGGCTGGAAATTACGATTTTGACGATTATGGATGTGTATCTATTTACATATAATTTCAGGTAAAACTAACAAAACAGACGAAGACAGATCTCGCAGTCGCCGCCGGCGAAGCGACTCCAGCGATGACGAAGACGCCCTCGACCACTACCATATGGTCAGCATTCAGGTATTGCTTCGCGTGGTATTTAAAACTGCTTACAATTATAGTACGATCGACGTGTCGTGGCTGCCCCGAAGCTAGGTAAGAAAATTATCAAAAGTTATCTGCGCAGCCATTAACGGCTAACTTCGGGGCAGTCTTTATTAATCGACCGTACTGTACACATATGCACAGCACCTTTTGATTAAACTAACGAAATTAGAATCAAATTGTGTTAAAATTTAACTTTTAGGTATTTGGCTTTTTTATTTTATTTTATTTTAGAATCAATATATTTTACAGCAAAAAGATTTTTTTTAGCTACCTTAGCTGAAGCGTTATAAAAAACTGTTAACTCATATATTAAAAATATAAAAAAATATAGATATTGACCAACCGAAGGTTTGGTTTCAGTTTCGCTTTCGGCCAATTTCGCTTAAAAATCTTAGTTTCTGGCAAAAAAACGGCCGAACCTTCGGCAATCCTGAAACTAACTATTTGTCATTGTGTTTATTATTGTGGTCCACGAGTAACAGTCAGTTTATTAATTCCAAATTATTAAAAAATCACATTACACAATACAAATGCATGTAAATAGAGAAATAGATCTAACACTACATACTAGTATATAACAAAACGTGTTGAGGATGTTAGCAGAAGATTTCCATAAAGAACGCTTTTTTTTTTCAAGCCAAAAAGCATATAATATTTATGCATATTTTGTATTTCTAATAGCAATGTTTTCAAAAACCATTAAAAAAATAAATGCCACAATTATTTTTGTTTCGCAGTGTCGCAACTGAAAGTTACGACATGAGACAAAATGTTAACATTTTCAAACTTTGTAAGCTGATATTATATAAATGAAAATAAAATGGACATAAACCAATCACGAAATACAAAAAAAAACGCAAAATAATTTTATTGCCCAAATACGATATTTAACCCACCCCAGAAATTTTTCTTGTAACAAAATTTGGCACAAAAAATTAAAAATAAAATAAAATTGAAAATATCTCTAGATTCGCTAATGTGTATCGTATATATATACTTTAGTTACACTCCTATAAGCACTTTGCAATTAGCTAGCTTTGCTAAATCACAAATATTGAATAAAATTATATTACTACTATATTTATTTAATTTTTTTGGATCTTAATAATTAAAAATATATATTTCAGCTACTGGACTTAATGCATACACTACACAGTCGCACTGCGCAGATATTTAAATGGTGGAGAGATGAAGCGGATCAGGGACAAGGTGAATTATTATTGTGTATACGAAGAAATAATAATATGAGGCCAGTCGTAACGCAGGTTATGGGTTCGATTCCTACTCGAGGAAATGAAATATTTAACATTTTCATATCCTCTTTCTGGTATATGCGAATTATTTAATATTTTATTATAATATTCTTATAAAAATTTCAGTCTTAAAAGACGTTTTTAAACTTAAGTATATATAAATGTAATTTATTTTTCATTTAAACAGCTGAAGAATATGATCTATGGGAGGTGGCTTGGAAGCCACTCTTACAAGGAATTGCAGAATTTTGTACTGACAGGCGGAAGCAGGTAATTTTAATATTTACAAAATATAAAATATACTATAATGTATCATCAGATTTAGATTGCGCAGTGATTGTGGCTGATAGATTTTATTCATTCCCACTAGGAGTAGAAGTAGTGATAGTATTTAACATATTTTCCCGCTATTGTGAGGCAAGGTGCCTCCAGCATTGAGTTCTGTCATTCAACATGTATGTCTGGAATTCTGTTTATTTAATTTTCTTTATATATTTATAATTTTCTTATATATTTTAACTAAACACTACAAACACGTGGTCTCCATATTAAACTTTAATATAACTATGACTGTCACAGGTAGCGAACAGCGCCATAGCGTACCTCCAGCGGGCGTTGCTGGCACCGGCGCTGGCGGCGCTGGGCGGCGCAGGCTGGGAGGCGTGCTTCCACCACGTGCTGCTGCCGCTGCTGGACGCGCCCCCGCGCCGCCCCGACGCCGCCGCGCGCGCCGACACCGTCATGTGCAAGGTACGTGTGCGCCGGTGGAGTACCAGGCGAGCATGACCCCCGCGCAGGTGGTGGTCTGCGGCACACTAGCGCCGCGTGCCTCCACCACGTGCTGCTGCCGCTGCTGGACGCGCCCCCGCGCCGCCCCGACGCCGCCGCGCGCGCCGACACCGTCATGTGCAAGGTACGTGTGCGCCGGTGGAGTACCAGGCGAGCATGACCCCCGCGCAGGTGGTGGTCTGCGGCACACTAGCGCCGCGTGCCTCCACCACGTGCTGCTGCCGCTGCTGGACGCGCCCCCGCGCCGCCCCGACGCCGCCGCGCGCGCCGACATCGTCATGTGCAAGGTACGTGTGCGCCGGTGGAGTACCAGGCGAGCATGACCCCCGCGCAGGTGGTGGTCTGCGGCACACTAGCGCCGCGTGCCTCCACCACGTGCTGCTGCCGCTGCTGGACGCGCCCCCGCGCCGCCCCGACGCCGCCGCGCGCGCCGACACCGTCATGTGCAAGGTACGTGTGCGCCGGTGGAGTACCAGGCGAGCATGACCCCCGCGCAGGTGGTGGTCTGCGGCACACTAGCGCCGCGTGCCTCCACCACGTGCTGCTGCCGCTGCTGGACGCGCCCCCGCGCCGCCCCGACGCCGCCGCGCGCGCCGACATCGTCATGTGCAAGGTACGTGTGCGCCGGTGGAGTACCAGGCGAGCATGACCCCCGCGCAGGTGGTGGTCTGCGGCACACTAGCGCCGCGTGCCTCCACCACGTGCTGCTGCCGCTGCTGGACGCGCCCCCGCGCCGCCCCGACGCCGCCGCGCGCGCCGACACCGTCATGTGCAAGGTACGTGTGCGCCGGTGGAGTACCAGGCGAGCATGACTCCCGCGCAGGTGGTGGTCTGCGGCACACTAGCGCCACGTGCCTCCACCACGTGCTGCTGCCGCTGCTGGCTGATATACGGTAGCAAAACGCATTACAGAAGAAGAATGAAAGAAAGACAAAGGCCGTGGAGCATCTCCACTCTCTCGATCTCTTCGTATCCGGAGTCAGCTTAGCAGATCGTATCGACTGTGAAGTGAGCGGTAAGAGAGGTAGGGTGAGACCTCGGTTGATCTTCAGAAACACATTATCAAAGATACTGGAGTAAGGTCACGTAAAAAGCATGAGGAACCTTGCCCGGAGGTCATGCATCACGAGGTTGATGACAGTGGACGAGACGAAAGAGGTATGTAGAGACCATAGAGACGTAGAGACCGACCGCGTTTAGCGCTCCGTTCTCTCTGACTACTTCGCTAGGGGAAGAGCATGAAGACAAGTTGATAAAAAATTATAATAAAGTTAAATAAACAGGTTTTTATAAATTGTTATAACAAATTTATAGTCTTTCTACTCCTGCTATAAAAGTGTGCAAATTGCAGAATTTGCTAAAAAACACAAACGCGATTATAGGTAGCTACTCGCTTTGTTAAAGTTTATACCATAATATGTAACATAATGACAACCAATATATCAATAGTTCTTCTTACTCTACCCAGGTTTTCCTCCAACACCTCTCCGCACTGAGCGGCCGTCCGTCGTTCGCGTCGCTCTGGTGCAGAGTGGTGCGCGTGCAGCGAGCGCTGCTCGCGGCGCCCGCGGAGCCCCTGAGGGAGGCTGCGCTGGAGTCTCTCAAGAATATGCTACTCGTTATGCATTCGGTTAAGGTACGTCACTAGTGCTTGGCATTACGCACCACGAGTGTTGAGTATATTACACGCACACACGTGCACCTATACAGTTGTATAGATGGTGTTTGATGATTAGAGCGATTAAACAATTCATATAAATAAATAATTATAATAATTTCAACAATAAACCAAATGTAACAAAAAAGCATTAAAATTGGAATTACGATTTATATTACCCTTTCTTAGCAGGAATAAAAATAAATTATATATTGTCTTCTTACTTAAATGCATTTTTTTGTAAATTTTCTGGAAACTTAATTTAGTTTTCCCATTCCCACTAAAGTAAACTTTTCTACTGACGCACAATTTATATTTTTAAAGGATTGTGTTTAATGAAGTTGAATTCTTCGTCTTAATTATGTCCCATTTCAAAAGTTCTATAGATTTTGTTTTGTATATTTTTTTATTTGCGTATATTTTTATTACACAAATGACAAGTGTGTGTTCAAATCCTACCTTCATTTCCACATATTAAAAAAACTTACAATTCTTATTTCAGATATTTAGTAATGGAGACGGATACAATGAATTGTGGTACATTACATGGGACATTATAAGCGAATTTCTACCAAATTTAAAAGAAGAACTATTCCCTGAAGGTATTTACTTTTCTTTTAACTATTTTCTTCCTAAACAGACACATAGAGAATGTATGATTGTCTTCGAATATATAATTTAAATTATTTTGTGAGTCATATATGTATATTATAACAAAATTTTCCTTTGTTCATTAATACGTAAGCGATATTTCTATTATTTACAGTAAATGACAACATGAAACCGTCAACACAGTCCCTTCCAACTCAAGTACCAAATATCCCACTTATTCCCATTGTGCCAGTCAATAGTACTAACATTTCCAACAAACAAACACAACAACAATCTCCAACAAACGTCCCAACAAAGCCTAATCCCGTACAATCTCCTAACATACTAGTAGGTTCCAACAGTTTGGCACAATCGCCAAACATGTTGGTCCAATCGCCGAACATATTGGTCCAATCGCCTAACATGCTAGTCGGCCAGACGGCCAACATGTTGGTGAACCAACCGCCAATAGTGCGTCCGGTAGCGGTCAGTGGAATGGTGCCGATACGAAATTCGCTTTATGATCAAAGTGGATTGACGTCTTCTGTGCTCTTGCAGCCCCTGAATGAGGTGAATATTTTGTATGATATATTAGGAATATTAATAGTTATTGTTTTTTTATTTCGTTAAGCATCCTGCAGCAGGATAGGCAAAGGGATCGTAGTGTTAAAACCCAGCCGGAACTCAAAACCGCACTTTATCTGGTTACTAAACTTAAGAATTTTTTTTTTTTTTTCAATTGGAAATGGAATCCATGATCCACTGTGCTGCAGCGTCACGAGACCCTCGCATATTGTTTCATAAAGTTGCTAAAGATTTTGCCACATAATAAAATATACTATAAATGATTTTTTTTCTTTTGTTCCATTTGTAATCTATAAAATAAAATTGTGGATTGAACAATAGATTTGATAACGTTAATTAAGTGTAATGCTTTTTTTTTGTTTACTTATGGTCATATTTTATTTGTATCGTGTTTTGCATATAATTATAAACATATTTTCATTATATTATCACAGATGATCTCAACACCCATCGGCATTTCCATACAAAGTCAGCCACCGACAATCTACCGTGAGAAGACAAACGACGAGCCCCCTAATAATCCAACTATTTCACCAGAAATTGCGGAACAAACAGACTTATACAACGAGTACATAACCAACCCGTACAATGATATAAAACAAATATCAGATAAAGACGCGACTCTATACGACCCTGAAGAACAGAAGGTTCCAGAAGTTACGCCAGAAACAAGACTTTTACCCCAGAAATCGTTGAGTGCGAATGTGACACCTATGCACACGCACAATAAAGCTCAATTTGGTTCAACAGATAATGTAAATGTTAAAGATTCGAGTATATTCAACTTTTCGAGTTATTTTGGTACAGTGAGTGAGAAAGGAGTGACAGATTTTGATGCGCTTATGTCTACCCAAGAAGGATAGCAAGATGACACCAATATAGGTACTTGGTTATACTTATACTTGGTTGTAATTTATTTTATGAGACATTAAATATTTTATATGAGACGTTTTAATTATTCGATATTGTTTTTTGTACAAAATAAAGTAAGATTAGCTTTTTGTTCATAATTTATTGAAATTATTCGTGATTTCATTTATTTTATGACAAATTGCTATGGCTAATTAAAATTTAGTTACGGCCTTTGGGTTAATTTCATATAAAGTGATTGTTACTATCTAGAAGTTATTTAAACTCTTCTATATATTTAAAACAGTCAATAAGTTACAGTTTCGGTTTGCAGTTGTCTAATATTTAGAGGTATTGACTATAATAAGATTTTGGATAACTATAATAGGAACTCACAGTGATAGCCTGATGGCAAAATATTTTCACATTAAAATTATTAAAATTTTTTAGAACTTGAAAATATCATTTTTAATAAATTCCTAGTGACGTTCTCAAACTTTTACTAAACAAAAATTATTATATAGAAAGAAAATAAATGTTAAAAAGAAAATATTTATTAATATATATTTATATACAGATGCGTGTAGATATATATGTAACGTGTATTTGTATTTATGTTTTATTTATTTATAAAGTAATTTTTAAATTTGTAATTTCTTTAGCTTTGTGTGCAATAAAGTCTATGCGTGGTCAGATTTACAGAAGAGACTCAGGTATATAATTATGTAGGCCACCGAACTACTGCAAAATAACAAAAATGCAAAATGTACGAAGTTAATCCCGTTAAGTAGTTTCCGTTAAATATATTTTTTTATTATACATCCATATCCAGTCCACGTCCGTGTCAAAATCTAGATAAATTCTATGGCCTATGACTATGAGCGATAGTGTAACGCGAGCATTGACACTTGAGCTTCAAAGAAACTGTAGATTTGAGATAGCTTTGTTGTTTTTTTATTTGACTTATATGGTTTTTTATTTTAATATTCAAGTATTTTTACTTTATTTTCTTTTTTTTATATACTAATGTGAGTTCTTTTAACACTGTTGTGGTGTGTGGGTGTTTAAGACGTGACAGATAAGACGGCGGTTTATTTGTAGTGATTCTTTTTATAGTTCTTTTTGTATTATTTTTAGCTTTTCGCTGTATCCCGCACATAGTAGGCAGATGGAACCCGGGAAACTAGTGTAATGACACGTTTTATTAAGGCATTTCCAGCGAAAATTTAAGCTCCGCGTTTCCTCGTTTATTGAGTATGGAAATGAAAGTGTTAAAAATATAATTTCCTCGAGTGGATATCGAATCTACAATCTCTCGCTCGCAGATGTCACATTTGCTACTTCTGTCCACACAGACCCCTTAATGTTTAAATTTTATAAAACAAATTGATTTGGTTGTTAATACGCTTTACGAAAAGAAAACTCAATATATCTACATATTATATATCCAATAAATTCTTGTAAAAAACATCAACCCAGAGGTCCTAATTAACTTGAGCTTAAAAGTCCTATAGATATTTTTGTTATATTTCTTCAT
Organism: Heliconius charithonia; assembly: GCA_030704555.1. Classification (NCBI taxonomy): domain Eukaryota; kingdom Metazoa; phylum Arthropoda; class Insecta; order Lepidoptera; family Nymphalidae; genus Heliconius; species Heliconius charithonia. The sequence goes on from CM060813.1 coordinate 1,334,735, forward strand.
TTTGTATTCAAATTCTATTCAAATCTTATTTTTGGCCTAACATGTGTAGAATATAATGTAGTCAGTAGTTATCGTCAATTTTGTATAGAAATGGTTTCACATCGGCCGTGTTTTTTTTAAATAGGATAATATATTAAAATTCTACAATTAACGTGAAAGTGGAGAACGGAGAAAACTATCACTGTCTTCTGTTTATTCCAAACGATGCAGGACGTATGTGAATAATACAATAATCAAAATATCCCTAGTATTTTATTGTATTAATT